>CM051235.1:523179558-524505558 GCA_027917425.1 Gastrophryne carolinensis | reverse complement strand
CTGTGGGAGGTGGTATAGCGGCCCTTGCCTCTGCCTATTACGGGCAATCTGCAAGAGACCCTCAGACCTTGCAGGCCTAACATGGCCTGTGCCGGCAACTGAACAGGGGCAGGGACCAGGCGTACCTGGATTCTGATAAAAAACTGGGGAAGGCAGAGCAGCATACTCTATCCTGTATCTGGAGGGCACAACCTCATGATCCGTCAGAGTGAGGCGAAATGCCTCCTGATAAGAGCAAGGTGCTGCAGCCATCCCCTCACCCAGCCGGGCGAGGGCGCCCCATCATGCTTGAGGGGCTTTGGTGGAAGATTTGGGCTTAGCCCCGCCGGAGGGGCCAGAACGTTGCCTGCTGCTCGTGGGGAAGGAGTCTGCCCCAAAAATCCAGAAGGACACCCCTGGTTTCTGTTTAACACTAAGGTAGGGGGGGGGGGGGGGGGGGGGTGCTCCTGCCTCGAGGGGGCCGGGACGGCCGTCTGCGAAGGGGAGATTTGCCCTTTTTACCGAACAGAGAGCCCAGTTAAGTGCCTTTTTAGTAGCATCATCAGCGCCCCACTGTCGCAGCCAGAGCAAGCGGCGAATAGGCACCGCAAGGGCGGAAGTTCTTGCACACATTCTAATCGCGCCATCTAGCGCCAATAGAATAAACTTCACAAATACATGACAATTGGAGAGTGCATTGAACACCTCCCAGGGGAGATCCCCGGGTTGATGATCGAGCAATTTTTTGATGAGGGTTCTAGCGGCCACCGCAGTAATGGCTGCGGCACAGGCCGGACGTAGCGCCGTCCCGGCACAAGAAAAGGCATGGGAGGCCAGCAGCTCAATGCGTCGGTCCTCAGCATCCCGAAGGGCGCTATAGGCAGGGGTTGTAATAAAGGGGGGGGGGGGGTAGGGACCCCTATGATCGGCGCATCCACCACGGGGGGCGACGACCAGCAATTAACCACCTCAGGGGGAAAAGGGTATTTCCTATCCCAGTCCCCTGGAAGTTTACTGGGGCATTCACATTCTTTGAGGACAAGAGGATGGAAATGAGCCTGCTCTAAAAATTCCAAAGGTGCAGTCGCAGTATGGAAACGCTCCCCTCTAGGCTTGGGGACCTGACCGGGGGGAGAGATAGACAGCGCCTTAAATACCTTAAGCAACGGGTCGTCAGTGTCACACTGGCCCCAGTATTCCGGGCCAGAATCATCATGACTCCTCGTCATCTCATCAGAAGAGCTTGAGTTAGAGAACAATTCCCCTTCTTCAGAAGGGGTATAGTCACACGGAGTAGCAAACCCCACAGTTCTCATACAGCATACAGGAGACATGGGGCGACAGGTGCCACTTTCTACCAGGGCTCATACTCTGACAACCTAGCAATAATCTGTTCAGCCGTAGGCAGCCTGGAAGGGCCGGCAGGCTGCAATTCCCCACTTGTAGGCGAGTCAGCTGGAGAGAGATTTAAGCCTGGGGAGATAGGTGAATTGAGGCTAGGTGAAGCCACTGGCCGACCTGATTGCAGGGCCAGTGCTTGCTCGGCACAGGGTACGCAGACCTGTGCCCTGCCAGCATCAGCATGGGGTTGTCCACATGCTATACACCGCCGGTCTTGTCCCAGAGGGACCCCGGTCACATAATTCTGAGATGCCTCCATATGGTGATTATTCAAGGCACAATATGCCAGTAGGGATTTACACTATAAGTAACCCTGGATGCCCCAAAGACCCGCTATGGAAGTGGGAGAATTTAACAAGGCCCGCTATAATTTAACACCGGGCCGGGAGAAGCCAAAGGTGTTCACCAGTCTGAAAGACATAATGGGAATAAAGGGGGTCAGAACCATGCGCAGTAAGAAGGATCATGAAAATCGCCCGCTAGGGCACTTACAGACCAAGGGAGGAAGAGGACTGCCACCACGCGTGCGTGCAACCAGCATCAAAATGGCGCCAAGCGAACCTCGAAGGGCGAGCAAGAGCGGCAGTGACGCAGAGCGCGCCAACCTAGGTCCCAGCCCCCCCCCCCCCCCCCCCGAAGAGCGCAAAGCTCTGAGGTGGATACAAACTGTCATAGGAGCGAAGTGAATGGGCACTAGAGGAGATGATTTACCAATGAAGACGCCGCAGCGTATGAGGCGACGTCGCTGACTGGCGCCGCACATCCAGCAAAGGAAGAAGTGCGCGCGACGGCGACAATTACACAGCAGAACTAAACAGCGCGGTTCACTAGTCCGGGCAGACGAAGGCCATAACGTGTAAAACATACACAAGACCTTGCTAGACACACACATAAACCCCCCCCTTTCTTTCCCCCCGGACTTAGGGGGGGGGGTTGGGGGTTGGGGGAACGAGGGAGAATGGCGACCCTTTGTATAGGGCCCACCGCTACACGGGGCATGGGTTAAAGTGGACCAACACCCAGGATTTTGACTATCCTGGGTTTTGGTCCACTTCGGTGGGACCCCCCCAGAAACGCCAAAAAACTCACCTCTCCCCGCTCCCACGTGAACGCCGCAGCCAATCCCCGCCAACGTCTAGGCGGGGGACAGGAACGTACAAGCCTCTTCCGCCGCCTCCCGCGCGTCACTCTCGGCGCCCGCGCCGGCCATTCACAGAGGGCCGGCGCGGGCACGTCTGGAGGGGCGCGCGGGAGGCGGCGGCGGATCAGGTAAGGTCTTTTTGGGGTTTCACCCCGCGGGACATCCCGATCTCGGATGTCCCGCGGGGTGGGAGGTGATCGGCCCGGGAATCTTATAGATTTCCGGGCCGATCACCCCTGGGTGTTGGTCCACTTTAATAGCGCGGGAGGGACATCCTCTAGAGGCTCACCATCAGCCTAAACTGCCTACCCTTTGGTGGGGGGACTGTGGTGGAGCATGGCTCCATAAGCATACAAGGTGCTGCCTACCTTCACCCGACCGACACAGCCCAAGCTGGGAGGCACATCACAGGGACGGGTGGGAATAGTCCAACAAGGCCCCAGGCTTTGATAGCCCCGCTCACCTGCGAGAGAGTGATACGTCATGTCTTCGCAGTCAGCATTGCACAGAAATCTGGGGATTCGTGGGAGGTCCCTGGGTATTTGAAGGGCTGGGAGGAGCCTGTTTTTTTTTCCATGTCTCTGCAGTACAGCGCCCTCTGGCGGATGATAACCCCAAGTGTAAGTATTATATCTGGAGCAGGACGTACTGTATACTAAGAATAACCCCAATTCACTTGGAACAATCACCATAAAGAGGCAACCAAGAATAACGATAACAAGGGTGGGGCGAAGCAGGCCGTGCCATGCAAGAACAAAAACAATTCTACAGGTGAGTACTCACAGAATTGCTTTTCTCTTTATTGCATGGCACGGCCTGCTTCGCTATTCATAACAGTTGGGACATGCAAAAGCAGTGTCCAGAGTAGGGTGGGATCCCCAAAGAGTAACGGGCAGTAGTTCAAGTCACCTGAAGCACCTTGCGGCCGAAAGCAGCATCCGCTGAGGCCTTAACATCAACCTTGTAAAACTTGGAAAAAGTATGAACAGAAGACCAAGTAGCGGCCTTGCAAACTTGTTCAACAGAAGCTTGGTGCTGAAAAGCCCAAGAGGCACCAATAGCATGAGTGAAATGAGCAGTAATCCTAAAGGGAAGTTTCTTTCCCTTAGCAGAATAGGCTTGAACCACCGCCTGACGGATCCACTTGCTGATAGTGGATTTAGCCGGAGGCAAACCCTTTCTAGGTCCAGAAGTGAGAACAAAAAGGAGCATCAGACTTCCTGAAAGGCTCAGTGGTGACCAAATAAAACTTCAGAGCGCTGACCACATCTAGGGAATGCAAAATCTGCTCCTTGGAATTAGCAGGATTAGGACACAATGAAGGCAAGACAATGTCCTGATTAAGATGAAAGGCAGACACAACCTTTGGCAGGAAGTCCCCCTTATCCTGATGTCTCTCAAAATAAGGAGGTTTGATGAAAGCGCCGCAAGCTCAGAAACTCGCCTTACAGAAGTGATAGCCATCAAAAAGGCTACCTTAAGAGTCAGAATGGGCAAGGCAGTCTCACGGATAGGCTCAAAGGGAGGCCCTTGCAGAGCAGACAAAACCAGATTCAAATCCCAGACTGGTAGCAAAGGCTTACGGGGTGGACGCACATGAGGAACACCCTGAAAAAAGGTTTTACCAACCGGTGATTGGCAAAAGATCTTTGGAAAAAAATTGCCAGAGCTGAAACATGGCCTTTTAGGGTACTAAGTTGAAGACCCTGATCCAAACCATGTTGCAAGAATTCCAGAATCCTGGGAATAGAAAACACCCGACAGGGAAGAGACTCACACCAGGCAATGTAAGCATGCCAGACCCTGTAATAGATAAAGGACGAGGACTTCTTCCTAGCCCGAATCATGGTAACAACAGAAACAGGCAACCCCTTTTCCATCAATATGGAGGTTTCAACAGCCAAGCCGTTCCTTGGGCAAGACGTGCCGGTCTACTGCCAACCACACAACGTCTGCGAACCAAACTCTTCTTGGCCAACAAGGGGCCACCAGTATGGCTGGTACCCGCTCCTGGGCTATCTTGCGCATGACCATGCCCAGGAGAGGAAACGGAGGGAACACAGAGAAGCTGAAACTCTGTCCAAGGTATTGCCAAGGCATCCGTGGCGAAGGCCAGAAGATCCCGAGACACAGACAAATCTGGGAAGTTTGTGATTGTGACGGGACGCAAACAGGAAGGACCTGCCCCCCTGCCCCCACGAAAGAGACTGTCTGGCCAGGGGAGACAGAACAAATTCCTGATCCAGGGACACAGGGTCCCGATCCCAAATTGACAAGAGGTGCAACTGAAGAGGTCTCATATGAAACTGAGCAAAGGGGACTGCCTCAAAGCAGGACACCATCAGGCCCACCAACTGCATCCCCTGACGGATGGAGGGATGAGGACACGACAGCAGAGCCTGAAGATGAAGACCCTCCACCTTCTGCCGAGGAAGGAACACCTTGACCTGAGAGGTATCCAGAGTCATGCCCAGAAAGGTCCTCACCAATGACCGGGACAGAGAAGACTTGGGATAGTTGATCACCCAGCCGAAAGACTCCAGAGTGGATGTCACCATTTGAGTGTCCCGCTCGGCCTGAGGAAGAGACTCGGCCACAATCAGGATGTCGTCCAGGTAAGGAATGATGCGGATGCCCTGGTTCCTTAGCAGAGCCATCACTCCCGCCAGTACCTTGGTGAACACCTGAGGTGCCGAGGTGATACCGAAGGGTAGAGCCACAAACTGGTAATGCTGACCCTGCAGCTCGAACCTTAGAAATCTCTGATGACCTGGAAAGATAGGCACATGAAGATAAGCATCCTTGATGTCCACAGTGGTCATGAAGTCGCCCGGGCGAAGGGTACTGACAGCAGAGTCTCCATGCGAAAATGCTTGAATCTGACAAATTTGTTGAGGCCTTTCAGATCCAGAATGGGCCTCAGAGAGCCGTCCTTTTTGGGGGGCCAGGCTGCAAACTCTATCTTGTAACAGGAGGACACTACCTCCTGAATAGGGAGATGCCAGACACACGCAGCAGAAAACTAAAATGGCGCCCGCATATACCTCGAGGGGCGGGCCGCGGAGACAGTGATGCAAAACGCGTCAGCCGCAAGGCCCGCCCCCCGAAGAGAGCTAAACCGCGCCCACATGACAAGCCAGCCAATGATAGTGCAGCTGCGCCTGAGGTGATGTCGCCGCCCCACAAGATCTACCAGGGAGAGCGAAGGGGAAGCGAAGGCCAGCCTAAGAGAGCCAACTGCGGGGACAGGGGGAATAAGACGCGGGAGGGGCATCCCATAAGGCTCACCATGGACCTGTACCGCCTACCCTTTGGTGGGGGACTGCGGTTGGAGCAGCGCTCCCTAGCACCTAGCAGCGGTGCTGCCTACCTTCACCGGAACCAGTGCAGCCTAAGCTGGGAGGCAGTAAAAGGAAACGGGTGGGAATAGTCCTACAGGGCCGCAGGCTAATAGCCCTGCTCACCTGCGAGTAGAGAGCCATCTTCTAGTCATCGCAGCCCAGACTGCAGAGAAGAATTGGGAAATTTGTGGGAGGTCCCTATATATGGGGCCGGGAGGAGCCACTTATCTGTCTCTGCTGTCCAGCGCCATCTAATGGATGTATAACCCAAGTGTAAGTAATATCTTCTGGAACAGGACATGCTGTATACTTAGAATATATGTGACAGCAGATTATCAGTGTCCTCAAGGTACCATGATCCCTCTCCGGACGCAGACCCAGGGTCACTATCGCAACCCTCCTGCTGGTTCCCAGAGGAGTCAGAATCCTGGGAGAGCTCCCCCATCTCAAGGGGGTGACCGTCACCAAGCTCATCAATCCCCACATACATCTCAGTAAGGGGAGCGGGCCTGGGGTCCAGGTGTCTCTTCTTGCCAGAGGCCTTCATAGGAGCATTCCTGGCAAGCTGCTTTTCAATGTTAGCGACCCGCAGAGCCAAATCAGAATGCGACTCCCTGCCAACATTCCCCTCACTGGGGCCCAAGTGCAGGAGCGGGGGAGTAGGTGAAGCCGAGTGAGGCGCAGAGATGGGAAGCGAAGCAGGCAAACCAGCTTGAAGCGCAAGGACACTTTCAGCGCACGGCACGCACACCGCGACACTGTTACTCACAGGGGATACCCCACACATGGAACACAGCCATGCTTGCCCCGAAGGGCCCCCAAGCCCACTATCCCCAAAAGCCTCCATATGGTGATTAGCACAGGCGCAATAGGCCAGCAGTGGGTACAGGCTTAATACAGAAGCCTCCCGGGATGCCCTCCCACGGGATGCCCCCAGAAGTTAAGGGGGGGATGAGGGGGAGAAAAGGAATGGAGCCGGGAGAAACCACAACACAATGGTATCCCGCCTGAAACACATAAGACATTGGGCGGGGGCGGGGGGGACCCCAAGGAAAAAGAGGACAGTCCCTAAACTACTTACCCCCTCAGAAGCTAGGATAGAAACTCCACATCCCTAATAGGCTCACCATGAAGCCTATTCCCGGCTACCCTTTGTGTTACAGGGTCTGCGGCTTGGAGCTGTGCTCCAGGAGCACTTGACCCTAGTGCTCTTCTACCTTCACTCGATCTGTCAGCCAAGGCTGGGAGGCAGAGAGGGTCCAGAAACGGATGGAAATAGACTTGCAGGGCCGTAGGCTTGGTTGCCCCGCTCACCTGCGCAAGAGAGTGCCATCTGCTAACTTCGCAGTCAACTGCAGAGGAAACACTGGGGAACTCTATGGTTAAGCCTGTTTTTATAGGGAGCCGGGACAAGCCACAGCTTTTCTGCAGTACCACTGCGCCACCTTGTGGCGGAATAACCCAACTGTTATGAATACCGAAGCGGGCCATGCCATGCAATAAAGAAAAGTACTTACTCTTGTCCTGCGCCCTCTCCCTCTGGTTACTGCAGGCCTGGCGCTCCAGACCTCACCCGATCGCTTTATTGGGGGCCCTGCTGTAGCCGCTGCCTCCGGTGCTATCCAGGGCAAGGTTTAATGGTGGGACGGAAAAGCAAACCGCCATCAATCACTGGGGTGTGGCCACACCCTCTCTATTCATTGCAATGGAGGGAGTGGGCAGGTCCCCCACCCCCCTCCATTGCAGGCGCGGGAGGCAGTGGCCCCGATAAAGCGATCGGGCGAGTTCTGGAGCGTCGGACCTACAGTGAGCATTTTTTTTTTCCCTGCTGAAAGTCTTTTTGCATAAAATGCCTTAAAATGTAACCATTTAGCAAATTTACAAAATGTATCTGGATTTTTTTTAATAGCACTTCCTGCTCCCAACTTACCTGCTAAGTGGATGTGTGAAAGGGAGTTCCGTGTGGAAGAGCCCACTGCTGTCAGCAGGTTGACAGACTGATCGGATATAAAAGGACAGTGACTAAGGTCCAGTTTAGAAAGATAAGGGCAATGTCTTATTATTGATCGCAGCGTGACATCAGAGATGTCCAAGCCAGAAAGGCGCAGATCGTTCAAAAAGCGAAGCTTGCTCCGGGAGTCGTGCCCTATGGACAACAAAGCAAATCTTAGCTAATGATTTTGAAGATAAAAAGAAATCTACATGAAGCAAGACAAGACAACCCAGGATTTGTGCCCCAAAACCCTTTAAAGCTTTTCCTTAGGGACATCACACCCCCTGCGTGGTTGGGTTGATTTCTTGCCTGGGGCACAAGGTACCCCTGCAAGCTAGCAACCCACCACACCAATATGACACACATGTCACGTGACAGCCAAGGTCATATTATGGAGCCAAGCAGATGCAAAGGAGCCAGATGCAGGAGCCAGGCCTTGTAAGGATACAAAAAATGAGATCAAGAACTTTTTGGCTGCAATTCAAAAGGATATGTTTGGCACCAGCACTGCACACAACCAAAATAACACCATGTCCTCAGTGATGCATGGTGGAGGCAGAATCTCCATTTTTCTGCAGTTAGATTTGGTGCTAAACAGTCTAAAACCAGTCTAAAACCAAAAAAATACAATTCTGTGAGATGCTCACCTGTAGAATTGATATTATTTGTATACAGTACGTCCTGCTCCAGATATAATACTTACACTTGGGTTATCCTCCGCCAGATGGTGCTGCACTGCAGAGACATGGAAAAACAGGCTCCTCCCGGCCCTTCAAATACCCAGGGACCTCCCACGAATCCCCAGCATTGAAAAGCAGTGAACAAGAAGCCGGGAGAATTAAACCACCCAGAACAACTGGTAATGATAACAATCACCATACAGAATAATGCAAAAACCAGGGTGGGGTGGAGCAGGACGTACTGTATACAAATAATATCAATTCTACAGGTGAGCATCTCACAGAATTGTATTATTCTTAGTATACAGTAAGTCCTGCTCCAGATATAATACTTACACTTGGGACATCCAAAAGCAGTGTCCATAAAGTAGGGTGGGATCCCCAACAAAAAACGACAACAGCAGACAGTTTAAAACCACTGTCACCTGCAGAACCATACGTCCCAGACAGCATGAGCTGAGGCCCTAACATCAACATTGTAAAAAAAAAAAAAACCTTGCAAAAGGTATGAGCAGAAGGCCAATGGTGGTGGCCTAGCCAACCAGTTCAACAGAAAGCTCGGTGCTGAAAGGCCCAAGAGGCATCAAGCACGCGTAGAAAAAGGAATCAAGGCGACAAGGGAGATTTCTTCCCCTTGCTGGAATAGGCCTGAGTAACAGCCTGACGAATCCAATCGCTACAATAGATTTGGCAGAAGCCAAAGGCCGAACAAAGTACCAAGAGTAACATCCATTAAGGTAATAACCAGGACCAAGCCGCCCAACTCCCGAAAGCAGACGAGATCGGGCACATTCAGGATGTAATGACCACAAGCCCCAAGGAACCTCAGTTCCCTTAAAGGACACAGTGACTCCCAAAGAAAAACTGCCAACACCTGTATAAGGAATGCAGAACCCTTTCCTCAGCGTTGCTAGGAAAAAAGGCACAGCCGTGGATAACAATATCTCGAATCAATGAACATAAGACACCACCAGATGTAGAGTCCAGTTTCATGGCGGAACTCCACTTTATCCTGGTGTATTTCAAGGAATGAGGGCTAGGTAGACAGAGCCGTCCGCTAACACGCGCCTGACCAAGGTAACAGTCACCAGAAGGACAACCTTGAGGGTAAGGACAGCCAGACAGCATCCTGAATAGGACCAAGGGACAAATCCTGCAAGCAGACAGAATGAATTCAATTTCAATCCCAACAGGGACCATAGGATTACATGGAGGACGCACACGAGCACCCCCTGAAGGAAGTCTTAACCAAGGAAGACTGAACCAGAGACTGCTAAGGCAAGGTGGACAGGGCAGAGCATGACCCAGCAGAGTACTGAGTTGGGGAACCAACTCCAATTCATGCTGAAAACCACACTAGAACCCTGGGAACCGAGAACGCCCAACAGGTAAGAGAGCTAGACTCGCCCCAATCAATGTGGGTATGCCATACCTACAGCAAATAGAAGACGACGAGGAAGAGGCTTACTCATAGCCTTCCCATAATCACAAACACCGAGACAGATAAACCTGTCTCCATCAAGATGTATGTTTCAGCAGTCAGGCCGACTAGGTCAGGGACTGTAGATTGGAGTGACGTAAAGGGGGCCCTGAGTGATCAAGCTGGCACTCCTGGCAAGGTACAGAAAACTACTGACCACAGTACCATGTCTGCAAACCACACTCTTCTAGGGGCCACCAGAATCACTGGTCCCCTTACCAGAGCAATCTTACGCAGAACCCTGCCTAGCAGAGGGAATGGAGAAGGACATACAGAACCGAACGTCCTGTCAAGACGGTACTAACGGCATCCGGACCACTGACATAGGATCCTGGGACAGGGAAACAAAGGCCGATAGCCTGTGAAGGTGACGGAACCCAACAGATCCACGACTGGTTGGACTCCATAGCGACACAAGGATTAGCACACCCTGTCGCAGAGGGGCTCCACCGGAGCTAATATCACTAACATGCAGGGAGCATTGTCTCCGCCCAGAAAAGGAACATAGACACTCTCTGGAAGGTCCGCCAGCTCCAGGCCCCTTCCAATGATTAATGTAGGACATCTTTCGTCAGACAGACCGAGCACCCCCAGACTGGCAAGCCCAGAAGGGAAGTGGTCAAGCGAGATAGAGCCAACTGAAAAACGCTCACTGTTTAGAATTCAATAGGCGTAGGGCCCCACCACCACCAGAATCGCAGGGGGTTTCAGAAGAAAACCTCCCCCTTCAACCTGATAGGTTGGCAACCATGGTGACCGTTTCCAGGAAGGGGCAAGAAGGAACTGCCCCCAGACAGGTCCCTTGAGTTCATCCACTTCCAAGGGAAAACTGTCATACAGGTGGGAAGGCCCACGGACCCTGATCCAGGGGTGCTGGATCCCTGTCCTGTGTTACCAATAGAAGTCGCAGAAGGGCTCAAGGGGAACTGAGCATAAGGGACCTCTTCCGAACAAGTTACAAAACGGGCCCACCAGTTGCATCCCTGCCTGGTGTTAAGAGATCGGGACAGCAATGAGGGACTGAGCCCATGTGACCAGATTGCCCACCTAATTTCTGAGAAGGGGAGAATCTGGTTTGAACCTAATCCAGAATCATTCCTATTAATGGAGTTACCACTTAAGGGGACAGTGAAGACTCGGGGTGATTGATCACCCATCCAAATGACTCCAAATGGACCCACCAACCGGGTATCCAACTATCCTGACGCAGAGACAGGGAAGTGAGAAAGGGCGTCCGGGTAGTCATTGCGCGGACACTCCTTGGTCTCAGAGACATCACCATCGTCAGCACCTGAGTGAACACTCTGGGAGTTGAAGAGAGGCCAGATAACAAGGCCACAATACACAGTTGGACTTCCAACACGAACCTGAAGAGCCTCAGAGACCTGAGGGCACAGGGGTGTAAACATAAGCATTTTAGAGTTCCCCAGATGGCAAGAAGCCCACTGGGCGCAAGGTGCTGACGGCCCAACTCAGAGTTTCCATGCAGGGAAACTGCCTGTAATTAGAGAATTGCTGTGAATCCAGAATGGGCCACCTGACCCAACTGTGGAAAGGTTGGTATAGCGGCCCCTGTCTCTGCCTATTACAGGCAATCTGCAAGAGATCCTCAGACCTTGCAGGCCTAGCATGGCCTGTGCCAGCAACTGAACAGCGGCAGGGACCAGGAGTACCTGGGACCTGATAAAAACTGGGGAAGGCCGTGCAGCAAACACTATCCTGTATCTGGAGGACACAACCTCCTGAATCCACCAGAATGAGGCGAGATGCCTCCTGATAAGAGCAAGGTGCTGCAGCCATCCCCTCACCGACGGGCGAGGGCACCCCATCATGCTTGAGGGGGTTTGGTGGAAGATTTGGGCTTAGCCCCGCTGGGGGCTAGGGGCCAGGGCATTGTCTGCTGCTCGTGGGGCAGGAGTCTGCACGAAAAATCCAGAAGGACACCCCTGGTTCTTGTTTAACACTAAGGTAGGGGGGAGGAGGGGTGCCCCTGGCCCGAGGGGGCCAAGACGGCCATCTGCGAAGGGGTGATTTTCCCTTTTTACCGAATAGGTCTAAACGGGCCCCAAATAGGCGTTGCCCTCTAAAGGGGAGCCCAGTAAGAGTCTTTTTAGTAGCATCGTCAGCACCTCACTGTCGCAGCCAGACCAAGCGACGTATAGCCACAGCAAGGGCAGAAGTTCTTGCACACATTCTAATAGCGTCATCCAGCACTAATAGAATAAATTTTACAAATACATCGGGGTGATGATCAAGCAGTTTTCTGATGAGGGTTCTAGCGGCCACTGCAGTAATAGCTGCGGCACAGAACGGGCGCAGCGCCGTCCCAGCACAAAAGGCATGGGGGGCCCAGCAGCTCAATGCGCCGATCCTCAGCATCCCGAAGGGTACTATAAGCAGGGGTTGTAATAAAGGGGGGATTAGGGACCCCTATGATCGGCGCATCCACCACGGGGGGTGATGACCAACAATTAACCACCTCAGGGGGAAAAGGGTATTTCCTATCCCAGTCCCCTGGAACCCCTGGAAGTTTACTGGGGCATTCCCATTCCTTGAGCACAAGGGCATGGAAATGAGCCTGCTCTAGAAATTCCAAATGTGTAGTCGCAGTATGGAAACGCTCCCCTCTAGGCTTGGGGACCTGACCGGGGGGAGAGCTAGACAGTGCCTTAAAGGCCTTAATCAACAAGTCGTCAGTGTCACACTGGCCCCAGTATTCCGGGCCAGAATCGTCATGACTCCTCGGCCTCTCATCAGATGAGCCCGAGTCAGAGAACAACTCCCCATCATCAGAAGGGGTATAGTCACATGGAGTAGTAAACCCCTCGGTTCTCATAGAACATACAGAAACATGAGGCGACATGTGCCGCTTTCTACCAGGGTCCATTCGCTCTGACAACCTAGAAATAATCTGTTCAGCCGTAGCAGTCTGGAAGGGCCAGCAGGCTGCAATTCCCCACTTGTAGGCGACTCAGCAGGAGAGAGATTTAAGCCTGGGGAGGTAGGTGAATTGAAGCTAGGTGTAGCCACTGGCCGACCAGATTGCAGGGCCAGGGCTTGCTCGGCACAGGGTACGCAGACACATGCCCTGTCAGCATCAGCATGGGGTTGTCCACACGCTATACACCGCCGGTCTTGTCCCAGAGGGACCGCGGTCACATAATTCTGAGATGCCTCCATATGGTGATTATTCAAGGCACAATATGCCAGTAGGGATTTACACTATAAGTAACCCTGGATGCCCCAAAGACCCGCTAGGGAAGTGGGAGAATATTACAAGGCCTGCTATAATTTTACACCGGGCTGGGAGAAGCCAATGGTGTTCACCAGTCTGAAAGACATAATGGGAATAAAGGGTGTCAGAACCATGCGCAGTAATCAAGGATCATGAAAATCACCCGCGAGGGCACTTACAGACCAAGGGAGGAGGAGCGCTACCACGCGTGCGTGCGACCAGCATCAAAATGGCGGCAAGCGAACCTTGAAGGGCGGGCCAGAGCGGGCTGTGACGCGGAGCGCGCCAAACCAGGTCCCCGCCCCCCCGAAGAGCGTGAAGCTCTGAGATAGTTACAAAGTTGTCATGAGGAGCGAAGTGTATGGCACACTTAGAAAAAATGATTTGCCAATGAAGACGCCGCAGCGCCCGGCGCAGCACATCCAGTAAAGGAAGAGGTGCACGCGGCGGCGACAAATACACATTAAAAAGCAAGCAGCGCGGCTCTGACACCAGGAATACCAGTCCGGGGCAAGACTAAGGCCATAACGTGTAAACATACACTAAGACCACCACCCCACCCGGGCTACGGGGGGAACGAGGGAGGATGGCGATCCTTTGTACAGGGCCCACCGCTACACAGGGCATGGGGCAATAGTGCGGGAGGGGCATCCCCTAGGGGCTCACCATCAGCCTAAACCGCCTACCCTTTGGTGGGGGACTGCGGTGGAGCATGGCTCCGTTAAGCACGCATGGTGCTGCCTACCTTCACCCGACCAGCGCAGCCCAGGCTGGGAGGCACATCACAGGGAGGACGGGTGGGAATAGTCCAACAGGGCCGCAGGCTTTAATAGCCCCGCTCACCTGCGAGAGAGTGATACTTCATGTCTTCGCAGTCAGCACTGCAGAGAAATCTGGGAATTTGTGGGAGGTCCCTGGGTATTTGAAGGGCCGGGAGGAGCCTGTTTTTCCATGTCTCTGCAGTGCAGCGCCATCTGGCAGAGGATAACCCAAGTCTAAGTATTATATCTGGAGCAGGACGTACTGTATACTAAGAATAAAAGCCCAGAGGACTTACAGACCTTTCCAGCACAAGCCTGGATGACCCTACAGCTGCTAAATGAATGAACAGCTAGCTGTAGACTACTGGCCGGTGATGCAGGTCACCGGCTTCTTACCTCAGCTGGAGACTCGCATCACTCGATGCCGCCACCGGTTCACCGTGCTGCCCGCTCCCACATCACCCTCTCACCACTGCTCGTGGTCTCAGAGCTGCCCGCTCTCTGTGAGGGCCTGACTCTCCCCGAACGGGTCAAAGGCGGCAGCCTCCCAGATTGTGGGATACATACTCCAAGGTGTAGCAAGATGGCGGGGCGGGAGCGAGTTGTCCTATGCTCCTGGTCTAGAAAGATGTCGGTGTGGGAGCGAGATGTCCAGGAGCCGGTGGGCAGGTAAGGGGAGTAAATCATCAATAAGCATGCAACGGTTTGCATGCTTATTGATGACTTTTTGTTTTTCTTTTTTATTTAAATAACAAAAAAAACACATTACACTGTTGCACTCAAGATTGTGGGCGGTTCTGAGCGGTTCCAAATGTCAGTCGCTTTGACACAAAGGAATTTACTTATCAGCACCTCAACATACCAAAAACATTCCACATACCTCCAAAAACAATGCCTTCACCGGACAAAGTGTGGACTGGGCATTCGGGATGCTGGCGGGGCAAAAACCAACCAGGATAGTCAAAGCCCTGGTGATTGGTCCACTTTAAGAGATGCAATGCTTGCATGGTCAGTCTAGCTAGTGCCTACCTCTTGAATACCATGTGCTCTAGGTACGCTAGGCAAGCCCAGATATCTTGGCTGAAGTCAATCTAATTGACTCAAGCCACTTCTTTCTGGTACCGTCAACCTGAGGCATAGCTGCAGAAAAGGGTTTGGAAAGTGGATGTGGCCTTTGATGTGTGTATCTCTGTGGAGCTGGATTTGTGAGTGTATAAAAAGGGGTGGTCTGTTGGACCACTAATGTACAGTCAGTGCTCAGCCTTCAGGATACAGAGTTCAGAATTGCATAACATTCATGAGCAAAACCATTTGCCATTTACCTTTTAAAACAAGCCTATGCGCATGCAGAAGTGATCTAATCGATAGCTATAGTTAACGGCACCTCCAAAAGCGTATGCTCCTTGCATACTGCAATCTTGTGCTACTGTTTCTTTGCCTGGCCAAGGCATACCACTGAATTCACAATTATGGAGGGGCAACATTGCTACATCTTAGAAATCTAAAGGAACCAAAGCACATACATAAAGTACACAGACTTGGGCCGTCTGCGTGTAAAAGATCAGGTAACATTTGGCTTCAGGTCTACTTTAAAGAAACAATATCAGAAGAAAGTCAATTTACCTGGTTTATCTGAGGGTGGAGTCAGCAAGTCTCTTATTTGTGCATCTTTGATGCCCACTGCCCAGCGTAAGTCTAAAGTCCGCAGAAGAGGACAGCTAGAACTGCTAAGTGCAGAAACTGCAGACCACGAGCAGCCTGCAACGATTAGATCCTTTAAGCCTAGTAAGATAAAGAAAACATTTTAGATTACTATAAGTCTGTAGTAGTGACACATAACTAGGTATACTTAATATTTCAATTTTGAATATACAGATTTAGGTAATTTCACCGCTAGCCTAAGCGCTTGAAACCTGGGTGGGAAAATTACCATTATGCACTTGCCATGTCAAATGGTTTTCCCTCAGTTGTCTATCCATAGACACTGGTCCATAACGATTGGGACATTCAAAAAATACAATTCTGTGAAGTACTCACCTGTAGAATTGGTATTATGAGTATACAGTACGTCCTGCTCCAGATAGATTACGTACACTTGGGTTATCCTCCACCAGATGGCGCTGCACTGCAGAGACATGTAAAACAGGCTCCTCCCGGCCCCTCAAATACCCGGGGACCTCCCACAAATCCCCAGGATCCCCACGAGAAACCGGGAGAATTTAACCACCCAAACTGGTAACTATAACAATGATAACAATCACCATACAGGGGATCCAGAATAATGCAAAACCAAGGGTGGGGCAGGACGTACTGTATACTCATAATACCAATTCTACAGGTGAGTAATTCACAGAATTGTATTATTCTTAGTATACAGTACGTCCTGCTCCAGATAGATTACTTACACTTGGGACATCCAATAGCCATAAAGTAGGGTGGGATCCCCAACAAAAAAAGGTAACAGCAGACAGTAAAAGGTATGAACAGAAGACCAAGTAGCGGCCATGCAAACTTATTCAACAGAAGCCTGGTGCTGGAAGGCCCAAGAGGCACCAATAGCACGAGTAGAATAGGCCTGACTCACAGCCTGGCGAATCCATTCGCTAAAAGTAGACTTGGCAGGAGCCAAACCCTTCCTGGGCCCAAATGGACCACAAAAAGAGCATCAGTTTTCCTGAAGGACGCAGTGACTACCAGGTAATACTTCAGACACCTGACCACATCCAAGGAATGCAGAACCCTTTCCTTAGCGTTGCTCGGATTAGGGCACAATGAAGGAAGAACAATATCTTGATTTAAATGAAAAGCAGACACCACCTTGTCCTGGTGTCTCTCATAGTATGGGGGCTGAATAGACAGAGCCGCCAACTCAGACACACGCCTGACCGAAGTAATGGCCACCAGAAAGACAACCTTGAGGGTAAGCAAAGCCAGAGCAGCATCCTGTATAGGTTCAAAGTGAGCACCCTGCAAGGCAGAGAAAACCAAGTTCAAATCCCAAACAGGGGCCATAGGTTTACGTGGGGGACGCACATGAGTAACCCCCTGGAAGAAGGTCTTAACCAAAGAATGCTGAGCAAAAGACTTCTGAAAGAAAAAACAGACAGGGCAGAAACCTGACCCTTCAGAGTACTAAGTTGGAGTCCCAACTCCAACCCATGCTGTAAGAACTCCAGAACCCTGGGAACTGAAAACACCCAACAGGGAAGAGACCTAGACTCACACCAGTCAATGTAGGTAAACCATACCCTGTAATAGATGGAAGAAGTTTTCTTCCTAGCCTTCACCATGGTATCAACCACCGAGGCGGACAAGCCTTTCTCCATCAAGTTGGAGGTTTCAGCAGCTAGGCCGCAAAGCCAGAGTTTGTAAATTGGGAATGGCGTAAGGGGCCCTGAGTGAGCAGATCTGGCACCCCTGGCAGAACGTACTGTTCTACTGTCATCTGCACCACGTCTGCGAACCACACTCTTCTTGGCCACCAGAATCGCTGGCACTCCTTCCAGAGCAATCTTGCGCAGAGCCCTGCCCAGCGGGGGGAATGGAGGAAAGACATACAGGAGCCGAAATTCCTGCCATGACATGGACAGAGCATCCGTGGTCAAGGACAGAGGATCCTGAGACAGGGAGACAAGGGCCGGGAGCTTGTGATTTGTGAAGCAGATCCACATCTGGTAGACCCCAATGGTGACACAGGGACTGGAATACTCTGTTGCAGAGGGACTACTCTTCCTGACGAGAGGTCCCCCAACTCAGAGATTCTGCCAGTAGATTCTCTGCCCCCGGGATGTACACAGCCGAAATGCATTGAACATTGGCCTCCGTCCATGTCAGAATCCGCGACACCTCCTGGAGGGCCCCCCTGCTCCGGGTCCCTCCCTGAAGGCTGATGTATGCAACCGCCGTCCTGTTGTCTGAGCGCACCTGCACAGACAGACCCGCAGGTGGTCGGTCAACTGATCCAGAACCAATCTGATCGCCCGTAGTTCCAAAATGTTGATGGGTAAGTGGGCCTCCTGAGGCCCCCACCTCCCCTGGAACTGCAGGGACTTCCAGAACCCCCCCCCCATCCTGACAGACTGGCATCCGTGGTGACCGTCTCCCAGGAGGGGGCCAGAGAGGACCTGCACCCCAGCAAGTTCCTGGAGTCCAGCCACCCCGAAAGGGACTGCCTGACCAAGGGGGGGAGCACACAGATCTCGTCCAAGGACGTTGGGTCCTTGTCCCATACTGACAGAAGGTGAAGTTGCAGAGGCCTCAAATGGAACTGAGCAAAAGGCACCGCCTCGAAGCACGCCACCATCAGGCCCACCAACTGCATTCCCTGCCTGAGGGAGGGATGGAGACATGACAGCAGGTACCTCACCTGCGCAGTTAGAGCTTCCACCTTCTGTTGAGGAAGGAATATCCTTGACTGAACCGTATCCAGAATCATTCACAGGAACAGGGTCACCGAGGAAGGGGGCAGAGAAGACTTGGGGTGACTGATCACCCAGCCGAAGGACTCCAGGGTGGCCACCACCAGCTGAGTGTCCAACTCTGCCTGCTGTAGAGACCGGGAGGTGATGAGTATGTCGTCCAGGTAGGGCAGCACGCGGATGCCCCTTGACCTCATCAGAAACATCACCCCCGCCAGCACCTTGGTGAACACTCTGGGAGCTGAAGTGAGGCCAAATGGCAAGGCCACAATTGGTAATGTTGATCTTCCAACACGAATCTGAGGAACCTTGGTGTCCTGAAAACAGGGATGTGAAGGTAAGCGTCTTTGACGTCCACAGACGTCATGAAATCCCCTGGGCGCAGGGAGCTGATGGCCGAGCGCAGAGTTTCCATGCGAAAACGCCTGTTCTTGACAAATTTGTTGAAGATCTTTAAATCCAGAATGGGCCTGACTGACCAATCTTTTTTGGGAACTGTGAAGAGGTTGGACTAGAACCCCTTACCTCTTAAGGGGAATCTGCAAATGACCCCCAGACCCAGAAGTCCTTGCACGGCCTGCGCCAACACCTGAGCTGAGACAGGGTCCTGGGGGATCCGGGACCTGATGAATCTTGGGGGAGGCCGCACAGCAAACTCTATCTTGTAGCCGGAGGACACTACCTCCTGAATCCACCGGTCTGAGACGTGATGCCTCCAGACTTGAGCAAAGTGCTGCAGCCGTCCCCCCCACCCTGACGGGCGAGGGCGCCCCATCATGCCTGAGGGGGCTTGGGAGAGGATTTGGGCTTAGCCCCCCAGGAGGAGCCAGGATGTCGTCCTCTGCTCCTGTGCCAGGAATCTGCACGAGTCCCCACGGTTTAGCACCACGGTAGGGGAGTGAAAGGGATCCCTGGCCCCGAAAGGGCTGAGACTGCCGTCTGCGCCGGGGTAACTTACCTCCCTTAGCAAAAAGGTGTAGACGGTCCCCAAACAGGCGTAGCCCCTTAAATGGAAGCCCAGTGAGGGCGTTCTTGGCAGCATTGTCAGCAGCCCACTGGCGCAGCCAAACCGATCGGTGTATAGCCACCGCGAGGGCAGAAGTTCTGGCACACATTCTGATGGTGTCATCCAATGCGGATAGGACAAAATTTACAAAAACATCACAACTGGAGAGTGCATTAAACACCTCACAAGAGAGATCATCAGGGGCACTATCAAGCATATTTCTGATAAGGGTTCTAGTGGCCACAGCAGTAATAGCAGAGGCACAGACCGGGCACAGCGCCGTCCCCGCACATGCAAAGGCGTGGGAGGCCAGCTGGTCAATGCGCCGGTCCTCAGCATCCCGCAGGGTAGTAGAATCAGGGGAATGCATGACAGAGGTGTTAGATAGCCCTAGGATCGGGGCATCCACCTCGGGGGGAGGGGGGGGGGATGACCACCTCAGCAGGAAAGGGATACTTCCTATCCCAACTCCTTGGAACCCCGGGTTTACTGGGGCGCTCCCATTCCTTGAGCACAAGGGTATGGAAATGTGCCTGCTCTGGAAATTCCAAACGTGATTTCGCTGTACGGAAAAGCTCCCTTTTTTCGCCTGGGAGCCTCACCAGGGAGAGAGATAGACAGAACCTCAAAGATCTGGGTCAATAATCTGTCAGTGTCATCCAGGGCCCAGGGGTCAGAGCCAGAATCATCATGACCCCTTGGTCTCTCATCAGATGAGCCTGAATCAGAAAGGAGCTCTCCTTCATCAGATGGGGTATAGCCACACAGATTCATAAACTCCTCAGTTCCCATAGGGAAAACAGTAACATAAGGCGTCAAGTGCTGCTTCTTACCAGGGCCCTTACGCAATAATCTGTTCAACAGTAGGCAGTCTAGAAGACACATCAGGCTGAGAATCCCCACAAGTATGCAACTCAACAGGAGTGAGATTTAAGCTGGGGGGAGTAGGTGAAGTGAAACAAGGTGCAGCCACTAGCAGGCCAGATTGCAATGCAAGCACCTGCTCAGCACAGGGTACACAGACCAGTGCCTTGTCAGCGTCAGCATGAGGCTGCCCACACGCTACACACAGCCGGTCTTGTCCCAAAGGGACCCCGGTAACACTATCCTGGGATGCCTCCATATGGTGATTATTAGGCACAATATTCCAGTAAGGATTGACGCTATAAAGCAACCCTGGATGCCCCAATGACCCGCTAGGGAAGTGGGAGTAATTATACAAGGCCCAACTATCAATTACACTGGGCCGGGAGAAGCCAATGGATTCACCCGTCTGAAAGACACAATGGGAAGAAGGGGTGTCAGAACCAAACACACTACAATGAGTATAAAGCCGCCCGCGAGGGCGTCACACGCGCGCGCGACCTGACAAAATGGCGCCAAGAGTACCTCGAAGGGCGGGCCAGAGCGAGCTGTGACGCAGGGCGCGCCAAGCCAGGCCCCGCCCCCCCCAAGAGCGCGAAGCCCACAGACAAGCAGCCAATGAGAACGCAGAAGCGTCTGAGGTAACGCCGCCGCGGAACATCCAAATAAAGGAAAAGACGCGCGCGGCGGCATTTGCAATAGTAAAATACCATTTTGTGAGTACTCACCTGAAAAATGGATATTGTCAGTGTGCCACACACCCCGCTTCACCTTTAATTCTTACGATCGGGTTACTCACCAGCAGGTGACGACGTTGCAGAAAGGAAGTCTTGTAACAAGCCCCCTTCTGGCCCATATATACCTGGTACCTCCCACTTAACACCAGTGATTTAAAAAGCAGAAAGACAAGGTACCAGGAAATCCAACGGTAACCTCAAAATAAATAAAAGCTTCACCATATAAAGGATTCGGGATACCGAAAAGGGCGGGTGAAGAGAGGTGTGTGGCACACTGACAATATCCATTTTTCAGGTGAGTACTCACAAAATGGTATTATTCTCAGTGTGCCACACACCCCTCTTCCCCTTTAATTCTTACGATCGGGACATCCAAAAGCGTGTCCACAAGGGATGGGTATCCGAAGGCAAAAATGAAGCATAACTTAAATGACTGCAGTCTACAGAACTTTGCGGCCAAAAACAGCATCCGCTGAGGCCCGCACATCAACCTTGTAAAAGGTATGAACAGAAGACCAAGTAGCGGCCTTACAAACTTGTTCAACAGAAGCTTGGTGCTGAAAAGCCCAAGACGCTCCAACGGCACGAGTAGAATGAGCAGTGATACGAAAAGGGGGAACTTTCCCCTTAGCAGAATAGGCCGCAATAACGGCCTGACGTATCCATTTGCTAATGGAAGATTTGGCCGGTGCCAAACCCTTCTTAGGCCCACAGGGCACAACAAAAAAGGCATCCGTTTTACGAAAAGGAGACGTAATAATCAAATAGTACTTAACACAGTGTACTACATCCAAACAATGCAAAACCCTCTCTTTGTCATTCTTAGGATTAGGACACAAGGAGGGAAGAACAATATCCTGATTCAAATGAAAAGCAGAAACAACCTTAGGAAGAAAGTCTGGTTTGAACCGAAAGACTTCTTTATCCTGATGCCTCTCAAAGTAGGGCGCCTGAATAGACTAGGCCGCCAACTCCGAGACACGCCGGACCGAAGTGATAGCTACCAAGAAGACAATCTTCTGAGTCAGGGTAGACAAAGCAATATCTTGCAAAGGCTCAAAAGGAGAAGCCTGAAGAGCAGAAAGAACCAAATTCAAGTCCCAAACAGGGAGTAATGGTTTCCTGGGAGGCCGCACATGCGTAACCCCCTGGAAAAAAGTTTTAACTAAAGGATGAAGCGCAAAACGCTTCTGAAAAAAGATAGATAAGGCAGAAACTTGCCCTTTGAACGTACTTAGCTGAAGACCAGAGTCCAGGCCAGATTGTAAAAACTCCAGAATCCTGGAGACCGAAAAGACCCTACAAGGAAAAGATCTAATCTCACACCAAGCGATATAGGCTTTCCAAGTCCTATAGTAGATGATAGAAGAAGACCTCTTCCAGGCACTGATCAGAGTCTAACGAGCGAGTCAGAAAGACCCTCCTCCTTCAAGATGGAGGTTTCAGCAGCCAGGCCGTCAAACCCAGCGTTGGTAAATTGGGGTAACACAGCCAACCCTGAGTGAGCAGATCGGCCCGAAGAGGCAGAACGAACTGGTCCACTGCCAGCCGAACAATGTCTGCGAACCATACTCGCCTTGGCCACCTTGGGGCCACGAGAATGGCGGACACCCTTTCCAGAGCCAGCTTCCGAACCACCCTGCCCAGCATGGGTATCGGAGGAAACAGGTACAGAAACCCCAGATCCCCCCAGCTCAGGGACATGGCGTCCACTGCCAGAGCCAAGGGATCCTGGGAGAGCGACACGAAGTTCGGGAGCCTGCAATTGTGACGAGAGGCAAACAGGTCCACCTCCGGCGTCCCCCACCGGAGACACAGTGAGCGAAAAACCTGAGGATGGAGAGCCCATTCTCCCAGACGGGAAGAGCCCCTGCTCAACCGGTCCGCTTCCTGGTTTTCCACCCCTGGAATGTACACCGCCGAGAGACAAGAAACATGGGCCTCCGCCCAGGTCAGGATCAGGGACACCTCTCTGAGAGCACCCAGACTGCGAGTCCCTCCCTGATGATTGATGTAAGTAACCGCTGTTCGATTGTCTGAACGAACCTGGACCGGAAGGCCCAGAACGTGTTGAGTCAGAAGGGCAAGAACCCGACGGATGGCTCTCAGTTCCAGAATATTGATGGGTAAGTGGGCCTCTTGAGGTCCCCACTGCCCCTGGAACTGAAGCTCCTTCCAGAATCCCCCCCATCCCGAAAGACTGGCGTCCGTGGTGACAATTTCCCAAATAGGGGTCAGGAAAGACCTGCCCTTCACGAGATTGGCCGAGACCAACCACCATTGGAGGGACTGCCGGAACCGGGAGGACAACTGGAAGGGCCGATCCAGCGACCGAGGCCGCCGGTCCCAGGACGCCAACAGATAGAGCTGAAGCGTCCTTGTGTGAAATTGAGCAAAAGGAACTGCCTCGAAGGAGGCAACCATCAACCCTACCAGCCTCATCCCCAGACGGATGGACGGCCGAGGATTGGAAAGTAGGACCCGAGCCAACTCCTGAATCAGATAAATTTTGGACTGAGGGAGAAACACCCTGTGTTGACAAGAGTCCAACTGCATCCCCAGAAAGGACACCACCCTGGCCGGAGCGAGGGAGGACTTGGGAAAGTTGACCACCCAACCAAAGCTTTCCAGCGTGGAGACCACCATCCTGGTGTCTGTCTCTGATTGATTGAGGGACGGAGCCATGATGAGAAGGTCGTCCAGATAAGGTACGACACGAATGCCCCGAGATCTGAAAATGGCCATCACCCCTGCCAGCACCTTGGTGAACACTCTTGGGGCCGAGGTAAGGCCAAACGGAATTGCCACGAATTGAAAATGCTGATCTTTCATCACGACTCGAAGAAAACGTTGATGAGCCTGGCAGATGGGAACATAAAGATAAGCATCCTTGATGTCTATGGACGTCATGAAGTCCCCCTGCCGAAGAGAACCGATGGCCGTACGCAAAGTTTCCATGCGAAACTTCCGAATACGGATGAACCTGTTGAGTAACTTCAGGTCCAGGACGGGACGAACCGACCCGTCCTTTTTGGGGACTGGGAAAAGATTGGAGTAGAAATCGAGGCCCATCTCTAAGCGCGGTACCGGCCGGATGACCGCCATTTCTAAAAGATTCCTTATCGACGCCAGGAGCCCCTGTGCGGCCAAAGGATCGATGGGCACCCGAGACCGAAAGAACCGTGAAGGAGGGCGAGACTCGAACTCCAGTTTGTAACCAGACGACACCACCTCCTGGATCCATCTGTCCGGAATCTCCTGGTCCCAAACCTGGGAGAAGTGTCACGGGTGAGGGCAGCCCCTCATTGCTGAGCGGGCTTACCAGCAGGTTTGGGCTTGGCGCCCCAGGACTGAGCGGGACGGCCACGGCCCCTCCCCCCGGGTCCAACCTGCACCTCTGGTAGCGGGAAAGGAAGCCCCCCTACCCGCTCGAAATCCCCGAAAGGAAGGTCTAAAGGCACTTGCACCCCGAAAGGGGCGACGAGGCCTCTTGCGTTGAGGCAATTTACCACCTTTTGCAACTGAATCTAATTTATCACCAAACAGTCGCAAACCCAAAAAAGGAAGTGCTGTGAGCACCTTTTTAGAGACCAAGTCCGCCGACCACTGGCGCAGCCACACTGACCGACGAATAGCCACCAGCATTGCCGCTGTCCTGCTACTCCTCGCCAGAGCATCGTCCTGAGCGGTCAGGACAAAGGAAATAAATGACTCACACTGCTTAAGAGCACTAAACTCATCACAAGCGGGATCAAGATCTGCGCATAGATCCCGAATAATGGATTTAACTGCCAACAGAAGAAGCGCCGAAGCACACACCGGCCGCATCGTCGATCCGGCACTGATAAAACCATGGCGAGCATACTGGTCAATCCGACGATCCTCACCATCCTTAATGGCAGTGGTCTCAGAAGACTGTACCACAGCCGTGCTAGACAGCCCTAACACAGGGGTATCGACGTCAGCGGGAACTGACCAAAGCTTCACCAATTCCACCGGAAAAGGATAGTGCTTATCCCAACTAGAAGGGATTCCAACCAGTCGCGTGGGATGTTCCCATTCCTTAAGCACAACCCTCTCAAAGTGTTGTTGCCTGGGAAACACCAAACGCGGCTGAGGCACACCAAACAACTCACCCTTTGGCAGGGCGACTGCCTCAGGCGGATCTAAATTCAACATTTCAAACATTTGAGCCAAAATGGAGGGGGTGTCAAGGGATACCCCCGCAGCCAGATCGCCAACAGCATCGATCTCAAGCTGGTCAGCAGGCTTATCCGACTCCACAAGGAGTTCCCCCTCCTCGTCCAGGGAATAATCGGACCAATCCACAGCTTCGCACCTCTCATCCTCCGAAGCAGGAGCTGCCGGAGAAAGGTGTTTCCGCTTCGCTGTAGCCTTCTGACCTACTTTGGCGGAAACCATCTTCTCGAGGTTGGTCAATCGCGCACACACCTCGGATTGCGAATCCCCACTTTTGACAATGTCACACGGGGTCCGGAATAGGGAGGGGGGGGTAGGAGATGACGGAAGTTGCGAGGAGCCAGAAGCCGGAGCGGCGGACTGACGCACAATATTCTGCTTTGCACAAGGAATGCATAATATAACATCATCGCCTGGGAGCGGAGTCCCACAACCCCCGCACAGCCTAGATGGTCCCGAAGAGCCA
Source organism: Gastrophryne carolinensis (assembly GCA_027917425.1). Taxonomy (NCBI): domain Eukaryota; kingdom Metazoa; phylum Chordata; class Amphibia; order Anura; family Microhylidae; genus Gastrophryne; species Gastrophryne carolinensis. The sequence goes on along the minus strand of CM051235.1, from coordinate 524,479,856 downwards.
TTTCCAGTATTGTCGGAAGCCTCCATATGGTGATTTTATGGTATTCGCAACAACCGTGGGTTTTAGGCATAAGGCCACCCGGGATGCCCCTTTAAATTAATGTCCCGGGAAGGGAGGATTTAAATTATAAATTATCCCCCCCCTTTTTTTTTTTATATATCCCAATTTAGAGTAATAAGACTAGCCAGGTATAACAGAACCAGGAAGCCACTGCAGTGAGGGGATCCCAGGATCTGTGGGGAAAGAGACAACAGTAAGATCCCCAGAAAAAAAGGGGCAGCATGCAGTACAACATTCATAAAGAAAGCAGCATATACCAACACACTGCAAAAAAACACCCCAAAGCGCTTTAAGAGGCCAGCCAATATAACTTCAAACAAGTTGAAAACAATCCAAGTATAAACAGAACGGCCCCACACGAGGTGAGACCGCTTACCTGCACAAGGCTGAAGAACAAAGGCCAGCAGCAGCAGCAGCAGAGCCTGAATTGCACTTCCTGCAGCTGAGTCCCCCGCACCTGACTCCTGATTAGAAGGAGGAAGTGCTGCGGGGCCGAGCTGCGAGTCAAGCCGCTCAGGTCACGTCCCCTCATTGCATCATCCGGGCCCCGCCCCCCTTGATTCAAACAGTGCGGCCCGCCAAATGGCGGTGCCGCATACCGAGAGGGCGCCCCGACGCCCTCGGTTAGTGGGAGGGGTGGGGAGTACAACCCTGGCAGCTTCAGGCCGTGCGCCTGAAACTGCCAACAGCGCGGCCCACCAATGGCGGCCGCATCCGAGAGCGGAGCCTAATACAACCCTGGCAGTTCAGGCCGTGCCTGAAACTGCCAACAGCGCGGCCCGCACAACGGCGGTGCCGCAACAGAGAGGGCGCCCTCGATCAGTGGGGGGGGGGGGGGGGAAACACATGTACACACAATAAAAAGTGTTAGCAGGTCAGGCCGCGTGCGCGCATCCCGCGGCGCTGACCTGAAACCGTCAATGGTTAATACACAAGTAAAAAACACCACATGCATATATACAGAGAAGGGACCGTAACGGGAGAGAAAGGGGCCAAGGGGAACCTCAGGACAGGGGCATCCCAAATCCGGATCACCATGCCGGATAGCCGCATTGCCCCACGCGTGAGGACGAGCGGAGGAGATAAGCTCCTAGGCACCTATAGTGCCATCTACCATTTGCCCAGTGAGCAGCCTGGGCTAGGAGGCTTCCATTAACCGCGTAGGTAACAAAATCAAACTGGGCAGAAATAGACCCAAAGGGGGTGCCGGGGCAAGACCCCGGCTACCTGCAAGCAGGAGACTTCTTTCTTCTGTCTTGTCGCCATGCAGAGAGAAAAACACTGGTGTTAAGTGGGAGGTACCAGGTATATATGGGCTGGAAGGGGGCTCGTTACAAGACTTCCTCTCTGCAACTGCGTCACCTGGCGGTGAGTAACCCAATCGTAAGAATTAAAGGGGAAGCGGGGTGTGTGGCACACTGAGAATAGAGACCACAATCAGTCCCAAAGAAAGTTAGCCAGCATGCCCACACACATACACCAAACAGACACCAGCGGTAAAATATATAAATATATATATCCGGCCCATGAAAAAAATATAAATGTATACATTCATAATTAATATGTGCCTCCAGGAAGGGGAAGCTAAACCAAAGTGAAACTCACAAGTGACTACCATCACCACAAAAAAGCAGACAAACAACTAAACCAAACCTGCTTGAAAGTCAGCGCCCTCCTCAGCCGAGCCAGGGTCCGCTGGCCTGTTGCCGAGCGCCCCTATTTAGTGAGGCCCCCCACCGGTAACCATACCACGTGGGCCGAGAGGGAGCGCGGCCCCGCCCCTAAGACATGAGCAGCGCGGCCCGCCGAATGGCGCCCTCAGTCCACTAACACACACCAGCAGGAGAAGTTTTTAAATCTGCTCCAAGGAGCCCCAGCAGCTCAGGACTCGCGCCCGCACGCCGCGGCGCTGACCCCACTCCCCAAACACAAGAATCACACAAGTGTAAAGCACCCCATACACAGCACCTCCCCCCCCCCCCACGTGAAGGGACCAAGCGGGAGAAGGTGGCCAAGGGGAACATCGGGACAGGGGCATCCCAAATTCGGATCACCAAGCCGGGGACGAGCGGAGGAGATAAGCTCCTAGGCACCATATAGTGCCATCTACCGTTGCCCAGCCAGCAGCCTGGGCTGGGAGGCTTCCGTTATCTATCTAGGCATATAAACAATTGACTGGGCAGAAATAGACCAAAAAGGGGATGCCGGGGTCTGACCCCGGCTACCTGCAAGCAGGAGACTTGTTTCTTCTGTCTTGTCGCATCTTGCAGAGAGAAAACACTGGGTGTTAAGTGGGAGGTCCCAGGTATATATAGGCCGGAAGGGGCTTGTTTTCAAGACTTCTCTCTGCAACGTCGCCACCTGCTGGTGGAGTAACCCGATCGTAAGAATTAAAGGGGAAGCGGGGTGTGTGACACTGAGAATAAAGGTTTAGGCAGCAATAGAAACAAAAGGCCGGGGGGTTACCCCAGCTACCTTCAAGGAGGAGACCACCATCTTCTGACTTGCTCGCCCACTGCAGAGATGAAAGACTGGAGAATGGTGGGAGGTCCCAGGTATTTATAGGCCAGGAGGGGCTCCTTTTTTTCATGTCATCTCTGCAAGATCGCCCTCTACAGGACAGTTACCCAAGTGTCATGAATATTCGGAGGCGGGGTGTGTGACATACTGGGAATATCCCTTCTCTTCTTGGCCAACTTTATAAGGTAATTTTTGATAGTCATCCCCAGACAAGCCTGGATGGAATCCAAAATAACTTTTATACACTTATCTCTCCAGTGTGGTCATGACAGTCGACATTCTGGAATTTTCTTTGCCCCATTTTCTCATAATAAAGGCCATGATCTAGGTGAACACTGTTAGGGCCACTATCCTATTGGATGTGGAAGACCTCTAGAGCATATCGCAGATTTCAGGTACCTTAGATGAGTTGTGTATATTGAAAATATGCTTCCTTAAGGTCTACTCTACACTTTGGGGTTGCCCAAAATGAGAAGCATGGCCAACTTAATGGATAACCATTAAACCCTAAAATCACCATCCTCCTGTGAATTTATGGTACAGACATCTGAAGTCAGGGTAGTTATGGGCTGCTTTAAATGTTTTAAAGTGGACCAATACGGTTTCTTCTGCTAACGGGTGTTGGTCCAGGTGCCAGCACAATAAAAGCTCCAACATTCCGCATGCCCCCCCAAGCTTGTTTTATTGCACTGCCACCCAGACCAACACCCTTTAGGGAAAAAACTGGTGTTGGCCTGCTTTATAGCTTATGTTGGCTACAGCTTTGAATTACAGCAGCCCGGCTTTTGAAATTTAGACCCACCTGGCAACCGATTGACCAGCCACGTAAGCTGCTTCTTAGATACGTTTGTCCAACTCAAGTCGAGATGAACTGGTTGCCTTTTAATGATGCCACTGAGGGCTTGAGGCACCAGAGACTTGCAGCGACTCACGTCAATCCTGGACCAAAGGCGCTTATCACATCCCCTGTAAATATCAGGTAAAATAACACATGCTTTACTATCATCAAAAGGAGGATTTAGAAGTACTCTAGTGTAAAATACTTTTTCTCATAGACACTATAGTAAAGTCATCACTTAAACTTTGCTATATAATATGTAAATGTGTAATGTTGTCTTGACTTTCTTGGCTGTTCTTGGGTTCACCAGTCAACTCAACCTTTCCCCATTCACATAGCTCATCTAACTAATCCCATTAATATTTCCTTTGTGGCTCTAAGCTCATGAGGGCAACAGAAAACTGAATAGAGCAAGCACTACCAGTCACAAGGTAGAAAGAAAAAGACCCCTTATCTTTTTCAGGGGCCCGTGATGCCATCTTGCCTGGAAGACACAGAGCTGCATCCCCCCCGGCTCTGTGCACGCTCCTGCCCACCCATTCAAGTGAATGGGCGTAAGAAGCGGCTTTGTGCTTTTTCCGTGGTGGCTGAAGAGCCCTTTAAGGGGATCTTCAGGTTCAGTACTGCTCTGAGTCATGTAAACTTCCTTTGTTAAGCTGGAATACCCAATATGACCAGGATCCAAGTTTGAGGGGTTTAAAGTAAAGATGTTTCAATTTATATACAGACACTTAAAGCACAGAATGTTATTGGGAAAAGGCTTCTGTGTTAAAGCAGACCAAAACCGTTTGCCCGCTAATGGGTGTTGGTCTGTGTAAGACAGACTGGGGGGGCATCCAGAATGCTGGAGCCCGCCACCTCACATCATCCCCCAGAAAGCCTGCAATTCTCACCTGTCCCTTGATCCTTGGCCGAGAATGGGACCTTTCGTCAGCCAGAAAGGAGAACCAGACCCACATGAGCACCAGCAGCCAATTGCATGGCTGCAGGGTGAGGATCGAGACACAGATAAGAATTACGGGCACCTGGGGGGTGATGTGCAGAGGTTCCAGCATTCATACTGTGGCTAGAAGTGGACCAGCATCCATTAGCGGGCAAACGGGTGTTGGTCCTCTAACTAGTTCAGTCGTGCTCACAAGGATGCCTACATCTGCAGCAAGTCTGCCGAAGCCTAAAGAGAGCAGTAAAAGTGGAAGGTAAGAAAGACAGGCAAACTCCTTCAGAGTATACTGCAGGGCCCACTGTAGAGCTTATCAGTGAATATCCTTAAAGTAATAAGAAAAAAAAGGAGGAAATCATCAAGAGAATGCCATAACAAAATGTTCAACGCAAAAAAAAGGGGCCTTACCATTTGTACCAAGCCTTGCATACCCGCATACACAAGCAGAGCTCCTTCTTGGTGAGGTATTGGAAGACTGAGAGCCACACATCTTTTTGAATGGATAGCTGGTCTTTCCTTTGCTCTGGTGTAAGGCCATTTTCCCCATCTTCATCCTCGTCGTCTTCCATATCTTCATCATCCTCCTCCTCTTCTTCTTCTTCTTCGTCGTCATCGTCATAATCATCATCAGGCGGATGAGGAGGTAGTGGGCGGATGGGATGCCGGGAATTTGGTGTAATGGCTTGTAATTTGGGAACAATTGAAGAACTACTGAGCTCTTTTGGGGGTCGCTGTAGTGTGACAGTGAGGTAGGAGCCCCGATGCCAAATATGTTCAGCTTCAGACTGTTCTCGTCCACTTGGGTGGTTCTCTTTCTCTCTGGTAATCTGCCGCCTTCTAGTCCGATCTTCCCGGTTTCCCTGTTGTATGCTTGGTGGTGGTGAAGGTGGAGCAGAAGATGGAGATGGTGGAAGAAGTAGGATGGGTGGTGATGGAGGACTCTGCACGAGGGGCGGCCTCAAAACTTTGGCTGATAAGTGAGGGTCAAAGTCACAATTGTCCACAGCCTTCCGTTTCTGAAAAACATGGAAGGCAAATGATACAACTGAAGTAATAAAACATTTTAATTAAACTAGTAAAGTAAACTGACTGCTTTCAAATTTGTTGGTTTAAATTAGGCATCAAACAAGGTTTTTGCAGTAAGAAGGTGGCTGAAGAATTGCAAATACTAGAAGTATTATACAAGAAGGATTATAGTATAGTAGACCTATGTACCTATTCAGGAGGTCTGGCCCTGCTGCAGGGGTGCTGCTTTCTCAGTAATGTAGGGAAGCCATTCACTACACAGTTATTGCTTTACGACATGGAGGGAGGGGGCTGGACCTGCATCTGAAGGTGTGAGGCAAATCTTCTGAATGGCATGTTTTGATGGGGTAAGGGGAACATCATGTTTTGTTTAAAAACAGAAATCCTATAGAACAGAACTACATTGTCCTAGGCAACTCTGACAGGGTTTATAAACTAATTAAACAAAGTGGGAATGCTTGAGTAGTGCTAGGTTATATAGTTAAAGAGGAACTATGTTCAGAAAATACAATTCTGTGAGTACTCACCTGTAGAATTGATTTTGGTGCTGTCCTGCTCGGGTCGCTCCATTCTTGACAATTGGGTTATCCACCACAAGGTGGCGCAGTTGACTGCAAGACGAAACTTGTGGCTCCTCCCGGCTCATATAAAGGCAACTGTTTCCCTAAGAATCCCCAGTGGTTGAAAAGCAGTAAATACAGAGACAAGCCGGGAGGCAAGAGACTATGTTAATGCACACAGCCCCAAAATGAACTCTCTGAAACAGTAATCACCATAACAGGCAAAGAGACGATAACAGAAAAACGGTGGGATGGAGCGCCCTGAGCAGGACACCAACATAATAAATTCTACAGGCGAGTACTCACAGAATTGTATTTTTCCTGGTGTCCTACTCAGGTCGCTCCATTCTTGACAATTGGGACATCCAAAACCAGTGTCCAAGAAAGGGTGGGATCCCCAGTGAGCAACAGCACGTAGTGCATGACACTACCGCCCGAAGCACCTTACGGCCAAAAACAGCATCAGCTGAGGCCCTAACATCAACCTTGTAAAACATTGAAAAAGTGTGAACTGAAGACCAAGTAGCGGCCTTACAAACCTGTTCAACCGAAGCCTGGTGCTGAAAAGCCCAAGAGGCACCAATAGCTCTAGTAGAATGAGCTGTAACACGAAAAAGGGGGTTCCTTCCCCTTGGCAGAGTACGCTTGCACCACCGCCTGTCTGATCCACTTGCCGATAGTGGATTTGGCTGGAGGCAAGCCCTTCCTAGGCCCGTCAGGAAGGACAAAAAGAGAATCCGGCTTCCTAAAAGATTCCGTGGCAACCAGATAGTACTTAAGGGCTCTGACCACATCCAGGGAATGGAGGGTCTGCTCCTTAGAATTAGAAGGCGCGGGACACAAAGAAGGCAAGACAATGTCCTCATTGAGATGAAAAGCAGAAACAACCTTGGGTAAGAAGTCCGGCTTAAGACGAAAAACCACCTTATCCTGATGGCACTCAAAATAAGGAGGCTTCATACAAAAGCGCCGCCAGCTCCAAGACGCACCGAAGTTATAGCTACCAAAAAGACCACCTTCAGAGTCAAAAAGGATAAAGCAGCATCGCACAAGGGCTCAAAGGGGGAACCCTGGAGAGCGGAAAGCACCAAATTCAAATCCCACACCGGTAGCACAGGCCTACGCGGTGGACGTACATGAGTTACTCCCTCGAAAAAGCTCTTGATAAGTCTATGATTGGCGAAGGATCTTTGGAAGAAAAAAACAAGGCCGAAACCTGTCCCTGAGGGTACTCAGCTGGAGGCCCGAATCCAAACCATGTTGTAGGAACACCAAAATCCTAGAAAAAGAAAATGTGTGACAAGGGAAACTCCTAGACCCATACCAGGCAATGTAAGCGTGCCAGACCCTGTAATAAATCATGGAAGAGGATTTCTTCCGAGCCAGAATCATGGTACGCACGACCGAGGCAGACAGCCCTTTATCCATCAAGATGGAGGTTTCAGCAGCCAAGCCGTCAAAGCCAGCGTTTGTAAATAGGGGTGGCGTAACAGCCCCTGAGTGAGAAGCCCTGGATCATCGGGCATGACATAGTTCAGATGTCAGTGGATTGCTATGTCCGCAAACCAACACCGCCTCGGCCAACGAGGGGCCACCAGGATGGTCGGTACCCCTTCCTGGGCTATCTTGCTCAGCACGCGACCGAGGAGAGGGAAGGGAGGAAAGGCGTAAAAGAGTCGGAACTCAGTCCAAGGAATTGACAGCGCGCCCGTGGCGAAGGCCAGAGGATCTCGACAGAGAGACGAACTTTGGAAGCTTGTGATTGTGTCGGGACGCAAAAAGGTCCACGTCAGGCTGACCGCAGCGGCGACACAGCGCGTGAAAAATCTTGTTGCTGAGAGACCATTCCCCCAGACGAGAAGTCGCCCTGCTCAGGGAGTCTGCCTCCTGGTTCTCCACCCCGGGGATGTAAACCGCCAAGATGCAGGGAACATTCTCCTCCTCTCAAGACAGGATCAGGGTCACCTCCTTGAGGGCTCGCTTGCTCAGAGTCCCACCCTGGTGATTGATGTAGGCGACCGCCGTCTGATTGTCCAAACGGACCTGGACCGCACAAACCCGTAGATGGGGAGTCAAATGAGAAAGGACCATTCGGATCACTCTCAACTCCAGGAGATTGATAGGCACATGAGCCTCCAGAGGGCCCCACAGGCCCTGGAACTTCAGCGAATGCCAACCCCCCCAACCGGTCAGACTGGCGTCCGTGGTGACAATCTCCCAATGCGGGGTCAGATATCTTGAGACCAACCACAACGAGAGGGACCGCCTGGCCAGAGGGGACAGAGGGAACTCCTGCTCCAGAGACTCCTGTTTCCAATCCCAAACAGTCAAGAGATTCAACTGAAGAGGTCTCATGTGGAACTGAGCGAAGGGTACAGCCTCGAAGCAAGACACCATGAGACCCACCAACTTCATCCCCAGACGGATGGATGTGGACATGACAGCAAGGCCCGCGCCTGCATCTGAAGACCCTCCACCTTCTGCTGGGGGAGGAACACCTTGACCTGAAAGGTGTCCAACATCATACCCAGGAAAGACCTTACCAATGACAGAGTGATCGAGGACTTGGGATCATTGATCACCCAGCCAAATGCCTAGAGAGTGGACAACACTGTCTGGGTGTCGCTCTCAGCCTACTGAAGAGATTGAGCAGCAATCAGCAAGTAGTCCAGATAAAGAAGAATACGAATGCCCTGGCTCCTCAGCAGGGCCATAACACCCGCCAGCACCTTGGTGAACACCCGGGGGGCTGAAGAAATCCCAAAACGGCAGAGCCACAAACTGGTGGTGCTGATCCTCCAGTGCCAACCTCAGGAACTTTTGATGTCCCTTGAATATAGGGATGTGCAGATAAGCACCCCTGATGTCCACCGTGGTCATGAAGTCGCCTGGCCGAAGCGAGCTCACCGCTGACCTGAAGGTCTCCATGCGGAAGTGCTTGAATCTGACAAATCTGTTGAGACCCTTCAGGTCCAGAATAGGTCTCAGAGTACCGTCCTACTTGGGCACCGTGAAAAGATTGGAATAGAACCCTCGGCCCCCTTCCTGGTGAGGCACAGGAGAAATCACTCACAAATCACAGAAGTCGTTGGACAGCCAATCTTAGGCCCTGCGCCGTCAATGGGTTCTGGGAAATCTGCGACCGAAGAAATCTTGGGGGCGGCCAAGCTGCCAGCTCTATCTTGTACCCGGAGGACACCACCTCCTGAATCCACCTGTCCGAGACGTGCAGTCTCCAGACGTGAGCAAAAAGCAGAAGCCGCCCCCCCCCACCCGAATGGGTGAGGGCGCCTCTTCATGCCTGAGGGGCCTTGGCAGGGGGCTTGGACTTGGACCCCCAGGAGGAACCAAGATGCCCGCGGGATCTACCGCGCCCCCAGGAGTCTCTGCAGCCACCATAGAAGGAAGAACCTCGTCCCCCTCGAAAGGGACGAAGGCAAGAAGAGCCCGGAAAGGGCCGCACAGGCTTCCGGCGCTGAGGGAGCCTCCCATCTTTTGCCAGGTGACCCAGACGCTCCCCAGCCGCAGCCAGATAGAACGACGCAGAGCAATCAGCAGAGCCGAAGCCCTGCCGCCAAGCCGGACGGAATCATCCATGGCCTAAATCACAAGGGCAATGAAGTCCGCGCAAGCTAGGAGATCCTTATACTCCTCAGCTCGCTTGCGAGATCTGGCGATATCCACAAGGCGTCTCACCTTTTTGATGGCTATGGAGAGTCCGGAGACGGCATAACCGTGGTATTGGAGAGCCCCAAAACGGGAGCATCCACCTCAGGGGGACGGGACCAGAGGCGAATCAAGTCCGCCGAAAAGGGTCCAAGAGGAGTCAGAATCATGAAATAACTCACCCTACTCCATGGAGTCTTGGCCACCAAAGGTCTCATAATCCTCATCATCAGCAAAAAGTGAATAAACTGGCTCCAAATGCCGCTTTTTACGCGCGGCCTTACGCAACAACTGACGCTCTAGACTGGCCACTCTGAGTACCAAGTCCGTTTGAGACCCCCTGCTGGCCTCCCCCTCACTGGGGGCTAAATGCAGATGCGGGGGTGTCGGCGAAGCCGTAGGTAAAATGGGACTGGGGCCAGCAACACTTGCCCCATCCTGTTCCGAAATGACGCTTTGCGCGCAGGGTACACAAACAGCGCTGCGACCGCTCAGAGGGCATGTACCACACAAGAGACAGAGCTTAACTTGTCCCGAGGGGGCCCCCAAGCACGCTATCCCTAGAAGCCTCCAATATGGTGAATATAGCGGAAAAATTCGGGTCACAAGGCACTAACGACCCAGAACCGGACAATCCCCAATTTGGTCCCTCTGAACCCCTTAACCACAGGGCAGGAAGGGGGGGGGGAGCAGAGGCTGGGAGGAACCACCTATGAATAAACTGGGACCCGTCTGGAAAATATGAGAGGCAAAATATAAGCATCCCACAGCACATGCACACAGGAAGAAAAATATCAAACAAGTGGCTCATGGACCGCAGGCGATGAAGCAGGGCCAGGAGCAGCACAGATCAAGAAGAGAAGGGGCCCGCAGCGCGAGAACCACCGTCGGCGTTCCCTTACCGTCACCTAATCCGTAGCCGGAGGCTGGGAGGCTGCAGCGGCCGACAGGCTTGGGATGCCCCGTTTGTCTGCAATTTCCATGGAGAGAAAAATAGATCCATCTTCGCAGTCAGACTGCAAGAAAACTCTGGGGATTCTTAGGGAAACAGTTGCATGAGCCGGGAGGAGCCACAAGCTCCGTCTTGCAGTCAACTGCGCCACCTTGTGGCGGATAACCCAATTGTCAAGAATGGAGCGACCCGAGCAGGACACCAGGAAAATGACCATAGTCCCTCATAAATAAGCTGCGGGGAAGCCCGAACCTTTAGGACGGCGATGTAAAAAAAAAAAAAAAAAAAAAAAAAAAGAGCCTCCTGCCCTAAGGTGGATACACAAACTGGGACCGGTTTAAAAGCCCCACGACGACCCCCCCCCCCCCCCCCCCCCCGTCCTCAGTATTGAGCAAGAAAAAAAAAACATTAAACTAAAAGAAAACATTTTGGAGGGGTCGTAATAACCAACCTCAATGACTTGTAAAAAAATACCATTGCTGGTAAGTCTAACAGGGATTTTTGCTAATTTGTTGGATAAGTGTTTAAGGAAGGTGTGGGGGGGTGGACCTAGCAGTAGCTCAGCAAAATTCTCCTATGGAAGCTTTTGGAAGTGGAGATTGCTATGGAATGAGCAGAAATAAATGTAGAGAAAACATCCATACAAGTGTATGCCCAGGATCTGGCCTGCATATTCCATAGTTATAGTGCCTATAGAAGCAGATTGTTTCCCATTTAGGAAGGAATAGGGGACTAACATGTAATATGTGAAAGGGGGAGCGTGTTCTAAATAAAAAATTCAAAGAATGCCAAGAATAAATGGAATGGCCACAGAGGACAGGATAACCATCTCTTGTGTGTGAGGAAGTGACAACTGTTTTAGGCAGGAAAAGGGGATCTGGACTTAGAAAAAAAAAAAACTTTATTCAGGAAGGATAGAACAGTAGGGATCTCTGAAAAGGACTAACACCAAACCTCCCATCTGGTAAGGCAACCCTCAACCGGAAACTAGATTGAAGGGTTTAAAATGTTATTTGAAGTTGGAGGGCCCTTTAAAAACAAAAAATCCCAGATAAGACAATCTACAAGCCACAGAGATGTGTGGGATCGGCAAATCTGATAACCAGGGGGAACAAATTCAGACCTTTGACTAACAAGACCAATAAGTCTGAAGCCTGAGTTTTTAAAACTTATACAGCTATATCCAACTCAAATCTATTATGCAGGAATTCGAGAAACGGCAAAAACGCAATTCTGTGAGGTACTCACCTGTAGAATTGTTTTTTCTGGGAATCCATTCCATACACTCCTTACTCTTGGGTTTCCTCCTCCTTGCTGATCACGTGACTGCAAGAAAGAAAACAGGCGTGGTCCTCCTGGCCCATAAGTAGCAGCTGCCCCTAATCAGATCAGTTTACTTAAAAAGCATAATAATTTAGAGACAGGCCGGGGGGCCCTAAAAAGAGTCCATGTTACTACACATCAAACTCAACCAAAAAATGCTCTCAAAATTAAGTCCTATTACTTTTTTTTTTTCCAATATTATAAATTAATAATCAAAAAATGGATTAACACCCCATCAGAAAAACATCGGAAGATAACATGACCCAGAACGGGTGGGCCGGAGTGTATGGAATGGATTCCCAGAGAAAACAATTCTACAGGTGAGTACCTCACAGAATTGCGTTTTTTCTTCCAATCCATTCCATACACTCCTTACTCTTGGGATCTCCAGAAGCAGTGCCATCTATGGGTGGGATCCTCTTAACGCCGAACGGCAGGAAGTTCACTTCACTACTGCCTGTAGAATCTTCCGACCCACAACAGCGTCAGCTGAGGCTCTAACATCTACCTTGTAAAACTTGGTGAATGTATGCACCGAAGACCAGGTGGCAGCGTTGCAAACCTGTTCCACCGAAGCCTGATGTTGAAAAGCCCAAGAAGCACCAATGGCCCTAGTGGAATGGGCCGTGACCTGAAAATACCATTTTGTGAGTACTCACCTGTAAAATGGGTATTGTCAGTGTGTCACACACCCTGCTTCCCCTTTAATTCTTACGATCGGGTTACTCCACCAGCAGGTGGCGACGTTGCAGAGAGAAGTCTTGAAAACGAGCCCCTTCTGGCCTATATATACCTGGGACCTCCCACTTAACACCCAGTGAATACAAATAGCAGTAAGACAAGGTACCAGGAAATCCAACGGAAACCTCAAAATAAAACAAAGGAAAGCTTCACCATATAGAGGATCCAGGATACCAAAAAGGGCGGGTGAAGCGGGGTGTGTGACACACTGACGATATCCATTTTACAGGTGAGTACTCACAAAATGGTATTATTCTCAGTGTGTCACACACCCCGCTTCCCCTTTAATTCTTACGATCGGGACATCCAAAAGCAGTGTCCACAAGGGATGGGTATCCAAAGGCAAAATGAAGCATAACTTAAATGACTGCAGTCTGCAGAACCTTGCGGCCAAACACAGCATCCGCTGAGGCCCGCACATCAACCTTGTAAAACTTAGAAAAAGTATGAACAGAAGACCAAGTAGCAGCCTTACAAACTTGTTCAACAGAAGCTTGGTGCTGAAAAGCCCAAGACGCTCCCAACGGCGTGCAGGGATATACGAAAAGGGGGAACTATCCCCTTAGCAGAATAGGCCCCAATAATGGCCTGACGTATCCATTTGCGAATGGAAGATTTGGCCGGAGCGAAACCCTTCCTAGGCCCACAGGGCACAACAAAAAAGGCATCAGTTTTACGAAAAGGAGAAGTAGTAATCAAATTGTACTTAACACAGCGTACTACATCCAAACAATGCAAAACCCTCTCCTTGTCATTCTTAGGCTTAGGACACAAGGAGGGAAGAACAATATCCTGATTCAAATGAAAAGCAGAAACAACCTTAGGAAGAAAGTCCGGTTTGAAACGAAAGACCACCTTGTCCTGATGCCTCTCAAAGTAGGGCGCCTGAATCAACAAGGCCGCCAACTCCGAGACACGCCGAACCGAAGTGATAGCTACCAAGAAGGCAGTCTTCTGAGTCAAGGTAGACAGAGCAATATCCTGCAAGGGCTCAAAGGGAGGAGCCTGAGGAGCAGAAAGAACCAAGTTTAAGTCCCAAACAGGGAGTAATGGTTTCCTGGGAGGCCGCACATGCGTAACCCCCTGGAAAAAGGTTTTAACCAAAGGATGAAGCGCAAAACGCTTCTGAAAAAAAAAAGATAAGGCAGAAACCTGCCCTTTCAAAGTACTCAGCTGAAGACCAGAGTCCAGCCCTGATTGCAAAAAACTCCAGAATCCTGGAAACCGAAAAGACCCTACAAGGCAAAGATCTAACCTCACACCAAGCGATATAGGCTTTCCAAGTCCTATAGTAGATGATAGAAGAAGACCTCTTCCGGGCACCGATCAGAGTCTTAACAACCGAGTCAGAAAGACCCTCCTCCTTCAAGATGGAGGTTTCAGCAGCCAGGCCGTCAAACCCAGCGTTGGTAAATTGGGGTAACACAGCCGACCCTGAGTGAGCAGATCGGGCCGAAGAGGCAGAACGAACTGATCCACTGCCAGCCGAACGATGTCTGCGAACCATACCCGCCTTGGCCACCTTGGAGCCACGAGAATGGAGGACACCCTTTCCAGAGCCAGCTTCCGTACCACCTTGCCCAGCAAGGGAATCCGAGGAAACAGGTACAGAAAACCCAGATCCCCCCAGCTCAGGGACATGGCGTCCACCGCCAGAGCCAGAGGATCCTGGGAGAGCGACACGAAGGTCGGGAGCCTGCAATTGTGACGAGAGGCAAACAGGTCCACCTCCGGTGTCCCCCACCGGAGACACAGTGACCGAAAGACTTGAGGATGGAGAGCCCAGACGGGAAGAGCACCTGCTCAACAGATCCGCTTCCCTGTTTTCCACACCCGGAATGTAAACTGCCGAGAGACAAGGAACATGGGCCTCCGCCCAGGTCAGGATCAGGGACACCTCTCTGAGGGCACCCAGACTGCGAGTCCCTCCCTGATGATTGATGTAAGCAACCGCTGTTCGATTGTCCGAACGAACCTGAAGGCCCAGAACATGTTGAGTCAAAAGAACCAGAACCAGACGGATGGCTCTCAGTTCCAGAACATTGATGGGCAAGTGGGCCTCTCGAGGTCCCCACTGCCCCCGAAACTGAAGATCCTTCCAGAATCCCCCCCATCCCGAAAGACTGGCGTCCGTGGTGACAATTTCCCAAATAGGGGTCAGGAAAGACCTGCCCCTCAAGAGATTGGTCGAGACCAACCACTATTGAAGGGACTGCCGGACCCGGGAGGACAAAACTGGAAGGGCCGATCCAACGACCGTGGTCGCCGGTCCCAAGACGCCAACAGATGAAGCTGAAGTGTCCTTGTGTGAAATTGAGCAAAAGGAACTGCCTCAAAAGAGGCAACCATCAACCCTACCAGTCTCATCCCCAAACGGATGGACGGTCGAGGATTGGAAAGAAGGACCCGAGCCAACTCCTGAATCAGACGAATCTTGGACTGAGGCAGAAACACCCTGTGTTGACAAGAATCCAACCGCATTCCCAGAAAGGACACCACCCTGGCCGGAGTGAGGGAGGACTTGGGAAAGTTGATCACCCAACCAAAGCTTTCCAGCGTGGAGACCACCATCCTGGTGTCTGTCTCCGATTGATTGAGAGAAGGAGCCGTGATGAGGTGGTCGTCCAGGTAAGGTACGACACGAATGCCCCGAGATCTGAGAATGGCCATCACCCCTGCCAGCACCTTGGTGAAAACCCTTGGAGCCGAGATAAGGCCAAACGGAAGTGCCACGAATTGAAAATGCCGATCCTTCATCGCGAACGGCAGATGGGAACATGAAGGTAAGCATCCTTGATGTCTACGGATGTCATGAAGTCCCCCTGCCGCAGAAAACCGATGGCCGAACGCAGAGTTTCCATGCGAAACTTCCGAGTACGGATGAACCTGTTGAGGAACTTCAGATCCAGGTCGGTTCGCCCCGTCCTTCTTGGGGACTGTGAAAAGATTGGAGTAAAAACCGAGGCCCACCTCTAAGCGCGGCACCGGCCGGATGACCGCCATTTCCAGAAGATTCCTTACCGACGCAAGGAGCCCCTGCGCGGCCAAAGGATCGGTGGGCACCCGAGACCGGAAAAACCGTGAAGGATGGCGAGACTCGAACTCCAGCTTGTAACCGGACGACACCACCTCCCGGATCCATCTGTCCGGAACCTCCTGGTCCCAAACCAGGGAGAAGTGTCGCAATCATCCCCCCACCCGCACGGGTGAGGGCACCCCCTCATTGCTGAGCGGGCTTACCAGCAGGCTTGGGCTTTGCGCCCCAGGACTGACCGGGACGGCCACGGCCCCTCCCCCGGGTCCAACCTGCACCCCTGGTAGCGGGAAAGGAAGCCCCTCTGCCCGCTCTGACTCCCCGAAAGGAGGGACTAAAGGAAGTCGCCCCCCCCCTCCCCGAAAGGAGCGACGAGGCCTTTTGCGTTGAGGCAATTTACCACCCTTGGTAACTGAGTCCAATTTATCGCCAAACAGGCGCAAACCTACAAAAGGAAGCGCTGTAAGCGCCTTCTTAGAGTTTAAGTCCGCTGTCCACTGGCGCAGCCACACTGACCGACGAATAGCAACCAGCAGTGCCGCTGTCCTGCTACTCATTGCAAGTGCATCGTCCTGGGTGGTCATGACAAAGGAAATAAACGACTCACACTGCTTGAGAGAACTAAACTCATCACAAGCGGGATCAAGACCTGCGTACAGATCCCTAATAATGGACCTAACTGCCATCAGAAGAAGCACGGAAGCACACACCGGCCGCAGTGCCAATCCAGCACTGATAAAACCATGGCGAGCCAATTGATCAATCCGACGATCCTCACCATCTTTAATGGTAGTAGTGTCAGGGGAGTGCAACACAGCCGTGTTTGACAGCCCTAACACAGAGGCATCGATGTCAGGGGGAACCGACCAAAGCTTCACCCAATCCTCCGGAAAGGGATAACGTTTATCCCAACTAGGAGGAATTCCAGCCAGGCGCGTGGGTTGTTCCCATTCCTTAAGGACAACCCTCACAAAGTGTTTTTGCCTGGGAAACACCAACCGGCTGGGGTACATCAAACAACTCACCCTTTGGCGGGGGGACCACCACAGGCGGATCCAAAGCCAAAACCTTAAACATTTGAGCCAAAATGGAAGGAGTGTCAAGGGACACCCCCACAGCCTGATCGCCAGCAGTGCCAACCAATTGCTGGTCTGCGGGCTCATCCAACTCCTCTAGGAGTTCCCCCTCCTCATCAGGGGGACAATCGGACCAATCCAATAATTCAAACACCTCATTCTCCGGAACAGGCGCTGCCGGGGAAAGGTGCTTCCGCTTCGCCGTAGCCTTCTGAGCTACTGTGGCGGAAATTATCTTCTCGAGGTTGGCCAATCGCGCACACACCTCGTATTGCGAATCCCCACCTTTGACAATGTCACACGGGTCCGGAATAGGGTAGGGGGGGTAGGAGATGACGGACGTTGCGAGGAGCCAGAAGCCGGAGTGCCGGACCGGCGCGCAATATTCTGCTTTGCATATGGAACGCATAATATGACATCATCGCCTGGGAGCGGAGCCCCACAACCCCCACACAGCCTGGATAGCCCCGAAGAGCCATTTCCGGTAACGTCGGAAGCCTCCATATGGTGAAATTATGGTATTCGCAACAACCCAGGGCTTTACGCATTAAGCAACCCGTGATGCCCCTTTATAATTAAAGTCCCGGGAGTAGGAGGATTTTTTTTTTTTTTTAACCTAGGAAAAATCCCAATTTGGAGACTAAGACTAGCCAGGTATATCAGAACCGGGAGAGCCACTGCAGTGAGGGGATCCCAGGATCTGTAGGGGAAGAGAGACCACAGTGAGTCCCCCAGGAAAATTAGCCAGCATGCATCACACTCATACATTAAACAAAATAATGGCAAACCATATATAAGCAGTATATACATCATGAATACAAAAATATATATGTATATATAAATATATCAAAGCAATAAGTGCCTCCAGGAGTTATGCTAAAGTGCCAGGGAAACCCACAAACACAAGCATTACATAGTCACAATGTAAGACTATAGCTCAAATGACGGCCCCACGTGCGCGAGGTGGGGACCGCTACCTGTTACCGCTGCTGAAGACAGACAACGCACTCCTGGACACACACCTTCCCCGGCTCAGCCCCAGCACCTGTCTCTAGTGATGAGACAGCGGAAGTGAGGCGGGCCCGGGCTCAGCGAGCGACGCGCTCCGGCCACGCCCCCCCGCCAGTGAGTCACAGAGCGAGGGCCGACAGAGAATGCGGCCCCGCCCCCAGGACTCGAGTAACGCGGCCCGCCGAATGCAAACGGGCGCCCCAGACGCCCTCAGGCCAAGCGGGGGAAAGTTTTAAAAATACAAGTAGAGAGAAAGAGACCCAGCAGCTCAGGCCACGCGCCCACATACCGCGGCGCTGACCCTGCGTCTGCCAGTGCTCCCACACACACATAAGAGTAAAAGGCACCCCATGCAAAACACCCCCCCCCCCCAAAGCGAAGGGACCGAGCGGGAGAAGATGGCCAAGGGGAACATCGGGACAGGGGCATCCCAAATCCGGATCACCATGCCGGATAGCCGCATTGGGGTCGAGCGGAGGAGATAAGCTCCTAGGCACCTAGTGCCATCTACCGTTGCCCAGCCAGCAGCCTGGGCTGGGAGGCTTCCATTAACCATCTAGGCATGTAAACAATTGAACTGGGCAGAAATAGACCAAAAGGGGGTGTCGGGGTTTGACCCCGGCTACCTGCAAGCAGGAGACTTCTTTCTTCTGTCTTGTCACATCTTGCAGAGAAAACACTGGGTGTTAAGTGGGAGGTCCCAGGTATATATAGGCCGGAAGGGGCTCGTTTTCAAGACTTCTCTCTGCAACGTCGCCACCTGCTGGTTGTAAGAATTAAAGGGGAAGCGGGGTGTGTGACACACTGAGAATAAGGGGGTTCCTTCCCCTTGGCCGAATAAGCTCTAGCTACTGCCTGCCTAATCCACTTACTGATAGTGGCTTTAGCTGGCGGAAACCCCTTTTTTGGTCCTTCTGAAATGACAAAAATACCATTTTGTAAGTACTCACCTGTAAAATGGGTATTACGAGTATGTCACACACCCCGCTTCCAACATCCATGACACTTGGGATACCGGCCTGTAGAGGGCAATCTTGCAGAGATGACATGGAAAAAAGGAGCCTCTCCTGGTCCATAAGTACCTGGGACCTCCCACCAATCCCCAGTCTTTTAAAAAAGCAGTGAGAAACCAGAAAGAGCAAATTATATAATATAAGAAACACCATATACAGGACCCCAGAACAAAAAAGGGTGGGGGAAGCGGGGTGTGTGACATACTCGTAATACCCATTTTACAGGTGAGTACTCACAAAATGGTATTATTCCTAGTATGTCACACACCCCGCTTCCAACATCCATGACACTTGGGACATCCAAAAGCAATGTCAATAATGGGTGGGGACCCAAGAAGAAAAATAAGGCAAAACTTAAATTACTGCAGCTTGCAGAACTCTGCGGCCAAAAGCAGCAACCGCTGGCCCGCACATCAACCTTGTAAAACTTATGTTTCAGTACTTCGGTATGTACCGAAGACCAAGTAGCAGCCTTACAAAGCTGCTCAACAGAAGCCTGGTGCTGAAAAGCCCAAGAAGCCCAAACAGCACGAGTAGAATGAGCAGTTCCCCTTTGCAGAATAGACCCCAACAATGGTCTGACGTATCCATTTACTAATGGAAGACTTGGCGGGCGCAAAACCCTTCCTAGGCCCAGAGGGCACAACAAAAAAGGCTATATATACTTAACACAACGAACCACATCCAAAGAATGCAAAACCCTTTCCTTGTTATTACTAGGATTAGGGCAAAGTGAAGGAAGAACTATATCCTGATTAAGGTGGAAAGCAGACACCACCTTAGGAAGGAAATCCGGTTTAAAACGGAAAACCACCTTATCCTGATGCCTTTCAAAATAAGGGGCCTGGATTGACATTGAACCCGACGGACAGAGGTAATAGCAACCAAAAAAAGCAACCTTCTGAGTAAGAATATAAAGAGGAACATCCTGCAATAGCTCAAAGGGAGCAGCCTGCATGGCAGAAAGCACCAAGTTAAGATCCCAAACTGGATGCAAGGGCTTTCTAGGAGGCCGCACATGGGGAACCCCATGGAAAAAGGTCTTAACCAAAGGATGAAAAGCAAAAGATCTTTGAAAGAAAATAGCCAAAGCAGAAACCTGCCACTTCAACGTACTAATCTGGAAACCCAAATCCAGACCATGTTGCAAAAACTCCAATATCCTTGGGATAGAAAATACCCTACAGGGCAAGACCCTAGACTCACACCAATCAATATAGGACCTCCAAGTCCTGTAGTAAACAACAGAGGAAGACTTCTTCCTAGCTCTAACAAGAGTCTGAATGACCGCGTCAGAAAGACCTTCCTCTTTTGAGATGGAGATTTCAGCAGCCACACCGTCAAAGCCAGCGTTGGTAAATTGGGGTAACAGAGTTGACCCTGGGTGATGAGATCTGGAAGAAGAGGCAGATGCAACTGATCCTCTGCCAGCCTTGTGATGTCTGCGAACCACAGACGTCTTGGCAATCTTGGAGCCACCAGGATTGCTGGTGCCCCTTCCAGAACTAGCTTGCGCACCACCCTGCTTGGCCTGGAAGGATCTGGGGTTCCTGTATCTGTTTCCCCCATTCTCCATGATAGAGACATGGCATCCACTGCCAGAGGATCCTGGGATAGAGACACAAACACTGGAAGTTTGTGGTTGTGACGAGAAGCAAACAGGTCCAACCGTGGAGTCCCCCACTTGTGACAAAGAAACTGAAAGACCATGGGATTAAGAGACCACTCTCCCTGTCGAGCGCATGCTCTGCTCAGGGAGTCTGCAACCACATTCTCTATCCACGGAATGTAAACTGCCGATATGCAGGGAACATTGATCTCTGCCCAATGGAGGATCAGAGACACTTCCCGGAGAGCACCCCAACTGCGGGTCCCTCCTTGGTGATTGATGTATGCAACCGCTGTTCGGTTTTCTGACCGAATCCGAACCGGCAGACCCCGCAAAAAATGAGTTAATCGAAGTAGGACTAAGCGAATGGCCCGAAGCTCCAATAAATTGCCGCTTCTGAGATTGCTCGAAGTCAGCCACCAGTGAAGGGACTGCAGAACACGGGGAGAAAACCCGATTCAAAGACAGCGGTCGCTTGTCCCACTTCGCCAAGAGAAAGAGCTGAAGAGAACTCATGTGAAACTTTGCAAACGGGACCGCTTTGAATGTGGCCACCACCAGACCCACTAGCCTCATCCCCAGGCGGATAGGCTGACGAGGAATGGACAGGAACAGACGAATTAAATCCTGAATCAGAACAACCTTGGACTGAGGAAGAAATACCCTGGCCTGAAGGGTATCCAGTATCAGACCCAGAAAGGGAATCTCCCTGACGGGGCAAAGAGAAGATGTGGCATGGTTTATCACCCAACCAAATCTCTCTAGTGTCGCCACCACCATTCTGGTGTCCAATTCCGCCTGATTGAAGGACGGGGCTGTGATGAGAAGGTCATCCAGGAATGGCACAATGCGAATGCCTTGGACCCTGAGAATAGTCATTACTCCTGCCAACACCTTGGTAAACACTCTTGGGGACGAAGTAAGACCGAATGGAAGGGCCACAAACTGAAAATGCTGGTCTTCTACTGTGAACCTGAGAAATCTCTGGTGAGCGGAACTGATGGGAATGCGCAAATAAGCATCCTTGATGTCTATAGACGTCATAAAGTCTCCCTGACGGAGAGCATCGACCGTTGAACGCAATGATTCCATGCGGAACTTTCTGAAACAGATTAAAATAGATTGAGTCGTCTTAGATCTAGAATAGGCCGAACAGAGCCGTCCTTTTTGGGTAACGTAAAAAAGGTTGGAATAAAAGGCCAGACCCTTTTCCGCTGGAGGCACCAGACGGATGACATCCATGTTTAAGAGGTTCGCCACCGCTGCCCAGAGCCCCTGCACGATCAACGGATCCGCGGGCATCCGGGACCTGAAAAATCTGGGAGGAGGCCTGAACTCGAATTCCAGCTTGTAACCGGAGGACACAACTTCCAGAATCCATCTGTCTGTCTGATACCTCCTTGACCCAAGCCTGGAAGAAAAAACACAGCCGTCCCCCCACTCCTCATTGCTGGGCAGGCTTGGAAGTAGACTTAGACTTGGACCCCCAACTCTGACCTGGACGCCCACGTCCTCTACCTCTGTTCCATGCAGTCCCCCTTGGGGCTGAAAAGGCCGATCCTCTACCAGATCTGGAACCACGAAAGGAAGGGTTAAAGGAAGCCAATCCCCGAAAGGAACGACGCTGCCTTTTACGCTGAGGCAATTTGCCTCCTTTAATGATAGAATCCAACTTTTCACCAAAAAGGCTCAATCCCCCAAAGGGAAGTGCGGTAAGTGACTTCTTAGCCACAGTATCAGCCGACAAACTCATCAGAGGCTGGATCAAGCCCTGAAGTATTCAATAGGTCTCTAACAACAGACCTAATAGCAACTGCCATAAGTGCCGAAGCACCCACGGGCCGCAAGGCCGAGCAAACGCTAGCAAGCCATTTGATCAATACGTTTGTCTTCCCCATCCTTAAGAGTAGTAGATTCCGGGGAATGAAAAATAGAGGAATTGGACAAACTGAGCACAGGAGCATCCACTTCAGGGGGGATGACCAACGCTTAACAGTGTCTGCTGGAAAGGGATATTTCTTATCCCAGCCTAAAGGAACGCCAGGAAGCCGCGCAGGCGTCTCCCATTCTTTAAGAATGATGTCCTCAAAATGCTTTTGATTAGCCGCCCCATCCTGTGAGACTGGCATCCGTGGCAACAATCTGCCACTGTGGAGTCAAGAAGGACCTGCCTACAGACAAGTGAAGAGGGTCCATCCACCACAGAAGAGAATGTCTTGCCAAGGGCGTTAGTACAAAGACTTGATCCAGCGACTGTGGGGCTCGATCCCAGCTTGTCAACAGATTCCATTGAAGGGGCCGCCTCGAAGCAGGCTACCATCAGGCCTATTACCCTCATACCCAGCCGAATAGTCGTCTGCCAGCAAGCCAGGAAGCACTCTTATCTGACTTTGAATTAGTCGAGCCTTCTGTTCTGGCAGATACACTTTGACTTGGACAGTGTCCAGAATCATACCTAAGAAGTTCCTTACTGGCGCCAGAGTGATATGAGACTTCGGGGAATTGATCACCCAGCCGAATTCCTCCAGAGTCGTTCGGACCGTCTGCGTGTCCCTCAGGATCTGCTGCTGCGATCCGGCTGATATTAGAAGATCGTCCAAATAGGGGACAGTACAAATCCCCTGGCTCCTGAAAATCGCCATGAGACCTGCCAAAACCTTGGTGAATACTCTTGGAGCCGAGGATATCCCGAATGGGAGTGCCACAAACTGGAAATGCTTGTCTTCCAGGGCAAACCTCAGGAATCTGATGTCCCGAAAAAATTGTCACATGCAGATACGCGTCCCTTATGTGTATATGGTAGTCATAAGATCCCCGGGTCGAACTACTGTTAGCGCTGACCTCAACGTCTTCTATTGTCTGTGTCCTGTTCAGGTCGCTCCACAAGGTGGCGTAGTGACTGCAAGATAAAAATCGTAACTCCTCCCGGCTCCATATAAGGCAGCTGTCTCCCAAAAATCCCCAGTGGTTCAAAAGCAGTAAGAGGAGACAGGCCGGGAGGCCAAAAAACCATGTTACTTCACATAGCTTCAACATGTACTCTCTCAATAAGAAAAAAACCTCAGGAAGGTTCCATATAAAACAGTAATCACCATAAAAGGCAAAAGGAGATAAGAAAAAGGGTGGGGTGGAGCGACCTGAACAGGACACAGACAAAAACAATTCTACAGGTGAGTAATCACAGAATTGCATTTTTCTCTGTGTCCTGTTCAGGTCGCTCAACTTCTTACATGTGAGACATCCAAAATCAGTGTCCAAAAAGAAGGGTGGGATCCCCAGTGAGCAATAGCATGTAGTTCATGACACTACCTCCTGAAGCACCTTACGACCAAAAACAGCATCAGCTGAGGCCCTAACATCAACCTTGTAAAACTTCGTAAAGGTACTAACAGAAGACCAAGTAGAGGCTTTACAAACTTGTTCAGAGGCCTGGTGCTGAAAAGCCCAGGAGGCGCCAATAGCCCTAGTAGAATGGGCAGTAACACGGAAGGGGGGTTCCTTCCCCTTGGCAGAGTATGCTTGCACCACCGCCTGTCTGATCCACTTGCCGAGAGTGGATTTGGCGGGAGGCAGACCCTTCCTAGGACCGTCAGTGAGGATGAATAGAAAATCCGATTTCCTGAAGGATTCAGTGGCAACCAGGTAGTACTTAATGGCTCTGACCACATCCAAGGCATGGAGGACCCTTTCCTTAGAATTAGCCGAAGCTGGACACAGGAAGGGCAAACAAGGTCCTCATTAAGGTGGAAAGAAGAAACAACCTTTGGTAAAAATTCGGTTTTAAAGCGAAATGCCACCTTATATTGATGCCGCTCAAAGTAAAGAGGCTTCATACAAAGCGCAGCCAGCTTTGAAACGCGATGCACCGAGGTGATAGCTACCAAAAAGATCACTTTCAGAGCCAAAATGAATAGTGCAGCATCGAACAAGGGCTCAAAGGGAGGGCCCTGGAGAGCGGAAAGCACCAAGTTCAAATCCCACACCGGTAAAAAAGGTTTACGCGGTGGACGTACATGAGTAACCCCCTGAAAAAAGGTTTTGATAAGTCTATAATTGGCGAAAGATCTTTGGAAAAAAATGGCCAAGGCAGAAACCTGGCCCTTGAGAGTACTCAGCTGGAGACCCGAGTCCAAAACATGTTGTAAAAAATCCAAAATCCTGGAAACAGAGAAAGTGCGACAATGTAGGCATGCCAAACTCTGTAATATATCATGGAAGAGGATTTCTTCAGAGCCTGAATCATGATACGCACGACCGTGGCGGACAGCAACTTCTCCATCAAGATGGAGGTTTCAGCAGCCAAGCCGTCAAAGCCAGCGTTTGTAAATTGGGGTGGCGCAGCAACCCCTGTGTGAGAAGCCCTGGATCATCGGGCAAGATGTAGCGATCCACTGACAACTGAACTATGTCCACAAACCAACTACTCCTTGGCCAGCTAGGAGCCACCAAGATGGTTGGAACCCCTCCTGGGCTATCTTGCGCAGCACTCGACCCAGGAGTGGAAACGGAGGAAAGGCGAAGGCCAGCGGATCCCTCGACAGGGAGGCGAACCTCGGAAGCTTGTGATTGTGCCTGGACGCGAAAAGGTCCACATCCGGTTGACCCCAGCGGCAACACAGAGCGTGAAAGACCTTGTTGCTGAGAGACCATTCCCCCAGACAAGAGGCCCCCTGCTCAGGGAGTCTGCCTCCTGGTTCTCCACCCCAGGGATGTAAACCGCCGAGATGCAGGGAACATTCCCCTCTGGCATCTGTGGTGACCGTCTCCCAGGAAGGGGCAAGAAAGGTTCTGCCCCCCAACAGGTTCCTTGAGTCCATCCACTACAAGAGGGACCTCCTTACCAGGGGGGAAGGCACACAGACCCTGTCCAGGGATGCTGGGTCCTTGTCCCATACAGACAATAGGAGAAGTTGCAGAAGCCCCAAGTGGGACTGAGCACAAGGGGCCGCTTCGAAGCACGCCACCATCAGGCCCACCAGCTGCATCCCCTGCCTGGTGGAGGGACGGGGACAGCTAGGAGGGACTCAGCTTGTGCAAGCAGATTGTCCACCTTCTGCTGAGGAAGGAAGATCCTTGTCTGAACTGTATCCAGATTCAGATTCCAGCTGAGTATCCAACTTTGCCTGATGTAGAGACTGGGAAGTGATGAGGACGTCCAGGTAGTGTCAGCATGTGGACGCCCCTTGGCCTCATCAGAGACATCACCCCCACCAGCAACTTGGTGAACACTCTGGGAGCTGAAGAGAGGCCAGATGGCTAGGCCACAAATTGGCAGTGTCGATCTTCCAACACGCATCTGAGGAACCTTTGTGTCCTGAAAACACAGGGATGTGAAAGCAAGCATCTTTGACATCCACAGACGGCCTGAAGCCCCCAGGGCGCAAAGAGCTAATGGCAGAGCGCAGAGTTATCATGCGGAAAACGCCTGTACTTGACAATTTGCTGAAGATCTGCAAATCCAGAATGAGCCTGACTGACCCATCTTTTTTGGGAACTGTGAAAAAGGTTGGGGTAGAGTACCTTGCCTCTGTCTGTTAAGGGAAATCTGCATATGACCCCCAGACCCAGCAGGCCTTGCATGCGCCAACACCTGAGCAGAGGCAGGGACCAGGAGTACCCGGGACCTGATAATCTTGGGGGAAGCCGCACAGCAAACTATCTTGTAGCCGGAGGACACTACCTCCTGAATCCACCGGTCGGAGGCGTGATGCCTCCAGACTTGAGCAAGGTGCCGCAGGTGCCGTCCCCTCACCCTGACGGGCGAGGGCGCCCCATCATGCTTGAGGGAACTTGGGAGAGGATTTGGGCTTAGCCCCCCCGGAGGAACCAGGGTGTTGTCTTCTGCTCCTGGGGCAGGAATCTGCGCGAGCCCCCGCGAAGGACACCCCTGGTTCTTGTTTAACACCATGGTAGGGGGTAGAAGGGGGGCCCTGGCCCGAATGGGCCGAGACAGCCGTCTGCACTGGGGTAACTTACCTCTCTTACCAAACAGGTCTAGGCGGGCCCCAAACAGGCATAGCCCCTTAAAAGGAAGCCCAGTAAGGGCTTTCTTCGCAGCATTGTCAGCACCCCATTGTCGCAGCCAGACCAAGCGACGTATAGCCACCACGAGGTCTTGCACACATTCTGATGGTGTCATCCAATGCTAATAGGACAAAATTTACAAACACATCACAACTGGAGAGTGCATTAAACACCTCACAAGGGAGATCATCAGGGGCACTATCAAGCATATTTCTGATGAGGGTTCTAGTGGCCACAGAAGTAATGGCAGAGGCACAGACCGGGCGCAGCGCCGTCCCCGCACATGCAAAGGAGTGGGAGGCCAGCTGGTCAATGCGCCGGTCCTCAGCATCCCGCAGGGTAGTAGAATCAGGGGAATGCATGACAGGGGTGTTACATAGCCCTATGATCGGGACATCCACCTCGAGGGGGGGGGGCAGATGACCGACATTTAACCACCTCAGGTGGAAAAGGATACTTCCTATCCCAATCCCTTGGAACTCCGGGAAGTTTACTGGGGCACTCCCATTCCTTGAGCACAAGGGTATGGAAATGTGCCTGCTCTAGAAATTCCAAACGTGATGTTGCTGTATGGAAACGCTCCCCTCTTTGCCTGGGAGCCTCACCAGGGAGAGAGATAGATAGAACCTCAAAGATCTGGGTCAATAATCTGTCAGTGTCATCTGGGGCCCAGGGGTCAGAGCCAGAATCGTCATGACCCCTTGGTCTCTCATCAGATGAGTCAGAAAAGAGCTCTCCTTCATCAGAAGGGGTATAGCCACACATTCATAAACTCCTGAGATCCCAAAGGGAAAACAGTAACATTAGGCGTCAAGTGCCACTTCTTACCAGGGCCCTTACGCGCTAAAGACCTCACAATAATCTGTTCAGCAGTAGGCAGTCTAGAAGACACATCAAGCTGAGAATCCCCACACGTATGCAACTCATCAGGAGAGAGATTTAAGCTGGGGGGAGTAATGAAACGAGATGCAGCCACTGGCAGGCCAGATTGCAAAGCCAGCGCTTGCTCAGCACAGGGTACGCAGACCCATGCCTTGTCAGCGTCAGCATGGGGTTGTCCACACGCCATACACAGCCGGTCTTGTCCCAAGGGGACCCCGGTCACATTATCCTGAGATGCCTCCATATGGTGATTATTAGGCACAGTATGCCAGTAGGGACTGACGCTATAGAGCAACCCTGGATGCCCCAATGACCCGCTAGGCCTGACTACCAATTACACCGGGCCGGGAGAAGCCAATGGATCCACCCGTCTGAAAGACACAATGAGAAGAAAGGGTGTCAGAACCGAACACACTACAATGAGTATAAAGTCGCCCGCGAGGGCACTTACGGACCACGGTAAGCAAGAACGTCACACGCGTGCGCGACCTGACAAAATGGCGCCGAGTACCTCGAAGGGCGGGCCAGAGCGAGCCGTGACTCGGGGCGCGCCAGGCCAGGCCCCACCCCCCTGAAGAGCGCGAAGTCCAACCGACAAGCAGCCAATGGGGACGCAGAAGCGTCTGAGGTAACGCCGCCGCCGCCGCCGCGGAACATCCAAATGAAGGAAAAGGCGCACGTGGTGGTGGTATTTGCAAGAGTAAAAAGACAAGTCAGCGCGGCGGCTGACACCACATATACTAGTCCAAAAAGACATTACAAGAAGGTCCATATGCACATAATCACGATACACTGACACCCACACCCCCCCCCCTCTTTCTTTCCCCCCCGAAGGCTACAGGTAGAATGAGGGAGGATGGCGGCCCTTTCTACAGGGCCCACCGCTACCGGGGCATGGGGCAATAATGCGGGAGGGGCATCCCATGAAGGCTCACCATCAGCCTATACCGCCTACCCTTTGGTGGGGGACTGCGGTGGAGCAGCGCTCCATAAGCCCGCATGGTGCCGCCTACCTTCACCCGACCAGCGCAGCCCAGGCTGGGAGGCACATCACACGAAGGACGGGTGGGAATAGTCCCAACAGGGCCGCAGGCAAATAGCCCCGCTCACCTGCGACAGAGTGATAATTTCATGTCTTCGCAGTAAGCACTGCAGAGAAATCTGGGGATTTGTGGGGGGTCCCCGGGTATTTGAGGGGCCGGGAGGAGCCTGTTTTACATGTCTCTGCAGTGCAGCGCCATCTGGCGGAGGATAACCCAAGTGTAAGTAATCTATCTGGAGCTGGACGTACTGTATACTAAGAATATGCCTGAATCTGACAAACTTGTTGAGACCCTTCAGGTCCAGGATAGGCCTCAGAGTACAGAGTGAACAGATTGGAATAGAACCCTCGACCTTGTTCCTAGTGAGGCACAGGACAAATCCCACCAGACAGCAGAAGGCATTGAACAGCCATTCTTAGGCCCTGCGCCGTCAATGGATTCTGGGATATTCGTGACTGAAGGAATCTTGGGGGCGGCCAAGCTGCCAGCCATATTTTGTAACCGGAGGAGACCACCTCCTGAATCCACCGATCCGAGACATACAGTCTCCAGACGTGAGCAAATAGCAGAAGCCGTCCCCCCACCCGAATGGGCGAGGGCACCCCCTAATGCCTGAGAGGACTTGGCAGGGGGCTTGGATTTAGTTCCCCAGGAGGGATTGGGTCGGCCGCGAGACCTAACTCGTCCCCAGGAATCTCTGCGGCCACCTGAAAAGAAAGAGCCTCTTCCTCCTCGAAAGGAGCGATAGGCAGACGAACCCCGAAAGGGCCGCGAAGACTTCCGGCGCTGAGGGAGTCTCCCATCCTTGGTCAGGAGGTCCAGACACTCCCCGAATAAACGAAGCCCCAAGAAGGGGATACTAGTGAATGATTTCTTGGCAGCAGCATCGGCTGACCACTGCCGCAGCCAGATAGAGCGACAAATTGCAACCAGCAGGGTCGAAGCCCTGCCGGCAAGTCGGACGGCATCGTCCATAGCCGAGAGTACAAATGCAATAAAGTCCACGCAGGCTAGGAGGTCCTTATACTCCTCCACCCGCATGCGAGATCTGGCAAGATCAACAAGACATCTCACCTTCTTTCTGATGGAGGAGACAATGGCCACAGCGCAGACAGGACGAAGGCCAGCACCCACAAAGGTGAAAGCGTGACAAGCCAGCTGATCCATGCACCGGTCAGCAGTCGCTGTCTCTCAGGCCGGAATAAGTTCCCCTGCTTCTTTTTGGCCACCTTCGGAGGTACAATGTGCAAGGTCTCAAACACCGAAGATAGCAACTTCTCTGTGTCATCAGGGAGCCACATATCCTCATCCGAGGAAGACCCAGGGCCGCTGTCATAGCCACCCGGTCGCTCCCCTGAGGGGGCGGAGTCCTGAAACAACTCACCCACCTCCATGGAGTCCCGACCACCAAAAAAATCATCATCATCATCAGCAAAAAGCGAACAACCCGGCTCAATATGCCGCTTCTTACTCGTGGCCTTGCCGGAAGCCGTGCAAGATAACTGTCTCTACGGGCTGGCCACCCGAAGCGCCAAATCTGTTTGTGACCCCCTGCTGGTTTCCCCCTCACTGGGGGCTAAATGCAAGCACGGGGGTGTAGGCGAGGCCGCAGGCAAAGTAGGACTGGGGGCAGAGACGCCCACCCTATCCTGTTCCAAAAGAACGCTCCTAGCGCAAGGGACACAAACTGCACTGAGTCCGCTCAGGGGACTGGTACCGCACATGAGGCCCCTAGCTCACTATCCCCAGAAGCCTTCATTATGGCGATTATAGCAAAAATTAAACCGGGTTACAAAGCCCTAAAGGCACAAACCCAGGTGACCCCCCAATTTAGTCCCTCTTAGGGGGAGCCCTCTAAATAAAATAAATAAATAATGAGGGTGCAAAGCAGACATATGAAAAGCACTCAAGGACACAGGAAGGAGCAAGATCCGAAAGAAGGGGGCAAAGTGCAAGGGGGGGGGGGTTGTAGCTGTGCTTTGCACAGGCAGAGCTGGGGTCAAGAAAAGGACGGCGATCCCAGAATGCAGAGTGGCACAGTCAGAAGACACTTTGTTTGCAGGCAGCCCTAGACTCCATGGACCGCCATCCTGGACGTTTAAAGGCTCATAAAATGCAGTAGATGCAGGTAGGATGATTTGTAATGTGAGCAATCTGTATGTACAGGGTGGGGGAAACATATTAGATGACTCTTATTCAGGGTGAAGTATGCTAAGAGGGTGACGTTCTCCTGCCATACATGGACATACCTGTCCTAACAGGGTCTGCCTAGAGAAAGAAAAAAAGAACCCAGCCAATAGTCACTAGCCATTGATTTGCCATATAGGGGTCAATTCAGAGCCTTGTAAGAATTCTCACTCCTTTTTTTAGGAGAGGAAACTGCCCCAGACTTTCATTATCTACCGGGTGTAAATTGTCACCTGGCTCGAAATCAGCCCCAAGTTTGACAATGAAAGCCAATGGCAGTTTTCTGCCGAATCCTCCATTGAGATGGAGCAGATGTGGCTAGGCGCCATGAGAAATACAATTCTGTGAAATACTCACCTGTATAAGTGATATTTGTATACAGTACGTCCTGCTCCAGATATAGTACTTACACTTGGGTTATCCTCCGCCAGATGGTGCTGCACTGCAGAGACATGCAAAACAGGCTCCTCCCGGCCCTCAAATACCCGGGGACCTCCCACAAATCCCCAGCATTGAAAAGCAGTGAACAAGAAGCCGGGAGAATTTAACCACCCAAAAACTGGTAACTTATAACAATGACAACAATCACCATACAGGGGATCCAGAATAATGCAAAAACCAGGGTGGGGTGGAACAGGACGTACTGTATACAAAAAATATCAATTCTACAGGTGAGTATTTCACAGAATTGTATTATTCTTAGTATACAGTACGTCTTGCTCCAGATATAGTACTTACACTTGGGACATCCAATAGCAGTGTCCATAAAGTAGGGTGGGATCCCCAACAAAAACGACAACAGCAGACAATTTAAAACCACTGTCACCTGCATAACCATACGGCCAAAACAGCATGAGCTGAGGCCCCAACATCAACCTTGTAAAACTTTGCAAAGGTATGAACAGAAGGCCAGGGTAGTGGCCTAGCAAACCAGTTCAACAGAAGCCTGGTGCTGAAAAGCCCAAGAGGCATCAAAACACGAGTAGAATAAGAATCAAAGCGAAAAGGAAGATTCTTCCCCTTGTTGGAATAGGCCTGAGTAACAGCCTGACGAATCCAATCGCTAACAGACTTGGCAGAAGCCAAAAAACCCTTCCAAAGACCAGAAGGAACATCCATGCAAGTAATAACCAGGGCCAAAGCCGCCCAACTCCCCAAGAGCAGACGAGATCGGGCACATTCAGGATGTAGTGACCATAGGCCCCAAGGAACATCAGTTCTCCTAAAGGACACAGTGACTACCAAGGAAAAACACCTGTTCAAGGAATGCAGAACCCTTTCCTCAGCGTTGTTAGGAAAAAGGCACAGCAGGAAGAACAATATCTCAAATCAATGAACATAAGACACCACCTGATGCGGAGAGTCCGGCTTCAGGCGGAACACCACCTTATCCTGGTGTATCTCAAAGAATGGGGGCTAGGAAGACAGAGCCGCCCGCTAACACAGGCCTGACCAAGGTAACAGTCACCAGAAGGACAATCTTGAGAGTAACAGCAGCCAGACAGCATACTGAATAGGACCAAAAGGGACAAAACCCTGCAAGCAAACAGAATGAAATTCAAACTCAAATCCCAGCAGGGACCATAGGATTACATGGGGGACGCACATGAGTACCCCCTGAAAGAAGTCCTAACCAAGGAAGACTGAACCAGAGACTACTAAGGCAAGGTGGACAGGGCAGAACCTGACCCATCAGAGTGAGTACTGGAGAACCAACTCCAACTCATGCTGAAACCAACTCTAGGACCCTGGGAACCGAGAACGCCCAACAGGGAAGAGACCTAGACTCACACCAATCAATATGAGTATGCCATACCCTATAACAGATAGAAGAAGAGAAAGAAGCTTGCTCCTAGCCTCGGGGGGGGCGGGGGGGCATTCCCATTCCTTGAGGACAAGAGCATGGAAGTGAGCCTGTTCTAGGAATTCCAAACGTGCTGTTGCTGTATGGAAACGCTCCCCTCTCGGCTTGGAAGCTTCACCAGGGAGAGAGAGAGAGACAGAGCCTTAAAGGCCTTAATCAACAAATCGTCAGCGTCACACTGGCCCCAGAATGCAGGTCCAGAATCGTCATGACTCCTTGGCCTCTCATCAGCTGAGCCTGAGTCAGAGAATAGTTCTCCTTCATCAGAAGGGGAATAGTCACACAGAGTAGAAAACTCCTCAGTTCCCATAGGAAAAATAGAAACAGGAGACGTCAAGTGCCGCTTCTTACCAGGGCCCTTGCGCTCTGACAACCTCGCAATGATCTGTTCAGCCGTGGGCAGTCTGGAAGACGCAACTGGCTGCGACTCCCCCTTTATATGCGACTCAGCAAGAGTGAGATTTAAGCATGGGGAAATAGGTGAAATGAAGCGAGGTGCAGCCACTGGCAAGCCTGATTGCAGAGCCAGTGCTTGCTCGGCACAGGGTCCGCAGATCCGTGCCCTGTCAGCATCAGCATGGGGTTGGCCACACGCTATACAAAGCCGGTCTTGTCCCAGAGGGACCCCGGTAACATAATTCTGAGATGCCTCCATATGGTGATTATTTTAAGGCACAATATGCCAGCAGGGATTTACACTATAAGCAACCCTGGATGCCCCAAAGACCCGCTAGGGAAGTGGGAGAATTTTACAAGGCCCGCTATAAATTTACACCGGGCCAGGAGAAGCCAATGGTGTTCACCGGTCTGAAAGACACAAAGAGAAGAAAATGGTGTCAGAATCAAGAAAACTATAATGAGAATAAGCCGCCCGCGAGGGCACTTACAGTACCATGGTAAGCAGGAGCGTCCCACGCGTCACGCGCGGACAAAATGGCGCCGTGTATCTCGAAGGGCGGGCCAGCGGTCCATGACGCAGAGCCCGCCAAAACAGACCCCGCCCTCCCGAAGAGCGCGAAGTGCGACAACAGCCAATGAGGACACGCAGACTGCAAGTAAAATACATAGAAAGGGCGCGGCGGCTGACATCATATCTATAAAAGTCCAAAGACAGACAAAGGCCATATAAGTGCAAGTATCCAATACAGACCACACAGGCACCCCCCCCTTTCTTCCCCCCCCCCCCCGACTACAGGGGGAACGAGGGAGGATGGCGGCCCTTGGTACAGGACCCACCACTACACGGGGCAAGGGGTAGTAATGCGGGAGGGGCATCCCATAGAGGCTCACCATCAGCCTACACCGCCTACCCTTTGGTGGGGGACTGCGGAGGAGCAGCGCTCCATAAGCACGCATGGTGCTGCCTACCTTCACCCGACCAGCGCAGCCCAGGCTGGGAGGCACAACACAACCAGGACGGGTGGGAATAGTCCAACAGGGCCGCAGGCTTTAATAGCCCCGCTCACCTGCGAGAGAGTGATATTTCATGTCTTCGCAGTCAGCACTGCAGAGAAATCTGGGGATTTGTGGGAGGTCCCAGGGTATTTGAGGGCCGGGAGGAGCCTGTTTTGCATGTCTCTGCAGTGCAGCGCCATCTGGCAGAGGATAACACAAGTGTAAGTACTATATCTGGAGCAGGACGTACTGTATACTAAGAATAATGCGAGGAAGCAGCAAGATGATCACAGACCAGGGTCGTAAGCGAGGATGGCACAGTTTGGATACCTGGTGGTGGTATAAATTGTTCAGCTGTGTGAGACTATTGGTTACTATCTATCTTTTTAATGCTTACCCAAGAAAGTCCCCTTAAGAAAAAAAGCTTCATGAGTGAAGTTGTGGATGCAATGTTATAGTCAAACATTTTTGTTCCTTATTCCAATAAAGAAAATAAAAACCCAAAACACCAAGATCTCAAACAAGGTATGCATGTTATATATGTGAAAAATGATCATTTACAAACAAACCCACCACTTGTGCATTAAAGCCCACCACCTGGAATATTAGTGAGAAAGTTTAAACCTAAAAATTGTGAACTCCGCATCAGACCCAGAAAAGAATGTTCACACATAGCGTAACATTCAACATATCCCCACCTTACGGCTTACATTGTTCACCAATGTTCGGTCCTTATTTGCAACAACCTGAAAAACACACACATATTTATTGTCCACCTAAGGCAGACCTATACCCCCAATAAAAGCCTGATCTTACTATATATGACACTTTTTACATTGCTTCATAAAAAAAAAAAAAAAAAAAAAAAAAAATTACAAAAGACCTCATGCCACTGAAATACTGAAATTGTGAAGAGGACTGTTTCTAAGAGAGTCTATGGCAGCAATACATGTCGCATGCCTGCAGACTACGTTCACAGCTCTCAGACCGCATTTTCGGCATACGCTATGCGACAGAGTTTGTGGTAGGAATTCCGCTTTGGGTTTGCATTGATGTTCACATTTGCACGTGGGTTCCTGTCTTCCAGTCAAATGAATGCCATTCAAATCTATGGTGCCTTGATAAATGGTTCGAGACAATAAAAATACCGTTTTGTGAGTACTCAACTGTAAAACGGATATTATGAGTGTGACATACACTCCGCTTCCAAAGTCATGACATCTGGGTAATCTTCAGTAGAGGGCCAGCTTCTGCAGAGATGAAAGCAAAAAAAGGTGCTCCTCCAGGTCCATAAATTCCTGGGACCTCCCACTAATTCCCAGGGGACCAGGAAGAACCAATTATAACAATACTAACAAAATAAACAATGGTTCACCATATAAAAAATCCGGAATACCAAAAGGGTGGGGTGAAGCGGAGTGTATGTCACACTCATAATATCCGTTTTACAGGTGAGTACTCGCAAAACGGTATTATTCCAAGTGTGACATACACTCCGCTTCCACCGTCATGACATCTGGGACATCCAATAGCAGTGCCCGTCATGGGTGGGAATCAAAAGCAGTAAAAGAATGCACCAACTTAAACCACTGCAGCTTGCAGAACCTTGCGGCCAAAAACAGCATCCGCTGAGGCCCGCACATCAACCTTGTAAAACTTGGAAAACGGAAGACCAAGTAGCAGCCTTACAAACTTGTTCAACAGAAGCCTGGTGCTGAAAAGCCCAGGACGCACCAACAGCACGAGTAGAATGCGCAGTGACCTTAAAAGGGGGGAGTTCTCCCCTTAGCAGAATAGGCCCCAACAATGGCCTGACGAATCCATTTGCTAATGGTAGACTTGGCGGGCGCCAAACCTTGCCTGGGCCCGCAAGGCACCACGAAAAAGGCATCCGTCTTGTGGAAAGAAGAAGTAGTCACCAAATAGTACTTAACACAGCGAACAACATCCAAATTGTGCAAGACCCTCTCCTTGTCATTGCTAGGCTTAGGGCACAAGGAAGGGAGAACAATATCCTGATTGAGATGGAAAGCAGAAACCACCTTAGGAAGGAAATCTGTCGAAAAGACCACCTTGTCCTGGTGTCTTTCAAAGTAAGGGGCCTGAATTGACAGAGCCGCCAACTCAGAGACACACCGAAAAGAGGTAATAGCCACCAAGAAGGCAACCTTTTGAGTGAAAACAGAAAGAGCAATATCCTGTAACGGCTCAAAAGGAGGACCCTGGAGAGCCGAAAGAACCAAGTTCAAATCCCAAACAGGAACCATAGCCTTCCGAGGGGGCCGAACATGAGTAACCCCCTGGAAAAAAGTCTTAACCAGCGGATCTTTGGAAGAAAACAGACAGAGCTGAGACCTGCCCTTTCAAGGTACTAAGCTGGAACCCAAGATCCAGACCGTGCTGAAGAAACTCCAAAATCCTAGGGATCGAAAACACCCTGAAAGGCAAGGCCCTAGCCTCACACCAGTCAATACAGGACCGCCAAGTGCTATAGTAAATGCCAGAAGAGGACCGCTTCCTAGCTCTAATCAAGGTCTGAACAACAGACTCAGACAAACCTTCCTCCTTCAGAATGAAGGTTTCAGCAGCCAAGCCGTCAAAGCCAGCGTTGGTAAATTGGGGTAAAGTAGTTGACCCTGAGATGACAGATCCAGAAACATGGGACGCCAGTACTGATCTACCGCCAGCCTTACAACGTCTGCGTACCAAACCCTTCTTGGCCACCTTGGAGCCACCAGAATTGCTGGTGCCCCTTCCAGAGCCAGTTTGCGAACTACCTTGCCCAGCATGGAGAAAGGAGGAAACAGGTACAGAAATCCCAGATTCTTCCAAGCAAGGGACAAGGCATCCACTGCCAGAGCTAGAGGATCCTGAGATAGTGACACAAAGGCCGGGAGTTTGTGATTGTGCTGTGAGGCAAAGAGATCCACCTCCGAGTCCCCCACTTGCGACAAAGAGACCGAAAAACCCCGGGGTTGAGAGACCACTCTCCTTGGCGAGAGGGCCCCCTGCTCAGAGAGTCCGCCTCCGTGTTCTCCACTCCCGGAATGTAGATTGCCGAAGTGCAAGGAACATTGCTCTCCGCCCAATGCAGGATCAGAGAGACTTCCCTGAGGGCACTCCTGCTGCGAGTCCCTCCTTGGCGATTGATGTAGGCTACCGCCGTTCGATTGTCTGATCGAACAGGTAGACCCTGTAAGAACGACGTCAGCCGTGCCAGTACAAGCCGGATAGCTCTGAGCTCCAAGACATTGATGGGGTTGTGAGCCTCCTGAGGCCCCCACACCCCACTGAACTGATGACCTTTCCAAAAACCTCCCCCGCCCGACAGGCTGGCATCCGTGGTAACCGTTTCCCA
Source organism: Gastrophryne carolinensis (assembly GCA_027917425.1). Lineage (NCBI taxonomy): Eukaryota > Metazoa > Chordata > Amphibia > Anura > Microhylidae > Gastrophryne > Gastrophryne carolinensis. Next base: position 524,442,734 of record CM051235.1, on the reverse strand, counting down.
ACAAGGGACCAGAAATGATCTGCCCCTCAACAGGTTGCTCGACTCCAGCCACCACCGAAGGGACTGCTGAACCTTGGGAGACATCCTGAACGGTTGATCCAATGACTGCGGACACCTGCCCCAATGCGTCAATAGGTGAAGTTGAAGAGATCTCATGTGAAACGGGACCGCCTCGAAGGAAGCCACCATCAATCCCACCAGTTTCATCCCCTGTCGGATAGAGGGGCAAGGATTGGCCAGAAGAAGGCGGATCAGATCCTGAATCCCCTGCACCTTGGTCTGGGGTAGGAACACTCTGGCCTGAATGGAATCCAGATTCATGCCCAGGAACGAAATCACCCGTGATGGCGAGAGAGAGGACTTGGGACGGTTGATCACCCACCCGAACTTCTCCAGGGTCGACACCACCTGGTGGGTGTCCAGCTCCGCCTGACGGAGGGAAGTAGCCAAAATCAGTAGATCGTCCAGATACGGCACAATGCGAACGCCCTGAGCAGGGCCATGACGCCCGCCAGAACCTTGGTGAACACCCTTGGCGCTGAGGTTAAACCGAAGGGAAGGGCTACAAACTGAAAATGTTGATCGTCCACCGCGAACCTGAGGAATCTCTGATGCGCTGGAAAAAGTGGAACATGCAGGTAAGCATCCTTGATGTCTATGGATGTCATGAAATCCCCTTGACGAAGGAAATTGATGGCCGAGCGCAGAGTCTCCATGCGGAACTTCTTGGGTCTGATGAACCTGTTGAGGACCTTTAGGTCCAGAATAGGTCTTACAGAACCATCCTTCTTGGGAACCGTGAAAAGGTTGGAATAATACCCCCTGCCTCTCTCTGAATGAGGCACCAGGCAAATGACTCCCATGTCCAGAAGATTTCTGACTGCTAACAGGAGCCCCTGTGCAGCCTGAGGGTCCGATGGCACCCGAGACCTCAAGTATCTTGGAGGAGGACAGTACTCGAATTCCAGTTTGTACCCGGACGAGACCACCCCCAGGATCCATCTGTCATTGTTGAGGTGGCTTAGCAGCTGGCTTAGCAGCAGGCTTAGGCTTTGAACCCCGGGCAGAAGCAGAATGGGTCCGTCCTCTGCCTCTGCTCCAGGAAGAACCTCTGGCCCTGGAATAAGCAGCACCTCTGACCGCTCTGGCCCCTCGAAAGGAGGGATTGAAGGAGCTCGCCCCTCGAAAGGAGCGACGCTGCTTCTTACGCTGAGGTAACCTACCTCCCTTAGCAACCGCATCCAACTTATCTCCAAACAGCCGCGTACCCAGGAAGGGAAGAGCTGCGAGTGATTTCTTGGCCGCAAAGTCCGCCGTCCACTGGCGGAGCCAGACCGATCTGCACGTGGCCACCAACAAGGCCGAAGTTCTACCACACACAATAGCGTCTTCCGTAGCAGCCAAGACAAAATCCATGAACAATTCACACCTCTTGAGAGTAATGAATTCCGCGCTGGTCGGATCAAGTTGTGCATCATTTAACCAGTCCCTGACCAGAGACCTAGTAGCAACAGTCGCAAGCGCAGAAGCACACACTGGCCGCAAGGCCGAGCCCACATTGGCAAAGGCATGGCATGCCATCTGATCAAGGCGCTTATCCTCGCCATCCTTAAGGGTGTGAATCACAGAGGTGTTGGTCAATCCCAGAACTGGCGCATCGACCTCGGGAGGAGAAGACCAGCGCTTAACCGCTTCCACCGGGAAAGGATACTTCTTATCCCATCCCTGAGGAACACCCGGAAGCCGACTAGGTTTCTCCCATTCCCTAAGGATCAGTGCATCAAAATGACCCTGGGTAGGGAATTCCAAACGGGGCTTGTGGGCCCCAAAAAATTCCCCCTACTTGAGAGGGAATGCCTCCGGCGGAGCAATATCCAAAACCTCCAAAGAGGTGTGACTAAACCGTGGCAACAGCATCCCTCAGCGCCTGCCCAACATCAGCATCACCAAATTGTAAATCGTCAGCCCCAGACTCCTCATACAATTCCCCCTCCTCTAACGGGGAATAATCTGACATATCAAATGAATCATCATCAAAATCCCAAGTCGCCTGGGCCGACGACAAATGTCTTTTAGCCTCTGCCTTTTTGCCCACCGCGCTAGTAATACATTTCTCGATGCTGGCCAGCCTAGCACAAACATCGGAATGCGACTCCCCGCTGGCACCAACGTCGCTAGGGGTACGGAAATGGCGGTGAGGGGAAGGCGATGAAGCGGAGGGAGCCGACCCAGAAGGCTGGGTACCCGCCTGCCGCGTTATGGCCTGTTGTGCACATGGTATACAGATAAGCACATTCTCGCCCGTAAGGGATACCCTACAACCCACACATGGCCGGGATTGTCCCAGAGGGAGCCCGAGCCCGGTATCCTGCGGAGCCTCCATATAGTGATTTTTGTGGTCAGTCGCAAGACCATAGGGGATTTAAGCAAAAGCAACCCGGGATGCCCCTTAAAAGTCCCAGTGGGAGAATTTGAGGTGATCATTTTAAAAGCTAGGGACCCCAGGGCCAGGAGGAACCCCTTAACATGCACATATATGATGCAATCTGCAACACACAAAAAAACAGGGCATGATAAGACACAGTCACCCATTATAATAGATAGATTGGATTGATTGAGAGATATATATGGCATGCACTCCCTAATAAAAAATATTATTCCCACACACGCCAGCAACAAGGGGGGGGGGCCCGCTAGCGAGGGGCCCCCGCAAAAGCTAAGGAAATGGCCAGCAGGCCCTTACCGACCAGGAGCACCAGTAACATGCAAGATGGCCCCCGGAGAAGAGACTGAGCAAGGAAGGAGGAAGAGAAGGGGGGCGCGCCAGCGCAGAACACACGCTCGCCAGGCCCCACCCCCCTCCTAGCAATGCAGATACCAGCAGTGGAATGGCCCCCAGAATCGCGCCAGACGAGGGGGCGGGGCTACCGCGGCGAGAGCCTGGCCTCGCACCCTCCCCAAACACAGCCTGAGGGAGAAAGCTCCCAAGGCTAATCACAGCGTGGCAAGTTAGCAATAAAGAGTGCCTCAAAACACCTTGTAATCACACAAACAAGTGAAAACCATCCACACATACACAGTCAAACACCAAAAATGATTTGCATAAGGCCAGCAGCCAGCACCCCCCCCCCCCCCCCCCCAGAGGGAAGTAAGGGACCCGGAAGGGGGGGGGGGAGGGGGGATCCCAGCCAGAACCCGGCCATGAAGGGACAGGGCATCCCATACCGGGATCACCAAAAACCCGGGTAACCGCCTACCCCTTGTAATGGGGTCTCACGGAGGAGCAGCGCTCCCTCAACACCTGAATAGGTGCTGCCTACCCTCACCAGGACCTGCAGCCAAGGCTGGGAGGCTCAAATAGGGACAATTTAGAAAAGGTCCTGGCAGCAAAAGGGACAAAAATGGCCGGGTGCGAGCCCAGCTTACCTGCAAGTAAGAGAAGTCTTCATCTTCTGTCTTGCCCGCCTTCCTGCAGAGTAGAAACTGGGGAATTAGTGGGAGGTCCCAGGTATTTATGGACCCGGAAGAGCTCCTTTTTTTGCATTCATCTCTGCAGAAGTTCGCCCTCTACTGGAGATTACCCAGATGTCATGACTGTGGAAGCGGAGTGTATGTCACACTTGGAATAGTGAAATGGTGTAGAATGCAGTGCTGAGGTGGGGTTTAGGCGAGGTTGTAAACCAGTGACGGGAGAAAGTGAGGGGTAGGTGAGAGTTTTAGGCCTGCAGTGGGGGGAGGGTAAGGAGAGGGGAGCAGGCCAGTGGTGGGGTGAATTAGGTGAGGATGTAGGTCAGTGGATGGGGAGGGGTGCAGGCCAGTGGATGGGGAGGGGTGCAGATCAGCCGCTGCAGAGGGGGTTAAGGTGAGGTTTCAGCTCTATCCATCCAAATGATCACCCCCCCCCCCCCCAAAACAATGACCAGCCAGTTCCCCCTACTCCCAGTGGTCAACCAGCCAAAATGGTTAGCCCCCCTCTGCCCACAATGGTCAGCCTCATTCTCCTCTTCCTGGCAATAGCCAGCTTTAACCTCCTCTCCCCCCACATTGGTCAGCTTAAAAACCCCCCTAATAGTAATCAGGCCCCCTAAGTGAGTACACAGGTGAAAGAGCAGGCACAAGATTGAAAGCGCTGTCACGCTAGTGGCACAATGACAACCCATCCAGCAACACTCAGGGCACCACACTAAGACCGGGAAGGGTTCCGGACAACTGTTGCAGGGTGTACCAGTTGAGTACACCCGCTATACATGATCACTGACTTAATTTAATAAAAAAAAAAAAAAAACACACATTCGACACAATCTATGCTGCCGCAAACGCAAAATGTACAAAGACCACATGAATAAAAACGCACTTACATTTGCTGCCCCAAAGACTAATGGGGTGCATTTGTGGCTGGGCCACAGAGGTCATTTCCACATTTTCCTCCTTACTGCCGCACCAGAGAGGTGTGAAAGAGGTACCGCCGTGTTTGCCGCAAAAGCATGCGGCATCTGACAGGTGTCCGCCCTCGTTCACACCTGATGCGGCAGAGTGGAGGGAAACGTAGCAGCAAAAAGTCCTGCCTGCTGCGTCCAAGTTTCAAGTCTGTGGGGCCATAAATGCGTTTTCAAGCAGTACTGGATGCATTTTGCAACAACATACATATATTTTACAGTCACCAAATGGCTTTTAATTACCTACTGAGACATAAAAAATTGGACCTAAACTTATGATTCAATTTAGTTAATTGTTTTGTATGAAAGAAGGGCAATCTACCAACAGGAAGCTGTAAACTTGAGGTCAGATGAGGAGGAGACTTGTCTTATCAAGTCCTATGCTATGGACAAGACATCTTGCATGTTTACTATAGCTTTCTTTACCCTATAATTTTGCCACAGGTAAATCTTGAAAGGTTGACAACAGGTTTAAGATGCATGTTCATTAATGCTTACCGTGTGCTTGCGGCCTCCGTAACATTTGGGACACTCCCAGTAGTTTGGCAGTTCATCACTTAACATTCCTTCCCCATCCAGCTGCAGAAAGAAATGCACAAGTTAAAACTCAAGACATGGGCCAACACTTTATATGTTAGGTCTGTGTTCCATGATCTAGCACTTGCATTTAGTGTAGTGAATACATTCAGCTTAGTAAAGGGGCGTGGAATATAAAAAAGGTGAACTACCAGTGAATAGAGAAAATAATCAGGCAATATCACAAATTTTAATGGGGAGTTGCACAACGAGAGGGAGATACTCACATCCAGACAGCTGGGATGGACAATCTCATTGCACACGGAACACTCCATGAGCTTCCGCTCCAGATCCTGCGAGTCATTAGTCTGGTCCGCCTCCCCACATACAGCACAGGTCACAGAGTGGGGCAATCTGGGCTGGAGAATAAAGGTGGAATTTATAAATAAAACTACAGTTAGGATATTTAGTAAAACATAACCCATCTTTTAACTACTTGACATTTATAGGGAGAAAAAAAACAATGGCACCAAAGATGAAATACCTTCATCTCAGGCCAATTCAGCACTGTGTGAGATAGCATTCTTGCACTTTGACACAAATGCCAGCATGATTTTTTTTTTGCAATAAAACTGACCTGGTTTGCCTCTGAGCCCTGAGTTAGCAGACCATATACCTGGTGTTTGGGCTGGTTGGCTCTGGGAGGGGCACACCCCCCTCTTTTTTTTTTAAAAATGCACACTTCTGTGTGTGTCATATTCATAGAAAAAAAAACAGCATGGCTTTTCTCAATGCAAAATACAACAACTCACAGTCCTTCAGAAAACTTATGCTAGTTGAAAAAAAAACTTTGCTTGTATGCTTTTTCAAGTGCAAGTCTCCCCCGGATTAATTTGCATGCAAGAATGCTCTTGCACAAAACAGATTTTCTCAACCTGTGGAGATTCGACCCTAATATGCCTGCATGCGGCAGCTGCCATTCAAAAGAACACTACAAAGCCGCCTGTTTTTAACTGCAGGTTGAGTTTTAGGAACTGGGCAAATATCTCAAATTAAAAAACAGCTTAAACAAAATGATTAGGCAAAAGAGCAAATTCATTAAGCCCAAACCTGTCCTATCTTAGAAAAACTGGGGTTTGGTCTGCTTAAACATTACAATAAAAAAAAAAAATTCCGTAATTTCTCACCTGTAGAATTGTTTTTACTGTGCACAGCACAGCTTGCTTCATTTAAATTCTTACACATTTGGGTAATACGCCACAAGGTGGCGCAGTCGACTGCAGAAAGACTTGTGGCTCCTCCCGGCCCATAAAAAGGGCAGGAATTACCCAGAGACTCCAGTGTTTGAAAGTAGTAATGCAAGAAGCCAGGAGGCAAGACCATGTTAATAAAACACAGCCCCAGTAAAAAGTAACTCCCTCAAGAAAAAGCACCATAACAAGGCAAAAGAGGATAACGATAACAAGGGAGGGATGAAGCAAGCCGTGCTGTACACAGTAAAAACAATTCTACAGGTGAGTAATCACAGAATTGTATTTTTCCTGGTGTACAGCACGGCATGCTTCATTTCAATTCTTACACATTTGGGACATCCAACAGCAGTGTCCAAGAAGAAGGGTGGGATCTCCAGTGAGCAACAGCAGGCAGTTTAAGACACTACCGCCTGAAGCACCTTGCGACCAAAAACAGCGTCAGCTGAGGCCCTAACATCAACCTTGTAAAAACGTAGAAAACGTATGAACGGAAGACCAAATAGCAGCCTTACAAACTTGTTCAAAAGAAGCCTGGTGCTTAAAAGCCCAAGAAGCACCAATAGCTCTAGTGGAATGAGCCGTAACACGAAAAGGGGGTTCCTTCCTCTTAGCAGCGTATGCTTGCCCCACCGCCTGTCGGATCCACTTGCTGATAGTGGACTTGACTGGAGGCAAACCCTTCCTAGGTCCAGCAGGAAGGACAAACAGAGAATCCGACTTTCGAAAAGACGCAGTGGCGGTCAAATAGAATTTGAGCACCCTGACCACATCCAGAGAATGAAGACTTCGTTCCTTAGAATTAGAAGGGGCAGGACACAAGGAAGGCAAGACAATGTCCTCATTCAGATGAAAGGCAGAAATGACCTAAGGCAAGAATTCAGGCTTAAGACGGAATACCACCTTATCCTGATGCCGTTCGAAATAAGGAGGCTTAATAGAGAGTGCCGCCAGCTCTGAAACACAGCGCACAGAAGTGATAAGACACCAAAAAGACCACCTTAAGAGTCATAATGGCCAGCGCAGCATTGTTCAACGGCTCAAAGGGAGGACCCTGGAGAGCAGACAGCACCAAGTTCAAATCCCACACCGGTAGCAGGGGCTTACGCGGTGGATGTACTTGAGTAACTCCTTGGAAAAAAGTCTTGACAAGCCTATGATTGGTGAAAGATCTTTGAAAAAAAGGATTGCCAGGGCCGAAACCTGGCCTTTGAGGGTACTCAGTTGTAAACCAGATTCCATCCAATCCTGGAAATGGAGAAGCAAGAAGGAAAAGATTTAGACTCGCACCAGGCAATGTAAGCATGCCAGACCCTGTAATAAATCATGAAGATGATTTCTTTCGAGCCTGACTCATAGTGCTGACTACTGAAGCCGGCAGTCCCTTATCCATCAGGTTGGAGGTTTCAGCAGCAAAGCCGTCAAAGCCAGCACTTGAAAATTGGGGTGGCGCAACTGTCCCTGAGTTAGAAGCCCCGGATCGTCGGGCAGGATGAAGTGATCCACCGCCGTCTGGACGACGTCCGCGAGCCATACTCTCTTCGGCCAGCAGGGGGCCACCAGAATGGTGGGAACCCCCTCCTGGGCTATCTTGTGCAGCACCCGCCCCAGGAGAGGAAATGGAGGAAACGCATAGAGAAGCCGGAAATCCGTACAGGGAATGGCTAGAGTGTCCGTGGCGAAGGGCAGCGGATCTCTTGACAGAGACACGAATCTTGGAAGCTTGCGATTGTGACGGGGCGCAAATAGGTCCACCTACGGCTAACCCCAGTGGCGACACAGGGCTAGAAAGATCTTGTAGTCGAGGGACCATTCCCCCAGACGAGACGTCCCCCTGTCAGGGAGTCCACCTCCTGGTTCTCCACCCCGGGGATGTAAACAGCTGAGATGCAGGGAACATTCTCCTCTGCCCAAGACAATATCAGCTCCTTGAGGGCTCGTTTGCTCCGAGTCCCGCCCTGATGATTGATGTAAGCGACAGCCGTCTGACTGTCCGAACGGACCTGGACCGCACGACCCCGAAGGTGGGGAGTCAATTGGAAGAGAACCAACCTGATCGCTCTCAGCTCCAGGAGATTGATAGGCGTGTGGGCCTCCTGAGAGCCCCACTGGCCCTGGAACTTCAGTGAGTCGCAGAACCCTCCCCAGCAGGTCAGACTGGCATCCGTGGTGACAATCTCCCAGCACGGAGGAAGAAAGGACCTGCCCACTAGAAGATTCCTCGGGTCCAACCACCACGAGAGGGACTATCTGGCCAGAGGGGACAGAGCAAATTCCCGCTCCAGGGATTCCTGCTTCCGATCCCAAATGGTCAAGAGATTCAACTGAAGAGGTCTCATGTGGAACTGGGTGAAGGGCACAGCCTCAAAGCACGACACCATGAGTCCCACCAACTGCATCTCCAGATGAATGGAGGGATGAGAACACGACCGCAGTGCTCCCGCCTGCCTCTGAAGGCCCTCCACCTTCTGCTGAGGAAGAAACACCTTGACCTGAGAAGTATCCAGTGTCATGCCCAGGAAGGACCTCAGCAATGACAGAGTGAGCGAAGACTTGGGATAATTGATCACCCAACCGAAGGACTCGAGGGTGGACACGACCGCCTGAGTATCCCTCTCGGCCTGATGAAAAGATGGAGCAGCAATCAACAGGTCGTCCAGGTAAGGAAGAATGTGAATGCCCTGGCTCCTCAAGAGGGCCATGACACCCGCCAGCACCTTGGTGAACACCCAAGGGGCCAAAGTGATACCGAACAGCAAGGCAACAAACTGGTAGTGCTGATCCTCCAGAGCGAACCTCAGGAACTTCTGATGCCCCAGAAAGATAGGAACGTGCAGGTAGGCATCCTTGATGTCCACAGTGGTCATAAAGTCGCCCGGCCGAAGAGAGCTCACGGCCGACCGTAAGGTCTCCATGCGGAATGTTTGAACCTGACAAATCGGTTGAGACCCTTTAGATCCAGGATGGGTCTCAGGGAGCCGTCCTTCTTGGGCACCGTGAACAAATTGGAGTAGAACTCCCGACCCCATTCCTGAAGAGGCACAGGACAAACTACTCCAGACGATAGACGTTGGACGGCCAACCTCAGGCCCTGCGCAGTCACAGGATTTTGGGAGATCCGGGACCGGAGGAATCTTGGGGGCGGCCAAGCTGCTAGCTCTATCTTGTAACCGGAGGACACGACCTCCTGAATGCACCAATCCGAGACGCGTTGTCTCCAGACGTGAGCAAAGAGTCGAAGCCGTCCCCCCACCCGTATGGGTGAGGGCGCCCCCTCATGCCTGAGGGGCCATGGTAGGGAGCTTGGGCTTGGCACCCCGGAGGGCCTAGGGCGACCACGGGATCCACCCGGTCCCCAAGAATCCCTGCGGCTACCTGTGAAGGAAGATCCGCGTCCCCCACGGGAAGGGCGAAATGAGGAAAACCCCCGAAAGGGCCCAGAATGCTTTCTACGCTGAGGGAGCCGACCATCCTTGGTCAAAACATCAAGATGTTCCCCAAAGAGACGTAGGGAAGCCCGGTGAGGGACTTCTTAGCAGCAGCGTCCGCCGCCCACTGACGCAGCCAGACAGACCTACGCATGGCAACCAACAGGGCAGAGGCCCTACCACCAAGCCGGATGGCATGGTCCATGGCAGACAGCACAAAAGCAATAAAGTCAGAGCAAAGCAAAAGGTCCTCGGCAAGGCACGTAACCGTCTTGTTGAGTGCAATGGCAACAAAGGCCGCAGCGCAGACCGGGCGTAAACCCGTTCCCAACAAAGGTGAAGGCATGACAGGCAGTGAACCAAGTCAGCCGAGAAGGGATACCTTTTATCCATTCCCTTGGGCACAGAGGGAAGCCTGTTGGGCCGTTCCCATTCTTTGGGGACCATATTGGAAAAATGTCCCTGCTCCGGGAACTCTTAGCGTGTGTGTAAGGCATCAAAAAACAGACGAAAAAAGTCTGTCGGTATCATCCGGGAGCCCGGAATCCTCGTCCGAGGACGACTCTGGTTCGCTATCAAACTAGCCATGACGATCCCCAGAGGAATCTGAAAGGTGGAACAATTCCCCCTCCTTCATGGATTCACGGCCGCCATAGGAATCATACAAATCATCATCGGCAAAGAGGGACAAGCCCGTAGCCAGGTGCCTCTTTTTACTAGAGGTCTTGCTGGCGGCCGGACAGTTCAGTTGCAGCTCAATGCTGGCAAAGCGCAGCGCCAGGTCTGACTGAGACCCCCTACTGCCTTCCCCCTCACTGGGAGCTAAATGCAGGCGTGGGGGAGTAGGTGAAGCTGCAGGAATAACAGGGCTGGGTAGAAGGGTGCTCGGCCCAACCTGTTCCGCAATAGCACTTTGGGCGCACGGGACGCAAATCATGCTGCGACCACTCAAAGGGGATGCCCCGCACACAAGACACAGCCGAGCCTGCCCCGATGGGCCCCCAAGCACACTATCCCCAGAAGCCTCCATATGGTGATAGGAAGTGTGTCCAGAAGAAACAGACGCTGGATCCCAGACCCGTGATACCCCACAGCCTTGGGAGGGCGTGGGGGGGAATGAGACCGGGAGAAACCACAAGTAAGAGGGACCCGCCTGTAATGACACAACAGGTACAGGAATTAAGCATCCCACAGCGCATGCACACCATAAGACATAAGGCTGACAAAAATACCATTTTGTGATTACTCACCTGTAAAATGGGTATTATAAGTATGTCACACACCCCGCTTCCAATATTCATGACATGTGGGTTATGTCCAGTAGAGGGCGAACTTCTGCAGAGATGACTAGAAAAAAAACATACATCGGCTTGCGACTCCCCGCTAATGACGGTGTCACTTGGGGTACGGATAAGGCGGGGCGGGGTAGGTGATGAGACCGGAGGCACGGACCCAGACTGCCGCGTTATGGCCTACTGAGCACATGGTATGCAAATTAGTACATTATCCCCCATAAGGGATACCCCACAACCCACACACTGCCGGGATTGCCCCGAGGGGAGCCCGAGCCCGGTATCCTGGGACGCCTTCATATGGTGATTTTAAGGTAGTCGCAATGACCAGAGGGAATTACGCTGCTTGAGCAACCCGGGATGCCCCTTTAAGTCCCGAGTGGGAGGATTTGAATGGCACCCCAATTTAAACGCCAAGGGACCCTGGGACCGGAAGAAGCCCCCCTTTTAACACTTGAAAGGGAGTCCTCCCAAAGACACATTTTGAAAGGACCCATGAGAGGACACAATCATGCACTCAACAAGTAAGGAGGGGCCCACAGGGTACTCACAGACTGCAGGCAATAGCGTCCACCGGCAGCACAGTCCATAGGAGAGAGGGAGAAGAATGGCGGGCCAGCGCGGATCGCGCGCCGCGCCTGGCCCCGCCCCCTTCCCTCAGAAGCGAGAAGACGTGGCTCCCAGCCAGTGACTGGGCTCCGCGATGGCCCCAATGCATAAGGGGGGCGGGCTGCGGCAAGCGCGCCGAGCGCCCCCCCCCCTTCGAGCACCTGAGGGGAAGAAGCTCCCTCACCGTCAATGGCCGCAGTATGCAGCCAGCGCACAGCCAACAAATAACTGGCCAGTTATAAAGTACAACACTGAAAACACGCACACACGAATAAAGAAAATTATGGGTGCAGATAGCGCCCCCCCGAAACATCGGGAAACAGGGGGACCCGGAAGGGGGGAAATCCCGCACCACAGATGAGGAAGGGAAGAGCAAGGGATGGGGCATCCCAAACCGGGATCACCAACCCGGATACCGCCTACCCCTTAGTATGGGGCCTCACGGGGGAGCATGGCTCCCTGTATATACCACAAGGTGTTGCCTACCATTGCCCGGACCGACAGCCAATGGCTGGGAGGCATAAAAAGGGTTTAAATAACAAGTTCCGGGCAGCAATAGAAAAAAATTGGCCGGGGGTAACCCAGCTACCTGCAAGGAGGAGACACAGCCATCTTCTGACTTGCTCGACGTCTGCAGAGACGATTACTGGGTAATGTGTGGGAGGTCCCAGGTATTTATGGACCGGGAGGGGCTTCCTTTTTTTCTAGTCATCTCTGCAGAAGTTCATAACCCACATGTCATGAATATTGGAAGCGGGGTGTGTGACATACTTCGAATAAAAGGGGTTGTTTCACGGACCGTAGCAGAGCCAGATCCACCCGCGCAGGTACTGCAGGAGAGGTTCCGCAGAGGCAGTAGCGGGGACTTGGCCATGAGGGAGCCCCGCGGAAGCGCCCCCACGATGAGGACCGGAGATCCGGCGGGGGCTGTCAACAAGTGTCCAAAGGAGGAAGAGGAGGGAGAGGAGCCCCGGCAGCGAGGGGTAGCAACCCGCACCGCACCAGCCAGCGCGGATAAAATGGCGCCGTGGACGGGGGAACCTCGACACAAATCACGTCATCGTGCGGTCCCGCCCCCGAGAGAAAAGACTCCACGAGGGAAGTCCCTTACAGAAGCCCCAGCCGTGCGGTGCCAACGCGCCCCCCCCCCCCCAGCAGAGTCTGGTCGGGTGAGGGAGAGAGAAGAGAGGGAGAGCCCGGAAGAGTGAAGGGTGGGCAAAAAGGGAGGCAGGAGGGGACAAGAGACAATAGAAAATGAAGTGAAGCACAGCACACGACACACATACAGGGGACCTCAGAGTGGTTTCTCCCTCCCCGCCAGGCTCACCATAGCCTCAGCTGGCTACCTTTTACATATAGGGTCTGCAGCCCTGCGAGCACCCGAGCCCAGGTGCTCCCCTACCATCACCTGAACTTTCAGCAGTGCTGGGAGGCAGAAGGGTCTGGAACAGGTGGGAATAGGCCTGCAGGGGCGACGGGCTCAGGATGCCCCGCTCGCCTGCGATCCAGATAAAGCCATCTTTTGTCTTCGCAGTCATGACTGCAGAGAAACTCTGGAGTGTCTGGGTAATTCCTGCCCTTTTTATGGGACGGGAGGAGCCACAAGTCTTTCCGCAGTCGACTGCGCCACCTTGTGGCGGATTATCCAAATGTGTAAGAATTGAAGTGAAGCAAGCCATGCTGTACACCAGGAAAACACCAACGTATAAAACACATTTAATATTATCTACCAATTTTGACAAGCAGAGAATGCTGACTGCTTTGGCCACTATGACCATTTCCCTGCGCTGCTTAATCACATAGGTGTAAAGGACGGCACACACATTCATTGGAAATTTCTTCTCCAATAGGGTATATTAACTGCTGCACTATGAAAAAATGATTCTTGCCCCATGAAACAGGGAAATGTTGGGGTAAAGGAAAGTATTTCAGCAATATTGGGGTGGTGTGAAGTTAAAATGCCAACATGTTTGGCCAACACGGTCATGAAGACTTCAAGTGGACCAAAACCGAGGATTTTGACTATCCTGGGTTTTGGTCCTTGCCCCAGAGGTACCCCAATCGGGGATGTCCTGCTGTGTGACCCCCCCCCCCCCCAGGTCGCCCAAATGAACTCACCTCTGCCAGGTCCTACGGCACATGCACAGCCTCTGGTCCAATCAGTGTGTTGTGCAGCTGCATCCCCCACTACCCTCTAACATGGAGCGTGTACGTGCTGGCTATTCACGAATGCCTGCGTAGGCACACGCCCTGCTAAAGCAATAGCAGGGGACAAGGTGGTGCATACCTGGGCGACCTGGGGGGGGTTCAGACAGCTGGGCATCCTAAATAAAGTGCCCCTGGGATCCTACAGATTCCTAGGCCGATCTCTGTGGGTTTTGGTCCACTTTAAAGTGGACCAACACAGAGAGGGTGTTGGTGGCTACCAGAGCCACTGCTAGATTACAGTCTGGGGGGGGTCAGGGGCATCCAGAATGTTGGAGCCCACCCGCACACAACCCCCAGGATACCAGTAAATCTCACCTTTGCCTCGGTCCCCTCCCAGGAATCCAACGCAACGATTTGTTGCCTCAGGTGGTCAGGACATTCAGCTGCCGGAAAGTCACTGTACATGTGAGCGTTGGACAGCCAATCTCGAGCTGGATTCCTGGAGGGGGACCAAAAGAGAGGTGAGATTTACGGGCGTCCTGGGGAATTCGGTGCAGGGAGCTCTAGCATTTTGGATGCCGTCCACCCAGCCTGTCATATAGGGGCGGCCACCTATCACCACCGGAGGGTGTTGGTCTGCTTTAAAGTGATGTTTCAGGCACAGGCAATTGTTAGTCCATCGTGTCTGGCCATGTTCGGCACTAGTCCAAGCAGTTTTCACTTTTTAAATTGAAGAAGAAATGGCCGAGATAAGAGAATTCTGTGAGTACTCACCTGTAGAATTAGTCTCTCTTCCATTATTACTTCAGGCCATCAGACTTAATTCAGAGACGATTGGGTTAATCTCGTCCGAAGGGCGTGGACTGCAAGACAAAGGTGTGGCTCCACTTCCCGGGCCTATAACTTGCTGGCTGACTTCTTCCACTCCAGTTTTATTAAAAAGCAGAACAGCAGCACGGCTGTTGGAGACAAAAGGCTGGACAAGACTCCTTTCTCCGTTTATTTTTTTTTTTTAATGCTGATCACACTACACACTGTGCACCTTATTTACATCCTCACCGAGACTAGGCATCGAAGGCACGGATATAGCCACCTAGCAGATAGGGAGGGTCTGATGTCTTGAAGTAATAATGGAAGAGAAATTCATTCTACAGGTGAGTACTCACAGAATTCTCTTTTCTCTTCCATTTTCACCGCCCTAGACGTCCTTTTCCCAATCGTAAGAGGTGCTGCTGGAATTCCAGAATCGTCCGTGAGGAAACAGGAACAGCCCTTACAAGGGCTAGTGAATTGTAATATAGCGTTTCCCCCAATAAGAGACAGAACTTCAGTATTGAGGGTGAAGGTGAAGTGACTATTAGTGCCACTCTAGGACTTATATACACAAGTCTCCATTGCATGACACACACACCGACCAATAGCAGCAGGGCACACAATCCCTCAACTCTGCCGGTGACGCAATCAGCAACACAATAGACGTCTGTAATACACTCAATCCGAACAATGCCATTGTCTGTGACGTAATCAATCAATACAATGGCAGTCAGAACAATGAATAACGTAATCAATCAATACACTGGCAGTCTGTAACATGCTTAAGAAAAGGAAAGTAATGAACCTGTGTAAAGTCCAAAGGGGCAAAGAGTCTGTCACAATGCCCCCTTTTTGTGGAACACCCGGCAGACCCGGATTGACCCTGTTCGGGTTAACGTGGGGCTGTCCGGACTGCATCTGCATTACCGTTTTGTCTACCGGGCCTGTACACACACACACACACAGTTGTACTCACAGGGTGCTGGTCTTGTCTTTTCCCCCCAATAAGAGACAGAACTCAGTATTGAGGGTGAAGATGATACACACACACATACATACAGTTGTACTCACAGGGTGCTGGTCTTGTCTTTTCCCCCCAATAAGAGACAGAACTCCGTATTGAGGGTGAAGATGATACACACACACCCACATACAGTTGTACTCACAGGGTGCTGGTCTTGTACACATACACAGTTGTACTCACAGGGTGCTGGTCTTGTACACACACACAGTTGTACTCACAGGGTGCTGGTCTTGTACACACACATGTACTCACAGGGTGCTGGTCTTGTACACACATACAGTTGTACTCACAGGGTGCTGGTCTTGTACACACACACACAGTTGTACTCACAGGGTGCTGGTCTTGTACACACACACACAGTTGTACTCACAGGGTGCTGGTCTTGTACACACACACACACACACACACACACGTACTCACAGGGTGCTGGTCTTGTACACACACACATGTACTCACAGGGTGCTGGTCTTGTACACACACACACATGTACTCACAGGGTGCTGGTCTTGTACACACACACACACACATGTACTCACAGGGTGCTGGTCTTGTACACACATACAGTTGTACTCACAGGATGCTGGTCTTGTACACACACACAGTTGTACTCACAGGGTGCTGGTCTTGTACACACACACACACATGTACTCACAGGGTGCTGGTCTTGTACACACACACACACATGTACTCACAGGGTGCTGGTCTTGTACACACACACACACATGTACTCACAGGGTGCTGGTCTTGTACACACACACACACATGTACTCACAGGGTGCTGGTCTTGTACACACACACACATGTACTCACAGGGTGCTGGTCTTGTACACACACACACACATGTACTCACAGGGTGCTGGTCTTGTACACACACATGTACTCACAGGGTGCTGGTCTTGTACACACACATGTACTCACAGGGTGCTGGTCTTTTACACACATACAGTTGTACTCACAGGGTGCTGGTCTTGTACACACACACACATGTACTCACAGGGTGCTGGTCTTGTACACACACACACACATGTACTCACAGGGTGCTGGTCTTGTACACACACACACACACAGTTGTACTCACAGGGTGCTGGTCTTGTACACACACACACACACACAGTTGTACTCACAGGGTGCTGGTCTTGTACACACACACATGTACTCACAGGGTGCTGGTCTTGTACACACACACACACATGTACTCACAGGGTGCTGGTCTTGTACACACACACACACACACACACATGTACTCACAGGGTGCTGGTCTTGTACACACACACACACACACACACACACACACACACACACACACACGTACTCACAGGGTGCTGGTCTTGTACACACACACATGTACTCACAGGGTGCTGGTCTTGTACACACACATGTACTCACAGGGTGCTGGTCTTGTACACACATACAGGTTGTACTCACAGGGTGCTGGTCTTGTACACACACACACACACGTACTCACAGGGTGCTGGTCTTGTACACACACACACACACACACACACACACACACATGTACTCACAGGGTGCTGGTCTTGTACACACACACATGTACTCACAGGGTGCTGGTCTTGTACACACACACACACATGTACTCACAGGGTGCTGGTCTTGTACACACACACACACACACACACATGTACTCACAGGGTGCTGGTCTTGTACACACACACATGTACTCACAGGGTGCTGGTCTTGTACACACACACACACACATGTACTCACAGGGTGCTGGTCTTGTACACACATACTCTTAGCTCTGGTTGCAAGGCATTGAGAAAATGTTCTAGTAAAAACTGTAGGCTTCCGGGGTGACAGCGTTCCGGGCTAACAAAGCCTCCTTTACCAGATGGTAGTGTGGTAAGTCCGCATCAGGGATGGCCCGGAAAGCATCGGAAGCTTTCCCACATAGTTTCCCTGATAATATGGTGACCCATTCCTCCGTGGGTACCCGGTGTAAAGCGCACTGCCGTTCAAAATCAGCCAAAAATCCATCACTCATCATCACTTTCCTGGAAGGACTTAAATGCTGCAAATGGAATCTTTTTCCCCCCAGTGTAACTGAGGCTCGGAGACACAGGGGCGCTGAGAGGCTGCTGGGTTGCGAGTCGCCGATCTTCCCTTCGCTTACTGGCCTCTGCGGCGAAGACTTGGTCGATCAGTTCTTGTAATGGATTCGGCCATAGACCGACAATCTGTTCCGAACCGCTTGAACGAGAGCAGCGTCATCGGCCTCTATATTGGTTTCGGTCCTCACTGCTGCACGATCCATTTCGATCAGCTCGGCTATCAGTTCCCAACGTGGGCGGTTGCTAGCTGACCTTCCCCGGCTCTCGAGTAGATCCTTCAGGGTCAGCCTTTTCAACTTGTCATACTGACTCTCCATCAGGGTAGCACTCTCTCTGGGTACAAAGGACCATCCGACCGCTTGCCACCAATTGTAGCGATAACCCTTATCGCCGGAGGGCTTCACCGCCCGAGACGTCCTTTTCCCAATCGTAAGAGGTGCTGCTGGAATTCCAGAGTCGTCCGTGAGGAAACAGGAACAGCCCTTACAAGGGCTAGTGAATTGTAATATAGCGTTTCCCCCAATAAGAGACAGAACTTCAGTATTGAGGGTGAAGGTGAAGTGACTTTATTAGTGCCACTCTAGGCCTTATATACACAAGTCTCCATTGCATGACACACACACCGACCAATAGCAGCAGGGCACACAATCCCTCAACTCTGCCGGTGACGCAATCAGCAACACAATAGACGTCTGTAATACACTCAATCCGAACAATGCCATTGTCTGTGACGTAATCAATCAATACAATGGCAGTCAGAACAATGAATAACGTAATCAATCAATACACTGGCAGTCTGTAACATGCTTAAAAAAAGGAAAGTAATGAACCTGTGTAAAGTCCAAAGGGGCAGAGAGTCTGTCACACCCGGTATGTGTACTGCCGAGATGCAGGGAACCTGTTCCTCGGCCCAATGAAGAATCTGGCTCACTTCCATGAGGGCTTGCCTGCTTCTGGTGCCCCCCTGGTGATTGATGTATGCCACTGCTGTCCTATTGTCTGTTTGAACCCGGACGGGATGCCCTTTCAGATGGTATGTCCAACGTCTCAGACACAACCGAATTGCTCTCAATTCTAAAATATTTAAGGGAAGTCTGCTCTCCTTCGGACTCCACTGCCCTTGGATTGTTTGTGACCCCATGACACCCCCCCCCCCCCCCAACCAGATAAACTGGCATCTGTGGTGATGATTATCCACTGTACTGGAAAAAAAGATTTGCCCACCTGAAGAGGCTGAGGATTCAGCCACCAGGTCAGGGACTGCCTTGTTGACTGTGTCAGGCAAAATGGATGATCCAGAGTCTGCAGATCTTGATCCCAGACAGAGAGCAAGTCCATCTGAAGGGTTCTTGTGTGAAACTGTGCAAAGGGCACTGCCTCGAAGCAAGATACCATCAGGCCCAACAAACTCATTCCCTGGCGAATTGTTGGGCGAGGACAGGCCAGAAGACCCTGTACCCTGGACTGAAGTGCCAATCTCTTCTGATCTGGCAGGAACACCCTTGCCTGAGAAGTGTCCAATGACATTCCCAGAAAAGACATAACTCTTGAAGGTGTGATATTCGATTTTGGATAATTCACTATCCAACCGAACTCCTCTAATGTCGACAAAACCATCTGTGTATTCTTCTGGGCCTCCTGACACGATGGGGTCCATATCAACAGGTCGTCTAGGTAAGGTATTATACTTATCCCCTGACCTCTCAGATAAGCCATGAGACCTGCCAATATTTTGGTGAATACCCTTGGAGCTGATGACAGGTTGAAGGGCAGAGCCACAAACTGAAAATGGAGGCCATCTACTGCAAATCGTAGATACTTCTGATGACCTTGAAAAATGTGTAGGTACGCATCCTTTATATCCACTGTGGCCATGAAATCGTCCGGCTGAAGTGCCAATACAGTGGATTTCAATGTTTCCATGCGGAACCTCCTCAGAAGTACTACCCAAAGCAAGAAGAAATGGCTGAACTGCGAAGCGCAGGTGTCCGCTCCTGCTGCCCCTGGCTTTCCTCCCCTGGCTGCTGCCGGTTCATTGCTTGTCAGCCGAGTATTCCCTCATTGTTGCTGTTTTTCTTTTTGTTCATGTGTACTGGTCACATATCACCTGGTCATTATTTGGCATTACTTAGCACTATGCACTTTATGTTTAATTATATACCATATGTTTCGCCCTATAAGACGCACCGGCTTATAAGACGCACCCAGGATTTTGGGGAGGAAAATAAGAAAAATAATATTTTTAACCAAATAATAGGCAAAGTGCAGTATCCTCCAATTACAGTAATCCCCCTCCCATTCCCAATAGCCAGTGTGTCATTCCCCCTACCCATAGGCAGAGTGGAATTCCCCCCCATCCCATTCCCATAGGCAGTGTGGCATTCCCCCCATCCCATTCCCCATATAGGCAGTGTGGCATTCCCCCATCCCATTCCCCATATAAGCAGTGTGGCATTCCCCCCTCCCATTCCCCATATAGGCAGTGTGGCATCCCCCCTCCCATTCTCCATATAGGCAGTGTGGCATTCCCCCACCCATTCCCCATATAGGCAGTGTGGCATTCCCCCACCCATTCCCCATATAGGCAGTGTGGCACCCCCCTTCTATTCCCCATATAGGCAATGTGGCACCCCCCTCCTATTCCCCATATAGGCAATGTGGCACCCCCATCCTATTCCCCATATAGGCAATGTGGCACCCCCCCGCCTATTTCCTATATAGGCAATGTGGCACCCCCCTCCTATTCCCCATATAGGCAATGTGGCACCCCCCCTCCTATTCCCCATATAGGCAATGTGGCACCCCCCCCCATATTCCGCATATAGGCAATGTGGCACCCTCCCTCCTATTCCCCATATAGGCAGTGTGGCACCCCCCTCCTATTCCCCATAGAAGCAGTGTTACACCCCCCCCCCCATAGGCACACAATAACCAAGAAAAAAAAAAGAAACTCACATTTTCATCCCACGTTGAAGATGGAGGTGCGTCCCCGCCGCTGCTCCTTACTGGCAGGGCCGCGCAGACACCCGGCCCCGTGAATCGGGTGGGCGTGGCCTGCGCCGTGTTGGCGTACATCGCGTCGCAGGCCACACCCACCCGTTCTATGGAGCCGGGTGTCTGCACGGCCCGGCCAGTAAGAAGGAGCGGCGGGGACAGGGACAGCCGCTCCTTCCTCTCTTCCGCAACTTCTCTGCTGCCTCTTCCGGCAAGAGCAGCAGTGAACAGCCGGGTCCGGGCAGCGAGTGGGCGCGGCCTGCGCCTACGCGATTCAGGCCACGCCCACCTGCTGCACGCACCCGGCTGTTCACTCCTGCCCTTGCCGGAAGAGGCAGCTGCTGGAGGGAAGGTGATGATGGCGGAGCGGCAGGCACTGCCTCCGTCTCTGCCGCTGCTATCACTGCCTCAGCAATAGCAGTGGCGGGGAGGGGACAGAGCCCACCGCTCTTCTGTCTTCTTCTGGCCTCCTGCAGTGCGGCAGGCAACGCGGGAGCGCCGGGAACGGGCGAGTTTAATTTTATTTTTTAACTTTTAATTTTTTTTTTACATTCGCCAGATAAGGTGCACTGGCATTCCCCCCCCACTTTTGGGGGAAAATAAGTGCGTCTTATAGGGCGAAAAATACGGTAGATGTTATTGATAAAAAAATGTTTTGGTTTTTATGGAATAATATTCTGTAACAATTATGTAGGGGATTACATCATTCACATATTTTATCAATTTGGAACACGTGAGGTTAGAGGTATTGTGTGCTTTTTTGTGCCGGCACAAAGAAAAAAATTTTTATATTGATATATAATTTATTAATATTTTTTTAGGAATTATTGAGAATGGATTATTGATCACTAATTTTTGGGATACTGTTTGCGACTTTTAGCACATTATCTTAGGTTTATGTTTTGTATAGACAGTGGGGAAATAATTGAAACGTATTTAATATTGGCCGCAGCCCTATATTGTGTGGGCAATTTTGAGGAAAGAAGGCAACCAGGGCCAGTAAGGGTTTTTTTTAATGTGTCTTATATGTTGGTTTTAAATGTTTATTGTACATACACATTTTTTGAATAAAGATTTTGTAGACTTCTGATTGTTTGTGCTCCCTTCCTCTTGATTCATGGGGATACATTGTACCCCAGGTTTCATTTCATTGATTTGAGTACACTGGTGAGCACGCCATTATTGATTTTCATTAGTGGTGCACCACATATATGTTGAAGAAATTAAAAATAAGACAATATATGAGAAAAAATCATCATATTACTACACATAATTGTTAGGAATGACCTACCTAAGATTTAGATCCGCTTGAAGAGTGGCCGTGCAGGCATCAAGCACTACCAAAAAAGAACCGCAAAAGCGGCGGTACTTTGGTCCTTCACCCAGCCGAAAATATTCCAGTGAGAGCGGCCAGAGGAGAACTGCAATGTTAGTGGTACTTGCCGCTTAATCCCGGTTGAATATGTTGCAGTGCGAGGGGCCGGAGGAGAACCGCGATGTCAGTGGTGCTTGCCGCTTAGTCCCGGCCAAAAATCTTCCACTGAAGGCGGCCGGAGAACTGCGATGTCAGCGGCGCTTGCCGCTTAGTCCCGGCCGAAAATATTGCAGTGCGAGCGGCCTGAGGAGAACCGCGATGTTAGCGGTACTTGTCGCTTAGTCCTGGCCGAAAATCTTGCCCTGAAGGCGGCCGGAGGAGAACCGCGATAGCAGCAAGCACGGCTGACTAGTCCCGGCCGAAGATATTGCAGTGCGAGCGGCCTGAGGAGAACCGCGATGTCAGCCGTGCTTGCCGCTTAGTCCCGGTCGAAAATATTGCAGTGCGAGCGGCCTGAGAACCGCGATGTTAGCGGTACTTGTCGCTTAGTCCTGGCCGAAAATCTGGCACTGAAGGCGGCCGGAGGAGAACCGCGATGTCAGCCGTGCTTGCCGCTTAGTCCCGGCCGAAGATATTGCAGTGCGAGCGGCCTGAGGAGAACCACAATGTCAGTGGTGCTTGCCGCTTAGTCCCGGACGAAAATATTGCAGTGCGAGCAGCCTGAGGAGAACCGTGATGTTAGCGGTGCTTGCCGCTTAGTCCCGGTCGAAAATATTGCAGTGCGAGCGGCCTGAGGAGAACCGCGATGTCAGTGGTGCTTGCCGCTTAGTCCCGGACGAAAATATTCCAGCGCGAGCGGCCGGAGGAGAACCGCGATGTCAGCGGTGCTTGCCGCTTAGTCCCGCACGAATATCTTCCAGCGCGAGAGGCCGGAACGTCACCCGGACTAAAATGTTTCCACAGGGTCGGGTAGCTTCCGTGCCTCGAGTTGGAGGAGGCGAACACTCCTCATGAACTGCTGGAAAAAGCCCGCTTGACCCCACCCCCTTAAAGGAGCGCAAATTTTGAATCTTCTAGCCAGTAACACGTGGGAAAGAGAAAATTGATTCCCCCGGTTCCTCTCAATCAGGCTCACCAGACAAAAGCCTACTAGCTGCTTTTTCCTGTGGCGGAATTCTCAGCCAGGGAGTGTCACTGGCACTCCACAGCGCCCCAAGACCCTGGCGCTTACCTTACCATCCTGATCCGAATGCAGCTTAGCTGCGGAGGCAAAGTGGGTCCATTCAGATCCAAGGAGTATAAGGGCCAAGGAACAGTCAGGTTTCCATTACCCCTGCTTCCAAGGCATAATTCCTTTAAAACAAAAAAAATAAATGAGAGAGGAGTTCAGATACACCCTTTCAGTCCAGTTCCAACTGCAAGAATAAAACTGGAGTGGAAGAAGTCAGCCAGGAAGTTATAGGCCCGGAAAGTGGAGCCACACCTTTGTCTTGCAGTCCACGCCCTTCGGTCGAGATTAACCCAATCGTCTCTGAATTAAGTCTGATGGCCTGAAGTAAAATGGAAGATAAATCAAGGTTTACAGTTTCACTCAATGTCTCTACTGGAACATGTGGGCATGGCACTTGGAGCTGTGATTTGCAATAGTGAGTATATGGGTGGGGTTCTGCTGGGAGCGCTTGTTGTTAGGACACTGGGTGGGTTTAGCTGGGCTTGAAGGGCAGCTCAGAGCGTGCCTTTAAAGCCATCAATACAGAGAGGAGCATGGTCTGGTCTAGCTACTTGAGCTTGTATTGGTGGTCCACATCGGCAGAGTGGTGCTGGAGGAGCAGATAAGGAACTATATTTCCTCATCTGGGGCAATAAGCTGTGAGGAGGCACAGCGCTGGAGGAATGCTTGGCAAGTTAAGCTGCTGTTTATTAAAGGGATTTCTTCGGGCAAAAGATAAAGAAAAAAAAAATACAATTCTGTGAAATACTGACCTGTAGAATTGGTATTATACGCATACAGTACGTCCTGCTCCATATATAATACTTACACGTGGGTAATCCTCCGCCAGATGGCGCCGTTCACTGCAGACATGCAAAAACAGGCTCCTCCCGGCCCTTCATATACCCAGGGACCTCCCACAAATCCCCAGCATTGAAAAGCAGTGAGAAAAAGAAGCCGGGAGAAACCAACCACCAAAACTGGTAATAACAATGATAACAATCACCATACAGGGGATCCAAAACAAAGTGAAACCAGGGTGGGGTGGAGCAGGACGTACTGTATGCGTATAATACCAATTCTACAGGTGAGTATTTCACAGAATTGTATTATTCTAAGCATACAGTACGTCCTGCTCCATATATAATACTTACACGTGGAACATACAATAGCAGTGTCCATAAAGTAGGGTGGGATCCCCAACAAAAAAGGCAACGGCACGTAGCTCAGACTACAACCGCCTGCAAAACCTTGCAGCCAAAAGCAGCATCAGCTGAGGCCCGAACATCAACCTTGTAAAACTTTGAAAAAGGTGTGAACAGAAGACCAAGTAGCGGCCTTGCAAACTTGTTCAGCTGTTTCACTGTTGCTGAAAAGCCCAAGAGGCACCAATAGCACGAGTGGAATGAGCCGTAAGACGGAAAGGGGGAGTCCTTCCCTTAGTAGAATAGGCCTGAATCACAGCCTGACGAATCCATTTACTGATGGTAGACTTGGCGGGAGCCAAACCTTTACTAGGCCCGGAAGGCACAACGAAGAGAGCATCAGTTTTCCAGAAGGCCTTAGTGACAACCAGGTAATACTTCAAGCACCTGACTACGTCCAAGGAATGCAGAACCCTCTCCTTGTCGTTGCTAGGATTGGGACACAGAGAAGGAAGAACAATATCCTGGTTCAAATGAAATGCAGACACAACTTTAGGGAGAAAATCCGGTTTGAAGTGGAACACCACCTTGTCCTGGTGTCTCTCATAGTATGGAGGCTGAATAGATAGAGCGGCCAGCTCAGACACACGCCTAACCGAAGTAATAGCGACCAAGAAGACAACCTTGAGAGTGAGAACAGCATCCTGAATAGGCTCAAAGGGAGCACCCTGCAAGGCAGACAAAACCAAGTTTAAATCCCAGACAGGGACCATAGGTTTTCGAGGGGGAAGCACGTGAGTGACCCCCTGAAAGAAGGTCTTAATCAGGTGATGTTGAGCAAAGGTCTTCTGAAATAAGATAGACAGAGCAGAAACCTGACCCTTCAGAGTACTAAGTTTGAGACCTAAGTCCAGACCATGCTGTAAAAACTCCAGAACCCTAGGGATGGAGAATTCCCGGCAGGGAAGAGACCTGGACTCACACCAGTCAATGTAGGAACGCCATACTCTATAATAGATAGCAGAAGAAGTCTTCTTCCTGGCCTGCACCATAGTAGCCACCACAGAGGCAGACAAACCCTTCACCATCAAGATGGAGGTCTCAGCAGCCAGGCCGTCAAAGCCAGAGTTTGTAAATTGGGATGGCGTAAGGACCCTTGAGTTAGCAGATCTGGCACCCTTGGCAGATCGTACTGATCTACTACCATTTGAACCACGTCTGCGAACCACACTTCTTGGCCACCTGGGTGCCACTAGAATCGCGGGTACCCCTTCCAGAGCAATCTTGCGCAGAACCCTGCCCAGAAGGGGGAACGGTGGAAACACATACAGGAGTCGAAACTCCCTCCAAGACATGGACAGGGCATCCGTGGCCAAGGCCAGAGGATCCTGAGACAGGGATACAAAGGCCGGGAGCTTGTGATTGTGACGGGAAGCAAACAGATCCACATCCGGTAGGCCCCAACGGTGACACAGGAACTGGAATACCTTGTTGCAGAGGGACTACTCCCCCTGACGGGACATCCCCCTGCTCAAGGCGTCCGCCAGCAGGTTCTCCGCCCCCGGAATGTAGACAGCCGAAATGCATTGTACATTGGCCTCCGCCCATGTCAGAATCTGAGACACCTCTTGGAGAGCACCCTTGCTCCGGGTCCCTCCCTGATGGTTGATGTAGTCTCAGCGTACCTGGACCGACAGACCCCTCAGGTGTTGGGTCAATCACTCCAGTACCAACCTGACTGCCCGTAATTCTAAAATGTTGATGGGCAAATGGGCCTCCTGAGGGCCCCACCTCCCCTGGAAGCGCAGGAACTTCCAGAATCCCCCCCAACCTGACAGACTGGCATCCGTTGTGACCGTCTCCCAGGAGGGGGCCAGAAAAGACCTGCCCCCTATCAAGTTCCTGTGGTCCAGCCACCATGGAAGGGACTGTCTGACGAGGGGGGAAGCACACAGACCCCGTCCAAGGACGCTGGATTCTTGTCCCACACTGACAGAAGGTGAAGCTGCAGAGGTCTCAAATGGAACTGGGCAAAGGGCACCGCCTCGAAGCTCGCCACCATCAGGCCCACCAGCTGCATTTCCTGCCTGATGGAGGGCTGTGGGCACGAGAGCAGGAACCTGGCCTGCGCAGTCAGAGCTTCCACCTTCTGTTGAGGAAGGAATATCCGTGACTGAACCGTATCCAGAATCATTCCCAGGAACGGAGTAACCGAGGAGGAGGACAGAGGACTTGGGGTAATTGATCACCCAGCCGAAGGTCTCCAGGGTGGACACTACCAGTTCAGTGTCCAACTCTGCCTGCCGCAGAGACCGAGAGGTGATGAGGATATCGTCCAGGTAGGGCAGCACGCGAATGCCCCTTAGCCTTATCAGGGACATCACCCCTGCCAGCACCTTGGTGAACACCCTGGGAGCCGACATGAGGCCGAATGGCAAGGCCACAAATTGGTAATGCT
This sequence comes from Gastrophryne carolinensis, assembly GCA_027917425.1. Classification (NCBI taxonomy): domain Eukaryota; kingdom Metazoa; phylum Chordata; class Amphibia; order Anura; family Microhylidae; genus Gastrophryne; species Gastrophryne carolinensis. Next base: position 524,416,027 of record CM051235.1, on the reverse strand, counting down.
GATCTTTCAGTGCAAATCTGAGAAACCTTTGGTGTCCTGGGAACACCGGGACGTGAAGGTAAGCATCCTTTATATCTACGGACGTCATAAAGTCCCCTGAGCGCAGAGAGACAATGGCCGAGCGCAGAGTTTCCATGTGAAAGTGCTTGTTCTTGACAAATTTGTTGAGGATTTTTAAATCCAGAACAGCCTGACTGACCCATCCTTCTTGGGTACTGTGAAAAGGTTGGAATAGAACCCCATGCCCCTGTCTCCTAAAGGGACCTTGCAAATGACCCCTAGATCCAGGAGGCCCTGCACGGCCAGCAACAAGACCTGAGCTAATGCAGGATCCTGTGGAATCCGGGACCCAACGAATCTGGTGGGGGGCCGTACAGCAAATTCTATCTTGTAGCCGGAGGACACCACCTCCTGAATCCACCGGTCTGAGACGTGGCCCCTCCAGACATGCTCGAAGTGCTGCAGACGTCCCCCCACCCTGACAGGCGAGGGCGCCCCTTCATGCCTGGGGGGTCTTGGGAGGGGCTTTAGACTTGGGTCCCCAGGAGGAACCGGGACAGTGTCCTCTGTTCCTGTGCCAGGAATCTGCGCGGGCCCCAGAGAAGGACACCCCTCTACCTTGTTTAGCCCCACGGTAGGGGGTCGATAGGGAGCCTTGGCCACGAAAGGGCCGAATCTGCCGCCTGCGCTGGGGTAACTTGCCTCCCTTGGCGAAGAGGTCTAACCGATCCCCAAACAAGCGCAGCCCCTTAAATGGAAGCCCCGTAAGGGCTTTCTTGGCGGCATTGTCTGCAGCCCACTGGCGCAACCAGACAGCACGGCGTATAGCTACCACCAGGGCAGATGACCTGGCACACATCTTAATAGCATCGTCCGATGCGGACAGGATAAAGTTCAAACACGCATCACAGCTGGACAGAGCATTGACAGTATCAGGAGGCAAATCATCTGTGCCATCGAGAGCACTTCTAACCACAGCCCTGAGCGCTACTGCCATAATGGCTGAGGCGCAAACCGGGCGCAGAGTCGCTCCTCCAAATGCAAAGGCATGACATGCCAGTTGGTCACCACGCCGGTCCTCAGAGTCCATGCGTACATGCGATGCAAGCAGAAAGATAAACTAAAGGCGCTGCGGCTAACAGTACAGATAAAAGCGCGGCTCTGACCCCCGTTCCCAGTAAAGCACAAAACCAAGCCATAAGAGTGTAATAGGATACACTGAGGCCGCCATACACACAACCCCTCCCCCCCCTTTCTTTTCCCCCTGGCTAAGGGGGGAACGAGGGAGGAAGGCGACCCGTTACATAGGGTCCACCGCTACATGGGGCGTGGGGCAATGATGCGGGAGGGGCATCCCCTGAAGGCTCACCATCAGCCTTGACCGCCTACCCTATGGTGGGGGATTGTGGTGGAGCGTGGCTCCGTAAGCCCACATGGTGCTGCCTACCTTCACCCGACCAGCGCAGCCCAGGCTGGGAGGCATATCACACAGAGGAGGGGTGGAAATAGTCCCACAGGGCCGCAGGCTGTAATAGCCCCGCTCACCTGCGAGAGAGTGATACTTCATGTCTTCACAGTCAGCACTGCAGAGAAATCTGGGGATTTGTGGGAGGTCCCTGGGTATATGAAGGGTCGGGAGGAGCCTGTTTTTGCTGCAGTGAACGGCGCCATCTGGCGGAGGATTACCCGCGTGTAAGTATTATAGATGGAGCAGGACGTACTGTATGCTTAGAATAAATACTAGCGCCAGACTACTCACCGCAAGGCACTGCCTTTGCATGCACGACTGCTTCATTCGCCCAGGGCCACCAAACTTCTTCATGTCCTTACAGTAATGGCACGTTCCACATTCTCTCTGAAGACACGCTTGACATTTCCTGCACCGGACCCTCCGCCTTCGAGCTCCAGAGGATGATGCTGCATGGCTGGAAATTGTAGCCGAGGGTCGAGGCGCTGTTGCTTGCCGGGCTACAGGGCGCATGATGTGAGGTTTGGTGAACTGGATTTTGGGTCGGAGATGAACTTTGTACTGAAGGAATGCAGAATTAGACAGAGCATGAACATTTGTAAAGTGTTAGCACACAATGTAAAATCATTTTCTTGCAGTCGTGGAGAACAGTTCAGCAATCAGATACATTTGGGTTACAACTAATAGAAGGGTGGATAGAAAACCAGATATCCATGTATAAGAGGAGAAGATTCACAAACCCAAGCAAACTGCAAACACATCACTGGAAAATAAACACCAGTCAAGGGGGCAGAGTTAAAACTACATGCAAACCTTGCTGACCGCATGTCAATCTAAAGGTGTAATAGGAAGGGCTTGTCAGACCCCTCAGCTGACTCAAAAGGGCCGGGCACTACAAGGGCACCACTTTAAGCATAAACACAATGTTCCAAATTATCATACAAATTGACTTAAACCGGACCTTCAGTATAATTTACTGAAAAGCCCAAACCCTTAAACTATTGCCCCCCATCATCTAAAATGAATATATTTTAAGTTTTTGATCACTTTTTATTCTTCCCCCCCCCCCACTGGGCTACAACACTGTGCAGGACTCTAGGATACGGGCGCCGCCATCTTGACTCCTCAGTATCACACATACTGAGGAGAGCGGGACAGGGGATGGGGTTATAGCTGTGCATTGCACAGACAGAGCAGAGATGGGGTCAGGAAAAGGACAGCAATCCCAGAATGCAGAACAACACAGTCAGAAGACACTCCGTTTGCAGGCTGCCTGATGCTCCATGAGCCGCCATCTTGGATGTTTAAAGGCTCATAACATGCAGTAGATGCAGGTAGGATGTTTTGTAATGTGGGCAATCTGTATGTACAGGGCGTGGGAAACATATAAGATATACTCTTATTCAGGGTGAAGGTCCTCTTTAAATGTTATACAGATGTAATTTTTTTTGTTTCCCATTTACAGTGAACCTATCACCAGGATTTTTTCTATCCTGGTGATAAATATTTGTTCTTGGGAACCACGGTTTGGGACGCATCGCTCTGTGAAACCCGCAAAACTCACCTCTCCCCAAGTTCCATGGCACATATGCCGGCTCATCTTCTGGAATCCAGGACCGGCCAGAGGGGGCTGATAGGTCCACTTTAAAATCATGGATGGATCATTTAGATCTCCTTGCGGAACAGAGCACCGCTGATTGGCTAAGCAGCCCGAGCATGCACCATGGGAATGAGGAAAAGGTGAGTCAGAAGGGAACAAACTTCAGAGCAGCCAGAGAAAAAATAAAATCTTCCTTTCCTACTAATTTCATGGAAGACAAAGCTTTCAATATGTTTACACTTGGAAGGTCCCAAAGCGTTGTAAGCAAGGGTGAAAAACTTAGTCTGTTTTGTTGTTGGTGATGGGTAGTGCTGTTAGTTTTGCCGCTGGCCTTCCACCCGGAGCATCCCAAAGGGTTGTCCACAAAACTCCACAAAACTCACCTTTCCTGGCAGCTCCCACAGCCGAACCCCCAGCATTTCTGGGATGAGACCTGCTCCCGTGGCCAGCCATTCAGATAGGCTGGGAGTGGAGCATGTTCCAATCTAAAGGGCACTGGGGTTGCGACCACTCTCATCTCACCCAAAATCTACAAAAGTACATGTTTTTGAGCTAAGAAGGATGTCCTCAAGTTGGTGAGCTAATCTAGCAATATTCTTACATGGGCAAAATGTGTGTGTTTTTCAGAAGCAGTTTTCAGTACCTACAATCTCTTGCTATTGGTAACATGTATAAAAAAAAGTGAGCCCTGTACACACAGAACACTGCTGCTGTGGCAATCACTGAGGTGAGGGAGCTCACTCAACCTTACACATGCCCAGCAGCAGTGTTCTGTAGATCTTGCAGCAGTAATCCCAATTACACTTTTTCAAAAAATAAACAAGGTCCCAGGCAGCGGTAACTCAGTCCTACCTGGTCTCTCTTAGGCCACTGGACAATTGGGATTCCGGTGAGTGCAAGATCAGAGGGGTCACGCGCGTGTTCATCCAGAAGTCTCTATTACCCTCCAGGGAAAGCAAAAGATAAAGGAGGGACATGTTAAACAGTAAAAAACACAGTTGTGGAATAAACATAATAAATAATGGACAGTAAGGTTTATGAGGGAGGTATGGAAATACTTTACATAGACACGTGGCTGGCTAAGTAGGAATAGGCAAGAGGTAGATATTGCAGTAAGGATTGCTACATGGAAGGGAGGCCCCTGAACATGCTACCCATCTGCTGGTCCCTGACTGTCAGCTAACAAGGTGCAGTGTGAGTATACAGTATATATATAGTGTCTTAACAAGAATCCTGTATGAAAGAATATGACATTCATATTTACTCACTCACCCAACTTCAAATGCACTCAAGGTATTTGAAACTGGATCAAGCCATAAAAAGGGGATACATTGTGCCATAGCGAAGGAAAAGTTTACTATGATGACCCAGCATCCAAACAAGATACACTTAGGCCACGCACCAGAAGAACTTGAACACTGGACAAAGAGGTTAATATCCCATGAGGTATATACCCACAGCTCAGGCAAGGAGTTTGACATTGAAAGAAGCCCCATAATAATATGCCATCTGATCATCAAAACTGATCAAGTGCCCATGGATATAAAACAAAAAAAAAAAAAGTCTCCCTTTCCTACTAATTTCATGGAAGACAAAACTTTCAATCAGGTTACACTCAGAAAGTCCCAAAACGTTGGCAAGGGTGGAAAAATACAATTCTGTGAAACTCACCTGTAGAATTGTTTTTGAATATATCCAGTCCAGGTCACCCCAGAAGTGATGACAGTTGGGTATTCCACCGCTAGGTGGTGCTCGACTGCAAGATCAAAAGCTGTTGCTCCTCCCGGCCACCTGTAAAAGCAGGTGTCTCATTAAGATTCCCCAGTGGTTAAACAGCAGTAAGAAAAGAGACAGACACAAACAAAACGGTCCAATATAAAAATGGTAATCACCATAACAGGCAACAAAAGATAATGAAACAAGGGCGGGGTGGGATGACCTGGACTGGATATATTCAAAAACAATTCTACAGGCGAGTTTCACAGAATTGTATTTTTCACTATATCCAGTCCAGAAGTGATGACAGTTGGGACTTCCAAAAGCAGTGTCCATTAGGGCGGGATCCCCAGTGCGGAACAGCATGTAGTTCATTTCACTACAGCCTGAAGCACCTTTCGGCCAAAAAACGCATCAGCTGAGGCCCTAACATCAACCTTGTAAAACTCGGTAAAGGTATGAACAGAAGACCAAGTGGCGGCCTTACAAACTTGTTCAGAGGCCTGGTGCCGAAAAGCCCAGGAAGCACCAATAGCTCTAGTAGAATGAGCAGCAACACGAAAAGGGGGTTCCTTCCCCTTGGCAGAATATGCTTGCACCACCGCCTGTCTGATCCACTTACCGAGAGTGGACTTGGCTGGAAGCAAGCCCTTCCTAGAACCCTCAGAGGACAAAAAGCAAATCCGATTTCCTGAAGGACTCCGTCGCAACAAGGTAGTACTTAATGGTTCTGACCACATCCAAGGAATGGAGGGTTGTTTCCTTAGAATTAGTCAGTGCTAGACACAAGGAAGGCAAGACAACGTCCTCATTAAGATGAAAGGAAGAAACGACCTTAGGCAAAAAATCAGGTTTAAAGCGAAACACCACCTTATCCTTATGCCGCTCAAAGTAAGGAGGCTTCATACAAAGCACGGCCAGCTCTGACAGGTGACGCACCGAGGCGATAGCTACCAAAAAGACCACCTTTAGGGTCAAAATAGACAATGCTGCATTGCACAAAGGCTCAAAGGGAGGAACCTGGAGAGCAGAAAGCACCAAATTCAAGTCCCACACCGGAAATACAGGCTTACGCGGTAGACGGACATGGGTAACTCCTTGGAAAAAAGTCTTGATCAGCCTATGATTGGCAAAGGATCTTTGGAAAAAGATGGCCAAGGCCGAAACCTGGCCCTTGAGGGTGCTCAGCTGGAGACCCAAGTCTAAGCCGTGTTGCAAAAACTCCAATATCCTAGAGATAGAGAATGTGCGACAAGGGAAACTCTTGGATTCACACCAAGCGATGTAAGCATGCCAAACTCTGTAGTATATCATGGAAGAAGACTTCTCGTGAGGCACTCCTGCTCAGGGGATCTGCCTCCTGGTTCTCTATCCCAGGAATGTAAACCGCCGAGATGCAGGGAAAATTCTCCTCTGCCCAAGTCAGAATCTGTGACACCTCCTTGAGGGCTCGCTTGCCCGCCCTGATGATTGATGTAGGCGACCGCCGTCTGATTGTCCGAGCGAACCTGGATCGCACAACCCCTCAGATGGGGAGTCAAGCGAAACAGCACCAACCGGAACGCTCTCAACTCCAAGATATTTATGGGCAAGTGGGCCTCCTGCTGCCCCCACGGACCCTGGATCTTCTGAGTTTGCCAAAAACCTCCCTAGCCAGTCAGGCTGGCGTCCGTGGTAACAATCTCCCACCGGGGAGTCAGAAGGACTTGCCTACCAGTAGGTTTCTGGAGTCCAGCCACCACAAGGAGGGACTGTCTGGCCAAGGGAGACAGTGAAAACTCCCGTTCCAGTGACTCCTGCGTCTGGTCCCAACCGGTCAACAAATTCAATTGAAGAGGTCTCATGTGGAACTGAGCAAAGGGCACTGCCTCGAAGCATGACACCATAAGCCCACCAGTTTAATCCCCAGACGGATCGTTGGTCGCTGACAAGACAGCAAGGCTGCACCTGCGTCTGGAGACCCACCACCTTCTGCTGTGGCAGAATACCTTGACCTGAGAGGTGTCCAACGTCATGCCCAGAAAGGACCTCACCATCGAGGGAGTGATTGAGGACTTGGGGAAACGGACTACCCATCCGAAATCCTCGAGAGTGAACAACAACGTCCGGGTGTCGCTCTCGGCCTGCTGAAGGGACTGAGCCGTAATCATTAAATCGTCCAGATAAGGCAGCATGCGAATGCCTTGATTCCTCAGGATAGCCATAATGCCCACTAGCACCTTGGTGAACACACAGGGGGCTGAGGATATCCCAAACGGCAGCACCGCAAACTGGTAATCCTGATCCTCCAGCTCAAATCTCAGGAACTTCTGATGCCCCTGGAAAATCGGAATGTGCAGATAAGCATCATTGATGTCCACCGTGGTCATGAAGTCGCCGGGTCGAAGCGAGCTCACCGCGGACTGCAAGGTCTCCATGCGGAAATGTCTGACCCTGTTGAGACCCTTCAGGTCCAGGATAGGTCTCAGCGTTCCATCGTTCTTGGGCACCGTGAACAGACTGGAGTAAAAGCCTTGACCCTGTTCCTGACTAGGTACAGAACAAATCACACCTAAATGCAGAAGGTGTTGGGACGGCCAATCGTAGGCCCTGTGCCTGCAGTGGGTTCTGAGATATCCGCGACTGAAGAAATCAGCCAAACTGCCAGCTCTATTTTGTAACCGGAGGACACCACCTCCTGAATCCACCGATCCAAGACGCGCCGTCTCCAGATATGAGCAAAAAGCAGAAGTCACCCCCCCCCCCACCCGGAAGGGTGAGGGCGCTTCCTCGTGCCTGAGGGGCCTTGGCAGGGGGCTTGAGCTTGGCTCCCCAAGAGGGATTGGTTCGGCCGCGGGACCTACCTCGGCCCCAGGATCCTCTGCGAGTACCTGAAAATGAAGAGTCTCTTCCTCCTCGAAAGGAGCCATAGGCAAATGAGCCCCGAAAGGACCGCGCAGGCTTCCGTCGCTGAGGGAGTCTTCCATCCTTGACCAGGAGGTCCAGACGCTCCCCGAACAACCTGTGGCCCACGAAGGGGATACTACTGAGCGACTTCATGGCCGCGGCATTAGCCGACCATTGCCGCAACCAGAGCGAGCGGCAAAGCGAAACAGCAGGGCCGAGACCCTGGCACCGGGCCGGACACCATCATCCATGGCAGAGACAACGAAGGCAATAAACTCCACGCAAGCCTTGAGGTCCTTCTACTCCTCCGTCCGCTTGCGAGACTTAGCAATATCCACAAGACGTCTGACCTTCTTTCTAATGGCCAGGGAGACAATAACCGTGAAGGCATGACAGACCAGCTGATCCATGCGCTTGTCAGCTGGATCACGTAGGGAAGCAGTATCGGGTGAAGGCATGACCGTAGTACTGGACAGATCCGACACAGGGGCATCCACCTCGGGCAGATGGGACCAAAGCCGGACCAACTCCTTGGGAAAAGGATACCGCCTGTCCAGGCCCTTGGGTACCGACGGTAACTTGTTAGGCCTTTCCCATTCCTTGAAAATCATTTTAGAAAAATGGTCAGGAAAGACTCGTCTCTGTCTCTCAGGCCAAAACAATTCACCCTGCTTCCTCTTAGCCGCTCTAGGAGGGACAATGGGCAGCGTCTCGAAGACCGCAGACAGCAACTTCTCCATATCATCAGGGAGCCATGTATCCTCGTCCGAGGAAGAACCAGGCCTGCTGTCAAAGCCAACAGAATAATCCACCGTGGAGATGGAGTCCTCATGCAACTCGCCCTCCTCTATGGAGCCGGACCTCCAAAAAGATCATCATCATCGCCATCATTATCAGAATAAACCGGCTCAATATGACGCCTCTTACTCGTGGCCTTCTTAGGAGCCGAGCGAGAGATCTGTCTCTCAAGGCTGGCCACCTGGTAAGCCAAATCAGCTTGGGACCCCCTACTGGCTTCCCCCTCGCTGGGGGCTGAGTGCAACCGCGGGGGTTCTGGAGAGGCCAGAGGCAATAACGGGCTAGGGGCAGATAAGCCCGCCCGATCATGCTCCAAAATAACACTTCTGGCGCAAGTGACACAAACAGTGCTGAGTCCGCCCAGAGGGCTAGTACCGCACATGGGGCAGAGCTTCACCCGCCCGGATGGGGCCCCTAGCTCACTATCCCCAGAAGCCTCCCTTATGGTGATTAGAGTAAAGGTATGCAGGTTACAAGGCACTGACGGTCCAAACCTGACAAGCCCTCAGAATGAGTCCCTCTTATGTGATCCCTCTTAACAGGGAGAGGGGGGGGGGCGGTGACCGGGAGGAACCACAACCCTTAATCTATCAAGGGGGCCCACCTAGAAGACACAAGCAGACAAAAACCATAAGCATCCCACAGCACATGCACAATGCAAAAAAAAAAACAAAAACAAAAAAGATGTTGAGCAAGAGGGACTCACGACACCGTCCACGATGGCTTCAGCTCGGGGGGGCGACCAACAGCGTGCAGAAGAGCAGGGCAAGATGGCGCGGGGAAGGCAGCTGAACGTGTTCCTCGAGGGGCGGGCCGCACAGCATTGACGCGAAAAGAGTCATCGTTTTGTGCCGACGGCACAAAAAAAAAAAAAGGGGCCCGCCCCTAAGGACTGAGGAGACGCAGGGCGGACCACTGAGGGGCCCAACAGACCAGCCGAGTGGCGAGCGTGCGGCGCGCACCCGCAGCAGAGGCCGCGGCCTCATAACAGAAAAAGGCCTCCGCCGAGCAGCGCTGCCCCCCCCCCCTCACAGCGCAGCAGCAAGATGGAGAGGGGAGAGGAGCAGGAGCCTTGAGGGAGCGAGGGAGGCAAGCAAAAAAAACACAGTGCAAGCCAGCTCACTAAGGGACTATGGTGCTCACGCCTGCTACAAGTCATAAAGAAGCAGGATCCCTCATTTATTATGAAAGCGTGTCCAGCATAAGCTAAGCACAACTCAGTGTGGTCTTTGCTGCAACCAGCCTGGTACCAGAGCAAACTACAAATGGCTCTAAAACAACTGAACAGCGGGCCCAGGACTCAGGATTAAATCAGACCAACACTGGACCATGGCAATTCCGGGGGCAACAAATCCTGGAATAGTAAAAATCCTGTGTTTTATTCAGCAGCAAAAGGACAGGAAATTGAATGGAAAGGAGGACAAACGTTAGAAGACTTGCTACAGCATAAACAAAGTGCTGCAGGAAATGGACTAGAGGCACATGAGACTGGCTTCAGGCAATTTTCCTTGCTGCCTGATCATGGCCATTGCCTGGACTTCATGAGATCTAATCATGTGCCACCTGGGCCCAATGTGCAGTCACTGGTGCCTCACCAATGACATATATTAGTGTTTGAGGCATTTGGCTTTTAGTGTTTGTAGCCTCCTTGGTAACATTATCTAGGAATAGTTATGGGTATTTAGAGGGAAAGTGAGTATCTGCTTTATGCCCTGTAACCAGCTGCCCTGTGATTGGGTCCCGTAACGCGCATAAACCCGGAGATTCATTCAGAACTTCTCCACTATACAGTACATAGACACAATTTGTGAACAAGACTATCTCCGAGCCTAGAATGTACCATGCAATTAACTGCACCAGAGGGGGCGCGTTCCAGGCACTGCCCCTGCATGCTCCCTGTGTATAAAGACGCCAAAGGACCAACTCAGAAAAATGGTTTGAACACTGGCAACCACGCCACTGCTGTGGGGGAATAAAGAGTAACTATCTGTATTTGTTAACAAAAATATTAAAAAAGGAAGTCAAGTCAGCCTATGCACACCACTTCCTCGATCATTGTATGGCTATCACATGACTGCCAGTGACTAATCAGGCTTGCACATCAAACCTGAATAACTGGCAGCAGTCACATGACTGGCTGCCATACAAGTGAAGGGGGGGGGGGGGGGGGGTGATGACGACTTTATGCTTTTAAAGTTGACCAAAAGCCAGGAGTTTTACTATCCTGGTTTTGGCCATGCCCCCCCCCCCCCCCCCATGTGAAACCCCCCAGGTGGCCAATCTGACGGTCCTACAGCACATGCGTGGCCTCTCATACAATCAGCACGCTCGGATCCGCTCCCATCCTTCATCTAAGAGCTTGTCTAAGGCATGTGGATTCCAGCACACTTGCGGCCGCATCCCTTCTTATCCTCTAACAGGGAGCATGCCCCCTAAAGGCACAAATGCCTGGTGCAGGAACGCACCCCGCTAGAGGAATAGCAGGGATACGGCTGCTGCACGTGCATACATTGTTGCCCGGGAAAGAAGGGGATTTCCCGGGCGACCCAGGGGATTTCACACAGAGGGACACCCCGATTCTGGATACCCCGGGGGGAGGGGGTTTGGTCCACTTTTAAGAGGAGCAACCATCAGCCTAGAGTCTAGAACCAGTGGTCTATCTCTGCCCGGGGCAACCCAATTTGGATGCTCATTGTAGGATAGCACCTATTCAAAAAGAATCTAGGCTTTCTCATTGCGGCATACCCTGCATCCCTCCTGCTCCTGGGCCTACTTGCGCCAGTCCTGTCAGAATGGCTGGGGTGGACAAGTGCAGCTGGAGGAGAGAGGCCGCAAGGGATGCCTGCCACATCCTTTCACTCAAGGTTTCAGCCCTCTGAGCTCTAGTAACTTGCGTAGTAAAGTGCCAGGAAGGGTCCTGCTATACAAGAATATAAAACTAACCTCACCAACCCACTCACACCATCAGTGAGCTCCAACTGATCTGAGGCATACAAGAGGCAGCCCTGGGTGTTTCATAAACAGGGGCATCCCAAATTGTCCAAATACTCCCAGTAGCCAACCAAAACGGTGGCTGGGAAAGGCATCACAAAATCAGGAACCTAGGACAATCGTTAACGTGGACCCATCACTATTGTCTCCTGTGCTCAACATTTGGTTTGAGCTATGGAGCATCTAGTTTGTATTGGTACCGGTTATGTTTTACCTTGTCTGTAACTATACCTTGTACAGTGCTACAAAATAAGACGGCACTATATAAATCACACCCGAATGGCCCTGGGGTGTGAGACTCTGGAGTCTGCAGACTACCTCCCCCCCAAGGCACCCTGATTTGGCATGCCCACACAGTGGTCTCCCTGTGTCTGGGGCGCTGTGCGGGAGGGATCGGGAAGGAGGGTTTCACACAGCAAGGAACCCCCCGATCGTGGTGCCCCCGGGGAAAGAACCAAAACACAGGATAGTCAAAATCCTGGGTTTTGGTCCACGTTAAGAGAAAAAGTGGCTGTAGCAACAGCGATGTGATTGAGCACACTGATGAGTGTGAGTGGAGAGCAGGGTTTGGGCTGCAGAGAGGCAGCCAATCGGGGCACCTGGGCAGGGAGTAGGGGGCGTTTCTGTCTTGGTCCACTGAAGGTTGATTGAAGGACCAGATCAGTGGGGTGGGGACTGAAATCTGGATGAGGTGTGTTCATACAAACCCAAATTTTACTGGAGGTCCAATTTAATATGCACCAAATAAAAAGCAGGAGAAAGGAGAGCCTGTGCATGCGCTGTGGTCGGCCCAGTGAGCCAGGGGTGTTTGGATAATTCCTGGTTTAGTTCCTCTTTAGGAGTATGTGTAACAATGTATACCTCCCTAGGTAAGTTACATTCCCATCACTGCAGTGTCACCGGCCACAAGAAACTTTTCTGGAGCGCTGGCAGTAAGTGGGGTCTCCCCGTCCCCCATGTGTGTAGCTCTGCACCCCCCCCCCCCCCCCCCCAGAGTATACAGCAGGAGGCTCTGTACCTCTATATGCAGGTGGGACACAGGCGGGGAGGGGGGTGTATGGAAGCTGTCAGTGACAGGCTGGGTGGGGAGAGACAGCACGGCGAAGCCCCCCCCCCCCCCTCACCTCTTGTCGCAATGACTGGGCAGTGGTCAGCGCGGAGTCCCGGCACACGCGCACACAGTCTCCGGGAGGTCGGTGGCGGGCGGGCAGCCCGAGTCTCGCTATCTTTCTCTGTCGCTCTATCGCTATGGCTGTAGGAGGCAGCGCGCTGCGGAACCTCCGGCGAGTCCTGTGTCGGCAGGAAGTCCCTCCCGGCTGCCGCCACTTGCTTACACACTCTTCCCAGCAGTGCTTTGCAGTGGGCGGGGAAGGGAAGTAGCGCACACACACAAAGAGAGGGGGGGAGGCGCCCAGGGGAGAAAAGACAGGCCAATGGGCGGGGAGGCTGGAGACTGACGGGGCGCTTCCATTGGCTGGAACAGGAACCGCCCCGCCCTCTGCACAACAAACAGTGGCCGCATATCTCAGGATACAGCAGAGAGGGGAGGTGCCAGGCGCCTGCAGCACAGGAAGGGCAACGCTGCGGGCGGCCCGGCCAACCGGCTCACTGACTGATCGATATCCAGACCGCCCTGCCGAGCCCGCAAATGTCACCCCGTGCCCGCACCGCCGAGCCCCTAATGTCACCCCTTGCCCGCAACATCGAGCCCGCTGTCACACCGTGCCGCACCACCGAGCCCACAAATGTCACCCCGTGCCCGCACCACCGAGCCCACAAATGTCACCCCGTGCCCGTAATGTCACCCCAAGCCCACACCGCCGAGCCCGCAAATGTCACCCCGTGCCCGCTAATATCACCCCGACCCCGCTAATGTCACACCGTGCCGCACCACCGAGCCCACAAATGTCACCCCGTGCCCGCACCACCGAGCCCACAAATGTCACCCCGTGCCCGCACCACCGAGCCCACAAATGTCACCCCGTGCCCGCACCACCGAGCCCACAAATGTCACCCCATGCCCGCACCACCGAGCCCACAAATGTCACCCCGTGCCCGCACCACCGAGCCCACAAATGTCACCCCGTGCCCGCACCACCGAGCCCACAAATGTCACCCCGTGCCCGCAATGTCACCCCAAGCCCACACCGCCGAGCCCGCTAATATCACCCCGTGCCCGCTAATATCACCCCGACCCCGCTAATGTCACACCGTGCCGCACCACCGAGCCCACAAATGTCACCCCGTGCCCGCACCACCGAGCCCACAAATGTCACCCCACGCCCGCACCGCCAAGCCCACAAATGTCACCCCGTGCCCGCAACGCCGAGCGAGCAAATGTCCCCCTGTGCCCGTAATGTCACCCCAAGCCCACACCGCCAAGTCCGCAAATGTCACTCTGAGCCCGCTAATGTCACCCCGTGCCCGCATCACCAAGCCTGCAAATGTCACCGTGTGCCCTCAAAACCGAGCCCTGCAAATGTCACCCCGTGCCGAGCCCGAAAAGGTCACTCTGAGCCCGCACCACCGAGCCCGCTAATGTCACCCCGTGCCCGCAACACCAAGCCTGCAAATGTCACCCTGTGCCCTCAAAACCGAGCCCTGCAAATGTCACCCCGTGCCCTCAACACCGAGCCCTGCAAATGTCACCCCGTGCCCAAAAATGTCACCCTGTGCCCGCACCAGAGCCCGAAAAATACCAAGTATGTCACACACCCCGCTTCCAGATTAACATTCGGGTTATGTCCAGCAGAGGGCGAACTTCTGCAGAGATGACTAGAAAAAAAGGAGCCCCTCCCGATCCATAAATACCTGGGACCTCCCACACATTACCCAGTATAGGAAAGCAGTAAGGGGACCAGGAAGAGCCAATAAAAAACGAATTAACCAAACAAGGTTCACCATATAGAGGATCCAGAAAACAAATCAGGGCGGGATGAAGCAGGGTGTGTGACATACTTATAATACCCATTTTAAAGGTGAGTAATCACAAAATATTCCAAGTATGTCACACACCCTGCTTCCAGATTAATAACATTCGGGACATCCAATAGCAGTGTCCAACATGGGTGGGGATCCCCAAAAGTCAATAATGCACAAACAAACCACTGCAGCTTGCAGAACCTTGCGGCCAAAAACAGCATCCGCTGAGGCCCGCACATCAACCTTATAAAACTTGGAAAAAGTATGAACAGAAGACCAAGTAGCAGCCTTACAAACTTGTTCCACAGAAGCCTGGTGCTGAAAAGCCCAGGAAGCCCCAACAGCACGAGTAGAATGAGCAGTGATCTGAAAAGGGGGAACCCTCCCCTTGTCAGTATAGGCCCCAACAATGGCCTGACGTATCCATTTACTAATGGTAGACTTGACGGGCGCCAAAACTTTCCTGGGCCCAGAGGGCACCACAAACAAGGCGTCAGTCTTACGAAAGGGAGAAGTAGCCACCAAATAGTACTTTACACAATGAACAACATCCAAAGAGTGCAGAACCCTCTCCTTGTCATTGCTAGGCTTAGGACACAAGGAAGGGAGAACCACATCCTGATTGAGATGGAAGGCAGAGACCACCTTAGGTAGGAAATCTGGCTTAAAGTGAAACACCACCTTGTCCTGGTGTCTTTCAAGGTAGGGGGCCTGAATAGACAGCCACCAACTCAGAAACACGTCGAACAGAGGTAATAGCCACCAAAAAGGCAACCTTTTGTGTGAGAATAGAAAGTGCAACATCCTGCACCGGCTCAAAAGGAGGCCCCTGGAGGGCCGACAAAACCAAATCCCAAACAGGCAACATCGGCTTTCGAGGGGGCCGCACACGAGTGACCCCCTGGAAAAACGTCTTAACCAAAGAAGAGCAAAAGACCTTTGAAAGAAGACCGCCAGGGCAGAGAACTGCCCTTTCAAGGTACTAAGCTGGAAACCCAGGTCCAGACCGTGTTGCAGAAACTCCAAAATCCTCGGAATCGAAAACACCCTGCAAGGCAAGGCCCTAGCCTCACACCAATCAATATAGGACCGCCAAGTCCTGTAGTAGATGTTAGAGGAAGATCTCTTCCTAGCCCTGACAACCGTCTGAATCACAGCATCAGACAAACCTTCCTTTAGGATGGAGGTTTCAGCAGCCACGCCGTCAAAGTCAGCGTTTGTAAATTGGGGAAACAAAGTTGACCTTGAGTGACCAGATCCGGAAACAGGGGCAACCTGTACTATCACCAGCCGCACGACGTCTGCGAACCAAACCTGCCTTGGCCACCTTGGGGCCACCAGAATTGCTGGTACACCCTCTTGAGCCAGCTTATGCACCACCTTGCCTACCATGGAGAAGGGGGGAAACAGGTACAGGAACCCCAGATCCCTCCAAGCAAGGGACATGGCCTCCACTGCCAGGGCCAGAGGGTCCTGAGACAGAGACACAAATGCTGGGAGCTTGTGATTGTGACGTGAGGCAAAAAGATCCACCTCCGGGAACCCCCACTTGTGACAAAGGGACCATACCCCTCGGCGAGAGGATCCCCTGCTCGGAGTCCGCCTCCATGTTCTCCACTCCCGGAATGTACACTGCCGAGATGCATGGGACGTTGCTCTCTGCCCAAGCAAGAATCAGATAAACTTCCCTGAGAGCGCTCCTGCTGAGAGTCCCTCCTTGGTGATTGATGTAAGCAACCGCCGTCCGATTGTCTGATCGAACCTGAACCGGTAAACCTTAGAGGTGATATGTCAAACGTGACAGCACCAACCGAATGGCTCTCAGCTCTAAGACATTGATGGGGGTGTGAGCCTCCTGAGGACCCCACAGTCCCTGGAACTGATGATCCTGCCAGAAACCCCCCCAGCCCGACAGGCTGGCATCCGTGGTGAACCATCTGCACCTTCGACTGAGGTAGGAACACCCTGGTCCGAACTGTATCCAGATTCATGCCCAGAAAGTTGATCACCCAGCCGAACCTCTCCAGCGTTGTCACCACCATCCTGGTGTCTAGATCCGCCTGGCTGAGAGAGGAGGTCGTCCAGATACGGCATAATGCGAATGCCCTGGGCTCTTGAGAAGGGCCATTATACCCGCCAGCACCTTGGTGAACACCCTTGGTGCCGAGGTCAGGCCGAATGGAAGAGCCACAAACTGAAAGTGCTGATCTCCCACCACAAACCTGAGACATCTCTGGTGTCCTGGGAAAATCGGTACATGAAGGTAAGCCTCCTTGATGTCCATGGACGTCAAAGTCCCCTTGACGCAGAGAACTGATGGCTGAACAGAGAGTCTCCATGCGGAACTTCTTGGTTCTGAGGAACCTGTTGAGAAGCTTTAAATCCAGAATAGGTCTTATGGAGCCATCCTTTTTGGGCACCGTGAAAAGGTTGGAATAATAGCCCCGGCCTCTCTCTGAGAAGGGCACCGGGCAAATGAAGATTTTGTACTGCCAACAGGAGCCTCTGCGCAGCCCGGGGGTCCGAGGGAAACAGACACCTGAGGAATCTGGGAGGAGGCCGGTACTCGAACTCAAGCTTGTACCCGGAAGAGACCACTTCCATTTGTCTGTGACCTCCCGGGACCAGACCTGGACGAAGTGCCGTAGCTGTCCCCCCACCCGCAAGGGTGAGGGCGCCCCCTCATTGCTGAGCTGGCTTGGCAGCGGCCTTGGGCTTGGAACCCCAGGTTGGTCCTGGACTGGCACGTCCTCTGCCCCAGGAGTCACCTCTGAACGCAGAGTAGGCAGGTCCTCTGCCTGCTCTGGCACTACAAAAGGAAGGATTAAAGGAGCCTGCCCCCCGAAAGGAGCGACGCTGCTTCTTGCGTTGTGGTAGCTTTCCTCCTTTCGCAACTGAATCCAATTTATCTCCAAACAGCCGCATACCCAGGAAGGGTAGCCCTGTAAGTGACTTCTTAGCCGCAATGTCCGCCGCCCACTGGCGCAACCAGACCGATCGGCGTATAGCCACAAGCAACGCAGAGGTTCTGCTACACATACAAATTGTGTCATCCAAGGCTGATCAGACAAAGGTCATGAAAAGATCACACCGCGTAAGCACTGCAAATTCAGCGCTGGACGGATTAAGCTGGGAACCACTCAACAGGCCCCTAACTATAGACCTGGTAGCCACAGCCGTAAGCGCAGAAGCACAAACGGCGCAAAGCCGAACCCACGCTGGCAAAGGCATGACATGCCATTTGATCAAGACGTCGGTCCTCACTATCCTTCAGCGTGGTGTACAACGGATGTGTTGGACAAACCCAGAACGGGTGCATCGACTTTGGGAGGAGAAAACCAGCGCTTCACCACGTCCACCGGAAAGGGATATTTCCTATCCCATCCTTGAGGCACACCAGGAAGCCGGCTAGGCTTTTCCCATTCCTTAAGAATCAAATTGTCAAAATGCTTCTGATTTGGGAACTCCAATCGAGGGTTAGAGGTCCCAAGAAATTCCCCTTTCTGCAGAGGGGAGAAATAGAGGAGAAATAGCCAGCACCTCAAATATATGGGCCAGAAACTTGGGGGTATCAACGGCATCCCCACGCTCCGGCCTCGCATCAGCATCCAAAAACTGCTGATCCTCAGAGCCTTCAGATTTAGAGAACAATTCCCCTTCTTCCAGTGGGGAATAGTCAGACCAATCAAAGGAGTCATAATCATCAAATTCAAAACCCGGCGCGGCCGGTGACAAATGTCTCCTCTTAGCCGGGGCCTTTCTGGCTGCAGAGCTAGAAATCAATTTCTCAATGTTGGCCAATCTAGCACATACATCAGATTGCGACTCCCCGCTAATGACCGTGTCACTTGGGGTATGGATCAGGCGTGGTGGAGTAGGTGATGAGGCCTGCGGCACTGACCCAGACGCCTGGGACCCCGACTGCCGCGTTATGGCCTGCTGTGCACATGGTATGCAAACCAGCACATTATCCCCCGCAAGGGATGACCCACAACCCACACACTGCCGGGATTGCCCCGAAGGGAGCCCGAGCCCGGTATCCTGAGAAGCCTCCATATGGTGATATTAATGGCAGTCACAATGACCAGAGGGAATTACGCTAGTAAGCTACCCGGGATGCCCCTTAAGTCCGTTAGTGGGAGGATTTGTAATGCCCCAATTTTAGTCACGGGACCCTAGGACCGGGAGAACCCCCCTTTTTTATGACGCAGGGAGTCCTCCTGAAAGACAATTATAAAAGGGGACCCTGTAAGAAAAGCAATCATACAACATATGCAGTGAATTGAATAAGTATAAACATATATGCAATAATGCGTCCACAAACATATAACCCCAAGGGTTATTGGCCGCCACCACAGTTGATAAGGGTGAGAAACCATTAACAGCACTAGACAAGGAAAAAAGGGTACTCACAGCACGGCGTAATGGCGGCGCCTCCAGCACAGTAAGGAGAAGAGGATGAAGGAGGGCGGGCCAGCGTAGATCGCATGCCGCGTCTGGCCCCGCCCCCTCGCACACTAAGAACGCGGTCCCTGCCAGAAACAGGGGGCGGGCTGCTGCCAGCACGCCGAGCACCCAGCCCCTCCCCTGACTGACTAGAGGAGAAGCTCTCCTCACAATAGTGCGGAGCCGGCCGGAATGGCCAGCTCCCCACTCGGCCGCAGCAGGGCTCAGTGTTACAAGTAAAACTTAACACACACACACCGCTGACAAGGGTAAAGAAAAGGCTAAGGAGGAAGGCAGCCCCCCCCCCTCGTTGTGGGATCATGGAGAAACGACAGGGGCTAATCCCAAGCTACCTGGTAGTGAAGAGGAATGAGGACAGGGCATCCCAAACCTGGTAACCGCCTACCCCCTTATATGAGGTCTCACGGAGGAGCATGGCTCCTATTAGTACACCTGCTAAGGTGTACCCTACCCTCGCCCGGACCTTCAGCCAAGGCTGGGAGGCATAGGGTTAAAACTAAATCAGGTCCGGGCAGAAATAGGGAATAAAATGGCTGGGTGAAAACCCGGCTTACCTGCAAGGAAGAAAGAGCCATCTTCTGATGTCTGCAGAGACGATTGGGGTATTGTGTGGGAGGTCCCAGGTATTTATGGACTGGGAGGGGCTCCTTTTTTTCTAGTCATCTCTGCAAAAGTTCGCCCCCTACTGGACATAACCCGAATGTTATTAATTTGGAAGCGGGGTGTGTGACATACTTGGAATATGTCACCCCGTGCCTGCACCACCGAGCCAGCAAATGTCACCCCGTGCCCGCAACACCAAGCCCTGCAAATGTTACCTCGTGCCTGCACCACCGAGCCAGCAAATGTTACCCTGTGCCCGCAACACCAAGCCCTGCAAATGTTACCCCGTGCCCGCACCACCGAGCCAGCTAATGTCACCCCGAGCTCGCACCACCGAGCCAGCAAATGTCACCCTGTGCCCGCACCACCGAGCCAGCAAATGTAACCCCGTGCCCTGAGCACCGAGCCAGCAAATGTCACCCCGTGCCCGCAAATGTCACCCCGTGCCCGCACCACCAAGCCAGCAAATGTCACCCAGTGCCCACAAATGTCACCCCGTGCTCGCACCACCGAGCCAGCAAATGTCACCCCGTGCCCGTACCACCAAGCCAGCAAATGTCACCCAGTGCCCGCAAATGTCGCCCTGTGCCCGCACCACCGAGCCAGCAAATGTCACCCCGAGCCTGCTAATGTCATCCCGTGCCCGCACCACCGAGCCAGCAAATGTCACCCCGTGCTCGCACCACCGAGCCAGCAAATGTCACCCCGTGCCCGCACCACCGAGCCAGCAAATGTCACCCCGTGCCCGCAACACCAAGCCCTGCAAATGTCACCTCGTGCCTGCACCACCGAGCCAGCAAATGTCACCCCGTGCCCGCAACACCAAGCCCTGCAAATGTCACCCCGTGCCTGCACAACCGAGCTAGCAAATGTCACCCCGAGCCAGCAAATGTCATCCCGTGCCCGCACCACCGAGCCAGCAAATGTCACCCCGTGCCCGCACCACGAGCCAGCAAATGTCACCCCGTGCCCGCAACACCAAGCCCTGCAAATGTTACCTCGTGCCTGCACCACCGAGCCAGCAAATGTCACCCCGTGCCCGCAAATGTCACCCCGTGCCCGCAACACCAAGCCCTGCAAATGTCACCCTGTGCCTGCACCACCGAGCCAGCAAATGTCACCCCGTGCCCGCACCACCGAGCCAGCAAATGTCACCCCGTGCCCGCACCACCAAGCCAGCAAATGTCACCCAGTGGCCACAAATGTCACCCCGTGCCCGCACCACCGAGCCAGCAAATGTCAACCCGAGCCCGCTAATGTCATCTCGTGCCCGCACCACCGAGCCAGCAAATGTCACCCCGTGCCCGCACCACCGAGCCAACAAATGTCACCCCGTGCCCGCACCACCGAGCCAACAAATGTCATCCCGTGCCCGCACCACCGAGCCAGCAAATGTCACCCCGTGCCCGCACCACCGAGCCAGCAAATGTCACCCCGTGCCCGCAACACCAAGCCCTGCAAATGTTACCTCGTGCCTGCACCACCGAGCCAGCAAATGTCACCCCGTGCCCGCAACACCAAGCCCTGCAAATGTCACCCTGTGCCTGCACCACCGAGCCAGCAAATGTCACCCCGTGCCCGCACCACCGAGCCAGCAAATGTCACCCCGTGCCCGCACCACCAAGCCAGCAAATGTCACCCAGTGGCCACAAATGTCACCCCGTGCCCGCACCACCGAGCCAGCAAATGTCAACCCGAGCCCGCTAATGTCATCTCGTGCCCGCACCACCGAGCCAGCAAATGTCACCCCGTGCCCGCACCACCGAGCCAACAAATGTCACCCCGTGCCCGCACCACCGAGCCAACAAATGTCACCCCGTGCCCGCACCACCGAGCCAGCAAATGTCACCCCGTGCCCGCAACACCAAGCCCTGCAAATGTCACCTCGTGCCTGCACCACCGAGCCAGCAAATGTCACCCCGTGCCCGCAACACCAAGCCCTGCAAATGTCACCCCGTGCCTGCACAACCAAGCTAGCAAATGTCACCCCGTGCCCGCAACACCAAGCCCTGCAAATGTCACCCCGTGCCTGCACAACCGAGCTAGCAAATGTCACCCCGAGCTTGCTAATGTCATCCCGTGCCCGCACCACCGAGCCAGCAAATGTCACCCCGTGCCCGCAACACCAAGCCCTGCAAATGTCACCTCATGCCTGCACCACCGAGCCAGCAAATGTTACCCCGTGCCCGCAAATGTCACCCCGTGCCCGCAACACCAAGCCCTGCAAATGTCACCCCGTGCCTGCACCACCGAGCCAGCAAATGTCACACCGAGCCAGCAAATGTCACCCCGTGCCCGCACCACCGAGCCCTGCAAATGTCACCTCGTGCCTGCACCACCGAGCCAGCAAATGTCACCCCGTGCCCGCACCACCGAGCCAGCAAATGTCACCCCGTGCCCGCACCACCGAGCCAGCAAATGTCACCCCGTGCCCGCAACACCAAGCCCTGCAAATGTTACCTCGTGCCTGCACCACCGAGCCAGCAAATGTCACCCCGTGCCCGCAACACCAAGCCCTGCAAATGTCACCCTGTGCCTGCACCACCGAGCCAGCAAATGTCACCCCGTGCCCGCACCACCGAGCCAGCAAATGTCACCCCGTGCCCGCACCACCAAGCCAGCAAATGTCACCCAGTGGCCACAAATGTCACCCCGTGCCCGCACCACCGAGCCAGCAAATGTCAACCCGAGCCCGCTAATGTCATCTCGTGCCCGCACCACCGAGCCAGCAAATGTCACCCCGTGCCCGCACCACCGAGCCAACAAATGTCACCCCGTGCCCGCACCACCGAGCCAACAAATGTCACCCCGTGCCCGCACCACCGAGCCAGCAAATGTCACCCCGTGCCCGCAACACCAAGCCCTGCAAATGTCACCTCGTGCCTGCACCACCGAGCCAGCAAATGTCACCCCGTGCCCGCAACACCAAGCCCTGCAAATGTCACCCCGTGCCTGCACAACCAAGCTAGCAAATGTCACCCCGTGCCCGCAACACCAAGCCCTGCAAATGTCACCCCGTGCCTGCACAACCGAGCTAGCAAATGTCACCCCGAGCTTGCTAATGTCATCCCGTGCCCGCACCACCGAGCCAGCAAATGTCACCCCGTGCCCGCAACACCAAGCCCTGCAAATGTCACCTCATGCCTGCACCACCGAGCCAGCAAATGTTACCCCGTGCCCGCAAATGTCACCCCGTGCCCGCAACACCAAGCCCTGCAAATGTCACCCCGTGCCTGCACCACCGAGCCAGCAAATGTCACACCGAGCCAGCAAATGTCACCCCGTGCCCGCACCACCGAGCCCTGCAAATGTCACCTCGTGCCTGCACCACCGAGCCAGCAAATGTTACCCCGTGCCCGCAAATGTCACCCCGTGCCCGCAACACCAAGCCCTGCAAATGTCACCCCGTGCCCGCACCACCGAGCCAGCAAATGTCACCCCGTGTCCGCACCACCGAGCCAGCAAATGTCACCCCGTGCCCGCACCACCGAGCCAGCAAATGCCACCCCGTGCCCGCACCACCGAGCCCTGCAAATGTCACCCCGTGCCCGCACCACCGAGCCCTGCAAATGTCACCCCGTGCCCGCACCACCGAGCCCTGCAAATGTCACCCCGTGCCCGCACCACCGAGCCCTGCAAATGTCACCCCGTGCCCGCACTACCGAGTTCGCTAATGGCACCACCATGTGCCCGCACCACCAAGCCCACTAATGGCACCATTTGCCCGCACTACCAAGCTCGCTAATGGCACCACCATGTGTCAGTACCACCAAGCTCACTAATGTCACCCCGTGTCCGCACTGCTGTGCCCACCATTGGCACCACTATGTGCCCACACCACTGAGCCCGCTAATGGCACCCTGGGCCCACACCATCGAGCCCTCTAATGGCACCATCTACCGCACTACCAAGCCTGCTAATGTCACCCCCGGGTCTGTACTACTGAGCCCACATAAGAGGGCAACCTCCACCAAATACGGTGTACACTGACCGTGCAGGGTTTTGGCTTTGCATTACATAAAAATGGATGCTGGTCCACACCGTGGGGCATCCCTCTGGAGTACCCTCCTGCAAGCCTTGTAATTCTTACCTTTAAAAGTAAACCCAGGATTTTGACTATCCCATGTTTAGCCCTTTGCCCCTGGGACACCCCAATTTAGGATACCAAATGGGCTGTGTGAAACCCCCCAGGTTGCCTAGTAAAACTAACCTTTCCCTGGTCCTATGGCGCATGCCCAGGCTATGATCCAATCGATGTGCTCAGGTGCATCAATATCGGCTTGCCCACGCTGACAACTCACAAATGCCTGGCGCGAGCCCTGTAAAAATTACAGCCGATGGTGGCTCATGCATGCCCCGTTTAAATGGAAAGGAGATGGGTTTTTTTTTCATTGGTGGGGGGGGTTCACATAGCGGGGCAGGAATCCCTGGGGATGGACTAATGCCCTGTCTGTAGTTTTGGTCCCCTTTAATCCATGTTCCCCAGGCTTTGCCAGGAAAAAATGGGACGTAGGACCACTGCTGGCTTCACATAGCGGGGCAGGAATCCCTGGGGATGGACTAATGCCCTGTCTGTAGTTTTGGTCCCCTTTAATCCATGTTCCCCAGGCTTTGCCAGGAAAAAATGGGACGTAGGACCACTGCTGGCCAATAGCACTACCGCATTTTGCAGGGGGCACATGGATTGTATGCATCTGCATACTTACTGAGGGATGAGATCCAGCGATTCCATATCCCAGCACCAGTAATATCTAAATGGTGGATGCCAGGTGCACGTATAAAGGAGGGAAGTAGTATCACACACAGGGCCAGCCCAAATAGTAGTGTCCCTCTGTAAAATGAACCAAAACCCGGGGCGGTAAAAATACTGGATTTTGGTCTGCTTTAAACTGGAAATTATCTCAGCATGAAGGCCAGAATCCCTTGGCTAAGCCATAAAACTGAAGTGAAAAATGTTTTGGTGAAGATGTAGGGAGGTAAAAGCAAATACACACTCACCTTGATGTCAGCGATTAGAGCATCTGGATCATGGATACCATCAGGCAGGCACTTCTTATGTGAGGGGAGAGATTCAAGCTTCTTAACAAGGCAACGTAAGCCTTCAACTTCAAACCACGTCATATATGTAGGGGTGTTACCAGGGGGTGAGGGAGGGGTAGGTGGTGGTGGAGTGAGGGGTCGATGTGCATCAGTTAAGCCAGATAAAATCATCCTTTCCTCTTGGCGCCGACACTCACGATCCCTCTGCCGTCGCTCTCTTTCTCTCCTCCTGTGAAACTCCCGTTCGGATCTCCTGCGCTCTCTATCTCTTTTTCTCAAGCCCTCTTCTTCCTCCCAGTCTTGGTCCGATGAATCATCATACTCCGAGGAGGATGATGAAGATGACGAAGATGAAGACGGAGTATCAGGTCTTCTGCGCCCATTTAGTTCCAAGTCTTTAAAAATAAATAAATACATTCGGAAATCACCACCGAATTCAACAAACAAAACATTAGGCAACAAGTTTTTATTCTAGCAATTTAACTTCTAAAAGGTGCGGGATATGGGCATTTTTCTTCCTTCCATTAATATCCTCTATCATCACACATATATATGTACCCGTTTATATGCAGAGCTAGGCCTCCTCTGCTGTGCATCATGGATTTCTGTTATAGCCTTTTTTCATTTGTAAATATGTTTGCTTATTAGATTTTTTAAAATTTAAAGTGATAATTTACTTACCCGTCTCCCAACCTTACACCCTGGTGTGTTCACACGCTGCTCCGCGAGCGTGGCTGCCTCTCTCCTCTTCACCACCTATCGCTCCCTGCCTCGGCATCCATTGTCATGGCTACACGGCGTTGTTGCACGACACAGTCAGCCAGGTGGTTTGTAGGGTGGGCGACGACAAGGAGGAGACAGCGATGAATACCTCGATGGGCGCGCCTCCTGTGTACTGAGCGGCCGGCGAGCGCGGGACAGCGCCCACTGATTTCCGGAAATGCGCCATGTTTACACACAGGAGTATAATATATATATATATATATATATATATATATATATATATATATATATATATATACACAGATAAGATACCTGGCACCTTGGAAAAAAGTGGTTTTACCGGGTGGTGCAGGAGTGACATTTTTGGTGATAAAATGGTTATTGCCTATCTGTAATTTAGGAAGAAAAATGCCACTGTAAGAACTGCTCAAGTTGCAAAGAATGATTGAGCTGGCCCACTCCAGGAGATCAATATGGTAACGTTAAATTCATTCATGAGTAGCAGTGAGCGTTTCCTTTTCTCCTGATGGGTTCCAGCAGGTGGATTCACACATGTGTAGGGTTTGTCAGAAGGGAACAGCTAAGGAGCATTCACTCCATGGCAAGCAAACGTAGAAACCAACTGTCAAACTATGGGTGCTCCACCCCGATGGTGCCAAAGGAACCCCTCCATTTCCTTCTAAGGTTAGCGGCACACCAGCTATGCTGTACTTCAAGCTCTGTCTGCTCACTACCAGGTGACTGGGGGGCGGGCTACAGCTGGAGCTAGCGGCTAAGGCGACTTGGAACTGCTGGGCAGTCACAGACCATGTCCTCTGAAGAGCACACATCACTTCTGGATAAAGACAGGCGCACCTATACAGTGGACCCACAGAAAGGCAAAGTGCATTCAGAACAACAACTGTACTGGTTACAGAGACCCGTGAAAGATAAGGAAGGCGCAATCAGCTGCACCAGAGAGGTTTCATACAGCTTCGCTCCTAAATGGAGCAACAAAACTGTACAAGCATGTATAAACTGTAGAGAAAAATGTGATCTATAGTACCACATTGAAAAAGCAGGAGATATTCTAACTCCTGAAACGCGTCCATGAAATGATAAACATTTCTTGGAGAAACACACAAGAGAGATATCCATTCTAGAAACAATACCGGTACATAGTGTCAAAGCTAAACTAAACAGTGTAAATCTGTATAATATTCACTGAAATAAGCGTACCTATTATGAAGTGTTAATTTATATGCAAGTCATTTTTATGGAATTTGAAAACAAGTTGAATGTTTGTATAAACAACCATTTTGAAGTATTATGTAGTTAGAAGTGGAAATAGACAGGCATTTCAGTTTTCATATTAAAATCGACACTTCAGCCTGGTGGGGGGGTTAAAAAGAAAAAAAATCTTTAGCGACATGTTACCTTTCTCCGCTGAAGATGACATCCTCGGGTCCGGGGCTGTGTCAACCTGGCAAAATGGCCATCAGGATCGCAGCGCTGGCCCAGGGGTCAGCTAAGTTTCTTTTCCTTGAAACCCTCCCCCACCCTGCTTTAGCGCCAGGTTGGGGGGGGGATCAACTTTAGGCTGCAGCTCCACTCTAAAGGGGACCAAAATCCTGTATTTTGGTTGTTATATAGGTGTGTGGAAGTCACTCAGCACTTGCACTAATAAATACATCTGGTGCTTCTTTGTTATAGACCACCCCCCTCGTGGACAACTTTGGATAATGCACAATTTTAAGTTTCACAGAGCCTATAAAAACTATAAAAAAAAATGCCAGTCAAAATAATTATTAAAGCCCTAGATGTTTATAACTACTCAAATGACTCCTGTTCTATTATTTTGTAAAAAAAAAAAGGGCACTCACCTATACTTAGAGACAGCCTCTGAAAGTCCTTGGTAAGGTGAGAGCGCTTGGTCATGCAGTACACATACCTCTCCAAAACATACCAGCACATTTCATAGTAGAATGGGTATCTGAACTTTGTGGGAACCTAAAAGGTTGATTAAGAAAAAAACAACATCCAAGTTACTACCAAACAGGCACACAAACACAGATCCTGTAATCAAATGTCCAAGTATCACCTTTAAAGTGATTGTCCAGGCAAAAAAATCCCTAGTAGCATTTTTTCTACAAGTCCTTCAGGATGACCCACAAGTCCTTCAGGAAACACAAACTGGACAGAGATTAAAACCCAACCCCTTCCTTTCAGTATTTAACAAGTAATATAAAAAAAAAAAAAAAAAAAAAGGTATACCGTAAGTCAATGGCAGGGTACTAAGGGGTCGTCCTGAAGGACTCCTAGAAGAATCTAACTGATTTTTTTACCCCGTCCTTCAGGGTGACCCCACTGCGAGGATTAGCAAGAAATTGCAGCTTTGGGATGGGAAGCGGCTAGTAAGAACTTTCTACCAAAGCACTGATGTTTTGCAGAAAGAAGGTTCAGCCTATAGTGCTTGGGGAAGGTGTGGGGTGAAGACCTGTTGCTGTTTTACAGATTTCCTGTATACAGTCAACTGTCCTCTCTGCCCAGGAAGTAGACCTAGCTCGTCAAATGTGCAGAGACCTCCAGAGAAGGAACTTTGCTTTACATACAAGCCTGCACAATGGTCTATTTAATCTGATCTTCCTCTGCTCCTAGATGTAGAAGGTAATTTTGGGAGCACTATGTCCTGGGACCTATTGAAGGAGGTAGCAATCTTTGGTAAAAAAAAACACATAGGATCGGGCTGTATCTGGAATAATTGCACAGTAGGGTTCCTTCATAGACAGAGCTTGCACGTCATTTTCTGTCAGCTATCACATGAGCCAGGTGGGTAAACAAAATTACAAAACACAACCATTTTTATGGCACGTCCTCTCAAAGGGAGGTTCCAGCAGCCCCTTCAAAACAATTGTTAGGTCCCAAGTCAGAAAGACTTTAAAGGGCGCTGGCCTTTTACGGGTTATTGCTTTAAAGAATTGATTAATTAGTTGATCTCGTCTCAACTGGTAGTCTAAAAAGAACAATAATGCTGAAGTCTGAGTCTTTAACGTACGGACTGCTAAACCCTTCTCAACTCCTCCCTGGAGGAATTCAAGGAATAAGTAAGGTATAACCTTACAAAATGAAGAGAAACACTTCCAAACCTTTGTGTAGATACGTCTGGTAGTCAATTTCCGCCTGTCTAATAAAGTTCAAACCACTCTGACAGAACAGCCTTTACTCTCCAAGATGGCCCCTTCAAGATCCATGCTATAAGTTGAAGATTGGCTGCCTTGGATGTAGAAACGGCCTCCGATGAAGCAAATTCAGAATGGTCCGCAGATGCCATGACCCCTTCTTCACCACCCTTCTCAGTTCTGAAAACCAGGATCTTTTCGGACAAAATTGTGCTATTAAGATAACGTTGGTTTCTTCTCACGCCATCTTCGGGATCACCTGCGGCAGTAGCCTGTGCGGAGGGAAGGCATAGGCTAGGTGAAAATTCCAGGGAGGAACTAGGGCATTCACTGCTTATGCCCTATTCTCCCTCATCAGCGAGTGCAAAAGTCTCACACTTGGCAAGTTACTCACATTGGCAAAGAGGTCCAAGATCACAGAGTGCTAAAATCTGAAGGAAAACGTCCTGGTTTGGACACCACTTGGTCTGCCGTACCCTGAGAAAAAGGCTTAGGACCATGTTTATAGTGCCCTTAGGATGAACCTCAGATATTGACTGGATCTGCTCCTAAAAGAGTAAACCGTATGAAATTTTAAAGATTTCTCAGGGATGACCACATGGTCCTGCCCTGATTATTTAGATATGCTACTGTGGAGCGGATATGGACATCTTTGCCTGAAATTATTGGCAAAAAAGCAATTCTGTGAGTACTGACCTTTAGAATTGTTTTTGTTGCATGGCACGGCCTGCTTCGGTATTCAAAACAGTTGGGTTATTCCGCCACAAGGTGGTGCAGTGGTACTGCAGAAAGCTGTGGCATCCCCGGCTCCCTATAAAAATGGGACTAACCATAGAGTTCCCAGCTTAGACAAGCAGTGAGACAAGAAGCCAGGAGAGAATAAGATTTAAAAAAAATGTAAAAAAGGGTAAAAAAAACCCAATTAACTTGGAACAATCACCATAAAGAGGCAACCAAGAATAATGATAACAAGGGTGGGGCAAAGCGGGCCGTACCATGCAAGAACAAAAACAATTCTACAGGTGAGTATTCACAGAATTGCTTTTTTCTTTATTGCATGGCACGGCCCGCTTCGCTATTCATAACAGTTGAGCCATCCAAAAGCAGTGTCCAGAGTAGGGTGGGATCCCCAAAGAGTAACGGCCAGTAGTTCAAGTCACTACCGCCTGAAGCACCTTGCGGCCAAAAGCAGCATCCGCTGAGGCCTTAACATCAACCTTGTAAAACTTGGAAAAAAGTATAAACAGAAGACCAAGTAGCGGCCTTGCAAACTTGTTTAACAGAAGCTGAAAAGCCCAAGAGGCACCAATAGCATGAGTGGAATGAGCAGTCACCCTAAAGGGAGGTTCCTTTCCCTTAGCAGAATAGGCTTGAATCACCGCCTGACGGATCCACTTGCCGATAGTGGACTTAGCCGGAGGCAAAACCTTTCTAGGTCCAGAAGTGTGAACAAAAATAGCATCAGACTTCCTGAAAGTCTCTGTAGCGACCAAATAAAACTTCAGAGCCCTGACCACATCCAGAGAATGCAGTGTCCGCTCCTTGGAATTAGCAGGATTAAAACACAATGAAGGCAAAACAATGTCCTGATTGAGATGAAAGGCAGACACCACCTTATCCTGATGCTGCTCGAAATAAGGAGGTTTGATGGAAAGCACCGCCAGCTCAGAAACTCGCCTTACAGAAGTGATAGCCACCAAAAAGGCAACCTTAAGTGTCAGAATTGGCAAGGCAGCCTCACGGAAAGGCTCAAAAGGAAGCCCTTGCAGAGCAGACAACACCAGATTCAATCCCAGACTGGTAGCAAAGGCTTACGGGGTGGACGCACATGAGAAACACCCGGGAAAAAAAGTTTTATTTAACCAACCGGTGATTGGCAAAGGATCTTTGGAAAAAAATAGCTGAAAACGAGCTGAAATATGGCCTTTTAGGGTACTAAGTTGAAGGCCTAGATCCAAACCATGTTGCAAGAATTTCAGAATCCTGGGAATAGAAAAACCCTGACAGGGAAGAAACTTGGACTCACACCAGGCAATGTAAGCATACCAGACCCTGTAATAGATAAAGCACGAAGACTTCTTCCTAGCCCTAATCATGGTATCGACAACAGAAGCAGGCAACCCCTTTTCCATCAAGATGGAGGTTTCAGCAGCCAAGCCGTTAAAGCCAGCGTTTGTAAATTGGGATGGCGTAGCTGCCCGAGTGAGAAGGTCTGGATCCTCGGGCAAGACGTACCGGTCTACTAGCTACTGCACGACGTCTGCGAACCAAACTCTTCTTGGCCAACAAGGGGCCACCAGGATGGCTGGTACCCGCTCCTGGGCTATCTTGTGCAAGACCCTGCCCAGGAGAGGAAACGGAGGGAACACAGAGAAGCCGAAGCTCCGTCCAAGGTATTGCCAGGGCATCCGTGGCAAAGGCCAGAGGATCCTGAGATAGAGAGACAAATCTGGGAAGTTTGTGATTGTGACGGGACGCAAACAAGTCCATGTCTGGCTGACCCCAGCGGTGACACAGGGAAGAGAAACACCCGGTTGTTGAGGAACCATTCCCCCAGACGAGACATTGCCCTGCTCAGGGAGTCCGCCACCTGGTTCTCCACTCCCAGAATGTAGACCGCTGAGATGCAGAGAACATGCCGTTCCACCCAAGACAGAATCAGGGACACTTCCTTGAAGGCTCGCTTGCTCCGATTCCCTCCCTGATGATTGATGTAGGCAACCGCCGTCTGGTTGTCTGAGTGGATCTGAACAGCACGACCCTGAAGGTGAGTGGTTAGGCGAGAAAGAACCAACTTGATCGCCCTCAGTTCCAGGACGTTGATGGAAGCATGGGCCTCTTGTGGGCCCCACCGACCCTGGAACTTCAGGGACTTCCAGAAGCCTCCCCAACCGGTCAGACTGGCATCTGGTGGTGACCGTCTCCCAGCACAGGGGCAGGAAGGTCCTGCCCCCCAGAAGGTTCCTCGAGTCCAGCCACCACGAGAGGGACTCTCTGGCCAGGGGAGACAGAGCAAATTCCTGATCCAGGGACACAGGGTCCCGATCCCAAACTGAGAAGAGGTGCAACTGAAGAGGTCTCATGTGAAACTGAGCAAAGGGGACTGCCTCGAAGCAGGGCACCATCAGGCCCACCAACTGCATCCCCTGACGGATGGAGGGATGAGGACACGATAGCAGAGCCCGAGCCTGCATCTGAAGACCCCCCACCTTCTGCTGAGGAACACCTTGACCTGAGAGGTATCCAGAGTCATGCCCAGAAAGGACCTCACCAAGGACGGGGACAGAGAAGACTTGGGATAGTTGATCACCCAGCCAAAGGACTCGAGAGTGGATGTCACCATCTGAGTGTCCTGCTCGGCCTGAGGAAAGGACTTGGCCACAATCAAGATGTCGTCCAGGTAAGGAATGATGCGTATGCCCTGGTTCCTTACACCTGAGGCGCCGAGGTCATACCGAAGGGTAGAGCCACAAACTGATAATGCTGATCCTGCAGCTCGAACCTTAGAAATCTCTGATGACCTGGGAAGATAGGCACATGAAGATACGCATCCTTGATGTCCACAGTGGTCATGAAGTCGCCCGGGCGAAGGGTACTGACAGCAGAGCGTAGCGTCTCCATACTAAAATGCTTGAATCTGACAAATTTGTTGAGGCCCTTCAGGTTCAGAATGGGCCTCAGAGAGCCGTCCTTTTTGGGGACCGTGAAAAGATTGGAATAGTACCCCTGACCCAGTTCTTGATGGGGCACCTGACAAATGACTCCAGGCATCGAACCGCCAAAAGCAACCCTTGAGCAGGCAGGGGGTTTAAAGATATCCGGGATCTGATGAATTTTGGGGGCGGCCAGGCTGCAAACTATGTTGTAACCAGGACACCACCTCCTGAATCCACCGGTCTGAAACGTGGAGCCTCCAGACGTGAGCAAAGAGCCGAAGCCGCCCCCCACCCGGATGGGTGAGGGCGCCCCTTCATGCCTGAGGGGGCTTAGGAGAGGGTTTGGGCTTGGAACCCGGGACATCCACGGGATCTGCCACAGCCTCAAGAATCTCTGCGGCCACTAGAGAGGAGGGAGCCACGGCCTCCTCTGGGAGCACGAAAGGAAGGAGGACCCCCGAAAGGGCCGAGACTGCCTCCTACGCTGAGGTAGCCTGCCATCCTTGGCTAGAGCCTCTCAATGCTGGCCACCCGCAGAGCCAAATCAGAGTGCGACTCCCTGCAAATATCCCCTTCACTAGGGCCTATTTGCAGGAGCGGGGGAGTAGGTGAAGCCGAGGGAGGCGCAGAGCTGGGAAGCGAAGCAGGCAAACCAGCTTGAAGCACAAGTACACTCTCAGCGCACGGCACGCACACCGTGACACACTTACTCACAGGGGATACCCCACACATGGAACACAGCCGAGCTTGTCCCGAAGGACCCCCAAGCACGTTATCCACAGGAGCCTCCATATGGTGATTAACACAGGCACAATAGGCCAGCGGTGGCTAAAGGCTAATACAGAAGTCACCCGAGATGCCCTCACACGGGATGCCCCCAGAAATCGGTGAAGGGGGGGGAGGAAGAAGTAGAGCCGGGAGAAAGCCAATGGTGTCCCGCCTGAAAGACATAAGTGAAAAAGGACACGAGCATCCCACAGCACATACCCCCAAGGTCAATAAAAAAAAAACCCCAAGGGGGACTCACAGAGCACAGACACAGCAGGGTCACCAAGGCACAGACCGCCGGCAGAGGTACCTTGAGGGGCGGGCCACGGGGAGACGACGCGATATGCGTCATCCCAAGGCCCCGCCCCCGACGAGCGCGCAAAATGGCGATCACGTAACCCGGCCGGCGCCATGACAAAGCAAAAAACGCCTCAGGTTATAGCGCCAACCGTTGCGAAGCGCAGTACAAAGCGCGCGGCGGCTAAAAAACACCGAAAAGCAAACAATAAACGCCAATACACCACATAGAATACCACTCGCCGGAGGGGTGGGGGGGACCCCTGAAGGAAAAGAAGGAGACATAGTCCCCAAACACACTCACCCCCTCAGAAGCCAGAACATGAACTCCGCATCCCTATCAGGCTCACCATAAAGCCTACGGCCGGCTACCCTTTGTGGTACAGGGTCTGCGGCTGGAGCTGCGCTCCTGGAGCACTTGACCCTAGTGCTCTTCTACCTTCACCCGATCTGTCAACCAAGGCTGGGAGGCAGTTAGGGTCCAGAAACGGATGGAAATAGACTTGCAGGGCCGCAGGCTTGGTTGCCCCGCTCACCTGCGCAAGAGAGAGCCATCTGCTAAATTCGCAGTATCACTGCAGAGGAAACACTGGGAACTCTATGGTTAGTCCCGGTTTTATAGGGAGCCGGGGGATGCCACAGTTTTCTGCAGTACCACTGTGCCACCTTGTGGCGGAATAACCCAACTGTTATGAATACCGAAGCGGGCCGTGCCATGCAATAAAGAAAATTAATCTATTGCCAGATTTACTGCCTTTAGTTCCCTGTAATTGGGGGATCTCCTGGCTATGTATGATGGCCACTACCCCTGGACATTCAGTATCCAGATGGGCTCCCAAACCCCAGGATTTGTAATTGTTACAGGATCCTTTTGTCTTCCCCTTTTTAAAGATATCGGGGTCTGTCCACCACTGGGGGCCTTAGAGTACATCTCCTATTTGAACCTTCTGATCTAATGAATCTGGGAACTTGTCCCACTGGGACAATAGGAATCTCTGCAGGGTTCTCATGTAAATCTGAGCCCATGGAACTGCCGGAATTGCAGCCGTCATGAGAACGAGAAGGCTCATGATTTCTCGTAGGGAAACCAGTGGGATCCTGAGGAAATCTCGGGTCATTGCTATAAAACTTTGTTGACCTTTTCCTTTTGAAGTAGAATTTTTTGAGAGAGGCGGTCTAAATCATACCATAGGAAC
Organism: Gastrophryne carolinensis; assembly: GCA_027917425.1. NCBI lineage: Eukaryota > Metazoa > Chordata > Amphibia > Anura > Microhylidae > Gastrophryne > Gastrophryne carolinensis. The sequence goes on along the minus strand of CM051235.1, from coordinate 524,381,738 downwards.
CTGCAGCAGTGGTTGGGTATTGGCTTTGATTTTCCTAGATTGACAGTCCAGTCTAAAGATCTTAGAAGAAGGGAAGTCTTCACCACTTCCCCTAGTAGTGACTCTCTTGCCCTTGGTTTAGTAAAAAAAGCCATTCAGGTAAGGGATAATTGTAACAACTCCTTGTCTGAGCTGTGCTATTGGTTCCGCCAGTATCTTTGTAAAGATACAAGGAGCTGAGGACAGGTCGAAGGATAAGGCACTGTACGGATAGTGGCAAAGCCCCTGATCTGTTTCTATTGCAAATCCCAGGAATTTGCGATTTAGAGGAATATGCAGGCAAGCATCTTGCCTGCATATTCTGGTCCAATTTGACCATAAAGGCCTGCTCCATGAGGATGTTCCTTATCGAATTAATGGATTCTATTTTGAACTTCTTGTACCTGATAAGATTTAATTTTTTTAGGTTTAGAATCCGATAATTCCCCGATGGTTATTGTACCAAGAAAAACGTGAGAATAGAAACCCCGTCCCTCGCACTGGGTCAGAACTACTTCTATCACGCTCTTAAAACCCACCTCGTTCATCTATAAGATTCCCGGGCTGATGAAACCCCCCAGGTCGCCCCATCCACTTACCTAGTTTCCCATGGCGCGTCTAAGAGCAGCGGGCACATCCTGCTATCCCTCTAGCAGGGCACGTGCCCGCGCCAGGCATTTATGGATGGACGGCGGGGGCACTCTCCCTGTTAGAGGGAAGCGGAGGATGCAGCCGTCAGGGCGCTCAGAGCTGCTGCTCTTAGACGCGCCGTGGGACCGGGAAGAGGTGAACTGGTCTTCGCATCCAGGGGTGTTTCACATAGCAGGTGAGCCCTGATCGTGGTGCCCCCAGGGAAAGGACCAAAACCCATGATAGTCAAAATCCTGGGTTTTGGTCCACTTTAATATCACGCTCTAAAGTAATTCTTGTAAGACTACTGGAAAGGCACCCTTTCTTGCATCTTTTGGTCTAGCATTTTGGGAAACAACTTCCCAGGTGAGCCCCCCCCCCCCCCCATGGTTAGCGTTTGTCAGGACTGAGACTTAGGTGCCTCTGGGGATTTTCTGAGCAAACTTCCCTTTTTCTGCTGCCTCATCTGTTTCCATCTCTTCTTCTGCTCATTCTGTCTACTCTGAAACTGGGTTAGAGAAGTTTTGGTCTTAGTATGTTTGCGGTTCTGAAACTTCCTTTTCCGGTTCTAAATTTTAAACCTGCTTCTCTAGAACGAGTTTAAATAGTATCTAGGTCCTCTCCAAAAAAGGAGACTGCCATGAAATGGAACTTTGGCTTAAGACATGGTCAGAAGACCTGGTGTGATAGTGAATGCATCAGAGGCGGCCATTCGGTCTAAGAAATAAGTTGGTAAGGTCTCCAGAATACATTCCTTAGGTGTGTCATTCTCCAAATAGCCCTTCAAGTTATTGAGCCACATATCCATACTTCTGGTGACACAATTGGATAATCAATGGGACCGTGCAGTGACACTATATCCTCAAAATGCAAGTCAGCCCAAGGCTCCAGTTCCTGTTCTTGAAAGGAAAATCTACGTTTGAGTGAACCAGACATAATTTTATTTTTCTTTTATCTGGACACTTCCAATCTGATTTAATGATGTCTTTAAGAGCTGAATGGATTAAAAAGGCGATTTTCTCCAAGAATTTCTTATACATGGTATCCTGAATGGATAAGGGCTTATCCTCGCTCTTTATGGACCCTTCTCCACTCTTATCCAACCAGATACACTCATTAAAGCAGAACTTCAGTCAACTTTTACATTACCGGGTTTTCCTGTGGCATTTTGCAAGAAGTGTCAAGGCTGGCTGATACACTGCCTGCACCTGGAATCCTTTGCTTGAGAACCCAGACCTTTATTGGGCTGGAAGTGGAGGATTCAGCTACATGCTGTGGGCTGCCGAGTTGCTGGCGAGTCGCCACTCTGCTGCTGGTGCTCTGCCACCACTGCTGGTGCCGCCTTCCTGGTGCTGGTTACGCTTCTAGGTCGGCCCACATGTATAGGCCATGCCCAAAAGTGACATCAGAGCACCACAGGGTCAGCCAGCAAGCCCCTCCTCATTCTTCCACCCTCCAGCCAGAACCCAGGGGTGAAAGAACAAAACCGGAACAGGCGCCAAACCTGAAAATGCGCCATTGAGTCAGTCCAGGATCTATCTCAGCGATACACATCCTCATGTGCTGCCACCACTGCCTGGGGTTTAAAGTGGACCAACACCCAGGATTTTGACTATCCTGGGTTTTTGTCCACTTCGGTGGGGCACCCCGATCGGGGGTGCCACGCTGTCTGTAACCCCCCGGAAAGCCCAGAAATACTCACCTCACCACGCTCCCACGTGACCGCGCCAGCCAATCACAGCGCTCAGAGCCGCTGTGGTATGCGCGTCCAAGGCCGCTTGGACGCGCATACCAGCTCAGCTGGCTCTGAGCGCTGGTGGCCGCATCTCGCGCTTCCCTCTAACAGGGAGCGCGCCTGCGCCGGCCATTCACAAACGAACGGGGCTGAGGTAAGGTTTGTGGGCCTCCTGGGGGGTTCCTCCCCGCGGGACATCCCGATTTCGGATGCCCCGCGGGGAGGGATCTGATCGGTCCGGGAATCTTAGATTTCCGGGCCAATCCCCCCTGGGTGTTGGTCCACTGTAAAGGGCACAGCACACAGGTCTTCCATAGTCGACTATGGGGGATTGCCCTGGCCACCTTTGGACCTCGGGTGAACTACACCGGGTGAGCAAGGGGTCCGGGGCTCAACGGACTTTTCCAGGGACTCCTGAGGCTGAAAATAATAAATGTGAAAAGAATGTAGCCATATCCTATCTGTCCAGCGGTTTTCTTAGGGAGGAAACAAAAAAACTCCCTCCCAGTGGGAGGGACCTTTCTTTCAGTAGGTCATCCTGAAGGACGAGTGGAGAAAAAAAAAAAAAAAAAAAAAAAAAGGGACACTCCCCTTTTGTACCTGGCAGTTGATCATTCCAGACAGCACTCAGTGCATCCAAAAGATTGGGACGTGCAATGTCCAAACCCAATCTCCTGTCTCCGCACTCTGCCAACTCTCCTGCTCCACTCCATTGCAGTAAATTAGCCGTGCCAGCATCAGTGTGACTGATGGTGAGGTGCAGCCATTCTTCATGGAGGAGCTGGTAGATCAGGTGGGTGGGTCAGGACAGGATCTCACAGATCTGGTAAGTTGGGGAGTCGAACCGTTCGAGGGGGACATTCACTTTTTTTTTTTTTTTTTTGCCTGAACAATTTAAGCAAAATGGCAAGACAGAAAACAGTCAATGTTTTGGATAATCAAGTACATGCTTGAGGGCAGACCTAAATTAAAGTAAATGCTAACATTGCCCAGGAAACCTTACTGTAATTGCATAGATGTTTCAGTACAACAAAAAATTCTAACAGTGGGGACCAATTTTACGATTGGCCACCCAAATATGAAAAAAAAAAAAAAAAAACAAACAAAAGAAAAGAGGATACTCAGCATTGTGAGTGGGACCAATCAGCTGTGGGGACAAAAGTACCCTTTTGCTCTTTTATTTGGGCGGTCAAATTGCTTTAACATACAAGTAACATCAAATGGTTTAAACGTACCCTAGTTCTGTCTTCAGAGCTATATATTCGTAACTGCATTGGGATGTTAAAACTATGTAGGAAATTTCCACCAAAAACTAACGTGTCCTGAGGGGTGTACACTGCATGTATCCAGCCTGTGAAAAGAAGATACAACAATACAAGTAAAGAGTCTCCTTTTGTGAGCAGTAAAAATACCGTTTTGTGAGTACTCACCTGTAAAACGGGTATTATGAGTGTGCCATACACTCCACTTCGATCTTCATGACATGTGGGTAATCTCCAGTAGAGGGCGAACTTGTGCAGAGATGAATATGCAAAAAAAGAAAGCCCCTCCCGGTCCATATATACCTGGGACCTCCCACTAATTTCCCAGTGTAAAAAAGCAGTAAGGGGACCAGGGAGAACCAATTATAACCTTAACAATCAAAACCAATGGTTCACCATATAAAGGATCCAGAATACTTGAAAAAAGGGGTGGGGCGAAGTGGAGCGTATGGCACACTCATAATACCCGTTTTACAGGTAAGTACTCACAAAACGGTATTATTCTAAGTGTGCCATACACTCCACTTCGATCTTCATGACATGTGGGACATCCAATAGCAGTGTCCGTCATGGGTGGGAACCAGAAAACAGTGAAGAATGTACCAACTCAAACCACTGCAGCTTGCAGAACCTTGCGGCAAAAAACAGCATCCGCTGAAGCCCGCACATCAACCTTGTAAAACTTGGAAAAAGTATGAACGGAAGACCAAGTAGCAGCCTTACAAACTTGTTCAACAGAAGCCTGGTGCTGAAAAGCCCAGGACGCACCAACAGCACGAGTAGAGTGCGCAGTGACCCTAAAAGGGGGAGTCCTCCCCTTAGCAGAATAGGAATAGAATCCATTTGCTAATCGTAGACTTAGCAGGCGCCAAACCTTTCCTGGGGGGGCAGGGCACCACGAAAAAAGCACCCGTCTTGCGGAAGGAAGAAGTAGTCACCAAATAGTACTTCACACAGCGAACAACATCCAAACTGTGCAGAACCCTCTCCTTGTCATTGTTAGGCTTAAGACACAAGGAAGGGAGAACAATATCCTGATTGAGGTGGAAAGCAGACACCACCTTAGGAAGGAAATCTGGCTTAAAACGAAAAACCACCTTATCCTGGTGTCTATCAAAGTAAGGGGCATGAATCGACAGAGCCACCAACTCAGAGACAGGCCGAACAGAGGTAATAGCCACGAAGAAAGCACCTTCTGAGTGAGAACCAAAAGAGCAATAACCTGTAGCGGCTCAAAAGGAGGACCCTGGAGAGCCGAAAGAACCAGATTCAAATCCCAAACAGGAACCAAAGCCTTCCGAGGGGGCCGCACATGCGCGACCCCTTGGAAAAAGGTCTTAACCAGCGGGTGTAAGGCAAAAGACCTCTGGAAGAAAACAGACAGAGCAGAAACCTGTCCTTTCAAAGTACTAAGCTGGAACCCAAGATCCAAATTATGCTGAAGAAACTCCAAAATCCTAGGAATCGAAAACACCCTACAAGGCAAGGCCCTAGCCTCACACCAATCAATATAGGACCTCCAAGTCCTATAGCAAATGCCAGAAGAGGACCGCTTCCTAGCTCTAATCAAGGTCTGAACAACGGCCGCAGACAAACCTTCCTCCTTCAGAATGAAGGTTTCAGCAGCCAAGCCTTCAAAGCCAGCGTTTGTAAATTGGGGTAAAGTAGTAGACCCTGAGATAACAGATCCGGCAACATGGGAAGCCGGTACTGGTCCACGGCCAGCCTTACAACGTCTGCGTACCAAACCCTTCTTGGCCACCTTGGAGCCACAAGAATTGCTGGCGCCCCTTCTAGAACCAGTTTGCGAACTACCTTGCCCAGCATGGAGACGGGCAGAAAAAGGTAAAGAAAACCCATATCCTTCCAAGCAAGGGACAAGGCATCCACTGCCAGAGATAGAGGATCCTGAGAAAGACACAAAGGCCGGAAGTTTGTGATTGTGCCTCGAGGCAAAGAGATCTACCTCTGGAGTCCCCCACTTGCGGCAAAGATCCTGAAAAACCTCGGGGTTGAGAGACCACTCTCCTTGGCGAGAGGATCCCCTGCTCAGGGAATCCGCCTCCGTGTTCTCCACTCCCGGAATGTAGACTGCCAAAATGCAAGGAACACTGCTCTCCGCCCAGTGCAGGACCAGAGAGACTTCCTTGAGGGCACTCCTGCTGCGAGTCCCTCCTTGGTGATTGATGTAAGCTACCGCCGTTCAGTTGTCTGAACGTACCTGAACCGGTAGACTCTGTAAATGTGAGGTCAGCCGTGCCAGGACCAGTCGGATGGCTCTGAGCTCAAAGACATTGATGAGGGTGTGAGCCTCCTGAGAACCCCACACTCCGCTGAACTGATGACTTTTCCAATAACCTCCCCAGCCCGACAGGCTTGCATCCGTGGTAACCGTCTCCCAACAAGGGACCAGAAAGAATCTGCCCTTCAATCGGTTACTCGACTCCAGCCACCACCAAAGGGACTGCCCAACCCTGGGAGACATCCTGAAAGGTTGATCCAATGACTGCGGACACCTGTCCCAATGCGTCAATAGGTGAAGTTGAAGAGATCTCATGTGAAACTGTGCAAACGGTACCGCCTCGAAGGAGGACACCATCAAGCCCACCAGTTTCATCCCCTGCCAGATAGAGGGACAAGGACTGGCCCAAAGAAGGCTGATCAGATCCTGAATCCCCTGCACCTTGGTCTGGGGCAAAAACACTCTGGCCTGAATGGTATCCAGATTCATGCCCAGAAATGAAATCACTCGTGATGGAGAGAGAGAAGACTTGGGGCGGTTGATCACCCACCCGAACCTCTCCACCTGGTGGGTGTCCAGCTCCGCCTGACGGAGGAAGAAGCGGAGATCAACAGGTCGTCCAGATAAGGCACAATGCGAATGCCCTGAGCTCTGAGCAGAGCCATTATTCCCACCAAGACCTTGGTGAAGACCCTTGGCGCTGAGGTCAGTCCGAAGGGAAGGGCTACAAACTGAAAACGTTGATCCTCCACCGCAAACCGGAGGAATCTGATGCGCCGGAAAAATCGGACCATGCAGTTACACATCCTTGATGTCTATGGATGTTCCCTGGTGAAGGGAATTGATAGCCGAGCGCAGAGTCTCCATGCAGAACTTTTTGACTCCGATAAACCTGTTGAGAACCTTGAGATCTAGAATGGGTCTCACCGAACCCTCCTTTTTGGGAAGCGTGCAAAAGGTTGGAGTAGTAACCCCTGCCTCTCTCCAACTGAGGCACCGGGCAAGTAATTCCCATGTCCAGAAGGTTTTTTACTGCTAACAGGAGCCCCTGTGCAGCCTGAGGTCCGAGGGCACCCGAGACCTTAAGAATCTTGGAGGCGGCCAGTACTCGAACTCCAGTTTGTACCCGGAGGAGACCACTTCCAATATCCAATTGTCTGACCTCCCGGGCCCAGACCTGGAAGAAGAGCCGCAGCCGTCCCCCCCACCCGTGCGGGTGAGGGCGCCCCTTCATTGCTGAGCCGGTTTAACGGCGGGCTTGGACTTGGAACCCCAGGCAGCCGCGGGACGTGCCCGACCTCTGCCCCTGTTCCAGGACAAGCCCCTGCCACCCGAGAAGGCCAAACCTCCGCCGTCCACTGTCGGAGCCAGACCAATCTGCGCATAGCCCCCCTCGAAAGGAAGGAGTGAAAGAGCCAGCCCCCAAAAGGGACGGTGCCGTTTCTTCCGCTGAGGTAACTTACCTCCCTTAGCAACAGCATCCAATTTATCTCCAAACAGCCGCGCACCCAGGAAGGGAAGAGCTGTGACCTCTTGGCCCCAAAAACCAATAGGGCTGAAGTCCTGCTACACACGACAATAGAATCTTCCTTAGCAGCCAAGACAAAACCCATGAACAATTCACATCTCTTAAGGGTAGCGAACTCAGCGCTAGCCGGATCAAACAGTGTCATTCAGCCAGTCCCTGATAAGAGACCTGGCAGCAAGCGACACTAGGGCAGATGCACAAACAGGCCGCAGGGCCGAGCCCACGCTGGCAAATGCGTGACACCATCTGATCAAGGTGCTTGTCCTCGCCATCCTTAAGGGAAGTGGCGTCAGGGGTGTTCAGCACAGAAGAGTTGGTCAAACCTAAAACTGGCGCATCGACCTCGGGAGGAGAAGACCATCGCTTAACCGCCTCCACTGGGAAAGGATACTTCTTATCCCATCCCTGAGGAGCACCAGGAAGCCGACTGGGCCTTTCCCATTCTTTCAGGATCAGCACATCAAAATGACCCTGGGTAGGGAATTCCAGACGGGGCTTGCGGGCCCCAAAAAATTCCCCCTTCTTGAGAGGAGGCGCCTCAGGCGGGTCAATATCCAACACCTCCAATAGATGTGACAAAACAGTGGCCGTATCAACGGCATCCCCCAGCGCCTGCCCGACATCGGCATCACCAGACTGTACATAGTCTCCGTTGCCTCATACAATTCCCCCTCCTGTAAAGGGGAATAATCCGACAAATCAATGGAATCATCGTCAACATCCCACAAGGGCTGGGCCGACGACAAATGTCTCTTTTTAGCCTGGGCCTTCTTGCCCACCGTGCTAACAATAAATTTCTCGATGCTGACCAACCTAGCACAAACATCAGGGGGAAGGCGATGAAGTGGGAGGAGCCGACCCAGAAGGCTGGGTACCGGACTGCCACGTTATGGCCTTTTGTACACATGGTATACAAATCAGCACATTCTCCCCCGTAAGGGATACCCCACACATGGCCGGGATTGTCCCAGAGGGAGCCCGAGTCCAGTATCCTGCGGAGCCTCCATAAGGTGATTTTTGTGGTCAGTCGCAAGACCACAGGGAATTATGCCTAAGCAACCCGGGATGCCTCTTAAAAGTCCTGGTGGGAGGATTTAAGTTGATCAATTTAACACTAGGGACCCCAGGACCAGGAGGAACCCCTTAATATGCACTATTATGAAGCAATCTGCAACACACAATAACAATATCATTCAAAAAAAAAAAATATATATATATATAAAAAAATATATATATAAAAAAATATATATATATAAATATATATATATAAATATATATATATATATATATATATAAAAAAATATATATATATATATAAAAATATATATATATATAAAAATATATATATATATAAAAATATATATATATATATATAAAAAATATATAATATATATATATATATATATATAAAAAAAATATAATATATATATATATAAAAAAAATATAATATATATATATATAAAAAAATATAATATATATATATATATAAAAAAATATAATATATATATATATATAAAAAAATATAATATATATATATATAAAAAAAATATAATATATATATATATATATAAAAAAATATAATATATATATATATATAAAAAAAATATAATATATATATATATATATAAAAAAAAAATATAATATATATATATATATAAAAAAAAAATATAATATATATATATATATAAAAAAAATATAATATATATATATATATATAAAAAAAATATAATATATATATATATATAAAAAAAATATAATATATATATATATATAAAAAAAATATAATATATATATATATAAAAAAAATATAATATATATATATATATATTATATATATATATATATATATTAAAAGGCCGAGGCCAGCCAGCCCCCCCCCAGAGGGAAGTAAGGGACCCGGAAGGGGGGGGGGGGACCCAGTGCGAATAGGGCCACAGGTTTGTAGGTACGGGGCATCCCACACCAGGATCACCAAAACCTGGGTAACCGCCTACCCCATAATGAGGTCTCACGGTGGAGCTCCTTCCGCACCCATAGGGTGCTTCTACCCTCACCAGGACCCACAGCCTAAGCTGGGAGGCTCAGATAGGGACAATTTAGAAAGGGTCCTGGCAGTAATAGGGATAATAAACGGCGCGGGCCCAGCTTACCTGCAAGTAAAAAGTCTTCATCTTCTGTCTTGTCGCCTTCCCTGCAGAGAAGTAACTGGAAATTGGTGGGAGGTCCCAGGTATATATGGACCGGGAGGGGCTTTCTTTTTTTGCATATTCATCTCTGCACAAGTTCGCCCTCTACTGGAGATTACCCACATGTCATGAAGATCGAAGTGGAGTGTATGGCACACTTAGAATATTGCACATGCAGAATCGAGGATTTCAAGGAATCCCACACAACAGCCTACCACTGAAAAATTTCCTGACCTACGATTAAGCTTTTACCATACCTCAATGGCAGTATTTTCATTTATCCCTTTTTTTTTTTTTTTAAACCAAAGCAATATTGCCAGAGAAATTGTAAAATAACGTTTCTGAGTGATGCAATAATGCTTTGGCCATTGCATTGGGGTAAGCTGGGGGTTCCTTCTAGCCTACAACTAGGAAGTAGGCTGCCAACCAACTGATTTGACTTAAAAACCAGACCAACACCCATCTATTTTTATCAACCCCTACAAGCCCCCTAAATCATACCAGTCACCTTGCTCTACCAGTGAAATGCTTGTTTTGTAGGCTACTGGGCAAGAACGGGACAAGTAACCCCCGGCCAATCACGTAGCCACATCTCACTGGAGGAGCACTGTGACAGGTACAATTTTGCATGGGGTTGAATTTTATAAAATGGGTGTCTGTCCGGTTTTCATTTTCAGGAGATGGTTGTAAAGGAATCTTCCTGAAGTCATGCAGAGAGCAATTGTGAAGCTATGATATTTTTATACATCTTGTTCCCAATGAAATTGTAAAAAATCGTATACAATCAGAAATGACACTGTATATAAAAGATGACCCTTTTGTTTAGACAGCATGGTGGTATACCCCTTGTTCTCAAAACTGGTTTGCTAGCTTTAGTTTCATGTGTGCTTTTGCATGCAAATTAAGCTGGCCAGCAGATTACTGTGACAGCTTTAGAGTATCACCTGAGTGAATTTGTCTGGGCCAATCAGGGATCACCTGCAATATTGCAAATGGAAACAAAGGGTCAACCTGAGATGAAAAACAGGTGGACTGGTGGAAGAGGAGTGGGGATGGGAGATTTTTCTTGGAGGGCAGCTGCAGAAAGGATGTGCTGGCGAGACTGACTGGAGGACGGACAGACTATGAGATTTGCTTTGGGGTAGAGAGACTTGCATTGTGAAGCCAAATACAGCAGCCATCTTGTTTGGAGACGTGGCCTGCTGATTTCTGCCTGGACCCTATTAAAACAGATGAGTAACCTGTTTTAATATACATATGCTTTTGCCCTGTTAGGCTTTCTATGTTACCGTGTGTTTTGTGTTTGTACATTTTATGCAAAGTATAAAAATAACTCTTTAAAAGTACATCTAGCTTTTCCTTGGGGATTACTGGTAAATGAACTTATTTAGACAAACGAGGTATAATTTTAGAGGAACACATGTATTTGAGCTTTTACAATTTGCCTTATATATTTGAGGGCTGCAAATATACTTTTAGCTAAATTATACCCAAGCAGACAGCAATTTACTGGATTCATGCACATGAAAGGACTGTAACCCCAACAGTTATAATACAGCAGTAAACAGCTAAGCTTATGCCCGCCCCATGTGCCTTTTCTCTATTTCCTGTAGCTCCAGGTAAAAGCCATAGCAGGGCTCCAAAATGTAGCCCTCTTTTCAACTGCATTTGTTCTAGGACTACGTAAAAAGTGGTTACGCTCTTGTCAAATCAGCCACAACACAGGACAGAAAGCAAAGAAAGAAGCTTCAGTTAGAACACAATTTTAGAACACATTTTCCCATATGGCACTTGTTCATCAACTTAGGGGAATGGAGGGCAATTATCCCAAGACATTAAAAAGAAAAAAAAGGGGGGGGGGGCAACCCCAATCATCCCCAAAAAGACCTTATACAGCTCAGAAGGAGTCTGTACATTGCAAGAACTCATCCCAGCAGTAGTGAGAGAAGCCCCTAATCCGATGTTACTTGAGCGAAGACTGGTCATCTGACCAACTTGCCTGTGAGAAAATTGTCCCACAAAGTAGGACTCTGGGTCATCATGTATATGTGTAGACTGACTACAGGCATGTTCATCCTTCCCTCCATAACCAGGGGCTGGTCAGGGACTAGAGAGAATGTGACCCGAGTTGAAATTCCTTCCACTGGGGCCTCCAGGACGTACCTAGTGACTAGTGCTGATGAACTGTCCAAGTCCAAGGCAAAGGCATGGAGGGATAGACACGGGCCAGTTTAAATTAGCCAATTCCTGCAACTCCCTGACAAAAAGGTCCTTTCACACCCATATACTGCTCTAAAAATAATAACTCCTAACTGTGGGAAAAATTTAAGGAGACACAGAAAAATACAATGCCAATCTCAAAATAGCCGCCATAAAGAGAACCTAACAGCGGGCTACACTATTTTTCCTTCTCCCGCCTGGTGCCACCATAGAGTGTTTTCTTCATGCTGTGTGGGCCCCTGCTCGCCTAGTCACTGACATAGCACAGCCAAACCTAGAAATGATGACCTTGTTTCATTCATTAATCCCCCTGCAAATGTTCGCTCCCTGCCCGGCGTTTACCAGATCGACCAAAGTAATGAAATCAAATAAGTTTGAGGTTCAGAGCTTGCCGGCCCTGCAGGGATGGATGCCCCCCCCCTCCTCAGGAGTCACAATTCAGTCCCACACTAGATAGGAAATGGGTGTAGGACTGCTTTAATGTGAAGATTCTCATCAAAATGGAGCCCTGAATATTGTGAATAAATGGTGCAACATTATAAAATTTACAGTACAAAAAAAAAGTTAATTTGCAGAGATCCAGGCCCAGATAACCAAAGGTATTTGATAAGTTAAATGTGTAAATGTGTTAAATGTGTATTTCATGAATGCAGAAGAAGGCTAAAGCACAGCCTTACATTACCTGAAGGGATGACAAAGGTATAGCCTTGCTTTAACTCTACACGTTGGCATTCGCTAACTTTGTCACCCAAGAAAATGTCGCCTTGCTTTCCAGACAGCAACCAGTTCTCATACATTTCCAGATTCTGGTCAGTAGGAGGTATTAGCCAGAAAACCTAAAAATAAAAAAATATAAATACATAAACTTTATATATACTTTAGTCAGATTGGCACAAAATATGCTACAAGTAAATGTCCATCCACCAGAAATATTTTAAAGCAGAACAAAACCCACCGAGGCCAGCCTTGTAATCTAAGTTTCCAGGGCCAGGTGATGCCCCCTTCTCACTGTGTGAAACCCCCTGGCGTGCCCGTAAACGCTCACCTTTTCCCTCTCCAACAACACATGCGTGGGCTATTGTCCAATGAGAGCTGTCTGCTGTAACTGTCATTCGCCAAACGGCTCTCATTGTTATGGCTGGGGTGGTAGCAAGCACACCGCAGGGGACGCCGCAGCGCACGCACCCCATAGAAGTCAGTGAAAGCAGTTTGCGGAATACATAGTCTTGTCTAATACGGATACACTGTTAGCAATGTTATCAACACTTTGTATATATCTTTTAGTTGGCTTTAAAATTACCAACATAAGAGGGTCCATATGTTTATACTAATACACCATCAGGGGGTGCAGATATTCATTATTTCTGTGGGTTCCCTTGGTTTGTTTCTCCGATTCCTATAGGATACTCTCCACCCCCCCCCCCTCCCCAATTTAACAGGCTGTTCTTTGGATTATTATAGCATGTTTTAAGTGGTATTAAGTCTGGTCTCTGCATGCTGAATTCCCATTTAATAAAGGAGGATAGGGATTTATAAGTTATACGGTTTCATGAAGATGGCTTTTTTGTAGTATGCAGCATCTGCTCCTCAGCCCTGGTGTGTTACTTTGTTGTCTTCTATGGATCTCTGAAAGCAAGCAGACAATGACTAAACAGGTCCCTTGAGGGTACTCAAGGCTCTTGTGCAAAAATCCTAGAATCCTGGAAATGGAGATATTCGCATTATGGGAAAACAAGGGGTATGTGTATAGAAGGTTCTCTAAGTTCTGTAATAGATCTTAAAAAGGAGACTGAATCATAGTTTGATCGATTCTGGCCTATAGCTCTCTGCCTGCCAAGATGCTGGTTTCAAACAGGCCAGTCCTCATAGACAGCACTTGAGAATCGGGGTGCTGAAGCAGACCCTGCATGACAAAATCTGGATGATTGGGGAAGAGCCATGGAGAGTATCTTCTGCCATTCTTACTACATCTGTAAACCATGTTCTTCTTGGCCAGAGGCATCCTTTTGCGACATACTTTCATAAATAATCAACCCAGAAGCAACCAAGATAAAGCATATACCAGGTTGAACATGGACCAGGGTTGGGCTAGAGCATCCACCGCAAAAGCCGAAGTATCCCTGACCATGGAGACAAATCACTCAATCTTCATCCGGAGTTCCCTAGCTGTTACAACAGAGCCTGGAAAATCTCTTCATGGAAAGACCAATCTCCCTGACGTAGTGTCTCTCAGCTAATGAAATCTGCATGAACATTCTCATTCCCTTGGAATGTGGATCACCGTTATGCATTGACTGTACAACTCCGCACATTGCATGAACCGTCCAACTTACTTGAAGACCATCTTGCTGACTGAACACCCCGCAGCTGGTTGGTCCTATGTCTGGGGGACAGCAGGATCACCCTCAACCATTCATGCAGATTCCAGTGCCCTTGGTACGAGTCCCCATCAAACCTCCCCAAACGTGCTCAAATAACGTCCATGTTCAGCACCATCTGGTAAATCAAAACAAAAAGACCTATGCATAGGAGGGGGTCCAAACAACCAGATTAATGATTCTCTTACTGAAAAATCTAGGTCCAGCAGATGCATGCCTGTCAAATAGTTGGACTTTTGTATGTTAATAAGAACCCTTACCTTGACTCTTTTCCACTAGTAGAAAGACCATGGCCTGCCAGGTGTCCAACATTGTGCCCAAAAAAGATCTCACCTTTGACAAAGAAACATACGATGGGGGGGGCGTGGCCTGGCGAGCGCATGGAGTAGACGTGCCTGGTGTTGCTCCTGAGCTCCAATGGGCATAATATTCAGTTTAACCGGCGATCTGGCCCCAAAAAACACAGTGATATGGCTGGCAAGAAGGGCAAGAGGAGAGAGAAGGAGGGGAATGCCACCCGAGCAGGCGTAGGTGCGTGAGGAGCTGCGGCGGCTGGAATGAGGGCTCGCGCGGACGGGGAGCGGAAAGACCGGCACTCTTTATCCACCTCATCAGGGTCATCATCGGGCGAGGAGCGCCCATCGGGGATGGAGCAGATCCCTACCTGGCAGGCAACGGCATCTGGCCCGGGGAAGGAGGCGGAGATGTCCGGCGCGGACCGCGGGGAGCCGACAGTGCCTGTGGGCTGCAATCAGATGGCGGCCGTCATCGAGGGGGAGAGATCAACCCCCCCCCCCCCCGCAGCATGCGCGATGAGGCAGAGCACCCGGTGACTTCCGCGGTGCTAATGGAGTTCCCCGCAGCTGTACACCAGCCCTCAACGGCTGACAGTGGGGAGGAGGCACACTGCCCTCCACTCACTGCAGAAGCTGGGCTGCATGGAGGAGGATGGACACGCTGGAGGGAGAAGACACCCTGGGGCACCGTCCTGGAAGGGGACATAAAGGTATCTCTCACTGAGTAGTTCATTCGCCCCCTGGAGTGTGAGAAAGAGGGGAGCAGTGGGGGGAGAAACCCCATTCAAGTGCCCACACTGCAAGCAACCCCGGGTATGAGCTGGAGAGATGCAGCTCTGGGCAAGCTGGGGAAATTTGCTTTCTCCCCTGGAGAGAGGAGACATAGTGCCATGGGTTCCCCAAATGGGCCACAAGAAGCACCCTCCACCCGCCACTTACTTCCAAGCAGTGCTTTCCCACAGAGACCCCACGAGCCAGAAGCCACTCTAGGTTAGCGAGAGAGCTGGGGCCGCAAGCTGCCATAACGCCTGACGTTCAGGATGCTTACCTCAGGGGTCCGAAGCAGTCCTCCAGTGATCTTTCCATAACATGGTCCACCCCAGGTGACACAACCATGCTCAGTCCCCCTACCATTCTATCCTTCTCGCCAGGGGAATTCCCCCAGGTTGCTGAGACTCTTTCTCCAATACGTGGGGTCGCAATTCCCTCCCCCGCCGCCTCAAATGCACTGACATCACCCCAGGGTATGATTGATGATCCAGGCTCCGCGGCTCAGGTGGGCAGCATCCACAGAGAAACCCTTTCCTTTTTAAGATCGATCCCCACCAGAGCGGATTTTGAGGCACTGATAGCGAAATACGAGGCGGCATGCAAAAAGGACATCGTGGAAGTGCGGGCCGTGTCCAGGCCCTGGATTCTAGAGTAACCTCACGTCAGTCAGCGACCAAGGCGGCTGTCGCGGACTTGGCGGCACGCGTCGAAGAGCAGAATTCCCAGATCTTACAGCTCCAGCTCCAACATGATGACCTGGAGAACAGGCATAGACGTAACAATATCAGTATTAGGGGCATGCCAGAAGCCTCTGCAGCAGAAAATGTAAAGCAAATTATTACAACCATTTTCAACACGCTTCTGGAACACAGGGCCCTTGGTCCTCGCAACCCAGATCCGACGTGCCCCAGAGATGTGATCTGCAGAATTCACTTCTATAAAATCAAAGAAGAGATCTCCCGCAGGGCTTGGAGGATCTTCCGGACCTTTCCAGGCGCACTCTTCAAATGAGAAGGATGAGGAGGCCAATCCTGGAGGTAATCAGAAGCGTGGGAGCCACGTATTGTTGGGGCTTCCCCTTCCATTTGATAGTCTCTAAGAACCATGACTCGTTCTTCCTTAGAACGCACCGAGACTTGGAAGGGCTATTCTCCTTTTTGGGTTGTGACCCTGTGCCTGCTCCTAATTGGCTTGTCCCAACGGCGGAGCCTACCCCGCGAGGTCCCCGTGGAAGACCTCCCCGAAGAGTCAGGTCTGCTAGACCGATGATAAGAAACGAGAGGCGGCCCAGACCAATGGACCGTGAACCCTGAGTGCCTCCCTGTCGCAGTATTTTTGATGCCTCTCTTAAGTCTTGATTTGGAATAAGTTACTCTTTTGTGGTTTGATTGTCTGTAGCTGGTCACGGCCGGCCCGGCTCCGACCGTGCATCGACGGAGCGAGTTTAAGACTAGGGTCGCTGGTGACGGGAATGCCACTTCAACCAGATTGGTCCCCCCACGGGGGCAGCTTTGCATACGGCTCCATCTCTGCACGGAAGAGGTCGATGACTGGCAATTAATCTCAGCAGTATTTTTATATGCTTTATTCTTGCCTAAAGCTTAGCATCTACACGTTGCCTTAGATTGGAATGTTCTACTCTTTTGTGGTTTGATTGTGGCTGGGCACGGGCGGCCCAGCTCCGACCGTGCACCGACAGGGCGAGTTTGAGCCTGGGTCGCTCCTGGCGGGAATGCCGCTTGGAACCGCCTTGTCCCCC
Organism: Gastrophryne carolinensis; assembly: GCA_027917425.1. NCBI lineage: Eukaryota > Metazoa > Chordata > Amphibia > Anura > Microhylidae > Gastrophryne > Gastrophryne carolinensis. Next base: position 524,364,713 of record CM051235.1, on the reverse strand, counting down.
CATGGAGGCAGTTTTGCATACGGCTCTCTCGCTGCACGGAGGGGGTCGATGACTGGCAATTAACCTGAGTCTCATCAGTATTTTTATATGCTTTATTCTTGCTTAAAGCTTAGCATTTATATGTTGCCTTGGATTGGAATGTTCTACTCTTTTGTGGTTTGATTGTTTGTGGCTGGCCCGGCACCGACCGTGAATCGACGGGGCGAGCTTGAGACTAGGGTCGATAGAGGCGGATATGCCACTCGGACCTGATAGGTCCTCTCACGGGGACAGCTTTGCATACGGCTCCCTCGCTGCACGGAAGGGGTCGGTGACTGGAAATTAACTTGAGTCTCAGCATTATTTCTATATGCCTTATTCTTGCCTAATTTTTAGTATCTACACGTTTATGTTCACGATGCCTCAGGGAACCAGTAGCCCAGGAAACATGTGTTGCCCGGGAAGCCCAGGCGGCTACTACTTCCAGATTCGTCGCTTGACACAGTCCCCGGCTTCAGATTCCTCTCGCTGGGAGGCGATCTGAACCTTAGAGCAGTAGCTACTTAGATTTACATCCCCCTGGTCACGGGTTTGACCTCGTGCTCAGGTTTTGCCCCTGTCTTGTGTTCTCTTCCCCCCCCCCTTCTTCCGGTACTTTCAAACCCGGAGGGAGACTTTCGTTGTCTCTGTACCTATATCTGTCTCTCCGTCTCTCGCACCCCCTTGTCCCCGTCCCTGAGGTGGTAGTGGGGAAATATTCAATTGGGTGGTGGGTGCTTTCCTTGTCGCTAGTGCTGCCACTGTTTTGCTCACTAAGACATTCTGGGTTTTCACCCCTTGCTGGTCCGCTGTTGTAGTAATGGAGTTCAGCTTGGTCTCTTTCAATGTAAAGGGCATAAATACCCCTGAAAAGAGATCTATGGTTCTTAATAATCTTCGGGCAATGAAGGTGCAGGTAGCTCTTCTTCAGGAGATGCACTTTAAGGCCTCTAATCCGCCGTCTCTCAGGAACAGATCATTCCCAACCTCATATCATAGCTACTCCCCGGACTCTAGATCTAGGGGAGTAAGTATATTGCTCGCCGGATCATTGCTGTGGGGGGAGGTGGGCACTCTGGGTGGTGGGGAGGGCAGATGGCTTTTTGTTAAGGGTAGGATTGGAACGGAAATGTTCACCTTAGTGAATGTGTATGCTGCCAACACGAGGCAGGTCTCTTTTTTGGAAGAAGTTCTGGATAAGTTAGTTGGCTTCGCCGAAGGTAAGTTGATAGTAGGTGGAGACTTTAACCTCACCCTAGAACCACTTTTAGATACATCAAGGGGACATTCCTATATCTCGTATTCCAAGTTACGGAGAATATACAAACTTCTCCACTACCACCAGCTAACTGATCCGTGGCGAATCTTTAACCCTAGCGCAAGGGATTATTCTTTCTATTCTGCCCCGCACAATATGTACTCTAGAATAGACTTTTAGTCCAACATTACCTCTTGCCGGGGGTGGCACATGCGTCAATAGGTAATATTACCATCTCGGACCACGCTCCGGTCTCGCTTACATTACCCACACAAGACCAGACGCCACGACCCTGGACCTGGAGACTAAATAGTGCCCTTCTACAAGACCCTTTAATTAAAGAGGACTTGATGAAAAATCTCCAGGAATATTTCACAACAAACACTACCCTCGACACGAGCCTACCCATGATATGGGAAGCTCACAAATGTGTAATCAGAGGATTATTGATCAAGCATGGGGCCAGGGTTAAGCGGGAAAGGAACAAACAACTCCATACACAAGCAGTCACTGGCAGCGACACACTTGGCCGCTCTAACCTCCCTTAGAGAGCGGCTTAAGGGGATTTTAAATGGCAGACACAAACTCCAGCTTATAAAAACCAGGAAGGTCTTTTACGAGTCAGGAGACAAGTGCGGTCGTCTTTTGGCCTCGGCTTTGAGGGGGGAAAGGGCCAAAACTTACATTCTTAGAGTCAGGAATCAAGAGGGAAACATGGTTCATAAGGATAAAGATATAGTGGGGGTATTCAGAACGTACTACCATTCCCTATATAATATCCCCGATACAGACTTGGGTGCAGGGAGAGTGGAAATCGGTGATTAAATTCAGCAAGCGGGGATGCCCAAATTTCCACAGGCACCAGCAGAGGACTTAGAGGCCCCAATCACCCCGGAGGAATTGGCGCTGGCCATTAAGGGATCAGCCAATGGGAGGGCACCAGGTCCGGATGGTCTACCTCTATTGAATTACAAAACATTCGCAAATACCCTCTCGTCTAAGCTCCTGGGGGTTTTCAACTCGCTTAAGGCGGACGGTGCCCATTGGATAGCCTACGTGCCCACATAGCGGTGATACCGAAGGATGGGAAAGATCCCACTTTGAGCTCCAGCTATAGACCAATATCCCTCAATGCTGACGTTAAGCTCTTCGCTAAGGTGATTGCTAACCGCCTCTCCCCCCACCTTCCTCAGATTATACACCTAGATCAGGTGGGATTTATGCCTCTTAGAGAGGCACGGGATAACACGGCAAAAGCCCTGCTGCCCTAAGTAGGAAGCTTCCCTCAATCCTCCTGGCGAAAAGGCATTTGACCGGGTGCGGTGGGATTTCATGTACAGAGTCCTGGAACATATTGGTCTGGGAGCCAACATGCGGTCCTGGATTTCAAGCCTATATCAGCATCCCACTGCATCTGTCAGGGTCAACGGTATGTTGTCGGAATCATTTGACATTGGAAACGGGACGACAGGGCTGCCCCCTCTCTCCCTTAATTTTTATCCTGACGTTGGAACCCTTCCTAATTAGAGTGCGGAGGAACCCAGACATACAGGGGATATCCCTCCCCTCAGGCCACTATAAAACTGCGGCTTTTGCCGATGACTTACTCTTTTTCGTATCAGGCCCCGAGGTGTCGCTCCCAAAGCTAATAAAGGAGCTGGAGCTCTACAGGAAACTGTCCAACTATAAAGTCAACATGCAAAAATCTGAAGTACTAAACCTAAACTTGGCAGCAGATAGGGCAGAGAACCTCCAAAGATCCTTTCCTTTTAAGTGGGCGAGAGAGTGCATCACTTACCTCGGTATAAGATTGGGTAGATCTCTAGATAAGATTTATACCCTAAACTTCCCACCTCTGCTCCAAGCGTTCTCAAAGGACCTTGATGCTTGGTCCCTTAAAAAGTTGTCCTGGTTTGGGAGGTGTAATACCCTTAAAATGAATATACTCCCCCGCCTTTTGTACGTAATGCAAGCGCTCCCGGTGGTAATCCCTAGCGGGTTTATGCAAAAATACCATTTTGTGAGTACTCACCTGAAAAATGGATATTGTCAGTGTGCCACACACCCCGCTTCCCCTTTAATTCTTACGATCGGGTTACTCCACCAGCAGGTGGCGACGTTGCAGGGAGAAGTCTTGAAAACGAGCCCCTTCCGGCCTATATATACCTGGGACCTCCCACCTAACACCCAGTGATTTAAAAAGCAGAAAGACAAGGTACCAGGAAATCCAATGGTAACCTCAAAATAAAGAAAAGCTTCACCATATAAAGGATCCAGGATACCAAAAAGGGCGGGTGAAGCGGGGTGTGTGGCACACTTGACAATATCCATTTTTCAGGTGAGTACTCACAAAATGGTATTATTCTCAGTGTGCCACACACCCCGCTTCCCCTTTGCTTTTGGATGTCCCGATCGCAAGAATTAGTGTCCACAAGGGATGGGTATCCGAAGGCAAAGTGAAGCATAACTTAAATGACTGCAGTCTGCAGAACTTTGCGGCCAAACACAGCATCCGCTGAGGCCCGCACATCAACCTTGTAAAACTTAGAAAAAGTATGAACAGAAGACCAAGTAGCGGCATTACAAACTTGTTCAACAGAAGCTTGGTGCTGAAAAGCCCAAGATGCTCCAACGGCGCGAGTAGAATGAGCAGTGATACGAAAAGGAGGAACTTTCCCCTTAGCAGAATAGGCCGCAATAATGGCCTAACGTATCCATTTGCTAATGGAAGATTTGGCCGGCGCCAAACCCTTCCTAGGCCCACAGGGCACAACAAAAAAGGCATCAGTTTTACGAAAAGGAGAAGTAATAATCAAATAGTACTTAACACAGCGTACTACATCCAAACAATGCAAAACCCTCTCCTTGTCATTCTTAGGCCTTAGGAAGAAAGTCCGGTTTGAACCGAAAGACCACTTTGTCCTGATGCCTCTCAAAGTAGGGCGCCTGAAGAGACAAGGCCGCCAACTCCGAGACACGACGAACTGTGTGATAGCTACCAAGAAGACAATCTTCTGAGTCAGGGTAGACAAAGCAATATCTTGCAAAGGCTCAAAGGGAGGAGCCTGAAGAGCAGATAGAACCAAATTCAAGTCCCAGACAGGGAGTAATGGTTTCCTGGGAGGCCGCACATGCGTAACCCCCTGGAAAAAAGTTTTAACTAAAGGAAGAAGCGCAAAACGCTTCTGAAAAAAGATAAAGGCAGAAACCTGCCCTTTCAAAGTACTTAGCTGAAGACCGGAGTCCAGTCCTGATTGTAAAAACTCCAGAATCCTGGAGACCGAAAAGACCCTACAAGGCAAGGACCTAACCTCACACCAAGCGATATAGGCTTTCCAAGTCCTATAGTAGGTGATAGAAGAAGACCTCTTTCGGGCAGCGATCAGAGTCTTAATAACCGAGTCAGAAAGACCCTCCTTCAAGATGGAGGTCTCAGCTGCCAAGCCATCAAAACCAGCGTTGGTAAATTGGGGTAAGACAGCCGACCCTGAGTGAGCAGATCGGGCCGAATAGGCAGAATGAGCCGATTCACTGTCAGCCAAACGATGTCTGCGCACCATACTCGTCTTGGCCATCTTGGGGCCACGAGAATGGCGGACACCCTTTCCAGAACCAGCTTCCGTAACACCCAGCCTAGCATGGGTATCGGAGGAAACAGGTACAGAAACCCCGGGTCCCCCCAGCTCAGGGATATAGCTTCAGCCGCCAGAGCCAGAGGATCCTGGGAAAGCGACACAAAGATCGGGAGCCTGCGATTGTGACGAAAGGGAAACAGGACCACCTCCGGTGTCCCCAACTGGAGCAAACTGCAGACTGCCGAGAGACAAGGAACATGTGCCTTCACCCAGGTCAGGATCAGGGACACCACTCTGAGGGCACCCAGACTGCAAGTCCCTCCCTGATGATTGATGTAAGCAACCGCTGTTTGATTGTCCAAGCGAAGCTGAACCAGAAGTCCCAGACCCTGATGAGACAAAAGAGCAAGAACCAGACGGAAGGCTCTCCGCTCCAGAACAGACGGCCGAGGGTTGGAAAGAAGGACCCAAGCAAACTCCTGAATCAGACAAATTTTGGACTGAGTGAGAAACACCCTGTGTTGACCGGAATCTGACCGCATTCCCAGAAAGGACACCACCCTGGCCGGAGCAAGGGAGGACCTGGGAAGGTTGAAAAACTTCAGATGCAGGACGGGGCAAGCCGACCCGTCCTTCTTGGGGGCTGCGAAGAGAATGGAGTAAAAACCGAGGCCCACCTCTAAGCGCGGCACCGGCCGGATGCCCGCCATTTCCAGGAAAAACCGTGAAGGAGGGCGAGACTCGAACTCCGGTTTGTAACCGGGCGACACCCCCTCCCAGACCTATGTGTCCGGAATCTCGCGGCCTTAAATCAGGGAGAAGTGTCGCAATCGTCCCCCCACCCGCACGGGTGAGGGCAGCCCCTCATTGCTGAGCGGGCTTAGCAGTAGGTTTGGGCTTAGCGCCCCAGGACTGACCGGGACGGCCACGACCTCTTCCCTGGGACCAACCTACACCCCCGGTAACTGGAAGGGAAGCCCCTCTGCCCGCTCTGGCTCCTCGAAAGGAGGGACTAAAGGAACTCGCACCCCGAAAGGAGCGACGAGACTTCTTGAATTGAGGCAACTTGCCATCCTTGGTAACAGCATCCAATTTCTCGCCAAAGAGGCGTAAACCTAAGAAAGGTAGCGCTGTAAGCGCCCTTTTAGAGTTAAGGTCCGCCGTCCACTGGCGCAGCCAAATAGACCGACGAATAGCCACCAGCAATGCCGCTGTCCTGCTACTCGTCGCAAAAGCATCATCCTGAGCGGTCAGGACAAAAAACGACTCACACTGCTTGAGAGAACTAAACATATCACAAGCGGGATCAAGATCTGCGTGCAGATCCCTAATAATGGATCTAACTGCCAGCAGAAGAAGCGCCGACGCACAAATTGGCCGTAGTGTCGACCCGGCACTGATAAAACCATGGGGAGCCAATTGATCAATCCGACGATCCTCACCATCCTTAATGGTAGTGGTGTCAGAAAAGTGCAACGCAGCCGAGCCAGTCAGCCCTAACACAGGGGTATCGACATCGGGGGGCACTGACCAAAGCTTCACCAAGTCCTCCGGAAAGGGATAACGCTTATCCCAATTAGGAGGCGTTCCAACCAGGCGCGCGGGCTGTTCCCATTCCTTAAGTACAACCCTCTCAAAGTGCTGTTGCCTGGGAAACACCAAACGCGGCTGGGGTACGTCAAACAACTCACCCTTTGGCAGAGGGACCACCGCAGGCGGATCCAAAGCCAAAACTTTAAACATTTGAGCCAAAATGGAAGGAGTGTCAATGGACACCCCCACAGCCTGATCACCAGCAGTGTCAAACAATAGCTGGTCTGCAGGCTCATGCGACTCCTCAAGGAGTTGCCCCTCCTCAACAGGGGGACAAATCGGACCAATCCAAAAATTCAGGTACCTCACCCTCCGAAGCAGGCACTGCCGGAGAAAGGTGCTTCCGCTTTGCCGTAGCCTTCTGAGCCACTGAAGCGGAAATTATTTTCTCGAGGTTGGCTAACCGCGCATGCACCCCAGAATGCGAATCCCCATTTTTGATAATGTCACACGGGGTCCGGACTAGGTTGGGGGGGATAGGAGATGACGGAAGTTGCGAGGAGCCAGAAGCCGGAGCAACGGACTGGCGCGCAATGTTCTGCCTTGCACATGTAGGAATAATATGACATCATCGCCTGGGAGCGGAGCCCCACAACCCCCACACAGCCTGGATAGCCCCGAAGAGCCATTTCCGGTAACGTTGGAAGCCTCCATATGGTGAATTTGTGGTATTCGTAACAACCCAGGGTTTTACGCATTAAGCAAACCGGGATGCCCCTTTGTAAAGTCCCGGAAGTGGGAGGATTTTTTATTTTTTATTTTTTTAAGCCTAGGAAAATCCCAATTTAGAGACTAAGACTAGCCAGGTATAACAGACCGGGAGAGCCACTGCAGTGAGGGGATCCCAGAATCTGTGGGGGAAAAGAGACCACAGTCAGTCCCCCAACCAGTATGCACCACATTCATACGTAACCAACAAGGCAAACATATAAATAGTTTAAACATCATGAATAAAATATACATGACACATGCTATTTCAAGGCAAAGCCAGAGAGTGCATCAATAAATAAGAGTACGGCATATACCTGCGTATATATATATATATATATATATATATATATATATATATATATATATATAATATATATATATTCTCCACGCACACATACCCAAATACAGGCATTTGACCCATACATAAGCAGAAGTGCCCCAGGAAAAAACGCTATACATGGCAGGCAATAACAAAGTACAAGGACGGTCCCACGTGCGCGATGGTGGGGACCGTTTACCTCTACAGCTCAAGCCGCACTGGACCTCTTCCCCCACCGGCTGCAGCACACCTGTCTCTAATGAGACAGGGGAAGTGAAGGGCGGGCCCGGACACAGCGCGCCCCGGCCACGCCCCCCTTGATCACCGAGTGAGGCCGCAGAGAGCGCGGCCCCGCCCCCCAGTGACGAGACCGCAAGCAAAAAAGGGGGGAAATTTGAAAGTGCAACACAAACAAAGGCCCCAGCAGCACAAGCCACGCGCCGGCACCGCAGCGCTGACCCTGCCAAAGCACTTCCACACATAACACTAAGTAAAGCACCTCATGCAACACGCCCCCCCCCCCCCCCTCCATTTAGCGAAGGGAGAAGGGACCGAGCGGGAGAAGGTGGCCATAGGGAACATCGGGACAGGGGCATCCCAAATCCGGATCACCATGCCGGATAGCCGCATTGCCCCACGGGGTCGAGCGGAGGAGATGAGCTCCTAGGCACCTAAAGTGCCATCTACCTTTGCCCAGCCAGCAGCCTAGGCTGGGAGGCTTCCGTTTAACTAGGCATAAACACCACAATAGAACTGGGCAGAAACAGACCAAAAGGGGATGCCGGGTTTGACCCCGGCTACATGCAAGCAGGAGACTTCTTTCTTCTGTCTTGTCTCCTCATGCAGAGAGAAAAAACTGGTGTTAAGTGGGAGGTCCCAGGTATATATAGGTCGGAAGGGGCTCGTTTTCAAGACTTCTCCCTGCAACGTCGCCACCTGCTGGTGGAGTAACCCGATCTTAAGAATTAAAGGGAAGCGGGGTGTGTGGCACACTGAGAATAAGTAGGCACCCTTTTTCTAAGTTTACTTGGCAGGGGAAGACTCCTAGGATTAGCAGGAGGAGTCTGACGAGATCTAGAGATAATGGAGGGATAGGCCTCCTCGATCCAAATCTTTACTATGCAGCATCTCACCTATCGAGGGTCGTGGACTGGTGTAGGCACTCGCAGCATAAACAATGGGTCCAAATAGAACAGAGAAGTTGGTTGTTCCCCCTTTCATCGCTCCCCTGGCTGGCCAAGCAGGCGCTGAACGTAGAATCAAAACACCCGACCATAGGGGCATCACTCAGAGTTTGCCACAAGTACTTCCCGATGGAGGAGGTGTCACCGGCTTTCTCCCCTTTGTACCCAATCCTAGGAAACCCTGCGTTTCCTCCAGGGACAGGGGGGGGGGGCAGCAGAGGACTGGCTAAGGTAGGGAATAGGCAGAATTAAGCACTTCTGTAACAGTGAGGGTTGGGAATCCCTTGACTCAATCTCAACCTCAAGGGGGCTACCTAGGTGGGGCGACTGGCAGCAGCTTCAGCTAAACCATTTCCTAGCGACCCTGAAACAGCAGGCTAGGCCGCTTGGAGAGACCACGATATTTGAAAAGCTGTGTGAGGAACGGGGACCAGTCCAGCATGTGTTAAATGCCTATAAAATCCTGGCGCACCCCCCGAACCAAGACCCCCTGCCATCCCTAGCGAAATGGGAGGAGGATTTGGGAATTATTCTCTCGGACAACCACAGGAACCGCATTATATGCTTGGCACATAAAACTGCCAACTGCACCAGATACAAGGAGTGTAATTTTAAGATACTAACGAGGTGGTACAGGGTCCCCACATTACTTCACAAATGGTTTCCTGCTGTCTCCCCCCTGTGTTGGCGTTGCAATGGAGCTAGGGGAGATCTCCTGCACATGTTCTGGTCCAGCCCTTTGTTGACGAATTTCTGGTCTAAGGTCAGAACCACGTTGCAGCATGTGACTGATTGGGAGATTCCCGAAGACCCGGGGTTCTTCCCTCTCCACCACTCGGGGTTGCCCACCAAAAGATATGTTCTTAGTCAGCTGGTGAATGCCGCACGGGTGTGCATTCCTTCGCTATGGAAGAGTCCTACCTCCCCTGGCATGTCTCTGTAGCTGAGTAATGTGTCGGAGATAGAGAGGTTTGAGGGGATGATTGCGGCAAGCAAAGACTCTTCTGAGGACCACCGCATCAAGTGGACTAGCTGGGATATCTTCTCAGAATCCCAGGAATTTCAGACACTACTAGGGGCCGGTTAGGGGCGGGTGCGAGACCTAACCTACGCTGGGCTCCCCACTTAGGGGGGAGACTTCTCCCTGGAGGCGACCTGCCCCCCTGGCCATTGACTGCACAGTGCGTGACGTGGGAGAGGTGGTCTCCTCCTTCATGCAGAGTGCTGCGGGCTGCCTGATGCGGGAGTCCGGAGGCTTCTTATTTGTTATATTTGAAATGTAATACTCTTTTTATGCATGCCCGACGAAATTTTACATTGACTGTACTTTGGATTGTCCTGGGTGTTATGTTTAACCCCTGCTTCTGATTGTATGTAAAATTGCTTCTTTTCTTTGAAAATGGAAAAATAAAGAATATATAAAAAAAAAAAGAAAACATACGATTGGGGGTAGTTTATGATCTAGCTGAATCTCCCCAGGGTTGCCCTCTAGAGGACAGGAGCACAATTTCATTGGCTCCTCTAGAAATAGATATTTAGTATCCAAAATCCTTGGAACGAATGAAATCTTATTGGTTTATTTTCATTCCTTCTAAATGATTCTAGCAGTAGTAGGATTCTAGGCGGGATTCTAGGCAGCTTAGGAAACGGCCTTCTTTCCTTCTGAAATTCGTTTGGGTCCATCTTATGACTTTCAGGTGGATCTGGAGCTGGTATCTTAACATTCATCCGAAATCTATGCCCTCTGAGCTGAGTGGAAGAGCCAGAGGCCCATCTTCCTCACTTGAAACAAAATATCCTTAGGTATCCAAAAGGGCATACAAATCTTTCCCTGACTCAGAAGACTCTGATGTTACCACTTTGTCACCCGCTGGGGGGAATTTAGATGGCTGCACATAATTTACCTTTTTTTAACTCCTGCTGTAGCAAATTTTTACTAACAAAATGGAAGCTCATGCATTTGCAGGGCACCTGCTAACAAAGTCCTCCTGGGCTTTCTGTTACTCTGCATTGTCAGCTGTGTCAGTTAAATCTAGTCAGCAACATGGCTGAGAGGCTGGGAGAGAAAGCTCCAAAATGGCCACTACCTTTCTTTTAAACTGTGCCAGGTTGTTGGTTTGGTTTAAGCGAGACAGAATGATCCCCCTTTAAGCCATTAGGACATCTTCTAGAGTAGAACTTAATCTAATGCAGCTATATTTACTCTACTGAAGTTTGTTATATTCTCTGCTGCTGAGAGGCAGGGGACTGTGCAATGAAAAATACAACTCTGTGAAGTACTCACCTGTAGAGTTGGTATTATACGCATACAGCACGTCCTGCTCCAGTAGTAGTAATAACATGTGGGTAGTCCTCCGCCTCCGGCGCCGTGCACTGCAGATATGTAGAAAACAAGCTCCTCCCGGCCCTTCATATACCGAGGGACCTCCCACAAATCCCCAGCATTGAAAAGCAGTGAGAAATAGAGACCAGGAGAAAGCAACCACCCAAAACTGGCAAAAATATCAAAGATAACAATCACCAACAGGGGATCCAGAACAAGGTGAAACAGGGTGGGGTGGAGCAGGACGTGCTGTATGCGTATAATACCAACTGTACAGATGAGTAAGTCACAGAGTTGTATTATTCTAAGCATACAGCACGTCCTGCTCCAGTAGTAGTAATAACATGTGGGACATCCAATAGCAGTGTCCATAAAGAAGGGTGGGATCCCCAACAGAAGGCAGCAGCAAGCAGTCTAAAACTACTGCCGCCTGCAGAACCTTGCGGCCAAACACAGCATAAGCTGAGGCCCGAACATCAACCTTGTAAAACTTAGTAAAGGTATGTACAGAAGACCAAGTAGTGGCCTTGCAAACTTGTTCAACAGAGGCCTGGTGCTGAAAAGCCCAAGAAGCCCCAACAGCTCGAGTAGAGTGAGCAGTAAGACGAAAGGGGGGGGGGGGGGGGGGGAGTCTTCCCCTTGGCAGTGTAGGCTTGAACAACAGCCTGACAAATCCATTTACTGATGGTAGACTTGGCGGGAGCCAAACCCTATCTAGGCCCATGAGGCACAACGAAGAGAGCATCCGTCTTCCTAAAGGCCTGCGTGGTAACCAAGTAAGACTTGACACACCTGACCACATCCAAGGAATGCAAAACCCTTTCCTCAGGGTTACTAGGATTGGGGCACAAGGAAGGAAGTACGATATCTTGATTCAAATGAAATGCAGACACAAACTTAGGCAGGAAGTCTGGCTTGAAGCGAAACACCACCTTGTCCCGGTGTCTCTCAAAGTAGGGAGGCTGAATAGACAAAGCAGCCAACTCAGACACACGTCTGACTGAAGTAATGGCTACCAGGAAGACAACCTTGAGCGTGAGCACAGCTAGGGCGGCCTCATGGATAGGCTCAAATGGAGCCCCCTGCAGGGCCGACAACACCAAGTTCAAGTCCCAAACAGGAACCATAGGTTTCCGAGGGGGGTGCACATGAGTGACCCCCTGAAAGAAGGTCTTGATAAGAGAGTGATGGGCAAAGGTCTTCTGAAAGAAGATGGACAGGGCTGAAACCTGGCCCTTCCAAGGTACTGAGCTTGAGATCTAAGTCTAGGCCATGTTATAAGAACTCCAGCACCCTGGATACTAAGAATTCCCAGCAGGGAAGAGACCTGGATTCACACCAGTCAATTTAAGCCCTCCACACTCTATAGTAGATGGCAGCAGAAGTCTTCTTTCTGGCTTGGACCATGGTAGCCACAACAGACGCAGACAAACCTTTTTCCCTCAAGATGGCGGTTTCAATAGCCAGGCCGTCAAAGCCAGCGTTAGTAAATTGGGATGGCGTAGAGACCCTTGCGTCAGAAGGTCTGGTAACCTTGGCAGATCGCACTGATCTACTGCCATTTGAAACACGTCCGCGAACCACACTCTTCTTGGCCACCTTGGGGGTCACCAGAATCGCGGGTAACCCTTCCAGAGCGATCTTGCGCAGCACTCTGCCCAGAAGGGGAATTGGTGGAAACACATACAGGAGCCGAAACTCCTTCCAAGACATTGACAGGGCATCCATAGTCAGAGCCAGAGGATCCTGAGACAGGGATACAAAGCTCGGGAACCGCCAGACCCTTCAGGTGCTGGGTCAATCGTTCCAGCACCAACCTGACCGCCCTGAGTTCCAGAACATTGATAGGAAGATGGGCCTCCTGAGGGCCCCACCTCCCCTGGAAGCGCAGGGACTTCCAGAAACCCCCCCAGCCCGAAAGACTGGTATCCGTCTTGACCGTCTCCCAGGAGGGAGCCAGGAAGGATCTGCCCCTTGTCAAATTCCTGTGGTCCAACCACCACGCAAGGGATTGTCTGACCGAGGGGGGAATCACCCAGCTGTCGTCCAGAGAAGCTGGGTCCTTGTTCCATACTGACAGAAGGTGAAGCTGCAGAGTTCTCAGATGAAACTGGGCAAAGGGCTCCGCCTCGAAGATTGCCACCATCGAGCCCACCAACTGCATTCCCTGCCGGATGGAGGGATGAGGGTTCGCGAGCAGGGATCTCGCCTGGGTTGTCAGAGCTTCCACCTTCTGCGGAGGAAGGAATATCCTTGACTGAACCGAGTCCAGAATCATCCCCAGAAATGGGGTCACTGAGGAGGGGGACAGAGAGGACTTTGGGTAATTGATCACCCAGCCGAAGGACTCCAGGGTGGACACCACCAATCAGGTGTCCAGCTCTGCCTGCCGCAGAGACCGAGAGGTGATGAGAATATCGTCCAGGTAGGGCAACACGCGTATGCCCTTTAGTCTTAAGAGATACATCACCCCTGCCAGCACCTTGGTGAAGACCCTGGGGGCCGACGTGAGGCCGAATGGGAGGGCCACGAACTGATAGTGCTGATACATCAGCGCAAATCTGAGGAACCTTTGGTGCCCTGAGAACACCGGCACGTGCAGGTAAGCGTCCTTGATGTCCACAGATGTCATGAAGTCCCCTGGACGCAGCAAGGAAATGAGCGCAGAGTTTCCATATGAAAATGCCTGCTTCTGACAAACTTATTTAGGATTTTCAAATCCAGAATGGGTCTGACTGACCCGTTCTTTTTGGGCACCGTGAACAGGTTGGAATAAAACCCCAAGCCCCTGTCTCTTAAGGGGACCTTGCAGATGACCCTGAGCTCCAAAAGGTCCTGCACAGCCAGCATCAAGACCCGAGCTGAGGCAGGATCCTGTGGGATCCGAGACCCGACAAACCTGGTAGGGGGCAGCACCGCAAATTCTATCTTGTAACCGGAGGATACTACCTCCTGAATCCACCGGTCTGGGACGAGGCGTCTCCAGACATGCTCGAAGTGCTGTAGACGTCCCCCCACCCTGACGGGCGAGGGCGCCCCTTCATGCTTGGGGGGTCTTGGGGGGGGGGGGCTTTGGGCTTGGGCCCCCAGGAGGAGCCGGGACGGCGTCCTCTGTTCTTGTTCCAGGGTTCTGAGCACGACCCAGAGAAGGACACCCCTCTACCTTGCTTGGTCCCCCGGTAGGGGGGTAGAATGGGAGCTTGGACCACGAAAGGGCCGAATCTGACGCTTGCGCTGGGGCAGCTTGCCCCCCTTGGCAAAGATATCTAATCTTTCTCCAAACAGGCGCAGTCCTTTAAACGGAAGCCCCGTAAGGGCCTTCTTGGCGACATTGTCAGCAGCCCACTGGCGTAACCAGACCGCACGGCGTATGGCTACCACCAGAGCAGAGGATTTAGCACTCAGCTTAATAGCATCGTCCGATGCAGATAGGATATAATTCACAAAGGTCTCACAGGTGGCCAGAGCATTGGCGGTATCAGAGGGCAAATCATCCGCCCCTTCCAGAGCAGTCTTAACCACAGTCCTGAGCGCCACCGCCGTGATGGCTAAGGCGCAAACCGGGCGGAGCGACGCTCCCCCAAATGCAAAGGCGTGACATGCCAATTGATCAACTCGCCGATCCTCTAGCTCCCGCAGCGTAGTAGTGTCAAGGGAGTGCATAATAGAGGTATTGGACAGACTCAGAATCGGGGCATCGAACTCGGGCCAGTGTCCAGCACTTAACCAGATCGGCAGGAAATGGATACTTCTTATCCACAGCCTTGGGAATCCCCTGGAGTTTACTGGGATGTTCCCATTCTTTCAGCACTAGGTTATTAAAGTGAGAGTTTGTTCGGGAAACTCCAACCGCACCCTAGCGGTATGAAACAGATCGCCCCGCTGCCGAGGTGCCGCGGGAGGGGGAGAGAGGGATAAAACATCAAAGATCTGAGACAACAGTCTGTCAATGTCGTCCTGGGACCAAAGATCAGAGCCAGACTCCTCCTGACTCCTAGACTCGTCCTCGTAGGATCCCGAGTCAGATAGTTCCTTCCTCTGATGGGGACTGAGCATAGGAAAGCAGCAAATCTTCAGATTCTACAGGGAGAATAGTAGCTTCAGGGTTCAAATGACGCTTCTTGGCAGTAGCCTTGTGCGCCAGGGAGCCAGCGATAAAGCTTTCCACACTGGCCAATCTAGAGGCCAAATCAGCGTAAGAATCCCCACTAGTATCGGGGGTTATGCTCAAGCTAGGGGGAGTAGGGGAAATAAGGCGAGGTGCGGGCCCAGCCTCGGAAGAGGTGGGGAGACCGGCTAGCGCCTGTTGAGCACAAGGTACGCAGACCCGTGAATTATCACTGCTGCTAGGTGAAACCCCATAAGCTGCACACCGACTGGCTTGTCCCAGGGGGACCCCGTTTGCGATGTCCTGGGATGCCTCCATATGGTGATTATTAACTTCAATGTGCCAGTAGGGATTGACGCTTTAAGCAACCCTGGATGCCCCTATGACCCTCTGGGAAGTGGGAGTAAAATCTGAAAAATGGTCTGGACCGGGCGCTACGTCGGACTAGGGGAAGCCACCGATGACCGCTGTCTGAAAGACACAAAGGGAAACAGGGATGTCAGAGCCGAGCGCGAGGAAACAAGCTAGAAAAAGGATCGCCCATGAGGGCACTTACAGTCTGCGAGGGGAGGACCGTCCTCACCCTGCGCATGCGAGAAGGAAATGGCGCCCAGCGAACCTCGAAGGGAGGGCAATAGCGGTCGATGACGCGGAACGCGCCAGGCCGAACCACGCCTCCCCCCCGGAGCGCGCGAAGCTAGAAGGCGCGCAGCCAATTAGGAGAGAATGTAGCTACGTCAGCATCACTTCAGAGAAGAGGTCTGACGAAGTGAGCAAGGGAAATTGAAACACGCCGTAGCTTCCCCAAAACGTGCTGCTGTGTGAGCATAAGGCAAAGTAAAACGCTGCGGTCATTTTAAAATTAAGCAAGTGAAGCGCGCTCTGACACCCAGTAGCTGTAAGAGTCTAAAGTGTACTTAGGGCAAGGAGTAGGCCATCAACACACAGCCCCCCCCCCCCTCTTTTTCCCCCACTAACGGGGGAATCTGGGAAGGAAGGTGACCCGAATAGAGGGTTCACCGTTAGATGGGGCATGGGGGCACTAGTGCGGGAGGGGCATCCACTGAAGGCTCACCATTTGCCTTAACCGCCTACCCTATGGAGGGGGATTGCGGTGGAGACTAGCTCCGTAAGCACACTAGGTGCTGCCTACCTTCACCCGACCAACGCAGCCCTGGGAGGCATATTCTTAACAAGAAGGACGGGTGGAAATAGTCCCGCAGGGCCTTGGGCTGTAAAGCCCCGCTCGCCTGCGAGAGCGCGATACTTCATGTCTTCGCAGTTCCAGCACTGCAGAGAAATCTGGGGATTTGTGGGAGGTCCCTCGGTATATGAAGGGCCGGGAGGAGCTTGTTTTCTACATGTCTGCAGTGCACGGCGCCGGAGGCGGAGGACTACCCACATGTTATTACTACTACTGGAGCAGGACGTGCTGTATGCTTAGAATATATCCCCAGCCCCTCGCCAGAAGAGGAGGAAGAGGATACTTGTCTTTTAAAGAGGAACTTTGGAGACCCTGGAGTCTAAGACTCCAGAGCCACCCGAGTTCCAGTCCTTGGGGCATCCCAAATTAGGATGCCCCGCTGTGTGAAACCCCCATGAACTCCAGAAAAACATCCTCACCGCGTCTGTGTGCTCCGGCCACATCTCCTACTCCCCTCTATCCATGCGTGCGTCCGGCCTTCCTGAATGGGCGGCACGGTCAAGCCACGGCTGCAATGGGGGCGGGGGGATGCGGCTGGCGGTGCCAGTTGGCTGCTTAACCGTCTAAGCGGTGCCAAAGGGAGCCGAGTGACAGTGAGCGTGCAGCTCAGTCAATCACTGCGCCGTCGGAGCAGAAGGAAGGTAAGTGAAACGGGGCGAGGGGGGGGCAGTACCCACAGCGGGGCAACCCAATTCAGGATGCCGCCACCACCGCAGAGAGGAACAGTAAAGTGTAAAGTGAAATTCATGTGTGTTTCTGGGTTTGCAGTAATACTGTATTTGTTCCTTTTGGTCTCTTTGTAAGTAATCAGGCATTGTAGGGACATTGTAGGGAATGTACAGAAGTCTAAATGACCCCTCTACAATCAAAAAGGACAATCAAGGAAAATCAGAGAACAGAGCTTCTCAGTTGATCACCAGAATCAAATAAGGGAACAAAAAAAAAAAAATATTCAGATCTAAAATGTGCATCCACATTTCTGCATCAATATTTGAAAGTTCTTGGGTCACAGATGAATATTTTTCTGCCTATATAAAGCCAACTTCCTAGTAGGTGTTGCTAAAACTTATATGTATTGATTGGTTAGCTGACTCCTCCATGGGGTGACCTGTTAACTTGACAACACATTAGCATTAACATAATTACCTTGCCACCTCGGAGGATGTGGTACCATACAGATGTGCCACCAAAGTCCACATGGAAGTCTGTGTAACAGCCCCGCACACTCATGAGGCAATATCTGCAACAAAGAAAATCATTTTACAGTATCAGCTATATTATGCAAAACTAAAGAAATGTACATTGATGTTTATACAATTTGAATTTTGCCCACTCTCTCATATTGAGGACAAAGAAAAAAAAATAAAATGTTTAATTGCTAAAGAAGAATTCGGCCTATACGTGAACTTTAGACTGTATTATGATAAATCTGTAATGCTAACATGTTATCTCTCGCAGGAGGAACAAAAACTCTTACAAAAAAAAAAAAAAAAAAAGAACCCAACTACACTTGCATCCATCATATCTGTTGTACTTAGACGTGAAAATACTAAAAATTTTGACATTATATTTATCCCAAATTATCTGCCCATAAAGACCCGTTTAAACAACTTTATAAACAAATGCAAACAAAGCAAAGACAATTTCCTGGGCAAGACTGCAGCTGCAAAAATGCTTTTTCACTGTCCTTTCTATACACTGTGCAAAACCTACCACCCAGAATACCCCAACATTTCTTAGATACCCTAGATAAGATCTTGTCCCGCTTATACTGGAACACCCACAAACATAGAACTGCATAATATTAACGCGACCAATAACACTTGGCAGCAGAGGGGCAGTATCATTGCCACCGGACGCGGTGTCCAGTATCATTGCCAGCGGACGCGGTGTCCAACGCATCCGGTGGCAATAGGGGCACTCCAGGCACGTGTATGGGGACAGAACTGACAATATATATATATAAAGCGGCGAGGTCCGTCACAACGCTTGCAATACAATTGAATTAACACAATTGAGCCATATTAGGAGCCCAGGACATGCCCTGCAATTTAGAGCAACAGTGGCAAATTTGTTACCAGACAAAAACACAATTCTGTGATACTCACCTGTAGAATTGGTTTTTCTGTTAATCCATTCCAGGCCGTCATTCAATATGATTGGGTAATTCCCTGCCCGAAGGGGCGTGACTGCAAGACAAAAGCGTGGCTCCGCCTCCCGGCCTATATCCTTCCAGCTGACTTGCTTGATTCCAGTTAATTAAAAAGCAGTATAGCCAGTCGCCCGGGAGGCATACCTATATCTCTTGGAGACAAAAAAGGCTGGAGACAACAAAGAAGACTCCTCTCTCGGATTATAAATAAGTACTATTTCTTTCTTTTTTTTTTTTTTTTTTTTTTTTTTTTTATCACTCCACAAGACTAGGCATCCAAGACATGCAAAATATTGTTATAAACAAAGAACACCATAAAAAGGGTATCAAGGATAGATCGTAACTTCCTATATTCCCCCAAAAGAGGCGGGTCGGACGGCCTGGAATGGACTAACAGAAAAAACAATTCTACAGGTGAGTATCACAGAATTGTGTTTTTTCTTCCAATCCATTCCAGGCAGTGCTTATTCAATACTATTGAGATATCCAAAAGCAGTGCCAAATATGGGCAGGGTCCCCAAAGCGGAACAGCAGGTAGTTCCTTTCACTACCGCCTAAAGAACTCTTCGACCAAATACAGCGTAAGCTGTACCCGTTTTACCTTGTAAAATTTGGTAAATGTATGAACCGAAGACCAGGTGGCAGCTTTACAAACCTGTTCCACAGAGGCCCGATGCTGAAAAGCCCAGGAAGCACCAATGGCCCTAGTGGAAAGAGCTGTGACCCAAAACAAGGGGCTCCTTCCCCTTGGCAGAATAGACTCTTACCACTGTCTGCCTAATCCATCGATTGACGACAGACTTAGCTGGTGGAAGACCTTTCCGTGGACCCTCAGGTATGACATAAGAAGTCCAAACTCTGGAAAGATTGTGTAGTAGTGAGATAATACTTTAGTGCTCTCACTACATCCAGTGAAGAACACCCCTTCCTTATTAGACACTGGAACAGGACATAAGGAAGTCAAAACCATCTATTCATTAAACTGAAAAGATACCTTTAGGAAGATATCCTAAAACACTCAAATAACGAGGCTTACTGATAAGCTAATTCAGAAAAACCCCAAGCCGGCTAAGTGGATTATGGAGGAGGCCGCACCTGAGCGACTCCTTGTAAAACAAGTTCTGATAAAAACATTCTCAGCTATGGTTTTCTCAAAGAAGATAGATCGCAGATATTTGTCCTCAATTGAAGACCTTCATCAAGACCTCTGCAAAAAAACATGATGTATTCTGTAAACAGAACAGCACTACAAGTGAACCCCTGGATTCACCTATAATTGCTTGCAACACTCAATAATAGATAATTTGATAAAGATTTCTTCCTGGCCTGAATCATAGTCTGGATAACTCTGGCAGAAAAAACCCCTTCTGCCAAGATAAAGGATTCAATAGCCAGGCAGTCCAAGCCATAACTAACTTTTTAGTACACGACCCAGGAGTGAAATGCATAAAGAAGCTTGAATGCTGACCACTAAACAGTCAGGGCATCTGTTGCTGTTAGAGGATCCCTGGACCGGGACAAACTTCGGATCTTCAGACTGTGCCCTGATGCAAGAACTATGTCTGGGATCCCCCAGCACATGCATAGGGATTAAAAAATCCTCTGGCTAAGAGATCATTCCCTCTGATGCAGGATCGTTCTGCTGAGATGAACGGCCTGCAAGTTGTCCACTCCTGGTATGTGTACGACCAAAATACATGGAACCAGTTTCTCAGCCCAAAGTAAAAACCCAGCTCACTCCATCAAGACTTTACTGCTTCTGGTGCCCTCATGGAGGCCGATATATACCACCTCCGTCCGATTTTCTGTTTGAATCCGGATGGGATGCCCCTTCAGATTGTATGTCCAATATCTGAAATACAATAGAATCACTCTCAGTTCCAGGATATTTATGGAGAGTCTGCTCTCCTTCAGACTCCATTGTCACTGAATCGTTTGCGACTCCATGACACTCCCCCTACCATATAGACTGGCATCCGTGGTGATGATCTTCCACTGTACTGGAAGAAAGAATTTGCCAATCTGAAGAGGCTGAGGACCAGGCTAGAGACCGCATTGCTGACTGTGTCATGCAAAAAGAGTGATCCAGAGTGTGTGGGTCCCGATCCCAGATTGTGAGCAATTCCATCTGCAGGGGTCTTGAGTGAAACAGTGCAAAAGATACTGACTCAAAGATAGATACCATCAGGCCCAACAGACATATTCCTTGATGAATCGTCGAGTGAGGACAAGACGAGAAACCCTGTACCCTGGCCTGAAGTAAGAGTCACTTCTGTGTTGGAAAAACACCTTTGCCTGAGACGTGTCTAATGACAGTCCCAGAAAAGTATAACTCTTCAAGCTATGAAATGATGTCTGACTTAAGAATTCGACTGGATAGACATTATATCCTTCTGGGCCCCCCGATATGATGGGGCCCATATCAGCCAATAGACTCAGTAAGGGATTACATGTATCCCTGACTTCTTAGAGAAAAACATGAGACCTACCAACACCTTGGTTAACACCCTGGGACTGATGATAGACCGAAGGGTAGCGCCACAACCTGAAGAAGTAGGGCCACCTACTAAAATGTAGGTATGCATCCTTATATATACACTGTGTTTATAAAAATCCAATCTCCAATCTCTAAAAAGGTGAGAAACGGCAGATCTCAATGCATCTGCTTTCTGCTGAATTCGGGATACCCCTGACCAGAGATCTCTGATGGGGTCTGGTTCCTAAAATGATTTTGTAACCTGAGGATACAAATATCTTTTACATGCAGCCTGCAAAAATGAGCCGAATGCAGAAGCTTCCCAACCCCCACACCTCAAGGGCGGGGGCATCCCTTCCTGCCTGAGCCGGCTTCAAAGGGGATCTGGCTTTGTTCTGCCAGACACCTGTTGCCTTAATTTGGAACTTTGGGATACCGAAGAGAATTTATCTTTTTTATTTTTATTTTTTTTGGTAATAAGACAAAGAGGCCGAACCTCTAGCCGGAACCCCGGAGTATTAGAGGCCCTGTGGAAGCAGAATTAGACTTCGGTTTTAGAAGCAGATTAGATCACTTACCACTAGTAGCATGCTTTACCATGTCAACCAAGCCTTCCAACAGACGCCCCCCTTAAAAAGGAGTCCTTTCATATTCCTTTTAGAGGCTGTCAGCTGGCCATTGCTTAAGTCATAAAGCACGCCTTAAGGGGACCCCCAGAGCTAGGCCTCTGGCACTTACCACATCAAATCCTCCATAGCCAGGCCTGTTGGAGTCAAACTGATCTTGAACAACTGGGAGCATGTCTTCCAAGAATGACCCAAGAGTCAGAGACCAGATGCTCCCAAAATTCTATGAATGTAACACCGGCCAGCCCCAAGGTCGACCTCATAATAGATAAGCATGACATGCCACCTGATCTACGCATTTATCTGCTGGATACTTTGGAGAAGCACTATCAGAGGATGTTAAAACGAAAATCTTAGAGACCTGGCACCAGAGCGTCCGCCATAGGAGGGTAAGACCATAATTCAATCTGATCTGGAGGAAAGATATATAGTATCTAGTACTTTAGGAATGGTCGGAAGACAACCTGACTTCTGCCATTCCCTATTGATCAGATTATAATACAAATGCTCTGCAATATCCTTCAGAAATGGAGAAAATCAACCATCCATCCAACTTCTCCTTAACAGATAACTTCTTGGGAGACTATGGCCGACAATATCTGCTTCCACTCAGAGGAAACAATTCTTTTCTTTTAGAATTCTTTTTTTTTTCCTTTTTCAGTAGCCAATACTCCATTATGACACTCTAAAGTTTTAGGACCACTTGAGGGCTGCTGACAGATTAAAGTCTCAGAAGGAGACTATGGTAGCCACAATATCCTCTTCAAACCAGAGGAAAAAAAAAACTTCTTTTAAAATCTTTTCAGTAGCCAATACTCCATGATGACTCTATAGGTTTAGGACCACTTGAGGGCTGCCGACAGAGTTAAAAGACTCAGAAGGAGACTATGGCAGCCACAATATCCTCTTTAAACCGGTACGATTCACATCACGGTCCGCATGAAAACTGCCAAGGGGTTTCTCAGAGCCCCTTCAGGGAGGAGACATCCGCCTCCCTATCCACTACAACCGTAGCATAATCCCTGAGCACCGTGCTATCCTTATCCAGTGCCACTGCATGCCACTGGATATGGGGTAAATCTGATAAAGACCAGATGACTAGCCCAGATGCCTCTGCCATGGTGAAATTAATAATACTAGTCTATGACTCTGGGGATCTGAGACCAAGTATATATAGGTTCTCGACAGTCACCTACTGCGAGTCCTCTGAGGGTAGACCACCATATAATTATATTACAATATAAATTATATATTACCTTGCCCTTTCCCAATCAATAAAGATAAAAAATTAAATAAAAAAATAACCTACCAAAAGGTTTAGGTCCACTTGAGGGTAGCCGTGCAGCAGCTTAGAGAAGCCCTTTTGCGATCTCTGGCGATGCTAGGCACCTTGCCTAGCCGAAAATGTTTGAGCTTGGTCGGCGAGAAACCCGTGCCCCGTCGCGGAGGAGAACCGGCCACTTCAGCGGAGCTGGTGACTTCGCTATGCCGAAAATCTTCCAGCGGCCCCGCCTAGAGAAAACGTGTAGTACCGCTGAAAAGAACCGGAGATCCCAGCGGAGCTAGCTGCTACGCTAAGCCGAAAATCTATCCACAGATGCGGACAGACGAAGCGATCTGCACCTGGTACTTCGCCAAGCCAAAAAATACCATTTTGTGAGTACTCACCTGAAAAATGGATATTGTTGGTGTGCCACACACCCCGCTTCACTTCTTAAATATTCATTACTTCATGGGTTAATCACCTGCAGGTGACGTAGTGCAGAGAGGAAGTCTTGTAACGAGCCCCACCTTCCGGCCTATATATACCTGGTACCTCCCTTCAATCACCAGTATAATCAACAAAGCAGTAATACAAGGTACCAGTATTCCACCAGTAACCTCAAAATCAAATTTGATATAAAAAAGGCTTCACCATATAAAGGCTTCGGTAATACCGAAAAGGGCGGGTGTGAAGCGGGGTGTGTGGCACACCAACAATATCCATTTTTCAGGTGAGTACTCACAAAATGGTATTATTCTTGGTGTGCCACACACCCCGCTTCACTTCTTAAATATTCATTACTTCATGGGACATCCAAAAGCAGTGTCCACAAGGGCTGGGCAACTCAAGGCCAGGTGAAGCATAACTTAAACGACTGCAGTCTGCAGAACTTTGCGGCCGAAAACAGCATCCGCTGAGGCCCGCACATCAACTTTGTAAAATTTAGAAAAAGTGTGAACAGAAGACCAAGTGGCGGCCTTACAAACCTGTTCAACCGAAGCTTGGTGCTGAAAAGCCCAAGACGCCCCAACAGCGCGAGTGGAATGAGCAGTGATACGAAAAGGGGGAACTCTTCCCTTGGCAGAATAGGCCGCAGTAACGGCCTGACGTATCCACTTGCTAATGGCAGATTTGGCTGGTGCCAAACCCTTCCTAGGCCCATGGGGCACAACAAAAAAGGAATCCGTCCTACGGAAAGGAGACGTGATAACCAAGTAGCACTTAACACAGCGTACTACATCCAAACAATGCAAACCCCTCTCTTTGTCATTCTTCGGATTAGGACATAAGGAGGGAAGAACAATATCTTGGTTCAAATGAAAAGCAGAAACAACCTTAGGAAGAAAGTCTGGCTTGAATCGAAAGACCACCTTATCCCGATGCTTCTCGAAGTAGGGCGCCTGAATAGACAAGGCCGCCAATTCCGAGACACGCCGGATCGAAGTGATCGCTACCAAGAAGACAATCTTCTGAGTCAGGGTAGATAAAGCAATCCCTTGCAAAGGCTCAAAAGGAGGAGCCTGAAGAGCAGAAAGAACCAAATTCAAATCCCAAACCGGGAGTAATGGTTTCCTGGGAGGCCGCACATGCGTAACCCCCTGGAAAAAGGTTTTAACTAAAGACTTAAGCGCAACACGCTTCTGAAAAAAGATAGATAAGGCAGAAACCTGCCCTTTCAACGTACTTAGCTGAAGACCAGAGTCCAGCCCAGATTGTAAAAACTCCAGAACCCTGGGGACCGAAAATACCCTACAAGAAAAAGATCTCATCTCGCACCAAGCGATATAGGCTTTCCAGGTCCTATAGTAGATGACAGAAGAAGACCTCTTTCGGGCACTGATCAAAGTCTTAACGACAGAATCAGAAAGACCCTCTTCCTTTAGGATGGAGGTCTCAGCAGCCAGGCCGTCAAAGCTAGCGCTGGCAAATTGGGGTAACACAATTGACCCTGAGTGAGCAAATCGGGCCGAAGGGGCAGAACGACCTGGTCCACTGCCAGCCGAACGATGTCTGCGAACCACACTCGCCTCGGCCACCTTGGGGCCACGAGGACGGCGGACACCCCTTCCAGAGCCAACTTCCGAAGCACTCTGCCTAGCATGGGTGTCGGAGGAAACAGGTACAGAAACCCCAGATCCCCCCAGCTCAGGGACATGGCGTCCACTGCCAGAGCCAGAGGATCCTGGGAGAGCGATACGAAGCTCGGGAGCCTGTGATTGTGACGAGAGGCAAACAGGTCCACCTCTGGAGTCCCCCATTGGCGACACAGTGAGCGAAATACCCGAGGATGGAGGGCCCATTCTCCCCGACGGGGAGAGCCCCTGCTCAAGCGGTCCGCTTTCAGGTTCTCCACTCCTGGGATGTATACCGCCGAGAGACGAGGAACATGGGCTTCTGCCCAGGTCAGGATCAGGGACACCTCCCTGAGAGCACTCAGGCTGCGAGTCCCTCCCTGATGATTGATGTAAGCAACCGCTGTTCGATTGTCTGAACGCACCTGGACCGGAAGGCCCAGAACGTGCTGAGTCAGGAGAGTAAGCACCCGACGGATGGCTCTCAGTTCCAGAATATTGATGGGTAAGAGGGCCTCCCGAGGTCCCCACTGCCCCTGGAACTGCAGCTCCTTCCAGAATCCGCCCCATCCCGACAGACTGGCGTCCGTGGTGACAATTTCCCAAAGGGGGGCCAGGAAAGACCTGCCCTTCACGAGATTGGTCGAGACCAACCACCACTGGAGGGACTGCCGGACCCGGGAGGACAACTGGAAGGGCTGATCCAGCGACCGAGGCTGGCGGTCCCAAGACGCCAACAGATAAAGCTGAAGCGTCCTCGTGTGGAATTGAGCAAAAGGAACTGCCTCGAAGGAGGCAACCATCAACCCTACCAGCCTCATCCCCAGACGGATGGACGGCCGAGGATTGGAGAGTAGGACCCGAGCCAACTCCTGAATTAAAAGAATTTTGGACTGAGGGAGAAACACTCTGTGTTGATAAGAGTCTAACCGCATCCCCAGAAAGGACACCACCCTGGCCGGAGCGAGGGAGGACTTGGAGAGGTTGATCACCCAACCGAAACTTTCCAGCGTGGAGAGCACCACCCTGGTGTCTTTCTCCGATTGATCGGGTGACGGAGCCATGATAAGAAGGTCGTCCAAATAAGGTACGACACGAATGCCCCGAGCTCTGAAAATGGCCATGACCCCTGCCAGCACCTTGGTGAACACTCTTGGAGCTGAGGTAAGGCCAAACGGAAGTGCCACGAACTGATAATGCCGATCCTTCATCATGAATCGAAGAAAGCGTTGATGAGGGAGGCAGATGGGAACATGCAGATAAGCATCCTTGATGTCTATAGACGTCATGAAGTCCCCTTGCCGAAGAGAGCCGACGGCAGTGCGCAAGGTTTCCATGTGAAACTTCCGAAAACGGATGAACCTGTTGAGCAACTTCAGGTCCAGGACGGGACGAACCGACCCATCCCTCTTGGGGACAGCGAACAGATTGGAGTAGAAACCGAGGCCCATCTCTAAACGCGGTACCGGCCGGATGACCGCCATCTCTAACAGATCCTGTACCGACGCCAGGAGCCCCTGTGCAGCCGAAGGATCGATGGGCACCCGAGACCGAAAGAACCGTGAAGGAGGGCGAGACTCGAACTCCAGTTTGTAACCGGACGACACTATCTCCTGAATCCACCTGTCCGGAACCTCCCGGTTCCAAACCTGGGAGAAGTGTCGCAATCGTCCCCCCACCCGCACGGGTGAGGGCGGCCCCTCATTGCTGAGTGGGCTTACCCGCAGGTTTGGGCTTGGAGCCCCAGGACTGGGCGGGACGGCCACGGCCCCTTCCCCGCGTCCAACCTGTACGACTGGTAGAGGGAAGGGAAGTCCCCCTACCCGCTCTGTATCCTCGAAAGGACGGCCTACCAGAAACAGCCCCTCTAAAGGGGCGTCGAGGCCTCCTGCGTTGTGGCATCTTGCCACCCTTTGCGACTGAATCAATTTTCTCCCCGAACAGCCTCAGCCCCAAAAAGGGGAGAGCTGTGAGCACCCTTTTAGAAGCTGAGTCCGCCGACCACTGTCGCAGCCATACTGACCGACGAATAGCGACCAGCATTGCCGCTGTCCTGCTACTCATAGCCAGCGCATCGTCCTGAGCGGATAGAACGTAAGACACAAAAGAATCGCACTGCTTAAGCGCAGCGAACTCATCACAGGCGGGATTGAGATCCTCGCATAGCCCCTGGATAACAGATCTTACCGCTAAAAGAAGAAGGGCCGAAGCGCACAAGGGGCGCATTGTTGACCCAGCATAAACAAAGCCATAGCGAGCATACTGGTCAATTCTACGATCCTCCCCATCCTTAGGGACAGAGGTCTCAGCAGACTGTACCATAGCGGAGCTAGATAACCCTAGCACAGGGGTATCGACTTCAGGAGGGACGGACCAAAGCTTCAGCAATTCTGGCGGAAAAGGATAACGCTTTTCCCAACTGGGAGGGATTCCAGATAACCGTGTGGGATGTTCCCATTCTTTCAGGACCACCCTCTCAAAGTGGTGCTGTCTGGGAAAAACCAAACGCGGCTGAGGCTCTTCAAACAACTGACCCTTTGGCCGGGTGACAGCCTCAGGCGGATCTAAATTCAAAATTTCAAACATTTGTGCCAGAACGGAGGGGGTGTCAAGGGCAACCCCCGCCGACCAATCGCCAAACGCATCAGCCTTAAGCTGACCTGCCGGCTCATCTGACTCCAAGAGGAATTCACCCTCATCCGGGGAGCCATCGGACCATTCCACAGGCTCACATAATTCGTCCTGAGGAGCCGAAGAAACCGGAGTCAGGCGCTTCCGTTTTGCAGAGGCCTTTAGCCCCGCTTTAACGGGCAATACTTCCCGAAGATCGGCTGATTTTACCACCACCTCGGATTGCGAATCCCCACCCTTGACAATGTCATGCGGGGTCCGGAACAGGGAGGGAGAGGCAGGAGAAGATAGAGGTTGCGACGGGTCAGCCGCCGGATCAACAGACTGACGCGCAACAATCTGCCTTGCACAAGAAATGCAAATAAAGATATCATCAGCAGGGAGCGCAGCCCCACATTTTACACACCCCCTGGGCGGCTCTGACGAGTCGTTTCCGGTAGTAACAGAAGCCTCCATATTGGTGATTTATGGTATCGCAAATACTGGGACTTTTAATGCATAAGCCAACCCGGGATGCCCCTTTATAAGAATGTCCCGGAAGGGAGGGTTTTTATTTTTATATTTTTTTTTTTTTTTTTTTTAAGAGAAAAAGGTCCCCCTTAACAGTCTCAAAATAAATATATATACATATATATATGTATATATGTATCCAAAATGTGCAATTTCATATCAAGAAAGACTAGCCAGGCAATATAGAGCCGGAGGCCGCAGTAAAAAGAGGGATCCCAGGATCTGAAAGGAAAGAAAAAACAAACCATCAGATCCCTTGTGAGAGTAACAAGCAGCATGTTCACAATAGTACAACAAAGAGAGTGCCTCCTTAAAAGTCAGCCCCATGAGTAAAACTCATTCTGGCCCCACAAAAGCGAGGCCGCTTACCTGTTACCGACGCCAGGAGCCAGACCGGAGGGACATGTAGCAGCCGCAGCACACAAAAACTCATGTGCTGCTGCAGCGCGCGCCCCCCCCCCCACGTGACCTCTTTTCACCGCAACATGAAGGAAGCGAGGCTGAGGCCGCCGAGCGCCGCTTCCGCCGGCGCCGCTTCCGCCGGCGCCACGCCCCCCCGCGTCACAGGGAGCCTGCCCTGCTCTAATCAACGGGGGAATGCCACCAGCTGCGCTGGCTGACACCGAGCCGGCGGAGGAGGAGGAGGGGAAAAAGAGACACAAGCGCAGCCACACAGGCTGCCGCACGGAGCAGCGGGGAAGGAAGGGAGGCGGGAGGGAACCAACTGAGGCCAGCTGAGCGCGGTCCGCTGCCCCACCCCCATAAAGCAGACCAAATACACTGGCCATGCCTAAAGCATCTGCCCGGAGCCCCAGGTTAAAAAACAGTTACTATGTAAAAGTGAACACACAGAAATAACACACAGTGAAAACATCATACAAGATACACAACCCTCTGTACCCCCCCCCCCCCCCCCCCAAGTGAAGGGAGAAAGGACCGGAGCGGGGGAGAAAGGGCTACGGGGACCCTCGGGACAGGGGCATCCCATTTCCGGATCACCATGCCGGATTGCCGCATTGCCCCCAAAAGAGGGGGATGAGCGGAGGAGATAAGCTCCTAGGCACCAATAGTGCCATCTACCAATTACCCGGTGAGCAGCCTAAGCTGGGAGGCTTCCTATCCACCATAGAGGTATACAACTCAAACCGGGCAGAAATAGACCAAAAGGGGGGTGGCGGGGTAAGCCCCGACCTACCTGTAAGCAGGAAACTTCCAACCTCTGCTTGTCACGCAGAGAGAAAAATACTGGTGATTGAAGGGAGGTACCAGGTATATATAGGCCGGAAGGTGGGGCTCGTTACAAGACTTCCTCTCTGCACTACGTCACCTGCAGGTGATTAACCCATGAAGTAATGAATATTTAAGAAGTGAAGCGGGGTGTGTGGCACACCAAGAATATCTTTCCACAGAGGCGGACGGACGAAGCGCTCTGCGCCCGGTACTCAGAACAGAGCAGCATAAGGGACCTAGGAAGACAGACAGGGTCTTGCCCCCTCTTCAAAGGTATAATCTGAGAAACAAAAAAAGTAAATGGAAGAGGAGTCTAGAGAGCCATGCCAACCCAACTGCTGCTGTCCTAAACTTCTTAAATCGATGTTTGAAGCACTTGATGCTGTCTCCCTACTCGAACACTATGGGGTCGATTCAGAACCAGGTGAGAATTCTCACTCCTTTTTAAGGGGAGAAAATTGCCATTGACTTATTGTCTCCCGGGTGTAAAATTTTCACCCGACTCCAAATCAGCCCCAAAGCAGACAATGAAAGTCAACGTTTTCTGTCATTGAGTGAGAATTCTCACCTGGCACTTCATATAAACCTACGAAAACTGATCTAGACATCTTAGCGACTTAAAAACACATCTCAGTATGTCCTCTATAGGACTGCCAGAAAGCAAAATGTCATCTAAAATCAACAAAAACCTTAAAACTACTAAAGAACTAAAAAAGAACAGACTCCTCCTAGAAAGAAAACATACTCCTCACTTTTAGTATCACTTCGCCACCTCTCCCAAATATATTTGAATATGGGAAATAGACTTGGGATTCCCGTTCTCAGGATTGGAGAAGAGGAATTTGTATAACTAGATACCGTCATTTACATGAAATCACCCCCACTCCATATATTCTGCTTAAAATTTATTTCAGGATTTTATTTAATGTCCGATTATATCACCATAATAAAACCTTTGACTGCTGGTGGTGGATCAGGTATGGCAACTCGCATACATATTTGGTGGGACTGCATACACACAAAAATCACTCTGGGCTCTAGTTGATCAATTCTTTAAGCAGAGACTATAAGCACACTATCCCATCACATTGTAAAGAACTATGGTTAACTGCAATGCCCAGCCGGCAAAAACACACCTACATGGAAAAACCTACTCCTTGATGGGTGTCGAGACCTCACAAATACGTCTCTGCTATTTAGACTTTGTTTAATCCCGCTAGCAGAGAAGAGAAGCAGGTGCAGGCGAGCTGCAACATTGTAATATTTTAAACCATAACAAACACTGGTCTGTCTGTGAAGGAAAGACTCATGAAATACAATTCCCAGAACTCTTGTGGACTACCCATGAGGAAAGAGACAGGAAAAACATGGAACAGCTGCCCAATATAAAAAGAAAGCACCTTTCTTGCCCTGGGAACTGGAAGGAGGAAGTGTATGCTCGTTTGGACTGTGGAATCAGAGTCTGGAAAGATGATGGTCAGCTCGTGGTCCCTGAATTTTGTAAAAGAACCAGCACTCCAATGTAAAGGTAAAAGTAAATGAGCTTATATTTGTAATCCAAACACCATAAATCGTGCAAAACAAGGATTGGTTTCTGGTCGACGTTTCGGGGTGCACTGTGGCCCCCTTCCTCAGGACCAACCAGATAGGTCCCTTGAGGTCCCGGGTTACCTCTGCTAGGCGCCCCTGCCAATAGAAACTGCAGGGCACCGCCGCTATTGTCAGCAGGGGGTTGCCAAGCAACCCCATGCTGTCCCGCAATCAGGGAAGGTCAGGCATGATGTCACAGGTCCCGGAAGTCTGCCCGGTAATCGTTGACGCTGCCCAGGAGCCAAATGATTGGCTCTCGGGTGTAGCAGAGCTAGCACTATCTCCAGCAAAAGCTTTGCTGGAGGCAGAGCATCAGCTTCTGCACCCGACCCCCAGCTTCTGCACCCGAGTCGCACCGGCGTTCGCAAATCTGTTTATGGGGTTCATAGAGGAAAGTTATATCTACCCCACACCTCAATATGAGAAAAGCGTGACCTTTTGGGGACGCTATATTGATGACATCATTATGATCTGGCAAGATGATGAGGAATCAGCCCAGCAGTTTATTGCAATGCTGAACTCAGTGTTCCCGACCATTAAATTTAACCCTGAAGTGTCAAGGGACTATGTCACATTTCTAGATGTGGCACTTCACAAGGACTCCACAGGCCGAATTAAGACGGGCCTGTTCACTAAACCAACGGACAGAAATACTCTCTTGAAATATGAGAGTTCACACCCCAGACATCTGGTCGACAATTTGCCCATTTCACAGTTCTTAAGAGTCCTTCGGATACACTCAGTGAGTGAGACACTGGAGGAGCAACTTAAAGCCATGTATAACAAATTCAGAGAACGAGGGTATCCCAAACAGATCTTGACCGCGGCCATAACAAAAGCTCGCCACATCTTCAATAATGAGAATCCTAAACAGAAAAAGGAACAACGTATTCCGTTTACGCAGACATTTTGCCATACCTCGGCATATATTGAACGTATTACACGCAAACATCACAACATTCTTACTGCAGACAAGACCCTGGCACCCATGGTCAGAAGACCACCACTGAGAGTTTATAACCGTAGCCATAATCGGAGGGACTTACTCATAAGAGCGGATCCAGTGGAGAAATACAATCCACAGAGACAGGTACTGTGGTCTCCTATATGTGGGAAAGACGATCGGCCCTTTCAAAAAACGCTTCCAAAAACACAAAAGCGATGTACGAGTTCATCAGGAGAAAGCAAGAAATGGAGAACCGGTGGACATGGAAAAACCTGTAGCTGTACATTTTTTTATACATGGCATCAGACACAAAGGGCATGGTGATTGAACACATCCCCAGACCACCGAGGGGGGTTGATAGGAATCGTCACCTGCTCCAACGTGAAACAGGATCCATAGACTGGACACTGTTGATCCACGAGGACTCAATACATCATTTGGATTCAGCAGCTTCTTGGATACTAGATGAACTAACCTTTTTTCTCCCCAATTCCAGATGAACTGACCTTTTTTCCCCCATTTCCAGATGAACTAACCTTTTCCCTCCCCCCCTTTTCAGATTAATTAACCTTTCCCCCATATCTTTAGGACTGACTGTATGTACCCCAATTCTCAAGTCCAAGCAAATTATTGGTGTTCCATTTCCATCCCTAAGGGCCTTTCTCCTTATGTAGGATAAGTTTTTCACATTATTTTTCATATTTTTTATTTCCAAATGTTGTATGGTTATTTTTGTATTATAGGTTTTTCATGTATAATCTTCTTCAATATCCTGCAGTTGCGTTCTTCTTTAAGACACCGCCGCACTGGGGTCGGGTGCAGAAGCTGATGCTCTGCCTCCAGCAAAGCTTTTGCTGGAGATAGAGTGCTAGCTCTGCTACACCCGAGAGCCAATCATTTGGCTCCTGGGCAGCGTCATCGGTTACCGGGCCCTGTGACATCACGCCTGACCTTCCCTGATTGGGGGACAGCATGGGGTTGCTTGGCAACCCCCTGCTGACAATAGCGGCGGTGCCCTGCAGATTCTATTGGCAGGGGCGCCTAGCAGAGGTAAGCCGGGACCTCAAGGGGCCCCTCTATTGTCATTTACAGCATTAATTTACATTCTTATTGATATGCTAATTTCCGAGCGCCTGTGACGTCATTGATGACGTCAGGCACAAATTTTTGAATGGTTATGGGCCAGTAGGCCCCCTTTTTGTATATAATGGCTGTTCACTGCCTGTTCTGGTTGTATGTGGTTGGTCCTGAGGAAGGGGGCCACAGTGCACCCCGAAACGTCGACCAGAAACCAATCCTTGTTTTGCACGATTTATGGTGTTTGGATTACAAATATAAGCTCATTTACTTTTACCTTTACATTGGAGTGCTGGTTCTTTTACAAAATTCTTGGACTTTGGCGGTGTCTCCGCGGACCGCGCACCCACCCGACATGGGATACATATGAGTAAGAGTGCGACAGCCACTAGAAAATTAGCTCGTGGTTCCTGTTGGTTGTGGTGTCTGGAAGGATCTGATGTGGACAGCTAAGTAACTGCAGCACACTTAATCAGCACATCCCAACACAGCAGAATCTTCATCCTCAACAAGTTTGTGAGTTCCCTTAAAAGCTGGATTGTTCTGTTCTCAGCTATATCAGAAATAAAGTAGTGGCTAGTGCAAAGCCAGAGAGTTGTATGATCAGAGACTTTGATTAGTGTCAGTGAATAAGTGCCTGCTTGTGTCCCCTGCATCCATCTCATCCAGTGTGGCAAATCACCCAGCACAGTGACCCACAGAAGTTTTTAGCTCAGCCCTATATATGGGGTGTAAAAAAGAACTGTAAAATACTTTTGCTGCAGAGACTGCCTATGGTTTCAGAATTAGAAAGAAAGATTATCAGCAGGGGTTAGTGTGTGATCCTTTGCGTGGAGGATTTATGTGCTAGTGTTTAACCCTTTAAGTGGCAGCCTACCTGGGCTTTAACATGAAATGTCTTGTTTGTAATTTTTTAGGTGTATTCTCAATATTTTTGGGTGAAATATGTGCAAAAAAAAAAAATCTATTTTTTACAATTTGTAGTGTTTTTTTGTAATAAAAAAAATGTAAGTTTGTCAATAAAATCTAATTGCGTGTGAAATCCCAATTTCTCCCGGTTACAGCAATACCACAGGGTAGACACCCTTTCCTGCCCAGGAGACTCCCCCAAACAGCGCTTTAGGGGATTTTCAGATAAAATAGAACTATGCTATGCGCACCTTGCAGTTTTTCCAGAAAAACAACCCTTTACATTTGAAATACCCCCAACAAACTATATATTCTCTGGAAGTACACACCTCAAGCTTTCTAGGTGTACCAGGCTTGTTTATGTGGCCATAGTTTTCTGGAAGTAATCCCTCAATGTATTCTTTGGTTGCAAAGAGTTTCCCTAAGAAAAGGATAAAAAAGCTGAATCAAAGCCACATTTTCCTAAAGAAACTATATACAAACAAGAAAAATCAAGTTTAATCTGAAAAAGCAACATCCCCCGAACGGTACGATACCCAACATGCATAGCTACTGTCAAGGGAAGAGTTGCCAAACACCCCAAAGTAAAGCATGTGCGTAAAGGTAATTTTACTTGAAAATTTTAGCTCTGCAGACAAAGTGCGCACCTTGCGATTTTTCAACAAAAACAACCCTTTACATTTGGAATATCCCCCATAAACCATATATTCCCTGAAAGTACATGTTAAGCTTTCTAAGCGTACCCAGCTTGTTGTAGTGGGCTCATCTTTCTGGAATTAATCCCTCAAAGAATTCTTTGGTTGCGCAGAGTTTCCCTAAAAAATGTATATAAAAAGCTGAATAAAAAACACTAGGGGTCTCATGGACCCCTTACCAGTTCACAAGGGGTTAAATGTAAAAAAAAAAAACAAAGAAAAAAAAATGATCTTTATTTATCCGACCGGAGCCTCCTCGCCTCTTACTCGCCCTCCTCCGATCACCACCGGTATCTGACAGATGCCGGAGCTGGGTGAGGGTATAGGGGCCCCTTGCCCCGCCTTTTGTGGGGCCCCTTGCCCCGCCTTTTGTGGGAGGAGCGGGATGACGCCATCCCGCTCCTCCCACAAAAGGCGGGGCAAGGGGCGGCAGCCATCGCCCCCACTATAGGAGGTGAGAACCCAGAAGAGGGTCCTCACCTAAAGCCTGCGGAACCCGGGGGGGGGGGGAAATCGGACCCCCCTAATTTTTTTTTTTTTATAGCGCAACTGTCAGCGCTGGAAACGGGGGGGGGGGGGGGGGCGGTTTCGGGCACCCTCCTGAAGACAGAGGAAGACGGGGGAGGGATCGGATGCCCCTCGTTAAATCAATACCAGCGGTGTTTATTTTTTTCTATTTTTTAACTAGCAGGGGGGAAAGTCAAGCACTTAGATTCTACGTGCTTGGCACTTAAGTGGAGTAGAACCGAGCACGTAGAATCTACGTGCTTGGCACTGAAAGGGTTAAAGACTGAAGAGTGGCTGGTAACCAAGTTTCTGCTAATTGTGGTTTCCACAACAGAAAATGAGACTGTTATGTGCAGGAGAGCAAAGAATAATCTCCACCTTCATCAGTCAACTTCTGACTTAACGGGCACAGCACTGCTAAACTACAAGAGCAGTACTTCAGAAAGCTTTCGTTCAAAAATACTGGAAGCGAACTGGAAGATATTACGGATGCCTCACCACAATAACAGCGAATCATATTTCTGGAGAGTGACTACATGTTTTAAGAAATTAAGGGGGTGCTCCAATGATAACTTTTCCCCTTGTTTGGGTTTTTCCTCTTTTTGCTGTGCATCACTCACAGACTATTGCACAGTGGTTGGCATAAAGTATATTTTTTTGCATTCAGATGTGTATTCGTGTTGGAGCTTTTGTTCTTTTTGCAGATTTTTATCATCAGGGATTGCACAATGTAGCCCGACAACGGTGTAACAATGTCGGTTTTCAGTTTCTAAATTGAAGAAGAAATCACCTCAGTGTTTTAGGCAAGCATACAGGAATCATCAAAATACCCAAAGAGGATATTGACAGAGAAATAAAAAACACGCGTGCAACAGACATTAGAAATAAAACTAGGGTGTGGTGTAGGACGTCGTCCTGGACAACTATTGGAAATACCATTACTGATAATAACTGGGGTTTTCCCCAGGCGTCCTCCAGGATGGCTAGGCAAGTAAACACAGTGTCCTACCTCATGGTGAGTGGACTGCCCTTAGGACCTCCTTTCCAAATTTTTGCTGGTCGTGATCCCATAATTCCACCTTATAATGCCTCCGGAAGGTGTGTGGAGACGACCAGGTGGCAGCTTTACATATTTGTTCCAGTGAGATGCCGCTGTTATAAACCCATGAAGAAAATCCTACCTAGTTGAATGTGCCCTTACTCCTAACGGGGGGTGGGGGAACCCTAGATGCCTGCAAACCTTTGCTCCCCCCCCCCCCCCCCCCCCCCGAAGCAGACTAACAAGTGATCAGACTTCCTCCATTTGGCTATAGTTTGTAAATACAGGGCTTGTAAGTCACTAACCCGCCTGGGTGATCTATTGCTAGGATAAAAAGAACCATTAAGTATAGTATCTTCAAGTTTCTCTTTCTATGGGTTCAAAAGGATGTAAAGTTTGTCCCTGACAAACGTCAACTGGGAAACATTTAGTTCTAACCTGCTGCTTTCTTGAAATGTAAAATAAAAAAAAACAGTCTCCCAGGGGATTGTCTCCAAGTCACTCTTCCAAAAATACTGAGCGTGCTGAAGCCTGGACCTTAAAGCTGACCAACATTAAAAAATGACTTAACCAAGACGAACACAACAAGCAGTGCTCATATGCATCCCTTCCCCGGGCAATTTAGATTGCTGCACAGAAAAATTAATTTACCTTTTTCTAAATTCTGCTGTAGCAAACTTTAGAAACAAAATGGCGGCTTATGCATTTGCAGGCCACCTGCAAACAGGAAGTGCTGCTGGGCTTCCCGATACTGTGCATTGTCACTTATGTCAGTTGAATCCAGGACGCAGCATGGCTGAGATGCTTGGAGAAGAAGCTCCAAAATGGCCGCAACCTTTTTCCAACTGTTCCAGGCTGTTGATCCGGTTTAAGGGTGCTTAAAGCTAAGCCTAGCTCATAACCCTCCTGAAGGAATTCTAAAACCAAAGCTACAGTATTTCCTCCAAACCAAAGGACCAAGTGGAAGTGAAAGGATCGGTAGCTCTTCCAGATCTTTAAAGTAAATTTTTCAGGTGACCATTTTTCTACTCTCCAACAGAGTAGAAATGACTATAGTTGAGACAGGCACTTCTTTCTTAGAATGCCCCACTCAGGATCCTGACTGCCAGCTTTAGGAACTGGTGGATGATTCATGGGGCCCTGGTGAATGATGCCCGTGCTGGTAGAATCCGTGGGGACTTGGGAAATATACGGGACAGGAGAGAAAAAAAAAAAAAAAAAAGACACACACACACACGGACTCCGGGGCCAATGCCATCGTGGCTCGAACAGGACACTGGCCCTAATCATCCTTAGAACTAAGGGTAACACGCTCACTGGAGGGAATGTGTAGCAAAGGCCAAACTCCCCCCCCCCCCTCACTAATAGTTAAATGCATCCAGACCCCGAGCCACCTGGTCCCTGCTGAGAGAGAAGCACTTCTGGCTCTTGGAATTCTGGTTGCTGGCAAATAGATTTATGTCTGCCTTTCCCCAACGAGCAACTATCTGTACACTGACTGGTGTAGTACCAATTCTGCTTAGTCTAGCTTTACTCTGCTCAGGAAATCTACTTCTATGTCGAGTTCCCCTTTTAAGTGGACCGCTTGATTGGATCTGATCTTTCCCTCGAGACTCCCTAACCGGGACATGTTAAGTCTGGAAAGTTCCTGCTATCTTGTTCCTCCTTGATAGTTTAGGAAGGCAACCACACTGACGCTGTCCGAGAGACTCAGAATGTTCATGAACATAAAGGTCAGTTCTAAAAGGTTGGTTCTAATTCATTCAGGGCCCTCCTGCTCCCTGTAATTGGAGGATGTCCGGGCCGTGGATTCTGACCATGCCCCCTGGAAGTATTGCCCCTGGTAAAGCGCTCTTAATCCCCAAGAGCTCCATCTGGTGCCAGTGCCTCCCGCCTGTCAATTTCTCCAACAAGGTCCACCATACAAGACTTGGGCCCACTCTGACAAGGTGACCAGGTAGTCCAAGGAGAATGGGTTCTTTTCTAGTGTGTAGGAAGAAGGCTTACAAGGGATGAGAATGGAGCTGTGTGCAAGGAACTACTGGAATGAAGGGGGTCATGAGGCCCAAAATGGCTATTTTTTCCATGGGGCCACATGAGAAACTAAAAATATTGTGGAGGGCCGGGCCAAAAGGCTGAACTCAATTCTGCATAATATTAATTGTATTTTTTTATAAAAAGCAGTAAATTCTTTTGGAAAACCCTGCATTCAGCATCTACCTTTCTTTTTTTAGCGGACATTTTGATCCTACAGGTTGGTAGGATCCACAGAAAGGGGGGATATTGCCCAACAGATGTCAATAGCTCACCACACTGGGCAGAGCAAATGCAGCCCCACTTCCCTTACTCTCCTTCCCCTTAAGCTCAGCAGCAGCCCAAGGATGGCTTCCAGTCAGGGCACCCATGAGTCCCACCTCTCCACCCAGGTAACATGGTGCCGGGCCTACCTCCTTCTCTTCCCCTGGCTGGGCTCTTCTTCACTGTCGGGCGCCCGCCCGTCCCTTTTCACATTTCCATGAAAGGGGTGCTGCTTAGTTACATTGATTCTTTGCCCTCATTAAAGTGCCTACAGTGGCGAACTGCTTCTACACCCAGCCCTACACACCAACAATTTCACTTCCAAACCAAGGTGACTAGACTAGAACTTCTGTCTCCCCTGGAAGAAGAGCTGAAGGTATTGATATTGCAAGACACCCATTTGTGCACCCTTGACCACTTGGCATGAAAGCAAGTTAATATTAAGTTTATGAGCTCACCCAATAATAGGCCTTTCAGGCAGACACTGCTTCTCTCCTGCTTCCAGCAGAGCAGTGGAGTTGGCTTCCTGCTGCTGCTACTAAGTTCACATCTCTTTTGTCTGACATCCAGGAGCTTTTCCGTTAATATCAACTCAGCTGCACACCTGAGAGTTCAGTCAGCAGTTTGTGAAACCTGGACTGGAGTAGGAGAGTGGCCATCCCCCCAGACTCTACAGCCACTGCTAAATACCAGACCCAGAAATTTAATTTAAATAAACTGCTTGACAACCAACCTAGCATTATCCGGGACTTATGCCACTGAAAGCCTCAGCGGTACACATGTCCCATCCAGGACCAACCCTGCTAACTGCATATACCCTTTAAACCGGACCAAACAGTTAATTTAAGAGACATTATCGTTTTTTAAAAATTAAAAATAAATGCAACTTAGGCCACTCTTGAATTTGCGCTAAGTGTACCTTCTTTTTTAAAAATTCCTGTCGTCTATGCCACCTAGCCCCCCCATGTGCTCGATAGAAAATCATGCGCTCTGCACACAGAGTGGGAGCCCACAGACTTCGTCTCTACTAAGATAGAGTTTTGGTCCTACCCGGTTTCCTCGAACATAAGCCCTAGCCTGATTTTTCAGGATGCTTTAAATATAAAGCCAAGAATAAGCCCTAGTTATAATGCAAATAAGGCAATTTCCTGGGGCACCAGTAGGCCCCCCATCATGGTCAGAGTGATGTGACGTAATGTGAAGCCACACAGATGGGAGGCAGCATCCAGAAACCAAGAATTGTAAGCAAGAGTGCCCACAGAAATTATTATTTTACAACGTGGCATGAAGATGGAGAACAAATGTAGTTTATGGAATAAATAAGCTCTAGCACATCATTTGAAACAATGAATAGCAAAGAAACTGAAGAAAAAATACCATTTTGTGATTACTCACCTGTAAAATGGGTATTATAAGTATGTCTCACACCCTGCTTCGGAAGATTAATTACACGTGGGTTATGGT
The DNA here is from genome assembly GCA_027917425.1 of Gastrophryne carolinensis. NCBI lineage: Eukaryota > Metazoa > Chordata > Amphibia > Anura > Microhylidae > Gastrophryne > Gastrophryne carolinensis. The sequence goes on along the minus strand of CM051235.1, from coordinate 524,324,934 downwards.
CCAGTAGAGGGCGAACTTCTGCAGAGATGACTAGAAAAAGAAGCCCCTCCCGGTCCATAAATACCTGGGACGTCCCACATATTCCCCAGTATAAGAAAGCAGTAAGGAGAGATACTTATAATACCCATTTTACAGGTGAGTAATCACAAAATGGTATTATTCCAAGTATGTCTCACACCCTGCTTCGGAAGATTAATTACACGTGGGACATCCAATAGCAGTGTCCAAAAAGGGTGGGGATCTCAACAGTCAATAGTGCACAAATTAAACCACTGCAGCTTGCAGAACTTTGCGGCCAAAAACAGCATCCGCTGAGGCCCGCACATCAACCTTATAAAACTTGGAAAAAGTATGAACAGAAGACCAAGTAGCAGCCTTACAAACTTGTTCAACAGAGGCCTGGTGCTGAAAAGCCCAGGAAGCCCCAAAAGCACCAGTAGAATGCGCAGTGATCTGGAAAGGGGGATCCCTCCCCTTAGCAGAATAGGCCCTAATAATGGCCTGACAAATCCATTTACTAATGGTAGACTTGACGGGCGCCAAACCCTTCTTGGGCCCAGAGGGCACCACAAAAAAGGCGTCCATCTTCCGGAATGGAGAAGTAGCCACCAGGTAGTACTTTACACATCTGACGTCCAGAGAGTGCAAGGCCCTCTCCTTGTCATTGCTAGGTTTAGGATACAATGAAGGAAGTACAATGTCCTGATTGAGGTGAAAGGCAGAGACAACCTTTGGCAAGAAGTCTGGTTTAAAACGGAAAACAACCTTGTTCTGATGTCTCTCAAAGTAGGGGGCCTGAATGGACAGAGCCGCCAACTCAAACACGTCGAACAGATGTGATAGCCACCAAAAAGGCAACTTTTAAAAGGTGAAAATGGATAGTGCAGAATCCTGCACTGGTTCAAAAGGAGGACCCTGAAGGGCAGACAACACCAAATTGAAATCCCAAATAGGTAACATGGTTTGCGAGGAGGGCGCACATGAGTGACCCCCTGAAAAAAGGTCTTAACCAAAAGGATGAAGAGCGAAAGATCTCCACCAGAGCGGACACATGCCCCTTAAGAGTGCTAAGCTTAAAACCCATGTCCAGACCATGCTGAAGAAACTCCAAAATCCGAGGAATGGAAAACATCCGACAAGGAAAGGACCTAGGCTCACACCAATCAATGTAGGTCCGCCAGGTCCTGAAGTAGATATTAGAGGGAGATTTCTTCCTAGCCCTGACAAGAGTCTGGACAACGGCCTCAGACAAACTCTTTTCCTTTAAGATGAAGGTTTCAGCAGCCACGCCATCAAAGCCAGCATTTGTAAATTGGGGTAACAAAGCTGACCTTGTGTGATAAGGTCCGGAACCAGAGGCAGCCTGAATTGATCGACCACCAGCCGGACGACGTCTGCGAACCACACCTGTCTTGGCCACCTTGGGGCCACCAGGATTGCTGGCACACCCTCTTGAGCCAGCTTGCGTACCACCTTGCCCACCATGGGAAAGGGAGGAAACAGATACAGGAGACCGAGCTCCCGCCAGGACAGACACATGGCATCCACTGCCAGAGCCAGAGGGTCCTGGGACAGAGACACAAATGCCGGAAGCTTGCGATTGTGACGAGAGGCAAACAGATCCACCTCCGGACCCCCCCACCTGCGACAGAGGGATAGAAATACCTTGTTGCTGAGGGACCATTCCCCCCGGCGAGAGGTCCCTCTGCTCAGGGAGTCCGCTTCCAGGTTCTCCACCCCTGGAATGTAGACTGCCGAGATGCACGGAACATTGCTCTCAGCCCAAGCAAGAATCAAAGACACCTCCCGGAGGGCACTCCGGCTGCTCCCTCCTTGGTGATTGATGTAAGCGACCGCTATCCGATTGTCGGAGCGAACCTGAACTGGTAAGCCCTGAAGGTGATGTGTCAGGTGTGACAGCACCAACCGAACCGCCCTCAGCTCCAGAATGTTGATGGGGATATGGGCCTCCTGAGGACCCCACAGCCCCTGGAACTGATGTTCCCTCCAGAATCTTCCCCAGCCAGACTGCCATCCGTGGTGACCGTCTCCTAACAGGGCGCAAAAAAGGACCTGCCCCCCAGGAGATTCCTCTGGTCCATCCACCACTGGAAGGACCGCCGGACAAGAGGGGACAGAACACAGTGGACATTTGCCCCAAACCGATAGAAGATGGAGCTGAACGGGTCTCATGTGAAACTAAGCAAATGGCACTGCCTCGAAACAAGCCACCATCAAACCTACCAGCCTCATGCATTGCCTGATGGACGGACGAGGGCTGTACAGAAGAAAATGAATAAGAGCCTGAAGAACATCCACCTTCGGCTGGGGTAGGAACACCCTGGTCTGAATGGTATCCAGAGTCATGCCCAGGAACGAAGCCACCCTTGATGGGGATAGAGAGGACTTGGGGTAATTGATTACCCACCCGAACTTCTCCAGCGTCGTCACCACCGTTCTGGTGTCTAACTCCGCCTGGTGGAGAGAGGATGACGTAATGAGAAGGTCGTCCAGGTAAGGCAAGATACGAATGCCCCGGACTCTGAGAAGGGCCATCACGCCCGCCAAAACCTTGGTGAACACCCTGGGCACCGAAGTCCGCCAGAAGGGAAGAGCCACATACTGGAAGTGCTGGTTGTCTACCATGAACCTGAGGAACCCTTGGTGTCCCGGGAAGACCGGTACATGAAGATAAGCATCCTTGATATCTATTGAGGTTATAAAGTCCCCTGGACGCAGTGAGTCGACAGCAGAGCGCAGAGTCGCCATGCAATTTTTTTTGGTTCTGATGAACCGGGTGAGAGTTTTCAAGTCCAAAATGGATCTTATGGAACCATCTTTTTTGGGCACCGTAATGAGGTTGGAATAGTAACCCAGACCTCTCTCTGTGGGGGGAACCGGACAAACTACTCCCATATCCCAAAGATTTTGCACCGCCATAAAAAGGCCCTGTGCTGCCCGTGGGTCTGACGGAACCCGGGATCTGAGGAATCTGGGAGGAGGCCGGCATGCAGGCATGCAAACTCCAGCTTGTACCCGGAGGAAATTACCTCCCGGATCCAGACGTCTGTGACCTCTAGGGTACAGACATGAGCAAAGAGCCGCATCCCTACCCCCACCCACAAGGGTGAGGGTGCCCCTTCATTGCTGAGCGGGCTTGGCAACAGATTTGGGTTTAGTACCCCAGGAAGTCCCGGGTCGGGCACGTCCTCTGCCCCTACCCCAGGCATCTCCTCGGAATGAACATCTCACAATGAGTCAAGGCTGTAAACTCCTCACTGCAAGGATCCAATTGGGAACCATCCAAAAGGCCCCTAATTAGAGCTCTAGTAGCCACGGCCGTGAGCGCAGAAGCACAAACCGGGCGCAAGGCCGAACCCACACAAGCAAAGGCATGTGAAGCCAATTGATAGAGACGTCGATCCTCACCATCCTTCAAGGTAGTGGAATCCGGGGTATGCACGACTGAAGTATTGGACAAACCCAGGACGGGTGCGTCAACCTCTGGAGGAGTCGACCAAAGTTTCACCACATCAACAGGAAAGGGATACTTCCTATCCCACCCATGAGGGATACCAGGGAGCCGACTAGGCTTTTCCCATTCCTTAAGGATCAGATTGTTAAAGAGCGTCTGATCCGGGAACTCCAAACGAGGTTTGGCGTTCCCCAAAAATTCCCACCGTTGCGGAGGGGCCTCCGCAGGAGGGGAAATGGCAAGTGCCTAAAAAATTTGAGTAAGAAGCCTATGGGTCTCAACAGTATCCCCGCGCTCTGAGCCGGCATCAGCGCCAGGATACTGCCGATCCTCAGATGAGTCAGTCTGGAAACAGTTCCCCTTCCTCGAGCGGGGAACAATCAGACCAGTCAAATGGTTCAAAATCAGCATAATCAAAGGCCTGCGCCGCGGGCGCCAAGTGCCGTCTCTTAGCTGGGGCCTTCCTGGCCGCAGAGCTAGCAGTCTCTCAATGTTGGCCAGTCTTGCGCATACATCGGATTGCGACTTCCCACTGGTGACAACATCACTTGGGTTCATAGCCAGGCGTATCCGGCAGACAGAAATGGCGTCCAATTGCCAGGAGAGCCTCGGAAAGAAGGGCGGGCCAGCGCGGTTCGTGTTCCGCGCTTGGCTCTGCCGCCTCCCGGCCCGGGAACTAACAAGCGGCTCCCAGCCAATGGCTGAGAGCCACAAAAAACGCGCCGGAGGAGAGGGACAGGCCATATCGGTGCGCAGAGCGTCAGGCCCCACCCCCTTCTCTTACTGAGAGAAAGAGCCGTGCTCCCCAGCCAAGCTGCGGAGCCGGCCATAATGCAACCGCACAAGACAGCAAGAGTGCGGGCCGCAAAACACAGTGACACAACAATGAACACACACACGCGCTGGCAGTAGCCAGTACGTGAAGTAAAAACAGCACACTGACATTACCTATACGGATAATATGGAGGTTTGGGCCTCCCCCCTACTATCTGGGAACAGGGAGTAATGGAGGGGAAGCCGAAAGCTACCTATAACAATGTAGCAACGGCATCAATATGGACAGGGCATCCCACGTCAGGATCACTAACCTGACGACCGCCTACCCCTTGGTGGGGGGATTTGCGGTGGAGCATGGCTCCTGTTCAAACACCTCTAAGGTGTGCCCTACCCTCCCCCGGACCTTATAGCCAAGGCTGGGAGGCATAGGGACATTAATGAAATAGTCCAGGTGGAAAAAGGAAAAAAAAGGTGGCCGGGTGTACACCCGGCTTACCTGCTAAGGAAAGAGACAGCCATCTTCTTGACTTGTTGCGCCGTCTGCAGAGACTTATTATGGGGAATGTGTGGGAGGTCCCAGGAATTTATGGACCGGGAGGGGCTTCTTTTTCCAGTCATCTCTGCAGAAGTTCACCCTCTACTGGACCATAACCCACGTGTAATTAATCTTCCGAAGCAGGGTGTGAGACATACTTGGAATATGTAAACCACACCAGAAGCAAAGACATAACAGAAGGTTTCATTAGTCACCATGTTATTAAATGCAACATTTAGTATTTACCTTAAAGAAGACCAAAACCCAGGCATACTCGTTCCCCCGCTGTGTGAAAACCCCCAGGTCGCCCAAAAACTCACCTTCTTTCCCGGTTCAACTGCGCATGCGTGAGCAGTAGTCGCATCCCTGCTATCCCTTTAGCAGGGTGCGTGCCTGCGAGGGCATGCTTCCTGTTAGAAGGTAGTGAGGAATGTTTGGATGCGCGCGTATTAGACAAGCTCCTGGGGAAGGGGCTCGAGCAGATCAGAGCGCACGGATTGGACGAGCGGCCGCACAAGCGTCGTAGGACCGAGAAAAGGAGAGTTAGCTCAGCTGACCTGGGGTATTTCACACAGTGGGGCACCCGGGGCAAGGACCAAAACCCAGAATAGTCAAAATCCTGCGTTTTGGTCCACTTTAACAATGGATAGTAAAATCAAATTGAGAAATAAAAAAATAAAATATAAATAATATATAGTGAGGGTTTCCACTCTGGAAAGCCACTGCTAGGAGCTACAGAGAATGCAATAGAGGCAGGGCAGTTTGACCTCAAACGTAGTTAAGTAGGACTTACTTCTGAACCTTGGGGTACTGCATCACCTGGATGACGTTTGTGGATTCCACCTGCCTTTCCTTTAAGTGCCTTGGCCAAATGTTGTCTACCCAGTCTATCTGATCCACCTATGAATGAAAAGTAAAACAAAATACTATGGCAAAAGATTTTACTACAATTTTCTTAATGCACTTAAACAAGAACTTAAGTTAGGTACCTGGTAACTTTTTTTCTAAACATCCGAAAGGGCAGCATACGCTTGAGACCTCCGAGCTCCTCCCACCAAAGGGGAACACGTGACCACCAGACAGAATAAAATCTCCTTCTCCAAATCCCCAGTTGTTGTAGAGATTTGAAAAAGAGAAAAAGAAACAGACCCACAACTCAACTTTATAATAAGACATAGTCCAACTCCACATAAGGAAAATGGCGTATGCTGCCCTTTCGGATGTTTAGAAAAAAGTTACCAGGTACCTAAGTTTTCTCAAAACATCCTTCGGGCAGCATCCGCTTGAGAGATAGGCGAGTACTACCTCATTGGGTGGGAAGAACAGCACGAAGGACACTTCTGCCAAAAGACTGATCCCTCTGGGACAGAAGATCCAACCGATAGTGCCTGGCAAACGCTCACTGAGGACCAAGTGGCTGCTTTACATATCTGTTCCATAGAGACCCCAACCTGCTCTGCCCAAGATGTAGAAATACTTCTTGTAGAATGAGCCGTGACACCACCTGGTATATTAAAATTCTGATAAGCCATCTTAATCGTACTTTTCATCCATCTTGCCAACATCGTTTTAGACACCTTCAGACCCTTTCTTGGTCCTGAGAAGGACACGAACAGACTGTCAGATTTTCTCCAATCCTTACTCTATTGAAGGTACTCTAACAGATGAGTTCTGACATCGAAGGCACTCAACTTAAGAGATTATCCTTCCATCTATCAATAAGGAGGATTCTTCTGAGTCCTGTGAAAATCGGATGAAATTTTGGGCAAACAGGGATCTACTCTCATAACTATGCAATCCGGGAATACTGTACCTGAAGAAACGGATGACGACAGGACAAGGCCTGAATGTCACTAATTCTGCATGCAGAAGTAATTGCCACCAAGAATAACACCTTCCAGGTAAGTTATTTCATGCCCAAATTCTTGACAGGAAAAAAACGGAGGGGATTTCAACATTGAAAGAACCTTAGCTAGGTCCCATTGAGGCACGATCTTTGATGGTGCAGGCTTAGAGCGCTTCACTGCCAGAAGGAAACGCTTGACAATAGAAAAGGAAGAATCTTTTGTCCAAAAATACAGACACTGCCGCTAACTGGACCTTCAGGGTATTAACACTTAACCCCATTTCCACTCCCACTCCGTGCTGCAAAAATTCCAAAATTACCGGAATCTTGAAAGATAATTTCCTGTTTTCAACTCTCCAAGACTTAAAGGTATTCCAGACTTTCAAATAGATCTTCCTGGTGACCACTTTCCTGCTTGATAGAGTCTCAATGACTTTTCTGGAATAACCCTTCTTCAGAAGTAGGGAGACCTCAGGGTCCAAACTATCAGTGTCCACCACTGCGGGTTTGGACAAAGTACTGGTCCCTGCGACAGCAACCGCGGACATACTGGAATCACCCACGGGTCCTGAATAGAGTCGAGAACCAAGATCTTTGGCCACCATGGAGCCACTAAAAGAATCGTAGCCGGTTCCTTGAGGATCTTGTTTAACACCATCAGGATCAACTGGACTGGAGGAAAAGCATAGGCTAGATTGAACTACCACGCATGGGTCAATGCATCTACTCCCAATGCTTGATCCACCAGATTTAAAGAGAAGTACTTGTCCAGCTTGAGATTCTTCACAGAAGCGAACAGATCCACTTTGAGCATGCCCCTTAGATTGCACATCTGCCTGAACCCTCCTGGATCCAGTGACCATTCTGATTCTCTTATCAGAGACCGACTCAGAAAATCCGCCACCTGATTTAAGGTCCCCTTTAGATGTACAGCTGTCCAAGACTTCAGGTTTTCTATTGACCATAGTAAGATCTCCGACGCCACCGTCATCAAATCTCGAGGATCGCGTTCCCCCCTTGACGATTTATATACACCACTGAAGTTGCATTGTCTGATCTGATCAGTACATAAGGCCTCCTTCACCGCTATCAGTTCTCTCCGATTTGAAGACTGACTCAGGGCATTTGACCATTTTCCCTGCACCGTCCAATCCCTGCAATGGGCTCCCCAGCCCCAAGCCGAAGCATCTGTAGTTACTATCATCTGCCTGGGGTCCAACCAAGGCAGACAGTCGGAGAATCGATCCTTCGTTAGCCACCACTCTAGGGAATATTTCACCGCCTCTGGAATAGGGACTACTTACTCAAATACATTCTGGGTCCCGTTCCAATTCTTCAAAATATGCATCTGAAGAATCCTGAGAATGTGACTGGCCCCACCTTACAGCCGGGAATGCCGAAGTCAATAACCCCAGCACCCTCATGGCCTGTCTTATAGAGGATGTTGTGTTTGCGCAAAAAAAAAAAAAAAATCAAACAGTCTCCTGAAGAATCAGAATCTTCTGATGAGGTAAAAGACTTGGCGGACCGAATTGATCTCAAATCCTAAATATGTCATCACCTGCGAGGGGACCAAGCTTGACTTCTCCAGGTTCAGGATCCAACTTAGGCGGGTTAACAGATTCAGGGTGTGATTGAGATTCTCCAATAAATTGTCATTGGGCAAAAAGTAACAGGTCGTCCAGGTAGGCGACCACGCCTATTCCTCTCCACCTCAGATATGCCAGAGGTTCTGCCAATACTTTCGTAAAGATCCTCTAAGCTGAGGCCAGTCCGAAAGGAAGGCAGACAAACTGGAAGTGCAAGATCCGGTCTCTGTCTTTTATTGCAAATCTCAGAAAAGGACTGAGCACTCGTTGGTACTTGCCAATATGCGTCCTTCAAATCTATAGAGACCATGAAGGAACCCTATAGAAGCATGCCTTTGACTGAAAAAATTGTTTCCATGCAACATAGATATTGAGCTTTTTTAGGTTCAGAATAAATCTGAATCCTCCTGAGGCCTTCTTTACTAGAAAGATGCTGGAGAAAAACCCTGCCCCCTGTTGAAGATGGGGGACTGGAACAACTACTCCCCTTGACTCCATTTCTTATTACATTTTTCTGAATAGCTTTCCTCTAGGCCCTTGGGCAGAGGAGAAATCAAACATTTTGAAGGAGGGGCTTGAGACAAATCTATGTGAAAGCCCCTTTTTATTCCCTTGACAATAAATGGACAATCCAAAAGGTCCCGCCAGGCCGTGTAAAAACCCTTTAGCTGGCCCCAATTAGAAGTTTGGTGTCACTGCTTCTTGGATTTGGCCCAATAGGTCCCAAACAAAGCGGAACCTCTAAAGTTACCCTTTTCCTGTTGAGTTTGCGGAATGGGAAGAACCACCCCTAGATCTTTTAGGGGCCTCCTTGTTAAGAAAGGAGCGCCTAAAGGAATTCCTGGGGAAAAATCTCTTATTAGCTGAAAGCCTAGGTCGGGCACTTATTCCTATCCGCGGTCCTATCCAAAACCTTTTCTAATTCTGACCAAACAAAATCTTCCCCCTGAGGGGCATGGCACAAAGCGTTATCTTTGACCCAATATCCCCAGACCAGGTTCTCAACCAGAGAGTCCTGTGCATACTTTGAGCCAAAAATCTTACTGATTCAGCCATGGCATCTGTCACAAAAGCCAAAGCTGAAAAAAGGATAGGTAAGGCTTTTAAAATTTTCACTAAACTGGTCCTTTCCAACAAACAATTGCTGGATTGTTGAATCCAGAAGTCCAAATTTCTGATTACACAATTGGAAGCTAGAATGGGTCTAGTTTGCCAGGCTCTCTTGAGCAGGGAATCCATTTTCTTATCTAGGGGATCACTAAGTAGCCCGAAATCTTCAAATGCTAAACCCTCTCCCTTAGAGAGTTAAGCAAAAGGGGCATCAAATTTAGGACATTTTTCCCAAAACTCTGAATCCCGGCCAATAAAGATGAATCAAAGGGACCCGTTGCTGATTGAGTAAAAACAACCTGGTTTCCCGAACCTTCTGGGAGTTTCTGGGCCATAGCCGAAGAAGAAATCTGGTTCTTAAGCTCCATCATTTGCATCAAATCTCCTAATCTTCTTCTGTGATTTAGATCCTGAAAAAAGAGGATTTGGGTACACTTGGGGTAGCTTTGTCCGGGGTCTTAGACTACAAGACAAATAAATAGGGGAAAGGTGAGCTATATCCTACCCCCAAAATTCCTAAAACAGTCACCCTATTAAAACAGTAAAGTGACTTAGCAGGGCAGAGCTGGACATCCTCCTCCCAGAATCGGCAGTTGACGGGTTGTTTGATGAATCCTGGTCTGCATTAGGAATATCTGTGGAAGCATTTTCCATCGGATCAAACATAGGTTCCACAATGCAAATATCCTCCGCCTGATCTGACATTTTCTGGTATGAGGCACCAAGGATTACCTTCCCGAAAATAGGGCAGGAGCAAAATCCCAATAATTATTATTAACCCTTTCAAACATAGGATAGGAAAGGGAGGCCAATACTGAAAAAACTCCAAAACACCTGTGCTGCCCCTTTAAGGCCCTAGCACATGTTATGGCTAGCTGCCGCTGCCGTATGACGTCACAGCTTTCCCAGGAGGAAGAAGCCCATTCCTATTTTCGTTGGGACGCTACAAATCAAAATCAATGCTGTGCACGCGTTTTGTACCCGTTTCCGGCCGGCGAGAGAAGCACTGGAAGAATCCTGATCCAGGAAGGAAATCGCCCAGGAACGTCAATCAGCGTCCTCAGACTCCCACCTCCGGACTGCCAGCCGCCATTCCAGCGTCATTCACCTCTTCCCCGCCTCTTAAGGTACAGCGTCCCAGTAATGTAAAAGTAAGAATTAGCCTGGAAAAAAGTTCCAGGGCAACCAATTCCTAGGGAAAACTTCCTTATAATAAAAAAAAGTTTCCCAGATAAAAAACATTTTCCCTAATCTTTCCCTCTGGGGTCCGGTCACCCCGGCTTCTTCCAAATTCATCCTCAGTAAGAGGGAAAACATTAGCTTACCCCCCTTTGAATTAGATCAAAGAATGGGATCTGGCCTAGAATTCCTGAGGGTATCCCGGGCCCCTGGCACAATCAGCCTCCAAGACCGAGAAATGGACCCCCTGCTTAATACAGGCCCATAGCACCGGAATACTTACCTAAACCATCCTGGTTCAGGAGCTAGTGGTCTGGCTCCTAACTCACGGAGGAACACGGAAACAACTGGGGATTTGGAGGAGGAGTCAAGATTTTATTCTGTCTGGTGGTCCCATTGGTGGGAGGAGCCCGGAGATCTCAAGCGTATGCTGCCCGAAGGATTTTTTGAGAAAATAATAAATATTATAAGTGATTTCAGCCATTCCTTTTTTCTAAAGCCCCAAGGGGTTAAAGTATACCCTCTGCTGCAGGCATGAATGGGGGGTGCCGTAGTTACTGTGACAGGTACGGTACAGTCCATCGGGTGTGGAATGGTTGTGAACCATTTGAAGATGGGGGCGGTATGGGATTGGATCAGATAATCAAAGACATCTTCAGGGAATTAAAAGGAGATTTTTTTTTTTAATTGTTGTCTGCAGAATGACTTAAGGAATATTTAAGGGATATTCAAGTGAAAAACAGAAGTTACCATCTCTCCCTCAACCCCACTAATTCCAGTTTTTCCATATGAAATTGAAAATTATGCCAGGCTGATCTTGCTATGAACCCTACCAAGCACGAACTTCAGAAACTTTGGTTCACATTTACCTGCCTCCGCTGTCCTTTAGAAGTGTGGAATTGATGGAATTCACTATACACTATAATGTATACTTTAGAAAACACAAAATTCATCAAATCACCAGCCAAAGGCCAACTTTCTAAAAAATTTCAATCCTTTAGTCTCAGAACCCCCCTTCCCTTTGTGGCATTCTACTTTGGGCTGCACAGCTTGTCGAGAGGTCTAGAAGTCCAGAAACCAGCTTAATTGCTTACCTAGCCCATGCTCAAACACTGGCTGCTAACGGAGTTCCCCAGGTTCATGTGTACAACATTGTTCCCAACTGGCAAGCGCAGTTAGTTACTGGCAGACACATGGAGCGCTGGCTTAGTTGCCACATCAGAGGATTACTAAATGACAAGCATTAAAGGTTTCCCAAACAGAGATGGCCATTAGGTAAGAGTTTCGTGGACCCCAAATATTTGACCTTCAGGTCCATTTTAAATTTTGGAGAGCGAAAAGATGGCAAACCTGCATGGAGCATTAGTCTAAATCGGGGGTTCCCAACCTATTTTCATCATTTTCCATTATCTAAATATCTCAAAGTAACACTTGAGTAGTGTGTAACACCTAAAACAAAGTAAAAAAAAAAAAAAAAAAAAAAACTATATTAAGTTTATGTAACACACACACATACCTAGTTTCTATAACCTTTTGGAGCAGTTTTTAAATATTCAAAATCAGGACTTCAGTAAAGTTTATTTGGCAGAAGATCAGGTTAGGGTACAGATCAGTCTTTGCCTTGGCTAAGTACTACCCGATAAACTCTTGAGAACTGCCAGTGGTACATGTGCCACTGGTAGGAAACATCTGGTATAAGCAAAACTACAAAGGACTCAATATTGTCTTGGCGCACAGCTATTCAGTACTCCTGTGGTTAAAATCTTGCTAACCAGAAGCTCAGACAGGTGCCTGTAAGTGGTTACAAAAACTGCTCCTCTTCGCTATAACCTGGATAGGACAGTCCATAATTCACCCAATTGCAACAAGGGCAAATAACAGCAAACTGTAGGACAAAGCTAACAACAAACGTTTCTGGATCTCTTCTGGAAGTTTGGAGCTCTTGGGTCAATAAAGGGGATATGGCCTGATAGAACCAGATCTGGGAAAGGCCAAAGATTCCTTAATAGACAAGGCCTGAACAGTTCAAATACATCTTGCCACTGTGTGGCAGATCTGCTGCCTGTTGAGAAAGTCCGCAAGTCAAATTAGACTCCCAGGATGTAAACTGCCAAAAGAATTTGAAAGTGGTCTTCCACAAATAAGACCGCCACTGGCTACCTCCATGGCTGCACTGCTCCTCACTGATGACTGATGCAGGCAACAGTCCTATCTTCGTTAGTCGCAGAAAAACAGCTCTCAATTTTAAGATGATGGAAATATAGGTTTTAAAGTACATTGCCTTAGACAGTCTAATCTGGCAGTCAAGTTGGCTTTGATTTTTGAGACCATCCACTAAATTGGAAGGTATGAGCGCTCAATTCTGTAGTGGGCTAAATAGTGGACAACTCCAGAACTAGCTCCCTCTTTACCCTGACAAACACGGTAGCTGGGTCCTCCACTCCACATGCATTAAAAAATGAATCTCTTGGACGATACAGAAGCTGGACTTTAAAGGATGTCCCAAATCAGTAAGTAGTAGTGTGGGAGTAATAATACCATTTTGTGAGTACTCACCTGTAAAATGGATATTGTCAGTGTGTCACACACCCCGCTTCCCTAATTCTTACGATCGGGTTACTCCACCGGCAGGTGGTGACGTTGCAGAGAGAAGTCTTGAAAACGAGCCACTCCTGGCCTACATATACCTGGGACCTCCGACTTAACCAGTGAATTCAAACAGCAGTAAGACAAGGTACCAGGAAAACCAACGGTAACCTCAAAACAAAACAAAAGAAAGCTTCACCATATATAGAGGATCCAGGATACCAAAAAGGGCGGGTGAAGCGGGGTGTGTGACACACTGACAATATCCATTTTACAGGCGAGTACTCACAAAATGGTATTATTCTCAGTGTGTCACACACCCCACTTCCCCTTTAATTCTTACGATCGGGACATCCAAAAAGCAGTGTCCACAAGGGGTGGGTACCCGGAGGCAAAATGAAGCATAACTTTAAACGACTGCGGTCTGCAGAACTTTGCGGCCAAACACAGCATCCGCTGAGGCCCGCACATCAACCTTGTAAAACTTGGAAAAGGATGAACAAAGACCAAGTAGCAGCCTTACAAACTTGTTCAACAGAAGCTTGGTGCTGAAAAGCCCAAGACGCTCCAACAGCATGAGTAGAATGAGCAGTGATACAAAAAGGGGGAACTTCCCCTTGGCCGAATAGGCCCCAACAATCGCCTGACGAATCCATTTGCTAATGGAAGACTTGGCCGGAGCCAAACCCTTCCTAGGCCCACAGGGCACAACAAAAAAGGCATCAGTTTTACGAAAAGGAGAAGTAGTAATCAAATAGTACTTAACACAGCGTACTACATCCAAACAATGCAAAAACCTCTCCTTGTCATTCTTAGGCTTAGGACACAAGGAGGGAAGAATATCCTGATTCAAATGAAAAGCAGAAACAACCTTAGGAAGAAAGTCCGGTTTGAAACGAAAAACCACCTTGTCCTGATGCCTCTCAAAGTAGGGTGCCTGAATCGACAAGGCCGCCAACTCCGAGACACGCCGAACCGAAGTGATAGCCACCAAGAAGGCAATTTTCTGAGTCAATGTAGATAGAGCAATATCCTGCAAGGGCTCAAAGGGAGGAGCCTGAAGAGCAGAAAGAACCAAGTTCAAGTCCCAAACAGGTAGCAATGGCTTCCTGGGAGGCCGCACATGCGTAACCCCCTGGAAAAAGTTTTAACTAAAGGATGAAACGCCAAAGGCTTCTGAAAAAAGATAGACAAGGCATAGACATAGACTTTGCCCTTTCAAAGTACTCAGCTGCAGACCAGAGTCCAGCCCTGATTGCAAAAAATCCAGAATCCTGGAAACCGAAAAGACCCTACAAGGCAAAGATCTAACCTCACACCAAGCGATATAGGCTCTCCGAGTCCTATAGTAGATAGTAGAAGAAGACCTCTTCCGGGCACAGATCAGAGTCTTAACAATCGAGTCAGAAAGACCCTCCTCCTTCAAGATGAAGGTTTCAGCAGCCAAGCCGTCAAACCCAGCTTGGGAAATTGGGGTAACACAGCCGACCCTGAGTGAGCAGATCGGGCCGAAGAGGCAGAACGATGTGATCCACCGCCAGGCGAACGATGTCTGCAAACCATACTCGCCTTGGCCACCTTGGAGCCACAAGAATGGCGGACACCTTTTCCAGAGCCAACTTCCGTACCACCTTGCCTAGCATGGGTATCGGAGGAAAAAAGGTACAGAAAACCCCAGATCCCCCCAGCTCAGAGACATGGCGTCCACCACCAGAGCTAGAGGATCCTGGGAGAGCGACACGAAGGTCGGAAGCCTGCAATTGTGACGAGAGGCAAACAGGTCCACCTCCGGTGTCCCCCACCGGAGACACAGAGACCGAAAAACTTGAGGATGGAGAGACCATTCTCCCAGATGGGAAGAGCACCTGCTCAACAGATCCGCTTCCCTGTTTTCCACACCCGGAATGTAAACTGCCGAGAGACAAGGAACATGGGCCTCCGCCCAGGTCAGGATCAGGGACACCTCTCTGAGGGCACCCAGACTGCGAGTCCCTCCCTGATGATTGATGTAAGCAACCGCTGTTCGATTGTCCGAACGAATCTGAACCGGAAGGTCCAGAACATGCTGAGTCAAAAGAACAAGAACCAGACGGATGGCTCTCAGTTCCAGAACATTGATGGGCAGGTGGGCCTCCCGAGGTCCCCACTGCCCCCAAAACTGAAGATCCTTCCAGAATCCCCCCCATCCCGAAAGACTGGCGTCCGTGGTGACAATTTCCCAGAGAGGAGTCAGAAAAGACCTGCCCCTCAAGAGATTGGTCGAGACCAACCACCATTGAAGGGACTGCCGGACCGGGAGGACAACTGGAAGGGCCGATCCAACGACCGTGGTCGCTGGTCCCAAGACGCCAACAGATGAAGCTGAAGCGTCCTTGTGTGAAATTGAGCAAAAGGAACTGCCTCGAAAGAGGCAACCATCAACCCTACTAGTCTCATCCCCAGACGGATGGACGGTCGAGGATTGAAAAGAAGGAACTGAGCCAATTCCTGAATCAGAAAAATCTTGGATTGAGGCAGAAACACCCTGTGTAGACAAGAATCCAACCGCATTCCCAGAAAGGACACCCCCCTGGCCGGGGCGAGGGAGGACTTGGGAAAGTTGATCACCCAACCGAAGCTTTCCAGCGTGGAGACCACCGTCCTGGTGTCCGTCTCCGATTGACAGAGAGGGAGCCATGATGAGAAGGTCGTCCAGATAAGGTACGACGCGAATGCCTTGAGATCGGAGAATGGCCATCACCCCTGCCAGCACCTTGGTGAACACTCTTGGAGCCAAGGTAAGGCCAAACGGAAGTGCCACAAATTGAAAATGCCGACCCTTCATCACGAACCGAAGAAAACGTTGATGAGCCTGGCAGATGGGAACATGAAGGTAAGCATCCTTGATGTCTATGGACGTCATAAAGTCCCCCTGCCGAAGAGAACCGATGGCCGATCGCAGAGTTTCCATTCGAAACTTCCGAGTACGGATGAACCCGTTGAGGAACTTCAGATCCAGAATGGGGCGAACCGACCCGTCTTTCTTGGGAACTGTGAAAAGATTGGAGTAATACCCGAGGCCCACTTCCAAGTGCGGCACCGGACGGATGACCGCCATTTCCAGAAGATTCTTCACCGACGCCAGGAGCCCCTGCGCGGTCAAAGGATCGGTGGGCACCCGAGCGCGGAAAAACAGTGAAGGAGGGCGACACTCGAACTCCAGCTTGTAACCGGACGACACCACCTCCCGGATCCATCTGTCCGGAACCTCCTGGTCCCAAACCAGGGAGAAGTGTCGCAATCATCCCCCCCACCCGCACGGGTGAGGGCACCCCCTCATTGCTGAGCGGGCTTACCAGCAGGCTTGGGCTTTGCGCCCCAGGACTGACCGGGACGGCCACGGCCCCCTCCCCCGGGTCCAACCTACACCCCAGGTAGCGGGAAAGGAGGCCCCTCTGCCCGCTCCGACTCCCCGAAAGGAGGGACAAAAGGAAGTCGATCCCCGAAAGGAACGACGAGTCCTCTTTCGTTGAGGCAACTTACCACCCTTGGTAACTGAATCCAATTTATCGCCAAACAGGCGCAAACCTACAAACGGAAGAGCTGTAAGCGACTTCTTAAGAGTTAAAGTCAGCAAGCGACGCGCTCCGGCCCCGCCCCCCGCCGGAGAACCGTACAGCGTGGGCCGAGAGGGAGCGCGGCCCCGCCCCCAAGACACGAGCAGCGCGGCCCGCCGAATGGCGGCGCCGCGTGCAAATGGGCGCCACTGACGCCCTCAGTCCCCTAACACAGACCAAGCGGGAGAAGTTTAAAATATGCTACAAGGAGCCCCAGCAGCTCGGGACGCACGCCGCGGCGCTGACCCCGCGGCTGCCAGCGCTCCCCAAACACACGGAATCACACAAGTGTAAAGCACCCCATACAAACCACCCCCCCCCAACGCAAAAGGGAGAAGGGACCAAGCGGGAGAAGGTGGCCAAGGGGAACACCGGGACAGGGGCATCCCAAATCCGGATCACCATGCCGGATAATCGCATTGCCCCACGCGTGGGGTCGAGCGGAGGAGATAAGCTCCTAGGCACCATATAGTGCCATCTACCGTTGCTCAGCCAGCAGCCTAGGCTGGGAGGCTTCTGTTAACTATCTAGGCATATAAACAATTGACTGGGCAGAAATAGACCAAGAGGGGGGTGCCGGGGTTTGACCCGGCTACCTGCAAGCAGGAGACTTCTTTCTTCTGCCTTGTCGCATCTTGCAGAGAGAAAACACTGGGTGTTAAGTGGGAGGTCCCAGGTATATGTAGGCAGGAGGGGCTCGTTTTCAAGACTTCTCTCTGCAACGTCGCCACCTGCTGGTGGAGTAACCCGAATATATATATATATATATATATATATATATATATATATATATTACACACACACGGGTAAGAGAAAAAAAAAAAAAAAGTATGTAAACTGGTACAAAAGAACCAGTACTAAAAAGGTACAACAGCTTGTAAAACCACAAAGCATCAGTAGCCAGCTTGTCAACTTTATAAGAGGGGAGAAGGGGGTGGGGGTGGCATGGCAGTAGTATGGTCAAATGAGGGAGAGTGCAGTGTCAGTATATCCCCAGCCCAATCACCAGTTCTAAGGCACACCTCTCCAACTTTAGTTGCCCATCAACATGGGAAGACGGGGGGGGGGGCATCTAGGGAACCCCCAGAAAAAGCCTGCTGGGGGCATAGCCTATATTCAGCTGGCAATACTAGAAAGTCCGGAAGTGGAAGGATCCAAGATGGTGCCCACTGTGAACGAGGGGGTGCATGAAGCAGGAGCCAGCACAACTCTCCAACTGTAGTTGCCCATCAACATGGGAAGACAAAGGGGGGGGGGTCATCTAAAGAACCCCCAGAAAAAGCCTTCTGTGGGCATAGCCTATATGCAGCTGGCAATACTAGAGTCTCCGGAAGTGGAAAGATCCAAGATGGTGCCCACTGTGAACGAGGGGGTGCATGAAGCAGGAGCCAGCACAACTCTCCAACTGTAGTTGCCCATCAACATGGGAAGACGGGGGGTCATCTAAAGAACCCCCAGAAGAAGCCTGCTGTGGGCATAGCCTATATGCAGCTGGCAATACTAGAGAGTCTGAAGTGGAAGGATTCAAGATGGTGCCCACTGTGAACGAGGGCTACATGAAGCAGGAGCCAGCACTGGACTCACCAAGGCCACATGCTCCCCACCAGAATTACAGCTGATCAGCTCAACGGGCTGCCATGTTAAGCCTGGGGATTCTTTAGAACAAGCAAGGTTCCAATTTGCTCACCCCTCCCTCTCTGATGTCACTTCTCCCCACCCAAAGCAAAGTGCGGTCACACAGAGCGGGGCAAAGACACCAGACCTAGCTCACTCCCTGCTGAGTTGCGGAACAGGTCAGTAGGTCCCTAGCCCAGAAGTCTCTCCGTTAAACAGGAGCCATCAGAGGTCTTTATTTGCCATTATTACACCTTGCAGCACACATCCCTTTACCTTGTCCCTCTTCTACCCTAAACAGTCTGGCCACTCAGAGCAAAGCTCAAGACATGTGCGTCAACCAGAAGAGAAGTGGTTGAACAAACATCTGCATATGTGTGCCAACCAAAACCTCTGTTTTTAACCAGATTTAGAGACATAATAGGACTGGTTGCGAGCTAACAGGGTTGAGAGCTGTGGCCCCTTTAAGATGTGTGTGTTCTAACTGCCCTGCTCATGTGCACCTCCCAGCTTAGTTATATATTGGTCTGAGCGGCTGCCACCAGTCCTTTGTACATGTTATAGGGCAGTGGCCATTGGCTGCCCCAGCTATATCAGAAACAAGAATAGTAAATGAGCAGCTTACCGTAGTTGGCCTTTGCACGAGATTCTCCAGCTTTGTGTGACTGAACTCCAGACTGATCACATTGTAGAGTTTTTCTCGCTCTTCTTCAGGGGTTTCGTAATATTTTGCCCATTGTGCCATTGTCATTTCAATCCCTTTTTGGGTGCCAACATCCATCACATCTACAATACGCTTGTTGCCTAAAAGGTTCATTGAATTAGGTGAAAAAATACCATTTTGTGAATACTCACCTTGTAAAATGGGTATTGTAAGTATGTCACACACCCCGCTTCAAGATAATCATTACATGTGGGTAGTATGGTCTGAAGAGGGCGATCTGCAGAGATGATTGGAGGAAAGAAAGCCCCTCCCAGTCCATAAATACCTGGGACCTCCCACTCATTACCCAGTATAAAGAAAGCAGTAAGGTAAGGGACCAGGAAGAGCCAAATATTAGTCATAACGCAAAGTTCACAAAACGATGGATCCAGAATACAAAAGGGTGGGTTGAAGCGGGGTGTGTGACATACTTACAATACCCATTTTACAAGGCGAGTATTCACAAAATGGTATTATTCTAAGTATGTCACACACCCCGCTTCAAGATAATCATTACATGTGGGACATCCAAAAGCAGTGTCCATAAAGGGTGGGGATCCAAAACAAGGCATAAAGCACAACTTAAACTACTGCAGCCTGCAGAACTTTGCGGCCAAAAACAGCATCCGCTGAGGCCCAAACATCAACCTTGTAAAAACTTTGAAAAAGTGTGAACAGAAGACCAGGTAGCGGTCTTGCAAACTTGCTCAACAGACGCCTGGTGCTGAAAAGCCCAGGAAGCCCCAACCGCACGAGTAGAATGAGCTGCAACACGAAGGGGAGGATCTCTCCCCTTAGCAGAAAAGGCCCCGACAATGGCCTGACGAATCCACTTACTGATGGAAGACTTAGCGGGCGCCAAACCTTTCTTGGGCCCAGAGGGTACCACAAAGAAGGCATCAGTCTTACGAAAGGCAGACGTTACCACCAAATAGTACTTCACAACTCGAACCACATCCAGGGAATGCAGGACCCTCTCCTTTTCGTTACTGGGATTAGGACACAGAGAGGGCAAAACAATGTCTTGATTTAAGTGAAAAGGCAGAAAACCACCTGAGGAAGGAAATCCGGGTTAAAACGGAAAACCACCTTGTCCTGAAGTCTTTCAAAATACGGGACCTGAATGGACAGAGCCGCCAACTTAGAAACACGCCGAACAGAAGTGATAGCTACCAAAAAGGCCACCTTCTGAGTAAGGGAAGACAAGGCAATATCATGCAAGGGCTCAAAGGGAAGACCCTGAAGAGCAGAAAGAACCAAAATCAAATCCCAAACCGGAATCAGAGCCTTCCTAGGGGGCCGCACGTGCGTAACCCCCTGGAAAGAGGTCTTAACCAGCGGATGAAGCGCAAAAGATCTTTGGAAAAACACCGCCAGGGCAGACACCTGCCCCTTCAGAGTATTAAGTTGGAGTCCTATATCCAAACCGTGTTGCAGGAACTCCAGGATTCTAGAAATAGAGAATTCCCTGCAAGGGAAAGCCCTAGTCTCACACCAATCATATAAGACCTCCAAGTCCTATAGTAAACGGAAGAAGAAGAACACCTCTTCCTAGCGCTAATTAGAGTCTGAATAACCGCATCAGAAAGACCTTCCTCCTTCAAGATGGAGGTTTTAGCAGCCACGCCGTCAAAGCCAGCGTTGGTAAATTGGGGCAACGTAGATGACCCTGTGTGTGCAGATCCGGCAGCAGGGGCAGAACGAACTGATCTTCTGCTAACCTTACCACGTCTGCGAACCAAACCCGTCTTGGCCACCTTGGAGCCACCAGAATTGCTGACGCTCCTTCCAGAGCCAGCTTGCGCACTACTCTGGCTACCATGGGAAACGGAGGGAACAGATACAGAAACCCCAGATCCCTCTAGTTCAGGGACATGGCGTCTGTCGCGAAGGCTAGCGAAACCTTCGCCAGAGACACAGATGCCGGAAGTTTGTGATTGTGATGGGAGGCAAAGAGATCCACCACCGGTGAACCCCACCTGAGACAAATCGAACGAAACACCTTGGGGCTGAGAGGCCACTCCCCCTTGCGGGCTGACCACCTACTCAGAGTCCGCCTCCGAGTTCTCTACTCCCAGAATGTGAACTGCCGAGATGCACGGGACGTGGCTCTCCGCCCAGTCCAGAATCAACGACACTTCCCTGAGGGCACTCCTGCTGCGAGTCCCTCCCTGGTGATTGATGTAGGAAACCGCCGTCCGATTGTCCAACCGAACCTAGACCGGCAAGCCCTGCAAGAGATGAGTCAAACGAAAAAGAACCATTCTGATGGCTCTCAATTCCAGAATGTTGATAGGCTCGTGGGCTTCCAGGGGTCCCCACAACCCCTGAAATTGCAGATCCTTCCAGAAGCCCCCCCCCATCCTGAGAGGCTGGCATCCGTGGTGACCACCTCCCAACGAGGAGTCTGAAAAGACCTGCCCTTCAACAGATTGGTTGAGTTCAGCCACCACCTGAGTGGTCGGCGAACCCGGGGAGACATCAGAAAGAATTGATCCAGCGACAGAGGAGATCTATTCCAGACAGACAATAGATGGAGTTGTAGCGTCCTCGTGTGAAACTGGGCAAAGGGGACTGCCTCGAAGGAGGACACCATCAACCCCACCAGTCTCATTCCTAGTCGAATGGTCGGACGAGGAATGGACATGAGCGATCGAATCAATTCCTGAATCAAAAGAACCTTGGATTGAGGAAGGAACACTCTGGCCTGATCTGTATCCAGAGACATTCCCAGAAAGGATACTATCCTGGACGGGTAAAAGGAGGACTTGGGGTAGTTGATCACCCAGCAGAACCTCTCCAGAGTGGATATTACCGTCCTGGTGTCCAATTCCGCTTGGCTGAATGATGATGCCATGATGAGGAGATCGTCCAGATATGGCACTATGCGAATTCCCTGCGCTCTAAGAAGAGCCATCACCCCAGCGAGCACCTTGGTGAAAAACCCTTGGAGCTGTGGTGAGACCAAAAGGAAGAGCTACAAACTGAAAGTGCCGATCTTCCACCACAAACCTGAGGAATCTCTGGTGCGCGGGAAAAATCGGAACATGGAGGAAAGCGTCCTTGATGTCTATGGACGTCATGAAGTCCCCCTGACGGAGAGCGCGGAAAGCTGAACGAAGCGATTCCATGCGAAATTTTCGCAGCCTGATAAACCTGTAGAGGATCTTCAGATCCAGGATGGGCCGGATAGAGACATCCCTTTTGGGGACCGTGAACAGATTTGAGTAAAATCCCCAACCCTGATCTGATAGGGGCACTGGCGAGATGACCTCTATCTCCAGAAGACTTGAAAACGCCTCCCAAAGCCCCTGTGCGCCAGGTGCGTCCGGGGGCACCCTAGACCTGATGAAAAGCGGAGGACGACGGGCCTCGAACTCCAACTTGTAGCCGGAAGACACGACTTTCCGGATCCATTTGTCCGAAACCTCCCGAATCCAGATCAGAGAGAAGTGTCGCAGCCGTCCCCCCACCCGCACGGGTGAGGGCGCCCCCTCACTGCTGGGCAGGCTTGTTCGCAGGTTTTGGGTTTTGAACCCCAGTTGTATCCTGAGCGGGCACGTCCTCTGCCCCTATTCCAGGAATCTCCTCTAGTGGAAGGGAAGGCGAAACCTCTTCCTGCTCTGGATCCGCGAAAGGAATGATTGAAAGAAGCCGCCCCAGCCCAGATTAAGTAGAACTATCTTAGCCAGACCAAAAGAGGAGGGAGGGCTGAGATTCCCAGACCCGGTGTTGTATCATGCTGCCACTCACCTGGGCAGAGTGGTGGATTGGTGCCGGCACTCGGGACATAAGCAGTGGGTTGGGCTGGAGCGAGGCTCCGGGGGGGCCCCCGCTGGCCAACTTACCCTGGCTAGAGGGGAAAGACATCCCGGAGGCACTAAAACACCCCACGGTTGGGGCTACTATACGCATCTTTAGGAGATTTAAGGAGCTCCCGAATATCTCCCCATCCCCATCTCCAATGTTCCCGGTGCTGGGAAACCCGCGATTCCCCCCCGGGTGTAGCGGTCCCAAGGCGAGAGAGTGGCGTGAGGCTGGACTGTACAGAGCCAAACACTTCTGGACGCAGGCGGGCTGGGCTAAGACTGACGACCTGGCATTGAGGGGCTCCGTTCCGAGGTGGTCAAAATGGGAACAAACGCAGATAGCACATTTCCTTCAGTCCTTACAGGAATTTGACGGGTTTGCGCCCGGGGACCCGGTTCGAGGAGCTCTGCTCCGGCCCTAACGTGGAGAGGCACGTGCTCTCATCCATTTATAAGTTGTTGATCACCCCCCAGGATGCAGAGGAGCTTCACTTTGTTAAGTATTGGGAGGAAAGCTTGGGGGCCCCATTTACGCCAGAACAGCGGAGGAGACTCCTCGCGGCGCCGCATAAGACCTCCATTTGCACCTGGACTCAAGAATGTAGTTACAAAATTCTTACCGGGTGGTACAGAGTCCCGGCGACTCTGCACAGATGGTTTCCTGACGAGCCAGATAACTGCTGGAGATGCGGTGCTGCAGGAGGCGACCTACTCCACATCTTCTGGTCCTGCCCTAAGCTTCGGCCTTACTGGGACTCAGTGAGGAGAGTGATAAGGGAGGTCACGGGGGAAACTGTACCAGCCGATCCAGGAATATGTCTGCTCCACTTGGGAAAGACCCCTCTGAGAGTGTATAAGAGATCCCTTATGTGCCACCTTCTCAATGCCGCAAAATCCTGCATCCCTCTGATGTGGAAGAGGACCTCCCCCCCTTCATTGGCCAGTTGGGTCCTGAAGGTTAATGAAACCATGCGTTTCGAGGATTTAGCACTGAATCAGGAGGGAGGGTTCGAGAAATACACAAAGACCTGGTACGATTGGATGGTCTTCTCGGATTCAGACGAGTGCAGGGCACTGCTTCAGGATACTTGAGCAGACGTGCCTTCCCTTGGCCCCCCCCCTTCTCTTCCCCCCTCCCACCCATCCCTCCACCCTCTAAGGCGTTATTTTCATATCTGTTGGTTTATAGAGCTGTACGATTCATTGCACTGGTTTTTCACTTTCTCTGTGTTTTTTTCTTTTTTTTTTTTTGTTTTTTGGAACGTGTTTAAGAATGTTAGACAACGCACAAAATTGCTTATCTCTTACATTTTATTGTGGTCTTTGTTTCTATGATGTACACAAAAATTCAATAAATAAAGAATTAAAAAAAAAAAAAAAAAAAAAAGAAAGAAGCCGCCCCGCGAAAGGGACGTCGTTGCTTCTTGCGTTGAGGTAACTTACCCCCCTTAGCTACTGAATCCAATTTTTCTCCAAAAAGCCGTAGCCCCACGAATGGGAGAGACGTCAGCGACTTTTTTGACCCAAAGTCGGTCGCCCACTGGCGCAACCAAACTGAACGCCTTATAGTCACCATCAGAGCAGAAGCTCCTCAAGGCGGCTAACATGAAAGACAAGAATAACTCTATTAAGTCCCAGAAATTCGTCACTGTCCGGGTGCAGACCGGAAGATGACAACAAGTCTCTGACCACCGACCTGGTAGCCACCACCAGCAGAGACGGAGCGCAAAAAAAAAAAAAAAAAAAAAAAAAAAAAAAAAAAAAGGCCGTATGGCTACCCCAATACTGGCGAAACCATGACAAGCCATCTGGTCAATTCGTTTATCCCCTCCATCTTTAAGAGAAGAGCAATCGGGGTTATTCAAAAACGGCTGAATTGGATAACCCCTGAATTGGTGCATCCACCTCAGGGGGGGGGGGGGGACGTCCAGCGCTTAACCGTGTCCGAAGGGAAAGGATATCTTTTATCCCAACTCTGAGGAATGCCTGGGGGCCGAGCCGGCCTCTCCCATTCCTTAGAAATAATCTTATCAAAATGCCTTTGATTAGGGAATTCCAAGCACGGCTTGGATTCCTCATAAAACTCCCCTTGTTGATGAGGAGCAACCTCCGGAGGAGAAATAGCCAGAACCTCAAACATCTGAGCAAGGACGTTAGGAGTATCCAAAGAACTCCCTGACCCCTTCTCAGAGTCCGCGCCAACAAATTGCTGGTCGTCCGAATAATCCGATTTGTCAAATAGCTCCCCTTCCTCCAGAGGCGAGTAATCTGACCAATCCAGGCGATCCTCATTGTCATATTCAAATGTCAGTGGGACCGGTGACAAATGCTTTCTCTTAGCTGGAGCCTTCTTGGCAACCGCAGAAGAAATACATTTTTCAATATTAGTCAATCTAGCACACACATCAGATTGCGACTGCCCACCCGTGACAACGTCACACGGGAAACGGGCCAAGACGGGGTGGGAAGGGGATGACGCCGGCGGTGCTGACCTAGACGCCTGGGGTTCTGACTGCCGTGTAATAGTCTGCTGTGCACATGGTATACATAGAAATACGTCATCCCCTGTTAGGGATACCCCACAGCCCATGCACTTCCGGGATTGCCCCGAGGGGAGCCCGGTATCTGGGGATGCCTCCATACGATGAACTTATATGTAGTCGCAATGACCGAGGGAATTACGCTAGTAAGCAACCCGGGATTGTCCCAAGTGGGAGGATTTTAACGTGTAATTTAACCCAGGGACCCAAGGACCGGAAGAAGACCCCTTAAAACCTAAGGTGTTCTACCTGAAAGACTGCCGGATATAAAGGGTTACAGATAAGTAAATATGTATATATATAGAAATATAGGGGGCCCATAGGGCCACTCACTGTGCCTTCCTGCGTGAGGTAAATGGCGTCCACCACACACGCAGCTCACAGAGGCAGAGAGGATCCTGTGGGCGTGGCCAGCGCGGAGCGCGCGATATGCGTAGCTCCGCCTCCTTACAGAGCGGAAAGCGGGCTCCGCAGTGGGTCTGCCTAACAGGGGCGGGCCATGGCGTCCCGCTCAACAGCCCGGCCCCGCCCCTAATGGCAAAATGTGTGAGGTAAATTACCTCAGAAAAACACTATATCGCACACATATACCGGCGCCATGGCAAGAACACCAGCCGCGGCGCGGGTAACCACAAAGACCCCAGGGATGTAATGGGTGCGGGCCGCGGCGACTGTGGCCAGCGTGTGAGGGGAGATCTCCCCTCACAAGATTAAGGGAACCACCAGCACAAATAACCGCGCCGCGGCCATTGCGGTAGTCACCGCAACAGAAAACAGTAAAGCCAGGGGGACAAGCCAGCGCCAACAGCCGGCCCCACCCCCCAACTACAACTTCTGAGGAGAAAAGTTCTCCTCAGCTCTGGCGCCAGTAGCAGCAAGCGCCGCTGTTAAAGTGAAACAATGCACACAATAAATAAATCCTAACTGAGGTAAAAAAGGTGGCCCCCGACATTTTATCCCCACCACCACAGGAGAAGGGCATCAGGAAAGGGGGGCCAAGGGACAGGGCATCCCAAACCGGGGTCACCAGCCCGGATAACTGCCTACCCTCTGGTACAGGGTCTCGCGGTGGAGCATGGCTCCAGAGCACTAAGTGCCATTCTACCCTCACCCGGGATACAGCCTAGACTGGGAGGCATGTGTATTGGGACTTATAAAAAACAAAACCGGGTGGAAATAGAGAGAAAAGCGGGCCGGGAATAAACCCGGCTACCTGAAATCCCCCTGTGCAAGGAGGAGACATCATCTTCTGACTTGCTCGCCGTCTGCAGAGATGGAAAACTGGGTAATGAGTGGGAGGTCCCAGGTATTTATGGACTGGGAGGGGCTCTTTCCTCCAATCATCTCTGCAGATAGCCCTCTTCAGACCATACTACCCACATGTAATGATTATCTTGAAGCGGGGTGTGTGACATACTTAGGATAGAAGTGTCTAGCATTTATTCACCATGTTTAAATTATTACGATTCAATATGGAGTGAGCTTTACATAATGGAACATGTTTATCTAAGCAGATCTAAAGTCAGGAGGGCCCACACATCCATTTTATCCCCGTCCTGTGGCATCTTTCTTTGGCATGCTAATCTTCCTAAAACCACCAAGGCATCAATAAAGGAAAAGAGATCGCCTGCCAAACACTATTGCTTCAGCAATAATAAAAACCATTTACAGCAATTAGTCTATACACAGTAGATACACACTTTTTTTATTTTTTTTTTTATACATACTTACCTACAAACATTTTCACATCATTTACAGTAAAGTCAGGGTCCGGCATTCTACAGAGGGAAAAAAAAAGGAATTAAAGTCGATATTTTTAAGTTGTTACCATATTTAAATATGGCTTAACAATTCAATTATATTATAAAAGTTATCAGTGTAAACAATTCTATAAATAAATACATACATACATACATCTGGTATCCCATAAAGCAAACCTAATCTGGCTCTAGATTCTAGAAGACTCCAGGGCAGAGTTACAGCTTTGGCCTGGGGAATCCCAGTTTGAGATACTCAGTTGTACGACACCCCCTGGTTTCACCAAATGTTCACATTAGGAATCAATGCCATGGTGCATATATGGGCCTCTGGTAGCATCTCCAGCACGCCTGATGTGTGCACCACCAGCATACCTGAATGGATTGCGGCAGGTTCGCGCATCAATGGGCAGCAGCCAGCTGGAGTTCCTGGAATTCATCCCATTCAGAAATCTTTGCAGGGCATTAATATGCATGGAGGCGGGTTCTGATAGGATGAGAGCCTGTGCATGGGCCATGAGAACCTAGATCAAGGCAAGAAAATGAACCCAAGGTTTGCACACACATAGGCATCCCAAATGGATGCCCCTGTAAAGCTGACCAAAACACAGGCGACTGCAAATCATGGGTTTTGGACCATTTCAATTACATTTAAAGCCCACAATGAAAAAATACCATTTTGTGAATACTCACCTGTAAAATGGGTATTATAAGTATGTCACACACCCCGCTTCAGATAGTCATTACACTTGGGTTATACCGACCTGTAGAGGGCGATCTTGCAGAGATGTCATGAAAAAAAGGGAGCCCCTCCAGGTCCATAAATACCTGGTACCTCCCACTCATTCCCCAGTATTAAGACAGCAGTAAAGGGACCAGGAAGAGCCAAAATAACCAGTAACAGTAAAAAAGGTTCACCATAGAAAGGATCCAGAATACCAAAGGGCGGGGTGAAGCGGGGTGTGTGACATACTTATAATACCCATTTTACAGGCGAGTGTTCACAAAATGGTATTATTCTAAGTATGTCACACACCTCGCTTCAGATAGTCATTACACTTGGGACATCCAACAGCAGTGTCCATAAAGGGCGGTGATCCAAAACAAGGCAACAATACACAAACTTAAACCACTGCAGCTTGCAGAACTTTGCGGCCAAAAACAGCATCCGCTGAGGCCCGCACATCAACCTTGTAAAACTTGGAAAAAGTGTGAACAGAAGACCAAGTAGCAGCCTTACAAACTTGTTCAACAGAGGCCTCGTGCTGGAAGGCCCAGGACGCCCCAACAGCATGAGTAGAATGAGCAGTAACACGAAAAGGGGGAATCTTCCCCTTGGCAGAATAGGCCCCAACAATGGCCTGGTGAATCCATTTACTAATGGAAGACTTGGCGGGAGCCAAACCTTTCCTAGGCCCAGAGGGCACCACAACGAGGGCGTCAGTCCTACGAAAGGAAGAAGTAGCCACCAAATAGTACTTCACACAGCGAACCACATCCAGAGAATGAAAGACCCCCTCCTTGTCATTGCAGGGCTTAGGCCACAAGGAGGGTAGAACAATGTCCTGATTAAGATGAAAGGCAGAGACCACCTTAGGAAGGAAATCTGGCTTGAAGCGGAAAACAACCTTGTCCTGATGCCTCTCAAAGTAAGGAGCCTTAATGGACAAAGCCGCCAACTCTGATACACGCCGAACGGAAGTGATGGCAACCAAAAACGCAACCTTCTGAGTAAGCGTAGAAAGAGCAATATCCTGCAAGGGTTCAAAAGGAGGACCCTGAAAAGCAGAAAGAACCAAATTCAAATCCCAAACTGGGAGCAACGGCTTCCTAGGAGGCCGCACATGCGTAACCCCCTGGAAAAAGGTTCGAACCAGAGGATGAAGTGCATGAGAGGATGAGGATGAAAAGACTTTTGAAAGAACACCGCCAGGGCAGAAACGTGCCCTTTCAGCATACTAAGCTGCAAACCCAGGTCCAGACCATGTTGCAGAAATTCCAAGACCCTAGGGATAGAAAACACCCTGCACAGCAAAGCCCGGACCTCACACCAATCAATATAAGACCTCCAAATTCTATAGTAGATGGCAGAGGAAGACTTCTTTCTAGCCCTAACCGGAGTCTGAATGACGGCATCAGAAAGACCTTCCTCCTTCAAGATGGAGGTTTCAGCAGCCACGCCGTCAAAGCAAGCGTTGGTAAACTGGGGTAGAGCAGTGGACGCTGAGTGAGCAGATCCGGCAGAAGGGGCAGATCTTCCTGATCCGCTGCCAACCTTACCACGTCTCCGAACCAAACCTATCTTGGCCATCTTGGAGCCACCAGGATTGCTGACGCGCCCTCTAGGGCCAGCTTGCACACCACTTTGCCCACCATGGGAAACGGAGGAAACAGATACAGAAACCCCAGATCCCTCCAGGTCAGAGACATGGCATCCACTGCCAAAGCCAGCGGATCCCGCGAGAGAGACACAAATGCCGGAAGCTTGTGATTGTGACGAGAGGCAAAGAGGTCCACTTCCGGAGTCCCCCACCGGTGGCAAAACGACCAAAACACCTTGGGGCTGAGAGACCATTCCCCCCCCCCCGGCGATATGAGCACCTGCTCAGGGAGTGTTCTCCACTCCCGGAATGTACACCGCCGAGATGCATGGGACATTGCTCTCTGCCCAAGCCAGGATCAAAAGACACTTCCCTGAGGGCACGCCTGCTGCGAGTCCCTCCCTGGTGATTGATGTAGGCGACCGCCGTCCGATTGTCCGACCGAACTTGAACCGATAGGCCCCGTAACTGATGAGACAAGTGAGCCAGAACCAACCTGATGGCTCTCAGCTCCAGAACATTGATGGGATCATGAGCCTCCTGAGGCCCCCACAGTCCCTGAAACTGACAAAACCCCCCCCAACCTGACAGGCTGGCATCCGTGGTGACCGTCTCCCAAGAAGGGGTCAGAAAGGATCTGCCCCTCAGCAGATTGCTCGGATCCAGCCACCACCGAAGGGAACGCCGAACCCGGGGGGACATCAGAAAAGACTGATCCAAAGACAGCGGAGACCTGTCCCAGGCCTCCAAGAGATGGAGCTGGAGCGTCATTGTGTGAAACTGGGCAAAGCGAACCGCCTCGAACGAAGCCACCATCAATCCCACCAGTTGCATCCCCAGCCGGGTGGACGGAGGAGGGATGGATAGGAGAAGCTGAGTCAATTCCTGAATCAGAAGAACCTTGGGCGGGGGAGGAACACCCTGGACTGAGAAGTATCCAGAGACATTCCCAGGAACACCACCAACCTGGACGGAGAGAGGAAGGACTTGGGATAGTTGATCACCCAGCCGAATCTCTCCAGAGTGGCTACCACAGTCCTGGTATCTAACTCCGCCTGGCTGAGAGAGGATGCCATAATAAGCAGATCGTCCAGATAAGGCACGATGCGGATACCCTGGGCTCTGAGGAGGGCCACCATCCCCGCCAGCACCTTGGTGAAAACCCTTGGAGCCGAGGTAAGGCCAAACGGAAGAGCCACAAACTGAAAATGCCGATCTTCCACCACGAACCTGAGAAATCTCTGATGTGCCGGGAAGATTGGAACGTGCAGATAAGCATCCTTGATATCTATGGACGTCATGAAGTCCTCCTGCCGAAGTGAATTTATGGCAGAGCGCAGAGTTTCCATGTGGAACTTCCTGGGACAGGAAGTTGAGAAACTTCAGATCCAGGATGGGACGAACTTCAGATCCAGGATTGGAATAGCATCCCAGGCCCAGGTCCGAGGGAGGCACCGTGCAGATGACAGCCATGTCCAGGAGATCTTTTACTGCCGCCCGGAGCCCCTGCGCAGCCAGAGAATCCAAGGGCACACGAGACCTGAAGAATCTGGGAGGAGGCCGGGTCTCGAACTCCAGTTTGTAACCAGAAGACACCACTTCCCGAATCCATCTGTCCGAGACCTCCTGGTCCCAGACCGGAGAGAAGTGTCGCAGCCGTCCCCCCACCCGCGAGGGTGAGGGCGCCCCCTTATTGTTGAGCCGGCTTAGCAGCGGCTTTGGGCTTGGAGCCCCAGCTGTGACCTGGACGGGCATGTCCTCCTCCCCTGTTCCAGGAATCACCTCTGGAGGAGAAGACAGCCGATCCCCGTCCAGGTCTGGCCCCACGAAAGGAAGGGGTAAAGGAAGTTGCCCCCCAAAAGGGACGACGTTGCTTCTTTCGCTGAGGTAACCTACCTCCTTTTGCGACCGTATCCAATTTCTCTCCAAAGAGCCGCAAGCCCAGAAAGGGAAGAGCCGTAAGCGACTTTTTGGACACAAAATCAGCCGCGCAACCAAACTGATCGCCGAATAGCCACCAGCAAGGCCGAAGTTCTACTACACATCACCATGGTGTCATCCAGGGCGGCTAGCACAAATGACAAAAACAATTCGCACCGCTTAAGGGCGGTGAACTCATCACTAGCCGGGTCAAGCCTGGAGGTAGTTTGATTAGGGAATTCTAAGCGCGGCTTAGCCTCTTCAAAGAACTCCCCCTTCTACGGAAGGGTCACTTCAGGAGGAGAGATTGCCAAAACCTCAAACATATGAGCCAGGACCTTAGGGGTATCCAAAGAATCCCCCTGACCCCGCTCGGCATCAACGCCCACAAACTGCTGATCGTCAGAACAATCCGACTCCTCAAAAAGCTCCCCTTCCTCTAGCGGGGGGTAATCAGACCAGTCCAGTGAATCAAACTCCTCAAGATCAGAAGCCTGCGTGGCTGGGGACAAGTGCTTTCTCTTAGCCGGGGCATTTCTGGCCACAGTGCTAGAAAATAATTTTTCAAGATTGGACAATCTGGCACACACCTCAGATTGCGACTCCCCACTCGTGACAACATCACACGGGGTATGGATCAGGCGGGGAGGGGTAGGTGAAGGGACCGGCGTTGCAGAACCAGACGCATGGGATCTGGACTGCCGCGTAATAGTCTGCTGTGCACATGGTATGCAAAGGAATACATCATCCCCTGTAAGGAATGCCCCACACCCCAAACACTCCGAGGGGAGCCCGAGCCGGTATCCTGGGAAGCCTCCATATGGTGATTTTATTGGTAGTCGCAATACCCAAGGGAATTACGCAATATAAGCGACCCGGGATGCCCCTTCTGTGTCCCGAGTGGGAGGATTTATAGGGAGTTCTATAGGGTCTCTTAGGGTCCACCTGGAAGACAGAATACAGGGCTATTCAGCACCTCAATCATGCCCAAGCACACACAAGGCAGACATACTGATATGCAATAACAAAGAATCTATAATATAATATAATATAATATATATATGCATGTCATGAAGTAATGAGGCCCCAAGGGCCACTCACTGAGGAAGATGGCGTCCGTCCAGCCAGAGGCGAGAACACGAGAAGCAGAGTGAGAAGAAGGGTGGGCCGACGCGGTTCGCGGGCCGCGCCCGGCCCCGCCCCTCCCCCCTGATGACGCCCCTCCACCCTGACAACGACGCCGCACCCGGCCAGAGGCCAGGCTCCGCCAGGAGCACGGGGGGCAGGCCGTAGACGATCACGCCGAGCGCCCGCCCCCGCACCAACCGCACCTGAGGGGAAGAAGCTCCCCCACCGAAGCTGCCACAACTGAGTCCTCCGTGAAAGTGCACCCAAGTGAATCACACACACCAAAACGTACAGCTGCAACCAACACACAAAAACGATTACACTAAGGGAGAAAGCCCCCCCCCCCCTCTCTAAGGAGCAAGGGCAATCCGGGAGAGGGGGAATCCACGCTGGAAGGGCAAGGGACGGGGCATCCCTAACCGGGATCACCAACCCGGAAAACCGCCTACCCCTTAGTATGGGGTCTCACGGTGGAGCATAGCTCCTAAGCACCATTAGCTGCCGTCTACCCTTGCCCGGACCAGCAGCCTAGGCTGGGAGGCAAGGTGAATACTAAGAAAGGGGGTCCAGGCAGAAATAGACTATCAAGCGGGCTGGGAGTTACCCCGGCTACCTGCAAGGAGGAGACATCCATCTTCTGACTTGCTCGCCGTCTGCAGAGATGAAAGACTGGGGAATGAGTGGGAGGTACCAGGTATTTATGGACCGGGAGAGGCTCACTTTTTTTCATGACATCTCTACAGGTCGGTATAACCCAAGTGTAATGACTATCTGAAGCGGGGTGTGTGACATACTTAGAATAGGAGATTAAACACTATAAAGAGCTGTTCACCATAGGTGGGCCCCATATATATGCGCTCAACAGGATGCAGTTCTTAGTTGTAGCGAATCACGTCACCAGACACGATCCAGACAACACCCTGAACTGTAAGGTGGCAGATCTGTGGGGCAACCAGATTTTGGGTTCCCAACTGTAATAACATTTATACGTACATAGGTGGTGCTACTAAGGCACAAGGGCATGTTTGTAAATGGCTGGCCCAGGAATGCAGAGGAGCAGCCAGCGACATGCTCACGCCATACATGCTCACAGCTCTTCCGTCAGAGTGGCAAGCAGTACCTGAATGGCCCAGAGTGTGCCAATTGGCTGGCCATATGCACATGTGCCATGGGACCGCAAGAAAGTCAAAAACAGCTAAGCCACTTTTACCTAGAATGGAAAATCATCCTATACAAAATTATGAGGATCCAAAGTTTCATGGTGGCTACCTTTCCCCTGTATGGGGAACCAGAGTGTCAAAAAACTAACCAGACAGCGTTTAACCTCCCCCAGAACCAAGAACTTTGTCAAAAAGCATTTTGGAAAAATAAGAAAAAAAAAAAAAAAAAAAAAAAACTGGTTAGAGACCAAATATGCAACATTGCAAAATGCAAAAGAAAGTTGCAACCATAAACTAAGCAGGTAAGCGCTTTGTCAAATGTCTGTCGTGTCATTTAATGAGCGTCCCATAAAAAAAAAAAAATATATATTGTAATGAAATGGGAAATAGGCAATGTTTTACTGCTTAGGTTCTGCCATCAGGAAGAATTATATGAGGACTGTTCTCTCTGGGTATATATTGTTACATAGGCTCTTGATGGCACTGCACTGTAACACACTGGTATTTAGATCTCATGTCCAGAAAATCCAGCATTGCTTGTTCTTTTATTGATAGAACTTAAATTTTACTAATCGGGCAGCAGCTTGATAAAGAGGTTCTCCCGAGACGCAACATGCTGGCTGGATTGAGGGATGGGACGGATGTCCCCATGTAAGCTTAACATATATGGAATGATTTTAGCACTGACTAGTAAGTTAAGTTTTATCAATAATGGTGCAAACAATGCTGGAGTTTCTGGAATTTTGACTTGTGGACATTGGGGCAAAGCAGCGGACTCCTCCGTGCATTTGTTTTGTCCCCGTTTTTGCTTAAGCTGGCGGAGCTGCACAAAAATACAATTCTGTGAAATACTCACCTGGTATTATACGTATACAGTACGTCCTGCTCCAGATATAATACTTACACTTGGGTTATCCTCCGCCAGAGGGCGCTGTGCACTGCAGACATGCAAAAACAGGCTCCTCCCGGCCCTTCATATACCCAGGGACCTCCCACAAATCAATATTGAAAAGCAGTGAACCAGAAGCCGGGAGAATCCAACCACCAAAACAACTGTTAATGATAATAACAATCACCATACAGGGGATCCAGAACAATGTAAAAACCAGGGTGGGGTGGAGCAGGACGTACTGTATACGTATAATACCAATTCTACAGGTGAGTATTTCACAGAATTGTATTATTCTAAGTATACAGTACGTCCTGCTCCAGATATAATACTTACACTTGGGACATCCAATAGCAGTGTCCATAACAGTAGGGTGGGATCCCCAACAAAAAAGGCAACGGCACGTAGTTTAAACTACAACCGCCTAACGCAACATCAGCTGAGGCCCGAACATCAGCCTTGTAAAACTTTGAAAAGGTGTGAACAGAAGACCAAGTAGCGGCCTTGCAAACTTGCTCAACAGAAGCCTGGTGCTGGAAGGCCAGGGAGGCCCCGATAGCACAAGTAGAATGAGCAGTAAGACGGAAGGGAGGACTCTTCCCCTTAGCAGAATAGGCTTGAACCACAGCCTGACAGATCCACTTGCTGATAGTAGACTTGACAGGAGCCAAACCCTTCCTAGATCCAGAAAGCACAACGAAAAGAGCATCAGTCTTCCTGAAAGCCGCAGTGACAACCAGGTAATACTTCAAACACCTGACCACATCCAAGGAATGCAGAACCCTTTCCTTGTCATTACTAGGATTAGGACACAAGGAAGGAAGAACAATGTCCTGATTCAAATGAAAAGCAGACACAACCTTAGGCAGGAAATCCGGCTTGAAGCGGAACACCACCTTGTCCTGGTGTCTCTCATTGTATGGAGACTGAATGGATAGAGCAGCCAGCTCAGACACACGCCTAACCGAAGTTATGACCACCAGAAAGACAACCTTGAGAGTAAGAACAGCCAGAGCAGCATCTTGAATAGGCTCAAAGGGAGCACCCTGCAAGGCAGATAAAACCAAGTTTAAATCCCAAACGGGGACCACAGGTTTACAAGGGGGAAGCGCATGAGTGACCCCCTAAAGAAGGTCTTAACCAAATGATGATGAGCAAAAGTCCTCTGAAAGAAGACGGACAGGGCAGAAACCTGACCCTTCAGAGTACTGAGTTTTAGACCTAACTCCAAACCATGCTGTAAGAACTCCAGAACCCTGGGAACAGAGAACTCCCTACAGGGAAGAGACCTAGACTCACACCAGTCAATGTAGGTACGCCATACTCTATAATAGATAGCAGCAGAAGTCTTCTTCCTAGCCTGCACCATAGTGCCCACCACAGAGGCAGACAAACCCTTCTCCATCAAGATGGAGGTCTCAGCAGCCAGGCCATCAAAGCCAGCGTTTGTAAATTGGGATGGCGTAGGGAGCCCTGAGTTAGCAGATCTGGTACCCCTGGCAGAACGTACTGGTCTACTGCCATTTGAACCACGTCTGCGAACCACACTCTTCTTGGCCACTAGGGGGCCGCTAGAATCACAGGCACCCCTTCCAGAGCAATCTTGCGCAGAACCCTGCTCAGCAGGGGGAATGGTGGAAATACATACAGGAGCCGAAACTCCTTCCATGACATGGACAGGGCATCCGTGGCCAAGGCCAGAGGGTCCTGAGACAAGGACACGAAGTCCGGGAGCTTGTGGTTGTGGCGGGACACAAACAGGTCCACATCCGGTAGACCCCAACGGTGACACAGGGACTGGAATACCCTGTTGCAGAGGGACCACTCTCCCTGACGGGACGTCCCCCTGCTCAGAGCATCTGCAAGCAGATTCTCCGCCCCCGGAATGTAAACAGCCGAAATGCATTGTACATTGGCCTCCGCCCATGTCAGAATCTGAGACACCTCCCGGAGGGCACCCTTGCTCCGAGTCCCTCCCTGATGGTTGATGTAGGCAACCGCCGTCTTGTTGTCTGAGCGTACCTGGACCGACAGTCCCCTCAGGTGTTGGGTCAACCGCTCCAGTACCAACCGGACTGCCCGCAGTTCCAGAATGTTGATGGGTAAATGGGCCTCCCGAGGACCCCACGTCCCTTGGAAGCGCAGGGACTTCCAGAATCTCCCCCAACCTGAAAGACTGGCATCCGTTGTGACCGTCTCCCAGGAAGGGGCCAGAAAAGACCTGCCCCCTGTCAAGTTCCCGAGGTCCAGCTACCACGCAAGGGACCGTCTGACCGAGGGGGGAAGCACACAGACCCCGTCCAAGGATGCTGGGTTCTTGTCCCATACTGACAGAAGGTGAAGCTGCAGAGGTCTCAAATGGAACTAAGCAAAGGGCACTGCCTCGTAGCTCGCCACCATCAGGCCCACCAGCTGCATTCCCTGCCTGATGGAGGGCTGTGGGCACGAGAGCAGGAACCTGGCCTGCGCAGTCAGAGCTTCCACCTTCTGTTGAGGAAGGAATATCCGTGACTGAACCGTATCCAGAATCATTCCCAGGAACGGGGTCACAGAGTATGGGGACAGAGGACTTGGGGTAATTGATCACCCAACCGAAGGACTCCAGGGTGGACACTACCAGTTGAGTGTCCAACTCTGCCTGCCGCAGAGACCGAGAGGTGATGAGGATGTCGTCCAGGTAAGGCAGCACGCGTATGCCCCTTAGCCTTATCAGGGACATCACCCCTGCCAGCACCTTGGTGAACACCCTGGGAGCCGACGTGAGGCCGAATGGCAGGGCCACAAATTGGTAATGCTGATCTTTCAGTGCAAATCTGAGAAACCTTTGGTGTCCTGGAAACACCGGAACGTGAGCCTCCTTGATGTCTACGGACGTCATGAAGTCCCCTGGGTGCAATGAGCCAATGGCTGAGCGCAGAATTTCCATGCGAAAATGCCTGTTCTGGATTTAACAATTTTGTCAAGAATGGGCCTGACTGACCCATCCTTCTTGGGTACTGTGAAAAGGTTGGAGTAGAACCCCGTGCCCCTGTCTCCAAAGGGGACCTCGCAAATGACCCCTAGATCCAGGAGACCCTGCACGGCCAGCAGCAAGACCTGGGCTGAGGCAGGGTCTTGAGGGATTCGGGACCCAATGAATCTGGTGGGGGGCCGTACAGCAAATTCTATCTTGTAGCCGGAGGACACTACCTCCTGAATCCACCGGTCTGAGACGTGGCGCCGCCAGACGTGCTTGAAGTGCTGTAGACGTCCCCCCACCCTGATGGGTGAGGGCGCCCCCTCATGCCTGCGGGGTCTTGGGAGGGGGTTTGGGCTTGGGCCCCCAGGAGGAACCGGGACGGCGTCCTCTATTCCTGTGCCAGGAATCTGCGCGGGGCCCCGCGAAGGACACTCTTTTTCCCTGCTTAGCCCCGCGGTAGGGGATTGAAAGGGTGCCCTGGCTTCGAAAAGGCCGAATCTGCCGCCTGCGCTGGGGCAACTTGCCTCCTTTGGCGAAGAGGTCTAGACTGTCTCCAAACAGACGCAGCCCCTTAAATGGAAGCCCAGTAAGGGCTTTCTTAGCGGCATTGTCAGCCGCCCCCTGTCGTAGCCAAACCGTGCGGCGAATAGCTACCGCCAAGGCAGAAGATCTGGCACACATCTTTATAGCATCGTCCGATGCAGACAGGATACATTTTATGAACACATCACAGTTAGACAGAGTATTGACAGTATCAGAGGGCAACTCATCTGTGCCATCAAGTGCATTCCTGACCATGGCCCTGAGCGCTACTGCCGTAATGGCTAAGGTGAAAACCGGGCGCAAGGTCGCTCCCCCAAATGCAAAGGCATGGCACGCCAATTGATCAATACGCCGATTCCCGTAGCGTAGTAGTGTCAGGGGAGTGCATAATAGAGGTGTTGGACAACCCTAGAATAGGAGCATCGACCTCGGGAGGCGATGACCAGCACTTAACCAAGTCAGCCGGGAAGGGATACTTTCTATCCACACTCTTAGGGATCCCAGGCAGTCTGCTGGGATGTTCCCATTCCTTAAGCACAAGGCTATTAAAATGAGTTTGCTCAGGAAATTCAAGACGGGCCTTAGCAGTATGAAAAAGCTCACCCCTTCTGGGAGCAGCAACAGGGGGAGAGATGGACAAAACTTCAAATATCCGAGCCAGCAGTCTGTCAATATCATCCGAGGTCCAGTGCTCGGAACCAGATTCGTCATGACCCCTTGACTCCTCGTCGTATGACCCCGAGTCAGAGAACAGCTCCCCTGCGTCCGAGGGGGGTTGGCCGTAAGGCTGCAACAAGTCATCAGATTCCATAGGGAAAAGGGCAGAGTCAGGGGTTAAAGGCCGCCTCTTAGCGGTAGCCTTACGCGCTAGCGAGCTAGCAAGCAATCTTTCAACACTGGCCAGTCTAGTAGCCATATCAGGATGAGAATCCCCGCTTGTATTGGGGGTTAGACTCAGGCTTGGTGGAGTAGGTGAAGTGAGGCGAGGTGCAGGTCCAGCCACGGAAGAGGCGGGAAGAACCGATAACGCCTGCTGTGCACAAGGAACACAGACCCGTGCATTGTCACCGCTGCTACACACAGCCGGGCTTGTCCCGAAGGAACCCCGTTCACAATATCCTGGGATGCCTCCATATGGTGATTGTATCGGCACAATAGGCCCGTAGGGATTGACGCTGTAAGCTACCCTAAATGCCCCAATAACCCGCGGGGAAGTGGGAGTAGTTTTTAATAATCTCAACCGGGAGATACACCAGGCCGGGAGAAGCCACCGGAATTCACGGTCTGAAAGACATAAGAGGGACAGGAATGTCGGAGCCATGCGCAAGGTATAAACTAGGTAATATACAGGTAATTATAAGGATAATATATGGTCGCCCGCGAGGGCACTTACAGACAGCAGGGGGAGGGCGGTCTTCACCACGCGCGCATGAAAAAGAATGGCGCCAAAACGATCCTCGAAGGGCGGACCAGAGCTGGAGATAACGCAGAGCGCGCCAAATCGTGACGCGGAGCGCATCAACCATGTACATACCCCATGTGTAAGTATTGTATCTGGAGCAGGACGTACTGTATACTTAGAATAGTTTTTGTCATTTGATTCATTTAGCGCTCATACCAGATTTTAGATAACACCGGGGTCTCGCCATCCTCTGGCAATTAACCCTTCCCACGTTAGATTTTCTGTTTTTCACGGTCACACCAGACAGGTCCAGAGCCAAAGAGAGTGTGTTGAGGAGACCTGGGTAGAGCTTTGAAAGTGCAAATGCATGTGCGGAAAACAGTTGTGTCTGGCGCAGCAGGCAAGAACGGAAAATCTAAAGCGGGAAGGGATCATTGCCCAAGAATGGAGAGTCCTCACGTTGTCTAAAATCTGGCATGAGAGCTATATAGAAACCTGTGTGTGTTACAGCGCAGTGTCCTCAAAAGCCTATGTATCAATATATGCTAAACACAACTTACATTGTGCGTACAAAAGCTTTTAAACACAGATCTTTTATTAAGCCAAAACAATATTGCTCTATGGCATTTTTTCTGTATATCCCAATTATGTGCATGGCGAGCTACAAACCAGAATCTTTGGAAAGAACGTGGGGATAGAATATCAGAAAACATGCTTTTGGAAACAGTTATAAGCTTTTTAATATGGAAGAGAATGGTTTAAAGCGAAACTCGTCAAAAATAACTATAGTTCACAGGTGGTGTTGTAGGCCTGCA
Source organism: Gastrophryne carolinensis (assembly GCA_027917425.1). Lineage (NCBI taxonomy): Eukaryota > Metazoa > Chordata > Amphibia > Anura > Microhylidae > Gastrophryne > Gastrophryne carolinensis. The sequence goes on along the minus strand of CM051235.1, from coordinate 524,284,681 downwards.
CGTTTGAACATTGTAGGTCACGTGGTGCACATTCACAGCGGATTTTATTGGATAACATTTATTTCTTGGATTTTAAATAGCTCACAGGATAGCAAGCTTTACAGCCACATTTGAGCTCCTATTGGAGAGTCTTCTTAAGACTTAAAAGCAAGGATTAATTGAATACAACTTTGGGTTTTCTCATGTGTGCATTCTTTATTTTTATATGTTCAAAGCAGCGTTAGTCAAGCTAGCCAATGTCCTCATAGTACGGCAGCCAATTACATTCCTTGTAAACAACTGTTTGCAGAGTGGCCTTTCACATCAAACCTGAATGAATGGTTGCTGGTGGTCATGTGGCTGGCCACAATAAAATTCCAGACTTTCCCCCAGTTGCCGGTATAGGTCTGATGAACTATCAGCAAGCCAGTAATTGTCAATCCCACTGACCATTATCTGCTACACCTACACTACAACTTTAACACTACCTACAACTTTTTCAATTAATTCACGTTTGTTAGTAGGGAAAAAGTTGTGTATATAAAAGACTTTGAAACAAAATAGAAATAATTAAGACCAAATAATATAAATAAATAAGTGCAAATCCAGTGCAGGAACCCAAGTCAAATAATCACCCCACATGCCTCTCCTCCATTTCCTGCAGCACCCGGTAGAAGCCAAATCAGGGCTCCAAATTTCCCTCTTCATTTCATTCCTCCAAGATCAGGGCAAAAAGTGGTCCAAAAGCCACTCAATCCCTTGGTGCTCCTAGTACAAAATGGGTATGGCAAGCCAGTGGTACAACAGCAGTCTCGGACCAACACCGAACATGCCCTTCCCAGCCCAACCACCACCCATGAATTGAAGCAGCTTCACTTAAAAACTCTTATATTATATTAATACGATTTTACATGTAATCCCAGATTTTGAGATGCTTTGAAAATGGCTTATTTCTTACAGTTTCCAAGGGGAATAAGGTGGGTCAATGCAAAGCTAGGAAGAGCATGTTATGGCACAACTCCACAAATAATGGGTGCGCTCTGCTGTAGTCAGAGTTAGCTGTGGGACCACTCTGACTTGCTGTGGTCGCTTGCACTGAGATCACAAGGGACAGGGTGGTTGTGTGACCCCTTTTTTGCGTGGTCTGAGAGAGACAGCATTAAAACAAGAGCAGACTTTGAAGTCCTGCTACAGCATATACCCAGTGCTGAAGGAAATCAAGGAGAGGCACGGAGGAGCGGTTTGCTGCCTTATTATTGCCTTTAGCTTTACAATCCTTTAAAACAATTCAGAGTGCCAGGCGTTTGCAAGCATTGAGCTGTAGATTTTATTTCTGGTTATTCTTGCCGAATTAATCCGGTGACATTCTCTCTCCAGTTTATATCAGGCACCCTTAACCAATGATGGCTATACATGTGGTCCAGCAGTGGCAAATGGTAATATCTGTGACATTAAGTTTGTACATTATACCCATACAGCACTGCAGCAGAATTAGCTATAGTTTGGAATGAGGGTTGATGGGGCACATGCAGGTATTGCATCCAGAATGCCAGAACCCCCCCAGCACATAACTCCCCAAAATGCCCAATATTCAATATTCTTACCCAGTTAAGCACCAGAAGCTAATGCTGTGCTGTATTCCAGGCGAGGATTAATTTTAAGGCATATCAGATATTTTTAGGGGGAAGGTGCAGGGCTTCAGCATTATGATGCCCCCCAGGCTTGCCTTATTGCAGAGGGACTAACCCCCCGATCAGGTGTTGGTCCACTTTAACTATTCCATATGCAATTACAATACTGTAGATTCCCTTCCCATGGGTGTCCTCTTGATGTACTGGTAGCAGGCAACTCCAAAACCTCTTCAGTCCCAGTGGGTGAGACACAGTGCATTGCGGGAGGGGTCATATCTATTCATATCATGGAAAAAGCAGGGCCACTGCAGAGTCTTGGAAACTGGTCACAATGACGTGGTTCAGAATTTTTCAATTCTTCATTTGGAAGAGCATAACAAAGAATTTCTACATTATCAACCACCTAATCCTAACGTGCTGTGGGACAGACATTTTATTGCAGTTATATCAGAGCCTGAAAGTCTTAAGATGTTGTAGCTTGCTGGATTTAAAGCAGACCAAAACACATGTAACCATGCAACACATACCTCCCAACTTTTCAAAATTTAAAAAGAAGGGACAATGGGATAGCAACGCCCCTGGCCACACCCCAACTACACCAAATTTCCGCACAGTGTTCCTACCCAAAGATATGGAGTATAGTTCCACAACTGATTGCAATACCATTTCAATCATTTTGATCTATAAGCAGAGCATAGGGACCAAGAAGCCAGACAACTATCTAAATGCCTTCAAGAAAATACCACTACCACAACTCCAGCTGCCTTATCACATCTGTGGTGGGGGGGGGGGGGGGGGAGCATCCCCCAACCCAAGGGATGTTTTCTGCTTTATTATATACATTTGAGGTGAGATGTTACAGTTACAACACTTTGAATATGCAAATGAATCATTGAATCATTTATTGATGCAGATCTGTATGTTACACCCAGGGGGGATCGGCCCGGGAATCTATAAGATTCCCAGGCCGATCAGATCCCTCCCCGCGGGGTATCCAAAATCGGGATGTACCGCGGGGTGAAACCCCCCCCCAGGACGCCCACAAACCTTACCTCAACCCCGTTCCAACGGCACATGCGCGGGCCGCGTCTCACGCTTCCCTCTAGCAGGGCGCGCACCCGCGCCGGCCATTTGTGAATGTTAGAAGGAAGCGCGAGACGCGGCCTCCAGCGCTCAGAGCCGCTGTGGTTGGACACTGCTTGTATGTGCATACCACAGCGGCTCTGAGCTCTCTGATTGGACGAGCGCCCGCTTAGGAGCGTGGGGAGGTGAGTGTTTACGGGCGTTCTGGGGGGTTTCACACAGCGGGGCACCCCCGATCGGGATGCCCCACCAAAGTGGACCAAAACCCAGGATAGTGAAAATCCTGGGTGTTGGTCCACTTTAAAGAGGGACAAATGAGAACAAAAGACATGGAGGTATGGCTTTAGCAGGTGAAAGACTCTAGGGCTGTGTTACAACTTGCCCACAGGTCATGCTGATTTAGGATGCCCCACTAAGTGACACATCCTGGATCCTCCATATACTTCCCTTGATCTAGCCATCTTGCATCCATTCTCACACTATATACGGTCGCAAACAAACCGGAGGGCAAGAACATGCCACCACATGCAGTGAAGCAATGGCATAAGAAACCTTACTGCAGCAGCACCTAGTGGCATTTAAGCTCCCTCTGGCTTGCACAACCTAGCAGTAATTCAAGTCTGCCTGTGGTAGTACATGCACAGACTAGGGATGTCGCCAGTGCCCCATGCTTGCATTGCAGGATAGCTGGGTTGAGATTAGTGTCAGATTAGATGCCCCTGGGAAGCAGAGCAAAAGCTGAGGGGGGGTGCAAAACCCAAGGTTATGGGGGAGGGTGGTGAGCTTCCACCCCCAGCCATTCAGATAGTTTGCACTCCTGATAGACATAAACCTAGCTGTCTGCCAGACATAGCAAATGGCTCTGAATGGACAAGAGCCCTCAAATGCACCCCAGGACTGAGGAAAGGCAAGTCTGTATGGGTGATCTGGAGAGTTTTGTACAGTGAGGAATCCTAAATTAGGATGCCCCAGGGGAATAGAACAAAACCCAGGATAGCTCAAAATCCCAGGTTTTGTGCTGCTTTAAGCTCTGTCAATATTATGGTGCCACTATGTGTGCAAAGACCATGGGAAATGCTCAATGAACAAGGTTATATTTTTATTTAACTTTTGGGCAACCAATTCATTTTGTGGTCATTTATTGTGACCTTTTAGTGTGTACTGTTACTATGAAAATCAAGATTTATTATGCTTAAGCCTTGGTAACAAAATGTCTTAAGTGTGCAGTATGCACCATTGTAAGTACCGGTAGTTAAAGGCTAGCTGCTATTGAGAAGCTTGGCATGGTATACTTTAGTGCCTAGACCTCTGCAGGGAAGCGCTGAAGATAATCTAAGGTCTCCATAACGATCAAACCTACCTGCTGGCTCTTGCCAATATGTCTGGGAAAGGGAAAAGCATCTTGAATAGACTAGATGAACATTTGTCTATCTACCATGGAGCTATACTATAGGTATATATCTAATAATGTTTACACACTAGAAGACAAACCAGAGGAAAGGCGCACTGGTTGACAGCATGGATTAGATTAGGAAATAGAGAAAACTTAAAAAAATACGCCTTACTTGCCATCCATACACCCCTACCATTCATAATATGCAAAAATGTCCATGCTTTTCATTGATCTGTGCAGTTTTTAGTGTGGTATTGTGCCACATACATAAAGTATTGCAAAATAAACATATAATCCCAAAATACATCAGCATAGTTCATAACAGGGATCAGATTTTCCTTGCAATGTTTTTTGTAATGACACTCATCCTTGATTGGTTCTTCAAACACATTTCACCACATCATAGGCTTCACTATGAAAGGTTCAAAACCTATAATTCAGATGGTTTTCGTAGCTCTCTAGGAGTAGTTAAATTACTCCTGACAGTTATACATGAGAAAAATTTACAGTCAGTATATAATGTACTGTATATGCTGAAAAGAGTGTAATAGCATAGTTCCCTGGCCTTGGCTCCATTAAGTAGGTAGATCCCTAGAGTGGAAGGGGAGCCCTGGGGTATTTGAACGTGGATAGTTTAGGAGTTTGGGGATATTGTATATTGTAAGTGCAGTTACTAAGTTTGGCCACCAAATTCTACTGTAGGATAGGAAATGGAGTATATGTTCAAGTTTAGGAGCCTCCTTGCCTCATAGGAGTTAAGCGGAGTGTGACCTCCTTTCTGGGTTCCAGATAAAGGGGGCATGAGAGGAAGTTTAAGTGTGATCGGGCCATGGAAAGTGGGCCCCGAAGTGCCAGAAAATGTAGTGGGCAGCCAGGAGCAGTGAGGTAGCCGGGCGGGGGGGCAAGAGTAACCAGGCCGGCAAGAGGCCAGGACAGGTGTTCTACCTCCTCCCATCACTGTGAAGATCCATCTGAGTGGACTTTCAAGGAGCAACAGTAGGCCCAAGAGGAACCCTAGACTGAGGAGCAGGAAATGAAGCAAGACGGTAGGGTCAAAATGCCGACTATTGTGTGTGCTGTTTCCTAAGAAAGAAAGGGGCATCCCATCGCTTAGAAACGGACTCTGAAACCTTTTACCAGCTTCACCATGAGAGAACTTTCCCCTCATCTTCAGTGACTTGGCAAACCACCCACCTATGGGCAAAGTACCTAATCCTTTCCCTTCGCCAACCATCCTGGGCCTGGTTCAAAATAGCTCCATTAAGCACGGTATCCCACATGCACCAACTATGGGTGTGTTACCAAAGTTTGTTGTGGCACCAATGGTAAAGCTGGAAAACCGTGACAGATTCATAATTGCTGGGATGCTTTTCTTCAGCAGGGAAACTATCAAACTTAAAGAGGAACATTGGGGGAGGTTAAAACTTCCCCAGAACTTCACTGCATTCTCCACCCCCCCCCCCCTTCAGGGCAGTATTTACTCACCTCGCCAGGGGATCCATTATCTTCTGGGTCCCTTGGATTCCGGCGACCTCCCAAAGGGCAGCCCCCATCTCGTGCCTGCGCAGTGCTCATGAATGGGAGGCAATGGAGCAGCCCGAAATCCCGCGAGACTGCAAGATCAGCATAGGACATTGAAGAGCTTGTCAGTTAGCGGCGACAGGGTGAGGATCGGGCACTGAAGCAGCAGCGTCAACATCCAAAAGGTAAGTCAGTGTCAATTGTGGGGGGGTCTTAAGTAGGTCTTATGTTCCTTTTTCAGAGGAAGGTCACCCAATTTTCAACTTTTCGGTCATTGCTCCAAAAGTTGGCATGTCCCACAACTGTGTGTATCCTCCCAGGTCGCCCCATTCACGCACCTTTCTGACGCTCCCATGGCACAGACTTGGGCAAAAATACAATTTTGTGATTACTCACCTTTAAAATGGGTATTATAAGTATAAGTATGTCACACACCCCGCTTCCACTATTCTTGACATATGGGTTTTGGTCCAGTAGAGGGCGAACATCTGCAGAGATGAAAGCAAAAAAGAAGCCCCTCCCGGTCCATAAATACCTGGGACCTCCCACACATTCCCCAGTATATGACAGCAGTAAGGGGACCAGGAAGAACTAATAAAACATTCTTAACAATAAAAGGTTCACCATATAAAGTATCCAGAATACTAAAGGGCGGGATGAAGCAGGGTGTGTGACATACTTATAATACCCATTTTAAAGGTGAGTAATCACAAAATGGTATTATTCCAAGTATGTCACACACCCCGCTTCCACTATTCTTGACATATGGAACATCCAATAGCAGTGTCCATCATGGGTGGGATCCAAATACAGCAAAAAATGCACCAATTTAAACCACTGCAGCTTGCAGAACCTTGTGGCCAAAAACAGCATCCGCTGAGGCCCGATCATCAACCTTATAAAACTTGGAAAAAGTATGAACGGAAGACCAAGTAGCAGCCTTACAAACTTGTTCAACAGAAGCCTGGTGCTGAAAGGCCCAGGAAGCCCCAACAGCACAAGTAGAATGAGCAGTGATCTTAAAAGGAGGAACCCTCCCCTTAGCGGAATAGGCCCCAACAATGGCCTGACGTATCCATTTACTAATGGTAGACTTGGCAGGCGCCAAACCTTTCCTGGGCCCGGAGGGTACCACGAACAAGGCGTCCGTCTTACAGAAAGGAGAAGTAGCAACCAAATAGTACTTCACACAACGAACCACATCCAAAGAGTGCAAAACCCTCTCCTTGTCATTGCTAGGATTAAGACACAAGGAAGGTAGAACTACATCCTGATTGAGATGAAAAGCAGAAACCACCTTAGGAAGGAAATCTGGTTTAAATCGAAAAACCACCTTGTCCTGGTGTCTCTCAAAGTAAGGGGCCTGAATGGACAGATCCGCCAACTCAGAGACACACCGAACAGAAGTAATAGCCACCAAAAAGGCCACCTTTTGAGCGAGCACAGAAAGTGCCACATCCTGCATCGGCTCAAAAGGAGGCCCCTGGAGGGCCGAGAGAACCAAATTTAGATCCCAAACGGGAACCAAAGGCTTTCTAGGGGGCCGAACATGAGTGACCCCTTGGAAAAAAGTCTTGACCAGATGATGCAAAGCAAAAGACCTTTGAAAAAAAAAAGACAGCCAGGGCAGACCTGACCCTTCAAAGTACTGAGCTGGAACCCCAGATCCAGACCATGTTGTAGAAACTCCAAAATCCTAGGGATCGAAAACACCCTGCAAGGCAAGGCCCTAGCCTCACCAGTCAATATAGGACCGCCAAGCCCTATAGTAAATGCCAGAAGAGGACCGCTTCCTAGCTCTAATCAAGGTCTGAACCACAGCCTCAGACAAACCTTCCTCTTTCAAGATGAAGGTTTCAGCAGCCAAGCCGTCAAAGCCAGAGTTTGTAAATTGGGGTAATGTAGTTGACCCCGAGATAACAGATACGGAAACTTGGGAAGCCGGTACCGATCTACCGCCAGCCTTACAACGTCTGCGTACCAAACCCTTCTTGGCCACCTTGGAGCCACCAGAATTGCTGGTGCCCCCTCCAGAGCCAGTTTGCGAACTACCTTGCCCAGCATGGAGAAGGGAGGAAACAGGTACAGAAACCCCAGATCCTTCCAAGCAAGGGACAAGGCATCCACTGCCAGAGCTACATGGTCCTGAGATAGAGACACAAAGGTCGGGAGTTTGTGATTGTGCCGTGAGGCAAAGAGATCCACCCCCGGAGTCCCCCCCCACTTGCGGCAAAGAGACCGAAAAACCCCGGGGTTGAGGGACCACTCTCCTTGGCGAGAGAACCCCCTGCTCAGGGAATCTGCCTCAGTGTTCTCCACTCCCGGAATGTAGATTGCCGAAATGCAAGGAACATTACTCTCTGCCCAATGCAGGATCAGAGAGACGTCCCTGAGGGCACTCCTGCTGCGAGTCCCCCCTTGGTGATTGATGTATGCTACCGCCGTCCGATTGTCTGAACGAATCTGAACCGGAAGACCCTGTAAGTGCGACGTCAGCCGTGACAGAACAAGCCGTATGGCTCTGAGCTCCAAAACATTGATGGGGTTGTGAGCCTCCTGAGAACCCCACACCCCGCTGAACTGATGACTTTTCCAGAAACCTCCCCAGCCCAACAGGCTGGCATCCATGGTAACCGCATCCCAGCGAGGAACCAGAAAGGATCTGCCCCTCAACAGGTTGCTCGACTCCAGCCACCACCGAAGAGACTGCCGAAACCCGGGAGACATCCTGAACGGTTGACCTAATGACAGCGGAAACCTGTCCCAATGCGTCAATAGATGAAGTTGAAGAGATCTCATGTGAAACTGCGCAAACGGGACCGTCTCGAAGGAGGCCACCATCAATCCCACCAGTTTCATCCCCTGCCGGATAGAGGGGCAAGGATCGGAAAGAAGAAGGCGGATCAGATCCTGAATCCCCTGCACCTTGGTCTGGGGTAGAAACACTCTGGCCTGAATGGTATCCAGATTCATGCCCAGAAATGGAATCTCCCGTGATGGCGAGAGAGAGGACTTGGGGCGGTTGATCCCCCACCCGAACCTCTCCAGGGTCGACACCACCTGGTGGGTGTCCAGCTCCGTCTGACGGAGGGAAGACGCTGAAATCAATAGGTCGTCCAGATACAGCACAACACGAATTCCCTGAGCTCTGAATAGGGCCATTATGCCCGCCAGAACCTTGGTGAAGACTCTCGCGCTGAGGTCAACCCGAAGGGAAGGGCTACAAACTGAAAATGTTGATCGTCCACCTCGAACCTGAGGAATCTCTGATGCGCTGGAAAAATTGGAGGGGGAGAGCTGTGAGCGATTTCTTGGCTGCAAAGGCGCATGGCCACCAATAAGGCTGAAGTCCTACTACACATAATAGTGTCTTCCATAGCAGCCAAGACAAAATCCATGAAAAATTCAAATCTTTTAAGCGTAGTGAACTCAGCGCTGGTCGGATCAAGGCGAGCGTCATTTAACCAGTCCCTAATCAGAGACCCACCGCCACTAGCGCAGATGCACAAACAGGCCGCAAAGCCGAACCAACACTGGCAAAGGCCATCTTTAGGGAAGTGGAGTCTGGCGTGTGAAGCACGGAGGAATTGGTCAACCCCAAAACTGGCACATCGACCTCGGGAGGAGAAGCTCAGCGCTTAACCACTTCCACCGGGAAAAGGATACTTCTTATCCCATCCCTGAGGAACACCCGGGAGCCAACTAGGTTTCTCCTATTCCCTAAGGATCAGTGCATCAAAATGACCCTGGGTAGGGAACTCCAAACGAGGCTTGTGGGCCCCAAAAAATTCACCCTTCTTGAGAGGAGACGCCTCAGGCGGCGCAATATCCAAAACCTCCAAGAGATGTGACAAAACCGTGGCTGTGTCAACAGCATCCCCCAGCGCCTGCCCAACATCAGCCTCGCCAAACGGTACATAGTCAGCCTCTGACTCCTCATACAATTCCCCCTCCTCTAACGGGGAATAATCTGACATATCGAAAGAATCATCACCAATATCCCAAGTCGCCTGGACCAACGACAAATGTCTCTTCTTAGCCTGGGCCTTCTTGTCCACCGCGCTAATCATAAATTTCTCGATGCTGGCCAACCTAGCACAAACATTGGAATGCGACTACCCGGTAGCACCAATGTCACTTGGGGTACGGATAAGGTGGGGAGGGGAAGGCAATGAAGCGGGGGGCGCCAACCCAGAAGGCTGGGCACCCGACTGCCGTGATATGGCCTTTTGTGCACATGGTGTACAAATAAGCACATTCTCACCCGTAAGGGATGCCCCACAACCCACACATGGCTGGGATTGTCCCAGAGGGAGCCCGAGCCCGGTATCCTGCGGAGCCTCCATATGGTGATTTTTGTGGTCAGTCGCAAGACCGCAGGGAATTTAAGCAATAAGCACCCCGGGTTGCTTATTGCTTAAATTCCCTGCGGTCTTGCGAGGATGCCCCTTAAAAGTCCCAGTGGGAGGATTTGTGGTGATCTATATAAGGCTAGGGACCCCAGGACTAGGAGGAACCCCTTAACATGCACATAAACAATGCAATCTGAAACACACAATGAAGCATCTAAGTCAAAAAACAACCACCAACAACAACATATATTCCATACACATGCGATAAAACAGGAGGCCCCCCTGCTGGCGAGGAGCCCTCGCATAAGCTAAGGAAGTGGCCAACAGGCCCTTACCGGCCAGGAGCACACAGAATTCCGCAGCAGCACCAAGATGGCCCCCAGAGAAAAGCCTCGTGAGAAGAGGGGGGGCGGGCCAGCGCAGAACGCGCGTCACCAGGCCACGCCCCCCTCCCAGCAACACGGATCCCAGCCATGGGCTGGCCCGCAGCATTGCTCCAAACGAGGGGGCGGGGCTACCCCGGCCGTGCCGAGAGCCCAGCCCTGCCCCCTCCCCGAACAAGCCAGAGGGGGAGAAGCTCCCCAGGCAGAGTGAAGGAGTCCAGCACCGTTATGGCCCTAAGTATAAGCAAACCTCCTGTCAGCACCCAACACAAGTAAAACACTCACACACACAGTGCCATACACACATATAAACCAACAGGGTATACAGGCCGACCCCCCCCCCCCCCCCCCCCCCAGAGGGAACTAAGGGACCCGGAAGGGGGGGAATCCCAGACAGAATCTGGCCATAGAAATGACAGGGACAGGGCATCCCACACTGGGATCACCAAACCTGGGCAACCGCCTACCTCTTGTAATGGGGTCTCAGGGTGGAGCAATGCTCCTTGCACACCCATAAAGGTGCTACCTACCCTCACCAGGACCCGCAGCCAAGGCTGGGAGGCTCGAATAGGGATAATTTAGGAAAGGTCCTGGCAGCAATAGGGGCAAAAAATGGCCGGGCGCGAGCCCGGCTTACCTGCAAGTAAGAGAAGTCTTCATCTTCTGTCTTGCTCGCCTTCCTGCAGAGAAGAAACTGGGGAATTGGTGGGAGGTCCCAGGTATTTATGGACTGGGAGGGGCTCCTTTTTTGCATTCATCTCTGCAGAAGTTCGCCCTCTACTGGAGAATAACCCAAATGTCATGAAGCGGAGTGTATGTCACACTTGGAATAAGGGCAAAGCTGTAAGTGACTTCTTGGCCGCAATGTCAGCCGCCCACTGGCACAGCCAGACCGACCGGCGCATGGCCACCAACAGAGCCGAAGTTCTACTACACATGGTAATAGTGTCGTCCATAGCCGACAAAACAAAATTCATGAACAATTCACACCTCTTAAGGGCTGTGAAGTCAACGCTGTCCGGGTTGAGCTGGGACCCATTTAACATGTCCCTAATCTCCGACCTGGTAGCCACAGCCACGAGTGCCGATGCACAGACAGGCCGCAAGGCAGAACCCACGCTGGCAAAGGCATGACATGCCATCTGATCAATGCGCTTGTCCTCGCCATCCTTAAGGGTAGTGGCGTCAGGAGTATGTTGAACAATCCTAAAATGGGCGCGTCAACCTCGGGAGGGGAAGACCAGCGCTTCACCGGGTCCACCGGAAAGGGATACTTCCTATCCCATCCCTGAAGAACACCGTGAAGGCGACTTGGATTCTCCCATTCTCTAAGAATCATGCTGTCAAAATGATCCTGATTTGGAAACTCCAAGCGGGGCTTAGAGAACCCAAAGAATTCCCCCTTCTTCGGAGGGGCCTCCGCTGGTGGGGAAATATTCAGAACCTTTAACAGATGGGTCAGGACCCTGGGGGTATCAACAGCATCCCCCAGCGCCTGCCCGGCATCAGAATCAAAGAACTGCAATTCCTCAGTCTCCGATTCCTCAAACAATTCCCCTTCCTCAAGCGGGGAATAATCAGCCCAATCAGGGGAGTCATAAATCAATTACCGGTGTAGCCGGTGACAGATGCCTTTTCTTAGCAGTGGCCTTTCTGCCCACTGAGCTAGAAATAATTTTCTCGAGGTTGGCCAGCCTGGCACATACATCCGAGTGCGACTCCCCACTAATGACAGTGTCACTTGGGGTACGGATGATGCGGGGTGGGGTAGGAGAGGCGGGTGGCACTGACCCAGACGCCTGGGGTCCTGACTGCCGCGTTATGGCCTGTTGCGCACATGGTATGCAAATAAGTACATTCTCCCCCGTAACGGATACCCCACAACCCACACATAGCCAGGATTGTCCCAAGGGGAGCCCGAGCCCTGTATCCTGTGGAGCCTCCATATGGTGATTTTAAAAGGTAGTCACAATGACCCGAGGGAATTACGCTGGTAAGCAACCCGGGATGCCCCTTAAGTCCCAAGTGGGAGGATTTATAAGTGCCCCAAATTTCTGCTAGGGACCTAGGACCGGGAGAACCCCCTTTTAAGCAAGGCACAGGGAGTTCTCCTGAAAGACACAAAGAAGTGGCTATCTCATCATTAATCAAGGAAAAAGTGACAAAGGACTAGCGGTGTCCCCTGACAGAATGGGGCACATGGCTAAGTCAGGTACATAAAAAGGGAGGGCACTCACGTGCTTTGTACAATGGCTGTCACCGCTCTCAGCTCAGAGAAGGAGAGTGAGAAAGGGAAGAAGGGGCGGGCCAGCATGGATCGCGCACCTGGCCCCACCCCCCTACTCACACAACCAGCAGCGTGGTTCCCAGCCAGCGGGCTGGGCTCCGCAATTGGCTCCACAACAGAAGGGGGGGGCGGGTCGTGGCAACGCGCGTGCGCCCACCCCGCAGCCTGAGGGGAAGAAGCTCCCCTCAGCAGAAGCAAAAAATGGCGACCAGCCAGTAATGTGAAGCACCAAGCACACATACACACTTGAAAGAAAAAAGGAAAAGGCCGCCCCCCCCACTGGAGGGTTAACAGAGGGACCCGGAAGGGGGATAAACCCGTACCAAGTATGGTGTAAGAGAGATTTAGAGAAAATATAAATATAATTATAATATAAATATAATTATAATATAAATATAATTATAATATAAATATAATTATAATATAAATATAATTATAATATAAATATAATTATAATTATAATATAAATATAATTATAATATAAATATAATTATAATATAATATAAATATAATTATAATATAAATATAATTATAATATAAATATAATTATAATATAAATATAATTATAATATAAATATAATTATAATATAAATATAATTATAATATAAATATAATATAATTATAATATAATATATATATATATACATACATACAATTAGGGACAGGGCATCCCAAACCGGGATCATCAACCCGGATTCCGCCTACCCCTTTATATGGGGTCTCAAGGGGGAGCATGGATCCCTAAACACCTATTAAGGTGGGCTTAATGTATAAAGGTCCGGGCAGAAATAGGGCAAAAAATGGCCGGGTGTAAGCCTGGCTTACCTGCAAGGAAGAGAAGCAGACATCTTCTGACTTGCTCGCCGTCCTGCAGAGAAGGAACTGGGAATGTGTGGGAGGTCCCAGGTATTTATGGACCGGGAGGGGCTTCTTTTTTGCTTTCATCTCTGCAGAAGTTCACCCTCTACTGGACCATAACCCATATGTCAAGAATAGTGGAAGCGGGGTGTGTGACATACTTGGAATAACCAGAGCGCAGAGTGACCAGCTTGCCGCCGACCGCATCCCTACCCACCTTCTAGCTTTTATGTGCCTGCATCGTCCATTCAGAAAGGCCAAAGCAAAGTATTTATACTGTATTCAGGCACTATTTAGCATTATAATCTTGCACTAGTCACTTTTTTATTGTAATCCAGGACCTACTATTTATTCTTTGTGCTGGCACAAATAACATAATATTTCCCCACTCCTCTATTTTTGTGAGTTATTTTTTTGGGGTATCTGGTCCCCTGATGAATTAGTGTCTTATGATATTTCATGAATTGGGGCAGATGCAGCTGTTTTTAATTGTGTTTTATGTTGTGATTGTGTGTTCCTTTTATATGTGTAACAGTATTGTTGGTATAATAAAAGTGTTGCTTATATTAATTTTGTCTGGTGCTCCTAATTGGGGTGGATGTGGCGAGCGGTCCGCAGTCCCTCCTTTGCTTTGGTAGATTAATGTTCAGTGAGCACAGGAATCAATTATAGTGGTGCACCCTCTTTTGTGTGTTGTCATTCAGAAAGGCCAGGTACAGGTGCACACACACAGCTAGAGGTGACCCAGGATGTGGCTACACACAGAGGAAAGATTAGGACCCTGGGACAAGGCAACTGTAATGGGGCTTCTGGGGGGGGTTACACAGAGGGGCATCCCAATTTTTCCCATCCAATTCAGAACACTAAGGGGAATTGATACTTTTTAAAAAAGCCTTCCATAAAGATGGAAAAAAAAAAAAACAGGATTTTGACCATCCTGTTTTTTTTTTCCTGTGCCACTGCGTGAAGCCCCCACCTCAGAACGCCCTGTTAAAGACACCTGTTGCCAGTCCAGCTGCACATGCGCAAGCTCTCACTCATTTGTCGTGACTAAGCCATTCAGAGAATGACTTGGATGTTCTTTAATGAGGAGCACAAGAGGCCGCACCCCCCATCTGCCGAATTACATAGGCATGCCAAATGGCTCTGAATGGAAGAGAGCTTACATAGAAGGAAAGTAGGGGGGAGGGAGATAGAAGGAAAGTCACTTGGGATGCGAATGGTTTCTCTTCCTTTAATATTAGTCAGAGTGTTGAGGTATGTTTGGCCCGTTTTAGGCACAAATTTGGTTGAGGGGGGGGGGGGGGGGTTTGTTAGGATTCACTTGGTACCTTCTGGGTCCCTGGCTGACAAGCAAGTGTCTAGGCGGAGGTCCTTAAAAGGGGCCTGTGGATCCCTGAAAAAAGGTTTGTTTGGCCCGTTTTAGGCACAAATTTGGTTGCAAGTGTCTAGGCGGGGGTCTTTAAAGTGGACCAACACCCAGGATTTTGACTATCCCGGGTCTTGGTCCACTTCGGTGGGGCACCCCCGATCGGGGTGCCCCGCTGTGTGAAACCCCCCCGAACAACTCACCTCTCCCAGCTCCCAGCGCCGACAGACAAGCAATCTGACAGTCCCGGACAAGCGGCTCCTCCGCCGCCGCCTCCCGCGCGTCCCCCTTGATGCGCGGGCACGCCTAGAGGGGCGCGAGGGAGACGGCGGCGGACGGCCGCCGAAGATAAGGTAAGGGGGTTTGGGGTGTATGGGGGGGTTTCACCCCGCGGGACATCCCGATCTCGGATGTCCCGCGGGGAGGGAGGTGATCGGCCCGGGAATCTTATAGATTCCCGGGCCGATCACCCGTGGGTGTTGGTCCACTTTAAAAGGGGCCTGTGGATCCCTGAAAAAAGACCTCAGTGTCTCACTCTGGCTAATTGTGATATATTTATTCTCGGTTGTATACACAATGAGTAAAAATGATTAATCTTAGCATCTCTAGAACAGGTTACACATTGGTATTATTAGCGTTAGTTTCAAGGGTGTTGCTTAGCCTTAGCGGCTCAATATCCCAAAAATCAGTCTGTGTAGGTTTTTTGTAGGTGGGAGGGGCTTAGGTACTTGCCCGTCTGTACATGATCTTTTCTGTTGGAGTTTCCCTCGGTTTGTAGCGAATAGTGGGTTGTTTTTCCACAGTTTGTAGCAAGCTGTTTATCCCTCAGTGGTTTGTAGCAAGTTACTGGAACTCCATCACAGACACGTTTTGCCTATGGCTTCCTCAGTGTGAGAGTCCGTAGTTTCTATTAGCAGCATATGCATGTATTGGGGATGGTTACACAAATGGTTCATAATAAAACAATGTGCAGAAAACGGATTAATTAGAAATTAGTGACCAATCCAGACATTCACGTATCTACCGCCCACCCATGTCATCAACATGCTTAACATTAAGTGATAACCTACTGAACTAC
The DNA here is from genome assembly GCA_027917425.1 of Gastrophryne carolinensis. Lineage (NCBI taxonomy): Eukaryota > Metazoa > Chordata > Amphibia > Anura > Microhylidae > Gastrophryne > Gastrophryne carolinensis. The sequence goes on along the minus strand of CM051235.1, from coordinate 524,268,747 downwards.
CAACTAATATACACCCCCCTTTAATCCGACCCTGACTCCCGCAGAGTCATTCAACTTAAAGAAACACAAGATACAAGGCATAATTCCCCCTAACCTACTATCATGCACACTATCCTAACAACCCCCCCCCTTTCAGCTTACATAGAAACATAGGTTGACGGCAGAAGGAGACCATACGGTCCATCTAGTCTGCCCTTATGTGTATACTGTATGTATTCTTTATCTTAGGATAGATGTGTGCTTATCCCAGGCATGTTTAAATTCAGTGACTGATGATTTTTCAACTACCTCTGCTGGCAGTTTGTTCCAAGCATCTACTACTCTTTCTGTAAAATAATATTTTCTAACATTGCTCCTGATCTATCCCCCCCCCCCCCCCCCCGACTAGCTTCAGGTTGTGCCCACTTGTTCTATCATTACATTTCTTCTTAAAAACACTTCCCTCCTGAACCTTACTCAATCCTTTCACGTATTTAGAGGTCTTAATCAAGCCTGCTTGAGCAAGCTGTGTTGGACCGGAAAAGGGTCAGATTATACCAGCGATCTGAGGTGTTTCACACAGTGGGGCATTTATGCAATATATGCTTCACTTATCAATACTTTGTGTTGCTGATCTCTATCCCAACAATAAGTGTCACCTTTTCGAAAGGATTAGTGGCGCCAAAAGATTTGGCTCCCTAAATACATTCAGCTAATCAAATATTAGAGCATCATGTGGGTAGTACACCCTACACATTGAGGGCATATTCATGTACCAGTCATGGTTCAGACTTAAAAGGGACTATGTAGACAAAGTAAATAATCTAAACTATGTAAACTATGAAAATTAAAACATAAAAAGGGTCAATTTCATGCTGCCAGCAGAAAATTTCTATGAGATGTTTTAAAACAGAGGCTCCTCCCGCCTGATCCGGGGAAATGTATAGCCTTATCCACAGTGCCTGTCTCTTGCTTTGACAAGTGCAAGACCCAGTAACATCTGAATTTTAAGAAACTCGCCCCCTGCAAATGGAAAGGTACTTATGAACTATTGAACTTACCGAATGCCAAGCCCTTCAGAACATTTAAATATCAGTGGATCCCTGAGACCTCCCTCCTGAACATATCGCATGTTAAAGTCTAAAGCGGAAAAGGGAAAAAGAAAAACAAAATTAAAAAAATTAAAATAATTGAAACAGAATATGACAATACACTTTTTTCATCTCCAGACCTTTGCCCTCCATGTAGAGGATAAAGTTGGAGTTGTACTTAGAGCTGCGCAGCTTCTCCTCCAAGTCAAATGTTCTTCTTCCCTCAATCTCTTCATCTGAAATACCATCATCTTCGTAGCGACGACGGAGTGTGCTCCTCTGAAATTAAGAAAAAAAAAAAAAAAAAAAGCATACCCAAAAATTCAAAAGCCCGTTATTAAAGAGAATGTCCAGTCAAAGTGATCCCTTCTGCCCTGTCACTCTCCCCTGGAGCTGAGGTAGAATGGGCGGTTATAAAAAAAAAAAAAAAATCCTTGCCATGCCCCAAATCCGTCATGGTTACCAGCACTCCTGTGGTTGTCACACAGTGGCTTCCCCTGCTGTGGACGGATGAGACGGTTACTGGCAGGTGACATGATATTTACTCCATATTAATGGTAATCCCCCCTACCATGTCTGTGCATAGTGATGACTGTCGCATTTGTTTTGTACAATTCTATAATTAAACTTTTGTAAAAGAAGACAGCCAGAACCAGATCACCAGACCAAATGATGCTTTTAGGATGCCTAGAAAAACAAATTATTATTTTGTTTTTTCGTGGGTAAAGTTAGCCAAGGGTAGGTTTGCAGGCTAAAACCACAAAGGTTTAGCGGCTGCAAAAAGGACAAAACAGTGCTAGTCAGCAGGGGGCAGGTAAAGGGGATTGAACGTAGACCGTGCAAGGCATTAAATGCAGACCGTGCATGGGTGGGGTGCAGGGGATTAAATGCAGAGTTGGCAGGAGGCAAGCACATCCACCCTTCCGACTGGCAGTTTAATTTGTGATGCATAGGGGGCTCAAACCTGACACATAGCATTGGAGGCTGCATTTAACCCCCCCCCCCCCCCACCATATGCACCAGGGCCTAGGGTTGCTCTAATTTAAAGAAGAAAATGGGGTCCCAATATACTTACCAGTCTACGGCTATATCGCACTTTATCGTCTGCCATAGCCTTCAAAAACTTGCTGCAGTTTAATTTTGCTGGAAGCTACTACCTATAAGAAAAAAAATATAGTATGACATAACAATCGGGAAAAACATTGAACATGTGTCCAGTTTAAAGAGAACTTTCAGCTTATATACACTAAAATGTGTATCAAATGTATGGCCATTGCTTATTTATATACAAATCTTTCTACAAACCATTTTATATAGTAGTATAAAAAGCTAAGTGCTATATTCCTAGCTCACTACACACAAGCTTAAAAAGGCAAAGGGTTAAATTAGCCGGCTTTCTTATTGCCCCATGCTGGCTCTCAGAAGCCACCTCTTTTATTCACCAGCACTTTGCAGTCCCTGATAAACCCTATAGAACTTGCTACCTTCTGCTGGCTCATTTGTCTCAGTCCCCAAAATGACATAACTTCTGGCGGGGACTAAGCCATTGAAATATGCATGGAAGAGTCATGGTCTGCTGCCATGGAGGCCTTGCAGAAGAGACAGTTCCCAAGAACTTGCATATAAATCAGATAAATTAAAGATGCAACCCCCCTCCAGCAGCCACCATGGGGAGAGCAGAAAGTAAGCCAATTTTATCTGTTGCCTGGAATGTCCCATTTATGCCCTCCTGCGCCCCTGATGTAATGTAATAATAGGGTCCACAAGAGGGCCATGAGCACTATTTGGTTGGGTGTTAACAGCTTGTGTTTCCTATTCCAGGTAAGAGGAGACAAGCGGAAATCCACCCTTGAGGACGCTTGGAGAAAAAAAAAAAAAAGACATTTCCCGCTAAAGAAAAAAAAGGCATAATTTGCCAGGGAAATCCCTGGACATTCCTTCAAAAATCAGTTAAACATGTATAACACGAAATGGTGAAAAAAAGGCCTAGCAACAGAGTGTGACAAAATCTGCAGGAAGGCTGGGACTTAAAGTGGACCAAAACCCTGCACTGGCATCTACTCACTCCCACAGGGCTCCCAAAATCCTTACTTTCCCCTCACCCCCTGCGTGCCGGACATCACTAAGATCCCTTCTCATCCGTGAACAGACACACCCACCATAACTGAATGGCTGAAGGGAGTGAGTGCTGCTGCGTACCACTCGTATGTGCGGCTAGAGATTTCAATCAGCTTCTCTAGCCAATCATTAAAGTGGACCAAAATCCACGCCAATCAGCCCAGGATCGTTTCACCCTCCGGGTATCGTAATGCTCCACTGTGCGAAACCCCCCAGGTTGCCCCATTTAGTTACCTTGTTTCCCAGTCCAAAGGCACATGCGCAAGCCACGGACGCTATCCATCTAGCAGGGCGTGTGCCCGCGACAGCCATTTGTGAATATCCGGCGCAGGCACGCTTCCTGTTAGAGGGGGGGGGGGGGGGGGGGGGGAGAGGTCAGTTGCCTTAGGCGATCTGGAGGGTTTCACACAGGGGGAAAGGACCAAAACCTAGGATAGTCAAAATCCTGGGCTTTAGTCCACTTTAATATGGGCAGCTGGAGAAACTGATTGGACGAGAGGTCCTGTCTATGCGGTGGGCTCGAGGAGAGGCGAGTCTGCCTTCTGCGTTCTGGGGGAAGGCTTAAATATCTGGGATAGTGAAAGTCCCAGGTTTTGGTCCACTTCAAAAGCTTAAAGCAGACCTCCAGTCAAAAAAGAGAGCTTAGTAAATTGCTTCCCCTCTCATGATCAGTGGCATAAGCAGTTGGAGAGGGCTATTGAATTACATGGGGGCAGCCATCTTGCCACACACCTGATAGTCCTGCTTACACGTGAGAATTAGGGGAGCTGTGCCTGCAGTAATTCGCACCAAATTAAGAAAGATATGTCTCAGAAACAAGGAGAAACTTGCCTGCCATTTTTCACACACACAAACACTGAAAAAACAGCTAATATAGCAAATGAAATCTGTGTGTTACAATGTATCTCTAGGGCCGCAGGCCACAAAAGCATTCAGTCAGGGGATACAAGGTATTTTATTTAAAGATGAGTCATTACAGCTGAAGGCTTACCAAGTCTAGCTAGACATTAGAGATGATTGCACAGAGCTAGGGGGCAATTTTGACAGACTCTGGGTTTCAGAATCTGCTTCTTCATGTGTCTGGCAAGATGGCTGCTGCCATGCATATTTAAGACTGCAGAATCTGCCTGCTATTTCAAACATCTCCATGGTGTCAATGCCTCTCAATAGGCGTATGTCACCGATTGCCACAGAGGGGCCTTTAGAGGAGCAATTAACTAAGCTTTGATTTTTTTGACTGGAGGTCCCCTTTAAGAGAATATAAGTAGCTAACAAAACTTTCAACATAAAGTTTCCATTGTTTGACACAATGATGTTCAGGGTGCTGAACCTGGAAAGTTATTTTTTTTTCTTTTTTTGTTATAAAAGAAAAAAACTTTAATACATTTTTTTACAACAATTTGTACACTGACTGGTGTGTTTGGAGTACAGAGCAGACTTCCTGACTCTGGCTTGCTAATCATTTGATTGGCTAAGGCAGAGAAAAACAGGTTCAGATAAGGGGGTTACAATCTTGTGTTCCAGTAGCTAAAGGGTTACCAGTAGTGTTCTCACCTGTGGAGTTCATTACTGCTCCTTGATTTTCCAAAGCTGCTGTCAAACTCACCTGTTACAATGGAAGGATTCTGGGATTTGTATTCAGAAGCTATACTAAGAGCTTTATTCAAGCCTAGAAAAGCCACTCCCACTTTAGCAACACAGATCCACAGGGAAATAAGAAACTTGGAAACCATATGCTAATAAGGTCCCAGGTCTATGGGCACAATCCTAACAAATGTTTATTTTACATTAAAAAGAAAAATTCCAAGGAGAGAACAATAAGGCAGAACACCATAAACAAAATGAAGTTTTCCTTTAAGCTTGTTCCCTTAACTAAAAAAAAGGCCCATCACAGCACATACGTGACTTAAAATGGACCAAAAGGATAGTCAATATTTTTGACTATCCTGTGTTTTGGTCCTTCCCCCGGGGGCACACCACTGTGTGAACCCCCCCCAGATCACCTCTTCCCGGTCCCACAGCGCATCTAAGAGCAGTCTCCTCTTCCCTCTAACAGGGAGCGTGCCCGAGCCGGCCATCCACAAATGCCTGGCACAGGCACGCTCCCTGTTGGAGGGGGGCGGGGGATGCGGCCTAGACGTGCTGTGGGACTGGGAAGAGGTGAGCAGGGTTTGGGCAATATGGGGGGGGGATTCACAAAGCGGGGCACCCCCAAGGAAAGGACCAAAACCCAGGTTAGGCAAAATCCTGGGTTTTGGTCCCCTTTAAAACAAAATTATTTACAACATTTCAGGCAAGAGGATTAAAGCAGAATTCCAGTCAAATTTACTAAGAAAATAAAAAACCCTCCTCACCCATGATGCAACACCGCTCTAAGGGGTCTGTGTGGCTGCAGCACAGAAAGTTACAAAGTGTCCCCCCCCCGAATATGTGCTCACTCAGTTCCTAAAAGAGCGCCTCTTACATGCTCTTTCCCTTGGCATTCAGGGATACGGCCAGCAGTGAGAAGGGAAGGTTTCCTCAGGGGTCCAGCAAGAAGCAGAGGAAGGTTCTCCTGGCTCCTTCCCTCCTGTGGGTTGCAGTGGTGACTGCAGCACTCCCCTTTCCCTCCTGGCTTCACTGACTACGATTGAGAGCTCTCTGTTCCAGCAGGGAGGGGGGCACGTTTCCCTGGCCATCTCTGGCAAAGCTGCTGCACCGGTGGAGTCTGCCACCCAATTGCACAGCCCATCCGCCCACCTGCCAGATGGAGCCTCCCAATCGCCGGATTGCCTGTACTAATCGAACTGCCCATCCGATTACCCTGCCAGTCCAATAGACCTATCAACCCATCCATCTACTGATCTAGTACTGCATGCATGCGCTTCTGGGGTGCGCGACAAGTGTGTCGGTAGGTGCTGGTCTAGGTGTCCAATGTCTCCTAGCAACAGAGAGGGAGGAAGCACCACCAGGGTGTAGTAGGATCTCAAGCCCTTACAGACACCACCCATTATGATGATTATTATGCAGCATCACAGCTCCTAGTGCCACTCCCACTTTTTCAGAAGCAAAATCGTATGGTGGGACTGTAAACCCAGATATCTCAGCCATCTATAAAATTCCTGGGTCGATCAATTCACTCCTCCCCCCCCCCCCCCGGGCAATCCCAAAATCGGGATGCCCCGCTGTGTGAACCCCCCCAGGTCACCCCGTTCACTTACCTTGCTTCCTGGTCCAACGGAGCATGCGTGAGCTGCATCCGCATCCCCGCTATCCCTCTAGCAGGGTGCATGCCTGTGCCAGGCATTTGTGAATGGCTAGCGCGTGCATGCTCCCTATTAGAGGTAGGCAGGGGATGCGGCCGCCAGCGCGCTCTGACCTGCTGGCTTAGACGGTGTGACGCCAGCGGCTCCAAGCCCGCTGATTGGACCAGCGGCTGCGCATGCGCTGTAGGACCAGAAGAGGTGAGTTGCGTTCGGTGATCTGGGGGTTTCACACAGCGGGGCATCCCCATTCGGGGTTCCCTGGGGGAAAGGTCCAAAACCCAGGATAGTAAATTTCCTGGGTTTTGGTCCACTTTAAAAACAGAAAACAGTTTAGCACAGTGCCAAACCTAGCCCGACGCAATGGTTTAACAATTACCTTTGCCATAAATATCACTAACTTTTTTATTTTTAAAAAGGGGGAGGCGCATCAGCAGTGGAGGCAGGACTCAAATGTCAACGGTTACCACCATAGGAAAGAAAAAACAAACACACACAACTAGTCAAAACGCACACATGGGATGAAATGACTGCTCCTCTTATGTAAACAAACATAACCCCAAAATACATCAGGCTATAAATAATATATATCTATCAACAAAAACTATGTGGGAAAGAAACAGTACAATAAAATCCCAAGAATGACAAATGCATAAATTATGAATATATGACTGAGACAGCCAGTGTCAATCAATAGCCTTGATCAATACCCATCAGACCTATACACTGCATGATGGGTACATAAATATCTACACACAACAAAATAACTGCAAAAAGCAAGTGATTACTTTAGTGTATAAATAGCTCCCTCTTTACCAAGTAGCATATCTATGGAACTTATATTATTGCACCATTTCATTCACAAAAGTGCCCACCTAGCTTTATTCTTACACTTCATTTCTCATTTGCAGGGCGATTCTTCTCCAGTGCTGCGCTTCACAATGACCATTTACCTCAGCACACCTGGACTTAGATCTATAGAACTCCTATTCAGCCCAGGTAATTGGATGAGCCCAGATGTGCAGGGGTAAATGGTCATTGTGAAGTGCAGGACTGGAGCCCAGTTACCCTGCAGGAATGGCTCAGGTTGGCATCTCTGCACTTGTCTCACCTTAAGTAACATTGTATAGAGCTAAGCTGGCATTACAGGCCACTACTGACTGATACATTGTAACACTAAGCAGCTCAGCTCCATGCTGATGAGTGGATACTTTGTGCCTATTACACGTCACGTGACCACTAGTAACGGACACCAGTAATAGCGCTTCACTAACCTGCTGCGCCTCATAGAATGCAGAGACCCCCCCCACCCGGAACTCCGCTCATCACATAGCGCCCGGGCGCCAGGTGCGGGGCATAGCTTCAGCAATATGAGCCCACAATGGCTGAAACACGGAGACACTCAGAAGAAAAGAAGAATACATTCGACTGGCGCTTTAACTGACGCCTTATTTGTATCCGGTTCCGGTGCCCAGTAACGTCGTGAGGGTGTAGGTAGGGACTTTGACGTCCTTCACCGAGCGCGGCGTTTCACGGTGGAACGCACCCGCTTCCAATTGCTCGTCGAGGACTTTACGTGATGACGTCTGTTTTCTGAGCTACGTTTTCGACGCGGGTGGGCTGCCCTTCTTGCGCTTGCTCCTCACTGTGAAGCGCATAAAGAGGAGGGGCATACCATGGCCTATCACTGTGGCTGTCTCTCTAGCCCCGCCCCCCGAGGAGTCACGTACACTTCTATCGCTCGCACTAAGGAAGGGCGCTCAGTGATTGGCTGCTGCTTTTGCGGGAGCTTCTAGTCTATGGACCGGTCTTGCTGTGACTTTCTGAATCTATCCGGATAAACGTCTATTAATTTGCTGCTGTATTTCTTTATTGTATTGGGCAATCATTCGATCATTTAAAGTGGACCAACACCCAGGATTTTGACTATCCTGGGTATTGGTCCACTTCCCCGGGGCACCCCACTGCGTGAAACCCCCCAGATCTCCTAATAAAACTCACCTCACCCTGCTCCTACAGCGCATGCGCGGACGCCCATCTAATCAGTGCGCTCGAAGCCGCTGAGCTATGCGCATCTAAGCGCCGTCATAGCTCAGCGGCTCCGAGCACACTGGCGGCCGCATCTCGCGCTTCTCTAGCAGGTCGCGTGCCCACGCCAGCCATTTGCGAATGGCCGGCGCGGGCGCACACCCTGCTAGAGAGAAGCGTGAGATGTGGCCCGTGCATGCGCCATTGGATCGGGATGCAGGTAAGGTGAATGGGGCGTCCTGGGGGGTTTTACACAGCGGGGCATCCCGTTGTTAGATGCCCCGCGGGGAGGGATTTGATCCTTCAGGGTGTTGGTCCACTTTAAAGCGAAACCAGACCCAGCTCAACCAGCCCTGGAACTGAAAAGATTCCAGGGCCGGCCTTCCTCTGCCGCGTCCCAAATCGATCCCTCAGTGGTGTAAATATCAGGTAGTTGCATCTTTTTTTGAACGTTACATATGCACAGCACACGGCTCTGGATGTTGGAGTTCAAAAGGTGAGTTATCCTGTATGTTTCACTCAGCGGGGCACCCTAAATCAGGATGCCCCCGGGGCAGGGAACAGAACCCCCATAGTAACATTCCCAGGTTTTGCTCCACCTTGAAGTAATTCAAAATCTCAGGTTTTCACTGTCCTGTATTTTGGTCCCAGTGTGTGAAACCCCTGGGAAAGCCAAGTGTTCTTAAAGCGGACCTTCACTCTGAATAAGAGTCTATCTTATATGTTTCCCACACCCTGTACATACAGATTGCCCACATTAAAAATCATCCTGCCTGCATCTACTGCATGTTATGAGCCTTTAAACATCCAAGATGGCGGCTTATGGAAGCCGCCATCTTATCAGGCAGCCTGCAAACAGGAAGTGCCTCCTGACTGTGCTGCTCTGCATTCTGGGACTGCTGACCGTTACCTGACCCCAGCTCTGCTCTGTCTGAGCAAAGCACGGCTATAACCCGCCCCCCTGTACCTTATCTCACTCTCCTCTCCTCAGTAAGTGTGATGCTTCTGAGTCAAGATGGCGGCGCCCGTATCCTAAATTCCTGAACAGAGTTGCAGCCCAGTGGGGGAAAGAATAATAAGTTAGTGACTAAAAACGTAAAATATATTAATTTTAGATGCTGGGGAATCGTTTTTTAAGAGTTTGGGCTTTTCATTAAATCACACTGAAGGTCCGGTTTAACTTACGTGCCAATGCTAGGGTACATGAGCGGGCTCTCCTCCAATCAGAATAGATCCTGTCACCCGCACTCTATTATGGATGAATGGTAGGTGCTTTCCGCTGATGTGCGCCCATGTGTCATGGGATCGCTGTATAGAGTAAGTAGGGCAACCTGGGGCCTTATCAAAGTGGGGCATCCCAAATTGGAGATGGAATCACCTGGCCATGAAGTCTTTTAGACTCTGGTATGCAGGGGTTTGCTCCACTTGAAAGCATTTCTGATCGCCTTGTAGTGGAGGGGCATCCAGACAGGTGATGCCCCTCGTACATATACCTTCCCCAGCTTCTTACATATTTCTTCAGCCAGTGAAATGCCGCACTGTGATTGGCTGTCATTGGAACATGTTGTTGGTAGCAGACTCCAGGGTTAGCTGACTAGGGGATCTGGACGGGGGATGCCCTTCAGTGCCCACAAACCCCTTAACTTTCAGTCAATTCCTGCAGACGAATCCCTGCTGCTGTGCATGCATTCAGGTAAGCCGGGGCGCGGGAGCATGGGCACCCCGCAGAGGAACCAGTGATGGAGCTGCGCCCCCCTCCGCTGGCGGCCGCATCACACTCTTCCCTCTAACAGGGAGCGCCTGCACCGGCCATTCACAAATGGCCAGTGCAGGCACGCACCCTGCTAGAGGGATAGCGAGTATGCAGTACATATCAATGGTCATTTATTGCCAGGCACAGTCTTATATCGAGGAGGCATGCACATGCACCATGGGATCACCAGGTTCAGGTAAGTAAGTAGCAAACTTGGGGGGGGGGGTCCTAAATCAGGAGGCCCATGTGAAGAAGAACAAAATCTGTGTTTCTGTTCTGCTTTAAAGAGAAATGCCATCCAGGATTTTCACTTCTCCGGGTGTAGTTCCTCTTGGGGACATCCTGATTTGAGATGTGTTAAACCCTCATGATGGGCAGTAAAAATACAATTCTGTGAAACTCACCTGTAGAATTGTTTTTGAATATATCCAGTCCAGGTCGTCCCAGAAGTGATGACATGTGGGTAGTCCGCCACCAGGTGAGGACAACGGTCCAATATAAAAGGTAATCACCATAACAGGCAAGCAAGAGATAATGAACCCAAGGGCGGGGTGGGACGACCTGGACTGGATATATTCAAAAACAATTCTACTGGTGAGTTTCACAGAATTGTATTTTTCACTATATCCAGTCCAGGTCGTCCCAGAAGTGATGACATGTGGGACATCCAAAAGCAGTGTCCATTAGGGCGGGATCCCCAGTGCGGAACAGCATGTAGTTCATTTCACTACCGCCTGAAGCACCTTTCGGCCAAAGACAGCATCAGCTGAGGCCCTAACATCAACCTTGTAAAACTTAGTAAAGGTATGAGACCAAGTAGCGGCCTTACAAACTTGTTCAACAGAGGCCTGGTGCTGAAAAGCCCAGGAAGCACCAATAGCTCTAGTAGAGTGAGCTGTAACACGAAAAGGGGGCTCCTTCCCCTTGGCAGAATATGCTTGCACCACCACCTGTCTGATTCACTTCCTTAGAATTAGTCGGTGCTGGACACAGGGAAGGCAAGACAACTTCCTCATTAAGATGAAAGGGAGAAACAACCTTAGGCAAAAAATCAGGTTTAAATCGAAACACCACCTTATCCTTATGCCGCTCAAAGTAAGGAGGCTTCATACAAAGCGCGGCCAGTTCAGTCACGCAACGTGCCGAGGTGATAGCTACCAAAAAGACCACCTTTAGGGTCAAAATAGACAATGCAGCATCGCACAAGGGCTCAAAGGGAGGACCCTGGAGAGCAGAAAGCACCAAATTCAAATCCCACACCGGTAATACAGGCTTACGCGGTGGACATACATGGGTAACTCCCTGGAAAAAAGTCCTGATCAGTCTATGATTGGCAAGGAATCTTTGGAAAAAAGATGGCCAAGGCTGAGAGCTGGCCCTTGAGTGTGCTCAGCTGTAGACCCAGGTCTAAGCCGTGTTGTAGAAATTCCAAAATCCTAGAAATAGAGAATGTGCGACAAGGGAAACTCTTGGATTCACACCAAGCAATGTAGGCATGCCAAACTCTGTAGTAAATCATGGAAGAAGACTTCTTCCTCACCTGAATCATGGTCTAAACAACCGTGGCCGACAGCCCCCTTTCCATTAGGATTGAGGTTTCAATAGCCAGCCCGTCAAAGCCAGCGTCTGTAAATTAGGGTGCCGCAGCGACCCCTGAGTGAGAAGCCCTGGGTCGTCGGGCATGATTTAGCGATCGACTGACATCTGCACTATGTCCGCGAACCAACTCCGCCTCGGCCAGCGAGTAGCCACCAGGATGGTTGGTACCCCTTCCTGGGCTATCTTGCGCAGCACTAGGCCCAGGAGTGGAAACGGAGGAAAAGCATAAAGGAGCCTGAACTCCATCCACGGAATTGCCAGAGCGTCCGTGGCGAAGGCATGAGGATTGACAGGGAGACGAACCTTGGGAGCTTGTGATTGTGTCTGGACGCAAACAGGTCCACATCCGGTTGACCCCAGCGGAGACACAGAGCGTGAAAGATCCTGTTGCTGAGAGACCATTCCCCCAGACAAGAGGGCCCCCCTGCTCAGGGAGTCTGCCTCATGGTTTTCTTCCCCGCGGATGTAAACCGCCGAGATGCTGGGAACATTTTCCTCTGCCCAAATCAGGATCTGGGTCACCTCCTGGAGGGCTTGTTTGCTCCGAGTCCCACCCTGGTGATTGATGTAGGCGACAGCCGTCTAATTGTCCGAGCGGACCTGGATCGCACGACCCTTAGATGGGGAGTCAAGTGAAGAAGCACCAACCGGATCGCTCTCAGCTCCAGGAGCTTGATGGGCAAGTGGGCCTCCTGCGGCCCCCACTGACCCTGGAACTTCAGCGTTTGCCAAAAAACTCCCCAGCCGGTCAGACTGGCGTCCGTGGTAACAATCTCCGACCGGGGAGTCAGAAAGGACTTGCCCACCAACAGATTTCTGGAGTCCAACCACCACAAGAGGGACTGTCTGGCCAGGGGGGACAGTGAAAATTCCTGTTCCAGGGACTCCTGCGTCCGGTTCCCAACCGGTCAACAGATTCAATTGAAGAGGTCTCATGTGGAACTGGGCGAAGGGCACTGCCTCGAAGCATGACACCATTAGGCCCACCAGTTGATTACCCATCCGAAATCCTCGAGAGTGGATAACACCGCTCGGGTGTCGCTCTCGGCCTACTGAAGAGACTGAGCCGCAATCAGCAAATCATCCAGATAAGGAAGAACACAAATGCCCTGGTTCCTCAGGATAGCCATGATGCCTGCCAGCACCTTGGTGAACACACGGGGGGCTCAGGATATCCCGAATGGCAGCTCCACAAACTGGTAATGCTGATCCTCCAGTGCAAACCTCAGGAACTTCTGATGCCCCTGAAAAATTGGAATGTGCAGATAAGCATCCTTGACGTCCACTGTGTGACATGAAGTCGCCCGGCTGGAGCGAGCTCACTGTGGACCGTAAGGTCTCCATGCGGAAATGTCTGACTCTGACAAACCTGTTGAGACCATTCAGGTCCAGGATAGGTCTCAGCGTTCCGTCCTTCTTGGGCACCGTGAACAGATTGGAGTAGAACCCTCGACCCCGTTCCTGGCAAGGCGCGGGACAAATCACACCTGGCCGCAGAAGGCGATGGACGGCCAATCTTAGGCCCTGTGCCGTCAATGGGTTCTGGTATATCCGGGACTGCAGAAATCTTGCGGGCTGCCAAACTACCAGCTCTAATTCGTAACCGGAGGAAACCACCTCCTGAATCCACCGATCTGAGACGTGCTGTGGCCAGACGTGAGCAAATAGCAGAAGCCGTCCCCCACCCGGATGGGTGAGGGCGCGTACTCATGACTGAGAGGGCTTGGATTTAGCTCCCCAGGAGGGATTGGGTCGGCCGCGAGACCTACATAGTTCCCAGGGATCTCTGCGGCCACCTGAAAATGAAGAGCCTCTTCCCCCTCGAAAGGAGCGATAGGCAGATGAGCCCCGAAAGGGCCACACAGGCTTCCGTTGCTGAGGGAGTCTCCCATCCTTCACTAGGAGGTCCAGACGCTCCCCGAATAACCTAAGCCCCAGGAAGGCAATACTAGTGAGTGACTTCTTGGCTGCAGCGTCAGCCCACCATTGTCGCAAGCAGGGCCGAAGCCCTGGCACCAAATCAGACACTGTCGTCTATAGCAGAGACTACAAAGGCAATAAAATCCACGCAAGCTTTGAGGTCTTTATACTCCTCCGCCTGCTTGCGAGACTTGGCAATATCAACAAGGAGTCTCAACTTCTTCCTGATGGCTAAGGAGACAATAGCCGCGGCACACACAGGGCGAAGCCCAGCACCTACAAAGGTAAACGCATGACAAGCCAGCTGATCCATACGCCTGTCAGCAGGATCGCGCAAGGAAGCAGTATCGGGAGACAGCATAACAGTGGTGTTGGATAACCCCGACACAGGGGAATCCACATCGCGGGACGAGACCAGAGGCGGACCAGCTCCTCAGGGAAGGGATACCGCCTGTCCAGGCCCTTAGGCACCGATGGTAATTCATTAGGCCTTTCCCATTCCTTAAAAACCATATTGGAAAAGTGGCCTGCTCAGGGAAGCCTCTGTCTCTCAGGCCGAAATAAATCACCCTGCTTCCTCTTAGCTGCTTTAGGAGGGACAATATGCAAGGTCTCAAACTTCGACAACAACTTCTCGGTATCATCAGGGAGCCACATATGCTCGCCGGAGGAAGAACCATGGGCGCTGTCATAGCCAGCCGACTGATCCCCTGAGGAAAGGGAGTCCTTAAACAATTCTCCCTCCTCCATAGAGTCCCAACCTCCAAAAAGATCATCATCATCAGCAGCAAAATCCGAGTAACCCGGCTCGATGTGCCGCTTCTTACTCGTGGCCTTCCCAGTAGCCGTGCGAGATAACTGTCTCTCCAGGCTGGCCACCCGGTAAGCCAAATCGCCTTGAGACCCCCTGCTGGCTTCCCCCTCGCTGAGGGCTGAATGCAGTCAGGGGGGTGCTGGTGAGGCCGCAGGCAACAGAGGGCTAGGGGCAGATACGCCCGCCCTACCATGCTCCAAAAATACGCTCCTGGCACAAGTGACACAAAGTCCGCCCAGGGGGCTGGTACCGCCCATGGGGCAGAGCTTCACCGCCAAGATGGGGCACCTAGCTCACTATCCCCAGAAGCCTCCATTATGGTGATTATAGTGACAATTATATAGGTTACAAGGCACTAACGGCCCAAACCTAAGGGATCCCCAATTTAGTCCCTCTTTTTGTGATCCCTCTCAAGGGAGAGGTAGCGGAGAGAGGGGGGGTGGTAGGAGACCGGGAGGAACCACAACCCTCAGCTGGCGATGAGGGGCCCACCTACAAGACACAAGCAAAGGGACCCATGAGCAATGCCACAGCACTTGCCCGTAGCAGATAATAGCAAAGAAGAAGAAGAATGACTCACGGAACCAACGGCGAGGCGTTGGGGACAACAGGAGCAGCAGGATGCAGCCTCGTGAAAACCTCGAGGGACGGGCCGCGCAGCCGTGACGCAAAACGCGTCATCGCGCGGCCCGCAACCCCCCCCCTTGCGGGCGCGAAACGAGCACCCTCCACCTCCAAAATGGCCCACGGAGGGCCCCCCCCCCCCCGACGTGGAGCGCAGCGCACCCGCACACACAGAACCAAGGCCGCAGCCTCAGAAACAAGCCCCACCGGAGCGCCGCTCCCGTACCCCCCCCCCCCCCCCACAGCGTGTCAAGATGGAGGGGAGAGGAGAAGGAGTCGAGGGAGTGAGGGAGGCAAGTATGCCAGTGAGAAACAAGGTCAAGAAAAAATGAATAATGCACGAAAACACAGGATAAATAAAGCTTGTGGGCACAGATGAGAGCATAACCCTGGGCATTAGGTGGTTCTTCCCCCCCCCCAATAGGTTCACCATCGCCTATGGCCGGCTACCTTTTATGGAGGGTCTGCGGCCCAGAGCCTAGCTCTGTCAACGCCTGACCCCCGGCGTTCTCCCTACTTTCACCTGTCCCGTCAGCCGAGGCTGGGAGGCATAAGTGGGTCCACGGGAACAGTGGAAATAGGGGTGCAGCGACCGACAGGCTTAGAATGCCCCACTCAGCTGCAGTATCCAGAGAGAGTATCCAAGACGATCCTAGCAGCAGTACTGCAAGATGAACTCTGAGAATTCTACTGAGACACCTCATTTTATAGGGGGCTGGGAGGAGTTACAGCTCTGGATCTTGCAGTAACTGCGCCACCTGGTGGCGGACTACCCACATGTCATCACTTCTGGGACGACCTGTACTGGATATAGTGAAAAGGTGATTCCAGCAATCCCCCAGCACATGTGGGGGTACTGGCCATCCAGTGAGTTACCACCCACTGCTTTTAGCACCCCTGTGGCAGCCATTTAGAAATGCCTGGCATGGATATGCACCTCAGAGAGAGGTATAGTATGGATGCAGCCCGCCCATGTTCCGTGGGCTTGTTGAGTTTGGTTTCACACAGCAGGGCATCCCAATTCAGCTTGCCCCTGGCATGAGGCCATTGTTCTTCTTTAAGTCAGACCTTTTTTGTATTTAGAAACAAAGCATGATATTATTTGGGAGATATTTTACTTGGAAAAGGAATGGTAACTTTGCGCATAGATCACTATGGTATTGCTGGGCATTGTGCTGCTCTGCAGGTTTGGTAAAGGTGTCAGCACTGTGTATATAATGGTGTATATAGGTCATGTTTCACAGGTCCCTGTGTTTGTACACATAATAAAACATATCAGCAAGAAGCTGATCCCCTCACTTAGACAGGGAAAGTTGCATGCTGAGTGTTGAGGACATTGGCTTCCCAAAAGCCACATTGTTTTGCTAAATTTGCTCTAGAAATTTAGTAAATCTTTGGCACTCTTAAACATGCATGGCAGCGGCCATCGTGTGGTCGATATAGAACCAGGTGAGAATTCTCACTCCTTTTTTAGGATAGAAATCTGCCATTCACTTTCATTGTCTCTGAATCAGCCCCAATGTAGATAATGAAAGTGAATGGCAGTTTTCTCTCCTAAAAAAAAGGAGTAAGAATTCTCGCCTGACTTTGAATCAACCCCTTGCCACACAACCTGCTTCCCTCAGTTTGCCTCATATCTCTGTGGAATCTCTTATTTCTAGCCAAAGGTAATAAGCCTTCAGCTGTAATGACTCATCTTTGCTAACAGCTGGAATCTTCTAACTACATTGTACATTGTAACAGCTTCTCTAACACAGATTTCCTTTGTTACATTAGCGGTTTATCTAGTGTGTCTGTCCCGCGGCGTCTCCGTGTGCACACTGGCAGCGCGGCCCTTCCGGCGGCCATGCCGAGCAGCCGCCCCTCCAGCTTCAGGCGCGCCTCCCGAGGAGGAGGAGGGGGCCGGCGGCGTGCCCGACGGTCTTACTCGTGCTCGAGCACGCACCTTTTATGCCCCCCGGCGGCACTGCTCCCTGCGCATTCACCGGGCTCAGGTTTAAATGGACCAGTCCTGGTCCAGGATCCTCTGCCCTGGAGAGGCCAGGGACTGGACAGCCTGACTGACCAGGGCGGTCCAGTCCCTGGGGTTCTCCTATCAGGGGCTAGTTCCAGTGTTGCACCAATAACCACACGTTTTGCACTAATCAGTACATTCCCCTTCCCATTGGCCAGTTATCATATAAATATTTTCCTGCTTGGACCACCAGTGCCCGTTATAGCCATTACTAGCTTGGGTGTGCTGTTGGAATTGCGTCTAGTGTTTTTTGATCCGGGCTCCGTCTTTGACCACTCCTGTCCGCACCGACCTTCTGCCTGTCTGACTTTGCTTCTGATTACCCCTTGGATACTGCGCTTCTGTGACCACCCGGCTTTGACCCCTGCCTTTCTCGACTATTCTCTGCCTTGCCCCTTGCATTTGACGTTTCTGGACTCTGTCCGCTTGAACTCCTGATTTGGGATACCCCGCAGTTCACCCGTCTTTACCATAAGCCAGCAATCTTTGCGCCAGTACGTCCGGGGGGCAACCGAGTCTGGAGAGGCATAACCCGTGTCTCCAGCGAGTGGGGGTTTGACTATAGGCACAAGAGGAGATTGGGGATCGTTGGCTCATGCAAGAAGGGTGTCCGGCGATCCCTGACAATGCCATTACGCAACATCTGCATGGGGTTAAGCCCTCTCAAACTGCTTATGCCACTGATTATAAGAGGGAAGCAATTTACAAAACTTTCTTTTCTTGACTGGGGGTCAGCTTTAAGAATGCCTTCCACATGAATGAGTGGGCCCAAAGAATGTGTTCTCCCAGCGATGGTTGCATGCGGTCCCCTGATGTTTCTTGTCCGACATGCCAACATCCATCCATTTGATGAAGCAGACAATAGGGTAGATTCAGAGCTAGGTGAGATTTCTCACTCCTTTTTAGTAGAGAAAACGGGCAGTCACTTTCATTGTCTACCTTGGGGCTGATTCAGAGCCAGGTGAAACTTTGCACCCAGTAGACAATGCAAATCAATGGCAGTTTTCGCTTATAAAAAAGGAGTGAGAATTCTTACCTGGATCTGAATCCACCCCAATGTGATTTTTTAATTGAAGGCAATCCTTTTGCCAATCAGCAAAGATCAAATTCTTAACCTGCCGTGAAAATGCCTTTTCTGCTGACATAATTTTATTATTAGGAGGTACAGTGACTATCCATCTACTTTGGAGCTCCATACACAGTAGGGCATGCAGAACAGTTGCTTTATACCAGTGGTGCACAACATTTTTGGTATAAGGGTCACATGTTTTATTGTTCCTATTCAAGGTGCCGCTATAAAATTAGGCAGAAATCACAAAACCAGTCACTGGAGGCATGCTTTAACCTTAAAGCACTGACTATGGTGAGACAAAGTGGAAGAAGTGAGGTGACCAGAGGTGAAGTGAGAAGAGGTGAATAAAGGTGGTTAAGACAGGAGAGAAGAGGTGAGGTGGGAAGCAGTGGAAAAAGGTAAGGCAGGGAAAGATAAATTGAGCAGAGGTGAGGTGGGATTTGATAAGGGAACAGATAAGCCAAGGTGGGTAGAGATAGGCAGATGTGAGGTTATGTGAAGTGGGCCAAGGTAAGATGTTCAGAGAAGTGATGGACAGAGGTGAGGTGGAAAGTGATGGTTAGAGATAGGTATAGGTGAGGAGAGGTGAGATTGGACAAGGTAGGAAGAGGTGAGTTTAAGAAGGCAAAGTTAAACATGTGAAGTTTGCATAGGAAAGGCATGAAGAGGTAAGCAGAGATGAGCTGGAAAGAGTCTACATAAACACCCAGCACAAACAACAGACCAGTAGCACATGTATGTTACCCTCCTCTACAGACACGAGTTAGAGATGTACTGCCCTCAACTGACCAGCGGCTTGCATTGCAGGCAAGATCTCCAACTCAGCAAGGGGTACTGGGGAACGCAGGTTGTGCATCCATGCTTTACACACAACTGGTAGCTCCCTTGTGTAATGGCTCTGCACAGAAGCCTGTTCCTACCAGACATGTGTCTAAAGCATGGATGCACAACCTGCGGCCCTCACTGCCCTCCATTGTGGCCCCCAGTACCCCATCTCCAGTGAGATCTTTCCTCCCAGCACTGATTAATGTAGGGGTGCAAAGGGTTCCTCTGTGGTACCTGTCCTGCAGCTCCTCCTACAATTGTGCATTAAGTTATATATATTATTACAGTAATATTATTATGACACCATGGAGGCACCAGGAAAAAGGTTTTCCCTTTTCCCAGCACAATCAGCAGTGGCTTGAATAGAAATGGGGGAAGGTGTGATTCCTGTGGCGTATCCCCTATGTGATCTGTAGTCTATCCCAGCATTTCCTCCTCCATGCAGTGCACAGGAAAATAAGTGAATGGAATGTTAATTTAATTCAATGTCATTTCTCACATTCTGCATGCATCCTAAGCAAATGTTCCTCAGTTCCATTTTAACTTGGCTGCCTTGCTGCATCAACACCGCTACTTGTCCAAATGTGGATGCAACTGCGCAGCCATTAAAAACAATGCCATGAAGCCCTAACACAGTTTTATGCGGATGGTAATGCCAGAGAAGGTTTGCAACCCATCTTTGGAGTTCCCTGCTTGAATTCAAAGCATTCGCCTAAACCATTCTTTCACACAATTTGTAAGCAGATTAAAATCCTTAATGTAAAAAATATTTGAATAGTTAAAGTTGAACCACTTATACAAATGTGCCAGACAGGTGAGGTGTTATTTTAAGAAGAAATGTTCAAGCTTTTCCAAGGGATCAGATTGTTGCTACTTACATTTTTTCCGCTGTATAACCTTTTTCAGTTGTCACTTCGAAGGGTGACAGAGCCGGTATGGTTGTATGATTTGGATGTGCCTTAGATTCACACCTAAGGGTTGAGCACAACGCAATTGCTGGCCTAAAAGGGTGATTGCGTTTAAAGCGGAACAAAACCCAGCATTTGCCCCTCCAGGTTTTGTTCAGTTTCCTAGTGCACCCTAAATTGGGATGCCCCGCTCTGTGAAACCTCTCAAAACACCGCTATTAACTCATCCTGGTCTGAACGACACATGTGCGGGCTCTCATCCAGTGCTTCTGGGGGTTTCTGGTACCCCCCTGGTGATTGATATAAGCCTTCATGTTGTCGACGTGAATCTTAACTGGATGACCTATCAGATCAGAGTTCAAGATCAGAGAGATAAGGATTGCTCCTAATTCCAGAATATTGATAGGTAGCCTGCTCTCCATTTGATTCCATTGTCCCTGGACAGTCTGGGGGGTCATCACCCCTCCCCAACCGGTTAGGCTGGCATCTGTGGTGACAACAGTCTATACTACTAGAACAAAAGATTTGCCTACCTGAAGAGGATGGGGGCTCAGCCACCAGGCCAAAGTCCATATTACCGGCATCATCAAGTGAAAGGGGAGATCCAGGGACTCCGGAGTTCCGTCCATGACTGAGATTGGCTCGAATTGCAGGGGCTATGTATGGAACTGTGAAAATGGCACTGCTTCGAAGCAAGACACCATCAACCCCAGCAGACGAATCCCCTGATGGATCGTAGGATGAGGGCTGAGCAAGAGGACTTCCACCTTAGCCTGAAGAGAAATACTTTTGCTCTGGGAGAACAACTTTGGCCCGTGTCGTGTCTAACGTCATTCCCAGAAAATATATTATTTTTGGGGATAGTTTATTATCCACCTAAAGTTTTCCAGAATTGACACGGTGTGCCCCTCAGAACCTCTTGAAATGACGGAGCTCTGATTAGTAGATCAAGATCAAGTATGGGGTGATACATAACCCCTTGTTCCTTAGAAGAGCCGTGGGGCCTGATAAAACCTTTATAAAACCCTTGGAGCTGAGAAGAGGCCAAAAGGCAGAGCCACGAACTGAAAATGAAGGCCATCTACTGCAAACCGCAAAATTTTCTGATAGCCTGAGAAGATTGGGATATGCAGGTAAGCATCCCTTATAACCATTGTGGTCATGAAATCCCCCTGCTGCAGTGCGGTAATCATGGACCTTAAAAACATCATTCGAAATATCCGAAGTCGGAAAAACCTATTAAGATCCAGAATTGGACGCAGCCATCCCTCTTGGGGATTACAAATAAATTGGAATAAAAAACGGGGGATGGGATAGACCACTATCAGTTGCTGGGGGCCACTGTGGATTTGAATGCATCTGCCCTCTCTTGATTCTGGGACAGCCTTGATGAAATTAACCTTTACGGAGGCCTGGCCCCCAACTCAATCGTGTAACCAGATGAAACTCGCTCTTGGATCCATGCATCTAAAACTTGGAGTCTCCAAAGAGGGGCAAAGATCAAAAGCCTTCCCCCACCCAACAGGGTGAGGGCGTCCCTGCATGCCTGGGAAGGCTTGGAAGGGGGATTAGACATATTCCGCCAGAAGGATCTAGCCTTGCTCTGGGTCTTAGTCTTATACTTAAGTAAGCTTATTCTTAGCGGAGCCATGAAATGCAGGGAAAGCCTTCCACTTCTGCAGGAGCCGAGTGGACCCTCTTCACAATATCATCCAGACGTTCACCAAAAAGACAACATTCCCCCGATGTCCAACCTGCAGGCCACCAGACAAGCCTGCGGCTGGGTGTGCCTTAGAAGGGATCTGCCAGTTCTTAAATTTTACTTACCCTGTAGCACCCCCAGGACCCTGGTGCTTACCCTAACCCTGATCCAACACTATCAGTTTAACAGACCCCTGGAAGCATTAGTAGTGGATCCTTCCGGATAAGTGGGAACATAGGTGCCTGGAAGATCCCCCACTTCCTGAAAGAATGGCTTTTAAAAATAAAAATAAATCTGTGCATAACCTTCACAGTCCAGTCCAACGGCAAGAATAAAACTGGAGGGCAGGGACAGTCGGAAGTATATGTAGACTGGGAGAGACCACAACTTTTATCTTGCAGTCCCGCCTTCGGCCGAGAGTTAACCTATTCGTATCTGAATTGGTGACACCCTGGAGTGGAATATTAGAGAAAATGCAGCATTGCAAACAAATAAAAGATAAAAATGAACAGCTAAGCTCAGCACCTTGGGGACATAATTTTGTCTCACAATAATTATTTAAACCTTTTTAAAAATGCCATCGAAAGTGGAATTACTCTTTAAGGCCGTTTTCACACTGTAGTGATCACGTAGTGATAGTTAATGTAATCATATGTGTCCCTGCGATTTGCCATCATTTTAGGAGCCATTGCTACAAATGGATCCCAAAATGCTGCACGGAAAACATTTGCGGGGCAGTCTGCTCGCACAGTGTGAACGTGCCCATAGTTTCCTATGGGCAGCCAGGCAGGTAATGGGTACAGGTTACTGTATGTCACTTTGCTTTTCTACTTTTGCGCCAATTCACAGAACACATTTACAATGCTTAAAAGTAATTTATTTTGCTTTTATAAGAAAACATTGATAATCTTGCTAGAAGAACTGAAAGGGAAAATGGTCCTAAATTAGTAAAAGGTTTCATCAAAAGAAAAAGGAGTAAACTTATATCCGCTTCCAGAATAAAACTTGTTCTGAAACTCCACCCTGCACAAAAGAAAAAGAAATAGGAGACAGCGTTAAGAACTGATCTTTTTTAATACACTTTTTTCTATTCTGAGTTATAGATCTTCTTTAGCTACTTGGTATGTCTGTACTGGAGCCTAATGCTTTTTATGTACTCAACATATTAGGGTTGATTCGGGATTATCATTTTTTACATTTATTTGCAAGAAAACGCTTATTCTCATGAAAAACAATACTAGCTAGCTCTTTCTTTTTTCATTCATTGGAAGTCCAGCCCAATACAAAAAAAGCCTTAAGGAGAAGCATTAGGGGAAGTTAAAATCTTACCGGACTGCTGCCCCCCCCTTTCGGTTTTACCTTTGGGCACTACTTACTCACCTAACTAGGGATCCATCTTCTAGGTCCCTTGGATTCTGGGCGACCTTCCAATGGGTGGCGTCCCCTTGCATCCCATCAGGCACTGCCCACGAGCCCCAATCGTGAGACTACTAAGGCGACTAAGCCGGCGGCAGGGGTGAGGATCGGACATCCAAAAGTTAAGTAAGGGACGATGCGGGGAGGGTAATCAGTCCCTTTTTGCTTTTGGCCCGACGTTCCTCTTTAAGACCATGGATTTTCACTGAAATCAACTGTACCATATAAAGAAAGAGCTCCTTACTTACCAGTGCAAACGGAGGGCATGTAGAAATGCAGACAGACCCTCCATGACAAGCAGTATAGCCAAGGTGAGCACTGCAAAAAAGGCAAATACAGGCACAAGAACAATGCTCCAAGAACGGGCGACGTTGTTGAAGCCAATGTGCATAACCATATGCCATAGCACCTCTGACAGCTCTGGAAGGGCAAGTAAAATTAAAGAAATCAGAGGAGAGCGGCTATGTGCTCAAGATGTACAATTATTATACAATATGGAAATCAGTGGCCTTACACTGTATTAGGAACTATTTCACTAAGATACCACCAAAAGCTATAAACCACATTATATTATTTGTGAAGAATGAGGTATACTTCTATAATTTGTCACAGATTTGCTTTAACAAGTTGACTTTTTTTTTCTGTTCCTTGCCCATGCTCTATACATCCAGAACAGCGGGAGCTGGTGTGTAACCGCAGAGAGGCTGTGCGGGTAGGGGAGGGGGTCGGGTGCAGAGTTCGGCAAGTGGAGAGCATGCTGTTCACTTACCTGGCTTCCTCCTCTCCCGAACCGTACCCACTATGCACCTTATTGTGAGGAGGGAGTGATGTGCTAGCCATTGGTGAGGGAGGGGTCCACAGGTGAACTCTGCACATTTGAGTTGAGTTTATTTCCCTGGACTTTCTATTATATTACACATATGACCTTTGTGATTCCAAGTATGTGCTTATTTCCTCCCACCTTATCCCCAGTGGGAACAGCAGAAAAATAAAATGAGCCATTTCAAAGCATCTCTAAATCTGATATTCCACATAACACTGTTGGCTTTGCTTTTATTTCTGGGTGTAGTTGAGCTGGGAAGGACTTAATGAGTCATGTGCGCGCCCTGCTGTAGTCAGAGTCAGCTGCACGACCACTATGACTTTCCATGCTCACTTGTGCCGAGAGCATCAAGCTGCTAGACCACTTTTCTGCAAGGTTGTGGAGGAATGGAAATGAAAGGTGAAGCAAGCTTTGGAGCCCTGCTATGGCTTCTACCTGGCACTGCAGGAAATGAAGGAGAGACGTGCATCTGCCTTATTATTGCTGTTGCTTGGATTGTGTTTTTAAATAAATAGGAATAGGGATGAAAATACAAATCTTCCTAACTTAAGCTGCCGCGTCCTCCCGGGTAAAACTAGAAAGCTAGACTGGAATTATCCAGACTGTGCAGAAGATTATATTAAAGGGACTGTCTATGCAAGGGGTTAATAAAACCTGCAGCCTCCTCAGCTCTTAAAGTGGACCTTCACCCTGAAAAAGAGCCTATCCTATGTGTTTCCCCCACCCTGTACATACAGATTGCCCACATTAAAAATCATCCTACCTGCATCTACTTGATTATCTGAGCCTTTAAACATCCAAGATGGCAGCTCATGGAGCATCAGGCAGTCTGCAAACAGGAAGTGTCTACTGACTGTGCCGCTCTGCAATCTGGGATTGCTGTCCTTTTCCTGACCCCAGCTCTGCTCTGCCTGTGAAAAGCACAGCTATAACCTGTCCCCCCTGCACTTTATCCCGCTCTCCTCTCCTCAGTATGTGTGATGCTTCTGAGTCAAGAAGGCGGCGCCCGTATCATAGATTCCTGAACATAGTTGCAGCCCAGTGGGGGAAAGAATAAAAAGTAAGTGACTAAAAACCTAAAATATATTAATTTTAAATGCAGGACAATAGTTT
This sequence comes from Gastrophryne carolinensis, assembly GCA_027917425.1. Taxonomy (NCBI): domain Eukaryota; kingdom Metazoa; phylum Chordata; class Amphibia; order Anura; family Microhylidae; genus Gastrophryne; species Gastrophryne carolinensis. The sequence continues at coordinate 524,243,706 of CM051235.1, read as the reverse complement.
TTAAGGGTTTGGGCTTTTCATTAATTCATGCTGAAGGTCCGGTTTAAGTGATTGTTTAGCTATCTTTGGTCTTTATGTGCAGCTTGGAGCAAGACTTTCGGTGTCTGATTTCTCTCCCTCCCCTTAGCTCTGCTTTGATGGTCAATAAATAAAAAACCTGTCTCCTGTGAGCAAGGGCCAACCCCACAGCTCCCTCTCAGCTTGTGCACATGCATGGCATTACACCACGCCCTCTCTTCCTGTGTGTGTAAGAAAGAGGAAGTAAAAGGTTTAAACTATATAATCGCAAAAACAAAAGCTTATTTTGAAAAACTGAAAAAAGTATAGGCCATTGTCCGGGGTAGCCCTACACAATGAGCCAATGCTGAATCCTATTAACAAGGAGGAGCTAAAATTCAATGTGTACGACAAATAAAACTCTCCATTTATTGTAGATATTAAAATCATCCAACAGCAATTGGGACAACAGACATAGACAAAGTGCTGCTACGCGTTTCAGAGGCATGATTTTTATTTGAAGTGCTGGCGTACATATTGCATTTTTGCACAATGGAGGAGCAGTGGAGGAAGCTGCATTGACACCGTGCACAGAGCAAAGTGACCATGCATTCAGTTGAGCTGTGAGTACTTTTGAAACAACAAGGAGCTACCAGAATTTGTTTAATATTCCTGTGAATATCCTAATTTGAACACTTTGGCCTCGATTCAATAAAGGTAGAAAAAAATTCTCATGGTAGTAAAAGATTCAATTCATGAGAAAAAAGCCTGAGAATGTCACGGTTGCTGAATCACCAGCTAAAAAAACAATGAAAGTCAATGGCAGCTTTTTTACTCCTAAGAAAAGTAGAGAACTGTTTACTCCTTTCTACACTGTAGTAAAATCTGCCATTGACTTTCATTGTCTTTTTATCTGGTGATTCAGTAACAGTGATATTCTCAGGCTTTTTTCTCATGAATTGAATTTTTTACTACCATGAGAACTTTTTTCTACCTTTATTGAATCAAGGCCCATATATTCCTGTGCTCTCAAATGAAGTGCGAGAAAAAGAATAGTTGTTTAATCTTTTTCTTTCCAGTCTTATTTCTGTGGAGTTAAAGCAGACCTTCACTCTGAAAAAGTGTCTATCTTATATGTTTCCCACACCCTGTACATACAGATTGCTCACATTAAAAATCATCCTACCTTCATCTACTGCATGTTATGAGCCTTTAAACATCCAAGATGGCGGCTTATGGAAGCTGCCATCTTATCAGGCAGCCTGCAAACAGGAAGTGCCTCCTGACTGTGCTGCTCTGCATTGTGGGACTGCTGACCTTTACCTGACCCCAACTCTGCTCTGTCTGAGCAAAGCACGGCTATAACCTGCCCCCCTGTACCTTATCCCACTCTCCTCTCCTCAGTAAGTGTGATGCTTCTGAGTCAAGATGGAGGCGCCCGTATCCTAAATTCCTGAACAGAGTTGCAGCCCAGTGGGGGAAAGAATAATAAGTTAGTGACTAAAAACGTAAAATATATTAAATTTTAGATGCTGGGGAACCATTTTTTAAGAGTTTGGGCTTTTCATTAAATCATGCTGAAGGTCCGGTTTAATACAGTGTTGTACATGTAATACTGTGTTGTACATGTAATACTGTGTTGTACATGTAATACTGTGTTGTACATGTAATACTGTGTTGTACATGTAATACTGTGTGTAGATGTAACAAATAAAGGTCATTCAAGGTAAAAAACATTGAAATGATACATACGTGCATGAGCTAGACTCAGGGCCCAAAGTCGGAGGTAGGATGCAGTGTTGGAGATACACCCCAGACAGTACTCTATTGTATGAATCATTTGGTGCATGAATACTTCAGATGCGTCAAACTGTAAAAAGCAAATAAAGTAATATTACTTTAATACGTTTTTCCCCCCCAAAAACTCACAAACCTTCTAACATCATTCAGAAACTATACTTCTTTGCTGCCATGTGTCTCTTCATGTCCAGAAGGCTCAGCGGATTCATGGTCCCCTTCTGCCAGCAGAACACTTCTTTCTCCATCATTTACTGAGCCCTTAAAAAGATTATCATTCATTTATAAATGCCAATTAATAGTTACTATAATACACCACCAGTTTTCTTTAGGCATTTAGGGAAAGAAAGTATGTTACCTGCCCAATATACTGGTGTGGGTCCTTTTTGCGGTGCTGGAAATATTGATAAAGTGGATCACCAAGGAGCAGGACTGGAACACACATCACAGCTATAACCACCAATGTAATCTGTACTGTTCGCTAGAAAATAAAACACAGAGATTCAATAAATACAAAGATAGGTGCATTCATTCTCCCAGCTCCACGCCTTAGAACAAACAAAAACCTAATCTGAAAATGAACCAGCTATTGTATAGTAAGATAATGCTAGCAGAGCGTGTAATGTCTGGTCTTAGGCAGGAAAATAAAGGCTTTTATCCCCCGCAGACAAGCGCTTCTAATCTGGGCTTTCTTAACAGTTACCAGATAGGTAGATCCAAGTCAGATCCATGCAAGGTCTTAACACTGCTATACCTGCTATTCCAGGTCAGAATACAGATTTAAGATCCTTATCTGGCCCAGGTGGCCTGCGGTGCTCTTCTCCGGGTCCAGGCTGCACTGCTATCTTTGGCGAGCAGTATCGAGTGGCCGGTCTCCCCGCACTGATCACGCAGGTGCACGCACCACCAATACAACAGTTTGCCCTGAGGAGCCACTGTGCCGCTGATGGCAGGCGGTGCAGCCTCCCTAGTAGGTGTATTAATTAGGGGCTGGTCAGACTCACTGGCCACAGCCAGCCCCTGGAATCAGTGTTGGGCCAATGAGCCCTTAAAGCGGTCCTTCACTCTGAACAAGAGTTTATCTTATGTTTCCCACACCCTGCACATACAGATTGCTCACATTAAAAATCATCCTACCTGCATCTACTGCATGTTATGAGCCTTTCAACATCAAAGATGGCATCTTATGGGACATCAGGCAGCCTGCAAACAGGAAGTGCCTCCTGACTGTGCTGCTCTGCATTCTGGGACTGCTGACCTTTTCCTGACCCCAGCTCTGCTCTGTCTGAGCAAAGCACAGCTGTAACCCGCCCCCCTGTACTTTATCCCACTATCCTCTCCCCAGTAAGTGTGATGCTTCTGAATCAAAATGGCGGCGCCCATATCCTAAAGTTCTTAACAGATTTGTAGCCCAGTGGAGGAAAGAATAATAAGTGACTAAAAACTTAAAATATATTAATTTTAGATGCTGGGGAATCGCTTTTTAAGGGTTTGGGCTTTTCAATAAATCATGGTGAAGGTCCGGTTTAAATCAAGGGCCAACCAATCGCCCCTCGCTGTGAACTAGATCCACCCACAGCTCCCATTGATCAGAGACCCCAGCCATGTCCACATGGCCCATGATAGTGTTACTGTGCTAAGGGTGCTTACTGTGCCTCTGCGCCACTGTGCTAAAACTAACCTGTTACTGACTCTGCTTCGTCTGACCATCCCCGCTTGCCGCCTGTTCCGACCTCCGATTGCTTCATTACGATTTTGCTTTGTCCTCTTGATATCCAGATACCTCTGATCCCCCTGGCTATCCTTGACCATCAATGTGAACTATCCCTGTACCAAGACGCTTGGAGGACTGATACCCTGTGAGTGACCCCGGCTTCCTGACTTCTCTCTGTGTGCCCTTGGTTCATCTGCCTTCACCCCATCAGTTCGCATCCTTTGTGCTATATAAGGCCTGGGGACAACCATGTCCGGTGAGGCGTCCCGGGGAATTATCGAAAGACAGAAGAGTGGGCGTTGTCAACTGACCTGAAGGTGGGTGTCCCGCGGGGCATCACAATACATTTTGCACCAGCTTATTGCTCCAGCTTACAGCTTATATATTGCTTACAGCTCCAAAAATGAGAACTTTTATACAGTTCCTAAATCTCTTTTGCTAAGGTATTTTTCTTGCCCTATAAATGGCAAGAAGGTAAATATGTGTATTTCTAAGCAGGCTATAATAACATGATGGTGTAGTCATCTAGACAAACATATTATATTCATGCAGAGCATCGGACAAGGTCACAAAGGTCATTATGAGTGAACACATTTACGTACATTGATAAAACTAACCTGCCCTTGGAAGAGATCCCTGTTGCCTTTGTTCTCAGCGAAAAGAAACATATCAATAAAATGGATGAGCAGACTTGGAGCTGTCGGAGCTTCCTTTATATCCCATACTAACCACTTGTAGAAAATCATGAACACCAGATAGCCAAAGAGGCATAGAAGGAAGAGAAGCTCGGGGATGGACACCAACAAAATGCGGTACTTCTGCTTGAAGTGACTGAAAGAGATAAGTCTATAAAAAAATGTTCTATCCCCATGCACATATATAGACATCATAATCCATCAATGAATATAAACCTTTCAAAAAGTGCAATGACACAAGTGGACTGCGTTTTACAAAACGTTGAGCACCCCTAAGTGACTTGGAAATGTTTGAAACTTGTCCTTCCACCACACCACCCCATCACTACAATAATATGTAATCATCATCACATGCCATCAATACACATGCTGATTGCCTTACCACTCAGAATATATGGGTCCCCCTACCCATCAGTCCCATCTTGACTGTGCTCGCAATACTTAACCCATTGAATATCACCTAAAAATTGGGGATGTGCTCCCAAAAATGAGTGAAGGTGCTTTGGATAAATGAAAGTGCAGCTGTGGTTGCGGCGGGGGGGGATTTAGAGAGGTCAGAAAACATGCTGCAGCACAAGGAGGTGTGTATAGGATTAGATGTATTATGTATGCTGTGCTTACCAATTAGTGTTCCTTGTCCAGTTGCAGGTCTATGGATATGGATAGTGATAGAACTATAATAATAAGCCTACAAACCAATCCTGCCTCTACAAAGTGTTCCCTGAAATAAAACCTAAGCAGTAACCATTTTAATTTGCAGCATTTTTGCAACCCTGTCAGGTTCTTTGCAGGACTATCCTACTGTAGGAGACTTGCTTTGCTTTCGCTTTGCACATATTCTAAGTATACAGTACGTCCTGCTCCATATATAATACTTACACTTGGGTTATCCTCCGCCAGATGGCGCTGTGCACTGCAGACATGCAAAAACCGGCTCCTCCCGGCCCTTCATATGCCCAGGGACCTCCCACAAATCCCCAGATGTCTCTGCAGTGCTGACTGCGAAGACATGTATCACTCTCTCGCAGGTGAGCGGGGCTATTACAGCCTGCGGCCCTGTTGGACTACTCTCACCCGTCCTATTTGTGATGTGCCTCCCAGCCTGGGCTGCGTTGGTCGGGTGAAGGTAGGCAGCACCATGCGTGCTTAACGGAGCCACGCTCCACCGCAGTCCCCCACCAAAGGGTAGGCGGTTTAGGCTGATGGTGAGCCTTTAGTGGATGTCCCTCCCGCACTATTGCCCCATGCCCCGTGTAGCGGTGGACCCTGTGTAAAGGGTCGCCATCCTCCCTCGTTTCCCCCCGTATTCCGGGGAAAAGAAAGGGGGGGGGTGTGTGTGTGGTGGCCTCAGTGTACTGCATTGTTATGCTTATGGCCGAAGTTTTTGCCCTTCACGGCAACCGGGTGTCAGAGCCGCGCTGCTTGCTCTTTTTATTGGCCGCCACTGTCTTTGCCTTCTCACTTTTCATTAAAATTACTGGCTGGGTGGCGGCGTCGTCATCAGACTATTAGTGTCCATAGCAGATGCTTTTAACAATATCCTATGCTTGGCTTGTCAAGCCTGGACGGCTAACTCAGAGCTTCGCGCTCTTTGGGGAAGGCGGGGACCCGGCGTGGCGCGCTCCGCGTCACGCCCAGATTGAGGCCGCCCTTCGAGGTTCGGTTGGCGCCATTTTGTTGCTCTTCGCATGCGCGCGTGGTTGCGGTCCTTCTCCTCCCCAGGTTCAGTAAGTGCCCTCGCGGGCAATTTCATCATTAGTATTTTTTTCTGCTGCGCATGGCCCTGACACCTCTTATTCCCCTTATGTCTTTCAGACGTCAAAGATTCCGGTGGCTTCTCCCGGCCTAACATATATTGTAGCGGGCTTACAAAATTCTCCCACATTCCTAGCGGGTCCTTGGGACATCCAGGGTCGCTTAGTTCGTAAATCCCTACTGATATATTGATAAATATATATTACATTAATAATCACCATATGGAGGCATCTCAGAATTATGTGACCGGGGTCCCTCCGGGACAAGACCGGCTGTGTACAGTGTGTGGACTGCCCCATGCTGATGCGGACAGAGCACGGGTCTGCGGACATTGTGCTGAACAAGTACTGGCCCTGCAGTCAGGGTTGCCAGTGGCTGCGCCTCGTTTCAATACACCTCTCTCCCCGTGCTTAAATCTCACTCCTGATGAGTCGCACTCGAGCGGGAATGACCAGCAAGTCGTGCCGCGCAGGCTGCCTACGGCCGATCTGGTGATTTCGAGGTTGGCAGAGCGCTTGGGCCCAGGTAAGAAGCGGTCCCTGACGCCTCCCGTTTGGCCCATTCCTTCTGAATCTGAGGAGTTCACTACTGGGCAAGGTTTTGCTCTTTATGATGAAGGTCGGCTATTCTCTGACTCGGGCTCATCTGACGAGGGGCTGAGGAGTCATGATGATTCGGGCCCTGGTTCTTGGGGCCTGTGTGACACCGATGAATTACTGATAAAGATCTTCGAGGTCTTGTATATCTCTCTCCCTGGTGAGGCTTCCAGGCCTACAAGGGAGAGTTTCCATTCAGCGCTGCCGCGTTTGGAGTTTCTGGAGCAGGATCACTTCCAGGCTCTTGTGCTCAAAGAATGGCAATGCCCTAGTAAACTTCCAGGGGTTCCAGGGGACTGGGATTGGAAATACCCTTTCCCCCTGATGTGGTTAACTGCTGGTCATCACCTCCCGTGGTGGATGCGCCGATCATTGGGGTTCTTAACCCCCCCTTTATTGCAGCCCCTACTTATCGTACCCTTCGGGATGCTGAGGACCGGCGCATTGATAGGCTGGCTTCCCACGCCTTTTCTTGTGCAGGGACGACTCTGCGTCCGGTCTGTGCCGCGGCCATTGCTGCAGTGGCCGCTAGGACCCTCATCAGAAAGATGATTGATCATCGACCTGAGGATCTCCCCTGGGAGGTGTTTAATGCACTCTCCAGTTGTGATGTATTTGTAAGATTTATCCTTTTGGCACTGGATGACACCATTAGCATGTGTGCAAGAACTTCCGCCCTTGCAGTAGCTATACGCCGCCTGGTCCGGCTGCGACAGTGCGGTGTTGACGATGCTACAAAAAGATTCTTACTGGGCTTCCCTTTAGAGGGCGACGCCTATTCGGGGCCCGTCTGGACCGGTTTGGAAAAAAGGGCAAAACACCCCTTTGCAGAAGCCGGTCTCGGCCTTCTCGGAGCAGGGGCACCCCTCCACCCCCCTATGTTAGCGTCAAACCCGAACCAGGGGTGTCCTTCCAGCTTTTTGGTATAGATTCCTGCCCCAGGAGTGGCAGACAACGCCCTGGCCCCTCCGGCAGGACTAAGTCCAAATCTTTCACCAAAACCCCCCAAGCATGATGGGGCACCCTCGCCCACCCGGGCGAGGGGATGGCCGCAGCACCTTGCTCCTATCAGGAGGTGTCATGCCTCGTTCTGACGAAGTCAGGAGGAAGTTTCCTCTGGATGCAGGATAGTGTCTGCTGGGCAGCCCCTTCCCGAGATTGTCAGAATGTTTCTGGTCCCTGCCTCTCTTCTGGTGTTGGCGCAGGCCACACGCGGCCTGCGAGGTCTGGGGTCACCTGTCGGTTGCCCTTAACAAACAGAGGCAGGGGCCTCTACACCAATCTTTCCACATTCCTCCAAAAGGATGAGACACTCTGCCCATTATGGCCTTCCGTAGGTGAGGCACTTTACGTTCACAGGCGGTTTTCTGCATGGTTCTCTGAGTTGGGCCGCCAGTGCCCTGTGTCCAGGGACCTCTTGCCGTCTGTGGGGATCTAAGACGCTTATTTCATTGCCATTGTGCCTTCCGGGCACCTAGGATCTTACAGGTTAGTGTTGGTGCTCCCACACTGCTGATTGTGGCCTTGTTACCTGGCCTCTTTTCTGTTCTGCTCCCAGAGTGATCGCCTAGGCGATGACAGAGGTGATGTCCCTACTGAGACCAAGAGGGCGTCCGCGCGAGGAACTGCCTGGTCGTCCCTCTTTGCTTCCAAATCTCTACGTCAGGCCGAGTTTGTTACTCGGCTGGTGGTGTCCTTTGGGAGTCTTTGGATGGGTGCTCAATCACCTCAATTCCTCACTGTCCCCTTATTTGGGATCTCCATTCCTAGGGTTGAACTTGGATTTGGTTCAGGCGGGAACCTGCTTCCCTGACTACAAAGCGGACAAACTGGTTACATGGGCTTGGTCCCTCTTTGCTGTTCCCGTCTCTTTCACCAGGCTGGATTGCAGCTGGTGGGCCTGTTGGTGGCTATTCAAAGGTTGTCCCTTATGCTCAGTGCCCTTGGGCTCTTCTGCAACTCATATTGTAAATGCTGGACTGGGTTCCAGCTTCCCTGGAGCTGGGTCCGTGTACCTTTCCACCTTGGTACGGTGGTTTTCCCCTGAGACTGTTGTACTAGGGGTACCAGTCAGGGGGCGCCCCCCTTCCTTGCGTCTTCCTGTAGTCGGATACCGAATCTATCAGGTTGACGGAGGGGGGACTTTTTTTCTTCAAAATTCCCCTGTGGTTCCGGGGGAGGTGGGACCTTTAGGGGTCCATTCACCTGTCAATTTTTGAAGCGGTAGGCCTTCAGGTTGGCTCTATCTCGCTGGACTTCTCCCTTGCGGGATCTGGCTAGTTGGGGGCTCCTTGGTCTGTCTGATGACAGTGGCCTGTATTGATTATTTGTGTGGACTCGGAGGCAGGATGATCCCCCAGGAGGGTATCTGACCCTGATCTGGGTGGAGGACAGCGTTCCCTGCATATCTGCGATATTTGCTCCTGTGGATGTCCTTCTGGGACAGGATGTACTAATTCTTGTGTCTCTATGTGATCCGTCTAGTGTGGATCTTTCTGGGCCATCACTATCATGGGTTCTAGGCCCTTGTTTCCCTGTCTCAGATTGTTCTGACCTTGATCATGAGGCTTAGTACTGGACATTTTGTTCTGTGTGTCTTCTCTTCATTCACCCTGCTTGATGGGGTTCTGTGCAAGTTTGCTCTGGAAGGGGGAACCAGTGATACTGGCGGTCCTTGGGTGGCCTAGTGGAGTGTGGTTTGCAGATGTGGTTGGGTGGACAGCGGACCTGTACGTCCTGTCAGGAGTGCTGGCCTGCTCACTCAGGCCCCCCTTTTCTATTTCACCCCAATCTACAGACTCTGGTCTGGATGGTCTGACGGTTGATTCATACACCTTGACGAAGATGGGCGTATCTGCTGGGTGTCTGTGACTTTTGGAAGCCTAGGAGTTGGCTTCTTCCTCCTCTTATTCCGTCTCTTGTGGGGTATTGCTTACCCATATTGATTGGTGTGAGTTTTGGTCTCTCCCCTGTGGGCGTGCTCTGTTCCCGGGGTGATATAGTTATTACAGCATGGGTTGGAGTTGGCTCCCCTACTCGGTGCCCTGGTGGTTCAGGCTCTGCCCTGTCCGTCTTCTGCAGAAGTCTTTACTCAGTTCTTTGCCTGGGTTGACCATTCTTTCAGGGATTGCTCAGCGGCATCCACCACGTAGTTCTAGGGTCCCTGTTGGGATTTGATTTCTATCCGGTTTGCCTTGAGGGGTGTTCCCCTTTGGCTCTATTCTGGATGCTGTCTGACTGTTCTTTCCATAAGGTTGTCCTTCTGGGGCTGTTACTTCAGCCGGCCGTGTGCCTGAGCGGGTGGCTCTGTCTAGCTAGCCCTCGTTCTTTGATGTATATACACCGAGATGGGGCGGTGTTCAGCCTGCCATTCAGATATTCTGCCTAAGGTGGTATCTTAGGCTCAGGTATTAAGACATTGTCCTTCTTCTGGGCTTTATTCCTTGTAACGCTGGGGCAAGGGAATCTATTTTCCCTCAATAGCTGTTGGAATTTTTTTTCCAGGATTGTCTCTTGTCCCTTAGGGGGACTGATGCTCCTTGGGGTTGGGGGCACCTACATCTGGATGTGCCTGATCTCGTCTGCCTCCAGGGGTTAAGCGGCCTTGGGCCTAGCTTTTACTCGGATAGACGTCCCTTCTGGTCCTGGGGAAGGCTTTGCCTCTTCCTGGGCTACTATTAGCTTTGATCTTGTTAGGCTGTTACTCAGGCCTATTCCTTAAGGGGAGGAGTTCTTCTCACTCTATTCGGATTCCACTGGTGCCTTGGTGTCTTTGGACTTTCAGCACCAGGCTTTGTTGAACAGGTTTGTTTGCACGCTACTTGTTTTTTTGTTCGTACCTTTTCAAAGGTTGTTTTGATGTTGACGTTAGAGCCCTTGCTCGTGTCGCGCTTGGTAGCGAGGTTTGCAGGTGACAGTGCTTTCAACTGTCTGCTGTTGCCTTTTTGTTGGGGATCCCACCCTATTTTATGGACACTGCTATTGGATGTCCCAAGTGTAAGTATTATATATGGAGCAGGACGTACTGTATACTTAGAATAATACAATTCTGTGAAATGCTCACCTGTAGAATTGGTATTATGCGTATACAGTACGTCCTGCTCCACCCCACCCTGGGTTTTGCATTATTCTGGATCCCCTGTATGGTGATTGTTGTTATTGTTATCATTACCAGTTGTTTTTGGTGGTTGACTTCTCCCGGCTTCTGGTTCACTGCTTTTCAATGCTGGGGATTTGTGGGAGGTCCCTGGGTATATGAAGGGCCGGGAGGAGCCTGTTTTTGCATGTCTGCAGTGGACAGCGCCATCTGGCGGAGGATAACCCAAGTATAAGTATTATATATGGAGCAGGACGTACTGTATACGCATAATACCAATTCTACAGGTGAGCATTTCACAGAATTGTATTTTATCACAAACGTGACGTTCTTTTGTAGGAGATTTTCTAGAAGTGCTTAATTCCCAGTCTTAAATTATAGGCTGAAAGTTTATCTTCTGTATTCAATCCAGATGTATGTGTGGGTACCTACATGAAATTAAAGATGCTCAGAAACACACCAAAAGACATGTGGATCACTCCCAATATAACAGACATTTTCATCTTAAAGGAGTTTAGAAATGTTAGGCGATTGGTGGCAAAGCTCCAGATCTAGAATGAGGAAATAAATGATTTAGTAAAATAGAACCAGCACATTACATTCATAAAGCACCATAAGAAGCACCTAGGAAAATAAGAAAAAAAAATATTCTGAACCAAATGATTTGGTGATTTCTGTGGGTGGTGGGTGAGAAATCACCTGTTACTGTTGGGTGTTGTTCCCAGCACAGGGGACATCCCGATTGCCAATGCCCCCTGTGCATCACCTGTTAAACTAGAGAAATTTTACCTCATGTGATCCACAGACTTCTTCCGGGTATCTGGCCGCCAGCAGGCAGTCACATTGCTTGTTTTAGCATGAATTTTGCTGCAAATGACGACCGATTATAGACTGAAGATTTTAAACTTTACATAATTGCTTTTTGTTTTTCTAATTGGTGCATCAATGTGTTTTTCGTTGGGCAGAGCAGCTACGCATGGCAGATCCTCTTTCCTGCCATTCCTTTCAGCAGCACCCAATAAAATGGGTGTATAGGGCAGAGACGAGCGGTGTTAAGCTCATGAAACCAGGAGTTACACTGCTGAGAGATGCCATGTGTAGCTGCTCAGCCCGATGCAGACTCGGGTAATAAAAGTTGCCAGGTATCTCCTAGGGAAGGGAACCCACTGATAGGAAAAAAACACATTGAAGCACCAATTAACCAACATTGAGATAGAATAACCATTCTTTGGAGTCCAGAAGGTTATCTTCGTCTGAATGGGTCTTTTCAATTGTGTTATCTCTAGGTCAGTAAAACTTTACACATTAAAGAAAGTTTTTTTTTTTTAACAAAAAACAAAATCCATTTACCGGATCAATGCCAAATGGATAAACATTGGTGAAGACATTGGTGATGTTCGGATTTAGTGGTGGAGGAATAAGGGTTGTATTCTGAATCCTAAATTTAAAGAAATAAAATAACTGTAAAAGAAATACATTAAGAAATCCACAGTACAAGGCCTTATTTTATATTTAAAAGTGTCTGAAGCAACATCCTCTTCCTTTGTGTCGTATTTGTTCTGCTGGGGTTTGAAAAACCCCCTCAGTGCCAAGAGACCCGCGTTGCACGCAGCTACAGAGAATTAAGCACGGCGCCTACATTAAAATGAATGAGTGAGTCCCAGACTCCATGATAGATTCCTCCCCCCCCCCCCCCCCAGGGCATCCAAAATTGGGATGCCTCAACGTGTGAAGCGCCCCCCCCCCAAATCACCCATACACTTACCTTGTTTACCGGTCAAACGGCGCATGCGCGAGGTGCATCCCCGTTATTCCTCTAGCAGAGCAGGGCGCTTGCCCGCGCCAGGCATTTGTAAATGGCGGATGCGTGCAGGCTCCCTGTTAAAGGGAAGTGGGGGGATGCGGCCGCCAGCGCGCTCGAGGCCGCTGGCCTTAGACAAAGGCTTAGACGACGTGACGTCCGTCTGGGTTCCAGCGCCAGGGGTCTCCTCCTCCCCTGCAGGGCCACCGATCCTCAGTCCGGTGTCTTCAGCGGGGCAGAGAACATTGATTCTAGCTTAAGACATCTCCCTACCCGCAGGGGGAGGCCTTTTATACCGGTGAGTAAGAGGACGTCCGCTGAGCAGTGATCTCGGAAGCCGGGTGCGAGGCAGGGGACACTGATCCTCTGCCCCGCTCCTGGCTTCTGCAGATCACTTGAGGCTGTCAGACGCCAGTGATGGTTGGCATGGGAAGATGTAAGTAGTAAAACATAATAATAATAAAGGAGAGTGAGAGAGAGAGTGCGAGAGCGAGAGCGTGTGTGTGTGTTTAACCCTTTATGAACTGGAAAGGGGTCCTTTAGACCTCTAGGTAGGCTAGCAGTTAAAGGGTTAAATGCCAACATTAACCCTAAAACCTCATCATCCTCTTATTCCATAAAAATGCAACAAACATTTTCTTTGCAGGTGAAAAGCTCAATACATATATTACTGAAAAATGGTGGTTTTGGATTTTTCTGTTTTTGCAGCTAAACAGAAAGCAATTGGTTTATTTTCTGTCTGCAATGATGACATTAGCAGGATGCCCAAGACCAGGCAGCGGTACTTACTTAGTCCCTTTTCCCTTGATTGCTGCCATGCAGTCCCACATTGATTCTGTGGGTTTGCACAGCCCTAAATGTAAGGCTGCCTCCCTCCAAGACCTACGAATCCTCATGATGTTGCCGATTAAAGATAATTGGATGTGGAGAACTGGGAAGTGGGAGCTAGATCCTTTAAGTAGAGCCATCACTAATCACTGCTGTTTTTGAGGATAAATTGGGAAACAGCCAGTTTACTTTTTTCTGGATAGCCAGCTTTAATCACTTGTTTTAAGGTTCATGTGCTCGGTTCAGTAACCTCCAATAAGCAACATTCAGGAAATCATTGACTTACGACCAGTGTTCTTCATTAGCCATAGCCGCAACACTCCACCCAGAAGGAAAAATGGCTGTAGATCTACTAAAACATTCATTATACACAAATCCGGTGTATATGGATAACAGGCCCATCAGCAGGATTAGGTACCGTCCTCCAAAACACATAGAAAATATCTGAGCAGATAGAAAAACGAATCAGGGTTGATGATGAAGACATTTAGCTTATATAGGTAACTATTGTTAGTATTACAGCATCTCACTTCATTCTCTGAATGTTTCAGCTTGGGGTCGTCCTCCCCAAGAATCAACCAGAGGGCAAATAGGAACATCAGTAGTCCATGGCCGACATCGCCAAACATCACAGCAAATAGAAAAGGAAAAGTTATGATGGTATAGAGAGCTGAAATAAAGCACAATATTTTTTCATTTTTTAGAAAATGTTATCAGGTTTCTTTTTTTTTTTATATATATTCTTTATTTTCCATTTTTAAAGAAAAACAAACAAACAATTTTACAGACAGTCAGAAGAAGGGGTTAAACATAACACCCAGGACATTGCAGAGTACAGTTATTGTTAAACTTCGTCGGGCATGCACCAAAAGAGAACTATTACATTTCAAACAGAACAAATAAGAAGCCTCCGGACCCCCGTACCAGGTGGCCCGCTCCACTCCGCATGAGGGAGGAGACCGCCTCTCCCGCGTCACGCATGATGCAGTCAATGACCTGGGGGGCAGGTCGCCCCCAAGGAGAAGTCTCTCCCCTGAGGCAATCACAAATCACACCACCCGACAACTAAGTGGGGAGTCCGGCCCCGACTACTCTACCACATAATATGAAGCCCTGGGAGTACAGGGGAAGGGGCTAGGGTTATCGGGGGGAAAGAGGAAGGAGAGGAAGGGAAGGGAAACAGGTAGGTTAGATCTCGCACCCGCCTTTAACCGGTCCCTAGTAGTGTCTGAAATTCCTGGGATTCTGAGAAGATATCCCAGCTGGTCCATTTGATGCGGTGGTCCTCAGAAGAGTCGTTGCTTGCCGCAATCATCCCTTCGAACCTCTCTATCTCTGCCACCTTACTCAGCCACAGAGACATGCTGGGGGGGATAGGGCTCTTCCATAGCGAAGGGATACACGCCCGTATGGCATTCACAAACTGACTAAGAACAGATCTTTGATATCTTTTGGTGGGCAACTCCGAGTGGTGGAGAAGGAAGAACCCCGGGTCCTCAGGGATCTCCCAGTCAGTTGTAACGTGGTTCCGACCTTAGACCAAAAATCCGTCAACAAAGGGCAGGACCAAAACACGTGTAGGAGATCACCCCTAGCTCCATTGCAACGCCAACACATGGGGGAAACATCAGGAAACCATTTGTGGAGTTATGTGGGGACCCTGTACCACCTCATTAGTATCTTAAAATTACACTCTTTGTATCTGGTGCAGGTGGCAGTTTTGTGCGCCAAACGTATAATGTGGTTCCTATGGTTGTCCGTGCGAGTAATTCCCAAGTCCTCCTCCCATTTCGCCAGGGATGGCAGGGGGTCCTGGTTCGGGGGGTTCGCCAGGATTTTATAGGCAAACGATAACACATGTTGGACTGGTCCCCGTTCCTCACAAAGCTTTTCAAATACCGTAGTCTCTCTAAGCTGCCTAGCCTGCTGTTTCAGGGTTGCTAGGAAATGGTTTAGCTGCAGCTGTTGCCAGTCACCCCACCTAGGTAGCCACCTCGAGGTCGAGATTGAGTCAAGGGATTCCCAACCCTCATTGTTACAGAAGTGCTTAATTCTGCCTATCCCCTCTCTTAGCCAGCCTTCTGCTGTCCCTCCCCCCCCTTGTCCCCGGAGGAAACGCAGGGTTTCCCAGGATTGGGTACAGGGGGGAGAAGGCCAGTGACACCTCCTCCAGCGGGAAGTACTTGTGGCAAATTCTGAGGGATGCCCCTATGGTCGGGTGTTTCGGTTCTACGCTCAGCGTCTGCTTGGCCAGCCAAGGGAGCGAGGAAAGGGGGAACAATGAACCTCCCTGTTCTATTTGGACCCATTGTTTATGTTGGGACCCATTGTTTATGTTGCGAGTGCCTACACCAGTCCACGACCCTCGTCAGGTGAGATTCTACATAGTAAAGATTGGGATCGGGAAGGCCTATCCTTCCATTGTCTCTGGATCTCATCAAACACCTCCTGCTAATCCTAGGAGTCTTCCCTTGCCAAATAAACTTAGAAAAAAGGGTGCCTACATTTTGCATAAACCCGCTAGGGATTACCACCGGGAGCGCTTGCATGACGTATAAAACGCGGGGGAGTATATTCATTTTAAGGGTATTACACCTCCCAAACCAGGACAACTTTTTAAGGGACCAAGCGTCGAGGTTCTTCGAGAACGCTTGGAGCAGAGGTGGAAAATTTAGAGTATAAATCTTGTCTAGGGATCTACCCAGTCTTATACCGAGGTGATGCACTCTCTCGCCCACTTAAAAGGAAAGGATCTTTGGAGGTTCTCTACCCTGTCAGCCGCCAAATTTAGGTTTAGTACCTCAGATTTTTGCATGTTAACTTTATAGTTGGACAACTTCCTGTAGAGCTCCAGCTCCTTTATTAGATTTGGGAGCGACACCTCGGGGCCTGATATAAAGAAGAGTAAATCATCGGCAAAAGCCGCAGTTTTATAATGGCCTGAGAGGAGGGATATCCCCTGTTTGTCTGAGTTCCTCCGCACTCTACTCAGGAAGGGTTCCAACGTCAGGATAAAAATTAAGTGGGAGAGGGGGCAACCCTGCCTCGTCCCGTTTCCTATGTCAAACGATTCAGACAACATACCGTTGACCCTGACTGAGGCAGTGGGATGCTGATACGAGGCTTAAAACCCCAGACCGCATGTTGGGTCCCAGACCAATATGCTCCAGGACTCCATACATGAAATCCCATCGCACCCAATCAAATGCCTTTTCGGCATCTGTTGCCAGGAGGATTGAGGGAAGCTTCCTACTTAGGGCAGCATGGATGAGGTTCAGGGCTTTTGCCGTGTTGTCCCGTGCCTCTCTAAGAGGCATAAATCCCACCTGGTCTAGGTGTATAGTCTGAGGTAGATGGGGGGAGAGGCGGTTAGCAATCACCTTAGCAAAGAGCTTAACGTCGGCATTGAGGAGGGATATTGGTCTATAGCTGGAGCTCAAAGTGGGGTCTTTCCCATCCTTCGGTATCACCGCTATGTGGGCACGCAGGCTATCCAATGGGCACCGTCCGCCTTAAGCGAGTTGAAAACCCCCAGGAGCTTAGCCGAGAGGGTATCTGCGAATGTTTTGTAATACAATAGGGGAAAACCATCCGGACCCGGTGCCCTCCCATTGGCTGATCCTTTAATGGCCAGTGCCAACTCCTCTGGGGTGATTGGGGCCTTCTTCTGCAAGTGCCTGTGGAAATTTGGGCATCCCCGATTGCTGAATATAGTCACTGATTTCCACTCTCCCTGCACCCGAATTAGTATTGGGAATATTATATAGGGAATGGTAATACTTTCTGAATACCCCGCTATATCCTTATGAACCATGTTTCCCTCTTGATTCCTGACTCTAGGAATGTAGGTTTTGGCCCTTTCCCCCCTCAAAGCCGAGGCCAAAACGACGACCACACTTGTCTCCTGACTTGTAAAAGACCTTCTTGGTTTTCATGACCGGAGCTTATGTCTATCATTTAAAATCCCCTTTAGCCTCTCTCTGAGGGAGGTCAGGGTGGCCAAGTGTATCGCTACCAACGACTGGGACTCCAACCTCCAGATTTCTCAGAGAAGATCCAGTAGTTGTTTGTTCCTTTCCCGCTTGACCCTGGCCCCATGCTAGATCAATAATCCTCTGATTACACATTTGTGAGCTTCCCATATCATGGGTAGGCTCGTGTCGGGTGTGGTGTTTGTCGTGAAATACTCCTGGAGATTTTTCGTCAAGTCCTCTTTAATTAAAGGGTCTTGTAGAAGGGCACTATTTAGTCTCCAGGTCCAGGGTCGTGGCGCCTGGTCTTGTGTGGCTAATTTAAGCGAGACCGGAGCGTGGTCCGAGATGGTAATATTACTTATTGACACGTCTGCCACCCGTGGCAAGAGGTAATGTTAGACTAAGAAAAAGTCTATTCTAGAATACATATTGTGCGGGGCTGAATAGAAAGAATAATCCCTTGCGCTAGGGTTAAAGACTCGCCACGGGTCAGTTAACTGGTGGTAGTGGAGAAGTTTCTTAGTTCTCCGGAGTCTCCACCTACTATCAACTTACCTTCAGCAAAGCCAACTAGCTTATCCAGAACCTCTTCTAGAAAAGAGACCTGCCTCGTGTTGGGTGCATGAACATTCACAAAGGTGAACATTTCCGTTCCAATCCTACCCTTAACAAAGAGCCATCTGCCCTCACCGCCACCCAGAGTGCCCACCTCCTCCCACGGCAATGATCCAGCGAGCAGTACACTTACTCCCCTAGATCTAGAGTCCGGGGAATAGCTACGATATGAGGTTGGGAATAATCGGTTCCTGAGAGATGGCGGATTAGAGGCCTTAAAGTGCGTCTCCTGAAGAAGAGCTATCTGCACCTTCATTGCCCGAAGGTTATTCAGGACCATAGACCGCTTCTCAGGGGTATTTAGGCCCTTCACGTTGAAAGAGACCAAGCTGAACTCCATCACTGCAACAGCAGACCAGCAAAGGGTGAAAACCCAGAATGTCTAAGTGAGCAAAACAGTGGCAGCACCAGCAGCAAGAAAAGCACCCACCACCAAGTTTAGTATTTCCCCACTACCACTTCAGGGACGGGGGCAAGGGAGTGCGAGAGGCGGAGAGTCCGATAAAGATACAGAGACAACGGAAGTCTCTCTCCGGATTTGAAAGCACCGGAAAAAGAGGGGGAGGGGGAGAAAACACAAGACAGGGGCAAAACCCGAGCACAGGGTCAAATCCGTGACCAGGGGGGTGTCAATCTAAGTAGCTACTGCTCTAAGGTTCAGATCACCTCCCAGCAAGAGGAATCTGAAGCCAGCCTAAGTGGGGGACTGCGTCAAGCGACGAATCTGGAAGTAGTGGCCGCCTGAACTTCCCAGGCCACCCATGTTTCCTGGGCTACTGGTTCTCAAAGACATCGTAAATATAAACGTGTAAATATTAAACAACATTAGGCAAGATTAAGGCATATAGAAATGATGCTGAGACTAGGTTAACTGCCAGTCATCAACCCCTTCCGTGCAGCAAGGGAGCCGTATGCCGAGCTGTCTCCATGGGAGAAACTAGCGGGTCCGAGTGGCATACCCGCCCCTAGCGACCCTAATCTCAAGCTCGCCACGTTGATGCACGGTCGGAGCCGGCCAGCCGCACCCAGCAACAAACAATCAAACCACAAAAGAGTAAAACATTACAAACTAAGGCAACGTGTAAATGCTAAAACCTTAGGCAAAAATAGGGCATATGGCAATACTGCTGAGACTCAGGTTAATTGCCAGTCATCGACCCCTTCCGTGCAGCAAGGGAGCTTTATGCAAGGCTGCCCCCTTGGGGGGACCAAGAGGATCCGAGTGCCATTTCCGCCACTAGCAACCCAAGTCTCGTGCTCGCCCAGTCGATGCATGGTCGGAGCCGAGCCGGCCGCGCCCAGCAACAAACAATCAAACCACAAATGGGTAGCTCATTCCAAACTAAGGCTTAAGAGAGGCATCAAAAACTACTGCAACAGGGAGGCACTCAAGATTCATGATCCGTCGGTCTGGGCCGCCTCTCGTTTCTTATCCTCGGTCTGGCAGACCTGGCTCTTCGGGGAGGCCCTCTACGGTGGTCTCGCGGGTCTGGCTCCGCAGTTGGGACAAGCCAATTAGGAGCGGGCACAGGATCACAGCCCAAAAAGGAGAATAGACCAAGTGCGTTCTAAGGAAGAACGATTCACGTTTTTTAGAGACTATCAAATGGAAGGGGAAGCACCAGCGATACGTGGCTCCCACGCTTCTGACTACTTCTAGGATCGGCCTCATCACCCTTCTCATTTGAAGAGTGCGCCTGGAAAGGTCCGGAAGAATCAAAATTCTGGCCCCGTCAAAGTCCACTGGGCCATGTCTCCAGGCCCTACCGGGAGATCTCTTCTTTGATTTTATAGAAGGGAATTCTACAGATCACATCTCTGGGGCACGCCGGGTCCGGGTTTCGAGGGCCAAGGGCCCTGTGCGCCCTGTCAATCTCGATCGGGGTATCAATGTTCCTGTCCAGAAGCGTGTTGAAAATGGTCGTTATAATTTGCTTTACATCTTCACCTGCTGAGGCTTCTGGTATTCCCCTAAGGCGAAGATTGTTGCGTCTACGCCTGTTCTCCAGGTCATCATGTTGCAGCTGTAGCTGTAAGATCTGGGAATTCTGTTCTTCGACGCGCGCCGCCAAGTCTGCGATAGCCGCCTCGGTCGCTGATTGATGTGATGTAACCCTAGAATCCAGGGCCTGGATGTGGCCTCGTACTTCCGCGATGTCCTTTTTGCATGCCGCCTCATATTTCGCTATAAGCGCCTCAAAATCTGCTCTGGTGGGAATCGATCTCAAAAAGGAGAGGGTTTCTCTGTGAATGTTGCCCACCTGGGCCGCGGAGCCCAGATCTTCAATCAAACTCTGGGGTGATGTTGGTGCATTTGAGGTGGCCGGGGAGGGAAGAGTGACCCTGCTTATTGGAGAAAGAGTCTCAGCATCCTGGGGGGTGTCCTCAGGCGGGAAGGATAAAATAGTAGGGGGGCTGAGAGAGGATGTATCACCCGGGGTGGTCCAGGATATGGAAAGGTCGCTGGGGGATTGCATCGGACCTCTGGGGCATGCACCCGTACGTCAGGCGTCGCATCAGCCTGCGGCCCCAACTCTCTCGCCAGCCTGGAGTGGCTTCTTGCCCGTGGGGTTCTCTGTGGGAGAGCACTACTTGTAAATGGATGACAAGTGGGGGGTGCTTCTTATGACCCATTTGGGGACCTCCCGTCACTGTGTCTCCTCCCACTCGGAGTGAAGGCATATTTCCCCAACTTGCCTAGAGCCGCGTCCCTCCAGCTCAATCCCGGGGTTACCGGCAGCGTGGGCGCTTGGATGGGGGTTCTCTCTCCGGTGCCCCCCTCCTCCACCAAGGATTTGCCAGGGGTCCCCCCGCATACCTTATGTATGTCCCCATCAGGGACGGTGTCCCAGGGTGCCATCTTCTCCCGCTGCAACTGCCCTTCTTCATCATGCAGCCCAGCTTCTGCTGTGTGTGGAAGACGATGGTTCTCCTCCCTGCTGTCCCCCGTTGAGGGCTGACACACAGCTGCAGGGAACTCCAGTACCGCTGTGGCCACCGCCGGGTATTCCACCTCAGCGCGTGTGTTTCGAGGGGAGGGGTTCGTTCTCTCCCCCGCAGTGATGGCGCCATCTTGGATGTAGAAGCCGCAGGCACTGTCGGCACCCCGCGGATCGCGCCGGACGCCTCTGGCTGACAGGTAAGGGCCCGCTCCGTCGTCGAAGGGCACTCCTCGCCCGATGATGACCCTGATGAGGGGAAGATGAACGCCGGTCACTCCTCTCCCCTTCCGCGTGAGCCCTCACACCAGCCGCTGCAGCTCCTCGCATACCGGCGTTTCCCTCCTTCGCGCTCCTCTTGCCTTTCTTGCCAGCCATAGCTCGTTATCGTTTGGGACCAGATCGCCTGTTATTTTAGGTATAATGCCCGTTGGAGCTCAGGAGCAGCACCAAGCACGTCTACTCCATGCGCTCGCCAGGCCACGCCCCCCCCGTTATCAGGTTTCTAATTAAGATTCAGTCTGCCCAAATACACCCCCATAAAACAATATGTATCCATATAATACTATTCCCTCAAATCCTTTGCACATACAATCTATTGTTTGAGCAAATAACCAACACATACAGTGATATGTATAAAAGGAAAACAGATTTAATTGCTAGCACATTGTATTACTCTGAGAGTTTCCCCAGATAACCTTCATGTTATGATATTACAGTTGTTACACATATAAATTTCACACATACAAAATATACAGCCAGGAGTGCCCATTCATTCAAATGGGGGGTGACGCCGCACTGTGTACTATTTATGAGGATGGCGTGGTGGGGGGGGGGGGGGGGAACAGCGCTGGATCCATATGAGGTAATGTGAATAAGCCAAATTGGGAATATTAAACCAGAGAATACAGAGGGCCAGCTGTACTCAACATTGCTCTTGGTCAGGGGTTCCCACCCTTTTCTAATCAAGCACCATTTTCTATTTTCTACCTGGATGGTACATATGAGTTGGTAGCACCTAAAACGGTGCATACAAAACAACAATTTTAAGTACACAAGATGCACAAAAATGCACATAAATAGTTCCCGTCACCTTTGGATCAGTTCTGCCTATATGGAGAAAATCAGGCTTTAGTAAGTAAACGGCAACAGTACTCGTACCACTGTTTGGAAGCCTCTGCTCTAAGTCAAAAGTTTTGAGATACATAACTGTCCAGTCAAAACAATACATACTCATCTTGGTCCCACACATCTGGCCTTATTCCATTAGTTTGAATCTGACCTTTGCCGGAGATCTAGACCATGCCACCCCCCACTCAGGACCATGGTTGTGGTCACTTTGCTGCCCACTCCCTGTCTCTGGTCATCAATCATGACAGATCACACCCATTACATTAATTTCAATTGAGGGGGCGTGCCAAAGGCTGGCATGCCCCCTCCATTGTAGTTAATGGAGTGAGCACAGCAGTCACCATGACTGATGCGAGGGGACAGATACTCTGTTGGTAAGTTACAAACTATAGGTGGGTGTCTATTGTTTGTTATGTTTGCCTGGACAGAGACTTTAAGAATTAGGGCCACTTTAAAGTGGATCAAAATCCTTTGCGGGCCAGCCATGGAATCTAAAAGACTCCAGGGCTGACCACTAGCCTTCCCCTGGGGCATTCTATAATAGGATGCCCCGCTGTGTGAAATTCTGGGGTCAGCGGCTTCTGTAACAATGAGCTCGCTGATCGCTGCATCTCCAGCTACAGCTCGTCATATGGCAATATGGCTGAAGCAAGGTGCCCCTTTCATCTTAACCCATGACAGAGCTCAGCTCAAATACATAGCTAATGCCATTGAGGCCACTAAAGAAAGAGTAAGAGGTCTCTCCCAGGTTGCTCCAGCATTCCAACCTGCCCTTAGTCACAGTATTGATTTCTTCCCCCTCACTTTTTTGGCCCCCTGCTGAAGCTGCAGAAAATGTGCGTCTGCCAGCTGAGCCCTGTAACACAGTTAAGGAAGGGGTACCTCTTATCCAGTTATCACTTATAATGAGGTCTCGGGGAGTTGTTTGCAGAAAATGGCAATCAACAGAAGAGTTTTACATGAACATCCATCATAACTGTTGGAAAGATGCTCAGCAGTTGGCAATGCAGCATGTGTTGTTCCTGTGCCTAGATTTAAGCTCTAACCGTACCTGGGTTTACTTCCTGATAACTTGCCACTCCATAGGCATCCACAATTCCTTGAAAGCCTGATGTGAATTTATTAGTGCGGATTAATGTCGGTGGACTGGCAGCACAAGGAATTCGGTGACAGAATGATTCTCCTCCCCCTCCGCTGTCCTCCTGGGAAAAAAAGCAGATGTTAAAAGGTTGCAAAAATGAACCAAACCAAATAAAAAGGCGATTCAGCAATTCCCTAAGCCTATGATTCTCAAATCCGGTACCAGTGGCATCTAATAGGGAATGTTTTCTAACTGCATTTATTCATCGCACTAAAGGTCGCTACCCATGGCAGGTTCTGTAGGCAGGCGAGTAGGGCGATCAACCTGGGTCCAAAGGCCATTGTGTATGTGAGGGGGGTCACTTTTTTCCAGCAATCCTGTTTTCTGCAGACTGGTCAGGGCCACCTTTTGTCAGGCTCCTCATCTCCGCATAATAGGTTCAGTCAAGGGGGGGGGGTGCTGCCTGCTAGTATAGAAGAGACATGGCATGGCACATACCACTAGAGAACCAACAGAGAAGAGCAGCAGCACCAAATAATGGATTTGAATGTGTAGATTTCGAGATATTTGCCTAGAATGTCCCCTGGTGAATACTGACCAAATGAATGTGATCCTAGATCAGACACAAAGCATCACCCCCACTATACATTCTATTGTAAAGCTAGGTCCGCTTCCAGGAACCAGACAACTGCAGCCTCCTACAATGGTTGAAAGCATGACCTGTGCTACATTAACAGCCATCCGGACAATTTCCCTTTAATTAGCATGTTCTAAAATGCTCAAAAGTGGTACTTTTTATGATTTTCTTTAAAAGGAGACAAAACTAGAATCCTATAAGACCTATGACACACTAAAGCAATGATAATTAGGGAGAAGGGGACAGCAATGTCCAAAAGCTCCTCCTCTCCAATGTTAACCCACCCACCCCACAAGCTTTTGTGACCATTTGTACCTGAAAATGGAATTTGCAACATACTTTAACAAACATCCAGATCCTAGAGAAATCTAGGAATTGAGGCATAGGTTCTGCCAAATGTCAGGGGAAATTCTATGGTGAATCCCAGAATCTGTTTTTTATCATTATCTCAGGGTGTCCCAAAGCAGTAAACTTAGAGAGGGAGGCAAGTCAGGAGAACATTAAACCTGTTAACCAGATCAAATGATAAAAGTGTAATAATCTGACTGCATCAGCCAGCTAGCCAAAGTATTTAAAAGAGGAACAAAACCTCGAATTTTCACTATCCTGGGTTTTTTATTTCTCACTGTGCCTGCTGTGTATATCCCCCTGGATTGCCTATAAACTCACCTTTCCTCCATTCCTACAGAGAATGCATGGGCTGCCAGACAATCACCTGTGCTGATTGTACAGAGGTAAGCGGGGATGCGGACACAGTGTGTAAATGCACTGGACAGTCGTAAAGGCGAGTTTCGGATGATCCTGGGGATTTCACATATTGGGGCATCTGAGATCAGGATGGCTCACAAGGAGGGGGAACTACCAGCAAAAGAGTCTTTTAGACTCTGTGCCGGTGGTTGCTCCCTGTGACCACTGTTGAGGGATTCAAAAGTCTGCCATCACATTGTCCAGAACCAGGCTATGCACTCTCTGAAGAATGAGATGGCCTCTGCAATGATGGAATGGCTTCTTGGGCTAGTTCTTGAACCTCCACTGGGAAATGTGGCCAGACCTATAGGGAGTTCAACAAATTGTTGTTTAAAGTGGCTAAAAACCCACGACAATCAGACTGGGAATCTATAAGATTCTGGGCCGATCGATTCCCTCCCACCGGGGCATCCAAAATCGGGATGCCCCACTGTGTGAAACCCCCCGAGGTCCCTATACACTTACCTTGTTTCCCGTTCCAATGGTGCATGCGTGAGCCACAGCCACATCTCCACTATCCCTCTAGTAGGCATTTGTGAATGGCTGGTGCGGACATGCTCCCTGTTAGAGGGAAGCAGGGGATGCGGCCGTCAGCGTGCTCGCCTTAGATGAAGGCTTAGACGTTGTGACGTCAGTGTTCCGAGCATGCTGATTGGACAAGTGGCCGCGCATTTACCGTAAGACCGGGAAGAGGTGAGTGAGATCAGTGATCTGGGGGAAAGGACCAAAACCCAGGATAGTCAAAATCCTGGGTTTTGGTCTACTTTAACTTTAAAGGAATTTTAGTGGCTCAAAAATATATATATATATTACAGGGGGACATGCAAGCAGGCCACATTGATGTCCACTAGGAACTAATTCCAGGGATGATATATATATTATATTTAGACTAGTAAATACAATATAAAGCTAAATAACAAAGATCATCATATGTTCATTATCAAAAAGGGTTCTGTCAGAAATGCACATGTTGTCAAGGCACTAACCGAAGCTCGAGCCAGTGCAGACTGTAGCAGAGGCATATCATTCACGGGACACCAGACCTCCCCAATGAGGCAACGCTCCCTCACACTGCACAGATTCAAGATCTGGTAGATGTGCTTCATTTTCCTCACACTGACTTTCCAGGGGTGTAATGCGGTTGCAGCTCGACTTAGCACCTGACCCAGGAAGCCTTCCGTTTGCGACAGCACCTAGGAATCAGATCATACATAAAGGGTTACAGAACATCTACTCGAAAATACAAGAGAATGCCACAGAGAAAGGTAGGAAGGATGCACAGGGTTGCCTCTTAAACCTTTAACTACCAGCCATTTTGTCAGCAAGCTATTTTTAAGCATTTTGCAATATTCAAACCGGATCAACACCCTTACAAGAACCAGTGCCCACCCCAGGGCAATTCAGAAATTTTAAATTAAAAATTATTTTGCCTTTTTGTAACTCCTGTCATGGGCGATTTTATCCTCAAAATGGCTTCTTATGGAGCTGCAGGCCACCTGCAAACAGAAACTGCTGCTGGGTTTCCTGCCATAATACAGTGTGGGTTATGTTGGTTAAATCAAGGCGGCAGCAGCACATTCGGGAAGCTGGGAAAGGAAGCTTCAGAGGCATTTCAAAATGGCCGCTACCAGGAGAAAATCAGTGAGGCAGCCTTTCAGTTTTGAGTGGATGCAGGAGCACCAATGATTCAGTATCAGGCATGCAGTTGGGGCAAGTGAGTTTTGGGGAGTTTTTTTTCCAACTGTTAGTCCAGTTTTAAAAGTAACTTTGGGAGGACCTGGGCCTAAAAGACTCCAG
This sequence comes from Gastrophryne carolinensis, assembly GCA_027917425.1. Classification (NCBI taxonomy): domain Eukaryota; kingdom Metazoa; phylum Chordata; class Amphibia; order Anura; family Microhylidae; genus Gastrophryne; species Gastrophryne carolinensis. The sequence continues at coordinate 524,217,506 of CM051235.1, read as the reverse complement.
GACCATTCGAGTCCTACTCCTTGGAGCATCACAAATTGGGATGCCTCGCCGTGTGAAACCTTCCAGGTTACCCATTCCACTTACCTGCTCCTGGAGCCTTCACCACTCAGCCCAGCTCACCTCTAGCTGTGCAAGTAACTGCTCCATGCCTTTGTGAATGGGCAGCACGGGCATGACCACAGCTACAGACAGACAGAGCGGGGATGTGCCTGCACACTCTGTCCTGCTCGGCTTTCTTCAGCTGCTTAGCCACTCATCCTGCTTAGCAGAGCTGAAGGGAACTGAGCGAAATCGAGTGTGCTGATTAACTGAGCAGCCCACTCAATCAGCATGCTCGGTTTTGCATGCACCGTGGAAATGCCAGGAAGGCGAGTTTTAAGGGAGAGCTGGGGCACAGCGGGGCATCCCAAATCAGGATGCCATCCCTGAGAGGACCATACATGTTTGGGTGCTGAGCCTCTTTAACTGTGATCTTTATAGGAATTTCCAGGAACAATTGCATATTATTTTTTCAGCAGAGTTTGAGTGAAATTTTTGTTTTTTAATTTGTAGCATTTGAATACAAAATGTATGCTTATCAGCAAAACCATGTTGCTTGTAAAGTCCATTCCTCCCAAACTTAAATTTGCAGAAAGTTAATCAATTCATATTATCCAGAGACATTTCTGGACCTAATTAACAAAAAAAAAAAAAACCTCATCATCACTATGTGAGTCAAACAATTTAAAGCGGACCTTCACCCCGAATAAGAGCCACTTATATGTTTCCCACACCCTGTACATACAGATTGCTCACATTACAAATCATCCTACCTGCATCTACTGCATGTTATGAGCCTTTAAACATCCAAGATGGCAGGTCATGGGGCATCAGGCAGCCTGCAAACAGGAAGTGTCTTCTGACTGTGTCGCTTTGCACTCTGGGATTGCGGTCCTTTCCCTGACCCCAGCTCTGTTCTGTCTGTGCAAAGCACAACTATAACCCAGCTCCCTGCACTTTATCCCGCTCTCCTCTCCTCAGTAAGTTTGATGCTTCTGAGGCAAGATGTCGGTGCCCGTATCCTAAAGTCCTGAACAGAGTGGGGGAAAGGATAAGTGACTAAAAACTTTAAATATATTAATTTTAGATGCTGGGGAATAGTATTTTAAAGGTTTGGGCTTTTCATTAAATCATGCTAAAGGTCCGGTTTAAGGTGACAGGAGAAAGGACGCATTCAGCTCAAGTGAGCAGACTATGTAGACACAGGCATGGCAAGAAATATAGCACTGATCCCCATCCTGTAACTCCAGTGGCTTGTGGACTACTTCTGTGTGGCATGCAGGCTGCCTGTCAAGAAACTCGGGAACTTATAGCACACTTTTAAGGCTTGGGGGTGGGGGGTCCAAATTGGGCAATGAAAGAAACAGCAGTGTACGGTTTCCCATTATCCCTGCCTGTAGTTTGTGTCTAATTCCTCAGGACGTATGGAGCAGAAATACTAGGAAACAGAGTGGTGATCCATTATTTTTACCTCATGAAAGCTGAGGGATCAGAATTTTATGGGGTAGTATGGTAGGACAGGTGTGCCCAATGTTCAGTTCTTTTCTGAAAGCTTTGTGGCGGACTGAACTGTCAAGTTTAATGCTTTCAAGTACCTAACTATTTTGTTATTTGGAACAGTTTGCAACTGTTTTGTGTTCTATAAAGGCTACATGGCTTCTATCACATGTGCTCAACCTTCCTCCTCAAGGGCCACCAACAGGCCAGCTCTCCACACAGGTGCACAGGTTCAGTCAGAGACTGAGCACCTATTACTACACCTTGTGCCTCAGTGTGGAAATCTGCAAATCCTCGACTATTGGTGGCCCTTGTGGAGGAGGGTTGAGCACCACTGTTTACACTGAAAGTCGGTTCCGGGTTTCAGTCCTAAGTGTGGCTCTCATTGTAAGGTTGGGGAGCCTTTATCCAAGCATGAATATACTTCGTAGGGTAAATGCGCCATGGGAACATTGGGAAAGTACGTTTTAGGGACGACACAGGGGGGCATGTCTTCACACAGTGGGGCATCCCAAATCGGTATGCACCAGGGGCGACAACTAGAGCCGGCTATAGTGAAAATCCTGGGATTTGGTCCACTTTAAAGTCATATTTTTAAGAAGAGTCATTGTGGCATCCAACAATAGCTTGCCTTTAGGTTATAGCAATACTTCGTATGGCCATGACCTAGAACAAACACGTGGGTCTGACTTTTTACTTTACATGCTACATGCTGGAGGAGAGGCTGCACATCATCCTTTCATCCTCTCCCGTCACAATTTAAGGGACTTTTCTGAATCTAAAAAAACATATATGTGACTTTCAACACCTAAAGCAACTCAACTCAACAGTGTTCAGCTGCTTGATAGTTACATGTGAGCTCTAATCCTGCAGCAGCCAGAGTGAATAAAGCCCGTCCCCCCCCCCCCCCCAATTTGTCATTTGAACTTATTAAAGCTGCTTAGGAGACAGTTGGAACTATTCACCTTCTGCATGTCTTGGATCCGGATGAGAAGATCTTTTAATGTATCCAGTCTGGCAGTCTCATCATCAGCATATGGGTAAACATGACAGTGAAAACTGAGAATTTAATATGAAAAAATTAACATCATAAAGTATATGTATAAATCATATTTTATTACAGATGCTGGCACAACTTGAACCCAATTTAAAATTATTGCCCAACCTGGCATGATGTCATTGCCTCCTGCAGAGGGATGTGCAAAGGCATTGCTTCTCATCAGATTGGGCAATAATTGCTTCTCATCAGATTCCCAGGATTGCCCCCCTTGTGTGAAACCACTCCTCCTATACACTCCAACCGCGTATGTGCGGCTGCTTCTCCAGCTGTGCATATTAATGTGTCGCTGGAGAAGCTGAATGAAATCGTGGCATGCGTGGCCACTCACAGCCAAAAGGGGATATGAGCGATGCTACTGCCATCTGTGCATGCGCTGTGGGCTTGAGAAAGAGAACCTTGCCTAGGTCTCGTGCCACTGTCCTGGCTGTCACACAAACAATGCAAAAGTGGCACCCAGGACCTGGAGCGCCGGGAGAACAGCATCGGATCATGTGCAAGGTACGTTTTTTAAAAAATTAATTTATTTGTAATCCACCCACCCTGTTGTAGCGCCAGGGGAGGGTAACAGAGCAGGTGGTGGTGATCGGACTTCCACTTAAAATGCTTGTCTTTTTCAAACAAAATACAACAAGGTTGGAGTTCTTTTAAAAGGGAAAAAGTGACTTACCAGTTTGCAATCTTTTTTATCTTTTCCCCAATTCTTTCACCCCAGTATGAAATCAAGAATATGATTTGTGTCACACTCTCACCCTGTTGCGAAAACAAAAATCATATGAATTAAAAAAATGTATATAGAACTAGACATAATACATAATTTACAGTATTAAAGGGTCTGTGTAGGGGAAACGCACTCTGGTAAACATAGTTTACTTTGAGGTGGACAATGGAGCAGTGAAGCATTGTCGCAGCACCCTGCAGCATCCCTATCACAAAACATTCAGTATAATGGACAACACGGACCTTTAGACCCCATTTCCAACATCAATGGGTTTTTGGACTTTTATCCTCTAATACAAAAAGTATTTTTTTTAATCCAGATATTAGCTTTTACTGACCGTCACCAGGTCCTCCATAGGTTCAGACATCTCCACAAAATTGACAATAAGGTAACCGCGGCAAGCACGCCACAACAACCTCTCAAATGAGTTCATGCGCCATGGATGAATGACTCCTGCTATAAAACTGAAAGCAAAACACAGAGCTGATAACCCAGTAGGATGATTGATGAAAAGCATTTAAATAAAAAAAAAAAAAAACACACGCACACACAGCAAGTAAAGTCGACTTATTACTGCCCTTAGTTAGTGAGAACCTTCACAGACAAGGGGAGAAAAAAAAAACAGGATTCATAATCAACAAGATATTTTTTATTACTGCAGAATGTTCTCTGCCCACATTTCGGTGACTAATTAAGAGAAGATTGTCCCTGTGGACACCCATGTCCAGTCCCCCCCCCCTTCACCATTGCTGGGCATTTTGAGTAATGGATTAAGTGATATTGCATATTTTCGCAGCGCAGTACAAGCTACACCAGTCATTGTTTTAATGAAAAAATGTGGAGAAAATAGTTTGTGTATAAAAGTCAAGAATGCAAATGCATGACGAGATGTCGCCAACTACTAATCTTTTACTAAATTGTCAGAAATCACTTTTACCTCCAGATTTTCCCACCAATGCATTCGTTTTACCTTAAAACTAAAAATTGCATAGAACACACCAAAAAGTTTGCCACATTTTCATCACAGCAGTGATTTTATACAACTTAAAAGACAACAGCTGCCCATGAGCAAATATGACAGCATGCAGCGCCAATAAGTTGGGGGGGGGGGGTCTGCAGACTGCCTGACATGGGGTTCTTCAGTGGAGGTTTATGCACACTGGCTGTTTTGGGGTTCTTGAGTGGAGGGTGCTGCATATTTACCCATTAACTGATTTTTTGGGTGGGGTGGGGGGTGTTCTACCAGACCACTGTTTGGTTCTTCTGGGAGGGGGGTACACCATAAGAGTACATTTTCCCTATTTAAAACTTTACAAAAAAAATTCTTGAGGATAGGCACATTACAGGTATAAAGACCAAAAACAAGAAGTATAATATTTTGACAGGATTTCTGGTACAAAGTTTCGCTTACATATGGACAACACAGTGTCCCACTTGCAAATGAGCAGTACAATGTCTCACTTTTAGATCAACAACACCACCTTTATCCCGTGCCTCCGGCTCCAAGAGATACACCATATTATACAAACACCCCCTATGAGATTCAGTCTCCCCCTTCGATGCCGGTTATCTTGGTGAGGGACTGGGAAGGCTCCCCGTGGGCCAATCCTCCCACGACTGGAGGGTATCCTGCTATCAGTCTCATCATATACCACTCAGTGTCTTTAAATGTGTCCCGGACCCTGGTTCTAAGTTCTGGAGTCAAAGTATTAATAAAGCTTTCCCATGTGTTAAAAAGAGTTTCAACTTTCAATTCTTTATGGGATGCCATGTCTGTCCAGTCAAATTTGAAAAATAGTTGCAATTGTTCTAAAAAGACCTTAAATTGGGGTGGGTCTGGATATATCCAGGCTTGCAGTATGGTTTTCCTTGCTATCACTGAGATAATTAACAGTCTCCTGGTACCTTTGGCTACTTTCAGCCCTTCCACCATATATTCTCCCCATTCCAGCAAAGAGGGGGGGGGGGGGTAAAGGTTACCAGGTTCTGGTTTGTGTATTGTGCAACCAGGGGCCATAGTAAGGGTTATTGGTGAATACTCCCTGTAACAGCAGAAACTGGGGAGGTTGTCAATCTGTGGATGTCCAGATTTAGGTGACTAGACTGCTTAACCATCTTTAGAGACGGCCAGTGAGTATTACATCAGAGGTTACCCTCAGTGCTCCCCCAGACAGGGCTCTCTGTATGGCCTTATACACTTGCTGTTAAAACGTAATGAATTAAGATAGTATACCTGCAATCCCCAAATGTGTGGCACAGAACAGAGCATGAAGGGGGGGGTGGGGGGGGGGGCAAAGTAAAAATCAGTTGTTAGTGCTCTTGATCCCCCAGAGTCTGAAATGGGTAGTGGGATAATATGCTGAAGCTAATACAGGTTCCTGGGATGGCATTTTGCTTCGAATTTCCTGGTGTCTAAGCCAAGAATGTCAGGCAGTAACACATAAAATGCTTGGTTTACAAAGCCACACCCAACCTCAGAGATCACAGGGCAAATATGCAAGACATGAAATACAGCACAGGACACATTAGGAAAAAGATACAGGACACATTAGGAAAAAGATACAAAGAAAGGAACATTTGATAATGCACTACTTCCTGATTTCCAGAGGGAAGCAAAATACAGAACTTAAAACATTTAGTCTGCTCTTTAAATACCAACTGACATTAGCAGCTTCATTCATTTGCAAATTTGATTATCTGACAAATTATCTTTTATTTGTGCAGCTGCCCAGGTCTAGAGAACTGAGATGGTTAGCAACTCTGGGGCTCAGTATTGGGGTGTGCAGGGTCATGCGGCAGATTTATTCTTGTACGTTGTTAATTAAGCGGTTGTCGAAATTAAGCCCTTCGTAGGCAAACGGCTTACTTTTAACAGCAAGCGTACAAGGCCATACAGAGTGCACTGTCTGGGGTGTCACTGAGGGTAACCTTTCCTGTAATACCCACTGGCCATCTCTATAGAAGGTTTCTAACTACACATCCTGTAATACATTTCTGCTTGTTGCTGATTGGACAGCCAGAGTTTGGTTTCCTAAATCTGGACATCCACAGACGGACAACCTCCCCAGTTTCTGCAGTTACTGCGAGTATTCATCAATAACCCTTACTATGGCTCCCAGGAGTTTGTATTGTTGGACCTGAATTGATAATGGGTGTGATGAAGCGTTTTTAAATATTTTTAAGTCACTATTTACTGTATTTTTGCATCATAAGACACACCTGATAGAAAAAAAATACTCTCATGTTGTGCTAAAATAACCCCGCCCAAGAACCCCTTGACATGCAGCATGCATAATTTCCCCCACCCCTCTCAACTTCTTGCCGCTGCATGCCATATTTACGTAGCGGGGGTTGGCATTGATCTTATAGGCAGTGGTCCTTGGAATATCTTTTAAGTTGTATGAAATCACTGCTGTGATGACAATGTGACAAACTTTGTGGTGCGTACCATACGTGTTTTAGTTTTTGAGGTGTGAAAATCTGGAGGAAAAAGTAATTTTTGACAATTTAGTAAAAGATTAGCAGTTAGCGACGTCTCATCATGTATTTCTTTATCTCCACATTTTTTCATTAAAACACTTGGATATTTTTCCCGCCATTGTGTTCCACAGTAGCTCAGGTTTCAGCGCCACTTATGACTGGCATAACTTGTACTGCACTGCGCTGGGAAAAAGGCAAAAATTATAACTTTTGCCCTGGATGGCTTCCACAGAGTTGTGGAATACATTAGCTTGAAGATAAACCATAAAAGTATTTTTAGAATTACAGTATGCAAGAGAGTTCGGAAAATGCGAGATCAACCTCCAAACATTTTTGTTTTCTCACCTTCCCCAGTATACCTTTACATGTGCAGGTGGGAGGGAGGAAGGAAGAGAGACAAGTGACAGCTTGTTTTTCACCTTCTATAGAGAAAAAGTATGGAACGAGATATATTTCACTTTTGCTGTATGGAATGCTATGCACAGGGGGGGTTATTCAATTATATTATTTCTATCTACAGGAGGTGGGAACATGTAAAAAAATAAGCAAAGTTATAAAAGGATTTAACAGCACAGAAGTACAAAAGTTTAGATAAACTGAATCTACTAAACGTAAATAAATGTTCACCCACTAAATGGATATATAGTCACATGACAGCAGAGACTATATGATCTCTCAGTCTCTTATTATCCATGTACACAACTCTATGCAAAAAGACGGATTTTAATGCATCAGATGGCAAATGCTAAGTATCTCTGGTGGCAAGGTTTAAAACAAAAAACCCTTTGTTAAAGTCCTTCAACAGCCAAACAAAAGAACAAAAAGGATGCTTATGTTTGTACCCCGCAGCTGATCAGCTCTAACCCAGCAATTAGTAACTCACCTGATCATAGACTGCACCTCCTGCCATCAGTCACAGGGGCACAGCCACGCCATTTCCATTCACTACAATGGGGGTTGTGTGTCCAGCTTCAGCACACCCTGAAATGGATAAAAAGGGGGGCGTGGCAGTGCAGTCAATTAGGACCCATGGTCAGGGCACAGGGTGAAGCGAGAAATGGCAGCTGCGGCGCAGGCTTGGATCCAGCTATCATGGGAGTTGCTGATCGCCGTACTAGCACAGATCATCTGTTTGGCTGTTAAATCACTTTAATGTAAGCATGGAAATGAAGCCTTGTTTTATGTTTTATAATATAGAAAAAATGGAGGATGGATCCGCACTTCCTTAAAAGATAAACTTCTTTATTGAATCCAGGTTAAAATCATCATCAGCGTCTCCCACGCATAATATAAACAGCCAAAGCAATAAAACCAATAGATGATACGGGTCAAAAGGATGAGGGGTCCTGACGCGTTTCGGGTCCTTCACTGACCCTTAATCATATGACCCGAAACGCGTCAGGACCCCTCATCCTTTTGACCCGTGTCATCTATTGGTTTTATTGCTTTGGCTGTTTATATTATGCGTGGGAGACGCTGATGATGATTTTAACCTGGATTCAATAAAGAAGTTTATCTTTTAAGGAAGTGCGGATCCATCCTCCATTTTTTCTATATGCTACTGTGGGGCTTGGGACAGCCCAGGATCGTGCACCCTTTCCTCACCGGAGTGCGGAAACCCTCCAAATTGTCTGTGACTTTATGTTTTATAAGACAATAATACCCATGAAGGACATGCCTACTGCCCTACATATACACATGAGATATATATGTGTTTGGGAAGGGCAGGGAAACCGCTCACTATAAGACAGTGTTGCTAACAGTAAATAGCACTTAGGTAAAGTTACAAACCAGATTATACTTTTATTTATTAACTCATTACTTGAACCCCAAATTGTGTCTCAGTACTTACCTGACTCGGAGATCTTGTCTAGCAGCCACTGCAGGGTCAATCAATGGGTCAGTGTCAGCCCTTTCCCTCCACACCTCAGACTCTGGCTAGAATAAGAAGAAATCAAATGTTTTTGCTTTGAACATAGTTCTTTAAGACCTCGAAAATGTATTTAAAGCAGAGATGAGGAACAAAAATGATGCAGGGTTCCAGTGAGAGAAGAAAAGAGTGTCCAGATAGGTGATTAGGTGGAAATAAGGCTTAAAGCAGACCAAAAACACCACTCTGGTAATAGGTGACTTAAACTTTTAAACTTGAGAGGGTTTAACTCCATGCAGATGTTATGGAATAGCTGCATAACTGCATGGCAGAGGTCATCTTGCCAAATACACAAGTTCAGCTTCTGAAGAACTCAATTCCACAGTCAAAATTGTAGTATTTATTTATTTGTAGTAGAAGGCCATCAGCTGTGATGACTAAATGCACTTCTGCACAAATGAAATAATTAATTTTAGAAGATACACTGTCTGAATGGTGTGTCTGAACAGTGATAAAGAAACATTGTTGCAAGTCTCCCCTTACAGGCAGGCACACACACACACTCCCTCTAGCAGCTGGTTAGTGTGTGGGTTTATACAACATAATGCACAATCTGTCCATGTTTCTGATGCTTTTATCTCTCTCAATTAGGTATGGGTTGCTGCTGGCATAGCTCTGCCCTCATGCTTATATGTGTGAAAAGATGGCCGCTCCCATGCAGTTCTGCAGCAAAGAATTGGTCTGTTATTCCAGAACTTGGAGTTAAGCCATCTCAAATCGTTTTTGTCAGAGGGCGGGGGCTTTAGGGGAGCAATATTTGTTTGCTTTTGATTTTTATTGAAAAGGACAGTGCCTTGCCAGTGTTGAAGAGCAACAAGCTTCCATGTTGCATTGCACAGAGGCACAAGGCTCTGCCTAGAATCCCTTCATGGGGCGTGCTCCATACCCCGCGATTTCAGCAGGCAGAGTACTGTCTGCCAGTTTCCGCTTGTCGACAGTGGCCAGCTTGGCACATATCACAGAGCTGGCCCTCAAAATAGGCAAGTATTATGAAGAGAAAACAGGAGTATACTTTTCTGTGAGAGAAAACCAAGGCAGTGTATCACGACAACATAAAGAAAGCACAAAAAGTAAAATAAAAAGATATTTCTAAAAATATAGTGGATGCTGGGAACCAATGCCCAATGTGGGTAGCAGTTCAATCAACAGTGAGCGGATTTAAAGTGGATCAAAACCCACCTCGATCGGTCTATAAGATTCCCTACCCCCGGGCATCCAAAATCGGGATGCCCCGCTGTGTGAAACCCCGCAGGTCTCCCCGTTCACTCACCTTTGTTCCCGCTCCATCGGCGCATGCGCAGGCCACATCCCCGCTATCCCTCTAGCAAGGCGTTTCCCCGCGCCAGCCATTTGGCCGGCGCAGGCACGCTCCCTGTTAGAGGGAAGTGGAGGATGCAGCCACCAGCACGCTCGGAGCCGCATTCGCCGTAGGATCGAGAAGAGGTGAATTCCTTTGGCCGATCTGGGGGGTTTCACACAGCGGAGAACCCCCGATCAGTCAAAATCCTGGGTTTTGGTCCACTCTAAAGTGGAAGTGCAGTAAAGTAAAACATCTTTCCCTGCCCAATTCTTGTGCCCATACCGGTACTCCTGTGGCAGCCACAGTGCGCTCAGTGCGTGTTGCCTCCTGCCCATTTAAGTGACGGGGGAAACAGCACTGTGCTTCCTGTCCAAGATGGCGACGCCCAGGATCCAAATGGCCAGGAGAGCAGTGCTGGATACCGGAGGAGGCAACATGTTTTTTTTTGTTGTGACCCCTCCCCCACCCCGCCTCAGGGGGGGGGGGGGGGAGTGAAGCAGGTCGGGTGGGGGGGGTCACTACTTCACTGGACTTCTGCTTTAAGCCAACTTTGAGATAATAAAAGGTACATAATCTTTATTATGAATCATCAAGTCGAAACCAGGTAATAAAAAGACAAGACCAATAAACAAAAGGGGTTGAAGTTGTCATCATGATCTACTTCTGTAAAACAAAAAGGGTTTAACAGAACTAGTCAAAGAAATGATAGCAACCACAGAAGATGTTGGGGCACACTTGGGGACAGGATGCCTTTTAACATGCACTATTCAACCTATTATATACAGGTGCTACAATGGTGGTAGCCCGATCACCCATGAGGTTTTTCTGCTAACATTTCATGAAGACAATGTTTTTTCTCCCAGCCAAATTGAGACTACTAGGATAAGGACACCCTCTTCCTAGATACACCTGCTGCTTCTGCCTGGACATTTAGCCCCCTGCAAGCTCAAGATCTGGGACCCCAAACTCAACTCACCTGTGTTTCTCTTCCTGGTTCCGAACCCATGTGACCACTGGCAGCAAAATGCTGTCACTGGTGGGGGCATAGAAAATGGCTGCCAGTATTCACATGGGTCAGGGACCCGACAGCTGACGGTACCAGTTCCAGAGGTACGATTCTGGTGTTTGGGTTTTAGGGCTTGTGGGGTGGGATTACATAAGAAAAGTTTTTTAGATAAGATTAGCACCTTGAGGAAAATACATGCGTTCAAAAATTCGATTGAAAAAGGGAAGACCAGAGAGGAGTCCCTATTGCCCATAGTGGTCACATACAATACACAGCCACTATGTGTAATCGAGGGGGAAGATAGCTCTGCTGGCCCAGTAAACGTGTGCAGATAACTCACTAATGGTCCTGTGAACCTCTGACTTTCTCGTAGTATGTTGGCATACTCTCTCAGCTCACGCAAGCGTTCCCGCAGCGCCTGCCTGTTGCCAGACACCTCCTTTAGTTCTCTTGATAGCTGCTCTGATTCTTCTTGAATTCTCAGAGCATCTTTGGGCAAAGGAGCTGGTGGAGACCCAGCGGGAACTTGAACCTTTATTCCAGCTTTGCGTAGTTCCTGCTCAAGGTAGCCTAAGAAAAACAGTAGAAAATGTTAATGCATGGTGAACTTATAACCTCTGCAATGCTCATAAAAATTACTTACTTATGGGACTGTAAATCCAACAGAAATGATAAGGCAGCAAGAAGCTCGACTGTCCCATGTGCCTCTCCTCCTGCAGCACCGGGTACTAGCAGGCTCCAAAGTTTGCCCACCTTTTTATTTCAGTCACTCTGTCCCTTGGGGCTTTCACAGAGTGAGTGAGCAAGTGTAGCAAGTCACAGTGGTCATACAACTTTCTCTGACCACAGCAGAACATGTTAATGACTCCAAAATGCACCATAACACGCCCTTCCCAGCTGAGCCACAGTGCAGAAATTGAATTGAAGAAAGCAGCATTGCTTATAATTCATAAGCTATAGACATAGGATTAGAGAGTCTGAGATGCTTAGAAATGGCTTATTTTGCCCTGTTCACAAGGGGGATAAAGTGGGAGGAAGTTAGTGTGTGTCTGAACAAGGACTATAAAAACACCCATACATATTTGTGCAAAACAATTTTCAATAGGATTAATTTTAAGTCTATCAGATGACATTTCAGGACCTTATTACTGCAAATCTTTAATAAGTCTTAACCGCTCTTTATCTTTCTAGATAGAGTTCTATCTGCTACATTTGCACTTCGCTCCCAGAGCAGGGAATAGAAAAAGGAAAAGAACTACCATATTTTTCACACCATAAGACACACCTGACCATAAGACAGGTGGAGGTTTCGGAGGAGGAAAATAAGGAAAAAATATTTTGAACCGAATGGTGGGCTAAAATCTCCCTCCCCCAAGAACTTAATAAAAAGGACATGGCAGAATTTCCCCAATTACCCCATAACATGCAGTGTGCAGAATCCCCAAATAATAAGCTGTGTGCAGAATCCCCCCCCCAATCACTCTATGAAGGGCAGCACGCAAAATATCCCCAACCCCACTATAACAGGCAGTGTGGCAGATCCCCCCCAGCCCTCAATAACAAGCAGAGTGCAAAATGCCCCCTTCCCCTATAAAAAACAGCATGGCAGATCCCCCCCAATCCCCTATAACAAGCAACGTGCAAAATCCCCCATCCCATACCCCCTATAACAGACAGTGTGCTGAATACCCCCAACCTTCCTATATCAGGCAGTGTGGAACATCCCCACCATCCCTCTTTTCCACTGTGAGATAGGACGGATGGCTTAATAAAAAAATCTCACCTCCTCAGTCTGGGGATCCGGATCCATTGATGTCATTGGCGCTTGGGCAAGATAAGAACAAAAAAAATTCTCACCTCATCATGCCAGGGTCCAGATCCGCCCATGGGCAGATGGGGCCATTCATAGAGCGGACAGAGGCGATGCTCTGTGCACTGTCAGTGCAACCACCCAGATTTTTGTTTTAATCCCTATGCCCTATTCACTCACCTTACCAGGGTGTCAACCATGACAATCAGTGGCATTGGAGTGATGGTAAGGTAGGTGGACTACATTTGCTCCATAAGACGCACATGTATTACCCCCCAGCTTTTGGAGTGAAAAATACGGTCATTTCCTGTACCCTGCTTGCAAATAACCTCTTCCATAGTATGTTGGCATACTCTCTCAGCTCCTGGAGCACCTCTCTGTTCCCAGAAACCTCCTTTAGTTCTGGTCATTTTAAATTGCTGTATGTGAGCAGTGGTATTATTGATTTATCCGATTATCAAAAGACAGAAGATTTAATTAACAAACACCGAAAACGTGTCTATTCTGTATACTTACTTTAGGTCTGTGACCAAAGAGTAATGGTGGTGCATGGCTAGTATAGAAGGCACATGTTCTGTGTTGTGTCGGGGGGGGGGGGGCCAGTAGCAACAATCTACATTTTTTTCTGCAATATGATTAGAATAGCCTGGCACCCAGCATAGAAGGAGAGTCTTTATAAGTCATCAAGGCATCTCAGGTATAATAGTCTGCCTTTGCATCCTGGTAGAAAGATCAGATTACCTTTGTCAATATATATGAAGTTTATGGTCAATGTAGTCCACAACTGCTGGCAATCCAAGGATGGAAACCGTTTACTGACTCAGTTAATAGTTAATCGATAACTTGGGAGCATTGATGGATGCCCGCAATGCATACCGATCATGGAAGGCCAATCCTGAGAGCGGTTACTCACCTCTTCTGTGATCCCACGCTGCATCACTGACTCACATGACCACAGGCAGCCAGTGAGGTTCCCCGGGCAGGCAATCCCCACTGCATACTGCTGGATACATAGTCCAGCAGCGGAGATCGGGAAGTGACAAGGTCCAGAGCTGTGGGTTTTCGATTTCTCTGGGCAGAGTGCCCAGAGAAACCGACTAGTAGAAGTGGTAATTCTTGTCGTTTCGACCAGCAGCTATTGACAAAGCTTCTGCTACGTAGACTTAGGTAAAGCAGTAGAACATTTTTGAGAAGTTTTTGTTCAGCTCTCCAAATAGATGATGAGCATTATACTTAGTTCAGACTAATGGCTGAAGGGCATAAACAGCAGGTGTCCCCAGCAGCCCACCAGAAGCTGTGGCCCACCCTTATGCAGCTCAGCTACATTGCCTATACCAGGAAATAATGGGGGGGTGTGGATGAGGTGTGCATCTAAATTCGGTATAAACTTTAGCTTACAAAGTTTGTATAAATACTGTATTACGATGAGAGTGTCATACATTCATATTTGTACACATCTGAAACCCTTAGCAAGATAGAATGTAGAAAACCCCTGGTTTGTCTGGTTGTACAATCTTATCTACTTCATAGAGCATGCATGATAACAATGTATGATCCTACACTAGAACTGGTATTACCATACATATACAATCTTAGCAATAAACAAAAAGTTACAAATAAATGTATAGGATATGTCCCACCCATTCCAGCTGGATCCTGGCCTGACACACCTAATCCAATGCTGTGAATGGACTGCCATAGTCACCATTATTGAATCAGTGATTTTTACATTGCAAGGGTAGTGCTGCTGTGTTGGAGGAATAAGCAAAGGGTAAAAGGGGTTTTGTATGTTGCCTGTAGGGTCCTTTTAAAAACGCCAGATAATTTTGTTTCAGAAGTCACAAGCTCCCAGCTTACCTGCCAACCACTCCATTCTCCTCTCTCTCCCGTAGCACCAGTATTAGAAGCCAGGCCAAGGGGTTGGTGTGGTTTATGTATGCTGGCTTCCCTTGAGATCAATGGGCGCCTCCATATACGAGCTGGTGGCAGGTAAGCAAGGAGTCTCATGGCTTCTGCCACAATCTGATCCCATGGGCTTGCTATAGATCTGCACCACCAAAAATGTCTCAGGACTCACCAAACGTAGTTTCCATGTCATCACATCGCCTGATCTCCGAAACGTAGCGCCTCTGGAAGGCATTCACATTCTGGTTCAGCTGTAAAATTGACAAGAAACAAATTATTTTGTATACAGGAGATAAACTCTTGAAGCAGAACAAAACTATACCAGGTTATGTTCCTTGCCATCCCAATTTGGGATGCCCTGCTGTGTGAAAACCCCCAGATCGCCTAGTAAATCTAAATCGGTTCTATGGCACAAACACTGGCTCTTGTACAATCAGAGCCATTTGCTGCGCACGTTTAATATTCGTCTCCGTTTACGGCAATAGGGAGTGAGAATTGCCACATCCCCAGCATTGGGCACGCTCCCTTCCCCAGCCTCTCTAAATGGCTGGGGTGGGAGCGCACTAACAGGCCCCTATCGGGGTGCCCCGGGGAAAAGGACCAAAACCCCAATCAAAATCCTGGGTTTTGGTCCGCTTTAAACGGGGGGGGGGGGGGGGGGCGAAAGTCTACTTTTTAATTTTTTTTTTTTACTTAAAAATACAAAAAAGGTCATTAATAAGCAGGCAAACTTCTGCATGCACTAATGACCTACTCGCACTATTAGGCCGCCAGCTCCTGGGCATCTCACGCTGCCATCTTGCTGCATCCAGGAGTATGTAGCCTCCTCAGAGAGAGCGGCAGGCTACTCTTCCTCCGATGAACGACAGAATGATGTGCCCGAGGGGCCGTGAGGCGGCATCTAGAGTTGCCACACACTGGTGGGGGCATTGTTTATTCCTGACAGCTGCCTATTACAGTTACAAGCAGCGCCCATGCTATTGCTGGCAAATTACCTCAGAAACAGTGCATAAGCTGGGACACGTCCCTGTCATGGATTCTCCCCCCTTGCAGTTGCTGCACAAAGGAGTGTGGAGACCTCACCAGTCCAGATCTATTAATGCTTTTACAGAGATGCCAAGCTGACCCATTGCTGAAGAGTAATTTGGCTCCAGCCCTTCACTTAGCGCTGACCATTTACCTCAGCACAGCTGGGCTCAGCCAATTAATCGAGTTTGATTTCTAATTCTCTAAGTCCAGGTGTGCTGAGGTAAATGGTCATTATGGAAAGGTGCTTTCTCCACCGACATAGGAGGGGATTCTTCTCTGTAAGAGCAGTGAGACTATGAAACTCGCTGCCAGAGGAGGTAGTAATGAAGGATACAGTAAAAACTTTCAAAAGTGGCCTTGATGCCTTCCTGGCATATAATAAAATTTCCAGCTATGGCTACTAGTCCACTGGAAGGAGATAAACAGGCTGAACTGGATGGACTAAAGTCTTTATTCAGCCTGACATACTATGTTACTATTGTGAAGTACAGGACTGCAGGACATCCCTGCTTTTATGTGGCGATGGATAGCTCCACATTTTTATTTGCAGCAGCAACGTGCCATGAAAGTAATAAGGTGTTCCAGAAAAAACGTCCAAAACATGAATGAAAAGTAGCGCAGCTTTAAAAGTGTTTCTGAGGTATTTCACTAGCATTGGTAGGGTCACTACTTGTAATAGTAATGATCAGCGGCAACAATAAGCTCACCTGAATCCTGTGCCATGTGTCTCTCCTCTATTACCGGCAGTGTTGTGTAGAGGCTGTGGCAGGGCTGCAAATTCTGCCCTCCTTTTAACTTAATTATTTTAAGAACACGCAAAAAAGTGCCACTCTGTCCCTCAGCATGAGTGAGCCTGGCAAGTCACAGTGGTCCTGCAGCTGTCTTTGACCACAGCACAGCATGCTCATGACTCCCCACCCAGCCCCGCCACAACATAGCGTGTGCTTAGACAGGGACTTTTATGTGTACAAAGGTGACATTTTGCCGAGATCTGATTTTAAACTTGGTCATTTTGCACCAATAATTGAGTGGTTTCAAATCAAAAGTGTAATTTTACTTACGTCTCTGAACTCCACCAGTCCAAGTTCTCCAAGTTCACTAACACACTGATACTCGCTGCCAGACTGCAGAAAGAGTTGTGCCAGGCACATTTCCTCCCCTCTAAACAGGGAGCCCATCTTGCTGCCTGTAATAGAATAAAATTGAAATTAAAAAAAAAAAAAAAAAAAAAAGGCAGGAAAATGCAGTTTCACCTCTGTTCTGATTACATGGTCATGATTGGTTTATTTTTAAGTGTTCACCAACTTACATGTAAAGGATGACTGTAGGCAATAATAATCTCTAATAAACTAAGAATCACTAATCACTAAATAACTGTATTTTAGCTTTTTACCTATGTATTTTGCTATTTAATTTTGCAATTTGGGTAGTGCCCCTCCAATAATAAAACACTAAATATAATAATAATAATAATTAGTATTGTCCGAACCCCTAAAGGTTTGGGTTCCCTATATTCAGCTGAACTTACTGGAACTTGACCAGAACCCAGACCCCCATTGAAATCATTGGAACTTTGGGGGGAGATTTTGCCTCTGGGGACCCTACTGCTCGTCCCTCTTACTCCTCACCCATCTGCCCAGATGCAGAATCATGACTGTAAAAATTAAATAAAATAAAAAAAAAAAAAAATGGCGGAGGGCCTTTAAACAAAAGCCGAGTGTGTAGCAGGAAGTGGCTGTAGACCAAGTCGGCAAGCCAGTCGACATTCTCTCCTTGTGAAACTGGCTACGGCCGGGGCTACATAAATATGGGCACTGCTCCCATGATTGAGGATATTGCCAGCAGCTAGCAGCAATTCTCCAATGTCCTCAATCATTGGAGCGGCGGCCATTTTTCTGTACCCCGGCCATGGCCAGGGTCAGGTAAGTTACAGCTGTTTCCTGCTGCACAGTCTGCATAGGTTACACTGGTTGACGAACCCAGCAATAATCATTTCAGCGTTCGGCCAAACTCAAACACAGAGTTCTGGCTGAAGTTTAAGGTTCAGGTTCGCCCAACACTAATAGTAATGTGTTTATATCGTAATTGTATGCTTGCACATACATATAAATACATGCTCTTCATATATCCCATCCATGCAGTAAAAGCACACACAATGGAACCACATCAGTGAGTGCACATACAGTGATGGACTGCTATAGCCATGGTACCCAGGTTGGGGGTTAGGTGCCTTGTTCAAGAGCCCTTCTCTCATGCCATATAAACTATCTCCCAAGATGTTGTATGGTGTGGAGCAAGCATAGAGACTTCTGAGCCATCTGGAAGCAAATACGGCCACAGGGCAGCAGAGCTGCAGGTTGTGGCCCGATTATGTCCTCTAGGGGGAGCAAAAGCCAAGATTATCAACAAAGCAATGAGGCACACACAGAAAAAGTTTGAAGGAGCTTATTAGAACTAAAGAATGATACATTTGCCTACAGTTGCAGTTTAATTTCAGCAGCACACCCTACAATGTCTCTATAAAGATTCAGCTATGTGATAACACTTGTGTAAACATTAGGCCATTGCAGTTAAACTCTTGACATTAAAACATCAACGTTAAAAAAACAACTTTCATTATTTATATTATATTCTTATATGAAAGGCTATAAAAAAAAATCATTTACTAATATTCATTATTTTACAAAATATCTTCCCCTCTGTATTTTTCCCCACCAGAAGTTAAAATATAAAAGGGCAGCCAAAGAGTCATCAGAATGTAATAGGTGGCTGCAGAAAGTGACAGGACTGAGCAGCCCAACAGGGGGGGGAGAAGCACATGTCTGCTCACAAAGATTTCAAGTAAATTGCTTTGTTTCACATACACAAATCACAAGCCCTGATCCACTTTAAATTTGCTGCCTTTCATTTCTTAAGCCAGCGCGTCAGAAAATGTCAGGTGCATGACTGAAACCAATGTTGTGACATTGCTTGTGATTTTGTGTCTTATGACACAGCGAGAGTGTGTCAATTGTGTAAAGGGGATTTTCTTTAAATATTTATTCTCCTATAGCACTTCATTTTCATAGTTTTTCAATGATAATTTCTTTTAAAGTGGACCAAAACCAAAATTAGCTACCAAATGGGTATTGGTCTGTGCTGTACATGGGGGCTCATGCACCTACTGTGCTCCTCTGGACTCGAGATTGGCCATCGTCAGTCACATGGTCAGAGTTCTTTTTCATGGTTCAAGCTGCCGGAGGAAACTAACCACGTGACCACTGGTGGCCAATCGCAGGGCCAGATTTCGGGTGGTCAGGGGAGTGAAACCAGGCTATGGCCTGTTTTATATATCTTAAAGTTATAATAAAGGCAAGCCATATCGTTGTCTCATTGTTTTGGGCTACGCTTTGTCTCAAACTTCAATCTGTTTTCAAAAAGACCCTGTAGTAAGTAATTTGTAAGAGTATTAGAGCATTGGAGATGCTGAGAAAAAAAAAGGAGAAACAGTGGGTTTGGCAACAGTGATGTGATGTAAGCACACTGTGTGCTTAAGATATATCATAGTAAGAAAATAAGTGCATTGTTGTGCCTCTAGTTATTACTGCCAGCACATAGTGTGATCAGAAAAAGGGAGTGAAAGATGCTGCAGTATAAGAGCATCTCCAGTCTGCAAGCACATAGTGTTATCAGAGAGGAGGGTGGGGTTTCATAGCTGCAGAGAGAGGCGGCCAATCAAGGACGTCTGGGGAGGGAGTGAGGGGTGTTTCTGCTCTTGGTCCACTGAAGGTTAATTGATGGACCAGGTCAGAGGGGTGGGGATTGAAAGCTGAAAGAAAAAATGATTTCCTCACTAAGGAGACAGGCAGAGGAGGAATCACAATACTCCAGACTGCCCAGGTTCTACAGCGAATGTGCAGGTTCTCGTCCAATCTAATCTGTGTATATTAAATATTCGGCATACGGCTCCGTTTAGGCAATCGGGAACTCGAGAGGGCACAATCCTGCCCCCAGCCTAAAGATGGGGATGTGGCCATCCGATCTTCTGCAAATAAGCAGGTGAGTTATGCTGGGACCTGGGGGGTTACACAGTGGGGCATCCTGATTTGGGATGCCCCAGGGGGAAGGCCAAATTGCTAAGTTACTCTTCATGTTCATGGCTCACCTTTTCAGGCACCTCCTCTGCGATTTAAGCAATAGGGAGCAAGAGCGGCCACACCCCCAGCATCTCCGTGTGACATTCTCCCGTACCAAGCCCAGCCCTTCAGATAGGCTTGGGGTGGGAGCGCACCCGCCTCTGGGGATGCGGCCATTTTCACCACCCATTGGTGAGGGCAGATCTATTTGCTAAGCATTAAAGTGGACCATTACCCAGCGGGATCGGCCCGGGAATCTATAGGATTCCCGGGCCGATCCAATCCCTCCCCGCGGGGCATCCCGACGGGATGCTGCGCTGTGTGAAACCCCACAGGACATCTGCTAACCTTACCAGACTCCCGGTCCAACGGCACATGCGCATGCATTTGTGAATGGCAGGCGCGCTTCCTGAGATGCGGGCGCCAGCGTGCTTGGGGCCGCTGAGATTTGACGCTGCTTTGAAGCGCATACCTCAAGCGGCTCCAGCTGCGCTGATTGGCCGAGCGGACGCGCCTGCGCCGTAGGAGCGTGGTGAGGTGAGTTTTATCAGCCGATCTGGGGTGCCCCGTGGAAGTGGACCAAAACCCAGGATAGTCAAAATCCTGGGTGTTGGTCCACTTTAATATAGTAAATGGCTCTGATTTGAATAGAGCCTGCACATGCTCTGTAGGATCGAGGTTTGTACTGGGCGATCAGCAGGTTATACAAATAGAGATGCCCTGAGTGCATGGAACAAATCCCGGGCTAGTCAAAATCCTATTTAAGAGGTCCCTGATGGATGAGAGGGTAGGTTAGGTTTGTTTAGTGTCCCTTGTGGGACACAGTTACCAGGGAGCATTTAGATCAGCATGAAACTTCCAAGCCCCGAGAATTAAGCGCCTTTCCCCCAGTCTCCCTAGTTCCATCTTGTGTTATACAACAATATGAGGTCTCACTCAACACTGTGGCACCCAGTTTCAGATCTAAAGAGGAACAAAACCCAGGATAATAATGTGCCGTGCTCGTCCCAATTTGGGGAGTTTGCCGAGTCCTCAGCTTCTCTGCGTTCCAATGGTTTATGCACAGGGTCTCCTCCAATAAGCATTCTAAGACAAATCAGGATGCCCTGCTAGGTTTTATTTCTCCTCCCCAGGGAACGTCAGTTTTGGAGATGTGAGCTGTACACCCAATATGCATACCTTGCCGGTTACCCCACAGTGCATGCACAGAAAGGTCTCCAGCCAGGTCTCCTTGCCCTGCTTAATCATGAGGGGCTGGAAACCTGAATGGCAGGATAGCTTCTGGCGGTGTGTGCCCCACCAGAGGGATGCAGCTGGCCGCTAGTACATGATCGGGGGGTGCCCCACCAGAGGGATGCAGCTGGTAGCTAGTACATGATCGGGGGGTGCCCCACTGATCGCCACTGCTCCAGAATGACATCGCACCATCTAAGCCAGTGGCTCAGAGCGCGCTGGCGGCCACATCCCCTGCTTCCCTCTAACAGGGAGTGTGCCTGCGCCAGCTATTCACAAATGCCTGGCATGCGCCCTGCTAGAGGGATAGCGGGATTGCGGCCGCCACTCGCACATGTGCCGTTGGACCAGGGAAGCAAGGTAAGAGTACGGGGCGACCTGGGGGGTTTCACACAGCGGGGCATCCTGATTTTGGATTTGGGTTTTGGTCCACTTTAAAGCATACCCAAAGTCATACTTCTGAAAAAAAAACTCCAGGGCGGGAGATACCCTGTCTCAGGTGTCTCAATTTGGGATGCCCCATTCAGTGAAAACCCTTCAGTATTTACTGATCTGGTTCTCCAGCTCAACAGCCAGAGGGAGCAGGTGCTCAGCACTCCATCTATTCAGAAAAGATTGCTGGGTGATCTATTCTGATTGGCTGACGTCACTTGAAGATCTATTCTGATTGAAGGAAGTGGTGGGAACACTGTGGGAATGATAACAAAACTCAGCTTTGGGTGGGTTCCCACACACACAGGGCATCTTAATCTGGGATGCCTCTGTAAAACCCAAAGTGAAAAACCTGGGTTTTGGTCCACTTTAAAACTCACACATTCCATCGTTGATCCGATCTGCACTGAGAGCTCCTGACATTAGGAAATAGGAAAACTTTGCTAAGTACAGAAGCAGAGAAAAATCACATTGGAATCCTCTAACAAGCCCAGGTAATGTGGTGGTTTCCAGCCACTCGCCGGCAGCGAATAACACAGGAGATCTTTCTAATGAAAATAAATAACAATCCTCTACACAAAGCACCGGGGAGACAAGGAGAATACTCACCGATCACAGCACAAGCCGGGGGCGACCTGAAGCCGGGGCTAGCTGCTTCCTCTATGGCTTCCTGCTTGTGGGCGGGGACAAGGTAATCAGAGGGTGATGGTTGGTTGGCGACGGCTGGGGGCGGGACAAGGGTCATGTAATAAAGAAGTGGAGGAATGGAACGGATCACATGAGTTTGATTCATGACAGGGAGGAGGCTGGTGCTGGTTGGCTGCGCACGTGCCTGTGCGTTGCACTTGTTTTGCATCTTAGATTGTTTGTTAGACAGGTATTTGCTATTATAAATACTGATATATGATTACAACGTGACAGCCCTGGCTTAGGAAATGTACTACTTACCTGTGTGTATGAAAATGGGTGTTACCTGTTTTTTTTTCAGGTACAAGCACTTTCCTATGCCTTTGTCTAGGGATGCTTAGCAATCACCAGGGGGCATCCTGATTTGGGATAACCTATGGTGAATGTGTTAAAGTGGACCAAAACCCGGGATTTTGACTATCCAGGGTTTTGGTCCTTGCCCCGCTGCTTGAAACTCCCCAGATTGCAGAAGGTAACTCGCCTCTTCCCGGTCCTACTGTGCGTATGCTCGTCCAATCAGCTCGCTTGGAGCTGCTGATGTCACATCGTCTAAGGCGAGTGGCTCCAGTCGCGCTGGTGGCCGCATCCCCTGCTTCCTTCTAACAGGGAGGGAGCCCCCACCGGCCATTCATAAATGCCTGGCGCGGGCACGCGCCCTGCTAGAGGGATAGCGGGGATGCGGCTCGCGCATGCGCTGTTGGGCCGGGAAGCAAGGTAAGTGTATAGGCGACTTGGGGGCTTTCACACAGCAGGGAATCATGATTTTGGATGCCCCGGGGGGGGGGATTGATTGGCCCGGGAGGCTTATAGATTTCCCAGGTCAATCGCAGTGGGTTTTGGTCCACTCTTTGAAGCATAAGTCTACATTTTTAAAAGTGTATATTTTTGTGTGGCAAAATAACGTTTTAAAATGGACCAAAACCTATGGTTGAGGATATTATAGATTCCTGGATCGCCTGAATCTCTCCTGGTCTATCCTGATTCAGGATGTCCTGCTATGTGAAACCTCCCAGGTTGCGCAGTAAACTAACCTTCTCCCTCGATCCAACAATCTATCCTATACCTTTAGCAGGGCGCGCACCCACGTCAGGCATTTGTGAATGGCCGGTACAGACACGCTTCCTGTTAGAGGGTAGCAGGGAAGCGGCCACCGGAGCTCTTAGCTAGACTCGGCTGGAGCGCACCCTAAATAGAAGTTGACGTGAGCTGATCTAAGTGCGATGATTGGACGAGCGGCCACGCATGTGCTGTAGGATCGGGGAATGTTGAGTTAGACTGGTCGACCTTGGGTTTTACAGCAGTGCATCCCTGGTCAGCAAGGACCAAAACCTGGAGTCAAAATCCTGGGTTTTGGTCTACTTTAATGGTGCTGAGCTGATCTAGTACTTTTACATTTTTTCTTATGCTGTTATAAATAGCAATGGATTGTAGATAATTGCTGCTGGGCATGTGTAAGGTTGAGTAAGCTTCTTCGCCTCAGCAGTGACCATAGCAGCAGTGTTCTGTGTGTACAGGGCTCACTTCTCTCATCTTGGTTTACAGACTTGGTGGACGTTGCCAATAGCGACAGATTGCAGATAGTGAAATCTGCTTCCATAAAACACATATTTTCTAACATAGGCAAAAATAAAAATACTGGATCAGCTCAACACCTTGAGCACATCTTTTCGGCAACAAAAAATAACACTTTAAAAAATTCAAACAAAAGTGGACTTACCCTTTAAAGACTATCAAAACCCAAATATTTCACTTTCTCCCAGGTTGCATCCACGCTCACCTACAGCTGTGGCGGTGCCCACGTTGCCTAATCAGAAAGGCCTAGTGCAGCCATGGCAGTGAGGGCTCCAGAAAGAGGTGATTAAATCAGACGATTTGGGGGATTCACACAGTAGGGCATACCAATTCTGGATGCCCCATAAATAGGGGAACCACCACTCCTCTAGTCTTATAGACTGAAGGGGGTGGTTGCTCCTCTTTAAAGTGGAACAAAACCCTGCTTGGCAGGCCTGGGATTCTAAAAGTTCCAAAGTTGGCTGCTGGTCTTTCTCTGGGGCATCCCAAATTTGGTGAACGCTCACCTTCTTCCTGGCTCCCTTGATGATGTAAACACCCGCAGCCACATCCCTAGCATCTTTGGCTGTTCACAAACTCCCAGAGCCACGCCCTTTTTCGGTTGTAAACAGCCATTTGCCAAGCATTGAATATGCATTGCAAACAGCTCTGATTGGGCAACATAGGACGGGAAAAGTTTAGTATGTATGGGCGATCTAGGGGGTTTCACACAGCAAGGAACATAGTTTGAGATAATCAAAATCCCAGGTTTTGTTCTGCTTCGAAGTGGCACAAAAGCCAAACTGGACTGCCCTGGAGTTCAAAAGATTCCAGTGGCCCCCCGCTAGCCTGCCCCGAGGTATCCAAAATAGAGATGACCCACTGTGTGAAACCTCCAGGGCCGTCGGTAATCTTAACTTCCCTGTCGGCTCCCACAATGCTGTAGCTGCTGGTGGCCGCATCCTTAGCTTCCCAGTAGCTGAGGCGCGATCCCATGCCCTGCCATTCAGATTGGCTGGGGTCAGGAGCGCTCCCTAGTCTACAGGGACGCAGGCAGGTCACATCAGCTGGCCAATCGGTGTTCTTCAAAATGCCTTGTGGGTGTGGCCTCATTGGTGGGTGGGTGTTGGAGGGAAGGGTTTCCCACCCCCACCCTTTCATTTGAACCAGTTCTCTAAGGGCATGAACGTCACAATTCACTGTATACTCTTTCTTGGATTTCACTGTGCCTCTTGTTATCTTTTAGTCTGGCAGACCTTATGGACAGATGGGAGCGGGAATGCTTAGCTATGTTCCGCTCTATGCCACAGCATGCTGCCTAGGCATTCCAGAGTGACTTGTGCAAGCACATGGGGTGTGGGGTCTAGGCTGTACTGCAAGGTCTTCGACCCTTCCACCCCATGGCTTGCACTTGAGGTTTAGGGCAACCTCAGGTAAGCCTGCTCCCAATTTATCTATTGCATTGTATGTCCCAAATGGGCTCTCAGAGATTAGAGTTAGGACTGCACCCCACAGAGGCACCTTGGCGCTTGGTGGTGCAGCTTAAGCATACTTCTGCAGATGTGTGTGACCGAGTCCTCTGTTTTTAACCAAGTTTAGAGACAGATTGTAGGCTGGTCTGCAAGCTAACAGGGTTGAGTGCTGTGGCTCCTTTAAGACTTTTGTATTCCAGAGTGAGTATACAGCAAGCCATGAAGGACCCTGCGGGGCATCTCAAACCAAGGAGAGTCTTTTAGACTCTAGTCCAGGTTTTTGTCCAGCTTAAACTGGACCTTCACCCTGAATAAGAGTCTATCTTATATGTTTCCCCCACCCTGTATAAACATCCAAGATGGCGGCCCATGTAGTATTAAAACGGACCTTCACCCTGAATAAGTCTATCTTATATGTTTCCCACACCCTGTACATACAGATTGCTCACATTAAAAATCATCCTACCTGCATCTACTACATGTTATAAGCCTTTAAACATCCAAGATGGCGGCTCATGGATCATCAGGCAGCCTGCAAACAGGAAGTGTCTTTTGACTGTGCTGCTCTGCATTCTGGGATTGCTGACCTTTTCCTGACCCCAGCTCTGCTCTGTCTGAGCAAAGCACAGCTATAACCCTGTACTTTATCCCACTCTCCTCTCCTCCAGTAAGTGTGATGCTTCTGAGTCAAGATGGCGGTGCCCGTATCCTAAAGTCCTGAACAGAGTTGCAGCCCAGTGGGGGAAAGAATAATAAGTAAGTGACTTAAAATATATTAATTTTCGATGCTGGCAAATCGTTTTTTAAGGGTTTGGGCTCTTTAACAAATCATGGTGAAGGTCCAGTTTAAGCTGCCTGCAAACAGGAGGCGTCTTCTGACTGTGCCACTCTGCATTCTGGGATTGCTGACCTTTTCATGACCACAGCCCTGCTCTGTCTGTGCAAAGCACAGCTATAACCCACCCCCTGTACTTTTGCCCCCTCTCCTCAAGATGGTGGCACCCATATCCTAGCGTGATGAACAGAGTTGCAGGCCAGTGGAGGAAATAATAAAAAGTAAGTGACTAAAAATGTTAAATATATGTTTTAGATACTGGGAAATAGTCTTTTAAGGGTTTGGGATTTTCATTACTTGAGACTGAAGGTCCGCTTTAGGTGGACCAATCACCAGGTTCTTCACCATCCTGGTCATTGTTCCCCTGACCTGGGGCGTCCTGATATGGGATGTTGCCCGCTGCGTGAAACTCTGTCAGTTGCCATAAAAACTCAATTTTAAGTGGACCCAGGATACATGCATGGGCTCGCATCCATTCCTCTGTGTGCCGAGCTTATAGGGAGAGCACCGGTCTCTAGATTCTTAAACTCTGGTGCTATTGATCGGCCCACTTTGAAGGATATGTTTAGGCAAAAAAAATTAAGAGATTTACACTTGCCTTTTGTTCCAGCTACAATTGTTTTGGTTTGAGTCCTGCATTGTCCAATGCTGGCCTCCATTCACCAATGGGCTCCAGACTAACAGCTATAATGGAGGGCGCTCCATAACTAAATGCCTAGCATGGCTACGCACAGCTGAGGGATTCAGGGGGTGCCACGTGTCAATCTCTAGTGTGGCTAGGATTCCACTTATTTTCTGAATATGCGTGGCTGGAGAAGCTTACTGGGGGAAAGCCATGCTGTACCATAGATCAGTTGGAAAGGTAAGAAAGGGGGGCGACTGGCGGGGTTTCATGCAGCATGGCATCCCCAATCATGATGTCCCAGGAGGATGGACAAAAACCCAGAATAGTGAAAATCCTGGGTTGTGGTCCAGTTTAACTCTTAATGCAAAACCCCGAAAAACTCATGGTTGCCTCTCCAACCGTTAACTGCCAGCCACATGAATTACACATGTCTGTCGTTTTCCCCCTGTTTGCATCAACAAAAGAAAAACGCTCATCTTGGTCCAGGATCCATCGCTGGGGTCTTTAGCGGGTCGGAGATTAACCGTTAGACTCCTCCTGCTTCTAACAGTGGTTCTTGAGACTCCTATACCAGTTCACAGGGATCGAGAGGCTGGCAAGTCACCTGCAGCAAGCAGGAGGACTTGCTATTAACCCCTGGCCCCATTACCTGCCACCCCAATGCCCAGGGGAGCATATAAAAACCCTTAAATGTAAAAAAATGAAGCATGGGGAGTCCCCAGAGAGGGAGGACCCCACACCAAATATTTTTTTCAATGTAGCCCTTGATTGTCCAGATAGTAGTTGTATGTCATTTTAAAATGTCATCAAGTGTTCAAGCATCCGGGGGGGAGGTCTCCTGGACAGGGACCGGGGTCTACCGATACATATGTGGAAGTGTTGTAATCAGGAGAAATGGGACTTTAACACGCAATATGGTTTTCTAGGGAAAAAAATATATTTTTTCTCTAAAAAACATGTTGGGTGTTCCTCAACGTATACTAGTCTCCCCTGTCCTTTATTTCACAGCTGCAGCAAAGCTTTATCGCAATCCGGGAAATACCCAACTGGCAGTCTGCCAAGCACGATAAGAGTGCAGAGTGGGGACAAGACCAGAGGCCTGCAAATTAGCTGTGGGAATGAGGATCGAGATGATTGTACAGGGCAACCAGGGCTTTTTCCAAATTGTAATGCCCTTAAAACATATCCTCTTTAATAATGTTTAGATGAGCTATGCTCGGTTGCTCTATTGCTTCATATGATGCTCAGTTCCTGGCATTAATGTTTGTGGCTCACATACAGCTTATTGCTTAATACGAGTTATTGAGCAACCTCATCCTACTCCGGATGTGGGCTTCTGTAGTCTTTAGTGAACGAAATCCCCACGAAACCTTGTTGTATAAAAGCCCTTTTAGAATGTCATTTGAAGAAATGGGTATATATACATCACTACAAAGTTTTGTTACAATTTTACAGAGAGCGTAAGGGGCTGAGGTCTGTGCAGTGCAGCAGTTTATGAAAACGCAGAAAGGCCAGCTGAAGCGAATAATTAAACTGGTTTGATCAGTTTCCTCTCCGAGATTCAGTTTCTTTTCTGCCAGATACATTATGCTCCTGGAATCTGCTCTGCCATTCATAGCACACTGTGCACAGAAATTCACATCTAATACAGTATGTATTTACCATTTGCTTTACATAGGGACTTCATCCTGTATTTACCACAGATCATAGGATTTGCACTGTGTACACAATTATTAGGCAAGTGATTATTTTGACTATATCCTAATTTTGAAGAGCAGCCCCTTGTGGAGCATGATTTGGGATGGCCTGCTGTGTGAAACATCTGGTGATTGCCTCCAAACCTAACATTATATTGTTTCCATGGGACATACGCAGGGGCAGGGGGGTTCAGCCTGCGAAGTTCTTTGCTTTTAAGTGGACCAACACCCAGGGGGGATCAGATACCTCCCCGCGGGGCATCCGAAATCGGGATGTCCCGCGGGGTGAAACCCCCCAGGAAGGCCACAAATCCTACCTTCTCCCCGTTCCTGCGCAGGCTGCCGCCTCCCGCGCGTCCCTCTAGCAGGGCGTGCACCCTGTAATAGTGACGCGCGGGAGGCGGGCGCGCTCGCTTGTCCGTCGACGGACCTCGTTTGTCCGTCGCCGGTGATTTGCTGGAGCGGTCACGTGGGAGCGGGTTCAGGTGAGTTTTTGGGGCTTTCCGGGGGGTTTCACACAGCGGGACACCCCCGATCGGGGTGCCCCACCGAAGTGGACCAAAACCCAGGATAGTCAAAATCCTGGGTGTTGGTCCACTTTAGTAACAAAGCTCCAAATTTTCCCTATCCCGGGTTTTGTTTCGCATGCCTGAGGCGCCCAGAGTTGGGAGGCCCAGCTGTGTGTATTCCCTTAGATTGCTTGTAAACTCACATTTCCCTGGTTCCCATGGTGCATACATGGGCTGCAGACCATTCACCAGAGCTTGTTCCATTCAGCATACTGCTCTGAGCGGCGAGCACAGCTTAAAGTGGACCAACACCCAGGATTTTGACTATCCTGGGTTTTGGTCCACTTCGGTGGGGCACCCCGATCTGGGGTGCCCCGCTGTGTGAAACCCCCCAGAAAGCCCCGAAATTTCACCTGACCCCGCTCCCACGTGACCGCTCCAGCGAATCACCACCGACGGACAAACGAGGTCCGTGGACGGACAATCGAGCCTGCCCGCCACCGCCTCCCGCGCGTCACTATTACAGGGAGCGCGCCCGCGCCGGTCATTCACAAGCGGCCGGCGCGGGTGCGCGCCCTGCTAGGAGCGGGGAGAAGGTAGTATTTGTGGCCCTCCTGGGGGGTTTCACCCCGCGGGATATCCCGATTTCGGATGCCCCGCGGGGAGGGATCTGATCGGCCCGGGAATCTTATAGATTCCCGGGCTGATCCCCCCCCTGGGTGTTGGTCCACTTTAACATGCCTACTCCGGTAATTGCAATGGAGAGGGCTGCCGAGGTGGGGCATTCTGAACCTGCCTTGGCATGCCCCCTCCATTGTAATGGACTGTGTAGGTGGAAACAAAGCAGCACAGGCGCCAAGGCTGTTACGCTGGGAGATGGAATCACCGGCTCTCCGCTCTCGGTAAGAATGAAAATGCTGGCACTGCATGAAGGTGCAGTGGGGGTCAAAAGTGAGTATAGAATTTTTCTTTTTTCCTTGAAAATGCCCTTAAGCATATTTTGATTACATGTTTGTCAAAGGTTTTATGCTGTGATGAAATGAGAGTGCAATTCAATGGACCGGATGGACAGGCCTGTAGCTTAATCTGAAAATGGTTCAGAGCTCTACTTTGACTCAAGCAAGACGGAGGTGGGTTACTGCTATGGGCTAATATTAAAGATGAGCTAGTTTCATTTTGCAAATCACTCAAACTCAAAATCAACTTCCAAAGCTACTGCCAATTTAAGAACACTTTCTTCAAGCAGTGGTACAGGGAAAATTCTGCATCTTCCCAGCAAACCATACTTTTTGTGAATAGTCATTTTCATACCATCAGTCCATAAAATCTTTGTAAAATCTGTCTTCAAATTTTTCTTGGCCCAGTCTTGATGTTGTTCAGTGCTGGTCGGGTTTCAGTCTTCCTTACTTTGGCCACGTCACTGAACACTAAACACCTTGTACTTATTGACACTCCAGTAAGGTTGCAGTTCTAACCATGTTGAGATGGGACTGCGACCATGTTTTCTGCTCTCTTCCTTTTTTTTGGAACTGAATGCAGAGGGAGCAAGTGATTATTTTCTGCTGCTTTAACCATCATTTCTTGTTTCTGCCAATGATGTTTTCAGGCTGCACAAAACCAGATGACCCACTAATAGAAGTTTCTTAACCAGCCTACTGACAGGCTAATTTTTCCATAAATTACCTATGTTGTATCTTTTTAAATCAGCAGTTGTATTTTCTTTCTATCTTAGATTCTTGGACATGATGTCTTCTAGGATATTAGTCTTTATTGACTCTTGTGACATGGTCTCCATATAAAGAGATAGGTCTCACTGACCTACTTCCTATCTGGTAGTCCACAATTATTTCTAAGTTTTTGAGGGTATTCATTACTAACCTGTTTTCACTGAAAGCAATACAGCCTTTCAACTGATACCAACTTGGTTTACTATAGAGACACAGGACTGTCACCTCTCTCTGTCTCTCTCCACGCTGTCCATCAAAACAAAATTCAATTACCTAGGGATATTCAAGGGGCTGTATTGGGATTTTTCTGCAAAACTGTTTATCATTGCTTTGTAAAAACCTAAAAGAAATACACTTAGCACTGGCTGTGGCCAAACAAATGGCCACAGTGGACCTACAATCTCTCTGGCAACTCTGTGCTATGAAGGATCCTGGTTCATATGGACACTAAACTAAATTACACCCTCATAATGTCAGTGAACCCTGCTTTAGAGAGATACCCACCTTTTCTTGTTGAAGCTCTTCTGCTTACCCATGTGGCTCCGATGGGAGACATGCTTCATTACAGTGTGCAGCTATCTTTCTGTCTGGTTACTACAGGAGTGTGGTACAATTAAGAAGAGCCGCACTTGTTGGGGTGGGGGGTATTCACAGGGGGGGCATCAGCAATAGGGATTTTGTTTATAATAGGTGTTAAAATCCTTTCAGACACAATGCATTCATCATGGGCCAGTGCTGTT
The DNA here is from genome assembly GCA_027917425.1 of Gastrophryne carolinensis. Lineage (NCBI taxonomy): Eukaryota > Metazoa > Chordata > Amphibia > Anura > Microhylidae > Gastrophryne > Gastrophryne carolinensis. The sequence goes on along the minus strand of CM051235.1, from coordinate 524,186,109 downwards.
AATAGTGACTTTACGACACATCCAGTACCCCAAAAAACTCAGCACATGCTGCTCGATACAATAGCTAATATTTGCTTAAGTGGTCTCTGTGGGTGCTTGAGTTACTAAATTCAATATTGACATTATTCCAGTGGGAGCACGGCCCTCTATCAAAGTAGTAGCAGCGACATGGGTGCTTATGTGATTGGCTGGCTTGGGTCATTGCAAGTCCTAGCTCTACAGAAAATATACCAGCTCCAGAGGGGATCTGCTGAGGATTGCAAGGTGAGTACTTAGCCTGTAGTTAGGTACTGGGAGGTGATGATTGGATATAGGATATAGTCACACAGTATTAAACCTTCCAATATATTGTTAATTACTCCTCTAGTTGTTTAAGCCTTTTTATATTTATTTATTTTTTTTGTCTTATTTTATAAAGACCTGGCCCCTCCAGGTCGGAGCAAATATTTCCTAAGAATGCTGGTACCAACAATGGCCTTCATCACTGAGGGATGATCTGCTAGAGGTTGGTACCACCAAAGAGCATAAGGGCTACTGTTAGTAAAAATCGCAGTCTGTTCCTTTTTAATGTGACCGCCACAAATGTCTGGGAATATGGTGCATGGAAGTGGTTACTGCAGTGCTGTCTCAGAACATGAATTAAGTATCAGACAAAATCCGGTCCTTCTCCTCAGGCTGCAAAATTAAAACATAATTTCTTTTTTATTTTCTAATAAAGTTAAAAGCAAATCTGAATTGAGAGAAAAAGTTATGTTTTAATTTCACCATCTGAGGAGAAGGACCGAATTTTGTCTGTCATCCATAAATGTAGGCTTTTCAAGGATGTCAGCTAAGCTATAGAGAGAGAGATATGAATGTAGCTGCCTGAAGGTAAAAACATTCCATTACTAGGAGCCAACCAGCTTAGAGATCTGCAAGAAATGTGAACTGGCTGATGAAGAAGATGAGCTTAACTCTTCTTTAGTGACCGTCATTCGAGGAAGCCAGAGTCAAGTTTGGGGTGAAAACTTTGCAATCTTGTTCAAGACGACATGCAAGTGTTAGGACTGGCATGGATGGGGTCTTGAACAGTCAATCCACCATCAATCATTGCTCCAAGTCTGCGTCTCTCACCACTGTGCTATCTGCTGTGGTGTTGCTGTGCGTCTGCTGGAGTGGCGTGGTTCTTCCCTGGCATCGGGATGCCCCGCTGTGTGAAACCCCCTCCCCCCCCGGACACCCACAAACCTTACCTGCTCCGCCGCTGCCGCCGCCTCTCGCGCATCCCTCTAGCAGGGCACGCACCCGCGCCGGCCGTTTGTGAATGGCCGGCGCGGGCGCGCTCTCTGTAAGAGGGTGGTGGCCCCAGCTTGTCCGTCGCTTATCTGTCGGCGGTAAGGTACTTTTTTGGGGGGGTTTCACATGGCGGGGTACCCCGCGGAAGTGGACCAACACCCAGGATAGTGAAAATCCTGGGTGTTGTCCACTTTAATCATGCTGTTGGGTTTTCTTATTAATGCATGTGCTTGTCCCCGCTCCTGTGTGGGATCATTGCATTGTTTTCCCCCCAAACCTAGCCGTACTCTCCAACCCACCTGCTTACCTCTTTGTCCTTGTGGGGCCTCACGGGCCTTCTTAGGTAATGTTTGTGTCTGGCCTTCATAGTTTGTGTCTGTGCTGGGACCCTTTATTGGCTGTCTTATAGCTTATACTGGGGGCCCAGTTCCGCCACACGCCTGCTCTGGGGCCCAGATAATCTGTTCGTGTCTTGTGTACGTCTGTCCTGTGTTTCCCCTTCCAAAGTATGCGACCATCAAGGGACTACCCAGGGGCTATGCATCCCCACCTTCAGGGGCACTGTTGAAGAACTGGCTGGAATACTATCTCCCCGAGTACCGAACCACCCATGCCGTGATCGGTAGATTTCATCTTTGGTGGTGCAGGTGGGTTCTCTGCCCTTTGTCCTTTTGTTCCCAGTCAGCTACCCTGCTTCCTTTGTCCCCGGACAGTGACCCCTGACTATGGCCTTCAGGGAGGAATTAACAGCCTGGCTGAGAGCTGCCTCTCTGTCTTGGGTTTTGATCCCTAAACCAGGAAATTCCCAACAAACTTTGAATGCCCAGCAATGTTATTCGCCAGAGCGTGACACCAAGATTATTGCAAGAAACCCATATGAAACCCTGTCATGAGCAAAGAGCAACATGCTGGCTTGCTTGTTTGTTTTTAACAGTCTGATGCCTTTGTATCTGTTTTATTAGTGTTCTTAAACACACAACACTTTCATTTCACTGTGTTGGAGTCACATTGATTTTTCTTCCCGAGTCCCTAAGGGGAATGCAGCATATGGTGGTCCATTTGGACCCTACTAATGCTGCACACAGTAGTTTATTAGGTGGTCCATGTGCCTTTTTAATGTGTGGAATAGCAGAGATATCAATTGTCTCGGCTATATGTTATGAATTATGGGCTGATACTGTTGTTCTTCATCTGTATGTGCCATTTAAATACTTTCTCTGTACCCAAAAGAGAGGCACGGTGACTGAAAGGCTCCTAATAACTTGCCTATAGTTTGGCAGAGGACATATGAGACTGGAACCCGCACTACTTAAACAAATGTCAAACATGGAGAACTGGTGAAACGTATTTGGTTAAAGCCCATAAAGCAGGTCGGGGGGGGGGGGGATATATTTTTCACCTTTTTAAATACACAACCTGCCTTTCGGTCAATAGATTAGATTACTCCATTACTCCTTAGATAAAGCCAGTTTTGTATATACATACTGCAAACAGCATTTTTTAAATTACCCATGCCCAGTTCTGAGCTTTGTGTGGGGGAGGCATGTGCAGAATGACATCCAAATGCTGCCACATTTAGAGGACCTCCAGTCTACTTTCCCGTTTTTAAAGTGGACCAATCACCAGGATTTCGACTATCCTGGTAATTGGTCCCTACCCTGGGGGCATCCCGATGTAGGATGCCCCCCGTGTGAACCCCCCAGATCTTCCACTTTCACTCATCTTTCCCCATTCCCAATCCGCGCTTTATGCAGCACATTCTAATGTGTCATTAAGCCGCTAATTACTCCACGTTGGCGGCCACATCCCTGGCTCCCCTGCGGGGTGTGCGCTCACTCTTTCAGATAGGCTGGGCACGGGGAGTGTGCGCGGCTGCCAGCGAAGGTAAGCATACAAAAGTTTTATCAGTTATTCTAAACCTGTATCCATATAAGAATAGCCACACAACCATGGAAAGCGCACCAGCTAGCACAAATCCATGGTGGGCTGGCCTCTTTGTACCTGCCAGGGCCCATACAGTAAGATCCCTAAGCTCGGTGACCAATTAAGTCCCAGATGTGCTCGATGGGACACAAGTGCACGCTGTGCAGACTCATTTCTGGCATCCCTTTCCTCCATACTTAGCAGCCATCCTAGGAGAGAAGAGCATCATGTGGTGGCGACAGCACACCAGAAAGGGAGCAAGGAGCAGGTATTTGGTGCAGGATTGCGGTGTAGCAGCACGAAACTGCTGCCATTCACACATTTTATACTTCTTTCCGATGCTCATTGGTGCCATTCTACCATCTTGCCCCCTTCCAAGATAATGTCTGCGAACCTACCGCCCATGCGGAACACCGGCAGGACTATGTCGGTGGTCCTACATTGAAGATGGCACCTGCAAACTTGCGAGATGACCACAGGTCCCATCCGGAACTTTCTAATGTTCATGTGCATTACCATCAGGTGGCGCCTCACATCACAGTTTCACTTCTGGGAGGGGTGCAAAATGTTTCCAAGCCCCAGACCTCCTGGAAGAGGTAAGACCTTTCCAGCATTTACATTGATTCTCAGGCAATAATTTTGGATATTTTATAGCCAACACGTTGCATGGATTTAGCTGCGGTGTCTAAAAAGAGAAGAGATTGGTATTACTACTTAAACCGGACCTTCAGCATGATTTAATGAAATGCCCAAACCCTTAAAAAAACTATTCCCCAGCATCTAAAATTAATATATTTTAAGTTTTTAGTCACTTGCTTATTATTCTTTCCCCCACCAGGCTGCAGCTCTGCTCAGGACTCTAGGATACGGGCACCGCCATCTTGCCTCAGAAGCATCACACATACTGATGAGAGGAGAGTGGGATGAAGTACAGGGGGCAGGGTTATAGCTGTGCTTTGCACAGACAGAGCAGAGCTGGGGTCAGAAAAGGTCAGCAATCCCAGAATGCAGAGCCGCCATCTTGGATGTTTAAAGGCTCATAACATGCAGTAGATGCAGGTAGGATGATTTTTATTGTGAGCAATTTGTATATGCAGAGCATGGGAAACATATAAGATATGCTCTTATCCAGGGTGAAGGTCCGTTTAAACCGGACCAACAGCCTGGCACAGTTGGAAAAGAAAGGTAGTGGCCATTTTGGAGCTTCCTCTCCTAGCATCTTAGTCATGCTGCTGCCTGGATTCAACTGACATAACTAACAATGCACAGTAACAGGAAGCTCAGCAGCACTTCCTGTTTGCAGGTGGCCTGCAAATGCATGAGCCGCTGTTTTGTTTCTAAAATTTACTACAGCAGGAGTTAGAAAAAGGTAAATGAATTTCTATGTGCAGCAATCTAAATTGCGTCGGGGAGGGATGCATATGAGCACGGTTTGTTGTGTTGGTCTAGGTTAAGTCATTTCTGACTGTTGATCCGCTTTAACAAAAGTGTAGAACAGTACATACCCAGTCCTTATGATGTGATGACAAAAATGGAATGGCGTGGATGGGGAAAACGTATAGAGTGGGTGCTGTTTGGTTAATTGGACTGAACATTAACCTATAGTAAGATGCCATGGAGGCACCAGGAAAAATATTTCACCCAGGGAAGTTTCTATATAAATAGCTCGTAGTGCTCTCAATTTTGCGCCATTTTTTGTACCCATTTTATTCTTGGTGTGCCACACACCCCGCTTCACCTTTAATATTCTTCACGACTGGGGTTACTCACCGCCAGGTGACGCTGTTGCAGAGAGGAAGTCTTGTAACGAGCCCCCTTCCGGCCTATATATACCTGGTACCTCCCACTTATCACCAGTGTTTTTCTCTCTGCATGACGACAAGACAGAAGATTGAAGTCTCCTGCTTGCAGGTAGCCGGGGTCTTACCCCGGCACCCCCTTTGGTCTATTTCTTCCCGGTTTTGATTGTTGTTACCTTTGTGGTTAAATGGAAGCCTCCCAGCCTAGGCTGCTCACTGGGCAATTGGTAGACGGCACTATAGGTGCCTAGGAGCTTATCTCCTCCGCTCGACCCCCTGTTTTGGGGGCAATGCGGCTGTCCGGCATGGTGATCCGGATTTGGGATGCCCCTGTCCCGAGGTTCCCCTTGGCCCCTTGCTCTCCCGTTACGGTCCCTTCTCCCTTCACTATGGGGGGGGGGGGGGGAGAGGGATGTGTATTGTATGTATGTTTTTACTGTATGTTTATTTCATGTGTTTACTTATTTCATCGTTTGTCAGGCTGCACCGCAAGCGAGGGTGCGTTTGGCCTGACTAAAATTCCTCCTTACATGGCAGTCTCTGTTATGCGGGCTGCTGCTGCTGGCCGGTAGGGCCAGAGTTTTGGGTCAGCTTTAGGGGTGGCCGGGGCGGGCTGCGCTGTGTCAGGCTTGCCTGAGGCTGCCTGCGCCTTTCCCAGGTTATACAGCTCCCCCTCCCCTTGTCTCCTTTTTTAAAACGGCCGCCGCTTGGCGGGCCGCGTGTCAGTATTTAGGGGCAGCGCAGGCTGCCTAGGAACTCCTGTTTCCCCCTCCCCCCCTTCTCCTTTTACTGAGGGCGTTGCTAGCCCTCTTGTTGTCTTGGCACCGTTGTCCGGCGGGCCGCACTGTTCAAATTCGGCGGGGGGGCCCGGATGACGTCAGGGGTGGGGGCGTGGTTCCGGCGGCGCGTCATCTTACCGGCCCCAGCCGCACTTCCTTCCTGTTATCAGGAGGACGCGTGCGGGGCTCTCAGCCGCATATGTGTGCTGCTGCTGGCCGCTCCGCCGTTTCTGCCGCTACTGCTGCCACTGCCGCCTTCACTCCTTCTGCTGCTACTACATCGCTGACATTGCTGCCTGTCTTTCCACCACTTCTACTGGTCGGGTGCTGGGCTTTTTTAGCCTTACTTGGGCAGGTAAGCGGCCTCACCTGGCGTGGGGCCGTCTATTTCTATTATGTCTGACTGTTACTTTTTTTTTTTTTTTTTTTTTTTTTTTATTAAATAAAAGGAAAATCAGAGGCCAGTTTTCTTTGCCTCTTCAAAGCACTCTGGTGCTGTGTATGAATGTTGTATTGCATGTTGCCATTTGTTTCTGGGGGTCTTACTGTTGGTTTTTTCTTCCCCCCACAGATCCTGGGATTCCCTCAATACAGTGGCCTCCCGGTTCTATTTTGCCTGGCTAGTCCTTTTTTTCTCCAAATTGGGACATATTTATATGATAGATAGATATATATATATATATCTAACAAAATTTATTTTTTTTTGAAGTTGTAGATATACGACACAATGATTTATTAAGTTAATTATTTTTAAAGGGGATCTTTATTATAAATTAAATCCTCCCTCCCGGGGCACCCCGGGTGGCTTATGCCTTAAACCCAGGATTTTGCGAATACCATAAATCACCATATGGAGGCTTCCGATAATACCGGAAATGATTCTTCTGGGCCATCTAGGGTGTGTGGAGGCTGTGGGACTCCGCTCCCAGGCGATGATGTTATAGTATGCATTCCTTGTGCAAGGCAGAATATTGCGTTTCAGTCCGTCGCTCCGGCTGCTGGCTCTTCGCAACTTCCATCATCCCCTACCCCTCCCTCCCTGTTCCGGACCCCGTGTGACATTGTCAAAGGTGGGGATTCGCAATCCGAGGTGTCTGCACGATTAGCCAACCTCGAGAAGATAATTTCCGTTAAAGCAGGGTTGAAGGCCACTGCGAAACGGAAGCACCTTTCTCCTGTACCTCCGGCTTCACAGGATGAAGTATGTGAGCCTGTGGATTGGTCCGATTGCTCCCTGGACGAGGAGGGAGAATTCCTGGTGGAGTCAGATGAGCCTGCAGATCAGCTTGAGGTTGATGCTATTGGCGATTTGTCTGCGGGGGTTTCCCTTGACACCCCCTCCATTCTGGCTCAAATGTTTGAAATTTTGAATTTAGATCCGCCTGAGGCCGTCACCCTGCCAAAGGGTCAGTTGTTTAATGTGCCTCAGCCGCGTTTGGTTTTTCCCAGACAACACCACTTTGAGAGGGTTGTGCTTAAGGAATGGGAACATCCCACGCGGTTAACTGGAATTCCTTCCAGTTGGGAGAAACGTTATCCTTTTCCGCCAGAATTGGTGAAGCTTTGGTCGGTTCCTCCTGACGTCGATACCCCGGTACTAGGGCTTTCTAGCACGGCTATGGTGCAGTCTTCTGAAACTACTGCCCTTAAGGATGGTGAGGATCGTCTGATTGACCAGTACGCTCGCCATGGTTTTATTTATGCCGGGTCAACTATACGCCCGGTGTGTGCTTCGGCGCTTCTTCTATTGGCGGTTAGATCTGTTATTCAGGATCTGTGTTTGGATCTCGATCCCACTTGTAAGGAGTTTACTGCTCTCAGGCAGTGTGAGTCTTTTGTTTTCTATGTTCTGTCCGCTCAGGACGATGCTCTGGCTATGAGTAGCAGGACAGCGGCAATGCTGGTGGCTGTTCGTCGGGCAGTATGGCTGCGCCAGTGGTCGGCGGACGTAGCTTCTAAAAAGGTGCTCACAGCTCTCCCCTTTTTGGGATTGCGACTGTTTGGTGATAAAATTGATTCAGTTGCAAAAGGTGGTAAAATGCCGCAACGTAATAGGCCTCGTCGTCCCTTTCAGGGGGCAAGTTCTGGTAGGCCTTCCTTTCGGGGATTCAGAGCAGGTAGGGGGGCTTCCTTTCCCGCTACCAGAGGTGCAGGTTGGACTCGGGGGAAGGACCGTGGCCGTCCCGCTCAGTCCTGGGGCACCAAGCCCAAGCCTGCCGGTAAGCCCGCTCAGCAATGAGGGGCTGCCCTCACCCGTGCGGGTGGGGGGACCCAGGTTTGGGACCAGGAGATTCCGGACAGATGGATCCGGGAGGTGGTGTCGTCCGGTTTACAAGCTGGAATTCGAGTCTCGCCCTCCTTCACAGTTCTTTCGGTCTCGGGTGCCCATCGATCCTTTGGCCGCACAGGGGCCCCTTGGCGTCCGGTAAAGAATCTGTTAGAAATGGCGGTCATCCGGCCGGTACCGCGCTTAGAGATGGGCCTCGGTTTCTACTCCAATCTTTTCGCAGTCCCCAAAAAGGACGGGTCGGTTCGTCCCGTCCTGGACCTGAAATTACTCAACAAGTTCATCCGTTTTCGGAAGTTTCGCATGGAAACTTTGTGCACGGCCGTCGGTTCCCTTCGGCAGGGGGACTTCATGACGTCCATAGACATCAAGGATGCTTATCTTCATGTTCCCATCTGCCACGCTCATCAACGTTTTCTTCGATTCGTGATGAAACATCAGCATTTTCAATTCGTGGCACTTCTGTTTGGCCTTACCTCGGCTCCAAGAGTGTTTACCAAGGTGCTGGCAGGGGTGATGGCCATTTTCAGATCTCGGGGCATTCGGGTCGTACCTTATTTGGACGACCTTCTCATCATGGCTCCGTCGCTCAATCAATCGGAGACAGACACCAGGATGGTGGTCTCCACGCTGGAAAGCTTTGGTTGGGTGATCAACTTCCCCAAGTCCTCCCTCGCTCCGGCCAGGGTGGTGTCTTTTCTGGGGATGCAGTTGGACTCTCATCAACACAGAGTGTTTCTCCCCCAGTCCAAAATTCATCTGATTCAGGAGTTTGCTCGGGTCCTTCTTTCCAATCCTCGGCCTTCCATCTGTCTGGGGATGAGGCTGGTAGGGTTGATGGTCGCCTCTTTCGAGGCAGTTCCTTTTGCTCAATTTCACACGAGGATGCTTCAGCTTTATCTGTTGGCGTCCTGGGACCGGCAGCCTCGGTCGCTGGACCAGCCCTTCCAGTTGTCCTTCCGGGTCCGGCAGTCCCTCCAGTGGTGGTTGGTCTCGGCCAATCTCGTGAGGGGCAGGTCCTTCCTGACCCCTCTTTGGGAAATTGTCACCACGGACGCCAGTCTTTCGGGATGGGGCGGATTCTGGAAGGAGCTTCAGTTCCAGGGGCAGTGGGGACCTCAAGAGGCCCACTTACCCATCAATATTCTGGAACTGAGAGCCATCCGTCGGGTACTTGCTCTCCTGACTCATCACGTTCTGGGCCTTCCGGTCCAAGTGCGTTCAGACAATCGAACAGCGGTTGCTTATATCAATCATCAGGGAGGGACTCGCAGTCTGAGTGCTCTCAGAGAGGTGTCCCTGATCCTGACCTGGGCAGAGGCCCATGTTCCTTGTCTCTCGGCGGTATACATTCCAGGAGTGGAGAACCAGGAAGCGGACCGGTTGAGCAGGGGCTCTCCCCGTCTGGGAGAATGGGCTCTCCATCCTCAGGTTTTTCGCTCACTGTGTCTCCGATGGGGGACACCGGAGGTGGACCTGTTTGCCTCTCGTCACAATCACAGGCTCCCGAACTTCGTGTCGCTCTCCCGGGATCCTCTGGCTGTGGACGCCATGTCCCTGAGCTGGGGGGATCTGGGATTTCTATACCTGTTTCCTCCGATACCCATGCTGGGCAGGGTGGTTCGGAAGTTGGCTCTGGAAAGGGTGTCCGCCGTTCTCGTGGCCCCAAGGTGGCCAAGGCGAGTGTGGTTCGCAGACATCATTCGGCTGGCAGTGGACCAGTTTGTTCTGCCTCTTTGGCCCGATCTGCTCACTCAGGGTCGGTTGTGTTACCCCAATTTACCAGCGCTGGGTTTGACGGCCTGGCTGCTGAAACCTCCATCTTGAAGGAGGAGGGTCTTTCTGACTCAGTCGTCAAGACTCTGATCAGTGCCCGGAAGAGATCTTCTTCTATCATCTACTATAGGACTTGGAAGGCCTATATCGCTTGGTGTGAGATTAGATCCTTTCCTTGTAGGGTCTCGGTCTCCATGATTCTGGAGTTTTTACAATCTGGGCTGGACTCTGGTCTTCAGCTAAGTACTTTGAAAGAGCAAGTTTCTGCCTTATCTATCGTTTTTCAGAAGCGTTTTGCGCTTCATCCTTTTAGTTAAAACTTTTTTCCAGGGGGTTACGCATGTGCGGCCTCCCAGGAAACCATTACTCCCGGTTTGGGATTTGAATTTGGTTCTTTCTGCTCTGCAGGCTCCTCCTTTTGAGCCTCTGCAAGATATTGCTTTGTCTACCCTGACTCAGAAGATTATCTTCTTGGTAGCTATCACTTCGGTCCGGCGTGTCTCGGAGTTGGCGGCCTTGTCTATCCAGGCGCCCTACTTTGAGAGCATCAGGATAAGGTGGTCTTTCGGTTCAAGCCAGACTTTCTTCCTAAGGTTGTTTCTGCTTTTCATTTGAATCAGGATATTCTTCCCTCCTTGTGTCCTAATCCTAAGAATGACAAAGAGAGGGTTTTGCATTGTTTGGATGTAGTACGCTGTGTTAAGTACTACTTGATTATCACGTCTCCTTTTCGTAAGACGGATGCCTTCTTTGTTGTGCCCTGTGGGCCTAAGAAGGATTTGGCACCAGCCAAATCTGCCATTAGCAAATGGATACGTCAGGCCGTTATTGCGGCCTATGCTGCTAAGGGGAAAGTTCCCCCTTTTCGTATCACTGCTCATTCTACTCGCGCCGTTGGAGCGCCTTGGGCTTTTCAGCACCAAGCTTCTGTTGAACAAGTTTGTAAGGCCGCCACTTGGTCTTCTGTTCATACTTTTTCTAAGTTTTACAAAGTTGATGTGCAAGCCTCAGCGGATGCTGTTTTTGGCCGCAAAGTTCTGCAGACTGCAGTCATTTAAGTTATGCTTCACCTTGCCTTGGGATGCCCATCCCTTGTGGACACTGCTTTTGGATGTCCCAATCGTGAAGAATATTAAAGGTGAAGCGGGGTGTGTGGCACACCAAGAATACCATTTTGTGAGTACTCACCTGAAAAATGGATATTGTTGGTGTGCCACACACCCCGCTTCACTCCCACCCTTTTCGGTATCCCGAATCCTTTATATGGTGAAGCTTTTATTTTGAGGTTACCGTTAAAATGCTGGTACCTTGTCTTTCTGCTTTTTAAATCACTGGTGATAAGTGGGAGGTACCAGGTATATATAGGCCGGAAGGGGGCTCGTTACAAGACTTCTCTCTGCAACAGCGTCACCTGGCGGTGAGTAACCCCAATCGTCAAGAATATTAAAGGTGAAGCGGGGTGTGTGGCACACCAACAATATCCATTTTATGGTGGTGCTGCTGTTCCTTACCAATATGTGCCATGCTCCTCCAATGGCCTTAGGCCAATATGGGGGGTATTGCATATGGCTGGTGCCACTGACAGTGGCCCTGACTCATCTGTGGAAAACAGGATGGGCGGGATTAAGGCACCCCCCGACACAATGACCTTGGCATTAAGAGTGATCATTCTGCCCGCCAACCTCTAGAACCTGCCCTGCTCTTATTAGTCTTTCAGTAGTAGTAGTGCACTGTGCTCCGGGGGTGTACCATGCACTGCCTCTATGCCCTCCCAGGTGGACTGCTTGTTAAACAGCAGCCTAGGAGACTCCAGGGCTAGGTGATGCCCATTTTGGATGTCCCACTCTGTGAGTCCCCACCAGTTTACCCAGCATCCTTTGATCCCACAGTGCACGGCTTCCTTCAGCTGATGTGCATACCCATGCCTGCCACTCCTAAAAAGGCTGGAGGGAAGCCATTAGATTGCTGAATAACTGAGCTATAACTAAGTTTATTCTGATTGGTTAGCGCCACACCGTGCGCTATTCTAATTGGAGGAGAGCCACTGCATGTGCCCTAAACAGGATGTCCGATTAAAGTTGACCAAAACCAAGCTGAGGGAAAAAATGGGCTTAGTCCAGTTTGCTGGTTTCCGCCAATGTCGAATACTGTATATTAAAGTGGCCCGGGGAATTATATAAGATTTCCGTGCCACTTGATTCCCTCCCCCCCCCCCCCCCCCCCCCCGGGGCATCCAGATTCCCACTGTGTAAACCCCCCCCCCAGGTCGCCCACTAAACCTTCTCCCCTGATCCAACGGTGCATGCATGAGCAGCAGCTACTTCCTGCTCTACCTTGAACAGGGCACGCACTTGTGAATGGCCGGAGCAAGCACGCAGCCTGTTAGCAGAGTAGCAGGGATGGAACAGGTGGTGCACTCGTGTGGACTCGGCTGGAGACAAGCCTAGACGAGTTCACATCAGCGCAGTTGAGCACACTTATTGGACCTGAGGCCGTGCATGTGTCATAGTACCATGCAAAGGTGAGTTGGAGTGGGTGTAGTCAAAATTCTGGGTTTTGGTCTACTTTAAGGGGGTTGGTCATGGATGAAAGGAAAGGCAATCGTTTTTTTCAGTGAGGAAAAAGATCATAGGGATAATGAAAAGGTATTTCGAAAGTAACATTTTTTTACTCAGAATATTAGACCAGGGTTAAAAAAAAAAAAAAAATTGGTTAAGACTTCAATTATCTCAAGCACCACCCAATTCAGACTTATATACAGTCATTGCAGCAGATAATTTGCCTACCTTTGCTCCCTGGCACATCACACATGGCATAGGACTACTCCATCCCTGGTAAAGCTATAGACAACCCTCCCCCTCATGCAGCCCCTTAAAGCAGACCAACACCCATGTGGGTGTTGGTTCCACTGCAATAAGACAGACTGAGGGAGGGCACCTAGAATGCTGGAGCCCCCTAAAAAAACAACCACCCAGAACCCCCGATATTCTTACCTCGATCCTCGCTGGGAATACAGCCCCGCAATTGCCCACCTGGTGCTCACATGGGTACTGGGCATGCTCAATGTTGTGGCCACTGGAAAGCACCGCCCACATGAGTGACAGCGGGCAAATGTGGTGCTGTATTCCCGGCGAGGATCATTGCTAAGTTAAGAATATCAGACGTGGGGGGGTTCTGGATGCCCCTCAGCCTTATTGCAGTGGAACCAACACCCGCATTGGCTGGCTTTAAGTAACACCAGATGGAAGCTTGAGTAACACCTGTCGGGAAATCCTTTATAAAACCAAATAATCTCCCCTGAAAGTTAGCTATCTGAAACCTCTCTAAAGCATAAAGCTAATAAATACAGCATACAGCTTGTGGGTTGACATATCATTCTCAGTGTGTGCTGCTTTCTTCAATTAGAAAAATAGAGCCCCTGGATGAAGGAAGTTCTTAGTTCTTCTGCCTTTAATGAACCACTACTCTGTAATCTAATTTAATAGTCTTAAATGAGTGGTTTTTGGTTCTTCTTAATTAGATTATCTAGTGGAGAATACTGACTTTATTCAGAGCCTTGAGAAAATGAAATAAAATAATGACAAGGCAAAAGCTACCTAAAGAAGGAACTTCAGTTCATCATCACATGATAATTGGAGAACTAGGCCATGTTCCGGGAACTAGAAGCCAAGAAACAAAGCGTCTATATATTTACACAAGCCACAAGAATTCTGAAATGGCTAGCCGTGGTGGTGGGGGGGGGGGGGGGGCAATGAAGGTCTAATAGGACCTGCCTGTGTAAAGGTCTGTTGTTCCTCTTTAACCCCTAGTGTTTTTGTATAGCCTTGCAGCCTGTGGATCACTTATATGGAGTAAAACAATATTCTAAGTGTGCCATACACTCCACTTCGATCTTCATGACATGTGGGTAATCTCCAGTAGAGGGAGAACTTCTGCAGAGATGAATATGCAAAAAGAAAGCCCCTCCCGGTCCATATATACCTGGGACCTCCCACCAATTTCCCAGTTCCTTCTTTGCAGGGAAGGCGACAAGACAGAAGATGAAGACTTCTTTACTTACAGGTAAGCCGGGCCCGCGCCCGGCCGTTTATTGTCCCTATTGCTGCCAGGACCCTTTCTAAATTGCCCCTATTTGAGCCTCCCAGCTTAGGCTGCGGGTCCTGGTGAAGGTAGGCAGCACCCTATGGGTGTGGAAGGAGCACTGCTCCACCGTGAGACCTCACTATGGGGTAGGCGGTTATCCAGGTTTTGGTGATCCTGGTGTGGGATGCCCCGTCCCTCTATGCTTATGGCCGGATTCTGGCAGGGTTCCCCCCCCCCCCCCTTCTGGGTCCCTTACTCCCCTCCGGGGGGGGGGGGGTGTTGCCTGGCCTGGCCATTGATTTGGTTTCGTTCTCCTATGCCCCTGTGTGTGTGGGAGTTTCACTGTGTGTGTGTGTGTGACTGACGGTGTTTTTCACTTCTGGATCCATATCGGGTGCTGTGATTTAGCCTGGGGGAGCTTGTCCCCCTCAGGCTGTGTTCAGGGAGGGGGCGGGGCCGGGCTCTCTGCGCGGCCGCGGTAGCCCCGCCCCTTCTTTGGTGCGATTCTGTGGCTCACTCCTACGGGATCCGCGTTGCTTGGAGGGGGTGGCCTGGCGAGCGCGCGTTCTGCGCTGGCCCGCCCTCCCCCTTCTCTTCCTCTTTCTACATGAGGCACTTCTCGGGGGCCATTTTGATGGTGCTGAGCTGCGCTCCTGGTGGTAAGGGCCGGATGGCCACTTCCTTAGCTTATGTGGGGGGGCCTCTCTAGCGGGGGCCCCCCACTGATTACGGGCGTGTGTGTATTTTTATTTTGGTTACGCATGTCTGGCTGGGATATATATTATATTATATTATATTTATATACATATACAATTAGGTTTGTGTTATTGCCTTATATATGTAGGATTGCACTTATGTTGCCTGTTTGTGTGTTACAGATTGCATTGTATATGTGCATATTAAGGGGTTCCTCCTGGTCCTGGGGTCCCTAGTGTAAAATTGTTCACCTCAAATCCTCCTACCGGGACTTTTAAGGGGCATCCCGGGTTGCTTAGGCGTAAATTCCCTGCGGTCTTGCGACTGACCACAAAAATTCACCATATGGAGGCTCCGCAGGATACTGGGCTTGGGCTCCCTCTGGGATAATCCGGGCCATGTGTGGGGTATCCCTTACCGGGGAGAATGTGCTGATCTGTATACCATGCGCACAAAAGGCCATAACGCGGCAGTCTGGTACCCAGCCTTCTGGGTCGGCTCCTCCCGCTTCATCGCCTTCCCCTCCCCACCTTATCCGTACCCCAAGTGACATTGGTGCCAGCGGGGAGTCGCACTCTGATGTTTGGGCTAGGTTGGCCAGCATCGAGAAAATTATTGCTAGCACGGTGGGCAAGAAGGCCCAGGCTAAAAAGAGACCTTTGTCGTTGGCCCAGCCCTTGTGGGATGTTGACGACGATTCCGCTGATTTGTCAGATTATTCCCCGTTAGAGGAGGGGGAATTGTATCGGGAAACAGAGGCTGACTATGTTCAGTCTGGGGATGCCGATGTCGGGCAGGCGCTGGGGGATGCCGTAGATACTGCCACTGTTTTGTCACATCTATTGGAGGTGTTGGATATTGAACCGCCTGAAGGGGGAATTTTTTGGGATCCGCAAGCCCCGTCTGGAATTCCCTACCCAGGGTCACTTTGATGCGCTGATCCTTAGAGAATGGGAGAGGCCCAGTCGGCTTCCTGGTGTTCCTCAGGGATGGGATAAGAAGTATCCTTTTCCGGTGGAGGCGGTTAAGCGCTGGTCTTCCCCTCCCGAGGTCGATGCGCCAGTTTTAGGTTTGACCAGGATAAGCGCCTTGATCAGATGGCGTGCCACGCATTTGCCAGCGTGGGCTCGGGCCTGCGGCCTGTTTGTGCATCTGCCCTGGTGTTGCTTGCTACCAGGTCTCTTATCAGGGACTGGCTGAATAACGCTCAGTTTGATCCAGCTGCCGCTGAGTTCGCTATCCTTAAGAGATGCGAATTGTTCATGGATTTTGTCATGGCTGCAATGGAAGATTCTATTGTCGTGTGTAGTAGGACTTCAGCCTTACTGGTGGCTATGCGCAGATTGGTCTGGCTCCGCCAGTGGACAGCGGACGTTGGGGCCAAGAAGTCGCTCACAGCTCTTCCCTTCTTAGGTACGCTGCTGTTTGGATATAAATTGGATGCTGTTGCTAAAGGAGGTAAGTTACCTCAGCGGAGGAAACAGCGCCGCCCCTTTCGGGGGGCTGTCTCGTTCACTCCTTCCTTTCGAGGGGCCAGAGCGGTTAGGGGTTTGGCCTTCTCGGGTGTCAGGGGCTCGTCCTGGAACAGAGGCAGAGGTCGGGCACGTCCCGCGGCTGCCTGGGGTTCCAAGCCCAAACCTTCCATTAAACCGGCTCAGCAATGAAGGGGCGCCCTCACCCGCCAGGGTGGGGGGACGGCTGCAGCTCTTCTTCCAGGTCTGGGCCCGGGAGGTCACAGACAATTGGATCTTGGAAGTGGTCTCCTCCGGGTACAAACTGGAGTTCGAGTACTGGCCGCCCCCAAGATTCTTAAGGTCTCGGGTGCCCTCGGACCCTCAGGCTGCACAGGGGCTCCTGTTAGCAGTGAAAAACCTTCTGGACATGGGGGTTATATGCCCGGTGCCTCCGTCGGAGAGAGGCAGGGGTTACTACTCCCAACCTTTTCACGGTTCCCAAAAAGGAGGGTTCGGTGAGACCCATTCTAGATCTCAAGGTTCTCAACAGGTTTCTCAGAGCCAAAAAGTTCCGCATGGAGACTCTGCACTCGGCTATCAATTCCCTTCGCCAAGGGGATTTTATGACATCCATAGACATCAAGGATGCGTATCTGCATGTTCCGATTTTTCAGGCACATCAGAGATTCCTCCGGTTTGCGGTGGAGGATCAACATTATCAGTTTGTAGCTCTTCCCTTCGGTCTGACCTCGGCGCCAAGGGTCTTCACCAAGGTCTTGGCGGGAATAATGGCTCTGCTCAGAGCTCAGGGCATTCGCATTGTGCCTTATCTGGACGACCTGTTGGTCTCAGCTTCTTCCCTCCCTTCCCTCCGAGGTGGTGTCGACCCTGGAGAGGTTCGGGTGGGTAATCAACCGCACCAAGTCTTCTCTCTCCCCGTCTCGTGTGATTTCATTTCTGGGCATGAATCTGGATACCATTCTGGCCAGAGTGTTTCTGCCCCAGACCAAGGTGCAGGGGATTTGGGGTCTGATCCACCTTCTGGCCAATCCTTGTCCCTCTATCCGACAGGGGATGAAACTGGTGGGCTTGATGGTATCCTCCTTCGAGGCGGTACCGTTTGCACAGTTTCACATAAGACCTCTTCAACTTCACCTATTGACGCATTGGGACAGGTGTCCGCAGTCATTGGATCAACCTTTCAGGATGTCTCCCAGGGTTCGGCAGTCCCTTCGGTGGTGGCTGGAATCGAGCAACCTGTTGAAGGGCAGATCCTTTCTGGTCCCTTATTGGGAGACGGTTACCACGGATGCCAGCCTGTCGAGCTGGGGAGGTTATTGGAAAAGTCATCAGTTCAGCGGGGTGTGGGGTCCTCAGGAGGCTCGCACCCCCATCAATGTCTTGGATCTCGGAGCCATCCGACTGGTTCTGGCTCAGCTGACCTCACATTTACAGGGTTTACCGGTTCAGGTTCGTTCAGACAACCGGACGGCGGTAGCTTACATAAATCGCCAAGGAGGGACTCGCAGCAGGAGTGCCCTCAGGGAAGTCCCTCTGATCCTGCACTGGGCGGAGAGCAATGTTCCTTGCATTTCGGCAGTCTACATTCCGGGAGTGGAGAACACAGAGGCGGATTCCCTGAGCAGGGGATCCTCTCGCCATGGAGAGTGGTCTCTCAACCTCGAGGTTTTTCTAGATCTTTGTCGCAAGTGGGGGACTCCGGAGGTGGATCTCTTTGCCTCGAAGCACAATCACAAACTTCCAGCCTTTGTGTCTTTCTCAGGATTCTCTGTCTCTGGCAGTAGATGCCTTGTCACTGGCTTGGAAGGAGCTGGGTTTTCTTTACCTGTTTCCGCCCGTCTTCATGCTGGGCAAGGTAGTTCGCAAACTGGTTCTAGAAGGGGCACCAGCGATTCTGGTGGCTCCAAGGTGGCCAAGAAGGGTTTGGTACGCAGACGTGGTAAGGATGGCCGTAGATCAGTAACCGGCTTCCCTTGTTGCCGGATCTGTTATCTCAGGGTCATCTACTTTACCCCAATTTACAATCGCTGGCTTTGAAGGATTGGCTGCTGAAACCTTCATCTTGAAAGAGGAAGGTTTGTCTGAGGCTGTTGTTCAGACCTTGATTAGGGCTAGGAAGCGGTCCTCTTCTGGCATTTACTATAGGACTTGGAAGTCCTATATTGATTGGTGTGAGGCTAGGGCCTTGCCTTGCAGGGTGTTTTCGATACCCAGGATTTTGGAGTTTCTTCAGCATAATCTGGATCTTGGGTTCCAGCTTAGTACTTTGAAAGGACAGGTTTCTGCTCTGTTTTCTTCCAGAGGTCTTTTTGCCTTACACCCGCTGGTTAAGACCTTTTTGCAAGGGGTCGCGCATGTGCGGCCCCCTTGGAAGGCTGTGGTTCCTGTTTGGGATTTGAATTTGGTTCTTTCGGCTCTGCAGGGTCCTCCTTTTGAGCCGTTACAGGATATTGCTCTTTCGGTTCTCACTCAGAAGGTTGCTTTCTTGGTGGCTATTAGCTCTGTTCGGTGTGTCTCTGAGTTGGCGGCTCTGTCGATTCAGGCCCCTTACTTTGAGAGACACCAGGATAAGGTGGTTTTTCGTTTTAAGCCAGATTTCCTTCCTAAGGTGGTGTCTGATTTCCACCTCAATCAGGATATTGTTCTCCCTTCCTTGTGTCCTAAGCCTAACAATGACAAGGAGAGGGTTCTGCACAATTTGAATGTTGTTCACTGTGTGAAGTACTATTTGGTGACTACTTCTTCCTTCTGCAAGACGGACGCTTTTTTCGTGGTGCCCTGTGGGCCCAGGAAAGGTTTGGTGCCTGCTAAGTCTACGATTAGCAAATGGATTCGTCAGGCCATTGTTGGGGCCTATTCTGCTAAGGGGAGGACTCCTCCTTTTAGGGTCACTGCGCACTCTACTCGTGCGGTTGGTGCGTCCTGGGCTTTTCAGCACCAGGCTTCTGTTGAACAAGTTTGTAAGGCTGCTACTTGGTCTTCCGTTGCTGATGCTGTTTTGGGTCGCAAGGCTCTGCAAGCTGCAGTGGTTTGAGTTGGTACATTTTTTTTTTTTTACTGTTTCTGGTTCCCACCCATGACGGACACTGCTATTGGATGTCCCACATGTCATGAAGATCGAAGTGGAGTGTATGGCACACTTAGAATAATACCGTTTTGTGAGTACTCGCCTTTAAAACGGGTATTTTGAATGTGCCATACACTCCACTTCGCCCCACCCCTTTTTTTCAGGTATTCTGGGGCTTTTATATGGTGAACCATTGGTTTGATTGTTAAGGTTTTAATTGGTTCTTCCTGGTCCCCTTACTGCTTTTTTACACTGGGAAATTGGTCGGAGGTCCCAGGTATATATAGACCGAGAGGGGCTTTCTTTTTTGCATATTCATCTCTGCAGGAGTTCGCCCTGTACTGGAGATTACCCACATGTCATGAAGATCGAAGTGGAGTGTATGGCACACTCATAATACCCGTGTTTTTTTTTTTTTTTTTTTTTTTTTTTTTTTTTTTTTTTATAATTCTTTATTTAAAGGTTTTTGCATATAAACATACAATGGAAAGGTTACAATACACATTAGGGGAGTGGAATAGAGGGTAAACGGGGAGGGACTCGGGTTTGGGGAAAAGGCAAAGGAGCAGCAGCCTCTATGATCCACGTGGCTCACAGTCCCACACACAGCCAACATGACGGTATGCTGCGACCATTGGGTGGGGCCCTCAACTATGATCACGGGTAGCTCCCACCAGCCCATGATTTGCGGATGCCTCTCTCTGCAAGGTACCCCAGGGGTCGTTCGGGGTTAAGGCTAAGCCCGTCGCAGAGGGAACCACATAAGGGGGGGGGGGGCATGGGTGCAGCTTTACAGCAACATAATGGTACATTGGCATAGGTCTTGATCGTCACCCAGCAGAATCTACAAACAGCTGTTTAAATTCCCCAGACTCCTGGTAAATTAGCCAGGACATCCACGTGCGCCTGTACTGTTCGTCTCTGTCATGGATCGCAACTGTGAGATCCTCCATCTCTGAGATGTTCAACACCTCCCCAACCCAATCTCGCACCGTGGGGGCTCTTGTTTGCTTCCAAAATCTTGGAATCGTTAACTTAGCCACATTCAACAGATGAACCTGCAGGGATTTCTTATATTTGCTTACAGGGTGATCCGTTGAATGCAGCAGAATCTGAGCGGGATCTGTGAGGGTCGGACCCCCCTGTGAGTTGAGAGATGATGGCCAGCACTCCCTCCTAGTATGCCCGGATCTTGGAGCAGGACCAGAGAATGTGAATTAGAGTGCCCCGCTTGGTCCCACACCTCCAGCAGTGCGGGTCCACCCAAGCAGACACTCTGTTGAGCCTATCAGGCGTATAGTACCATCGGGTCAGAACCTTATAGTTAGATTCCTGCACCCCGGTGGCAATCGAGGATTCGTGGGCAAGAGAGGCAATCTTCCCTCTCTGGTCCTCATCAATCCTCGTCCCCAAGTCGACCTCCCAGTCTCTCCAGAACATCGGGGTGGCTGTCATCCTCCCTCACCAACAGCGAATATAATTTGGAGGTCAGATGATCGTTTGGTGTTTCACCTAGGCAAATCCTTTCCAACTCGGTATGAGCACTACATCTATCCCTCCTCAAGCCCTGCCCGGACACAAAGGACTGCAATCGTATTAGGGTCCATGGGTCGAGATCTGCGTTACCCCATCTGGATCTCAAATCCAACAGTGATGTCCATCCTCTCCTTGAAATCAAGTCCCCAGCTCTCAGCTGACTCAACTCACTCCATCTCCTGAGATCTGCACTAGATGACCCAGGGGCTAGCGCCAGGTTAGTTATTATGGGCACCATGGGGGACGGCCATGGGGAGATCCCCGAATACCATCTGTACTTCCCGAAGACCCCCAGTGACGCCGCAATGGTCGGGTGTCTCCTCAGGTCCAAGGGTAAGTCCCCCCTGCCCCACATCAATATATCCGGCGGGGTGGGAGCCACGGTACGCTCCAACTGAACCCATCTTTTTGTGTCCTGGCATGTCACCCACTCGCAGATTCTCTGAAGGTGTGAAGCCGCCCAGTAAAGCCTGATGTCAGGCAAGGACATGCCCCCCTGATTTTTGGGCCTATAAAGTGTGCGTTTCCCGATCCTTGCCCGTTTTTTATTCCAGACGAAGCCCAGAAGGGACCTGTCAAGGTCGGAGAAGAAACTCGCGGGGATCCGGACCGGCAAGGCCTGGAACAGGTACAATAATCTGGGCAGAATCGTCATCTTTATTATGTTTACCCTTCCCATCCAGGAGAAGGTGGGAAGGTTACACCTCTCCAGATCAGCTCTGATTCTTCTAGCCATTGGGAGGAAGTTCAGGGCCACTATGTTGAACAAGGAGCATGGTAACTGGATTCCTAGATATGTTAACGAGGCCCTGGCCCATTTAAAGGGGAATCGGTGGAGAGAAGCATCAGAGGTTTTGGCTGAATGTATGACCTTAATGGCCCGGATAATGTTATCCCTAGCCTCTCTATGCATTACAAACCCGGTCTGATCCAGGTGCACAAGATGTGGGACTAGTGGTGACAACCTATTAGCTAAAACTTTGGCATATAGTTTCATGTCCGCGTTAAGCAGAGAGATGGGTCTATAACTTTTACAGGATAACAGGTCTTTCCCCGACTTATGGATAACAGTGATTTGGGCTTCCAATTCCCTGCTTGAGAATGCTCCCGGGTTTTCTACATCTAGTATTGTATTCTAAGCATACAGTACGTCTTGCTCCAATATAATACTTACACGTGGGTAATCCTCCGCCAGAGGGCACTGTTCACTGCAGACATGCAAAAACAGGCTCCTCCTGGCCCCTTCATATACCCAGGGACCTCCCACAAATCCCCCAGATTTCTCTGCAGTGCTGACTGCGAAGACATGAAGTATCAACTCTCTCGCAGGTGAGCGGGGCTATTACAGCCTGCCGTCCTGCGGGACTATTTCCACCCGTCCTCTTCGATAAAGATGTGCCTCCCAGCCTGGGCTGCATGGGTCGGGTGAAGGTAGGCAACGCCTTGTGTGCTCACGGAGCTACACTCCACCGCAATCCCCCACCATAGGGTAGGCGGTTTAGGCCGATGGTGAGCCTCCATTAGATGCCCCTCCCGCATTGTTGCCGTGCCCCTCATAGCGATAATCCCTGGGTGCAGGTCCGCTTCTCCCTCGCTTCCTCCCATAGCTCGGGGAAAAGAAGGGGGGGGGGGATATGTGGCAGTCCCAGTGTAATGTAACACGTTTAAGGCTGTTGATCTTTCATTTGAATTTGGGTGTCAGTGCCGCGCTCCTTGCTCCACATAAACCTTCTGGTTGCGCGCGTGTTTGTCCTTTTATTACATTAGTGTGCAGCCCGGGCAGCAGCATCATTCTCTAGTGTGAGAGCAATCTCCTTAATTACATTATGTAGGTGTGTACTATCCACTACTGGCATTCACGTTGCGCTGGTTAGAGCTTCGCACTCTTTGGGGGAGGCGGGGACTCGGCATGACGCGCCCCGCATCACAGCCAGATCAGGCCCACCCCTCGAGGTTCGCTTGGCGCCATTTTGACGGTTCCTCGAGGTTCCTATGATTTTTTTATTCGCCTGCGCATGGCATGGACGGTTCCTCGAGGTTCCTATGATTTTTTTATTCGCCTGCGCATGGCACTGACACCCCCCCTCTTATCCCATTATGTCTTTCAGACCCCAGGATTTTGGTGGCTTCTCCCGGCCTGACATATATTATAGCGGGTCCACATAACAAATTCTCCCACATTCCTAGCGGGTCTTGGGGCATCCAGGGTTGCCTATTGCGTAAATCCCTGCGGGCATACTGCTCAGATAATCACCATATGGAGGCATCTCAGAATTATGTACCCAGGGTCCCTCGGGGACATGACCGGCTGTGTACAGTGTGTGCTCAGCCCCATGCTGATGCTGACAGAGCACGGGTCTGCGGACCGTGTGCTGAACAGGCACTGACCCTGCAATCAGGTTTGCCAGTGGCTGCACCTCCCTTCAATACTCCCGTCTCCCCGGACCTAAATCTCACTCCTGATGAGTCTCACTCGAGCGGGGATGACCAGCAAGTCGTGCCGCGCAGGCTGCCTACGGCTGAGCAGGTGCTGTCTAGTTTGGCGGAGCGCTTGGGCCCTGGAAAGAAGCGGTCCCTGACGCCTCCTGGTTCTCCGGTTCCTAATGATACTGATGACTATGCTATGCAGGACCTTGATCCTTCTGATGAAGGTGAGCTATTCTCCGATTCGGGCTCCTCGGATGAGATGCCCTGGAGCCGTGATGATTCTGGGCCCGGTTCTTGGGGCCTGTGTGACACAGATGAACTACTTATTAAGATCTTTGAGGTTTTGTCTATCGCCCCTCCTGGAGAGGCTTCCAAACCTAAGAAGGAGAGTTTCCACACAGCACCGCCGCGCTTGGAATTCCTGGAACAGGAGCATTTCCAGAATCTTATATCCCAAGAATGGGAATCGCCTTGTAAACTTAAAGGGGTCCCAGGGGTCTGGGATTGGAAGTACCCTTTCCCTCCTGAAGTGGTTAACATTTAGTCAGCACCTCCTGTGGTGGATGCACCTATTATAGGGGTTACTAACCCCCCCTTCATGACAGCTCCTTATTACCGTACCCTTTGGGATGCTGAGGACCGGCACATTGACAGACTGGCTTCCCACGCCTTTTCGTGTGCAGGGACGTCGCTGCGCCCGGTCTGTGCCGCAGCCATCACTGCGGTGGCTGCCAGGACTCTCATTAGAATACTACTTGATCACTGACCTGAGGACCTCCCCTGGGGGGTATTTAATGCGCTCTCAGATTGTGATGTGTTTGTGAGTTTTATCCTCTCAGCGCTGGAAGACACCATTAAGATGTGTGCTAGAAACTCTGCCCTTGTGGTAGTTATTCGCCGCCTAGTCTGGCTGCGACAGTGGGGTGCTGACGATGATCCGAAAAAGGCTCTCACTGGCCTTCCCTTCAGAGGACGGCGTCTATTTGGGGCCCTTTTTGGAAAAAAGGGTAAGGCACCCCTACGCAGAAGGCTGTTCCGGCCTCGGGCAGGGCTAAGTCCAAATCTGCCAAGACTTCCCAAGCATCAAGGGACGCCCTCGCCCTTCTGGGGAGGGGACTGCCACAGCACCTGACTCCTATCTGGGAGCGTATCTTCTCCTTCTGGTGGTTCCAGGAGGTAGTTCCCCTGGACACAGGATAGCATTTGCTGGGCGGTCCCTCTCAGAGGTTGTCAGGGTGCTTCTAGCCCCTGTTTTCCCCTCAGGAATTGGTGCAGGCTGTACTAGGCCTACAGAGTCTGGGCTTACTTACAGGTTGCCCTTAACAGATTGGGGCTATGGCCTCTATATTAACCTTCCTCCTTCCCTCAAAATGATGAGGCAGTCTGGGCCAGGCTGGCCTATGGTAGGCTTGGCAATTCTACTCTCACAGGTAGTCCCTGTATGATATCTTTGTCTTGGGACACAGGCGCCCTGTGCAAGGGGGGCTTCTGGCCCCCTGTGGAGTTCTAGACCCTTTTCGTTCCCCCTCTGTCTTCTGGACACCGTTACTAGTCAGTGTTGCAGGACCAACCCTGCGGATTGGGGTCTTGTTTTTTGGCCTCTCTTCCGCCCCCAGGCTACTCGCCATGGCGCGGATGGGGGTGATGTCTCGGACATGCCTGTGGGGCGTCCGCACTAGGACCTACCGGGTCGTCTCTCCTTACTCCCCTACGTCCGGCCGAGTGGGTTAGTCGGCCGGCGGTGTACTCGAGGAGTTATTTGGATGGGTGCTCAGTCACCTCAATCCCTCAGGGTCCATTATTCGCTATCTCCATTCCTTGGATTCGGTTCAGGCTTGAGCCTTCTTCCTTGGCAATAAGTGGACTCCTGGTCACAGGGGCTCTGTCCCTCTTTGCTGACACCTTACTTACACCAGGCAGGATTGCAGCTGATGGGCCTGTTGGTGGCGTATCAGATGATTTCCCTTATATACCGAGCCCTTGGGCTCTTCGGCACAGTAGGTTATTGATCCTACATGGGGTTCCAGCACCCCTGGAGCTAGGTCTGTGCTCATTCCCCCTTGGTACGGTGGTTCCTCTTGAGCTGGTTATGTTCAAGGACCCTGTCAGGGGGCACCCCCTTCTTTGCTTGCATCTTCCTGTGAATGGTCACCTTGGGTGCCAAGTCTCGCAGGTTGGCGGGGGGGGGGGGGATTTCTTCCAAAACCCCCCGTGGTTCCTAGGTAGGGTCCCTTAGAGGGTCCATCTTACCTACTGGCTTTGTTAAAACAATGAGCCTTCAGTTGCCTCTATACTGCTGGGACTTCTCCTCTTTAGGACCTGTCTATTTGGGGATTCTTGGCCTGTTGGAAGACAATGGCCTGTTTTATTATTGGTCTGGAGCTTGAAGCAGGATGATTCTCCTGGAAGGTTCCTGATCCTGATTTGGGTGGGGGTCTACGTCCCCTGCTCCTCAGTGGTATTCGCTCCAATGGATGTCTTTCAGTGGCAGGTTGTGCTATCCTGGTGTCCCTCTGAGAGCCAACTAAGGTGGCTCTGTTGGGTCTCGCTTATATCACAGGGGCCCTGCCCTTGTTTTTTGCTGTCCCAGAATATTCTGACTCTGGTCATGGGGGCTTAGTAAATTTACGTATAGACTTTCTATTTTATGTCTTCTCTTCATTCACCCTGCTATGTGGGGTTCTGCGCACGGTCGTGCTGATTAAGAGACCCGTGAGATTGATGGCCCCTGGGTGGCCTAGTGAACTGTGGTTCGCAGATGCTTCTGCTGAGGTCAGCGGACCTGTACGCTCTCTCAGGTGTGCGGTCCTGCCCTTGTCAGGCTCCTTCTTATGTCGTCCCAATCTACAGAATCTAGTCTGGGGATTGACAGCTGATTCATTCACCCCTTGGAGACGGGCTTATCTTCTGGGTGACTTGGTATCTGGGGGGCTGGGAGCAAGCTTCCTTGGCTTCCTCTTCCTCCGTCTATTGTGGGTTATGGTGTACCCATATTGATTGGCATGAGTCTTGGTCTCTCCCCTGTTGGACATTCTCGGTTCCCAGGGTTCTAGAGCTGTTACAGCATAGGTTGGGGTTGGCTCCCCATCTAGGTACTCTGAAGGTTCAGGTTCTGTCCTGTCTGCCTTCCTGTAGAAGTCTGGTTCAGTCTTCCTTGTTAGGCGTTCTCTTGGGGATTGCTAAGGGGCATCTCCCAAGTAGTTCTATGGTCCCAGTTGGGATCAATTTTTACATTCTGTTGCCCTGCGGATTGTTCCCTTGGGACTTATTCTGGATGCTGTCTGAGCTGTTTTGTAGTTCAAGTCGCCCCTCCGGGGGCTGTTGCTTCAGTCAGACGTGTGCCTCTGATTACTTAGCCCTCGTTCATTATAATATATACACACCATGATGTGGTGGTATTCAGCCTTTCGCCGGACCCTTTTGTCCAAGGTGGTTTTATGATCTTTGAGTCCTTTTAGTCTGCCTATGGGCCTTATTCTTAGTAATGCTGAAGTAAGGAGTCTACATTCCCTCAACAGGTGTTGAAATTTTCCTGGTTGTTTATTGTCCCTTAGGGGGACTGATGCCCTTTGGGGTCTGCGGGCGCCTCCATATGTATGCGCCTGATCTCGTTTGCTTCCAGGGCCTATGCGCCCTTTGGACTGATCTTACTTGGATGTTTTGCCTTCCTGGTCCTGAGTAAAGGTTTCGGCTTCTTGCTGATCCTTGTTACTGAAGGGGTCCGTATCCCCGCCTGTCTGGTGGGAGACCAGTTATCTCCCCGTTGGGGAGAGTTCTAAGTTTTACCGAGGTTCCTGTTGCCTTTGGGCTGGTTAGGCCATTACACTGGCCTATTCCTTTAAGGGGGAAGAATCTCCCTCTCTTTTTATTCCGTTCTATTGGTGTTTGGGTACCTTTGGCCCTTCGGCACCAGGTTTTCTGTTGAATAAGTTGTTAGACCGCTGCTTGTTTCTGTTCATACATTTTCACAGGTTTTGTTATGGGATTGTTAGAGCCTTTGCTCATGTCGTACTTGGTAGCAAGTTTTGCAGGTGACAGTGCCTTTACTGTCTGCTGTGCCTTTTTTGTTGGGGATCCCACCCTACTTTATGGACACTGCTATTGGATGTCCCACTTGTAAGTATTATATTGGAGCAGGAACGTACTGTATGCTTAGAATAATACAATTCTGTGAAATACTCACCTGTAGAATTGGTATTATACGCATACAGTACGTCCTGCTCCACCCCACCCTGGTTTTACATTTTTCTAGATCCCCTGTATGGTGATTGTTATCATTGCTATTGTTACCAGTTGGTGGTTGGTTTCTCCCGGCTTCTTTTCTCACTGCTTTTCAATACTAGGGATTTGTGGGAGGTCCCTGGGTATATGAAGGGCCGGGAGGAGCCTGTTTTTGCATGTCTGCAGTGAACAGCGCCCTCTGGCGGAGGATTACCCACGTGTAAGTATTATATTGGAGCAAACCGTACTGTATGCGTATAATACCAATTCTACAGGTGAGTATTTCACAGAATTGTATTGTTCCAGGCCCCAACCAGTCGCGGGCCCAACAGAGCCTCAAAGGTTTTGTAGTACCTAGTCGTGAAGCCGTCCGGCCCCCGGGCCTTACCTACTGGTGTGGATTTAATAGCCTCTGACAGTTCACCCGTGTTAATTGGAGCTTCCACCAGGGCTGCGGCCTCCTCCGAGACCTTCGGCATATTTGAGCTCTCCAGGTATTGCCTAATTCTCTCCACTTTCGACACCCCCGATGTATCACCAGGTAGGCCGTAGAGGCCTGAGTAATAATTTCTAAATGTGCCTGCTATGGACTCTGAGGTGTGCTGCCTCTGCTGGGCTTCGTCTATGATTTCCGGTATAACATTTTGAGTCTGCTGCTGTTTGAGGGCTCTTGCAAGGAGGGCGCTATTTTTGTTCCCAAATTCATAATATCGTCTTTTACATTTCCTAATCACATGCTTGGCTTTCTGCCTTAATAGGGCGTTGAGAGCCTCTCTAGCTTGCGTAAGCTCGCCGAGCACACTCACTGCCTCTGACTGTTTGTGGGAGTGTTCCAGAGCATTGACCCTCTCCATCAGTCTCGCCAGCATAGCTGTGTTTTCCTTTTTTAACCTCGAGGCTTGGTTAATCAGGATGCCCCGAATAACGATTTTGTGGGCTTCCCATAGGGGCAGGGGTGAGACCTCCCCATTGTCGTTCTCATTAAAGTACGAGGTGATGCCATCCCTGACATCCTGCAGCACCACCGGATTCTGTAACAGGGATTCGTTCAACCGCCATGTAAAGGGGGAGAGGGGTCTATTCACTAGGTCCAAATCCAGGTAAACATGGGCATGGTCCGAGAATGAGGTGGGGTAAATACCGTCACCCGAGACACGTTCCCGCAAGCTATGCGAGACCCAGAGATGATCAATTCGGGAATACGTCCCGTGTACCTTCGAATTAAATGAGTAATCCCTAGCCGTGGGATTTCTAATTCGCCACGCATCCACCAGCTGTAGGCTCTGCAATCTTTTCTTCAGGGATCTCAGAGCGGGTTGTGTAATTACTGATTTGCCTGCGGAGGTGTCGATAAGAGGGTCAATTGGCAGGTTAAAATCCCCGCCTAGGATCAGTTCGCCTTCAGCAAATCTTTCGGCTTTGTCCAATGTCTGCTTGAGAAATTGAACCTGCCCCTGGTTGGGAGCATATATCGAGATCAAGGTATAGCGTTTCTGGTTAATTAGGCCTTTAACCATGACTACTCTTCCCGAATCATCAGCCCAGGAGTCTAATAAGGAGAAAGGAGTGTCTCTCGCTTTTAAGATTGCCCTCAGCGGAACAGCTGGTGAACACGTGCGGAAAATATCTACTATGCAATTTGGGAGAGGCACCTCTTTTAAAGTGCGTCTCCTGGATGAAAATGATTTTTGCCTTATATCTCCTTAACTCCTGCCACAGTATTGTTCTTTTTTTCTGGCGTGTTAAGGCCTTTCACATTTAGGGATACAACCTTTAGTGAACCCATGTTATCTGATTGCCCGAAGGCAGCACCTGGATAAGTGAATTAAAATGAGGCTGCTGCTAGAGCTTTTGGGGTTGCGGGGCGTTGGGATGGGGGGGTTGGTGTGAGGGGTTACAGTTAAGACTAGGGAGGACCAGGGATGAGGGAGTAAACAAGTGTGAAACAAACTGGGCTAACTAGTAGCCAACCGGTAAATCACGATACACGTGTTCCGGGGATGGTGCCTTTTAGCGGAGGAAGGTGTAATCCACTCTATCCCCCCGAATACGGGGTGGATAAGCAGTCCACTTCGTTCTTCCCCTCTGTGGGGACCACGGTCGTCACTAGAGGAGTGCACCTGGAGTATAGGTGGAGTAGAGGACTGGGGCCGTGACCTGCTGGGTGTGAGCCTCACTATATTTGTATCCTCACTATGATGCACTCTAGGACATGAGAGTTATGGAGGGGGGTTCAGATGGTTGGGCGGTTGGAAGCCACAGGACGGCGCAACAGGGCCATCAGCATAAGGAAATCCGGACAGCTGTGCGTCTCAGCCCGGCAGCCGCCGTAACTCCATGGCAGTGGCCAGTGCCGAAAAGGACGGCAGAGAAGCCCATGGGTAAAGTCCCACAGACGGGTCCCCTGTCAGGGAGAAGGCGGCCCGCCAGGCGTCCACTCAGAGGGCCCTGCACGGTCGAAGCCGGCCAACCACCCATACATATGAGATCAAACAATAGCTATTCAAACAGTTTCACCGTAACAACATTTCAGGTTACCAGTAAGAGGGCCGGGGGACATATGCTCCACCTGCTTGGTGGCGATGTCACTCTCACCAAATGCAATAAAGCTTGCGCTAACCTAATAGGCCAAAATGCAACAAAACAAAATACAACAACACCAGGAAGCCAGCCGGGAGACAAGTCCCGAGCTGGAACGTCCAAACAGCTGGAGTCCTCCTCAATGGGCTCTTACCATAGCGCCATCCACCTCGCCTACCTCGGTCGCCCACTCCCCAGTTCTAGATCACGGGGCAGTGGGACTTACCGACGCAGGGAGGGATCGGGAGTCTGCGCAGTAGGATCAGAGGCCTCATCTGTGGACATTAACGCCGGCGGCCGCGCGCCCCCCTTCTGCCTCCTCGAGGGCCATCGCCCACTCTTTGCGGAAGTCCGGGACAGTCCAGTCGGGGATGTCAACCATGGCCGTCTCCAGGAAGTGGAATAAGTCCGGTAGTTGACTCGGGGACTTCAACACGAAAAGATTTCCGCTATTTCTGACCATGAGCTGCAACGGGTGTCCCCAGCGGTACGTCGCCCCCCGGCTCTGAAAGATCTCCAGCAGTGGCTTCAGGAGCTTTCTCATTTGCAGTGTCCTCCGCGATAAGCCCTGCAGAATAATGACTTGTGACCCACGGAATGCGATTGGGCCCTTTTCCCAAGCTCGCCGCGTGACCTCATCTTTGATTTTAAAGAAATGGACTCTGCATATGACGTCTCTAGGCCTATCTCCCTCCTGAGGATGAGGACCAAGGGCTCGGTGCACCCTGTCAAGCTCGATGCGGTTAGTGCTGGGGAGGCCGAGGATCTCATTGAAAATTGAGATTACTGCCTCTGCAAGATCTCTCCACTCGACGGTTTCAGGAACACCCCGCAGGCGGAGATTGTTCCTCCGGTTGTGATTCTCCACGTCTTCGTGGCCCAGAAGTAGGTCTGACAGGTGTCTGCCGCTTGCCGCTTGTTGCTGTTCCAACGCGGCAACCCTCGCCATCAGCGCACTTTGAGAGCTTTCCACACCATCTACTATCCGTGTAATATCAGATACAGCTCTCTGCAGGGTCGCGAGCTCTCTTTTGATTGTGCCCTCCATTCTTGATACATATCCATCAAAATCTCCTCGGGTCGGAAGGCCTCCGAGGGCATCATTGATATTGATTTTAACCGCCTCCACTACCACACATGTCAAAAGATCAAGCGGGACAAGTAAAGACGTGTTTGGGAGGCAAGCGGCCGGTGCAAGTTCTCCCTGGGTCATATCGCAGTAAGGGATGCCCGACGTGACATTTCCTTCCGCCCGCCTCTTGGGGCTCACATTGGGAGGTTGGAGGGGGTCCATATGAGGGCCCATGGGCCCGATATCCTGTATCCCCCACCCAGGTCGTAGAGGCTCCGCTGCAGCCCCCAGGTCCTGACTCTCTGCTGCGTCACTCAAGGCAGGCGAAGAGTGAAGCGGCCACTGCGGAATGGGACTTGACGGAGGAGATAGGGTGGCCGGTGCGCTAGTGTGGCTGGGAGAGAAGATGACAACCCCGGGCAAGGGGTGTGAGAGGCCATCATACACAGGGGACGCCAGCCCCGGCGCCTCTGTACGGGGGGGGGAGGGAGTCTGGGCTAACCGAATCCGCTCCCAGGTGCCAGATGCTTCCCGCGGGGGTCCTCTCATGCGGGTTACCCTCCAGTGGCCATGGGGCTGCGAGAGCGTCCTCTGCACTGCTGACCCCCTATGACCCCGTGCTAGGCAGGTCTGGCCGTGATGCATACACTGTGGGATCTGAACAGTTGTCAAACTCCGGGGCTCAGACGGCTGGGGAAGCCCACTGACCTTTCCTCTCTCTGCTGATCCTCGCAGTGCACCCAGACTGAAACACGCTGAGGACTCGGCTCCCGCAGGCTGATGACAGCCGCTTTCTCCCCTCACTCATCTCGTGCGCTGGCAGTCTCTGCGCTCCGCGGGGGGCCCCCGCTGGCGATCCGGGGAGCAGGACTCTGCTGAAGGGGAGCAGGAGGGCCGGCATCGCTCACGTGCGGTCGCCCGATGGTGGCCGCCATCTTGGATCCCGCCGCACGGGGTAAAGCCTCGTCCCGCCCGCAGAAGAAGGAAGGTATGGAGCGATCTCGGGTCTTCCTGGGTGCTCCTTTCCCTTTCCCCCTCCTGGTCATCTGTTCTTCGGGTGTTTCAGGTATGTCCAGGTGCGCTAAATAGCTGTAGATGTGCGGAGCTCAACACAGTCACGTCCTCACGGTGCCATGTCAAGCCACGCCCCCATAATACCCGTTTTAAAGGTGAGTACTCACAAAACGGTATTTTTGACACTTTATTTGATTCAACCCTGTGATTGAAATGTTTAAACTCCAAAAGAATTATGCACACCAAACTACTGCCATAGGGCTGATGAGCTGCGTGGGACTATCTATGTATTATTATGTATTATTTATTGTTTGTAGGGTATGACTTGTATTTCCAATTAGGCACTCAAGTGCCGATCGGCATTCCCCCCCCTCCCATTTCCTGTAAGCAGTGTGGCATTCCCCCTCCCATTTCCTTATAGGCAGTGTGGAATTCCTCCCATCTCATTCCCATAGACAGTGTGGCATCCCATTTCCCTATAGGCAGTGTGGCATTCCCCCTCCTTCCATTCCCCATAGGCAGTATGGTATCCCTCATCCCCATAGGGCAGTGTGGTATTCCCCTATTCCATTCCCCATAGGCAGTGTGGCAATCTCCCATTCCCTATAGGCAGTGTGGCATTCTCCCCTCCCATTCCATATAGGCAGTGTGGCATTCTCCCCCATTCCCTATAGGCAGTGTGGCATTCCCCCCTCTCATTCTCTATAGGCACTGTGGCATTCCCCCCTCCTATTCCCTAAAGGCAGTGAGGCATTCCCCCTCCCATTCCCTATACGCAGTGTGGCATTCTCCCCTTTCCCATTCCCTATAGGCAGTGAGCCATTCCTCCCATCCCATTCCCTATAGGCAGTGAGGCATTCCCCCTCCCATTTCCTTTAGGCAGTGAGGCATTCCCCCTCCCATTTCCTTTAGGCAGTGAGGCATTCCCCCTCCCATTCCCTATAGGCAGTGAGGCATTCCCCCCATTCATCATAGGCATAAGAAAAATAAACTCAGCCACAGCCACCGGGAGGCTGGAAGATGGAGGAGCGTTGGGTGGGCAGGGTAAATGATCCCTGTCCCATACCCCCGCCGCTGTTTCTCTTGCACCGCATGCTCACACGCAAACACCCGGGTCCATGCAGTGGGTGGGTGTGGCCTGCGTCAAGTGTCCATTAAGGAGAACGGGCAGTTGCGCAGTTAACAGTTAAAGATAAAAAAAAATGATAATAAAAACGTATATTCTAAGAGTGTCACACACCCCGCTTCAAGATATTCATAACCTGTGGGTATACTGACCTGAAGAGGGCGATCTGCAGAGATGATTGGAGGAAAGTAAGCCCCTCCCGGTCCATAAATACCTGGGACCTCCTATTCACTCCCCAGTCTTCATCTCTGCAGGACGGCGAGCAAGCAGAAGATGATCTCTCCTCCTTGCAAGGGGGTTTTCCAAGGTAGCCGGGTGTGCCCCCGGCCTATATTATTTTATTCCCACTCAGACTTATTATCCCTGTTTAATATATTCAATATTCACATGCCTCCTCAGTTTTGACTGCGGTCCGGATGATGGTATTTTAGCACACATGTGCTTAGGAGCTAGGCTCTGCCGCGAGACCCTATTTAGAGGGTAGGCGGTTATGCCGGGTTGGTGACCCCGGTTTGGGATGCCCTGTCCTTAAAAATTTTACCTCAAAAATTTCCCTCATTTACCTCCTCCCTCATAGTTAGGCTGGGGGCCCTCCTTTCTTAGATTCTGAGGAACGTATAGGAGTAATCCCTCATTAATTTGGTTACACTGCTATTTGTTGTATGTGTGTCTGTTTTAAATGTAACTTTTACTGGCAACATTGTTCATAATACACCGCGGCAGCTATTGCGGTGATATGTTTTACCTCAGAAGGCGGAGGGGAGGGGCTCTCCCCTCACGCTCTTCTGTCAGGGGCGGGACCGGGCCTCTTGCAGAGGCCGCGGCCCGCGCCCTGTCTCTATCTAGCCGGGCAGCGGCTCGCAGGCAGCTGCGGGTTTCATGTGCTCTATGAGGAGACGGGGGCAGCTATACCCCGCGTCTCCGGCGGATTGTAGGTCAGCGGAGGGGAGCTTTCTCCCCTCACGCGCTGTGTCATTGGGGGCGGACCCGGACTTGCGGCGCGTCGCCGCGGCCCGCCCCCTATCTTGCCCGGGCACCACTGAGGAGCTTTGGCTCCTATCTGCCTCTCTAGGGGGGCGGGGCCGGTAAAGCGCGCAGGCCACGCCCCTCTTCTCTGTCTCTCACTGCTGTGCTGAATATAGTTACCTCACGCATCTGTGCTGCATGCTGCTGGGCTCTGGTCTGATCCGGAGGTTCTGTGAGTGGCCCTGTGGGCCTTTTGTCATTTTTATTAGTATCCAAATATAGCTTTTGGTTTCTAATTATTTTTTATCTTTTTTTCTGGTGAATTCTTCAGGGAATAGTTATAAGGGGTCCTAAGTCCCTGGGTACTTTCACTGAGTTCTTTCCTACAAAATTCCTCCCATTTAAAAAGGACACTATAAGGGCATCCCGGGTTGCTTCATAAGCGTAATTCCCTCTGTCATAGCGACTCATTAAGTTCACCTTATGGAGGCATCCCAGGAATCCGGCTCCCCTCGGGACAGTCTCGGAAGTGTTTGGGGTGTGGGGTATCCCTAACTGGGGATGATTTCTTTTTATGTATATCCTGTGCACAACACACTATTACGCGGCAGTCAGGACCCCAGGCCTCTGGGTCAGCACCGCCGGCTTCATCCTCTCCCCCTCCCATTTTAACCCGTGCTCCATGCGATGTTACCATGGGGGGGCAGTCGCAATCTGATGTATGTGCCAGATTAGCCAGTATTGAAAAATGTATTTCCTCTACGGTAGCTAAGAAGGCGCCGGCTAAGAGAAAACATTTGTCCACGGTTTCTCATTATGAATATGATGGTCTGGGTTGGTCAGATTATTCTCCAGAGGAAGGGGAGGTGTATGAGGATTCGGATAATTCCGAGGATCAACAAATTGTTGGCGCTGATTCTGATAGGGGGTCAGGAGGTTCCTTGGACACCCCTAACGTTTTGACCCAGATGTTTGAGGTTTTGGCAATCTCGCCTCCGGCGGAGGCCCCCCAACAACAAGGGGAGTTTTATGAGGAATCCAGACCGCGCTTAGAATTTCCTAATCAAAAGCATTTTGATAATATTATTTCCAAGGAATGGGAGAGACCAGCTCGGCTCCCAGGCATTCCTCAGAGTTGGGATAGAAGGTATCCTTTCCCCGCGGACACTGTTAAGCGCTGGGCTTCCCCCCCCCCCCCCCCCCCCGAAGTGGACGCCCCAATTTTGGGGTTATCCAACTCTGCAGTTTTGAATAACCCTGATTGTTCCTCCCTCAAGGATGGTGAGGATAAACGCATTGACCAGATGGCTTGTCATGGTTTTGCCAGTATTGGGGCAGCTATACGGCCAGTTTGTGCCTCATCACTGTTGGTGGTGGCTGCTAGAAGGGTGATCAGGGATTTACTGTCCTCGTCCGGCTTGGAACCAGACAGTGATGAATTTCTTGGACTGAAACGTTGTGAGTCTTTTCTTTCCTCCATTTTAACTGCTCTGGATGATTCATTGATGATGAAGAGCATGGCCTCTGCTCTTATGGTTACCATTAGGCATTCAATTTGGTTGCGCCAGTGGGCGGCAGATTTTGGGTCTAAAAAGTCTGACGTCTCTTTCCTTTGTTGATCTAAGGCTTTTTGGAGAAAAATTGGACTCAGTAG
Source organism: Gastrophryne carolinensis (assembly GCA_027917425.1). Taxonomy (NCBI): domain Eukaryota; kingdom Metazoa; phylum Chordata; class Amphibia; order Anura; family Microhylidae; genus Gastrophryne; species Gastrophryne carolinensis. The sequence goes on along the minus strand of CM051235.1, from coordinate 524,150,353 downwards.
CTAAAAGTGGAAAATTACCTCAACGTAGGAAGCAACGTCGCCCCTTTCGAGGGGCGGCTTCCTTCATCCCTTCCTTTCGGGGAGCTAGAGCGGGAAGAGGGTTTGCCTTCCCTTCTACAAGAGGAGACTCCTGGAACAGGGGCAGAGGTCGTGCCCGTTCAGGATACAGTTGGGGTTCAAAACCCAAGCCCGCTCAACAATGAGGGGGCGCCCTCACCCGCGCGGGTGGGGGGACGGCTGCGACACTTCTCCCAAGTCTGGATTCGGGAGGTCTCGGACAGATGGATCAGGGAAGTGGTGTCTTCCAGTTACATGCTAGAGTTCGAGTCCCGCCCCCCCCCCCCCCCGCGTTTCCTCACATCTCGGGTGTCCCCGGACGTACAGGCTGCATTGCAGCTCCGGGCGGCGGTATCGAGCCTTCTAGAAATGGTGGTCATTTGTCCAGTACCCCCATTAGAAAGGGGTCGGGGTTTTTACTCAAATCTGTTCACGGTTCCCAAAAAGGATGGCTCCGTGCGGCCCATCCTGGATCTAAAGATTCTCAACAAATTCATCAAGCTGCGAAAATTTTGCATGGAAACGTTGCGTTCCGCTATCCACTCTCTTCGTCAGGGGGACTTCATGACGTCCATAGATATCCAGGATGCTTACCTCCATGTTCCCATTTTTCCCGCGCACCAGAGGTTCCTAAGGTTCGCTCTGGAGGATCGGCACTTCCAATTTGTAGCTCTTCCCTTCGGTCTCACCACAGCTCCAAGGGTTTTCACCAAGGTACTTGCTGGGGTAATGGCTCTTCTCAGAGCTCAAGGAATTCGCATAGTGCCATATCTGGACGATCTCCTCATATTGGCATCGTCATTCAGCCAAGCGGAATTGGACACCAGGACGGTGCTATTCACTCTGGAGAGATTCGGCTGGGTGATCAACTACCCCAAGTCCTCTCTTCACCCGTCCAGGTTAATATCCTTTCTGGGGATGTCTCTGGATACAGATCAGGCCAGAGTGTTCCTTCCTCAGTCCAAGGTTCTTCTGATTTAGGGGTTGGTTCGGTCGCTTATGTCCATTCCTCGACTGTCCATCCGGCTAGGGATGAGACTGGTGGGTCTGATGGTGGCCTCCTTCGAGGCAGTTCCCTTTGCTCAGTTTCACACAAGGACACTACAGCTCCATCTGTTGTCGGTCTGGAAACAGGTCTCCTCAGTCGCTGGATCAATTCTTTCAGATGTCCCCCCGGGTTCGCCGCTAGCTTCATTGGTGGCTGAACTCAACCAACCTGCTGAAGGGCAGATCCTTTCGTACTCCCCAGTGGGAGATAGTCACCACGGATGCCAGCCTCTCGGGATGGGGGGGCTTCTGGAAGGATCTGCAATTTCAGGGTTTGTGGGGTCCCCTGGAAGCCCACGAGCCTATCAATGTCCTGGAATTGAGGGCCATCAGGATGGTTCTTTGTCACTTAACTCATCAACTGCGAGGTTTGCCGGTCCAGGTCCGGTCGGACAATCGGACGGCGGTGGCATACATCAATCACCAGGGAGGCACCCGCAGCAGGAATGCCCTCAAGGAAGTGTCTCTGATTCTGGACTGGGCGGAGAGCCATGTCCCGTGTATCTCGGCAGTTTACATCCCGGGAGTGGAGAATGCGGAGGCGGACTCTCTGAGCAGGCTGTCAGCCCGCAAAGGGGAGTGGTCTCTCAATCCCAAGGTTTTTCACTCAATCTGTCGCAGGTGGGGGTCACCGGCGGTGGACCTCTTTGCCTCCCGTCACAATCACAAACTTCCGTCATTTGTGTCTCTGGCGAAGGATCCTCTGGCCCTTGCGACGGATGCCATGTCTCTGAACTGGAGGGATCTGGGGTTTCTGTACCTGTTCCCTCCGTTTCCCATGGTGGCCAGAGTAGTGCGCAAGCTTGCTCTGGAGAGAGCACCAGCAATCCTGGTGGCTCCAAGGTGGCCAAGACAGGTTTGGTTCGCAGACGTGGTAAGGTTGGCAGAAGATCAGTTCGTTCTGCCCCTGCTGCCAGATCTACTCACACAGGGTCATCTTCGTTACCCGAATTTACCAACGCTGGCTTTGACGGCGTGGCTGCTGAAACCTCCATCTTGAAGGAGGAAACTCTTTCGGATGCTGTGATTCGTACTCTTATTAGTGCTAGGAAAAGGTCCTCATCGTCTGTGTACTATAGGACTTGGAGGTCTTATATTGATTGATGTGAAACCAGGGCCTTCCCTTGTAGGGAATTCTCTATTTCTAGAATTTTGGAGTTTTTGCAACATGGTCTAGACCTACGGCTCCAACTCAGTACTCTGAAGGGGCAGGTGTCTGCCCTGGCGGTGTTTTTCCAAAAGTCTTTTGCTCTTCATCCTTTGGTTAAGACCTTTTTCCAGGGGGTTACACATGTGCGGCCTCCTAGGAAGCCTCTCATTCCAGTTTGGGATTTGAACTTGGTTCTTTCTGCACTTCAGGGTCCCCCCCCTTTGAGCCTTTGCATGATATTCCTTTGTCTTCCCTTACGCAGAAGGTAGCCTTTTTGGTAGCTATCACTTCAGTTAGACGTGTTTCTGAGTTGGCGGCTCTGTCTATTCAAGCCCCATATTTTGAAAGACATCAGGACAAAGTGGTTTTCCGTTTTAAGACGGACTTCCTTCCTAAGGTGGTTTCGTCCTTTCATTTGAATCAGGATATTGTTCTGCCCTCTCTGTGTCCCAATCCCAGCAATGACAAGGAGAGGGCCCTGCATTCTTTGGATGTGGTTCGGGTTGTAAAGTATTATTTGGTGGTAACGTCTGGCTTTCGCAAGACTGATGCATTTTTTGTGGTGCCATTTGGGCCCAAGAAGGGTCTAGCACCCACAAAGTCTACCATCAGCAGGTGGATTCGTCAGGCCATTGTCGGGGCCTATTCTGCTAAGGGGAGAGACCCTCCCTTTCGTGTTACAGCTCATTCTACTCGTGCGGTTGGGGCTTCTTGGGCTTTTCAGCACCAGGCCTCTGAGCAAGTTTGCAAGGCCGCTACCTGGTCTTCTGTTCACACTTTTTCAAAGTTTTACAAGGTTGATGTTCGGGCCTCAGCGGATGCTGTTTTTGGCCGCAAAGTTCTGCAGGCTGCAGTAGTTTAAGTTGTACTTTATACCTTGTTTTGGATCCCCACCCCTTATGGACACTGCTTTTGGATGTCCCACAGGTTATGAATATCTTGAAGCGGGGTGTGTGACATACTTAGAATAATACCATTTTGTGAATACTCACCTTGTAAAATGGGTATTATAAGTATGTCACACACCCCGCTTCAACCCGCCCCTTTTTTATTCTGGATCCTTCATTTTGTGAACTTTGCGTTATGACTTATGTTTGGCTCTTCCTGGTCCCTTACCTTACTGCTTTCTTTATACTGGGGAGTGAATGGGAGGTCCCAGGTATTTATGGACCGGGAGGGGCTTACTTTCCTCCAATCATCTCTGCAGATCGCCCTCTTCAGGTCAGTATACCCACAGGTTATGAATATCTTGAAGCGGGGTGTGTGACATACTTATAATACCCATTTTACAAGGTGAGTATTCACAAAATGGTATTTTCGGCATTTAGGTAGTCAAGGGAAATATACACAACGTGAAAGGTCACTAGGTGGCACTATTGGATCTGTTTGAACCATACACCAAACAGCCCTGTAAAAATTGTTTAAGAAAGAGAAGAGACATTTGAATATAAGTCAAGTATCCATATTTCTTGAGAGGTTGTATCCTTGTGGGTTCTCTGACAGGGCACCAGATGTTAACTTGTAGCAAATAAATGTGGGCTAAGGAGATATTCAACTGCTTCCAGCTTATCTGGGAAATCTAGGGTGTCCACAGATAGGGGCAGTCAGCACCTCTCTGTGTTTTTCGTGAAATAAATTCTAAATGTATTGCGCTACCGTGGTTTAAATTACTATAAATATTTACATTATTAACCGCTTAACACGTATACACGATTAGTGCAAAAAAAATCATATATACACGGAGCCACAATAAGTCCACTATAATTTTTAAACCAGTTCATAGATCAGAACATTTTCGAACAGATATCAGAAGTTCAACACTGTAACACGGATCACACTTGCATGCCCATCACCTCTCAATCCAATCTGCTTACCAGAAATGATGACAAAACAGGAAGTGCCTTCTGACTGTGCTGCTCTGCATTCTGGGATTGCTGACCTTTTCCTGACCCCAGCTATGCTCTGTCTGAGCAAAGCACAGCTATAACCTGCCCCCCTGTACTCTATCCCACTCTCCTCTCCTCAGTAAGTGTGATGCTTCTGAGTCAAGATGGCGGAACAGAGTTGCAGCCCATTGGGGGAAAGAATAAGTAAATGACTAAAAACTTAAAATATATTAACTTTAGATGCTGGGGATACATTTTTTTAAGGGTTTGGGCTTTTCAATAAATCGTGGTGAAAGTCCGGTTTAAATCCCTGTGATGACTTTTTTGGCCAGGCAGTGTATTTATTAGGAAGAAATGTAATTTACTGGCTCAGGTGGCAGTGACAGCAGCGCCAATGCAGGCATCTCCGGGGTCAGCATGCATGTTCACATCTGTTGTTTGCACTTTCTCCTGTGCTTGCGTGGGTAGCGCTTGATGCTGCACTGGCGTGAGTGACAACAACCATTGCGTGGCAGCAATTGCGGTGGCCAGACCAAGTTACTGCACATGTGTCAATTTAAGGAGACTGATTCACAGGTGTAATGTAGTTAGTATGTGCCAACCAGTGTACCCAGGGGGCCTTTATAAGGAGGCCTCTGGCTGCAAAATAACACCAGAAGATTCCAATATTTACACTTGCTGTGCCTACTTTGCAAGAAACTTATGAATATATGATCTTTTTGAAGATCAAATATACAGCACATGTTTGAGTAATTAAATATATTTTTAAAGAAAATTTGACTAATTATTCAAAAACTGAAAGACCAGCCTCAAATACACGCCTGGCAAATTTAGCTCAAGAACAAACATGGCTAATTATATTGTCAACCCTCTCCACCAGTAATTATTCGGTGATTATTTTTGGCACAGATTGTGCGTATGGCATTAAATGTTGTGGCAACAAATGTTATATTATTATAAATCCAGTCATTAGCATAGGATAGGACTCGAGTATGATTTATGCGCTGCTATTATCCCTATTTAAAGTGCTTTGACCTCTTCACAGAGTCAATAGTAATGCTGTTATGAGTTTGCGATGAACGAATGATCCCACACAGTGTAATGACAGCAATTTAATGGTTGTGTCATTATGTCTCTATATTCAACCAAAGAGGGTTTTTTTGAAAAATAAAATATTGTGTAATTTATAGAAACTTAATACATGAACGAAGGGTGGGGATATTAAATAGATAATGGGGTCATGAAGATCCAGCACTGTTTAAAAATAAAATAGTGGTCAGTTTAATTCCAAATCAAGACAATAACAATGTTTATTCTCTCTGTGTGAATCCTTTATAGCAGGGGTGCACAACCTTTTTTGGTCTAGAGGCCACATTGTCGTATTGTTCCACTTCAAGAATATATATATATATATATAATATATATGTAATATATATATAATATTATATATGCAAAGGTTAGCCGAGGTGGGGTGAAATGAAGTGGAAGAGGCAAGATTATCAGAGGTGGGTAGAGTTAAGGTGAGAAGGAGTGGACAAAAGTAAGGCAGGGAAAGGCCATTTTTAGCAAAGGTTAAGTGGAAAGAAATGAGATGGGCAGAGGTGGGTAGAGGTGAGGTGGGCAGAAGTGAGATGGTAAGAGAAGCAATGGACAAAAGTGAGGTCGGTAGAGGGGAGATAGGAAGAGGTGGGGTGGGAAGGAGTGGGCAGAGGTAAGGCAGGGAGAGGAGAATTTAGCAGAGGTGAGGTGGGCAGAGCTGTGTCCAAAATGACTATTTTTACTGGGAGGCAGAATTTCCCAGAGCACATTGCGATGCACAAATAGTATCTGCTCTGCAATATAGACAGTTTATTAATCAGTTTACATAGCGGTCCACAATTATTAGCAAGGGTTAAGTGCTATCTGCTTATTCTAAGTGTGCCATACACTCCACTTCGATCTTCATGACATCTGGGTAATCTCCAGTAGAGGGCGAACTTCTGCAGAGAGGAATATGCAAAAAAAGAAAGCCCCTCCCGGTACATATATACCTGGGACCTCCCACCAATTCCCCAGTTCCTTCTCTGCAGGGAAGGCGACAAGACAGAAGATGAAAACTTCTTTACTTACAGGTAAGCCGGGCTCGCGCCCGGCCGTCTATTGTCCCTATTACTGCCAGGACCCTTTCTAAATTGCCCCTATATTGAGCCTCCCAGCTTAGGCTGCGGGTCCTGGTGAAGGTAGGAGCACCCTATGGGTGCAGAAGGAGCACTGCTCCACTGTGAGACCTCACTATGGGGTAGGCGGTTATCCAGGTTTCTTGGTGATCCTGGTGTGGGATGCCCCGTCCCTCTATGCTTATGGCCGGATTCTGGCAGAGTTCCCCCCCCCTTCCGGGTCCCTGATTCCCCTCCGGGGGGGGGGGGGGGGGTTGCCTGGCCTGGCCGTTATTTCGTCTTACCCACATATGCCCCTGTGTGTGTTGGTGTGGTGTTCACTGTGTGTGTGTGTGTGTGTGTGTGTGTGTGTGTGTGCGTGTGGCAGACAGGGAGTGTTTTTACTGAGGCATGTCAGGGCTGTGGCAGCCTGGGGGAGCTTCTCCCCCTCAGGCTGTGTTCGGGAAGGCGCGATTTCTGTGCTCGTTTCTAGGGATCCGCGTTGCTGGGAGGGGGGCGTGGCCTCGGCGAGCGCGCGTTCTGCGCTGGCCCGCTCTCCCCCTGCTCTCCCTCTTCATGCATGAGGCTTCATGGGGGCCATCTTCTATCAGGATCTGAGCTGCGTTCTGTGTGGTAAGGGCCGGATGGCCCAGTTCCTCAGCTTGTATGGGGGCCCCCACTGGTCGCGTGTGTGTGTGTGTGTGGTTTTTCACATGTCTGGCTGGGATACAGTTAGTATGTGTATATATAATATACCTTTTTATAGGCATATACTGTAAGATTATTGCCATATTATCTAGCATTGCATTTATGTTGCCTGTTTTGTGTGTTACAGATTGCCCTGTATATGTGCATATTAAGGGGTCCCTCCTGGTCCTGGGGTCCCTAGTGTAAAATTGTTCACCTCAAATCCTCCCACCGGGACTTTTAAGGGGCATCCCAGGTTGCTTAAGCATAAATTCCCTGTGGTCTTGCGACTGACCACAAAAATTCACCATATGGAGGCTCCGCAGGATACTGGGCTCGGGCTCCCTCTGGGACAATCCGGGCCATGTGGGGGGTGTGGGGTATCCTATACGGGGGAGAATGTGCTGATCAGTATACCATGCGCACAAAAGGCCATAACGCGGCAGTCTGGTACCCAGCCTTCTGGGTCGGCTCCTCCCGCTTCATCGCCTTCCCCTCCCCACCTTATCCGTACCCCAAGTGACATTGGTACCAGTGGGGAGTCGCTTTCTGATGTTTGGGCTAGGTTGCCCAACATCGAGAAAATTATTGCTAGCAGGGTGGGCAAGAAGGCCCAGGCTAAAAAGAGACATTTGTCGTCGGCCCAGCCCTTGTGGGATGTTGACGACGATTACGCTGATTTGTCAGATTATTCCCCGTTAGAGGAGGGGGACTTGTATCAGGAAACAGAGGCTGACTATGTTCAGTCTGGGAATGCCAATGTCGGGTAGGCGCTGGGGGATGCCATAAATACGGCCACTGTTTTGTCACATCTATTGGAGGTGTTGGATATTGCACCGCCTGAGGCGCCCCCTCTCAAGAAGGGGGAATTTTTTGGGGCCTGCAAGCCCCGTCTGGAATTCCCTACCCAGGGTCATTTTGATGCGCTGATCCTTAGAGAATGGGAGAGGCCCAGTTTGCTTCCTGGGGTGCCTCAGGGATGGGATAAGAAGTATCCTTTTCCGGTGGAGACGGTTAAGCGCTGGTCTTCTCCTCCCGAGGTCGACGCGCCAGTTTTAGGTTTGACCAACTCTTCTGTGCTGAACACCCCTGACGCCACTTCCCTTAAGGATGGCGAGGATAAGCGCCTTGATCAGATGGCGTGCCACGCATTTGCCAACGTGGGCTCGGCCCTGCGGCCTGTTAGTGCATCTGCCCTGGTGTCGTTTGCTACCAGGTCTCTTATCAGGGACTGGCTGAATAACGCTCAGTTTGATCCAGCTGGCTCTGAGTTCGCTATCCTTAAGAAATGCGAATTGTTCATGGATTTTGTCATGGCTGCGATGGAAGATTCTATTGTCATGTGTAGTAGGACTTCAGCCTTACTGGTGGCTATGCGCAGATTGGTCTGGCTCCGCCAGTGGACAGCGGACGTTAGGGCCAAGAAGTCGCTCACAGCTCTCCCCTTCTTGGGTTCGCGGCTGTTTGGAGATAAATTGGATGCTGTTGCTAAAGGAGGTAAGTTACCTCAATGGAGGAAACTGCGCCGCCCCTTTGGGGGGGGCTGTCTCGTTCACTCCTTCCTTTCGAGGGGCCAGAGCAGTTAGGGGTTTGGCCTTCTCAGGTGTCAGGGGCTCGTCTTGGAACAGAGACGCCTGCCTGGGGTTTCCAAGCCCAAGCCTACCGTTAAACCGGCTCAGCAATGAAGGGGCGCCCTCACCCGCAAGGGTGGGGGGACGGCTGCGGCTCTTCTTCCAGGTCTGGGCCCGGGAGGTCACAGACAATTGGATCTTGGAAGTGGTCTCCTCCGGGTACAAACTGGAGTTCGAGTACTGGCCGCCCCCAAGATTCTTACGGTCTCGGGTACCCTCGGACCCTCAGGCTGCACAGGGGCTCCTGTTAGCAGTGAAAAACCTTCTGGACATGGGGGTTATATGGCCGGTGCCTCTGTCGGAGAGAGGCAGGGGTTATTACTCCAACCTTTTCACGGTTCCCAAAAAGGAGGGTTCGTGAGACCCATTCAAGATCTCAAGGTTCTCAACAGGTTTATCGGAGCCAAAAAGTTCCGCATGGAGACTCTGCGCTCGGCTACCAATTCCCTTCGCCAAGGGGATTTTATGACTTCCATGGACATCAAGGATGCGTATCTGCATGTTCCGATTTTTCAGGCACATCAGAGATTCCTCCAGTTTGTGGTGGAGGATCAACATTATCAGTTTGTAGCTCTTCCCTTTGGTCTGACCTCGGCGCCGAGGGTCTTCACCAAGGTCTTGGCGGGCATAATGGCTCTGCTCAGGGCATTCGCGTTGTGCCTTATCTGGGCGACCTGTTGGTCTCAGCTCCTTCCCTCCGTCAGGCGGAGCTGGACACCCACCAGGTGGTGTCGATCCTGGAGAGGTTCGGGTGGGTGATCAACCGCACCAAGTCTTCTCTCTCCCCGTCTCGTGTGATTTCATTTCTGGGGCATGAATCTGGATACCATTCTGGCCAGAGTGTTTCTGCCCCAGACCAAGGTGCAGGGGATTCAGGGTCTGATCCGCCTTCTTCTGGCCAGTCCTTGTCCCTCTATCCGACACGGGATGAAACTGGTGGGTTTGATGGTATCCTCCTTCGAGGCGGTTCCGTTTTGCACAGTTTCACATGAGATCTCTTCAACTTCACCTATTGACGCATTGGGACAGGTGTCCGCAGTCATTGGATCAACCTTTCAGGATGTCTCCCAGGATTCGGCAGTCCTTTCGGTGGTGGCTGGACTCAAGCAATCTGGTGAAGGGCAGATCCTTTCTGGTCCCTTGTGGGAGACGGTTACCACGGATGCCAGCCTGTCGGGCTGGGGAGGTTATTGGAAAAGTCATCAGTTCAGCGGGTTGTGGGGTCCCCAGGAGGCTCACACCCCCATCAATGTCTTGGAGCTCAGAGCCATCCGACTGGTTCTGGCTCGGCTGACCTCACATTTACGGGGCCTACCGGTTCAGGTTTGTTCGGACAACTGAACGGCGGTAGCTTACATCAATCACCAAGGAGGGACTCGCAGCAGGAGTGCCCTCAGGGAAGTCTCAATGATCCTGCACTGGGCAGAGAGCCATGTTCCTTGCCTTTCGGCAGTCTACATTCCGGGAGTGGAGAACATGGAGGCGGATTCCCTGAGCAGGGGATCCTCTCGCCATGGGGAGTGGTCTCTCAACCCCGAGGTTTTTCTAGATCTTTGCCGCAAGTGGGGGACTCCGGAGGGGATCTCTTTGCCTCGAGGCACAATCTCAGGATCCTCTGTCTCTGGCAGTGGATGCCTTGTCACTGGCTTGGAAGGAGTTGGGTTTTCTGTACCTGTTTCCACCTGTCTCCATGCTGGGCAAGGTAGTTTGCAAACTGGTTCTAGAAGGGGCACCTGCGATTCTGGTGGCTCCAAGGTGGCCAAGAAGGGTTTGGTACGCAGACGTCGTAAGGATGGCCGTAGACCAGTACCGGCTTCCCTTGTTGCTGGACCTGCTATCTCAGGGTCATCTACTTTACCCCAATTTACAAACGCTCTCTTTGACGGCTTGGCTGCTGAAACCTTCATCTTGAAAGAGGAAGGTTTGTCTGAGGCTGTTCAGACCCTGATTAGGGCTAGGAAGCGGTTCTCTTCTGGCATTTATTGGAGGTCCTATATTGATTGGTGTGAGGCTAGGGCCTTGCCTTGCAGAGTTTTTTCGATACCCAGGATTTTGGAGTTTCTTCAGCATAATCTGGATCTTGGGTTCCAGCTTAGTACTTTGAAAGGACAGGTTTCTGCTCTGTTTTCTTCCAGAGGTCTTTTGCCTTACACCCGCTGGTTAAGACCTTTTTCCAAGGGGTCGCGCATGTGCGGCCCCCTCGGAAGGCTGTGTTTCCTGTTTGGGATTTGAATTTGGTTCTTTCGGCTCTGCAGGGTCCTCCTTTTGAGCCGTTACAGGATATTGCTCTTTCGGTTCTCATTTAGAAGGTTGCTTTCTTGGTGGCTATTACCTCGGTTCGGCGTGTCTGATTTGGCGGCCTTGTCGATTCAGGCCCCTTACTTTGAGGTGGAAAGCAGACACCACCTTAGGAAGGAAATCCGGCTTAAAACAAAAAACCACCTTATCCTGGTGTCTCTCAATCAGGATATTGTTCTCCCTTCCTTGTGTCCTAAGCCTAAAAATGACAAGGAGAGGGTTCTGCACAATTTGGATGTTGTTCACTGTGTGAAGTACTATTTGCAGACTACTTCTTCCTTCTGCAAGACGGACGCTTTTTTCGTGGTGCCCTGCGGGCCCAGGAAAGGGTTGGCACCTGCTAAGTCTACGATTAGCAAATGGATTCGTCAGGCCATTGTTGGGGCCTATTCTGCTAAGGGGAGCCCCCCCCCCCATTTAGGGTCACTGCGCACTCTACTCGTGCTGTTGGTGCATCCTGGGCTTTTCAGCACCAGGCTTCTGTTGAACAAGTTTGTAAGGCTGCTACTTGGTCTTCCGTTCATACTTTTTCCAAGTTTTACAAGGTTAATGTGCGAGCTTCAGTGGATGCTGTTTTTGGCCGCAAAGCTCTGCAAGCTGCAGTGGTTTGAGTTGGTGCATTCTTTACTGTTTTTGGTTCCCACCCATGACGGACACTGCTATTGGATGTCCCATATGTCATGAAGATCGAAGTGGAGTGTATGGCACACTTAGAATAATACCGTTTTGTGAGTACTCACCTTTAAAACGGGTATTATGAATGTGCCATACACTCCACTTCGCCCCACCCCTTTTTTTCTTGTATTCTGGGGCTTTTATATGGTGAACCATTGGTTTGATTGTTAAGGTTTTAATTGGTTCTTCCTGGTCCCTTTACTGCTTTTATACACTGGGGCATTGGTGGGAAGTCCCAGGTATATATGGACCGGGAGGGGCTTTCTTTTTTTTGCATATTCATCTCTGCAGAAGTTCGCCCTCTACTGGAGATTACCCATATGTCATGAAGATCGAAGTGTAGTGTATGGCACACTTATAATACCCGTTTTAAAGGTCTATAGCTGCTTGGAACAATGAGATGCACACAGCGTAGATTTTTTTGTGGATTTTTTGTTTAGGGTGTAAGTAGGTATGCTAAATGGAACATCAGTCTGTCGGAGATGTGAACCATGTTGTTTTCTGTGGACCTCAACCTACTCTGTGTTTTGCACAAGGCCTCCTTTTTTGTTTGCTTTCAGAAATAGGCCACTGTGTGAACGGCAATATAAATTTGACACCCAAAGTGATCCGGAAACTGAACTTACAGACACTCTCGGGGGGGTGGGGGGGGGGGGAAATGTTCTGGATTGATAGTCGGTGCAGATGTTCATTTTTTTGATTCACTTTCTTTGGCATGCCCCCCATAGTTTCTGAGAACATCTTGACATCTGCGTTGCATGGAGTTGACCAACTTTTGGTACCTCTGAACTGGTATTTGAATCTAGGATGGTTGGAATACATTCCACAGCATTTTGGGGTTTTGCCTTATGAACCACATATGAGATTGAGGTCAGGGATTTGGCTGGCCACTCCATTACCTGGATTCTCCGTAGCTAAGATGTGTACTTATCGGTTGTTGTGTAGCTTCTTCTTCTTTAACATACTTTTAGCTCTTCAAGTATTTTAATATATCCAAAAAGTGCTTTGTTAAATGGAAAGTATTTCCATGGGGCATACAAGCCAAGGATATTAGAATTTCTCCCAGAATCCCTTGCAGTAGACGGGCCCATGCAAATTATCTTTTTACAACTCTTAAAGCTATATCCATACTTGGCGTTTTAGGAAAGCACTCTCTGCCTTGTACCTTTTTACATAGAGGACATTTTGATCTCTTTAATCCCCCTATACTGCCTAATATGGGTCTCTCCATAACCAAGTTTGTGATAATTTATTCAAATTGATTCATAACCTTTCATATGTGATAAATATGCCCAACATCTTGGTATGAGAAACATCCCTATAGTTTAGTCTGTCACCACCATACTTAAAGAGGAACAATAGTTCACAATAGTTCATGGGGAGTTAGTAAAAACTCTCCAGACCTGGCTTGCCCACGCCTCGGCACGTTTTGAACTCGCCTATCCAGCTGCATTGTGCTCCCTCCTTTCCCTCCCCTGTCCTCCATAGGGCAGCGCCATCTTGGATTCCCAACATACACTGCACCTGCCTTCAGATCTTGGTCATGTGCATTATCATTGCATAGGCTGCAATGGCACTCCGCAAAGAAGAGCACAAGATCTAAGGGGTGCCAACATCTAAAAGGTAGTGAGGGAAGGGGGAGAGATGTTATCACAGGTACAGAAAAAGTGGACCAACACCGAGAGGTGATCGGCCCGGAAATCTATAAGATTCCCGGGCCGATCACCTCCCACCCCGCGGGACATCCGAGATCGGGATGTCCCGCGGGGGGGAAACCCCCCCAAACACCCCGAATCACCTACCTTCTCTTCCGCCGCCGCCTCCCTCGCGCCCCTCTAGGCGTGCGCGCCCCCGCGCCGGCCGTCTGTGAATGGCCGGCACGGGCGCGCGCGCGCCGAAAGTGATGCGAGGGAGGCGGCGGCGGCGGAAGCCGCTTGGACGTTCCTGTTCCCCGCCTGGACGTTGGCGGGGATTGGGCCGGGCAGTCACGTGGGAGCGGGGAGAGGTGAGTTTATTGGGGTTTCTGGGGGGTTTCACACAGCGGGGCACCCCCGATCGGGGTGCCCCGCCGAAGTGGACCAAAACCCAGGATAGTCAAAATCCTGGGTGTTGGTCCACTTTAAGTGTCTTAACAGTGTACTTCAGTACTCGGCGGTTGTCTGACATACTTTCTGAGGCGACTAGACTGAAAAAGAACACTTACGCTTTCATTAGTCCACAAAATCTTGTGCCATTTAAAGCGGAACAAAACCCGGGAATTTGACTTTACAGGGATTTGTTACATGTCCCCGGGATGTCCTGCTGTGTGAAACTCGACAGAACGCAAAGTAAAACGTACCTCTCCTCACTCCAACAGTGCATGGGCGGGCTCTCGTCCAATCAGAGCCTTTTGTGCACGCAGCTGGGGATGCGGCAGCAATGGCTCCCCATTATAAACAACCTTTCAGCAAATGGTTCTGAGTGGACAAGAGCCTGCGCTTGCACCATTGGAGTGGAGAAAGGTGAATTTTTACGGGTGTCCTGGGGGGTTTCAGAAAGTGTTGCATCTTGATTCTGGATTCCCTGGGGAAAACCCAGCAGCTGGACCTGCAATCTTGTAGATTCCAGGTCGCCGCTGGTTGATTTTGTTCCGCTTTAATTGGCAGTACATTCCAATACCAACCTGTAGTTCAGGTACGAAATTGCCTGGTCTGCCAGTGGAAATGAGAGTCCAATCCACATACAGGACCCCAGTGACATAAAAGAAGGTATCCATAGTCTAAACATCTCTATGTTAACAAAGGTCTATTTGCTGGAAGCGGGTCATCTTTGGCATATCTGTTAAAGAATGCTGCTTGCTATGTAAACCCCGTTTTTCCTGTCACTTGATTTTATTGATCTGAATCTCTTTCCAGATATGTTGTAAGAGACAATATCAGTGCCCGTTGAGTGAGGACTGAAATGGGAAATAACATTTACAAGCATTTTGGAAGTTGTAACTTTTGACGTTCATCAGCAATCTGCTCAGGAAGAGGTACCTTTGGTCTGTAGACATAGCAGCCATACAGGAAAGAAGGGTTTGCCTAATTTGAGTCATTACCTGCAGGCCGAGTTGTTCCACACTTATGATGCTGACCAACCCTGCTGTGGCCATGATAACACTAAACCCCTAGTAAAAACATCTGTGCTTGTTGAAACATAATTTCCCAGTTTGTACTTCTATATTTATAGCTGATCTCCTGCTTAGTCCTGGGAGTTGCGCCACTTCTGCACACAGCTTCTTTCCTCGATTAAAAATGCAAAGGATGATGTCTGATCTATTTTATTGTATGGATTTCTAGTAATATACTAGTCCTTTCGGCATCAAACAGGAAGATTTTCCTCTGGATGTCACCAATTTTTAAAAGCCAAGAACCAGTGTACGAGCAACCAGAACCCTGTGACCAATAGACATCAAAGGTTGCACCCAGCATTAAAATGTTTTTTAGACCACCATTAGATATTAGATGGAACTGGTGAAATCAACAAAACGTTTTTTTCATTTTAGTTTTTTTTTAAGCAAGTAGATCAATTGACGTCAAACGTCATTACATGAAATACGCATTTTGTTGTGAAACCAAATAATACACATATTAAACTTTCCTATAATAAATGTCAAGTGACTGATATATTTATGTTAACACCCTTCAACAGTTAAGGTGGAGTATTGTGATTAAATCATCTATTAAAACAACTAACCCATTTAGCTGCCACACGTATTCAGCAACTCAAGCAAGAGCAAGGTAAGGAACAAAACGGCTGCATAAATGGCAAGGAAATGCAGAGATTTAAGATGTTGCAGATACAGAGATGTATAGCTATTTGAAATATCTCTAAACCAAAATCGGCCAGCCTAGGAGCATATGCCAGTCCCCTAATTATGATTGCTACTCTGATGTTGTTTTTTATATGTTACAGTACAGGGAGTGTATGTACTGGCACCCTAGCATTTAAGGGGGTATAGTTGTTTAAATAGATACTGGGGGGGGGGCAGTGGCAGACTGGGGCCAAAAATCACCCTGGGATTTTACCAGCACCTGGCCTGCCCATGACCAGCCAGTGGCATCTCTGCTGCTCCCAGGCCGGTAAACTAGTGTGCTCCAAGACTGAGGCTATATCATTAAGGTAAAAACATGGGCTGGGGTTGCTTGGGTGAGGGGATAGAGTGCTGAAGAGGATGGGTGGCTGGGATTGGATGGGAGTGTTAGTAAATGTAGCAGCCATCATCAGGGACAGTAACAGGCGCAGATTTGTTAGTGGGGAGCTGCTCACTGCACATTAGCTATTAAGCCAAGCCGCTGGAAATGAACCCGCCCCATAACGTGGTGTGCAAAATCCCCCCCCTACCCAGAGCCCCATAACAGGCAGTGTGCAACCCCCCCAATGCAACCCTTCCAGACCTCATAACAGGTAGTGTGCAGATTCCGTGTTGGTCTGGGATGCCTGGGGGCCACCAGTAGAATAGCAGATCGCCGGTTTGAGACTCCATCCATGTCAGTCCTGATGGGCGCGATCAATGTGATTGAGGATGCCAGCAGCATGAGCCTGCTAGATCCAGCATCCAGAACTGTTGCCTGCTGTCTGGCGCCTCTGGACTTCCTCGTTCGATTTGCTTCTGCTGGAAGACACAGTCAAAGACCAATCTACTGGCGAAAGGCAGAGGGGAGCGGGGCGGGGCACCTGCCCCGGGTGCAGCAGGTCAGGGGGCGCCAAAGGGGGGCATGAGAAGAAGTGCGGATGCCATTTCAAATCTTTCCCCCGGGTGCCAGAAAAGCCTAGCTACTCCTCTGGCGATAGGGTCCTACTTCCTTTTCGGCTGGCATCAGGCTCTGATCACTCCCCACTGAATGGAGGGGCATGTTTACCCCAAGGTTTGGCTTATGTGTAGGAGTCTATCAGCATGGCATACCGAGACTTGCCAATCTTGGCCCATTCTTCCTTCTAAAAGGTCTCCAAATATGTCAGATTGTGAGTACATTTCATGTATACCTCAAGTCAACCCACAGCTCTGTGGATGATGCATTTTACCTCTCCACGGCACGCCCCTCGAGGTCTGCGGACGCCATTTTGTCTCCTGCTGCGTGCTGCTGGCTCTCTGCGGTCCGTGAGTAACCCCGGTGTGGTGATTTTTTTCTGTTTTTTTTCTTATGCCTTATTCTCATGGGAATGTTTGATTATGTCTTTCAGGCGGGTTAAAGCTTCGGTCCTGTGGTTTCTCCCGGCCTTCTCCCCTCATTATCTCCCACTTCCCTAGCGGTTTATTGGGGCATCCCTGGTAGCTCTTTAACGTTAACCCTTACTGGCCTACTGTGCCATTCAAATCACCATATGGAGGCTTCTGGGGATAATGGGCCTGGGGTTCCTTCGGGACAAGCCCAGCTATTGTTGCGTGTGGGGTATCCCCAATTGGTGATGTCAGGGTATGTGTATCCTGCGCCCAGCAGGTACTTGCATTGCAGTCTGGGTTACCTGTTGCTGGGCCTGCGCCCCCCCCCCCCCGGGCTTCGCCTACTCCCCCCACGCCTACATCTGACCCCCTGTGAGGTGCATACCAGCGGGGAGTCTCAGCCTGATTTTGCTGCACGGGTGGCCAGCATTGAAAAAACATATTGCTGGGTCTGCCCCGCGTAAGGCTTCTGCTAAAAAGTGGCATTTATCTCCCGCCGTTTCCCTCTTTCCTGTGGAAGCTGAGGGAATTTTTGACACTACTGGTTATTCCCCTGGAGGAGGGGGAATTGTTCTCTGATTCAGAATCATCTGAGGAGCAGCCTAGGGGTTATGGTGGTACAGGGTCTCCCTTTGGGGAAGATCCATGGTCCTCAGATGACACTGACAGGCTTTTGGCTCATATTTTTGAAGTGCTCTGTATCGCCCCTCCTGCCGTGACTCCGCTGCAGCAGGGTGAGCTTTTTCATACGGTTAAACCATGTTTGGAATTCCCTGAGCAGTCGCACTTTAATAATCTGGTGTTCAAAGAATGGGAGCGGCCTAGCAAGCTGCCAGGGGTGCCCAAGAGTTGGGACAAAAGTTATCCCTTTCCTGCTGATGTGATTAAGTGTTGGTCATGTCCTACCGAGGTGGATGCGCCCGTTCTGGGGCTGTCCAATACATCTGTCATGCATTCTCCTGACACTACTACCCTGAGGGATGGTGAGGACCAGCGCATGGACCAACTGGCTTGCCATACTTTTGCCTGTGTGGGGACCGCGCTACGCCCGGTTTGTGCCTCTGCCATTACAGCTATTGCTATTAAGGGTTTGCTTAAGAGTCTCTTAGAGGGGGCCTCTGATTACGCGGGAGGAGAAGAGTATAGATCTCTCCTGCTTTGCTATGAATTTGTTGCATATGTTCTGTCTGGCATGGATGATGCCATTAGAATGTGTGGTAGAACTTCTGCCCTGTTGGTAGCTATACGCCGCTCTGTCTGGCTACGTCAGTGGGTAGCTGATAATGCTGCTAAGAAGGCTCTCACTGGTTTCCCTTTCAAGGGCCTGCACCTCTTGGTAAACACTTGGATTTGTTTGCCAGGGGTGGTAGGTTACCTCAACGTAGAAGGCCCACCCGGTCCTTTCGCGAGATGGGTGCTTTTATCCCATCCTTCCGTGGTTCCAGACTGGGCCGAGGAGTTTCCTTTACTGGCGCCCGCGGAGATCACTGGGGAAGGGGCAGAGGACGTGGCCGTCCTGGCCTCTCCTGGGGTCCCAAGATAAAACCCTCACCCAAGCCCCCTCAGGCATGAAGGGGTGCCCTCGCCCATCTGGGTGGGGGGGACGGCTTTGGCTCTTTGCTCATGTCTGGAGGCTTCACGTCTCAGACCGGTGGATTCAGGAGGTAGTGTTCTCCGGTTACAAGATAGAGTTTGCAGCCTGGCCGCCCCCAAGATTCATCAAATCCCGGATGGCTCAACACCCCCTGTCAGCTCAGGGTCTGTGCTTTGCTGTCCAAAACCTTCTGGAGTTGGGGGTCATCTGCCAGGTGCCTTTGAGGGAAAGGAGCAGATGCTACTATTCCAATCTTTTCACTGTTCCCAAAAAAGACGGGTCCATCAGACCTATCCTGGATTTAAAGTGCCTCAACAAATTTGTCAGATCCAAACACTTTCGCATGGAGACTCTGCGCCTAGCTGTCTTTTCACTACACCCAGGGGACTTCCTGACCTCTTTAGACATCAAGGATGCTTACCTTCATGTACCAATCTTTCCAGGTCATCAGAGATTCCTCAGGTTCGCTCTGGAGGATCAGCACTATCAATTTGTGGCCTTGCCTTTCGGTATCACCTCGGCTCCCAGGGTATTCACCAAGGTGCTGGCGGGCGTACTGGCTCTGCTGAGATCTCAGCGGGCCGAGCTGGATACTCGGCTGGTGGTGTCCACACTGGAGTCCTTTGTCTGGGTGATCAACCACCTCAAGTCTTTCCTGTCACCGTCAATGTGAGGTCTTTGCTGGGCATGACTCTGGATACATCTCAGGTCAAAATTTTTCTCCCTCAGCAGAAGGTGGAGAGTCTTCAGGCCCAGGCCAGGTTCCTTATGTCTTGCCCTCATCCCTCCATCCGGCAGGGGATGCAGCTGGTGGGCCTGATGGTGTCTTGCTTCAAGGCGGTTCCATACGCTCAGTTTCACATGAGACCTCTTCAACTTCACCTCTTGTCAGTTTGGGATCGGGACCCTCGGTCCCTGGATCAGGTGTTAGTTCTGTCCCCTCTGGCCAGACGGTCTCTTTCGTGGTGGCTGGACTCAAGAAACCTGTTGGTGGGCAGACCCTTTCTGACCCCGTGCTGGGAGACAGTCACCACAGATGCCAGTCTGACAGGTTGGGGGGGGCTTCTGGAAATCCCTGAAATCCCAGGGTCAGTGGGACCCTCAGGAGGCCTACACCCCTATCAACATTCTGAAATTGAGGTCGATGAGGTTGGTTCGCGCCCAATTGGCTACACACCTTCGGGGTCAGGCGGTTCAGGTCCGCTCGGACAACCAGATGGCGATTGCCTTCATCAATCATCAGGGAGGGACCGGAGCAAGAGGGCCCTCAAGGAAGTGTCCCTGATACTGTCTTGGGCGGAGGAGAATGTTCCCTGCATATCAGCTGTGTACATCCCGGGGGTGGAGAATCTGGAGACAGACTCCCTTAGCAGGGGGATCTCTCGCATGGGAGAATGGTCCCTCAGCAGCAGGGTGTTTCGCTCCCTGTGCCACCGCTGGGGTCAGCCAGATGTGGATCTGTTTGCGTCCCATCACAATCACAAGCTTCCAGTCTTTGTCTCTCTGTCCCAGGACCCTCTGGCCTTGGCCATGGATGCATTAGTAATGTCTTGGAAGAGCTTTCAGCTTCTCTATGTGTTCCCTCCTTTTCCTCTGCTGGGCAAGGTGCTGCGCAAGATTGCTCAGGAAGGGGTGCCAACCATTCTGGTGGCCCCCTGTTGGCCAAGAAGAGTGTGGTTCGCAGACGTCGTGCTGGTGGCAGTAGATCAGTATGCTCTGCCCAAGGATCCAGACCTGCTCACTCAGGGGCAGCGTCGCCATCCCAATTTACAAACGGTGGCCTTGATGGCCTGGCTGCTGAAACCTCCATCTTGATGGAAAAGGGGCTGTCTGCCTCTGTTGTTAATACCATGATTTGGGCTAGGAAGAAGTCCTCGTCATCCATCTACTATAGGGTCTGACATGCTTACATTGACTGGTGTGAGTCTAAAGTCGCTTCCCTGTCGGGTGTTTTCTATCCCTAGGATTCTGGAATTCCTGCAACATGGTTTGGATTTGGGTCTTCAACTTAGTACCCTCAAAGGTCATGTTTCTGCTTTGGCCATTTTCTTCCAAAGATCCTTTGCTCACCATCGTCTGGTTAAGACTTTCTTCCAGGGGGTTACTCACGTGCGTCCTCCATGTAAGCCTATGTTACCAGTCTGGGATTTGAACTTGGTTTTAGCTGCCTTGCAGGGGTCTCCCTTTGAGCCTTTGCGTGAGGCCCCTTTGTCCATATTGACTCTTAAGGTAGTCTTTTTGGTGGCTATCGCTTCCGTTAGGCGTGTTTCTGAGTTGGCGGTGCTTTCCATCAAACCCCCTTACTTTGAGAGACACCAGGACAAGGTGGTGGTTCGTTTTAAACCAGATTTTCTACCTAAGGTTGTGTCTGCCTTTGATATCAATCAGGACATTGTTTTGCCTTCTCTGTGCCCTAATCCTAGTAACCCTAAGGAGCGGGTTTTACACTCTCTGGATGTGGTCAGGACTCTGAAGTTCTATTTGGTGGCTACTGAATCCTTCAGGAAGACTGATGCTCTTTTTGTGCTCCCATCTGGACCTAAGAAGGGTCTGGCTCCAGCTAAGTCCACTGTCGGCAAGTGGATCCGTCGGCCGTGCTACAGGCCTATTCTGCTAAGGGGAAGGAGCCTCCCTTCCGCCCATTCTACTCGTGCTATTGGTGCCTCTTGGGCCTTTCAGCACCAAGCTTCTGTTGAACAAGTTTGCATGGCCGCTACTTGGTCTTCTGTTCATACTTTTTTACAAGGTTGATGTTAGCCTCAGCTGATGACGTTTTACTGCTTCACTCATTTTCTAAAGCTTAGAAGCCTTGTTTTACACAAGACAAACAGCACTGAGCATCAGCATAACCAAAGTTATTTGAAAATAGCCCTGGTTATGTGCGTTTGAAAAAAAAAAAGGCTGGAGGCTGGGGCTCCTATGGCTCAAAGGCAAAATGGCTGGCCTCAGGCCATGCCAGGACACCGGCCCCTATGTGGTTTGGCCCTGATGGGCACTGGGCTATTCCATACCCCCCTGCCCATTGGGGGTAGGGGTATGGGTAATGGCATGGGGGTAAAAGCAAGTCACCTGTTGCTATACTGGCTACATATTCTACCCTTTGAACTAGTATGGTCCCTTGGATCCCCACATCCTTCAGAAGACAAAACACAAGGTAAAAGTTCAAAGCTTGATATCTTGGTCATTTCTCCTACAATTTAGAAAGGAAAACAGTTCAGGACATTATCAAGTGTAACCTTACGCAATTTGCTAACACTTGGCTATGCCTGGTCAGTCCCTATAAAACTTTGAGAAGCTTGTGTTAAGTGATACTTATATACCTAATGGTATGGTGATAGTAATTATAGGCTTTTTATGAGGCACATAACTTTGCTTTGGATCTCTGTAGGAGTGCCAAGAACTAAATGTAGTTTGGCATGTGCCTGCAATTGGAATCTCTGACAGTTTATACAAAGAAAAAGGGTGAAATAAGGCTCTTTAAAGTCCCACCCAGGTAACACCAGGACTGGAGAAGTCGTAACTCAGATGCACTCTGACACTTTAATTTTAGGTTTTTAGTTTACTGTTTCTTCATATCTATTATGAAACCTAGGTGTTAAAACAAGTTTTTTTAGTTAAGCAATGGCCGGTTGCCAAAAAATGTCCATACCAGGCAGAAGAGGTAGCTGCACCCAGGCTCGGGACAGAAAGTGGCCTTATGCTCCCTCACCAGTATGGTGTGTAAGCCAGCACCACCTAATCACTAACAATATGTCTAGTTTGTCATTCTTGGTCTGCCATGTGCCATGTAAATAATTGTTTTGAAAACGCTCCTTGTTTTGTACCCTTGAATAGGAGACTCTATATTAAGCCTAACATGGGTTACTTCTAAAGGTGGCTTGCAACTTTCGTGGGCTCTCCCAACATACTTTAGACCAGATGTGCCAGAGGGCACAAGACTAAGGGGGTTATTTAAGAAGGGATAGCGCCAGGTAGTGCCTTGTACTGTCTGGTGAACGCCGGGCGCTGTACGCAAAACTATTATGAAAGCAAATCTGGTGAGCAACTCTAACATCGCCATGTAGCATGCGATGTATTAATACAGGCGGCTCAGCGTATAGCACCGGCGCTCTTCCAGAGCGCCAGATATTACCTCCTTTCACTCAGTGTCGCTCTCCCATACATTTCAATGGCCGTTCAGTTGCTTGTGTTTAAACAGCGTGTTTGACATTTTTTTATTTTTTTTGCTCAAAACATTGTGTGACCTCTCCTGGCTGCAAACAAACATTTTTAGAAACTTTTTTGACTTTTTATATTTTTATGCAGAATTGTCATTACAGGTCTGGCACTCAAGTGTCAATTGTCACAGTGTTAAAACAATGTCATTCCATGTGTTGTTGCTTTGTTACAGGTGTATATGTGTTCAAAAACAGACTTTATTCACACAGCGTCTGGCGCTCTATGCTATAGTGAACCGATTTAGGGCGCCAACGCTGTGTGTGTGTGTCCTTTTTTTGATAAGTATGGTGTCGATCGCCGAGAGTCGGTCACACTGACCTGTCACTACCTATAGCTCTCTGCAGCAATGTACTGGTGTTAGAGTGCCCAACATACATCACATTTATCAATGCTGGCCAGGTTACTACAGCGACTGAGGTAGTCACTGAGGTGAGCGCCCGATACCTGCTTACAGCATCTACTAGCGGTCACTCTAAGCGCTGCTATACAGAAGCTCATCTGCTGTTACCTGGCGTTAGTAGTGAATCAGCCTATTAGTATCCTCAGTGGTCTCATTATCTAGTGCTCCTATTGACTTTTAATGGGTGCCTGCATCTGTGGACATTCCTTGTGTACAGTGGCAGCCTTCTGAAGTCCCAGGGAGTGCTTCAAACTGAGACCACGCACATCCACAGCACTGCATTTCTATACTGGCAGGAGCAGGTGACAGATAATTAAGGAGTGTCATGCCCCCTTGAACCTCTGTTCTGATGTCTACAGGGAAAGTCCCTTTAAATAAGTCATTCCACCCATTGTGCATGATATATATATATATTTTTTTAGCGTACATCTGCCACCATCATCTACTAAAGAAACAAAAACATATATAGGGGTGATTTACGACTTTTCCCTCCCTTGCTTTCTCCGTGTGTGCAGACAGAGGGTAAAACTGCAGCGAATTGAGCAAAACTTACATCAGCGAACACCAGTGAACACAGACTTACACCATGTATTTTGCTGTGTTTGCGCTGCAATTCTCTGGTATTTACATTGAAAAGTGGTTTGGAGAATGCCGGCGAACGGCTGTGGCAGATTTCTTTTAGAAAAACCATGAAATCTTGCTGAAAACACACTTTTATAACATATGTCAACATTTGAGGGGTCTCAGAATATGCGTGGGTAGCTGGTATCTTGGTAGTGTCTGGGTTGTTTAAGATGCTTAAGTAAAGAGTTTAATTGAAAATATAAAAATTATGTAAAAACATCATTAGTTGTTGTTTTTTTATGTATTGGGTAACTTTCTGATGTTTCATGCCTGAAAAATAAGTCAAAGATGCTAAAAAGAACTAAAGACTCAGTCTCTCCAAAAATAACATTGATTCCTATGGGATTCGCCTCTAAAACCTTGCGAATGGAAAAGGTGTTCGTCAGCATGCGCCGCCACAAAAAATGACTTTAGCGTAAATCCAGCAAACACCGAAATTGCTGGCGGCGAATTGTAAATGCGGAAAAGAACGAATGGCCAGGGAATGACCAGTAAATCATTTTGTAAATGACCCCCATAACTATTGTGGAGATTAGCTCTGGTAGGCGACCGGGTGTCAGCAGTATAGAGGCGGAGGCAAACAGTTCAAAGTAAAGTCTGTGTTTATTTCACACAAAAATCCACAAAAGCATATGTCCATACAGGTTACATCACCTTTTCAGGAAACCGCAGCATAAATGATTCAGTCAGGCAAACAGCTTTTAGTCCTTGAGCAAAGGTTCTGTTCACAGTCAAATATGTCTCAGGTCCGCATGAAACAGCTTCCACAGGAGATTTCAGCCAGGCTCACAGAGTCTCACTCCCATGTGAGCTCTTAGACAAAGGACAGGCCACAGCTGATTCCCCAGGCTATTTAAACAGCCCGCAAAACCCGGACCTGGGTAGTGGGATGGAGTCCCACCCTGCTCTACTCCATCCCAGTAAAGCCGTCCCAGGTTAGCCTTTCGGCTATTCTAAAGCAACAGCAGCAAACTGCCACCAGCAGCTGATGCTGGAAATCAGACTACACGGCTTTACTGCACCAATGCCAGGTACATTGGTGCTACATACCTGCCGTCAATAACGGCCCCTTGCACCTTACCACACTATAATAACAATTTTCAAAACATATGACGTGTCCACCTAAGGATATTAGTGTAGGATATTTAGCCAGAACATAATGAAACAAAAACATTGTTTTCTAAACATTAAGATAACTGGAAAATACCAAAAAGCAAAAAACTTTCTCTCATCCCTATAAACCAGACAAATTCCCTACAGGACCATCACCCCCCCCCCCCCCCCCCAGGTCAGCACTGACTGGTCCATATTAGGGTGGGCATAGGCTATACACGGCCCCCCAGACTCACTGACATTTTGAGAGTGAATGCAACAGAAGGTTTGTAAGCTTTTCGTTTACCTGGGGTGTTTTCTAAAGTGTGGTGAGACAGCAAGCTTTTATATCAAGCCTCTTGTGGACACGCAAGAAATATCTCCTAAGTTCTGCGTTTTTGCAAGGGGCGATATTTAAATGGATATAGCTGTAAATTATCAGTGTCAGAGGATTCTCGGTACAGATGGGTACAGAAGCTCGAGGTCAGACATGCAGACAGGCATCAGTCCAGGCAGCGATCAGAGGAGGGTCAAAGCAAAACTAAGCAACAGGTAATTAGAATTAAGCTCAAAATGGTACTATAACACACAGCAAAAAGTTAAAACAGCAATGCATGCTGGGAGAGGCCTGGCCATTGGCCAATCAGGATAGGAGGCCAGAATCAGCTCACCACCTTAACCCCAGCAATACATGTGATGACCTGCAATAACTAGCAAGACATAGCCATAAAAGCAGACCGCGCAACAAAGGGTATGATGGGTATGCGCAGCCATGCTGACAGCCACAGCACACAGAGAAGGTGATAAACCAGCATGTGGGAAAGCTGAAACTGTGACATTATCCCCCCCCCCCCCCATTGGAGGGGATTCAAGACCCTCCAAGGCATTCCAGCTACCTTTCTCCCCCAAGCTGGTTTGGGCCTAGTGGAGGGGTAACTGTCATCTTTATCAGAGGTATCTGTCCACTGATCACTGTCACCCTCAGCCTCAGACAAGACAAGACATGATTGGGCTTTGGTTCAGAAGGGCAGGTTTCATCCTCCTCTTCACAGGTAACCGTATTACTCCTGGCTTCAGGGGAATGCAGGTGATTAAATGGATTACTGACTCGAGGTACAAGTTCCCTCTGAGCCAGCACTGGTGTATCAGGCAGGGAACTAGGTGTCTGAGAGTCAGGCTTAGCAGGATGCAGGAAGCAGGATACAGCCACTGTAGCCGGTAATTGGCATGCAAGTGACTGCCGCACAAGCACTGGGTGGGTTGGAACTGGCGATGACCTAGGGGCCTTACAGTGGGCAGAAGCAGAACCTACTTTTGGTCCCACTGGGTTGGGAGCTGCCATGGCATACTGGGTGGGTGAGGAACAGGATCTGGCAGCACATCCAGGGCCCCTCTCTGTAATCTGTCCCTTTTCTCAGTCTATCTGTGGGTTAAGCATGTGGAGCACATAGAACCTCAGTCTTTCAGAGTAGGTGGTGCCTACCGTAACTTTGACCTCCGGGGTAGAGAGAAGTGGTGCAGGGAAGAGTTATCAATCGCCTTTCAGAGGGAGAATAAGGAAAGAGACAGGGCAAAACATGTTAAGCCTGAAACCCCTAAGAGTGTGAGAGTCTAAAAAGCCTAAAAATGTTACAGAAAAGCCGTCCCCAAAGTCAAATTACCACATGCCATTCTCAGATAGCTGATGTAAACAGCTTTGTGCCTGGTGTCTTGATGACCTTGTAGTTTATCTAACTTGATTTCTGTCTTTATGAATAGTCTGATGAGCGGCATGGATGATGCCTTTGCCGCTTGCAAATCTAAGCTGAACCAGTACTTGCCAGCTTTTCTGGTGGCTTCCACCCCGTTCAGGACAGTTGGGGGGAATGCTCTGCCCCTAGAGATAAAAATCATCCTACCTGCATCTACTGCATGTTATGAGCCATTAAACATCAAGATGGTGACTCATGGAGCATCAGGCTGCCTGCAAACAGGAAGTGTATTCTGACGCTGTCGCTCTGCATTCTGGGATTGCTGTCCTTTTCCTGACCTCAGCTCTGCTCTGTCTGTGCGAAGCACAGCTATAACCCACCCCCTGTCCTTTATCCCACTCTCCTCTCCTCAGTATGTGTGATGCTTCTGAGTCAAAATGGCGGCTCCCGTATTCTAGATCCTGAACCGAGTTGCAGTCCAGTAGGGGAAAGAAAGAGAAAGTGACTAAAAACTTATATAAAATATATATATATATATATATATATATATATATATATATATATATATATATATATATAAAATATATTAATTTTAGATGCTGGGGAATCATTGTTTAAGAGTTTGGGCTTTTCATTAAATCATGCTGAAGGTCTGGTTTAAGAAAGCAAGCAGCTTCACTTACAAAACAGAAAGGTTTTTCATATAATCTGAGTTATTGAGATGCTTTCAAATGGCTCATTTTAAACTGTTTCCATGGAGGTTAAGGTGGTAGGAAGTTAGTGAGTGCCTTGAAAGGGACTTTAACAAGTACCAACCACCCTTGTGCGCTGGCCCTCCATGACCGACTTCCCTACCCTTGGGGCATTCTGAATTGGGGTGCCCCACTGAATAAAATCCAGGGGATCGCCCAAACAACTGACCTTTCCAGTGGGCCCTTGGTACATCATCTTGCGGTGGAGGTGTGCTCTGTTGCCCTGCCATTGAGAGGGATCGTGCCTCAGACTGCAGAAATATGCATCCGCTCCCCTTTACGTATGCCTGACTCTGTCTCTAAACAACGCTGTATAAAAATGTAAAAATGTGTTTCCATTCGCAGGGGCAACTCCAGATACACAGAGCAGTTTCTAGACAAAAATAGCACTCTGTGCAGGAAAGAGAATTTTGCCCTCTGCTTACTCATCCTATGGTGCTTCTGCTGTCCCATGCATATATGTGCCATCCTGTGCCTCTACCATAGCAGCAGGCAGGCAATATGGGGGGGGGATATAAGGGGCCTGGCATATGGCTTGCACCACTAACAGTGGCCCTGACCTATCTGAAGAAAACAGGAAGGTACCCCCATTGGCCCTGGCACCCAGGGCAATCGTTCTGCTCTAACTCTCCAGCATAAAAGCGCATTGTGTGGGGTCCTGTCACACAGGGTGAGGGTGTAGTAAGGTTCAGCCATCTGCTAAACCAAAAGGAAAAGCTCCTTTGATCAAAAAGGCAAAACACCGTTTAAAACATGGAGTTAATAGCATCTCATAGTTCTAGCCATGATAACACAACCAATACCTCAAGTCTACCAAAGTCTCTGTATATATACAAAGTGTCAGGATCTGGGTTGCTAACGGTAATGGCTCTCTGGAAACGGTTCTTAGGTTGAAATTATAAGCAGTTTATTAAAGACAAAGTCCAACAGAAAAATCTCTTAAATTCAAAGTATAATGCAGGGTGCAAATAAAATCAGCGGTTTCCTCGCCAATTTTAGCAATGTCCAGTGTCTGATAGGTTCAGAGTATTGCAAGTCCTCAATATCACAGGTCCACTTTCAGGGCATACAGGGCCAGGCCACTAATCCATAGGCTCCAAAAACATAATACATAAAGTCCATTAAATGCAGTTCAGACCTGTAGGTTTTGGCAGCAGCACGACTGGGACTCCTTATCCCAGTCTCTCCTTCTCCACACTGGAAGCCTCAGCAGCTCCTTTTATAAGGCCTTCAATTAATCTAATCACCTGGAAAAGACCTGGGGATGGAAAAAACCAGTAGAGGACCCAGGATGTGGACTGGATCTCTGATATCCCGGCATGGATCGTGCCTGCCTGAAAAAAACATGGGAAATATAGACCCCATCCACCACTTTTCCATACACTTTACCACATACCCCCCCTCTTCTTCAGACCCCAGGTCTGGGGATTTTCACTGACCATACAATACACCCTGGACAAAGCATCCACATTCCCCTTAAGGTTTACCTTACTGTGGGGTTCAGTTTTAATATGGTGTTTTATTAGGTGAGTACAGCCTGGTAGGTCAGAAAGCTCTGTTTTCCTGTAGGAGCTCTCTCACCTCCTGCTTCTGTTGCCCTGACAGGGTCTCGCATATTTTTACTGGGGGAACTGGCTGCAGCATATTTTTAATTATAGTCGGGGTGGCTACTAAAGCCTCATGATCCTTCCATGGCTTGATCAGGTTTATGTGGTAAACCTGGAAGGGTTTTCTTCTATCTGGTTGATGAACCTTGTAGTTCACCTCACTCACTTTTTCTACAACCTCATAGGGACCCTGCCGCTTTGCTAGAAATTTACTTTCAACCGTAGGCACCAAATCCAGGACCCTGTCCCCAGGATTGGCCCTCACCCTGGCAGATCTATTTTAAATTTTGCTCTGGGCCTCCTGAGGTACACCATTTATTACTGTTACATTTGTCCTTGCGGTTCCCAGAGTGGGGTCTCTTAACTGCTCAGACAGGGAAGTTTCTCCTTCTTCCCCTGATAACACCTGTAAAGGAAAATGTCATCACTGCACAGTACAGAGGAACTCACATTGTCATTATGCACCTCATTGGTACCATGATTTTCATTGGTTGACTCACATGACTAATTTTTAACAGAGAGAGGTACAGGTTCTGCTGGAGTTTCTTCACTGGCAGCAGAAGTTTTACCCCTCTTCCACAACTCCCAGAACAATGGGAAATCATGGCCTAGTATTACTTTATGTATAAGGCCTTTTTCTACCTAGACTTCGTAGGTCACAGTTCCAGATGAAGTCCCAAATGTAACCGTGGCCACAGGGTAAGCTACAGTATCCCCGTGAATACAAAGCACCCTGACATGTTTGTTCAGCACATAGTTCCTAGCCACAAGACTGGCCCGAACCAAAGTAACCCGACTACCCGAGTCCAAGAGGGCCTTCACTGAGTAGTCATTTATTTTTACCATAGAAATATGTGGCTCAGTTTCTGACCGTGGAAAGACTGCACAAGCAGGTTCTGCAAACGGGGACCTTCGCCGGCTAGCATCACACTCCATGGGCTCTGGGGAAATTGGGATAAAAGCGGCTATGTGTCCCCACTCATGGCACTTCCAGCACTGGGGAACACTGGACCTCCTTACCAGGACGTCCTCTCTAGAATTAGGGGGCCTCTGGGGGTCAGGGTCAGTCTTTTGCCCTTGCACAGATGTCACGGGTTTGATGGTCCTGGAAGGTGCTGGTGCTCCAGGGGCATCCTGGAGGTAGTCCTCAGTCGCTGTGTACTGTTCCACCATATTGATGAGCTGCTCAGCAGTCCGAGGGTCTCCTTGTCCAACCCACCGCTGTAGCTCTGCCAGCAGGGTCCTGAAGTAATGGTCCACCCCGATCTTTTCCACGATCTGAGCTGGTGTAGAGACCTCTGATTCCAGCCACTTTTGTGCCAGATGAATAAGGTCATACATTTGCGACCGGGCAGGCTTGTCAATGGCGAAGCTCCAACTGTGAACTCTCCTGCCGCGAACAGCTGGCGTAACACACAGACTAGCAAGGATCTCCATCTTTAGTTTAGCATAGTCCCGGACATCTTGCCCCTAAGATCATAATAGGCTTTTTGCGATTCTCCTGTCAGAAAGGGCGCAATCAGATCTGCTCACTCTGCAACTGGCAGCTTCTCTCTCTCTGTCACTCTCTCGAATACAGTGAGGTAGGCCTCAACATCATCATCAGGTGTCATCTTTTGCAAAACCCGCTGAATGGCACTTCTTACACCACCAGACTCAGCCGGGCTTCTTTCCAGTGGCAAGGTCTTAGCCATAACAGTCTATCTGAGCGCAGTAGTCTGCTCCATTAACAAGCAGTTTGTTTCTTGCTGCTGCTCCATGGCCCACTGCTGTTGTGCCATGGTCTGTACAGTTTGGAGATTAGCCTGTATCAGCTGCTTTATCAGAGTTTTTGTCATGCCGTTGCTCCTAGCAACCATTGCTATTATGCCCGCATTCTCCACCAATTGTCAGGATCTGGGTTGCTAACGGCAATGACTCTCTGGAAACAGTTCTTAGGTGAAATAATAAGCAGTTTATTGAAGACAAAGTCCAACAAAAAAATCTCTTAAATTCAGAGTATAATGCAGGGTGCAAATAAATTAAATCAAATAAAGTTCAGACTTGTAGGTTTTGGCAGCAGCACGACTCGGACTCCTTAACCCAGTCTCACCTTCTCCACACTGGACGCCTCAGCAGCTCCTTTTATAAGGCTTTATTCCTTCAATTAATCTAATCGCCTGGAAAAGATCTGGTAGTAGGGGGAAACCCCGTAGAGGACCTGGGATGTGGATTGGATCTCTGCTATCCCAGCATGGATCGTGCCTACCTGGAAAGACCATGGGAAATATAGACCCCATCCACCACTTTTCTATACACTTTATCACAATTAAAGCAGACCCACTTCCATTTCCTCAGTTTCCTAGACCCACACCCAAGGGGTGTGGGTCTAGTCACATTTAGACTGGCAGGGGGGCATCCATATTGCAGGAGCCCCACTTGCGCATTGCCCCCAAATGCCTGCAATCCTTACATTATCCTTGATCCTGGGCAAAAATATGCAGACCCGTAAATTCCGTCAGCTAACATCCATGTGACCGTCGGTTGCCAATCACGGGGCTATATTTCCGCGCACGTTAGCAATTAAAAGGACGTGGGTTCGCTTTAAGATTAACACTCCCTGTGTTAGTGTGCACACTCCTCATCCTGTTAGCGACGTCTGATACAATATATCCATTGATGTACATGCCACAGAGGAAGGTAGGTAACCGCTACCAGGCCCATGGCAGAAGGGGGCCCAATGCAAGCTGCCAGCCCCCACCTGTGACAACGGCATCGCATTAAGACACTGCAGTATGCAGTGTTCGAGCAATGTCTACAAGGAGAGCTGTAGCTTCTGCAGGGCCCAATTTTTCCCCCTGACACCCTGTATAGGGCATTCAGAGAAACAAGCACCCCACTGTTCCCCACAGCCGCCAACACTACCTGGAACTCCAATCACACCACAGTCTCTGTCAGACTCTGGTGTTTGGGGCCCACAGGGAGAATGGACTCTGGGAGCCCAACCTAAAGTTACATGCAAAAATGACTGGCCTATTTTCAGGACATGCACACAGACATTAAACCCAACTGCATTGTTTGTGAGTGGATAACCTATGTTCTCCTGCCATAGATCAGTGACAGGCAGCATTACCCAGTGCTTCTGTCTTGGAAAAATGGACAGCAAATTATTGGCACTTCCTTTTGGCGATGGGAAACTCCACAGTTCAGGGGACGATCAGGGGGTTTCCCTGGTAACCTGGTGTACTAGTCTTCAGCGGGTAAAGGGGCAAAGATTCTCTGTCCTGCTTTGGGCTCCTGCTGCTTACTCCCTACTCCAGAGGATTTTCCAGGACGAGCAGTGTGACGGAGAGTGTGAAGCACTTTCCCAACCGGCTTACTCCCCGCCTATAAATAGCCCCTCCCTGTGGTGTGAAGTGATCAGCGAAAACCCACTGCAGGGGGGAATTCGGACCTTGAGAACATTGCCCAGCGATGGAACGAGGATGGAGGAGAGCTATTTTTAAACAGCTATTTGTTAAAAATGTATCGCTGCACATGACAACCCCCCTAATTTGCTATTAAGGTAAAACAAATCTCTAATTGATCAAAGTAAATTATACTTTATTAATCACAAAAATCAAGCTGACACATTACATTGCTAAAAACACTTAAACAACATACATGAATTAACCACCAGAGGGCAGTATGGATATGGATAATAACAATGAGTGTAAGACTAGGTACCCATCACAGAAGTTCAGCGCACACAAAAATACTCAAAAACACCACATAACTGGCCTGACTAGATTGGAGATCAATAAAGTGCTAAATAGTTAGAGTACAAAATTCATCGTTCTAGTTATTTACAAACTATACCCAACTACCATAACCAGTATTCAAGGAAAATTCATGACCTCAATAAAGTGCACAAAGTGCCACAATTGCTGATAGCAAGAGAAATAATAACCCATATAGGGCCTGAAATAAATACAGTGATACATGTATAAGCTGTGCTATGAACTCATTGAAATAGTTATTAACGGTTAATGATTACTGACAAGCGTAAATATGGACTTCCTGTGCGTTCACGGAGGTACCGCTTCCCTTGGCAGTTAACAATTCAATTTGGACAAACCCAGTTGAAGTTTTAACAAATGTGCTTATCTTTGATCACAAAAGTAGTCTGAAAACACAGTTGCTATACAAATGTAGCAGTTGCTATACAAATGCGGCACATTTTGTAGTGCATAAATTTCCAGTTTTTGGGAAAAAATAAGCGTATTAGTGTGACAATCAGGAGGAAAAAGTGATGACTGACAATTAAAAGAAAAGCAGATTGCATTTGATATGTTATGCAAACGATTTCAGTTTTTTTCCTTACATTTACATTTTTGTGTTATAAAGCACTTCAATACATTTCTGCCCATTGTGCTCTATGGCGCATTAAGCTTTAGCAACACTAAAAACTGGCGCTGCTTTTACAACAGTGCCGGTCTGTGAGAAATTTGTCTCTATCTGGCATATACATTGGTGGTAACTTGCTTATTAAAGTGGACCAAAACCTAAGATTTTTACTATCCTGGGTTCGGTCCTTGCCCTGCTGTGTGGAACCCCTCCCCCAGTTTGCTCCAATAACTCACTTTTCTCCAGTTCCATGTGGGCTTTTTTGGCTTGTGCTTTATAAATCAGGCTTTGTCTTTTAAGCACATGACTGCTTTTGGTGTATTTTAGGTGGGGAAAAAAGTCAACTGGTAAATTGTTTCCTTTGTTGCCACCACCCAAACCAAAATATGTATTTTCGTGAGGAAATAGCATGGATACATGTTCAGACTTAAATTTTTATTAACTTATTAAATCTAACATGACATTTAGTCATTGGCAGGTTGCCACGTCTTGCAGTATTAGATGCCACAAGAGAGGCAGACATTTCTGCCAGGTATTCATTAGAATAGCAGACAATGATAAATGAGTCCATGCTGATTGGAAGAAACACAGGCAGGCTGATACATTACTAGCGCCAGGTAATAGCAGATGAGCATCTGTACAGCATCGCTAAAAGTGACCGCTAGTGGTCGCTATTACAGAGCGCCTCAGTCGCTGTAGTAACATTGCCGGCATTGATTAATTTGTTGTGTGAGTCGATCTAACACCAGTACAGCACTATATGGGAGCGAACGGTAGCGACTGGTCAGTGTGAGCGACTCAAACCATATTCATAAAAAAAACTGCCTCACACAGCGCTGGCGTTCAAAATTGGTTTGCTGTAGCCCAGAGTTCCAGAAGCTGTTTGATTAAAGTACATTTTTGAACACATATCCACTAGTAACAAAACATATGGAATTACATTGTTATTACACTGTGACATTAACACTTTAATACCAGACCTGTAATGACAATTCTGCATAAAAAAATCAAAAAAGTTTACAAAAATGTATTTAAATAGGCCAAGAGAGGTCACACAATGATATGATACAAAACAAAAAAAATTATTAAAAGAAAACCCGGTTTAAAGAGAAGAAAAGTAACGTCCATTGAAATGTATGGGAGAGCGACAGGTAGCAACAGGTAATACAAGGCGCTCTGAAAGCCAGAGCACCGCCGGGATCCGCTGGGCCATCTGTGATGATGAATTGGTCGCTACGTGTCGCTGTAAGAGGCACTCACCATATTTGCTTCCATAAATGTGGTATTCTTAGTATACAGTATGTCCTGCTCCAGATATAATACTTACACTTGGGTTATCCTCCACCAGATGGCGCTGTACTGCAGAAGCATGTGAAAACAGGCTCCTCCCGGCCCTTCATATACCCAGGGACCTCCCACAAATCCCCAGATTTCTCTGCAGTGCTGACTGCGAAGACATGAAGTATCACTCTCTCGCAGGTGAGTGGGGCTATAAAAGCCTGCGGCCCTGTTGGACTACTCCCACCCGTCCTCCATGTGATGTGCCTCCCAGCTTGGGCTGCGTCGGTCGGGTGAAGGTAGGCAGCACCTTGTGTGCTTATGGAGCCATGCTCCACCGCAGTCCCCCACCAAAGGGTAGGCGGTATAGGCTTATGGTGAGCCTCTAGAGGATGCCGTAGTCCGGGGGGAAAGAAAGGGGGGGGGGGTGTGGTGGTAAGTGTATGCTTACACGCTTGGCCTTATTACTATCCTTTACTGGTATTCCTGGTATCAGTGCCGCGCTGTTAAAATCTTTTATTATGCATATGTCGCCGCCACGCGCACTCCTTCTCTTTATTGAATGTGCTGCGTTGAGCGGCGGCGTTGCCTCAGACGCTGCTACGTCTTCATCGGCAAATCTGTCCCTAAGTGTGTCATTCACTTCTGTCTTCTGACAACTGAACTTAATTCAGAGCTTCTCGCTCTTCGGGGGGGGCGGAGACCTGGCTTGGCGCGCTCTGCGTCACAGCCGCTCTGGCCCGCCCTTCGAGGTCCGCTTGGCGCCATTTCGATGCTCATCGCACGCGGGCGTGGTAACTGTCCTCCTCCTCCCTCGATCTGTAAGTGCCCTCGCGGGCGATTTTTCATTGTCTTGCTTACTGCGCATGGCTCTGACATCCCTATTCCCATTATGTCTTTCAGACAGCCGAACACCAGTGGCTTCTCCCGGCCCTGCTTAATTACCAGTGGACCTAGTTAAATTACTCCCACTTCCCTGCGGGTCATTGGGGCATCCAGGGTAGCTTATAGCGTCAATCCCTACTGGCCTATTGTGCCCATTAATCGCCATATGGAGGCATCCCAGGATATTGTGAACGGGGTTCCCTCGGGGCAAGCCCATCTGTGTGTAGCTTGTGGGGTCTCGCCTATCAGCGGTGACAATGCACGGGTCTGCGTCCCCTGTGCACAGCAGGCGCTAATGGTACTTCCCGCCCCTCCTGTGGCTGGGCCTGCACCTCGCCTCACTTCACCTACCCCCCCCCCCCCAAGCCTGAGTCTAACCCCCAATACAAGCGGGGATTCTCATCCTGATGTGGCCACTAGACTGGCCAGTGTTGAAAAATTACTTGCTAGTTCTCTAGCGCGCAAGGCCACTGCTAAAAAGCGGCACATAATCCCTGATTCGGCTCCCTTCCCTGAGGAGTTTTATGGCCATACCCCTTCGGACGAAGGGGAGCTATTCTCTGACTCAGAATCTTCTGATGAGAAGACAAGGGGTCATGACGATTCCGGTTCGGACCACTGGGCCCCGGATGATACTGACAAACTACTGCTTCAGATTTTTGAAGTTCTGTCCATCCCTCCCCCTGTTGCGGCTCCCAGGCAAAGGGGTGAGCTATTTCATACTGCTTGTCAGGACTCACTCACCGCGTCCTCGCTCCTGCGGCGTCCCCGGACAGCTGGCCGCGCAGCTTCCGGGTCGAGGTCTCTGCCGAGCAGCTGCTCGGGCGGCGTCGGCTCGAGCGGCGCCCTGCTCGGCCACGCCCCCCGCTCTCGGCTCCGGCCGCGGCTCCTGCAGACGTGCTCGCGCGAGCACGTGGTTCTTATGCCCTCCGGCGGCGCTGCTCTCTGCGCGCTCGCTGGGGGAGAAGTTTAGGGGCCAATGAGCCCAAGTTACAGTGAGGGCTTTACGCCCCTTTCCCTATTCTGGGCCAATGAGCCCATGGTAGAGGTGGGGCGATTTGCCCTTGTCTGGCCTATTGCTGCTAGGATCCTAGTATGCACCAATCATGCACTCACACACACTCACCTCCCCTAGATCTGTTCCTATAAAGGGTTCGCCTTGTCTGTCACTCAGTGCCTGTGATAGCGCCTAGCACATAGTCTTTCTTGCATGTGTCTCGTGATTGATCTTGTTGCCGACCCTCACCTGAACTGACTATTCTAGATCTGAACTCCCGTTGCCGACCACCACCTGTACCGACCATCCTTGATCTGAATTCCCGTTGCCGACCATCGCCTGTACCGACCATCCTAGATCTGATATCCTGTTGCCGACTTCTGCTCTGAACCTTGACCACGATTTGCCTTCTCCTTTTGTACTGCTGCCATCTCTGAACGCCCATTGCTGACCCCTCGCCTGTCTGGACTTCCGTTAAAACGCTCCAGCTATTGGGCTCGCTCAATACCGCTCCTAGCCACTGGTTCTCCAGACCTCCAAAACAGTAAGCCTACATCCTTTGAGCCATTGAAGTCCTGGGGGCAACCGATCCCGGGCAGGCGTATTCTGCGTCCCGGCAAGCGGGGGCTCCTACAGGTGAAGCTGGCTGCGGAGATTGGGGGTTGAGGGCTTACCTGGAGGGCTGGAGTTACCAGAGCGGATAATTAGAGCACCCAGAGCGTGACACTGCTAAGGCTCGATTGGAGTTTCCTGAGCAAACCCATTTCAATAACCTCATGTTGAAGGAATGGGAACATCACAGTAGACTCCACGGGATCCCTAAGAGTTTAGACAGGAAGTATCCATTTCCTGCTGATATGGTCAAGTGCTGGTCATCACCCCCCGAGGTCGATGCCCCTGTTTTAGGACCGTCTAACACCTCTATTATGCACTCCCCCGATACCACTACGCTACGGGATTCTGAGGACCGGCGCATTGACCAATTGGCATGTCATGCCTTTGCATTTGGTGGGGCGGCGCTGCGCCCGGTTTGCGCCTTGGCCATTACTGCTGTGGCGCTCAGGGCCATGATCAGGAATGTTCTTGACGGTCCAGACGAGCTGCCTACTGATGCTGTTAATGCACTGTCTAACTGATGCGTTTGTGAACTTTATCCTGTCCGCTTCGGATGATGCTGTTAGGCTGTGTGCCAGATCTTCCGTCTTGGCGGTGGCTATACGTCGCGCGGTATGGCTGCGCCAGTGGGCGGCAGACAATGCCTCTAAGAAAGCCCTTACTGGGCTTCCCTTTAAGGGTCTGCGCCTGTTTGGGGACCGCCTAGACCTCTTTGCTAAAGGAGGTAAGTTACCACAGCGCAGGCGACAGCCTCGGCCCTTTCGGATCCAGGGCCCCCTTTCAGCCCCCTACAGAGGTGCTAAGCAGGGGAAAGGGGGCTCATGCAGACTCCTGGCATAGGGGCAAGGGGCGACGTCCCGGCTCCTCCTGGGGAGCCAAGCCCAAAGCCCCTCCCAAGACCCCACCGGCATGATGGGGCGCCCTCGCCCGCCAGGGTGGGGGGACGGCTACAGCACTTCGCGCATGTCTGGAGGCACCAAGTCTCGGACCGGTGGATTCAGGAGGTAGTTACCTCTGGCTACCAAATAGAGTTTGCTGTACGGCCCCCCTCAAGATTCGTCAGGTCCCGGATCCCCCAGGACCCGGCATCGGCTCAGGTCCTAATGCAAGCAGTACAAGACCTTCTGGATCTGAGAGTTATTTGCCAGGTTCCCTTGAGAGAATTGGGAGAAGGGTTCTACTCCAAACTGTTCACAGTACCCAAAACAGATGGGTCAGTCAGGCCCATTCTGGATTTAAAGATCCTCAACAAATTTGTCAAGCACAAGCGCTTTCGCATGGAAACTTTGCGCTCGGCCGTTGGCTCGCTGCGCCCAGGGGATTTTATGACAACTGTGGACATCAAGGATGCTTACCTTCACATCCCTGTGTTTCCGGGACATCAAAGGTTTCTCAGATTCGCGTTGAAGGATCAACATTATCAGTTTGTGGCCCTACCATTTGGCCTCACTTCAGCTCCCAGAGTGTTCACCAACGTACTGGCGGAAGTGATGTCCTTGTTAAGGTCAGGGGGTATTCGAGTGCTGCCCTACCTGGACGACATCCTCATTGCCTTGTGGCCCCTACAGCAGCCGGAGCTGGACACTCAGCGGGTGGTGTCCATCTTGGAGTCATTCGGCTGGGTGATCAATCACCCCAAGTCTTCTCTGTCCCCTTCGTCGGTGACCCCATTCCTGGGGATGATTCTGGATACGGTTCAGTCACGAATATTCCTTCCCCAACAGAAGGTGGAAGCCCTGACTGTGCAGGTGCGGTCCCTGCTCTCGTGCCCCCAGCTCTCAACTCAGACAGGGAATGCAGCTGGTGGGTCTGATGGTGGCAAGCTTCGAGGCGGTGCCCTTTACAGCTCTACAGCCTACGGCCTCTACAGCTTCACCTCCTCTCGGTATGGGACAAGGATCCTGCGTCCCTGGACAGGTTTTGTGTACTTCCCCCGTTGGTCATAAGGTCTCTCTCGTGGTGGCTGGACCACAACAATTTGCTAAAGGGCAGGTCCTTTCTAGCCCCCTCCTGGGAGACGGTCACCACAGATGCCAGTCTGTCAGGTTGGGGGGGATTCTGGAAGTCCCTGAGGTTCCAGGGCAGGTGGGGCCATCAGGAGGCCCATTTACTCATCAACGTTCTGGGCGGTCAGGTTGGTTCTGGAGCAGTTGACCGATCACCTGCCTGTTCAGGTGCGCTCAGACAACAGGACGGCGGTTGCCTACATCAATCATCAGGGAGGGACCCGGAGCAAGGGTGCCCTCCAGGAAGTGTCGCGGATTCTGACATGGGCAGAGGCCAATGTTCAATGCATTTCAGCTGTTTACATCCTGGGGGTGGAAAATCTCCTAGCAGACTCTCTGAGCAGGGGGACTTCCCGGCAAGGGGAGTGGTCCCTCTGCAACAGGGTGTTCCAGTCCCTGTGTCACCGTTGGGGTCTGCCGGATGTGGATCTGTTTGCATCCCGTCACAATCGCAAGCTCCCGGCCTTTGTCTCCCTGTCTCAGGATCCTCTGGCTGTGGCCATGGACGCTCTGTCGTTGTCTTGGAAGAAATTTCGCCTCCTGTATGTATTTCCCCCGTTTCCCCTGCTGGGCAGGGTTCGGCGCAAGATTGCCCTGGAAAAGGTGCCAGTGATTCTAGTGGCCCCAAGGTGGCCAAGAAGGGTGTGGTTCGCAGACGTGGTACAAATGGCAGTAGATCAGTACGTCCTGCCAGAGGCGCCAGATCTACTCACTCAGGGCTCCTTACGCCATCCCAATTTACAAACTCTGGTTTTGACGGCTTGGCTGCTGAAACCTCCATCTTGATGGAAAAAGGCTTGTCTGCCTCAGTGGTGGATACCATGGTACAGGCTAGGAAGAAAACTTCTTCTTCTGCCATCTATTATAGTGTATGGCGTTCCTACATAGACTGGTGTGAGTCTAGGTCTCTTCCCTGCAGGGAGTTCTTCATCCCTAGGATTCTGGAATTTTTACAACACGGATTAGAGTTGGGTTTAAAGCTCAGTACTCTGAAGGGTCAGGTTTCTGCCCTGTCTGTTTTCTTTCAGAAATCCTTTGCTCAGCATCACCTGGTTAAGACCTTCTTTCAGGTGATCTCCCACGTGCGCCCCCCATGTAAGCCTATGGTTCCTGTTTGGGACTTGAACCTGGTTTTGTCTGCCTTGCAGGGTG
Source organism: Gastrophryne carolinensis (assembly GCA_027917425.1). Taxonomy (NCBI): domain Eukaryota; kingdom Metazoa; phylum Chordata; class Amphibia; order Anura; family Microhylidae; genus Gastrophryne; species Gastrophryne carolinensis. The sequence goes on along the minus strand of CM051235.1, from coordinate 524,110,326 downwards.
CTCCCTTTGAACCTATTCAGGATGCTGCCTTGGCTGTACTTACCCTCAAAGTGGTTTTTCTGGTGGCTATCACTACGGTCAGGCGTGTTTCGGAGCTGGCGGCGTTGTCTATTCAGCCCCCATACTACGAGAGACACCAGGACAAGGTGGTGTTCCGCTTTAAGCCAGACTTTCTGCCGAAGGTGGTGTCGGTTTTTCACTTGAATCAGGATATTGTGCTTCCTTCATTGTGTCCTAATCCTAACAACGCTAAGGAAAGGGTTCTGCATTCCTTGGATGTGGTCAGGTGTCTGAAGTATTACCTGGTAGTCACTGCGGCCTTCAGGAAGACTGATGCTCTTTTTGTGGTCCCTTCTGGTCCTAGGAAGGGTTTGGCTCCGGCCAAGTCTACTATTAGCAAATGGATCCGTCAGGCTGTGATTCAGGCCTATTCTGCTAAGGGGAAGAGTCCTCCCTTCCGCCTTACTGCTCATTCTACTCGTGCTATCGGGCCCTCTTGGGCCTTCCAGCACCAGGCCTCAGTTGAACAGGTTTGCAAGGCCACTACTTGGTCTTCTGTTCATACCTATTCGAAGTTTTACAAGGTTGATGTTAGGGCCTCAGCAGATGCTGCTTTTGGCCTTAAGGTTTTGCAAGCGGTAGTAGTTTGAACTGCCTGTTGTCACCTTTTGTTGTTGGGGGATCCCACCCTACTTTATGGACACTGCTATTGGATGTCCCAAGTGTAAGTATTCTATCTGGAGCAGGACGTACTGTATACTAAGAATAATACAATTCTGTGAAATACTCACCTGTAGAATTGGTATTATGAGTATACAGTATGTCCTGCTCCACCCCACCCTGTTGTTGCATTATTCTGGATCCCCTGTATGGTGATTGTTATCTTGTTATTGTTAACAGTTGTTCTGGGTGGTTTTTAAATTCTCCCGGCTTCTTGTTCACTGCTTTTCAATGCTGGGGATTTGTGGGAGGTCCCTGGGTATATGAAGGGCCGGGAGGAGCCTGTTTTCGCATGCTTCTGCAGTACAGCGCCATCTGGCGGAGGATAACCCAAGTGTAAGTATTATATCTGGAGCAGGACATACTGTATACTCATAGTACCAATTCTACAGGTGAGTATTTCACAGAATTGTATTATTGCGTTTCGCGGCCGGCGTTTACCTGCTGCTACCTGTCGCTTACAAGGCAGGGACCAACACTCTCCAACTAGAGTATTTTACTCCAGTTTGGAGCCAGATTGATCCAGCACCAGGTGACAATAGTGCACTAATTCTTAGGAGAACACTGGCTTCACTTTCATTGTCTGTCTACCTTAGGGGGCGATTCAGCACCAGGTGAAAAAAATGTCTTATTTACTTCTGGTGCTGAATCACACCAAGGCAGACTGGAAGGCTGTTTTCTTTCCTAAAATGTAGCCCCCTATGCTCTCTTGTTTCTACTAACCATTAAAGTGTGGATCCCTGTGTGTGTTTAGGGGAGCAACACACCAGCAGCTGCCACGGCAACAGCAGGACTCCTTTTAAAGAGGAAGTCCAAGCATTTTGTAACGCTTCACCCACCTCTCCCTTCCCCTGTGCTAAGCCCTGTTTGGGCAAAAACCTAAAAACTCACCCACTGGGGGCTGAGTAACCTGCACGGAAGCTGAAGCTTGGACTGTGAATGACAGCTCACTCACCTAATCCCATGCAGCCGTGTGACTGTACTGGCCTGTCACTTAGACCGGACCAACCCCTGTTTTGTCTTTAACGGGTGTTGATCCCGCAGTCAGCTAATCAAAACAAGCTCAGGGGGCCATCCAGAATGCTGGAGCCCCCGCACATAACTCCCCAGAATGCCCGTAATGCTCACCTTCACTATCAGCCAGCGCCGGGAAACGAGTTCCGCAACTGGCCGGTGGGAGGTGACTGGGGCAGGTTGTTCCGGTGGCTGACACTGAGGACGCGACTATGGCCCACGTGACTGCCCGGTGGCTAATCACCAGGACTCCTTTCCTGGCTTTGGCTCATAGTGAAGGTGATGATTACGGGCATTTGGGGGGGTTATGTTCGGGGGGCTCCAGCATTCTGGATGCCCCCCAGCTTGTTTTGATTAGCTGACTGCGGAACCAGCACCAAGCGGGTGTTGGTCTGGTTTAAGTCCGACTGTCATGGCTACCATGCAGATCCACGACCCTTGCCGGGCACCAGGGGGGAAACTCAGCAATCAGGTAAATTTTATTGTTTTAACACCCAAATCTGTCTCAGCACCAATCTTCGTGGTTTCCTGTTATTCCACACTATGAATTTCCTAACTGACTTCTTTGCTGCTTTACATTACTGCTAAATTAAAGGGTAACTCTATATCACTTCTGTCTCTCTCTTTCCAGGGTGATATTTCTCTCATACTTATTTAACACCATCATCTACTGTCTTTTGTGGAACAACATCTTCTATGCATATTTTGTTATTAGAGGACAAGTATCATTTGGCGACCTGCTAAATATCTTTTCATCACAAACCGTTCTCTGCCTCTCAACTGATGAGTTTGTTACTTGTCTGCTGCAGAATAGACTCAGCTGTCTGGCCATTACTTTGTGATACACTGTAACAAATGTTTATCATACCTACATTATATCAGCAAGTTGATCAGCTGAGAGGCAGAGAACTGTCTGTGAAACATATTTAGCCAGCTGCCAGAAGAGCTGGCAAATGATTCTTGCTCTTTTTTTTGCAGGGGGATTTTTTTTCTACATTTATGGTCATAGTATGCTTGTGCACACATAGGATTTTCCCTCCGCATTTAAAGTGGTCTTTGCCCTCAGGGCACCCCGACTCGAGACGCCCTGCTGAGCCAAAACCCGGGGTTTCCCAGGAAATTTGACTAGGGTGCACGCTGGCTCTCATCCAATCAGCATGCTCGGCTGCACTTGTCAATATCGGCTAAGGACTGAATCAAGCCAGAAGAAGCTGAGCAGAGACGAGCGTGCCAGCGGCCGCATCCCTGCTGCCCGCTAACAGGGTGCATGCCAGTGCCGGCCTTTCACAAATGCCTGGCGGGGCACACGCCCTGCTAAAGGTATAGCTGATGGCAGGTGTGGATCGTGCATGCGCCATTGGAATGGTTTTTACGGGACTCGGGTTTCACACAGTGGGGCATTCCGATTTGAGATTCCCGGGGGGGGGGGACCAGGCAGCTCCGGAATCTTGTAGATTCCAAGGCTGTCAACCATGGGTTTTTGTCCACTTTAACCCATTTGTGCAGTAACACAAACACAAGCAGTAGAAAAAAAAATTAAAAAGCCTTTTTTCGGCGCTTGTGTGTTATTTTCAGTGTAACCCTTTGTAAACTGGTAAAGGATCCTTAAGACTTGCCCTAACCCACTGCCCCATTACCTGTATCAACAAAGTCAGGGGTGTGTGCAGAAAAGCCTGCGGCCCTCAAAGAGTATGAGGGTGATAGCCTTCAGGGCTGGGGGGCGGCCGTGGGCTGGTCTACCAGCCACCATAGCTGGTGCCTGGGCTGGTTTCGCTGGACAAGAGGTTAAGGGGGATAAGGGTTTAACCCTGAAAAAAAAAGGGTGGACCTCACGTCATAAAAAAAAAAAACCCTTGACAGTGCACATAGTAGTTGTATTTTATTTGAAAATCTCATAAAGCTCTCATCAGTTTAGGTATGTCTCCTGAGCAAAAAACGATACATATGTGGTACCATTGTAATTGGGAGGAATGGGGCATTTAAACAAAATATTGTTTTCTTAAAAAAAAAAGTTAACATTTTATTTAAAAAAATGATACAAAATTAAAAAAATGTATATTTATTTTAAATTTTTTTCACATATTTCACCCTCTGGAAAAATTACAAACATGCCATTTCCTCATGTTAAAACCCAAGCTCCACTTCCTACAATTAGCACAGTTAAACACATATACCTCAAAATGGTGAAAAATGGCCTAGCAACAGAGGGTGACAACAGCTCTAGGTAGGCTGGCTCTGAAAGGGACTGAAATTAGGCAATAATCGCTCCGTGGAAATGGCCACTACGATAAAATGATGAACGAGAATTGGTTCATCAGTCGCCCATCGGATAGTGTTGGCAAACCAAATATATCTCATTCATCACTTTCATCGCTAAAATGTGGAAACAGAAGTCACCCAACAAAAAATGTACTTTTAGTACGAAAACGAGCGACACAAGCAATTGCTATACTGACACAACTAACCCATAAATCTTCGGCATCTGAACGCAGTTGTTCAGTCATAGAAGATTTGTATGGTTGTTCCCTTACTCTGGTCAATTTACCTGCTCGTGTAAATGGGCCATAAGAGATATATGCTTCAGAAACATGCCACACACAGGCACACACACACACTGAATAAACAGCTGCTGGAGGAATTATTTCTGTGTTCCGCAGCTGCAGAGCATTGAAACGTTTGCTAACTAAGTTGATACAATGTTTCTAAGCGCTTTCTGAGCAGTGAAACATAATAGCTGATGGCTTTCTGCTTCTGTCTAGAAACAAGGGATGATTGCATAGAGATTTGAAACTATTTTGACTGTGGAATAGGGTTTTTGAGAAACAGGGCTCTAATATGTGTGGCAAGATGCAGCTCCTTTATGTCATGTTGCCTTATATTTTCTCTGAACTATTGTGATGCTAGGACTGGACAAAAATTGGCAGTGACAGTTGCCAGCATGCAATGTTTCAACAGGTCGCTGGGAGAACGGGTGGCCCTGGCTGTCCTAATTAGTAATGTCCTCATTAATCAGGGTGTCTTCATCCCTGGGGCATTCCAAATTGGTATACCCCCTTATGTGAAACACCTGGTATCGCCTGCTATACTTATTAAGCAATCCCACAGCGCCTTTGCAGTCAGCAGCTGTATCCCCGATATCCATCTAGCTTAGACTTGTACCTGTGCTAGCCATTTGTGAATGGCTTGTGCAGGTATGCAGAAGAGGTTAGCTGACCAGACATCAGATCTGACTTCAGGTCAGCTAAGTATGAATGGAGTGTGAGCTCTGTTTAGGCAGTGACATATGCATTGTTGGACCCCCAAAAGGTAAGCTTTCTTTGCAGTGGGAATGCCCCGCCAGAGTGGAACAACACCTGGAAGAGTGAAAATCCCTCTTTAAAGTGGACCAAAGCCCGGGACTTTAACTATCCTGGGAGTTGGTCCTGCTGTGTGAAACCCCCCCCCCCCAAGTCGCCCAGTAAAACTCACCTTTACCCGGTCCTACATTGCATGGGTGGGCACTGCCGCGACCTGCTCATACGCCAGGCGATCGCGGAGGAGGTAGGTTTTACAGGGGACTTGAGGGGCTTCACACAGCAGGGAATCCCGAATCGGGGAGCCCCGGAGGCAAGGAATCAGGCAGCTCTGGACTCCAAGGCCACCCATTAGAACTGTGTTTCTCAAACTATTTGCTCCAAGTACCCCCTTAGCAACAAGAGGTTTCAGCAGAGTACCCCCAAAAGACAGGATTAATTATAAATGTTATAAAATAAGTAGGCAACAGGCCTCACAGCACTTTTATACAGTTTTACAAAAAAATTAATAATATACGAGACCCATCAGACCCCTCCTGTTGGTGCACCTCCAACCATCTCTGCGTACTTCCAGGGGTACTGGTACTGCAGGTTGCGATACTTGAGAAAGTGCCATAGAAGACTGCTGCCTCAGAACTCAATGACCTTAGGGCTGTAGCACTAACACCAATTGCTAAGAAGGTCCCTTTCATCTGCTGAAGACCTGATGAAGTTGAATATGCTCTGAAGCAGGAATTCCCAACCTTTGATACCACTTTCCATTTTGCAACTTTGTATCTCAAGTGCCCCCTGGGTGATACATATGGGTCCTCAGACACCTAAACCATGTTCAAAACACACACAAGAACCAGTTAAAGTGCATGGCATCCACAAAAAGACACACAAGAAGTGCTTTTTTTTCAACAACCTTTGAAGCAGTTTTGAACTTATTAAGCGTGTGTTATAGATGGCAGCAGGTAAGGTTGGGGTAAAGCTTTGATGTGTACCACCTAATGAGATCTAGTGTATCACCAGTGGTACCCATATTACAGGTTGGGAACCCCTGCTCTTGAGCATACAGACCAACTGGACTCGTATATAAATAAGCCATCTGTACAGTATTTTAGCTAACCATTCATGAAAATGTGCAAAAGTCGATACCGTCAGGCACCTGAATGGACCAGGGACTTTTTGACCAGTAAAACCCAATTCATCAGGGTTGGAACCCTGTAAAAAAAAAAAGCAGCAGATCACACACTCTCAATTCGCTCATCAAGAACAATGATGAGCTGGCACAATGATGAGCTGGCATACAGAGGAATTAGCAGACTTGAACATTGATGCCAAACCAATAGCCCATCCCACCTCGCCACTCCCTCTTAATTGCAATGCATGAAGTGAGTGTGCAGAGGAGAGTACAGTAATTCTGTCCTGGAAGAGGCAGAGAATAGAAATTGCATGGCATGGTGTTCAACCTCGCGGGTACATTTTACAACATTAAAGCCACATAGAGCAGCGAAGGACAAAAGGTGATGATAACTTTCTTTTTTTGTTTCTTGTCTGGACAGTCCCTTTCAGGTTTGCAATGGTTCGCAATAGATTACGTGCACTACCCCCCCCCCCCCCCCATTCCCAGCTTTGATACTGGATTTTATTGAAAATCATCTGTAGGATAAAACAGTTACAATGTACGGGATCTTAAAGGGAAAGAAAAAGAATCATAGCTGACAATTCACCCAGAGGATTGCTGCCACCTAGCATTGTTCTGCTATTGTTTCGCAAAGGGTGTACTAGTTACTGGTAGTTTTTTGCTAATTATTGATGAATTTTCCGTGAAGGGATTGCTATCTGCTGACAAAAGCTTTGCCCTGGGTGGAAGCACTGTCACAAATTTAAACACAAAGTCACTTTCCATAATCTTGGCAAAGTTTACCTCCACCTACACTTATGTTGATCACCAAAGCATTTTTGTAGTGGAAACACTCTCCCTCAAAACAGGGCTATCATGCTCTAATATAGAGCCTTATTTAAGAAGCGTTAAACAGTTTTTTGGCCCCAACAGCACTCAGCGCTCGATTTACGAAATAATTAAGCGGCAGCGCTGATGCGTGTGCCAGCTAGCGCCTTATTTAACACCAGCACTGAAAACGTTGCAGCACCGGGCGCTCTGGTTGAAGCATCGCCAGTAGAAAGCAGGCACTGTAGATCCTATAGAACATAATGGGCAGAACAGGATTGAGGTGTTTTCTGTTTATAATTAATATTAAACACATTTATTTGTACTGAACTTACATTGTGACTTGTCAATAATTGAAACGCAACCTAGATGTCGCAAAAAAAAATGTATGATTTATGATCATTTTTTTAAATGTTTGTTTTCATAGGGGTTATTAAAATAGATTTTAACAGGTTTTTTCGCTTAACAATCTGTAATATGCACAACAACTAGAATGCAACCTAAACACACTGTAAAGTTTTTTTCCCCTTGTCCTCAGTAGTGATTTCTTGTAGCTGTAATGATGACATGCCAACAAGCACTGGAAAAATATAGAGACAATCTTTTCAAGGAGGAAAAAAATCATAAATATGCTGTGGAGCACCGGAAAAATGGCGGTACAAAGTGGCGCTCACTGGCGCTGGGATAATCAGCAGCTGTATCCAACAGGCACTGATATTGGCCACCAGCAAACAATGCTAATGAGTTAGCGTTCTGTGCAGTAACTGCTAGCGGCAATGTAGTCCACAGCGCAGCACCAGATAAGACAAAAATGGCGGCACTCCAACACTGGTGCTAAAAATGCTAAATGGCGCACATCATAAATAAGGCCCGTAATCACTAGCTTATGATGTAGTCATATTATTAGATTAGTAGATGGGGCTTAGAGGAAGAAGAAGTACTCTTGCAGGCTTGGGATGGTCAGTTTATTAGGAAATGCTCCAATGAGCTCCTGTGCCCAAAAGGTCCCCCTTACCCTGAGTGCCCATTTTTGCATGATGCCAGTAGCAGTAGCACTCGAGAAAAAAATGCCCAGCAGAATTATAATTTTGGCCCTCGACTACAACTCCAGTGCTCAGTGCACCCTGCACAGATGGAGAACTATGTGATCGTTATTGTTATGCTGTTCATTTTTGTATGATAATAGGTAATGCCATACTAGTAGATAATGCCAGATATTGCTTTTCTATGGAAGAAGAGCACAGGATATCTACACAATACAGTGTGGTATAATATCTGTGAGCATAAGTCTTACTAATAAACCAGTAATATATGAATGTAACTGTATGGTGGGCCCCCAGAGTCACTTCCACTGGTGGGCTCATGACACCCCAGTCTGACTTTGGAAAGTGATTGATGTTGTTTTTAGAGGCTGTATGATCAATGATTACTGATATTTTGCCAAATGTATCACTTTTGTCAATAGAGAGATATTATATATTCACTTGACCTGGCACATGTGTTAAATGTAGATTATTAATTTTCCTTGACCAATCACATAATTTTATGTTAATATATGCATTTAATCTTTTTTAGGATGAGCACAAATTATCCTGATAAGAGCCCAGGTATGTCATATCCTTGAGCTTTCTAAAATTACTTTGAGGCTGCGATTTTAACAAAAACTTGCAATGTGTTTACACACCCACTTGTATATTTGCCAGATATTTGGCAGATTCCTGTAGCCATGTGAGGGTTATGTGTCATGGAGAAAATGATCATTGGGCCAGATGCCAGGCAAACATTAAATTGTAAAATGTAATTTTAAAAGGTTAGATACAGCTTAAACCAGTTTGTAGTTATGGGGTTTGCCTGAGGGTATGACTTTGGAGGACAGGCTTTGGAGGAACAAATATTCTCATATATGTGTAAGCAGGTGTGGCCTCTGCTAAAGCTGCCCCAGTCACATGATCCAGGGATTTTTGGTCCATAAAATGTTGGTGATTGAGCCAATGCTTAGCCAATCCATGCATTCCACTACGCCCATTCAGCCAAAGAAACAGAGCAGTTGTAAACGGACCAGACATCGAGCATCCTGCATTGGGTGGGACAGTCTTCCCCATAATGTCAACAAAGTTGGACATTTAGGTGTCCCCAGATTTTTTTAGTTTTTTTTGAGGGGGGATTAAACAAATGCCTCATCTCAATCACTTTCTAAGAAAGCTCCAGAAGACATCCTTCATACACCCTTTTACATATTCCCTCCACCTATGGCCTTGGCCTCTATCAATCTTTCTCAGTTTTTTCTTTCTCTGGCATTTTCTATTTTTTGCATTTTCCCCAAGTTTTTCCTTGTTCATTTCTATCGTCTTGTCTTTTTCTGTCCCTCTATTTCTTATTTTATCTCATCTCTTTTTATTTACATCTCTCTTTTTATCTTTATTAAACATAACCTCCCCATTTTACCTTCCTTTCATCTGTCTGTAACATTCCCTCAACTTACTTATTTTCACAGACTTTGTTTTCCTCTTTTTTCCACATTTCTTTTTTCACTCTATTATCTTTTCTCCATTTCTACTCTTCTTTATCTTTTTCAAATGCTCTCCTCTGCCTTTCTTCTTCCACATCTATTTCTCTCTCTCTTTTCCACATTTATTCTCTCTCTTTTCCACATTCATTTCTTTTCTTCCTCTCTCTCTCTCTTCCACATTTCAAAGCCCCTTCTCTCTTTTTTGTTTCCACATTTATTCCTCCTTCCTCTCTCTTCTCTCATCATCCAGTCTCTCTCTCTTTTTTTACCACATTTACACCTTCTCTCTCTTTTTTTCCACATTCCCTCATCCTCCCTCTCTCTTTGCCATATCTCCCTCTTTTACTTTCCTTCACACTCTATTTCACATCCCCTTATTATCTCTTTTCCACATTTGCTCCATTGCAATCTATTTGTTCATATCCCATCTTCTCTCTTTGTCTCTCTTTTTATCCTTCTCCCTCTTTTCCACATTTATTACTCTCATTCATTACGCTCTTTCCCATCTCTCTCTCTTTTCAACAGTCTCGGACTCTTCTCAGCACTGCCTCCTTTTTACCTCTGCTTCCATGCTCTATCTATCCTTATTTGTTTCTGTTTTCCACATCACCCTAACTTTATTTCTCATTATTTTTAATGTTCCCTCCATCTCTCGGTTTTTTACTCCTTCTCTTTTACTTTTCCTCCATCTTTCTCCCCGCCATCATTATTTAAAATATCCTAAAGAACATGACAGTAGAAACATGCTTAAAATGGCCCATATGCTGATTATACACACCTACACCATTCTCTCTGGGCAGGTAAAAGGGTCCAGGGACTGTAAAACCTAAAATGTACTTAAACTGGACCTTCACCTTGATTTATTGAAAAGCCCAAACCCTTAAAAAACAATTCCCCAGCATTTAAAGTTAATATATTTTAAGTTTTTAGTCACTTATTATTCTTTCCCCCACTGGGCTGCAACTCTGTTCAGAACTTTAGGATACAGGCGCCGCCATCTTGACTCAGAAGAATCACACATACTGAGGAGAGGGGGATAAAGTACAGGGGGTGGGGTTATAGCTGTGCTTTGCACAAACAGAGCAGAGCTGGGGTCAGGAAAAGGACAGCAATCCTAGAATGCAGAGCAGCACAGTCAGAAGGCACTTCCTATTTGCAGGCTGCCTAAAGCTCCATGAGCTGCCATCTTGGATGTTTAAAGGCTCCTAACATGCAGTAGATGCAGGTAGGATGATTTTTAATTTATTCAATCTGTATGTACAGGGTGTGGGAAACATATATGATAGACTCTTATTCAGGGTGAAGGTCCGCTTTAAGATTTACAGTAAAAAACAAATGTAATATATTATCACATCACTCTAGTGAGTTCTAGGTTAGTAACTTCCTCCCTTTACTGAATGACACCTTTATTTATCGCATGCCTGATTTTCTTCTAACATTGCCAGGCAAGTTTACTGAATTGAGGCCATTATCTGATGTATATGCGGATGCGTCATTGAGACGCCATCCTGAAATCCTGCACACGGTGACATTTGTCATAAGGCCAAGCCTGGGTTTACTTTCTGTAAAAAATCTGCCATAGAGAACTGATTAGTTTATCTCCTTCCATTGTTCCATGTTGTCATGCAGCCTGTACCTATTACTGCTGGAATATTGCTGTACAAGGCAACTCACCAACAGAACTGCACACAGGATCACCTCTCCTCCTGTATGCACGCATGCACAGATTTTGTCAAAGCTATTCGTTTTATGAAACAAAGGAGGGGTGGCAGCTGCTCAGACCATTTTAGAACTAACCCAGGAGGTGCACGTGAGCAGGGCAATTAGGATACACAAGTCTTAAAAGGGTCACAGCACTCAACCCTATTAGCTTGCAGCCAAACCTATAAAAACAGAGGGCTTGGTCACACACATCTGCAGAAGTATGTTAAAGCTGCACCACCATGAGCCACTGTACCTCTGTGAGGTGCAGTCCTGAATCTGTACTGCGAGGCTTTTGACCCTCCCACCCCATGTGCTGCACCAGAGGTTATTGTCACGCCTCCTGGCTATAACCATGGGAAGAGCTGAGCTGAGCTCCAGGTGTGGGGCGAAGTGAAGCAAAATAATCCCAAGAGCAAATAAAAAGTCTGGGCAGAGTTCAAGGATGAATCCGAGGTCAGAGGCTGGCAGAAAACAAGCAAAGTCCACTGAGAAATTTGCGTCAAAACAAGTGTAAATCCAGGTATTTAGATCAGATATTCAGGAGTCAGGGAAACAGAGTCCAGGAAGTAAGCTGATAACACAGCAATGGCTGCAGGCCAGCAGTCTTCTTAAATAGGGCTATCAATTAGAACAGGGAGGGATGAGTCAGAGTCTGGGTGAGGTCACTTCCTGTCCATTCAGACTCAGGAGACCAGGAAGTGAAATCAAGCCCAAGAGCTTACACTCTAGGCTTTTGTGTACTTCCAATGGGCTGAACACTAGGTGTCGCTGTGGAGCATGCGACAGGTGAACAGCCTGCTCTGCAACAAACACCCAGGCGAGCATGTCTGCTGCTGCATGCAGTCAGTGGCCTAGCACGCTTTCGATGCTTTAAAGGGCAAGGTAAGCGAGGAGACTGACAGTTATAGGGCAACCTCAGGTAAGCCTGCTCCCAATTTATCTGTTGCGTTGTATGTCCCAATGGGGCTCTCATAGATTAGACACGTCACAGGCACCGTTGTGTTTGGTGGTGCAGCTTTAGCATACTTCTGCAGATGTGTGTGGACCGAGACCTCTGTTTTAACCAGATTTAGAGACAGATTATAGGTTTGGCCGCAAGCTAACAGAGTTGAGTGCTGTGGTCCCTATAAGACTTTTAGTTTTATGGACCCAGGTTGCTATGTGTAAAAAAGGCCCATCCTGCTGAGCAAGTTGTAATGAAAGGCACATGCACATTGTAGTTAATATAGAAACAATTTCAATGGTCCTTTGATAACACACTTGGGTAGAAGGAATCCCTGCTCTGAGTACCGTATGGGCAGTACTGTGTTAGCCAGGACCTTGGAGGAGAGAGATTTAGGGATACTGATTACTGATAGCTGCAAGATGAGTGGACAGTGTAGCCAGGCAGTGGGAAAAGCAAGCAGGATGCTCGGCTGCATAGCTCGAGGCATCACCAGTAGGAAGAGGGAGGTTGTGATGCCGCTGTATAGAGCCCTGGTGAGGCCACAGCTAGAATACTGTGTGCAGTTCTGGAGACCTCACCTGCAAAAATACATAATTCAAATAGAACGTGTCCAAAGGCTGGCAACAAAAATGGTGGATAGACTCAGGAGAGACTTAAAGAACTTAATTTGTACAGTCTGGAGGAAAGAAGGGAGAGAGGGGACATGACTGAGACCTTTAAATATGTGAAAGGATTGAATAAGGTTCAGGAGGGAAGTGTTTTTAAGAAGAAGCTTAATGATAGAACAAGGGGGCACAACCTGAAGCTAGTCGGGGGGAAGATCAGGAGCAATGTTAGAAAATATTATTTTACAGAAAGAGTAGTAGATGCTTGGAACAAACTTCCAGCAGAGGTAGTTGAAAAATCAACAGTCACTGAATTTAAACATGCCTGGGATAAGCACACATCTATCCTAAGATAAACAGTACATACAGTATACACATAAGGGCAGACTAGATGGACCGTATGGTCTCCTTCTGCCATCAACTTTCTATGTTTCTATAACAGGTAGTAAAGATGAACAAATATTTTAATGTGCCCATGGTTAACAGGGGATAGAGGAGTACCTGTATTTCCGTGTTTTCCTGTTTAGGGAGGGCTGCTTCTGGAGCATAGCAAATACATTTCTCCTTCAATCACCATGGGCTATCCCGCGCCATACGATCACTGCTTTTGACAGCCAGAATTGAGCGTCAGAAACCAGAAATGGGGCAGAGATTTGGGGCCCTCTGCCCTATTTCCAACCTGCGTCGCTCAGTCCAGCTTCGCCACTCCCTCCTGCTGCAGAGTGGGGCCTTTTATACAGGTGGAGTGAGCTGATGTCAGCACACTCGCTGATATAAAAGGCCCCTCCCTGCAGCTGGGAGGGAGCTGTCAGAAGCGTGCAGGGCTTGCATAGGTGTTCTCTGCCCCACTGAAGGCACCTGAATGGAGGTGAGCATTGTTTTTTTTTCTTTTTGCTGTAAACTTGGGAGAAGCCAGGCATGTGAAATTTCCGTGACTGCCATTTAATGCAGCCATGTCAATTTTACACGCTTGGTGGTTAAAGGGTTAAGGCAGCAAACAACTCATCTGATGTCTGTCCCATGTGCCTCTCCTCCATTTCCTGCAGCACAGGGTATAAGGGCTCCAAGTATTGCTCTGCCTGCAATTTTATTCCTCCCTGACTACTCAAAAAAGTTGTCTAACAGCCACTGTGTCTATTGGTACTCACACAGCGGTCCTGCAGCTGTCTCTGACCACAAAAGAGCATGCTCATGATTCATCAAGGTAGGAGAAATTGAATATGTGTGTGAATGGGCACACGCTAACTTCCTCCTAATTTATCCCCCATGGAAAAATAAACTAAATCAAAGCACATCAAACTCTTATTATATGTAAATACCTTATGTATTCTAAGTAAAGCCACTGGCTTTGACTTTATTTCTGGACATGGCTGAGCAGGGAAGGGTGTTCTTAAAGTGAACAAAAACCTGGGATTTTGACTATACCGGGTTTCAGCCTGTCCCCCTTGGGCGCCTGGGGTACCCTACTATGTGAAACCCCCTAGGCCACCAAGCTCGCTTACCTCTGCTCAAGCCCAGGCTGCAGCTAGAGGAGCATGCTGGAATCCTAGCCAGACTCCCTTCGGCTGTGCGCTGGCCTGCACAGCCATTCAGTTACGATGGGTAGGGCTGCACACAGCCAAGAAGAGAAGCGGGTGATGCTGTCCCCAGTCGCGCATGCGCCGGGGTCTTGAGGTAAAGGTAAGAATTTCGAGAGACTTGGGGAGGGAGTAGGCCTGCCCTGAAGTCTCATAAACTCCAGGGTGGATTTTGGTCCAATTTAAGAGTCAGCTACAGCTCACTTACACTAAGAGCTCTTGGGGATAAAGTACTTTTTTAGGTCGTCCTGGAGAAATAACATTGAAATGTGGGGGGACTTTGGAGCCCTGCTACAGCTTCTACCCAGGTCTTCAGGAAATGGAGGGAAGGCACATGGCACAGGCATCAGGTGAGCTGCTTGCTGCTTTATTATTGTGGTTGCCTGGACTGTGCCTTTAAAGGCAAACTGGGAAACCCGGTTCTTCAAGTATTAATTATAACCCCAAGTATGTTAAATACTTACACAATTAATATGTTTAAACTGGTGGTGGGGACGTGGTGTTAAAAGGTTGTTCCTTTCTTTAGTCCTAATTGTTTCTAAGAAGGCGTTGTTTTGACCCTACAATGAGTATATGAGTGAGTATATCTTACAAAGTGCAAGGGAAATGCATTTAACTTTGAATTAATTGGAGTAGTTTTACTAATTGTAAAAGAAACTAATTGTTTATATGATTTTATAAAGAGATAAGAAGGCATTGTGTGAGTACATCTTTGTCATTATATACAAAGAGAATATATTACAAACTCACCGCACTTTTATTTGTAGGTTACAGTTGGAAAGTAAAAGCCAATGACCGAGAATTCCTTGAGAAGATTAAAAAGCCGAGCTTCCACTGCTTCAAGAAAAATAAATATTCTGTAAGTGGCAAGTTGTTTGTTGGCATATTGGGGGTATCCATGGGGGACATTTTGAGAAACTGAGATTGATATTTAAGAAACTTTCCAAATCAACACAAACAGTAAAGTTGAAAAATGAAAGTGAGGAACGATTCAACAAATTCATTTTTTCCAAAATTAAAGACAATTATCAAAAAGCTATACTAGACCATCGCTTCTAGTCCGGGTCTCCAGCTCTTACCCGAACACCGGATCCATGTCTCACACTGCCTGTCCAATCATGCCTCTCTTCCTGGTTCTCCAACAGGGAGACGCCGCCCACCATCAGTCACTGTGAGCTGGCACCCCCCCCCACCCCTCAATAGGGGTTTCATAACAAAAGGATCCAGGGGCAATTTAGGGGTGGTACCTGCTGAACCATAATTATCTGTGCTGGTGTGACTATGTGGACACATACTATGGAGACTGCCTCCACTTTATAAGCTGCATTCAGGAATCATGGTGTAATTTTTATGCAGTGCTGCTTTCATGCCTTCATGGAAACAATGGACCCTGTCCATGCTAAAATAAAAACAATCAATTGTCAATTTGTGTCTTCCACAGCTGTTTCCTTTTACTCTGGTGCTCTTTACTATATCAGGTACCGAGTTCCATGGTGGAACAATATTGACTGTTTTTGTTGTTTCCTGGGCAATCCATTTAGGTTGTCTCCATCATAATGCTAGGTGCTGGTTTGTTATTTGACATGATAATGGGTTTTGTTAAGCAACAATAGGCTAATGTATACACTGGGGTATGATAATATACGAAACCACTTCATACCAAGTCCGACACTACAGGGGAGATGATCTTCACAGTGTTCTCTTCATCCCATCAGCACAATTGACACGATACAGAAAGCTGTAAGCAAGCTGTTAGTTATTTACATTTCAATCACAGGCTATGACTGTTTCACAGCTGATTACAATTGAAACATTTATGATACATCAGCTGCAGCCTAGCTATAACACAATGGTCCTTATTTAAGAAGTACATTATTTACTGTCATTTTGCTGGCTAATTTCCAGTTTTTGAGCACCGGCATCTCTTTTTTTATCGGCGCTGCAATTTGGACATAATGGCGCTAGAAGTCACATCGTCTGATGTTAAGTAATTTGCTTTGATTGTTGCACTAGGTATTGTCTGGCCTGTGTCAGCACCTGTTGTACACGAACGGCGATTATACCAGTGCCAGTGAGTGCCACTTTGTATCGCCGCCTTTTAGGCGCTGCACATATTTATCAATTTTTGCCATGCTGAAAGTATAGGTGCTGTATTTTTCTGGTGTTGTTCGGTGTTTTATCATTACAGTTACAAGAAATCACTGCTGGGGTCAAAACCCGTATCAAACTTTACAGTACTTTTAGACTACGTTTTAGTTGTTGTTGTCCAAATTACAAATTGGTAAGAAAAAGAAGCCATTAAAAAGGTTTTACAAGTAAAAATAAAATTACATCTAGGTTCTGCGTTTACATTATTGAGAAGTCACAATGCATGTTATGTACAATAAATGTGTGTAATTTTAATTCTAAGCATAAAACAGTTCGTTACAGTTCTTCTCATTCTGCTCTATGGGATCTTAAAGCGGACCTTCACTCTGAATAAGAGTCTATCTTATATGTTTCCCACACGCTGTACATACAGATTGCTCACATTAAAAATCATCCTACCGGCATCTACTGCATGTTATGAGCCTTTAAACATCCAAGATGGCGGCTTATGGAAGCCGCCATCTTATCAGGCAGCCTGCAAACAGGAAGTGCCTCCTGACTGTGCTGCTCTGCATTCTGGGACTGCTGACCGTTACCTGACCCCAGCTCTGCTCTGTCTGAGCAAAGCACAGCTATAACCCGCCCCCCTGTACCTTATCCCACTCTCCTCTTCTCAGTAAGTGTGATGCTTCTGAGTCAAGATGGCGGTGCCCGTATCCTAAATTCCTGAACAGAGTTGCAGCCCGGTGGGGGAAAGAATAATAAGTTAGTGACTAAAAACGTAAAATATATTAATTTTAGATGCTGGGGAACCGTTTTTTAAGAGTTTGGGCTTTTCATTAAATCACACTGAAGGTCCGGTTTAACCTACAGCGCTACTATAACATAGTAACATAGTATGTAAGGCTGAATAAAGACTTTAGTCCATCCAGTTCAGCCTGTTTAACTCCTTCCAGTGGTCTAGTAGCCATAGCCGGAAATGTTATTACATGCCAGGAAGACATCAAGGCCACTTTTGAACATTTTTAATGTATCCCTCATTACTACCTCCTCTGGCAGCGAGTTCCATAGTTTCACTGCTCTTACAGAGAAGAATCCCCTCCTATGCCGGTGGAGAAAGCATCTTTCCTCTAACCTTAGTGGATGCCCCCGGGTTATGGTTACACTCCGGGGTATAAATAGATTGTGGGACAGATCCTTGTATTGACCCCGAATATATTTATACATAGTTATTAGATCACCCCTCAATCGTCTTTTTTCTAGACTAAATAAGCCTAACTTGGACAATCTTTCCGGGTACTCTAGCCCCCGCACTCCTTTTATTAACTTTGTTGCCCTTCTTTGAACGTGCTCCAGTTCTGATATGTCCTTCTTAAGCACCGGTGCCCAGAACTGTACACAGTATTCCATATGGGGTCTGACCAGTGACTTGTACAGGGGTAAAATGATGCTCTGGTCATGAGCACCTATGCCCCTCCTGATGCACCCCATGATCCTGTTTGCCTTGGCAGCAGCTGCCTGGCATTGATTACTACAGTTGAGCTTATTGTCAACTAAAACCCCTAGATCCTTTTCCATTGTTGTTTTACCAAGTGTTTCTTTATTTAGTGTGTAATCATGACACATATTTCTCCTTCCCATGTGCATAACCTTACATTTATCTGTGTTAAACTTCATTTGCCATTTAACTGCCCATGCTTCCAATTTATCTAAATCTGTTTGTAGCTGCCTGCTGTCATCTTTTGTTTTAAGTACTTTACTCAGCTTAATATCATCTGCAAAGATTGAGACTTTACTGTTTAATCCATACCCAATGTCATTTATATATATATTGAAGAGAATTGGTCCCAGAACTGACCCTTGTGGTACTCCACTAGTAACAGTGACCCAATCTGAGTGTGTACCATTGATAACCACCCTCTGCTTCCGATCACTAAGCCAATTTCCCACCCATCTGCACACGTTTTCCCCCAGTCCAAGCATTCTCATCTTTTGTACCAGCCTTTTATGTGGCACAGTATCAAATGCTTTAGAAAAGTCAAGATATATGATATCCAATGACTCCCCCTGATCCAATCTTGAACTTACCTCCTCATAAAAGCCGATCAGGTTTGTCTGGCAGGAGCGATTCCTCATAAATCCATGCTGATATGGAGTAATAAGGTCATTTTCCCCAAGGTGCTCCAGGATAGTATCCCTTAAGAAACCTTCAAACAGCTTGCCCACCACAGATGTTAAGCTTACCGGTCTGTAGTTCCCAGGTTCCCCCCTAGATCCCTTTTTGAATATTGGCACCACATTTGCCAAGCGCCAATCCATCGGAACAAACCCTGTAGTTATGGAATCCACAAATATTAGAAATAACGGCTTGTCTATTACTGTACATAACTCCCTTAAAACACGAGGATGTATGTCATCTGGTCCCGGCGATTTATCGATTTTCATCTGCTTGAGACGGTGCCGGACTTCTTCCTTGGTTAGACCAGTGACATTTAATGGAGGGTTTCGGTTATTCCCCTGCATTTCACTGGGCATGTCAAATTCTTTTGTGAATATAGATGCAAAGAAGTTGTTAAGCAAATTAGCTTTCTCCTCATTTCCCTCTATAGGGGTCCCATCCTTGCTTTTCAGGGGGCCCACACCCTCAGGTTTGTACCTTTTACGGTTTATGTAGCTAAAGAATAATTTGGGGTTAGTTTTACTCTCTTTCGCGACCAGTCTTTCTGTCTCCAGCTTAGCTGCCCTTATCTGTTGTTTACATTGTTTATTTTCTTCTTTATAGTTTTTTAACGCTTCCGCTGTCCCTTCCTGCTTTAAACGTTTAAATGCCTTTTTTTTGTTGTTTATTGCCCCCTTAACCTTTTTATTTAGCCACATCGGTTTACATGTGTGTCTAATAGTTTTATTCCTGTAAGGTATATATCTGTCACACTGAAAATTAAGTATTCCTTTGAAAGTATCCCATTTAGCGTCCATGCTTTTGTTCTTAAGGACATTTTCCCAGTCAATGCAGTGTAGGGCATCTCTAAGTTGGTCAAACTTGCCTTTTTGAAGTCCCGCGTTTTTGTGACTCCTTGATAAGGTACCCTAGTGACTGCTAATTGGAAATTAATGATATTATGATCACTGCTTCCAAGGTGTCCCCCAACCTGTACCTTTATTACTTTGTCTGGTACATTGGTTAGTATTAGGTCCAATATGGCTTTCCCCCTTGTTGGAGCTTGTACTTGTTGGGAAAGGTAGCCATCTTTTGTTTTAGATAAAAAACTATTACTTTTCTGCGAAACACATGTTTCAGCATCCCAGTCTATATCTGGGTAGTTAAAGTCCCCCATAATCACTACCTCATTTATTTTAGCGGCTATATCTATTTGCCTTAGCATCATATTTTCTATGGATTCGGATATATCTGGAGGTTTATAGCAAACCCCCCATCAGTATTTTATTTTTGTTTCTCCCTCCATGTATTTCTACCCATACCGACTCCACATGGTCATTCCCCTCACATATATCCTCCCGCAGAGCAGGCTGTAGAGAGGATTTTACAATTAAGCAGACTCCACCCCCTTTGCGTTTGTTACGGTCCCTCCTAAACACACAGTATCCCTGTAAATTTACTGCCCAGTCATAGCTTTCATCCAGCCAGGTCTCTGTTACCCCCACTATATCATATTGTTCTTCTGTTATTATCAGTTCTAGTTCATCCATTTTATTAGTCAAGCTTCTAGCATTTGTAAGCATGCATTTCAAATGCTTATGACAATTTTGATAATTCTGTATATTGCCCTTATTCCTGCTAGATGTGCTAACCCCTCCCCCCTCTCCACCCCCAGTTTCATGTCTACACCCACTGTCACTTTCTTTCCTAACTTCCCCTTTGTAATAGCTTTTACCCTCCCCCCCAATGCTCAGTTTAAACACTCCTCTAACCTTTTAGCCATCCTTTCCCCCAGAACAGATGCACCCTCCCCATTGAGGTGCAACCCATCCCTGCCAAAGAACCTGTAGCCCACTGTGAAGTCGGCCCAGTTCTCTAAGAACCCAAACCCCTCCTTTTTACTCCAATTTTTGAGCCACCTGTTTACATCTCTAATCTCCCGCTGCCTCTCTGGTGTGGCTCTTGGTACTGGTAGTATTTCTGAGAATACTACAGTTGAGGTCCTTGCCTTAAGCTTACGGCCTAAGTCCCTGAAATCATTTTGTAGGACCTTCCACCTACTTCTTCCTATGTCATTAGTGCCAATATGCACCATGACCGCTGGGTTCACGCCAGCCCCTCCCAACAATCTGTCAGCCCGCTCCGCTACATGCCGTACTCTTGCCCCAGGAAGGCAACACACTGTTCGGCAATACCGGTCTTTGTGACAGATTGCCCTGTCTGTTCCCCTAATAATAGAGTCACCCACTACCAGCACCTGTCTTGCCTGCCCTGTTCTCCCATTTCCCCTCCCTTCCTTACTGGAGCCGACAGATGTGTCTTGCTGCAGCTCTGCCATTCCTGAGCTAACATCCTCCTCATCTGCCAACCGGGCAAACTTGTTTGGAGGTGCCTGTTCAGGGCTAGCCTCCCTGTAACTTTTACCCCTACCCCGCCTTCTAACTGTTATCCAGCTAGCTGCCTCATTTTCCTGCTTTTCCTCTCCCCCCATACTACCACCCTCCCCTGACCCTGAGCCATGTAGTGCCAGATCAGTGAGATCCAGACTCTTTTGCATGATAACAATTTCTCTCAGTGTTGCCAATCGCTTATTTAGATCGTGAATCACGGCTTCCAAATCAGAGATTCGCAGGCATCCGGGGCATATATATTCACCATCGACCGATTGATCAAGAAGTGCATACATAGCACAAGATGTACACTGAACAGCATTGTTAGGCATGGAACCCATTGTATGAATTTGTGGGAACACCAAGTGTAGAATTTACAACACTTAAAATAACAATATGAAATCAAGGCAGATACTTACAGCTTCCGAACTTCTGCTTGTAACTTCTTCTTTTAACTCCTGCTTTAACTCACCACTTCCAAGCAGCCACTTACAGAGACAGCAACAAGAGCAAGCTACAAGAGCTGTGTGTGTGGCCTTATAACACACCTGCTTCAATTAGGCCTCAATTAGGCCTCAGCAGGAATCCAGGAAAGAGAGAAAAAAAAACCCTCTTTTTTTTTTCTTTGGTTTAAATTTGTGCCAGCATTAACACACTGATTCACAAAAATAAAACAAACACAGTTTACTATATTTTACTTACCCAATGAGCTCAGTTTCCCAAAACTTACCACAGGAGATCCTGCTTTAACTCACCACTTCCAAGCAGCCACTTACAGAGACAGCCAAAGAGCACGCTCCAAGAGCTGTGTGTGTGGCCTTATAACACACCTGCTTCAATTAGGCCTCAATTAGGCCTCAGCAGGAATCCAGGAAAGAGAGAAAAAAAAACCCTCTTTTTTTTTTCTTTGGTTTAAATTTGTGCCAGCATTAACACACTGATTCACAAAAATAAAACAAACACAGTTTACTATATTTTACTTACCCAATGAGCTCAGTTTCCCAAAACTTACCACAGGAGATCCTGCTTTAACTCACCACTTCCAAGCAGCCACTTACAGAGACAGCCAAAGAGCACGCTCCAAGAGCTGTGTGTGTGGCCTTATAACACACCTGCTTCAATTAGGCCTCAATTAGGCCTCAGCAGGAATCCAGGAAAGAGAGAAAAAAAAACCCTCTTTTTTTTTTTTCTTTGGTTTAAATTTGTGCCAGCATTAACACACTGATTCACAAAAATAAAACAAACACAGTTTACTATATTTTACTTACCCAATGAGCTCAGTTTCCCAAAACTTACCACAGGAGATCCTGCTTTAACTCACCACTTCCAAGCAGCCACTTACAGAGACAGCCAAAGAGCACGCTCCAAGAGCTGTGTGTGTGGCCTTATAACACACCTGCTTCAATTAGGCCTCAATTAGGCCTCAGCAGGAATCCAGGAAAGAGAGAAAAAAAAACCCTCTTTTTTTTTTTCTTTGGTTTAAATTTGTGCCAGCATTAACACACTGATTCACAAAAATAAAACAAACACAGTTTACTATATTTTACTTACCCAATGAGCTCAGTTTCCCAAAACTTACCACAGGAGATCCTGCTTTAACTCACCACTTCCAAGCAGCCACTTACAGAGACAGCCAAAGAGCACGCTCCAAGAGCTGTGTGTGTGGCCTTATAACACACCTGCTTCAATTAGGCCTCAATTAGGCCTCAGCAGGAATCCAGGAAAGAGAGAAAAAAAAACCCTCTTTTTTTTTTTCTTTGGTTTAAATTTGTGCCAGCATTAACACACTGATTCACAAAAATAAAACAAACACAGTTTACTATATTTTACTTACCCAATGAGCTCAGTTTCCCAAAACTTACCACAGGAGATCCTGCTTTAACTCACCACTTCCAAGCAGCCACTTACAGAGACAGCCAAAGAGCACGCCTATAAACCGGCGCAACTTAAACAAGAGCGTCCATTGCTGCAAACTATGCTGTACTGGTAATAAATTAGAAGCATGCTAGTGGGCGGATCAGTGCTGCCTGTTTTTTGTTTGTTAAATCACACACTGAGTGCCGCTGAGTCTAAAATATTGGCGCAGAGTGGCATTAAAAGGCGCCGATGCTTGATAAATGAGGCTCAATGTGACACATGGGGGAGCTAGTATCTTACATCATCATCATTTACAGCAGGAAGCAGAGATAATGCAACCCATTTTTAAGCTCCCAATGTGATTTATAGCACTGTGAGTTGCATCTGTACATCGGGTTTAATCTTACAAAGTGCAAGGGAAATGCGTTTAACTTTTTAATTTTATAATTTTAACGTTTGTAAGTAAAAAAAAATAAATAAAGGATCGAACTAGAGTGCAAATTCTCTTAAATTATTCAAATCCTTGTTTTAAATGTATCTTCTTTTCAAAGGACAACAGAATAAAAACATCAAAGTACAACATTTTCACTTTTATTCCTCTAAACCTGTATGAGCAGTACCATAAGGCACAAGTGATCTATTTCACGGTGATATTGATTATTCAGGTAAGATCTTTCTGTTTCTCTTAACTAGCTTTAAAGTGATCCTATACCCAGAAAGGAAGTTCATGTAATCACCTACCATCCCCACTCAAGTGCCCCAAAACAGCCTGTGTTTTTCTTTTTAACAACCGGATGCAGTATGACGTTCAAATTCCAGTCATATGGCTCCCTAGCCTTGCAGCAGCACCCCCTGGTGCTCTCCAGTGATGATTCATTCAGTTACACAAAACTCAGCATTGAAAGTTAGCCTTATCAGTTATAAAAACTGCAATAAATCTGAAAGCACTGCAAACTAAACTGACACATACACCTCCATGTAGCAGTTTGGATTGTAACTGAATGAATCATGCTGCATGGTCAGGGAGCCATATGTCCACCAATCGATCATCAGGCTGCATTTAGTTAGTGTTTTATGAATATTGGACAAAGGTTTTGGTACAAAAAGAACCACAGGCTGTTTTGGGGCACTGGGCTGGAGAAGGCTAATGATTTATTAGGAGATAGATTGTGCACCCATGCATTAATGAGTGCAGTATTATGACGCGGTGTTAACACAAACTCGCTCACTGCATTCCACAGTCATGGCAAAATAGCACTGATCAAAAATCTGCCTCACATACTTATAAAGTGCAATATTACACATATAAAACAGAGTTGATGAACTCTAAATATGTGCCATCCACCAGTGGTGTACGTTCAAATTCCAGTCATATGGCTCCCTAGCCTTGCAGCAGCACCCCCTGGTGCTCTCCAGTGATGATTCATTCAGTTACACAAAACTCAGCATTGAAAGTTAGCCTTATCAATTATAAAAACTGCAATAAATCTGAAAGCACTGCAAACTAAACTGACACATACACCTCCATGTAGCAGTTTGGATTGTAACTGAATGAATCATGCTGCATGGTCAGGGAGCCATATGTCCACCAATCGATCATCAGGCTGCATTTAGTTAGTGTTTTATGAATATTGGACAAAGGTTTTGGTACAAAAAGAACCACAGGCTGTTTTGGGGCACTGGGCTGGAGAAGGCTAATGATTTATTAGGAGATAGATTGTGCACCCATGCATTAATGAGTGCAGTATTATGACGCGGTGTTAACACAAACTCGCTCACTGCATTCCACAGTCATGGCAAAATAGCACTGATCAAAAATCTGCCTCACATACTTATAAAGTGCAATATTACACATATAAAACAGAGTTGATGAACTCTAAATATGTGCCATCCACCAGTGGTGTTATTTCTATCAGCTGGCATCACATTACATTTTTTGTCCAGTAGATGGTGGTAAAATAGACAACATTCAATCCAATTGCAATTCTGTTGGTATTTTTCATTCTCTATGATTTGACCCCACATTAGATTTTATTCAATACATTTTTATTGCTAATTTGCAACTGAATACTCTCTTTATTCCATACAGCATGAATAGGCATAATGTAAATTTAGGGTGGCTGTTATCACCCTGAAGGAATCTGGTGGCCTTGACCCTAACCTTTGTTTTCTTCAAAAGCGGCCACAACAACCCACTCGATGAATCAGATAGCCCTGAGCTGCCACCCGTAGTCCTAGCCCCGCTTCAAAAAAAGCTGTAGCTGCAGCCATGTATTGCACTTTTTCACATTTCCTTCCGCTCAAGGAGTTGAGTCTGGTCTCTAGCTCTACCTGCAGCCATGAGGCCGCAAAAGACCACTTCAGCAATGGGGAAGCTTTGAGCTGCCACCCCTAGTTCAGTCTCCCAGCAGCAAAACTTCCAGAGGTGGGGGGCTTAACAGGCTTTTCACCCCTTCAAAAAAAAAGAGATTTCTTCTAGTGGGCCCCAGGAATGATTTCCTCTGGTGAGCCTCGAGAATAATTTTTTTCTAGTGGGCCCCAAATATGATTTTCTCTGTTAGGCCCAAGATGCTCCAGTCCGACCCTGCCCACATATACATTGATACTGGGAATGCCCTGTGCTCTTACATAGTCTGGAACAATGTCGCAGACATTGTTCGGCTGGCGGTGGATCAGGTCGTTCTGCCTCTTCGGCCCGATCTGCTCACTCAGGGTCGGCTGTGTTACCCCAATTTACCAACGCTGGGTTTGACGGCTTGGCTGCTGAAACCTTCATTTTGAAGGAGGAGGGTCTTTCTGACTCGGTTGTTAAGACTCTTATCTGTGCCCAGAAGAGGTCTTCTTCTACCATCTACTATAGGACTTGGAGAGCTTATATCGCTTTGTGTGAGCTTAGATCTTTGCCTTGGAGGGTCTTTTCAGTTTCCAGGATTTTGGATTTTCTGCAATCAGGGATGGACTCTGGTCTCCAGCCGAGTACTTTGAAAGGGCAGGTTTCTGCCTTGTTTATCTTTTTTCAGAAGCCTTTTGCGCTTCATCCTTTAGTCAAAACTTTTTTCCAGGGGGTTACGCATGTGCGGCCTCCCAGGAAGCCATTGCTCCCTGTTTGGGACTTGAACTTGGTTCTTTCTGCTCTTCAGGCTCCTCCCTTTGAGCCCTTGCAGGATATTGCTCTTTCTACCTTGACTCAGAAGATTGCCTTCTTGGTGGCTATCACTTCGGTTCGGCGTGTCTCGGAGTGGGCGGCCTTGTCGATTCAGGCGCCCTACTTTGAGAGGCATCGGGACAAGGTGGTTTTTCGTTTCAAACCGGACTTTCTTCCTAAGGTTGTTTCTGCTTTTCATTTGAATCAAGATATTGTTCTTCCCTCCTTGTGTCCTAAGCCTAAGAATGACAAGGAGAGGGTTTTGCATTGTTTGGATGTGGTACGCTGTGTTAAGTACTATTTGCTTACTACTTCTCCTTTTCGTAAGACTGATGCCTTTTTTGTTGTGCCCTGTGGGCCTAGGAAGGGTTTGGCTCCAGCTAAGTCTTCCATTAGCAAATGGATTCGTCAGGCGGTTGTTGGGGCCTATTCGGCCAAGGGGAAGGTTCCCCCTTTCGTATCACTGCTCATTCTACTCGTGCTGTTGGAGCGTCTTGGGCTTTTCAGCACCAGGCTTCTGTTGAACAAGTTTGTAAGGCTGCTACTTGGTCTTCCGTTCATACTTTTTCTAAGTTTTACAAGGTTGATGTGCGGGCTTCAGCGGATGCTGTGTTTGGCCGCAAGGTTCTGCAGACTGCAGTCGTTTACGTTATGCTTCATTTTACTGTCGGATACCCACCCCTTGTGGACACTGCTTTTGGATGTCCCTATCGTCAGAATTAAAGGGGAAACGGGGTGTGTGACACACTGAGAATAATACCATTTTGTGAGTACTCACCTGTAAAATGGATATTGTCAGTGTGTCACACACCCCGCTTCACCCGCCCTTTTTTGGTATCCTGGATCCTCTATATGGTGAAGCTTTCCTTTATTTTATTTTGAGGGTTACCGTTGGATTTCCTGGTACCTTGTCTTACTGCTGTTTGGATTCACTGGGTGTTAAGTGGGAGGTCCCAGGTATATGTAGACCGGGAGGGGCTCGTTTTTCAAAACGTCGCCACCTGCTGGAGGATAACCCTATCGTCAGAATTAAAGGGGAAGCGGGGTGTGTGTGACACACTGACAATATCCATTTT
Source organism: Gastrophryne carolinensis (assembly GCA_027917425.1). Taxonomy (NCBI): domain Eukaryota; kingdom Metazoa; phylum Chordata; class Amphibia; order Anura; family Microhylidae; genus Gastrophryne; species Gastrophryne carolinensis. The sequence continues at coordinate 524,083,308 of CM051235.1, read as the reverse complement.
ACAGGTGAGTACTCACAAAATGGTATTTTTTATCATAAATTGAATTTTTTACTAACATGAGAATTTTTTTCTACCTTTTATTGAATCAAGGCCATTAGCCTAAAAAAGAATTGAGAATTCTCACCTGGGTCTGAAACCACCCCAATAAGTTGGTGGTGGATTGGCACAGTGTAACAAGAAGCACTTTGTGATTTTTTTGCTCTGCTCAATGAATCAGTGTTGTCTGGTCACACTATGTATTTCTATTAAGCAATATGGTTTAAAGTGGAACAATAGCTTTATTGTCACTGCCTTGATTATTATGTTTTTCTTTTTCTTCTCTTAAAGGAGCACTATTGCGAAATTGTGTACTATTAAAAATCCATATAAAGACATCAACTAAATAGAGAAAGGGTCACTTATACATGTGAATGGTATAAAACTCCCACCAAGCCTATAGTTTTCTATTCCTTGTAGGAATAAAATCCAGGGGTGACAGGTTCAGAGCCTGTCACCCCAGATTTCCTCTTCCTTCCATTAAAATAAAAAAAAAACAAGCCCGGTTGGATATTTCTTGATGCCCTCCTCCTGCCATCCAGCATATTTGTATGCATTTTTATGATTGAGCCATTTTTCACGATAGTGCTCCTATCAGACAAAAAATGGGCCAATGATAAAAATCCATATAAATATGCTAAATGACAGGAGGTGGGGCCACTTATACACCCGGCAATAAAAAAATATCCAACCAGGTTTGTTTCTTACAATTTAAGGAAAGGTTTCAGGTACACCTTTGATTCCGATTTTTAATATTACACAATTTCACAATACAGCTCTAAGTTCAAAGCATTTTAACAGTAAATGTATTCTGTATTTAATTAAAAATATCCCTTTTGTAATTATGTTTTTATTACAGAGTATTCCAGCGATTAGCAACTTTCCAGTATATGCATATTTGCTTCCACTAGTCTGTATCTTGGCAGCTCGGGCACTGAGGGACTTGATAAATGATATTGTAAGTAATGTTTGTTATAACTATTAATTATTATTATTTATTATTACATGTGAGCTATACCTCCTAATTACTCCACATAGCACTGGTACCACCATATTTCTTAAAGTAGGTTACTTTTGGCATTTATTAGCCACTGGACAGGTCACTTGATTAAGTAGCTTAAAGCAGCCCAACACCCTCCACAGTGAGGGTTTTGATGGCCGCCAGCGCTAAAATTACAGTCTGGGGGGGAGGCAACCAGATTGCTGCCCCCCCCTGCACATAACCCCTCCTCGATTGCCCGTAAACCTTACCTTACCTTCGTTTCCCTGCTGGCTCATGTGGGCATTGACGTTCCAGCCGTTGAATGTAAGCGCTGGGCAGCCAGTCATGGCGCTGTCACTGCCCATGTGAGCACTGGAAAGGCGGTGCTGCCTTCCCTGTGGGGGAGCAAGGTTAGCGTAAGATTTACAGGCATCCTGGGGGGGGTTATGTGTGGGGGGCTCCAGCATTTAGCGCCTGTCATTTCAGCACCGGTGGCCATCAACACCCGCTCCGCAGAGGGTGTTTGATCTCTTTAAGAAATTCTAATGTGGGAGACAAGTTTTCTAAGGAAACTACGTCACATAGCAGCAGTGGAGCACCCAGGACTTTTATCTGGGGGGGTTAGGTAAGGGGCGTGGCACAGATGGGGCATGGTTTCTGTATTCATAGCTGCTAAAATGGAAATGAGGATGTGACTGCTGCAGGAACATTGATGTGTATTTGCATTTTCTCAGCTCCCCTGCTCCTCTGCTTCTGTGCTGCTGCTAAACTATTTGTGACCAGACAGGTAACCACTCCACATGCCTCCTAAACTGTGGCACCCTGCTTCTCCTCCTGCCATGTGCCCTAAGCTCTTTCAACTTGTGGCACCCGTGCCCACTCCCCCCCCCCCCATTTCTGATTCCCTTTGAGTGCTGCAATCACTTGCTACATAGTCATTGTGTGGCTGCTCAAGGCCGCTAAGCATCCCCTAATGCAAATAGCAGCCATGCTGCGCTCAAAGGTGTCATAAAAGGCAGCAGCACTGTGCTCCAACAGGTCTGGGGCCCAGACTCCTTAGGCCACCCCCTTGGGTGCTTCACTGGATAGCAATAGCACAGCTAAGAGGATTTACATTAAAATGGACTAAAAGCCACCACGATCGGCCCAGGAATTGGGATGCCCCGCTGTGTGAAACCCCCCAGGTCGCCCCATACACTTACCTTGTTTCCCGATCCAAAGGCACATGCGCGAGCCAAGCAGTCTCCTGTCTTCAGCACTTGGACTTGTAGGTTGCAACTCGCAATACCTCCAGTCTATAGGCTGATAACAGCAAAATAAATGAAGAATATATTTGCCAACAAAAGGGGACATCGGGCTTTGAATATGGGGCGGATAGAATTAGGAAAAATAAATACTGATCACAACACATCTGCTGCATATTGCGTTATTTCGCCATTTGCCATTTGCCCTACAGCGATCATAAATGCCATCGTGTAGGGGCGCCTTGCATGTATGTGAAAGGACCCATAGAATCATTTTCCTGGCGATTTTGGGGCAATCGTAAGTGATGTACGATTGTAAATTAGCCTAAATGAGATCTTGGCAACAGTTGTTGGCCACCTGTAAGAGTTTAAAGCGGTCCTTCACTCTGAATAAGAGTCTATCTTATAGGTTTCCCACACCCTGTACATACAGATTGCTTACATTAAAAATCATCCTACCTGCATCTACTATATGTTATGAGCCTTTGATCATCCAAGATGATGGCTCATGGAACATCAGGCAGCCTGCAAACAGGATTGCTTTCCTTTTCCTGACCCAAGCTCTGCTCTGTCTGAGCAAAGCACAGCTATAACCCACCCCCCTGTACTTTATCCCACTCTCCTCTCCTCAGTAAGTGTGATGCTTCCGAGTCAAGATGGTGGCGCCCATATCCTAAAGTCCTGAAAAGAGTTGCAGCCTAGCGGGGGGAAAGAATAATAAGTAAGTGACTAAAAACTTAAAATATATTAATTTTAGATGCTGGGGAATCGTTTTCTAAGGGTTTGGGCTTTTCAATAAATCATGGTGAAGGTCCGGTTTAAAGAGTTGATTCCTGTTGCTACTTACCCTTCTTTTGCTTATGACATAAGAAACTAAAAGGGTCATGTTCATTTTTGGGTGAAACTGATAAGTGGAACTTGCATCTGAGTGTGCTTATAATTTTAAACACACAGAAAAGTGCAAAAATAGTTTTTGTTTTAAATTTTCACCAACAAAATCACCTTTACCTGAGATGGGACAATTTTACAGGTGAGGTACATACTTTTTTCCAATCAACTAAGTTTGGAAACAGCAGCACCCTATGGGCTATGCAGAAACAAATCCCCATATTTTTTATTTATAACCCATGGGTTACTATTTTTTCCAAACTTAAACTTAAAGCGGACCAAAACCCACTGAACTTGTGATATACTGTTGACCAAAGCCCCTGCCAGTACTTCTTTCTTATGGTGTAGAACTAGAAATGGATATTTTCACATTTCAAATTGTTCTGGAACACTGATTTTCTTGCTGCCCCTCGGTTTGAGATGGCAGTTGATCAGTCATTGCATAGATGTGGCAATGACATAATTGCCACACACAACAGTGGCAGTGAATGGAGGAGGCATAGCTTTACAGCTAAAACAGATGGCATTATCTGGGATTAGAGTGAAGCAGGAGCAGTGAGAATTGGCAAAAGGTGCTCTTCATAGGGGGAGCAATTCTGGCGATGCTAGTTAAAAATGTGGGTTTTGGTCAGCTTTAAGGGGTCACTAAACCCAGAAAAAAAGTCACTCACTTCCTCTCCGGGCAAAAGGTCCTGGCGGTCTGCCATATCAGTGCCTCGCATGCTGTCCTGCTCCTCACGTCCGTCCATGGGCCTCACCATTGTAGGTACCGGTAATTTTTTGGGTGAAAAAATAAAACAACTGCTGGATTTAGAACTGATAAATAGGACTACATGTCATTATTTGGAACTGTCTGTGTATCAGTTTGGGAGGAATGAGGAATGAATTTAGCTACAGATCTAGGTGGGGAACTGATGAATCTGGCTCCAGGTCCAAGTTTGAAGCTGATGAGCAGGGCTGCAACTAATACAATGATATGAGCTTTGAATGGTTGGAGCGCATGATTTACATACATTTCCCTCTGGAGCTCAGAAACGTACCAGTTTATTAGAACAGATCATGTGGCATTCTGATACCCCCTTCCCCGCCTTGTACAAAGAGGGTACACCCAGGTGACTAGGTGGCGGATGAAATCTCATCCACCAGTTAAATGGTGGACGATCTCCCAACTTTCTCATAACTAGGTGCATTTCAGGGAATGGGACATGACACCATCTCCTACAAGGGACAGTAAGTGAGTATGTTTGATTTTCATTTTTTGTCTGGACAGATCTTTTAAATATTAATATAGGTGGACTACGCCTAAGCAAGTGGATAGAAATGTCAGATGGTCAGCCCAATGTTTTTCTTATGAGTTATTTTTTTTACAAATTCAGGCCCATTAGGTTATAACCCAACAGGATATTAGCTAGCAGGAGTACATACAAAATAGTATAATGAAAACAAAGCCATTCACTTGGTAGGTTGTATTTCTATGTAAATTGTTTTACAATTCATCATATCATTTATCATAAACAAGTTATATTTTACAGGCCCGGCATAGGAGTGATAAGTTGGTTAACAATGCCCCTTGCGAAATACTTCAAAAACAAAGGTAAGCTTTTGTACCACCAGGAAATCGTACCCTCTCTCCCAAAAAGCTGCCAACAGTGGGTTTCCCATATTATGTCCACTGAAAAAATTCTAAGTGGTCTACACTCCAATAAAATCCTGTTTATTAGTCCTTCATTCAAAACAGCAAACAGCATATTTTGACACCCCCCCCCCCCCTATCCCCAGACAGTATAGCCTCTTTTAATTCACTTCAGCTCCTTCCTTTCTCACCCACTGTAAGTAGACTCATCACCTCACTTTACCCCCTTTATTCCTGGGTATAGCATAGTAGTCTGCAGTTAGCCCAACATGGCAACCAGGTGGTAATGGAAGAAGGAACATTTGGCAAGCCACAAAGAACTCTGTACGCAAGGGAGAGGCTGATGGTTGTTTTAATCCAGTCTGCAGTAACTCTTTAATATTATACTGATTGGCTGTTCACATTAATTAATGTTTTACATTGTATTTGTAAATGTTCTTTTTCTTCAGACTGCAAACAATGAAGTGGAAGGACATTCAAGTCGGTGATATTGTGCGTGTAAAGAAAGATGACCTAGTGCCTGTGAGTATATAAACCTTTCAGCAAAAGTACCCAGTGCCTCATTTTCTGTAGTTAATGCCCATAAATAGATATTAAGTAAAGTACATTATTCTCAGTGTGTCACACACCCCGCTTCCCCTTTAATTCTGACGATAGGGTTATCCTCCAGCAGGAGGCGACTTTGCAGAGAGAAGTCTTGAAAACTAGCCCCTCCTGGCCTACATATACCTGGGACCTCCCACTTAACACCCAGTGTTTTCTCTCTGCAAGACAAGACAGAAGAAAGAAGTCTCCTGCTTGCAGGTAGCCGGGGTCAAACCCCGGAACCCCCCTCTTGGTCTATTTCTGCCCAGTCAATTGTTTGTATTCCTAGATAGATAACGGAAGCCTCCCAGCCTAGGCTGCTGGCTGGGCGACGGTAGATGGCACCACATGGTGCCTAGGAGCTTTTCTCCTCCGCGTGGGGCAACACGGTTACGCTTGGTCCCTTCTCCCTTTGCGTTGGGGGGGGGGGGGGGTGGCTTGTGTGGGGTGCTTTACACTTTGGGTGTGATTCACTGTGTGTTTGGAGTGGCAGCGGGCGGGGTCGGCGCCGCGGCGTGCGGGCGCGTGTTCCTAGCTGCTGGGGCTCCTTTTAGTGTATTTAAACTTCTCCCGCTTGGTTGTGTTGTGACAAATGCTTTTTACCCTATTGGGCGTCTGTTGGCGCCCGTTTGCTTCATGCGGCGCCGCCATTTGGCGGGCCGCGGTCCTCGTGTTTTGGCGGGCGGGGCCGTGCTCCTTCACGGCCCACGCTGTATGGCTCCGGCAGGGGGCAGGGCCGGAGCGCTTTGCGCGCTGAGCCTGGCCCGCCTTCCTTCCTTCTTCCTCACTCTGGAGTCCTCACTACACGGGTCCCTGTCTCGGCTGAGGAGGGCGCCGTCATTTCAAGTATTGGGTTTGTTTGTTTGCCTTGCTTTGTGTGACTGTGCTAATGGCAGTCGCTTGCGCAGTTGCCCTGTCACATTTGTATAGCTTCCCCTCCTGGAGGTACATATTAATTATACATGTGTATATATATATATATATATATATATATATATTTATTGGCTGTATATACTTTTCTTGCTTTTGTATATATTGTTTATATATTTTACTTTTACATTCTGTGTGGTTGTGTTGGTGTGTGTGTGTGTGTGTGTGCGCATGCTGGCAAACTTTCTTTGTAGTTTCTTGGGGACTGATTGTGGTCTCTTCCCCTTACAGATCCTGGGATCCCCTCGCTGCAGTGGGTCTCCCGGTCTGATATACCTGGATAGTCTTATTTTCCAATTGGGATTCTCCTAGGCTTAAAATCCTCCCACTCCCGGGACTTTAATTAAAGGGGGCATCCCGGGTTGCTTACTGCGTAATTCCCTGGGTTGTTGCGAATACCACAATTTCACCATGTGGAGGCTTCTGACATTACCGGAAATGGCTCTTCAGGGCTATCCAGGCTGTGTGGGGGTTGTGGGGCTCCGCTCCCAGGCGATGATGTCATAATATGTATTCCATGTGCACAGCGGAATATTGCGCGCCAGTCCGGCACTCCGGCTTCTGGCTCCTCGCAACCTCCGTCATCTCCTACACCCCCCCACCTATTCCGGACCCCGTGTGACGTTGTCAAAGGTGGGGATTCGCAATCCGAGGTGTGTGCACGGTTGGCCAGCCTCGAGAAAATGGTCTCCGCCGCGGTGGCTCAAAAGGCTACGGCTAAGCGGAAGCACCTGTCTCCGGCTTCACCTGTTCCGGAGGCTGAGGTGTTGGAAGTGTTGGATTGGTCCGATTGTCCCCCGGCTGAGGAGGGGGAGCTCCTAGAGCAGTCGGACGAGCCTGCAGACCAGCAATTGTTTGGTACCGCTGGCGACCAGGCTGCAGAGGTGTTCCTGGACACTCCTTCCATTTTGACTCAGATGTTTGAGATTTTGGATTTGGATCCACCTGAGGCGGCCCCCCCGCCAAAGGGTGAGTTGTTTGATGTGCCCAAGCCGCGTATGGTGTTTCCCAGACAACAACACTTTGTGAGGGTTGTCCTTAAGGAATGGGAACAACCTACGTGCCTTGTTGGAGTTCCTCCTAGTTGGGATAAGCATTATCCCTTTCCGGAGGATTTGGTGAAGCTTTGGTCTGTTCCCCCTGACGTCGATGCCCCCGTGTTGGTGCTGTCTAACATGGCTGTGTTGCACTCCCCTGACACTACTACCATTAGGGATGGTGAGGATCATCGGATTGATCAATTGGCTCGCCATGGTTTTATCAGTGCTGGATCGGCACCGGTTTGTGCTTCGGCGCTTCTTTTGATGGCTGTCAGGTCGGCACCGGTTTGTGCTTCGGCGCTTCTTTTGATGGCTGTCAGGTCGGCACCGGTTTGTGCTTCGGCGCTTCTTTTGATGGCTGTCAGGTCCATTGTTAGAGATTTGTACGCAGATCTTGATCCCACTTTTGATGAGTTCTTTTCTCTCAAGCAGTGTGAGTCGTTTATTTCCTTTGTCATGACCGCCCAGGACGATGCGCTTGCGATGTGTAGCAGGACCGCGGCCCTGTTGGTTGCTATTCGTCAGTGTGGCTGCGTCAGTGGACGGCGGACTTTAGCTCTAAGAAGTCGCTTACAGCTCTTCCTTTTGTGGGTTTGCGCCTGTTTGGCGAGAAATTGGATTCTGTTACCAAGGGTGGTAAGTTGCCTCAACGCAAGAGGCCGCGTCGTTCCTTTTGGGGAGCAGCTTCCTTTATTTCCTCCTTTCTGGGAGCCAGAGCGGGCAGAGGGGCCTCCTTTCCCGCTACCAAGGGTGCAGGTTGGACCCGGGGGAGGGGTCGTGGCCGTCCTGGTCAGTCCTGGGGCGCCAAGCCCAAGCCTGCTTGCAAGCCCGCTCAGCAATGAGGTGGTGCCCTCACCCGTGCGGGTGGGGGGACAATTGCGACACTTCTCCCAGGTTTGGGACCAGGAGGTTCCGGACAGATGGATCCGGGAGGTGGTGTCGTCCGGTTACAAGCTGGAGTTCGAGTCTCGCCCTCCTTCACGGTTTTTCCGGTATCTGGTGCCCACCGATCCTTTGGCCGCGCAGGGGCTCCTGACGTCGGTAAAGAATCTTCTGGAAATGGCGGTCATCCGGCCGGTGCCGCACTTGGAAGTGGGCCTCGGGTATTACTCCAATCTTTTCACAGTCCCCAAAAAGGACGGGTCAGTTCGCCCCGTTCTGGATCTGAAGTTCCTCAACAGGTTCATCCGTACACGGAAGTTTCGCATGGAAACTCTGCGATCGGCCATCAGTTCTCTTTGGCAGGGGGACTTCATGACGTCCATAGACATCAAGGATGCTTACCTTCATGTTCCCATCTGCCAGGCTCATCAACGTTATCTTCGGTTCGTGATGAAGGATCAGCATTTTCAATTCGTGGCACTTCCGTTTGGCCTTACCTCGGCTCCAAGAGTGTTCACCAAGGTGCTGGCAGGAGTGATGGCCATTCTCAGAACTCAAGGCATTCGCATCGTACCTTATCTGGACGATCTTCTCATCATGGCTCCTTCTCTCAATCAATCGGAGACGGACACCAGGACGGTGGTCTCCACGCTGGAAAGCTTCGGTTGGGTGATCAACTATCCCAAGTCCTCCCTCGCCCCGGCCAGGGTGGTGTCCTTTCTGGGAATGCGGTTGGATTCTTGTCAACACAGGGTGTTTCTGCCCCAATCCAAGATTTTTCTGATTCAGGAATTGGCTCGGTTCCTTCTTTCCAATCCTCGACCATCCATCCGCCTGGGGATGAGACTGGTAGGGTTGATGGTTGCCTCTTTCGAGGCAGTTCCTTTTGCTCAATTTCACACAAGGATGCTTCAGCTTCATCTGTTGGCGTCTTGGGACCGGCGACCACGGTCGTTGGATCGGTCCTTCCAGTTGTCCTCCGGGTCCGGCAGTCCCTTCAATGGTGGTTGGTCTCGACCAATCTCTTGAGGGGCAGGTCTTTTCTGACTCCTCTTTGGGAAATCATCACTACGGACGCCAGTCTTTCGGGATGGGGGGGATTCTGGAAGGATCTTCAGTTTCGGGGGCAGTGGGGGCCTCGAGAGGCCCACTTGCCCATCAATATTCTGGAACTGAGAGCCATCCGTCTGGTTCTTTTTCATTTGACTCAGCATGTTCTGGGCCTTCCGGTTCAGGTTCGCTCGGACAATCGGACAGCGGTTGCTTACATCAATCATCAGGGAGGGACTCGCAGTCTGGGTGCCCTCAGAGAGGTGTCCCTGATCCTGACCTGGGCGGAGGCCCATGTTCCTTGTCTCTCGGCAGTTTACATTCCAGGTGTGGAAAACAGGGAAGCGGATCTGTTGAGCAGGTGCTCTTCCCGTCTGGAGGAATGGTCTCTCCATCCTCAAGTTTTTCGGTCTCTGTGTCTCCGGTGGGGGACACCGGAGGTGGACCTGTTTGCCTCTCGTCACAATTGCAGGCTTCCGACCTTCGTGTCGCTTTCTCAGGATCCTCTGGCTCTTGCGGTGGACGCCATGTCTCTGAGCTGGGGGAAACTGGGGTTTCTGTACCTTTTTCCGCCGATACCCATGCTAGGCAAGGTGGTACGGAAGCTGGCTCTGGAAAGAGTGTCCGCCATTCTCGTGGCTCCAATGTGGCCAAGGCGAGTATGGTTCGCAGACATCGTTCGGCTGGCGGTGGATCAGGTCGTTCTGCCTCTTCGGCCCGATCTGCTCACTCAGGGTCGGCTGTGTTGCCCCAATTTACCAACGCTGGGTTTGACGACTTGGCTGCTGAAACCTTCATCTTGAAGGAGGAGGGTCTTTCTGACTCAGTTGTTAAGACTCTGATATGTGCCCGGAAGAGGTCTTCTTCTACCATCTACTATAGGACTTGGAGAGCCTATATCGCTTGGTGTGAGGTTAGATCTTTGCCTTGTAGGGCCTTTTCGGTTTCCAGGATTCTGGATTTTCTGCAATCAGGGCTGGACTCTGGTCTCCAGCTGAGTACTTTGAAAGGGCAGGTTTCGGCCTTGTCTATCTTTTTTTCAGAAGCCTTTTGCGTTTCATCCGTTAGTCAAAACCTTTTTCCAGGGGGTTACGCATGTGCGGCCTCCCAGGAAGCCATTGCTCCCGGTTTGGGACTTGAATTTGGTTCTTTCTGCTCTTCAGGCTCCTCCCTTTGAGCCCTTGCAGGATATTGCTCTTTCTACCTTGACTCAGAAGATTGCCTTCTTGGTGGCCATCACTTCGGTTCGGCGTGTCTCGGAGTTGGCGGCTTTGTCGATTCAGGCGCCCTACTTTGAGAGGCATCAGGACAAGGTGGTTTTTCGTTTCAAACCGGACTTTCTTCCCAAGGTTGTTTCTGCTTTTCATTTGAATCAGGATATTGTTCTTCCCTCCTTGTGTCCTAAGCCTAAGAATGACAAGGAGAGGGTTTTGCATTGTTTGGATGTGGTACGCTGTGTTAAGTACTATTTGCTTACTACTTCTCCTTTTCGTAAGACTGATGCCTTTTTTGTTGTGCCCTGTGGGCCTAGGAAGGGTTTGGCTCCAGCCAAGTCTTCCATTAGCAAATGGATTCGTCAGGTGGTTGTTGGGGCCTATTCGGCCAAGGGGAAGGTTCCCCCTTTTCGTATCACCGCTCATTTTACTCGTGCTGTTGGTGCATCCTGGGCTTTTCAGCACCAGGCTTCTGTTGAACAAGTTTGTAAGGCTGCTACTTGGTCTTCCGTTCATACTTTTTCTAAGTTTTACAAGGTTGATGTGCGGGCCTCAGCGGATGCTGTGTTTAGCCGCAAGGTTCTGCAGACTGCAGTCGTTTACGTTATGCTTCATTTTGCAGTCGGATACCCACCCCTTGTGGACACTGCTTTTGGATGTCCCTATCGTCAGAATTAAAGGGGAAGAGGGGTGTGTGACACACTGAGAATAATACCATTTTGTGAGTACTCACCTGTAAAATGGATATTGTCAGTGTGTCACACACCCCGCTTCACCCGCCCATTTTGGTATCCTGGATCCTCTATATGGTGAAGCTTTCCTTTATTTTATTTTGAGGTTACCGTTGGATTTCCTGGTACCTTGTCTTACTGCTGTTTGAATTCACTGGGTGTTAAGTGGGAGGTGCCAGGTATATGTAGGCCAGGAGGGGCTCATTTTCAAGACTTCTCTCTGCAACGTCGCCTCCTGCTGGAGGATAACCCTATCGTCAAAATTAAAGGGGAAGCGGGGTGTGTGACACACTGACAATATCCATTTTACAGGTGAGTACTCACAAAATGGTATTTTTAGTACATAGCACACATTTTTTTTGGCTTCAGTTGTTTTGTTGACAAAGGGGTCAATTCAAAGCCAGTTGAGAAAAATCACTCCTTTTTTTTAGGAGAGAAAACTGCCATTCATGTTCATTGTCTTCATGGGGGCTGATTCAACAACAAGTGAAAAATTACACTCTACCCCAAGGTAGACAGTTAATGTTTTATCTCCTAAAAAAGAGTTCGTTTTCACCTCACCTGGCTCTGACTCTACTCCATTATACAAATATTGATAGGGACTCAGTATAAGTCCTCTTGTGTGTTTCCACCGCATTGCCGCTATTGTACAGTGAAGTGGTAGCCCTAAATGCCACCCATCGCTGCACTTTTGTGACCTGGCATCAGAGGTGGCAGCCGCAGCAGAAAACCAGGGAAGCAGCAGCAGCAGGAGTCCTGGGGGGTGGCAGCAGCAGGACAGGAAGGATTCTGACAGGACCCAGAGACAGCTTCACAGGGTGTCTATGCGCCAGCAAGGGTGAATGCCCTAGCAGGACTGGCATGGACTGGAAGGCAGTCCTGATTATCTACTTACATTGCAACACACGTGTAGGTAAAGCACAGTATATCCCTCTTCCATGAACTGCAAGCTGCTTAACCACAATAGGCTGCTTAAACCCCATGGTTTGTCATATCAACGACTGCCATAGCAGTAAAAACAGAAGACTGAATTATATTTTTCACCTATGTTTCTTTTGTCAATTGCTGTGCTCTGCCTAGACATGCACCTCACAGCATCCCCTGCCATCTCTGCTATGTACACTCCTCTCTACTATCAACACCCTTCCTGCCTCCACAAACCTAAATTAAACCTAGTTTATCTTATCCGAAATGCATTACATCAGGGCAAATGGATTTGTCAATAACATTTTGCAAGAGATATGACTGGCTGTATTAGCTCAAATTGACTGCAATGTTATAGCCTCTGCCTAGAAGTGCACTGGGAAGTGGCCTAGAAGTGGACATGGGCTGGCAGAGCCAGTAAAACAATGATGTTTGGCCCCAGTCCCCCACTGTTCCTCTCCTCCCTGCTGTACTAACTTACAAAAAGAAGTGACAAGATTTAGCCTCACAATCCATGGGCACCCCCTAGTTTTTGCCTTTACTCCGCCTATGGTTATGCTCTTGCAGGTCATAATCAGAGCATCAAGGTCACAATCTGTATTGTACCATCCTTCATAATTCTGACCTTCTGTATTTACATTAGTTATATTCAAATGTGAACTTGATTGATCGTTTATTGAATCACTATTTCTTTATATTTTTTCTTAGGCTGACATGTTACTGTTGTCCAGCACAGAACCAAACGGCTTGTGTTATGTGGAAACAGCTGGCATTGATGGGTAATAGGCAACACATTGTATTTGCAATTGTTGACCTAAATGTTAAGGTTAAAGGCCTTTAGCCAGATATGCCATATTCTGCACCGATGAGAAGATCACCAAGGCCATGACATGCATTGTTATTTTGGGAGCCTGTAACACACATTATGGTCTTCGTTTGGTATATTGTTTTCTCTTAACCCTTTAAGTGCCAGCCTTCTTGGAGATTTTGTCACCCTTTGCTGCCAGACCATTTTGCACTATTTTGCGCTCCCCATGTTCAACTGTGATTTTTGAAGGGATTTCCCAGGAAAGTGATATATTGTTTTTTTCAGCAGAGCCTGGGCTTTAACATGAAATGTCTTGTTTGTCATTTTCTAAGTGTATTCCCAATATTTTGGGGTGAAAATTGTGCAAAAAGAAAACTATTTTTTACAATTTGTAGTGTTTTTTTGTAATAAAAAATGTAAGTTTGTCAATAAAATCTTATTTTGTGTGAAACCCCAATTTCTCCCGGTTACAGTGGTACCACATATGTATAGGTAGACACCCTTTCTTGCCCAGGAGACTCCCCCAAACTGAAACAACGCTTTAGGAGATTTTGAGATAAAATACAACTATGCTATGCAATATGCGCACCTTGAAGTTTTTCAAGAAAAACAACCCTTTACATTTGAAATACCCCCAATAAACTATATATTCCCTAGAAGTATACACCTCAGGCATACCAGCCTTGTTGACATAGGTGCAGTTTTCTGGAAGTAATCCCTCAATGTATTCTTTGGTTACACAGGGTTTCCCTAAAAATTAATAAAAAAGCAGAATCAAAACCACATTTTCCTAAAAAAAACTATATGCAAACGAGAAAAAAACTGAAAATCTGAAAAAGCAACATCCCCCAAACAGAACAATACCCAGCATGCATAGGTTCTGTCAAGGAAAGTGTTGCCCAACACACCAAAGTAAAGCATGCGCATAACGGTAATTTTACTTCAAAATTTCAGCTCTGCAGACAAAGTGCGCACCTTGTGCTTTTTCTACCAAAACAACCCTTTACATTTGGAATATCCCTGATAAACCATATATTCCCTGAAAGTACACATGTTAAGCTTTCTAAGCGTACTCAGCTTGTTGTAGTGGGCTCATCTTTCTGGGAGTAATATCTCGAAGAATTCTTAGGTTGCACAGGGTTTCACAAAAAATTGTATAAAAAAAGCAGAATAAAAAACACCTTTTTTGCAGGAATTTCCAAGAAAATGGCATATTTTCTTTTTGTGGCAGAGTTTTGTGGCAGAGTTTTGTGGCAGAGTTTAGACTTTAACATGAAATGTCTTGTTTGTATTTTTTCTACTTTTTTTTATATATTTTTAAGTAAATAAGTAAAAAAAAATAAAATATATATATATTTTTTTTAAATTGTCTCCTTTATTTTAACAAAAACATTTATTTTATTAAAGAAAACCATATTGCATGTGAAAGCCCCATTTTTCCCGATTACAATGATACCACATATGTATCGGTAGCCCCCCGTTTCTGTCCAGGAGATCCCCTAAACTTAGAAGAGCACTTTATAACATTTACAAATAAAATACATCTACTATCCACATAATAAAGGGTTAAATAAAAAAAATTGGTGTGGGGTCCCCTTCACAGTGGGGGGGGGCACCATTTCTTGGGGGAATATAAGGGTTTTTTTGGGAGGCAGGTAATGGGGGGTCTCGGGGTTAATGGCAAGTCACCCACTAGCCGCAGGTGACTTGCCAGACCCCCTAGCCTTGTGAACTGGTATAGGGGTCACATGGACCCCTTACCAGTTCACAAAGGGTTAAAAGTAAAAAAAAACAGACACACTTTTTCAAAATTACTTTATTAAAAAAAAATATATATTTTTTTTTAATTATTTTTTTTTTAATACTTACCTCCCATCCATCCCTGTGTCCCACGCTGATCACTTAGGCTTCTGCTCTCCTGCTGCTGCTGGAAGCCTTTTATACCTACTAGGTTACAGGTAACATAGGGTTAATTTAAAAAAAAAATGGGAGGGGGACCCCATTTTTTGGGGGATTTTTAAGGGTTAAAACCCTTAAAAATAAAAAATAAAATGGTGTGAGGTCCCCCCTACCCAGCGTAACCAGCCTGTGACCAGCTATGGGGGCTTGTAGAACAGGGCGCAGGGGCCAGATTTAGTGGCCCCTGGCCCTGCCAGCTACAAGCCGTCATAGCCTAGGGCCAAGGCTCTTCTGCCCCCCCCTGGGCTTTGGGGAGGCAGGTAATTTGGGTGGCCAGGGGTTAATGGCAAGTCACCCGCTTGCCGCAGGTGACTTGCCAGACCCCCGAGCCTTGTGAACTGATATAAGGGGTCTCATGGACCCCTTACCCGTTCACAAAGGGTTAACAGTATAAAAAAAAAAAGACACACTCAGGTTGTTGAAAAAGTTTATTAAAAAAAAAAAAAATTTTACCTTTACTCACCTCCGATCTTCAGATGCAGTGTCCCGCGGCGATCTGATGCAGGTGACAGCTGGGCAGAGAAGGGGGGAGACAGGCGATCGGAGGATCTCCTACCTCCCTCCTTCTCTGCCCAGCCGTCACCGGCATCTGACAGCAGAACTGCCGGGTGCCCCGATGACACCCGGCGGTGACGTCATTAGCCCCGCCCCCGAAGGGGGCTAAAATCCAAGATGGCGGCCGCCATCGGAAGTTGCTGCAGAGGGAGGGCTGTTATGCCCCCCCTCCAGAAGACGTAAGAGCCCGGGGGGGTGATCGGAGCCCCCCCCATGAAGAGGCAGGCAATCCCGGTGGCTGCTGAAACGGGGGGGGCACCCTATTCCGGACCCTCCCCTGCAGCCGGAGGAGCCCCAATCGGCGATCGGAGCCCCTCTGGCTGAAGAGGAGACCCGGCCGGATCGAACAAGGGGTCAGGTAAGTGACACTTTTTTTTACTTTTTTCACTGTTATTGGGGAAAGTCAGGCAAGTAAAATTTACGTGGCTGGCACTTAAGTGACGGAGAGGCAACCACGTAAATTTTATGTGGCTGGCATTTAAAGGGTTAAACCTGTTGGGAGAGAAAAGTGCCGCAGTGAAAATGTTTAAATATTACATTTAGATTGTGATGTGTAAAACAAATTCAGGTTCAACTCGAACGTATTGCAGTCAAGCACATATTTTACAATTGCTGGATTTTACATTGTTACCCTATATTATTAATACATGCCCCTATGAATACATTTTGGATTAAACCCCCTGAATCTTCTCAAAAGTATTTTCACCATTAGGCCCAGTATTATTGCGATAGGCTGGCTCATATTGTTATACTGAGACTTGCTTTACTAAGTTACAGAAGCAAAGTTGCCATTCCCTTAGCCACTGATTTTTATCAGGGTGACCTATGAAACAGCAATGGCCCCTGAAATTCCAGTTGGGGCAGTGCCCTTTGCATTTGTCACACACCACCAAGGCTAGCCCTGCAGTTGGGTTTTGGAAAGAGCCAGGGACCTCTTGCCAGAATTGATAAGTTTGGAACTCTTTAATTACATTCTTTACAGTATTTATAAGTTTATATTATATTTTTTCTAGGGAGACAAACCTCAAATTCAGAATAGCCCTGGTAGACACACACTGCAACTTGAACAACTTGGCAGCTTTGTCAGAATTTGATGGTAACAATTAAAATAGATTCATAAGATTAGGTATTAATACTGTACTATAAGATAAGAATATGTTTTTCTGTCCTAAGAGCAAGACCACCATCAGATATTTCTGGGCTTCCTACAACCTTAAAATCAGGACCCCCTCTGCGGAGCTCCTTCATAAATGACTGCATAATGCAGGAACAACACTCCCTAGACCCCTTAGTCATGGAGGAGTGTTGCAGTCATTTCTGGGCCCCCTGTCTAATGGAGCTCTGTGAGGAAAAGGTACGAATCTTTCGGTAAAGATAGGGGCTACAACTGGACAGGTTGTGATACAGATGATTGAAAATGGGATCAAGGCACACTTGTCCCTTTCCTGTCCCCTCATTGGCCCCTGTTCCAGTAAAGTCTTCCCCAGTCCACACCCACCCATGTTGCCCATAGGGCTTAGTACCTATGATTTGTGTTACTGTGCCTGTTATTGATCTTGGCTTAGTTCTGATCTTCCTTAGCCTGCCACCAGAACCAACCATTTCCTGTCTGACCTCATGCCCTATTCTCTTATTTTACTCTTGGCTGGCCCCTAGTAACAACCTTTCTCGACCTCCAGACTCTCCATTTTGCCCTGGTGGTATGTTGACCTTTGTGGCCTCAGACATGTCCCCCTAAAGCTAAATGGAGGACCTAGTAGAAGAAGGCGGATATAGATTGGGGGTTGACACCTGTACAAAGGCCAGCAATTGTCTAAGGCACTTAAATGATTTGTAACCTGGTCTTCACAAACTTCACTTGTATGTCCATCCACCATACCCATACATTCATATGTAACAATCCCCACATGCAATACACATGTCAACAGGCTTATCTCTCTGAGTATATGATTGCATTATTTCTAGCCCTCCGCCATCAATCCCACATCTTAACTATGTTCCCAGTACTCAACCCATCCAAGATCCAATTCTATGCACACAATTAATTAGGAAAAACTATTACCAAATGATTGTGCCAGGGATTTTACCCAGGGGTGATGTTGTACAACCAATGTGTTCTTTAAAGCAACCGCTGTCACCTCTATTTGCCAGTGCGCTCCTCCTTTATTACTTTCTGTGCAATAGTTCATTCTTACTGTACCCCTATTTAACTCCTTTTATGCGTCAGTTCTACCGTATTTACCCTTCCCACTTTCCCCACGGCAGATCAGGGGCCACAACAGATGGCTCTGAGGGCCACATGTAGCCCCTGGGCGCAGCTTGGACATGTGTGGTCTAGGGCATTAAAACTCCTTCTCTCATATTCCACTCCGGGGCATCACCGAACCAGATACAAATGGGTTAACTCTCGGGACTGCAAGATAAAAAGATGTGGCTCCTCCCGGTCTACATACACCTCTAGCTGCCCTCCGCAATCCAGTTTCATTCTTGAAGTTGGACTGGACTGCGAAGGTTGGGCGTCGATTTATATCCTTTGCTTCCATTTATTTTTTTTCTTTTAAAAGGTTTTGTGTCAGAAAGAGGGGGATTTTTACGTGTCTGTCTTCCAGGCCCTTATATCCCTTTGATATTGGGGTTCTACTTATATGCCTACTGGATTTGATTAAACCAATAGCGTCAGATCAAGGTGAAATAAGGGTAAGCGCCGGGGTCCTGGGGCACTACGGGGCGTCACTCTTGTTTTTTTTCTGGTATGTGACATCCCAAGGGCTGGAGATCCCTTTTGAATGAACACCCAGCTGTAGGTTTGCCTGGTGACCTGCAGGGATGGACCATGGAGGAAAAAAAAGAAAGAGTTCTCCCTCTACCTTCCTCTATATTCTAAGCATACAGTACGTCCTGCTCCATATATAATACTTACAAGTGGGTAATCCTCCTCCAGAGGGCGCTGTTCACTGCAGCCATGCAAAAACAGGCTCCTCCCGGCCCTTCATATACACAGGGACCTCCCACAAATCCCCAGATTTCTCTGCAGTGCTGACTGCGAAGACATGAAGTATCACTCTCTCGCAGGTGAGCGGGGCTATTACAGCCTGCGGCCCTGCAGGACTATTACCACCTGTCCTCTTCGATAAGGATGTGCCTCCCAGCCTGGGCTGCGCTGGTCGGGTGAAGGTAGGCAGCACCTCGTGTGCTCACGGAGCTACGCTCCACCGCAATCCCCCACCATAGGGTAGGCGGTTTAGGCCGATGGTGAGCCTCCATTAGATGCCCCTCCCGCATTGTTGCCCGTGCCCCTCATAGCGATGAACCCTGGATGCAGGTTCGCTTCTCCCTCGCTTCCTCCCGTAGCTCGGGGGAAAAGAAAGGGGGGGGGTATGTGTGTGGCGGTCCCAGCGTAATGTTATACACGTTTATGGCCGTTGCTTCTTTCTTTAAACTTGGGAGTCAGTGCCGCGCTCCTTGCACCACATAACCTTTGTCTGGTTGCGCGTGTGTGTGTCCTTTTCATTTACAAGAAGCGTGCAGCCCGGGCGGCAGCATCATTCTCTAGTTTTGAGAGCAATCTCCTTAATTACACTCTGTATATGTGTCCTATCCACTGCTGTCATTGACGTTGCGCTGCGCTTTTTGGGGAAGGCGGGGACTTGGCATGACGCGCCCCGCGTCACGGCCAGATCAGGCCCGCCCCTCGAGGTTCGCTTGGCGCCATTTTGACAGTCTTCGCGCGCGTGTGGTTGCGATCCGCCTCCTCCCTTGGTCATGTAAGTGCCCTCCTGGGCGGTTTTTGTTCCTATGATTTTCATTCAGCTGCGCATGGCACTGACACCCCCCTCTTATCCTCCTTTATGTCTTTCAGACGCCAAGATTTCGGTGGCTTCTCCCGGCCTGACATATATTATAGTGGGTTCACATAGAAAATTCTCCCACATTCCTAGCGGGTCTTGGGGCATCCAGGGTTGCCTATTGCATAAATCCCTGCAGGCATACTGCACAGATAATCACCATATGGAGGCATCTCAGAATTATGTACCCGGGGAGCTATTCTCCGATTCGGGCTCGTCGGATGAGATGCCCTGGAGCCGCGATGATTCTGGGCCCGGTTCTTGGGGCCTGTGTGACACAAATGAACTACTTATTAGGATCTTTGAGGTTTTGTCAATCTCCCCTCCTGGAGAGGCTCCCAAGCCTAAGAAGGAGAGTTTCCACACAGCAACGCCGCGCTTGGAATTCCTGGAACAGGAGCATTTCCAGAATCTTATATCCAAAGAATGGGAATCGCCTTGTAAACTTAAAGGGGTCCCAGGGGTCTGGGATTGGAAGTATCCTTTCCCTCCTGATGCGGTTAACTTTTGGTCAGCACCTCCCGTGGTGGATGCACCAATTATAGGGGTTACTAACCCCCCCTTCATGACTGCTCCTCATTACCGTACCCTTCGGGATGCTGAGGACCGGCGCATTGACAGACTGGCTTCCCACGCCTTTTCGTGTGCAGGGACGGCTCTGCGCCCGGTCTGTGCCGCGGCCATCACTGCAGTACCCGAGGACCTCCCCTGGGAGGTCTTTAATGCACTCTCAGATTGTGATGTGTTTGTGAGGTTTATCGTCTCAGCGCTGGATGACACCATTAAGATGTGTGCTAGAACCTCTGCCCTTGTGGTAGCTATTCGCCGTCTGGTCTGGCTGCGACAGTGGGGTGCTGACGATGATACGAAGAAGGCTCTCACTGGCCTTCCCTTCAGAGGACGGCGACTATTTGGGGCCCGTTTGGACCTTTTTGGAAAAAAGGGTAAGGCACCCCTACGCAGAAGGCCGTCTCGGCCTCCTCGGGGCAGGGACACCCCTCCCTACGTTAGTGTCAAGCACGAAGCTGAGGTGTGCTTCGGTGTGGATTACCACTCCAGGGTGGGCAGGCAACGCCCTGGGCCCTCTGGCAGGGCTAAGTCCAAATCTGCCAAGACCTCCAAAGCATGAAGGGACGCCCTTGCCCTTCTGGGCGAGGGGACTGCCACAGCCTCTGGCTCCTATCTGGGAGCGTATCGTCTCCTTCTGGTGGATCCAGGAGGTAGTTCCCCTGGACACAGGACAGAAATTGCTGGGCGGTCCCTCTCAGAGGTTGTCAGGGTGCTTCTAGCCCCTGTTTTCCCCTCAGGAGTTGGTGCAGGCCGTACTTGGCCTGCAGAGTCTGGGCTCACTTGCAGGTTGCCCTTAGCAGGCTGGGGCTATGGCCTCTAAGTTGTCCTTCCTCTTTCCTTCAAAATGACAAGGCAGTTTGGGCCCTGCTGGCCTATGGTAGGATTGGCAATTCTACACTCACAGGTAGTCCCTGCATGATATCTCTGTCTTGGGACACAGGCGCCCTGTGCAAAGGTGGGCTTCTTGCCTCCTGTGGAGATCTAGATCCCTTTAGTTTCCCCTGGGTCTTCTGGACACCCATTACTAGTCAGGGTTGAAGGACCAACCCTGCGGATAGGGGCCTTGTTTTTGGCCTCTCTTCTGCTCCCAGGCTACTCGCCAAGGCGCGGATAGGGGTGATGTCTCTGACATGCCTGTGGGGCGTCCGCACTAGGACCTACCGGATCGTCCTTCCTTACTTCCTCGATCTCTACGCCAGGCCGAGTGGGTTAGTCGGCCGGCGGTGTCCTCTGGGAGCTATTTGGATGGGTGCTCAGTCACCTCAATCCCTCATTGTCCTTTATTCGCTATCTCCATTCCTTGGATTCGGTTCAGGCTTGAGCCTTCTTCCTTGGCAATGAGTGGACTCCTGGTTATATGGGCTCTGTCCCTCTGTGCTGACACCTTACTTTCACCAGGCAGGATTGCAGCTGGTGGGCCCGTTGGTGGCGGATCAGATGATGTCCCTTATATACAGAGCCCTTGGGCTCTTCGGCACAGTAGGTTATTGATCCTGGATGGGGTTCCTGCACCCCTGGAGCTAGGTCTGAGCTCATTCCCCCTTGGTACGGCGGGTCCTCTTGAGCTGGTTAAATTCACGGACCCTGTCAGGGGGCACCCCCTTCTTTTGCTTGCATCTTCCTGGGAATGGTCACCTTGGGTACCAAGTCTCGCAGGTTGGCGGGGGGGGATTTCTTCCAAAACCCCCCGTGGTTCCTAGGTAGGGTTCCTTAGAGGCTAGAGGCTACTGAGCCTTCAGTTGGCTCTTTATTGCTGGACTTCTCCTCTTCAGGACCTGTCTATTTGGGGACAATGGCCTGTATTTATTATTGGTCTGGAACTTGAATCACGATGATTCTCCTGGAAGGTTTCTTATCCTGATCTGGGTGGGGGTCTACGTTCCCTGCACCTCAGTGGTTATCGCTCCAATGGCTGTCCTTCAGTGGCAGGTTGTGCTATCCTGGTGTCCCCCTGAGAGCCTGCTAGGGTGGCTCTGTTGGGTCACGCTAATATCACAGGGGCTCTGCCCTTGTTTTTACTGCCCCAGAATATTCTGACTCTGGTCATGGGGGCTTAGCAATTTTATGTCTGGACTTTCTTTTTATATGTCTTCTCTTCATTCACCCTGCTATGTGGGGTTCTGTGCACGGTTGCGCTGATAAAGAGACCTGTGAGATCGATGGCCCTTGGGTGGCCTAGTGGACTGTGGTTCGCAGATGCTTCTGCTGAGGTCAGCGGACCTGTACGCTCTCTCAGGAGTGCGGTTCTGCCCTTGTCAGGCTCCTTCTTATGTCGCCCCAATCTACAGGCTCTAGTCTGAGGGCTTGACAGCTGATTCATTCACCCTTTCGGAGACAGGTTTATCTTCTTGGTGACTTGGTCTATGGGGGGCTAGGAGCAAGTTTCTTCCCCTTTTCCTTTCTCCGTCTATTATAGGGTATGGCGTACCCATATTGATTGGCGTGTGTCTTGGTCTCTCCCCTGTCGGACGTTCTCGGTTCCCAGGGGTCTAGAGTTATTACAGCATGGGTTGGGGTTGGCTCTGAATGTTCAGGTTCTGTCCTGTCTGCTTTCCTGTAGAAGTCTTGTTCAGTCTCCCTGGTTAAGCTTTCTCTAGGGGAGTGCTCACATGCATCTCCCAAGTAGTTCTATGGTCCCTGTTGGGATCAATTTTCATTCTGTTTGCCTTGCGGGTTGTTCCCTTTGGGACTTATTCCGGATGCTGTCTGTGCTGTTTCGTAGTTCAAGTTGCCCCTCCGGGTGCTGTTGCTTCAGTCAGACGTGTGCCTGAGAAGGTGGCTTTTTTAGTTATCCCTCGTTCATCATTTATATATATACACACCATGATGTGGTGGTATTCCGCCTAATGCCGGACCTTTTGCCCAAGGTGGTGTCTTATGATCACTATTTAAGTCCTCTTAGTCTGCCTATGGGCCTTATTCTTAGTATTGCTGATGTAAGGGGGTCTACATTTCCTCAACAGGTGTTGAAGTTTTCCTGGTTGTTTCTTGACCCTTAGGGGGACTGATGCCCCTTGGGGTCTGCGGGCGCCTCTATAAGTATGCGCCTGATCTCGTTTGTTTCCAGGGCCTATGCGCCCTTTGGACTGATCTTACTTGGATGGTTTGCCTTCTGGTTCTGAGTAAAGGTTTCGACTTCTTGCTGATCCTTGTTAGTGTAGGGGTCAGTACTCCCCGCCTGTCTTGCGGGAGACCAGTTTTCAATTCCCCGTTGGGGAGAGTTCTAAGTTTTACCGAGGCTCCTGTTGCATTTGGGCTGGTCAGGCCATTACTCTGGCCTATTCCTTTAAGGGGAAGAATCTTCCTCTTTTTATTCTGTTCTACTTGTGCTTGGGTACCTTTGGCCCTTCAGCACCAGGTTTTCTGTTAAACAGGTTTTGCTAGACCGCTGCTTGTTTTCTCTTCATACCTTTTCAAAGGTTTTGTTATGAGATTGATGTTAGAGCCTTTGCTCATGTCGTACTTGGTTGCAAGGTTGTAGGTGACAGCGTCTTTACTGTCTGCTGTGCCTTTTTTGATGGGGATCCCACCCTACTTTATGGACACTGCTATTGGATGTCCCACGTGTAAGTATTATATATGGAGCAGGACATACTGTATGCTTAGAATATTGCAATTCTGTGAAGTACTCACCTGTAGAATTGGTATTATACGCATACAGTACGTCCTGCTCCACCCCACCCTGGTTTTACATTTTTCTGGATCCCCTGTATGGTGTTTGTTATCATTGCTATTGTTACCAGTTTGGTGGTTTCTCCCGGCTTCTTTTCTCACTGCTTTTCAATACTGGGGATTTGTGGGAGGTCCCTGGGTATATGAAGGGCCGGGAGGAGCCTGTTTTTGCATGTCTGCAGTGAACAGCCCTCTGGCGGAGGATTACCCACGTGTAAGTATTATATATGGAGCAGGACGTACTGTATGCGTATAATACCAATTCTACAGGTGAGTACTTCACAGAATTGTATTTTTTTATTTTGGGTGTGCAGTGGAGGGTTGTGGTAGCAGCTAGGTTAGTTGTTTTCTTTTCTGGGCGGGAGCTTATTTAAATCTTTTTTTATTTTTTAAATTTGCGCCCAGCAATGCCACATTCTAATTGGAGAGAATTCTCCACTCGTTGGACGTAGTGAGAGCTCTGAAATATGTTTCTGCTACTCAGACCTTCCACAAGACTGATGCCCTGTTCATCCTTTTTGAGGGGCCAAGGAAGGGTCTAGCACCGGCTAAATCTACCATCAGCCGATGGATTAGGCAGGCAGTGATGAGAGCTTACGTTTCCCTGAGGAAGAATCCTCCCTTTCGTGTCACTGCCCAGTCTACCTGGGCTTTCGGAGCGTCCTGGGCTTTTCAGCACCAGGCTTCAGTGGAATTGATGTGCAAAGCTGCTATCTGGTCGTTTATTCATACGTTTACCGAGGTAGATGCCACTTTTGGTTGAAAAGTATTACAAACGGTGGTGAGCTGAGGTTTGATTTCCGCATTGGGTTACTCCTCAGGATAGAAGAATAAGGTTTACACTTGGAATTCCCACCCTAAAGTAGGGCACTGCTTTGAGATGCCCCATTCGTTGCTGATTCGGTGATTCCCTGGAGTGGAATATGAAAGAAAATACAATTCTGTGATTCTCATCTGTAGAATTGGTTTCTCTCTTCTTCCACTCCGGGGTGTCACACCTCCCTATCTACTAGGCTACGATAGCCATTTCTGTGATGCTTTATTCATAAGTGTAGCCTTGTATATAAGTAAATACTTGTGTTTTAGCATTGAACAAAGAGAAAATTTTCAGGAGGAAATGTGGGGTTTCTTGAGGCTTCCTTCCTCCTCCTGGGCGGTTGTTCCTACTGCTTTTCAATTACCGGTTTGCAGAGGGCAGCCGGAGGTATATGTAGACCGAGAGGAACCACACCTTTTTATCTTGCAGTCCCGCCCTTCAGTCTAGAGTTAACTTATTCGTATCTGAATCGGTGACACCCTGGAATGGAAGAAGAGAGAAACCAATTCTACAGGTGAGAATCACAGATTTGTATTATTGCTCTTCATATGTAAATAAGTATATCCTTCAGGATGTTTCTTTTACATGCTTGGAATCTGCAACAGTGTCAATAACATGGACGGAGAAATAAGTAGTGGGCGAGTCCTGATGACAAGTTCTAGTTAAAACAAAAGTTTTTTTTCTTTCTGTTAAAGTACAATGGAAAAATCAGGGAGGAGTTGACAAAACCATGTTAACTTACGAGTGTATGTAGCAGTAATTTTAGTCAGTTCTTTTCTAAATAAATGATATGCTTGTGAACCACAGAAAATATTTAGCAGCTTAAAGCGGAACAAAACCCAGGAAATTGACTTTCCTGGGTATAGTTCTAAAGTGGGATTCCCTGCTGTGTGAAAACCCGCAGGAAGCCAGAAAAAACTCACCTGTCCAGGCTTCAATGACGCATACGCGGTCTCTCGTCCAGTGAGAGCCGTCTGCTGTGACTACGTCATTCGGCAGGCGGCTCTCATATACTAGAATGGGGAGTGTGCACTGCCGGGGATAACCATGAGAGCCACCTGCTGGATGATGAGTAGAAAGGTGAATTTCTATGGCTGCCTTGGGGGGGTTCACACAGCTGGACATCCCAATTTAGGATGCCCCAGGGAAAAGCCAGCGGCCAGCCCTGAAATCTTTTAGATTCCAGGCCGGACACTGATGGGTTTTGTTCCGCTTTAAAGTTATGTTTGGTTTTCATTTCTTTATTATGTTTAAGTGTACTAACGTAAGAACAGGTGAGAGTTAAAACACCACGTTAATTTAGCCATAAAAAGCAAAAACTCCATACAAGTAATCATCTATGATTAAGAACCGCAGATAGGGTCCTCTGACGTGTTTCAGACTCTAACATCGCCCATGCTGCTCATGTCTTCTATCATGCTTTGATTTTAGAGGCTTTGGCATCACATGTATTTAGTTTTTTAATGGCTGGATTAAAGTGAACTCTCTCTCTCTCGAGTGTGTGCCAATCCTGTTTTTACGCTGCTGCAAGGGGTCTGAGACTACCCCGGCACAGCACCTGGACTTACAGCTGAGCCACACCCTTTCCTTTTATTAGTTGTACTTCGTTGTTAGTGGAACTACAGATACAACTTTTCTGCCCTTCCTACTTCCTTATTTAGGGAGCAGCATGGAGTTTTTACATAATAACATTCTGTATAAAAAAGCGGATTCCCAAAACCACGTTACAGACATCAGAAGCCAAGAGAGCAGAAAAGATAGTTTATGATTATTCTATGTCCCTAATAAATGGTGTCATTACAGGTCTGGTGACATGTGAAACCCCAAATGAAAAAATTTACAGCTTTGTAGGAGTCCTCGACTGGAGAGGCAAAAAGTATCCTCTAAATAGTGAGAATCTCCTGCTAAGAGACTGCAAGGTTCGCAACACTGAATATTGTTATGGACTTGTCCTTTATGCAGGTCTGTGATAATGTATTAATACTTAATTCATCTAGTGTATACAAAAAGTAATGTATATTAATCAACCAGTATTCTATGTGTGCTAACATTGGCACGCCAAACATTTTTTTATTTTTTTTTTTAACATTTTTCGAGGCAAAAGACATGGTGTACAAACATTTGGCCTTCTGGCCATGGCAACAAGGAAGGTTCAGGTCGCAGCCTTATAAGACAGTACACATAGCAACTTAAGACATCAATACGGCCAAAGTTATGAATTTACAGTACAAGGTAACCAATTTTCCTGCGATACTAATGCTCACAACCAATCGTCTCTGTGAGCTGTACTGCTGCCTGTCTGGAGCCCCTGCCATGGGATCCCATGGGCACTGCACTGAAGTCAGCTACGACCCATTATATGGAGCTTCTTCAATGACTTGCCACCACTGCCTCACCTTTAAATATTGAAACTAGATCAAGAGAAGAAGGGCCAGCATGAAGAAAGAGAAGTGGGGGGGGGGGGGGAGGAAAGGAGAAAGGAAGAAGAAGAAAGAGATACCAGGGAAAAGGAAGAGAGAGAGAGAAAGAAACAAGCATAGGGCCCCCAGGGGAGGAGGGGGGACCCCCTTAGGACCCGGTCGGCCACCGCCGCTCTGAAACGTACAAAGTGGAGTTCAGTGAGTGAGTCCCTATGCCTAATCTATTGCCGAGCTGTTGAATCCATCACTACCCTATACTCTTGAGAACTCTTAAAGAGGGACCAGATTGTCCAGGTTTTCCTGAACGCCTCCACCCTGTCTTGCTTTAAATGTAAAACTTCCTCCATTTCCTCCACATGATTTAGTTGTTGGAACCAGTCCTTCACTGTTGGGATATCTTTTGGGATATCTACCTAAAGGGCCTAGGTCCTGTGACCTATTCCCCTCTCTTCTCCAATTCAGCAGGTAGTAGGCTGGGTCCCACTCTGGGGTTAAACCTAGAATTTTCCCAACCATGCTATGTATCTCCTTCGAGAAGGGAACTATACACGGGCACAACCACCACACATGCAGCATGTCCGCATCCTTGTGATTACACCTCCAGCAGTGATCCGGGGTGGACGGGAACATTCTATGTAGCACCTCCGGGGTCCTGTACCACCTGGTGATTAGTTTATAATTCGTCTCTTGAGTAGAGGAATTGGCCATTCCTTTGTGTGATCTCTGATAGATCTTCTCCCAATCCTCCTTAGTCAGTTCTAAATTCAGATCTTTCTCCCATCTTCTTTCCCAGGATTTCCTCGGAGCCGAACCCCCCTCCAAGAGCAAACTATATGCCCAAGACAAGAGATGGTTCCTAGGATCTTACCCCAGACTAGCGCTCTCAAACGTCGTGAGTTCTCTCTCAACCTTGCCCTTCAAACCCTTGGACTTAACAAAGTGTCGCATTTGGATATATTCCAGGTGGGACATTTGCTCCCCCAGTTTTTCTTGTAGGTCCTGTTTCTGCATAAACTCGCCTTGTGAGAGTAAGTGAGTGACTCTAAGCGGGCTTGGACCACTGCAATGGCCCAAAAAGGATTTATCCCGACCAGGAGGAAAGCCCGGATTGTTGTGCAGCCAAAGGAGAGGCCCAGGCACCGAGGAGACCCCTTAGACATATTTAAACACATCTGCAAATGCTATAAGGTAGCTCCAATGATTGGGTGAGATCTAGCCCTTCCTGGGATGTCTACCATCTTTAGGGCACTCAGGTGAGCCACAGAGCCCCCACAGACCTCATTCTCAATTGATACCCTTGTCCTTCTGAGATTTTTTCACCTGCCAGTCAATAATTCTTGGCAGGTGCGCAGCTTTTACATTAGTTTCGATGCAGGGAAGCCCATCCCTCCCCTGGTCCTCTGTAGGATAAGAGTAGTTCTTTTTGATCTTGGAGGCTTCCCACTCCATAGGAACCCAGAAAAGGTTTTCCGGATATCTATAATGAAAGAGCTCGGGAGTTTTATGGGGATGCATGGGATCAGGTACAGCAACCTTGGAAGTATGTTCATCTTCAAAACCGCTAATTTCCCAAACCATGATAGTTTCAAACTGTTCCACTTATTCAGGTCAGCCTTTAGCTTATTGACAAGAGGGGAGAAGTTCAGCTGAGACAACGCCGCTGCTAGTTGTATACTTAAGTAGGTGATACTCCTTGACTCCCACTTAAATTGGAACGTCACCTCGAGGCTCGTTTTCTCACTGGTCGGGATAGAAATATTCAAAGCTACTGATTTCGCGTAGTTTATCTTCAAATTAGATAATCTCCCAAAACGCTCAAATTCCTTGAGTAAGCAGGGAATCGAAACCCAGGGGGTCGTAAGAAAGAACAGCATATCATCAGCGTAAGCAGCTACCTTCTGCTCCTTACCCCCCACCTGGATCCCCTTGATGTCAGGGCTCAGGTTTACCATCCTCAGAAATGGCCCCAAAGTTATTGCAAAAATCAGCGGGGAGAGGGGGCAGCCCTGCCTAGTTCCGTTTTGAATCAGAAACCTGTCCGAGGTCACATTATTCACTCTAACTCTCGCCCGAGGGTTCGAGTATAGGGCCAAGATCCTGTTCCGGGCAATCTCCCCCAGGCCAATGTGCTCCAAAACTGACCCGATCCACTCCCAGTCCACCCTATCAAATGCCTTTTCGGCATCTGTGGAAAGCATCATGGCCCCTAGCCTGTGGGAGGTGGCCCACCAGTGAACATTCAGATCTTTCACCGTGTTATCCCGGGCCTCCCTATCGGGAATGAAGCCCACCTGATCTTGTTGGACCAAAGCTGGCAGGAACCCAGCCAATCTTCTCACCAGCACTTTTGTATATAGCTTTACATCCACATTTAGCAGGGATATTGGTCTATAATTTTGGCACTGACTCTCATCTTTTCCCACTTTCGGGATGACCACAATACGGGCTTCCAAGGGGTTCGGCGGAAGGACCCCGGTTTTTGCAACGCCCTCAAAGGCTCGCACCATATGTGGTAACAACTGGTGAGCAAACGCCTTGTAATACTGACTGGGGAATCCATCCGGACCCGGGGCCCTACCTGGCCTGGTTTCCTTGGTTGCTATCTAACACTCTTCGGCTGATATCAGGCTTTCTAACTGGTCAATGGCGTCCTTAGGCAGTTGGAGCTCTACAGTACTCTGCCATCTGGGTTTTGCACCCTCCCCTCGAGACATGGCCAGGGAGATTGTAAAGAGCCATATAATACCTCTTAAACTGTTCAGCAATTTCTTTCTCTGACTGATGCAAGACTCCACCTGAATCTCTAATCCCGGCCACCCGGGCCATGGGGCCTCTCGGGTTAAGGGCTCTCACCAGTAATCTGCCCGGTTTATTACTCTGTTCGTAGTAAAGCCAATTTCTGAACGTAAAGGCCCTCCTGACGGCCCCTAGCAGGACAGCCCTGAGCTCCTTTTTTTCACCAGTTCCTGTAGGTGCCTCTCCAGGAGTGACTCTTTATGTTGGGACTCCAGGGAGGCCACTCTCTGGGTAAGCCCCTCAATTTTAGCCAATCTTTCCCTTTTTAATCTCGCTCCTTCTTGTATGAGAAACCCCCGCACATTGCACTTGTGTGCTTCCCAAATTGGGTCCATGTCTTCTACCACATTTTCTCTAAAATACTGAGTGATCTGTTCTTTCACCCTGTCAGCCACTACCGCATCCTTCAAGATGCTGGCGTTTAGTCTCCAGTTCCATTTCCTATGGGTTCTCCCCTGGAGCACTATTCTAAGGACCACCGGCGCATGATCAGTGAAGGCCAATTTCAATCACTTTAATCCATTCGAGGTCCCTCTGGGACAGAAATAAATAATCTATCCTTGAGTATTGCGAATGAATGGGAGAGAAATAAGTATAATCCCTGCCATCTGGATGAACAAATCTCCAGGTGTCGACTACTTGTAAGCAATGGTGGAGCTAGCGTTAGAAGTGTCTACTAGAGGGTTTAAGGTGCAATTGAGGTCCCCTCCCACAATCAGCGAGCCCTCCTTGAAGGTCTGTAGTTTCAATAGTGGAAGCGAGAAAATGGTGCTGTAGTCTGTTCGGCGCATAAATGTTGGCCAATGTTAAAATCCTTCCAGATGGGAGTTTCCCCTTCAGAAAGATGTAGTGCCCGTCTTTATCAATAACCTCAGATGTCATAGAAAAAGCAAGGGTTCTATCAATTAAGATAGACACCCCCTTTGTCTTAGAAGTAGGAGAGGGCGCTGTCCAATGAAAGGAATATGTCCTGTTCCCCAAATATGGTACCTTGCCCCTCTGGAAGTGTGTCTCCTGAATTAGTGCGATGTGCAGTTTGTGTTTCCTCAGTTCCCTCAGAAGGGCATGTCGTTTCTCTGGTGAATTAAGACCTTTTGCATTTATGGTCATTATGTTCACCTCTATCCCATTCACACTAGTCATCTTTGCCACATGAGGCATAACCTGACCAGTCCCGGGGTCCCAAATCAACCCCCCCCCCCACAGCCCCCGGAGCAGGAGGGGGAAAGGGTGAGCCAAAGAAAGGTAGGGAGCGGGGTAAGAAGAGGGAAAATCAGAGAAAGGGGGAAAGAGGCTGAGATGGGGGAGGAAAGGGAAAGATAGAGAAAGAAGAAGTAAGAATGAACAACAAAAACACCCCAACGGGGTGTAGAAGCACGGGTGGAATCTAACAGAGAGGTATATTAAATATAAGCCTAGCATCCTCTCTACTTTACCTGAAGCTATGTCCAGGGCAGAACGCCCTAGACTTCTCCAGGAGACAGGAACCTGAATAAAGTTCCTATATATTCCACTTACCGTGAAATAATCACAAAAAGTTGGGGACCATGGAAGGCCAGCCAGGCAGCAGCTCTATAGTCACTACGATCAAAGAAAAATGACAGGCAATCAGCTACGTTCATTTAGCCCAGTGAAGCGCCTGCATATCACGGCACACCAACCCCTGACTGTTGCGTTCTTCTCAAGGCCCTCCAAGATTACAAAAGCCCTCCATGCTAACGGCGGTATCCCCCTCCTTTTCCATCCCAGGATACCCAGAGATATCCTGAGAAGGAAGATGTCCCATGCACGTCTGTCGTTAGACCCTAGCCTGCCACTCCAAGTTGTTAGTTTAGCTGCTGAAGTGTCCCCGGCACGGAAGAAAATTGAATAAAGCCTGCAGCTTTCCATCCTCCCCGACCCCGCTGCTTAGGTCCACCCCCCCTTCTGTTCATGGAGGGGAGGTTGCTGATCCTCTCTAAATCGCCCAGCCCCCTGTCTGGAACGGGCCCCCCTATAAGTGCAGGAACCTTATCTACCCCAAGACGGCCCAGGGATCATTGTCCGGATCAGGGTCGGACTCCAGACCCTGCACGTTAAGTTATTGCGAATATAGCAAATATTAACCCTTGGTCACAATGGGAACATCAGGGAAGCTATTAGACCAGCTCCGTCACCCACCCCTCCAGGTTCTCTCGCTGCCTAACCTCCCAACCTCCCTTCACCACCTGGACTAAGGAAGAGGCACGACCAAGCCAGCGATGGGACCGCCCCCACGAGCCGGCGACCTAAGGTCGTCACCTCCAGACGCAGCATAATGAAATTCTATGCCCCAAAGATAAAGTGTGATAAGTCACAACAGGCAGAACTTAATAAATCCTGTACCTTTAACATCAAACCAGGCTGAAGCAGCATCCCTCTCCCAACACTGCATCCATTACTTCTAGAAACAGGCCAGCCCCCGTTACCACCCGGGAAGGACCCACACAGAGTTCCCCCAGAGCCACCCCCGCAAGGAAAAGGGGGAAGGCAACCCAATTCTGTGTACAAAATGTCAAATCAAGAAATAGAGATCTTGTAAGCAGGTTAACACAGCTAAAACCCATACTTTTAACATTAAACCCGGCTGGAGCCGCATCCCTCACCCAACACTGCATCCATAACTTCCATAAACAGGCTGGCCCCCAGTTCCCACCCGGGGAGCACCCACACGGAGTTCCCGCAGAGCTGTCCCCGCGAGGGGAGGGCATCCCGATTCTGCATACAAAATAAGAAACAGAGATCCTGCAAGCAGGCTAACACTGCTAAAACCTATACCTTTAGCATTAACCCATGCTGGAGCAGCCGCCTTCTCCTATCACTGCATCCATAACTTCTAGAAACGGGCTGGCCCCCGTTACCACCCGGGGAGGACCCCCACAGAGTTCCCGCAGGGCCGTCCCTGCGAGGGAAGGGGGGAGGGCATCCCAATACAGTATACAAAACGTCAAAGCAAGAAATAGAGATTTTTCAAAAACAGGTTAACACCGCTAAAACATCAATACTTATAAGAGCTATATGCAAGAAATGCACGATATTCTCACGCGACAGGCCCTCGTTGTACCGGGTCAACAGATGACTTAAACCGGACCTTCAGTGTGATTTAATGAAAAGCCCAAACTCTTAAAAAACGGTTCCCCAGCATCTAAAATTAATATATTTTACGTTTTTAGTCACTAACTTATTATTCTTTCCCCCACTGGGCTGCAACTCTGTTCAGGAATTTAGGATACGGGCGCCGCCATCTTGACTCAGAAGCATCACACTTACTGAGGAGAGGAGAGTGGGATAAGGTACAGGGGGGCGGGTTATAGCTGTGCTTTGCTCAGACAGAGCAGAGCTGGGGTCAGGTAAAGGTCAGCAGTCCCAGAATGCAGAGCAGCACAGTCAGGAGGCACTTCCTGTTTGCAGGCTGCCTTATAAGATGGTGGCTTCCATAAGCCGCCATCTTGGATGTTTAAAGGCTCATAACATGCAGTAGATGCAGGTAGGATGATTTTTAATGTGGACAATCTGTATGTACAGGGTGTGGGAAACATATAAGATAGACTCTTATTCAGAGAGAAGGTCCGCTTTAAGACACCAAATCCACCTTTCTTCATAAGGCTAGAACTCCTCTCTTCTCGGGATCAGGTCCGGGGAATCCCAGGGCGGGGCTCTACCGGAGCATCCTGGTGGGAGAGCCCCCCGCTTAGATCAGGTATACGAAACTCCCTGAAACAATCAGGAACCCCGACCGCAGGAATCTTCAAGAATGCAAAAAAGTCGGGTAGGTCCTCTGGAGTCGGTAAGGGATGCCTCTCTCCCTGAGGAGCGATGTCAGTGGTCTGAGCGCTCTTCTATGCTGCAGGGTGATTCTGGAGAGATCTTGATAGAGCTGGATTTCACTGTTGTTAAAGAGAATAGAATCCCTACTCTCGCCTTGGCAATCATTTCCTCTTTTAAGGGAAAGCTCTGGAGACAGCAGACTATGTCTCTATAGGCACCGCGTCATTCATGTTCCTGGGTCGGAGGACCCGGTGTGCCCGCACAAGCTCTATTGTAGTATCGAAGTATATTGAAGTATGGTGTATCAGGGGGTCTGTCCAGAAGGGTGTTGAAGATGGAGGTCAGGGCCTCAGGGATCTGATCTTGGGTGACCGCCTCCGGTACCCCGCGCACTCTGATACACACAGCCTAAAGGGGTAAGTATGGCTCACTGCTGGAAGTTGACGTGGCAGATGGGAGTTTTATGTGACATGGGTGTGGCTTCCTCTTAGCCTTGTATTTTACTTGCCACAGTGGTCCTGAGGCCTGTACTGTGACCAGCCCTGTATAATAATTTACTAATGGAAGCCCTGCTGATGTTTCTTGATGGGAGACTTTAAAACCCACAACTGTTACCTGTGTACTGCCATCCCTAAGTCCATAGGGTCGCTGCGGCTTCTAACATTGAAAGCCCCCAATCTGCTTTGACTAATGTCAACTTGCTCTGATATTTGAAAGATATAGCTATACTTTTAGTAGTCATTGGGCAATAAAGGGGGGGGGGGTTCCATTCCACAGGGATGCGGGTTCTTGCTGTGTTCAAGAGATTAAAGTTTTCTTTGATAAAGCTAGAACATGCTATACACATTTTTTATTATTGACATAGTATTGTTTCAGGCATATGTTTATGATATGTGGCACATTAGAGTTGTATAGGTGTGTGTGTTAAACTGAGGAATCACTCCCTCTTCCCCTAGCCGATACTCACCTCCCACGTTCCGCTGACAGGATTTATGCCTGACCGGCAGGGTGGGCTGGAGAGCGGCGTGGCGGTGTGCTCGCGCTTGGGCGCGCGACCGCCCGGGACCTCCTACTGCAGGGGAGTGAGCCCGGGCGGCCGCGCGCCTGAGCCGAGTGCCCTGTGACACACTTCCGGGTTCTGCGCTACGATGGGCGGATGTGACGCACCCACCCCGGGCTGCCCTTACGGGAGGAACATCCTGCCGGGCGGGGAGCGCGTGTGGGGGGCGGCGGCGCACCCGGACATTGGTGCAGCCTTAACTCAGGTGGGTTTATAGGGGGACAGGGTGTTTAGCGGCTCATTCACCCTGGCGAAGTGGCGTAGGGCCACGCAACGCGTCGGTGGCGAGCTGCTGGAGGGGACCCCGGAGGCCTTTTGACATGGTGATGTAGAAAACCCTTTTTTTCATCTAACTTTATTGTTCATATGATTTCTGAT
Organism: Gastrophryne carolinensis; assembly: GCA_027917425.1. Lineage (NCBI taxonomy): Eukaryota > Metazoa > Chordata > Amphibia > Anura > Microhylidae > Gastrophryne > Gastrophryne carolinensis. The sequence goes on along the minus strand of CM051235.1, from coordinate 524,048,503 downwards.
ACATCCTGGCAAATCCAATAGAACTTTTTTAGATTACCCCCTGCACAATGCACTTTGCACTTTATTTGACCATGTGTGTTGTAAGAGTTGTAAGATCAAGTTAATATAATAGGTTTGTAGGTTTTTTAACATATAGTAAGCACTTTCAGCACTTTTCCGTCATCATCATCAATAACCATCTATTTTGCCTTTATGAATTATTAATCGTTGGTTCAGTGCCATTATTTTATGGATTATTATTGATGCATTTAGAGCCACTTTAGGGGTCCAACCTCTGTTTTTGTGTGTTTATGTATTTTAATGGGTCTTTTATGTATTGTTGGTATGTATTTTGTAAGTCCTGATTCAATAAATGTATAAAATATTTTTCTAACACCTATCTGATACATATTCATATATTTTCTAGTGTGCGGCAGTGACATAGGGTTTTGGGGGCAGGTCTAGGGTCCCCATCTTACTTTCACTTCTATGGCCTCAGGGATCTGATCTTGGGTGACCGCCTCCGGTACCCCGTGCACTCTGATATTGCACCTCCTTGCTCTGTTGTCCAGGTCCACAGGTGCATGTGTAAATTCACGAGGTGACTATTGTGCCATGCAACTACGTCGCTCACCTCTCGTAGCTTGCTTGTGAAATTTTGTCACTAATGTAATGCATTATAAAGTCAGATTAGCAAGCCAAAAGGAAAAAAGGAACACACAGCCTAAAGGGGTAAGTATGGCTCACTGCTGGAAGTTGACAGGGCAGATGGGAGTTTTATGTGACATGGGTGTGGCTTCCTCTTAGCCTTGTATTTTACTTGCCACAGTGGTCCTGAGGCCTGTACTGTGACCAGCCCTGTATAATAATTTACTAATGGAAGCCCTGATGATGGGAGACTTTAAAACCCACAACTGTTGCCTGTGTACTGCCATCCCTAAGTCCATGGGGTCTTTGCGGCTTCTAACATTGAAAGCCCCCAATCTGCTTTGACTAATGTCAACTTGCTCTGATATTTGAAAGATATAGCTATACTCTTAGTAGTCATTGGGCAATAAAGGGGGGGTTAGTTTGTTTCCATTCCACAGGGATGCGCGTTCTTGCTGTGTTCAAGAGATGAACAGTTAGGACTTTCTGAATTTCTCTTTTGGCATGTTAATCAGGTTTACTAGGCAACATGCATGTCTGTCAGCTTTTTGATTATATCCTGAACTTTTTGCCAGAACTCATCCATCTTGGGGCAGCTTTAGAAGATATGTATCATCCATTCCAGGTGTTGGCCACATCGCCAGCAGAGTGGCAATACTTCCAGGAAGATCTTTTGCAAATTAACAGGAATTTTGTAGCATATGGTCATAATATATGGATATTATACTATATTACGTTTCTTTATATTTGTTGGAAAACTACGTCTTCTGAGCTACGTGATAAACGGCTTTACCCCGCTCATCAGAAAACTTCAGTTGTAGACCTTTTTTTCAGTTTGGGTTTGGTATGTTTAGGTGGAGTAACCAGAAATGAGTCGTTCAGTACTCCTCTCCTCTATAACCTTTTTCTGTAAACAAGTATTCAAAATGTGTTAGTGTCATGAATATTTCTTGTTGCGAGGGCAGAGATTCTAAGAAGTTTAGTTGCAATGATCTCCAAATGCCCAGTCTGGACTTCCTCCTCTAGTTGATCCAGCACTTTCCATTCGTTTTCATTGGTAAAGTGCATAATCTTATACTGTACCTATTTAGCCTAATCTGGATTCCCAATTACTGTAGTAAATAGAGAAGGGTATGAGGATAAGCTTTTTTTTGGGCCATGTTTCATCATGACCTGTTTAGTTGTATCTATTTCCATTAAAGGAAAATATTGGGATGTTGCAAGTCACCCACAGTATCCCTGATAGGGGGAATGGAGATAAATCCTGTTCAGTCTGGATCTATTGTTTGGATTTTGTATGACAGCACCAGCCCACTGTAGGAGTCCATTGTGCAGCCATGTAGCAGGGCCTCAAGTTCGAATTATGGAATTTCGATTGGCAGGGCCTGAAACAAGTTAAGCATTTGGGGTAATATGTTCATCTTGAGGATATTTGCCCTTCTAAACCATGGGAATGTCAATTTAGTCCAATTCAGAAGGTCTTCTTTTATAGTTTCTGAGACAGGAAGTTTAGATTAAGTAAGTTGAATTTCTAAACATAGTAGTTTTCTTTATAAAACCTAAATCATTTATGTGTAGCATAACATAACTACACCAATTAGATCATTTGCATTGCTCTATGTACTTGCATAGAGTGATGGGTAATATAATCCTGTTTTTTTCCACCACCAAAAAAAACACGCCCTCTGGAACTTTTGAGGTCACCAACTGGCTGATCTCAAGAGTGCCGGATGACATCAGCCAGCTGGCCACATTCCCGTGTTTGTTCCTGAGTGCTTGTACTTTCACAGCCAGCCTATCGAAATAGGTGAGTGCGGGAATGCACACAGGTACAGGGAAGCCAGGGGCGCGGCGCTGAAGGGTTTCACACAGCAGAGCAATCCAATTTAGGATGCTTTGGGGACAGGCTAATGGCCAACCCGGGTGTCTTTTAGATTCCAGGGCTGCATCAGAAGGTTTTTGTGCCGATAAAATGCTCCCGAAGAACTAGCAGATAAAATGCCCCCGAACCTCACCAGTAACACCTGCGTTTGTACATTGAATGCGTTGAGTTTAACAAAGCTTCTTTTTTTAATTTGGCTCTGTTATCTTTTCGCGTGCACTGAAGGTCACTGAAAGTCAAAAGGTCTGTTCTTAAAGGGAAAGTGTGGGCATCGGCAATAATAGGGCAGCAAGCAGCTCACCTTGCAAGTTAATACATTTCTCGGCATGCATAACATTTAAAATTATATTTTAGCCAACAGCAGAGCAATCTTTGCATAACTGGCTTTTACGTTAGACACCAATCACATAGGTGGTTCTTGTGAGGTTAACTCTAATAGATATGTTGCTTTTTTAACAGACTTGTAAATACCTTTTTGTAATCATTTTTCTATTTTAGGATTTGACACAAAAATTATAAAGAACTCTGGTACGACTAGTTTAAAGTGGACACAGATGGACAAGGTTATCAACAAAACTGTTATATGTGTAAGTACTTGGTAGGAAATCCAAAGATAACTTCGGTAAAGAGTTAGAAAATAGCTTTGCAAGGTTGGAGGTTTAGGGCTATCCTGTTGTCAAACTGTCACTCTAAATTTTGCAGATCTTGATTTATGTTTATTGCAGAAGAGAGCATATGTGAGCATGTTGATTACATATGTATGGTTACCTTAGGGTTTACTCTTTAAATCTCTCATTGTACAATTCTATTTGGTTATACCTCCTTTAGAGTCGCTTACTGTCCTGACGTGGATTGCCTTGTACTTGTTAATTGGTGCCTGGACCAACCTTTTTCATATGAACCAAACATCTTGTTATCTCTTGTTACAGACTGTTAATTTATTAAAGTAACACAAAACCCATTTTGTGCTCCCCCATGCCCCACGCCCCTAAGTATCTTGGCCGATGTGTCTGGCTTGGCAGTGGCCTGGTTTGAAAAACATTTTTTTTGTCATCGCCGAGGCCACGCCAACTTGGCATTTTTGTGAGGAGGTTAGATCATCTCAAGAATGCCCGCCCGATGGATGTATCCTTGGCTTCCCAGCAGATTGGGAAGTGCTTCCGCCCCAACCTATCTTGATGGCTGGGTGTGGAAGTTTGGTGTGGAACATGTCATTGTTGAGGGAAGGGGTTCAGTCTATGGGTCTGTGGGTTTGTGGTATAATTTTGTCTGAGTAGGTTAGTTTTAGGTTGATGGTCAGGTCAAAGTTATTAAGGTGTGAAATTTAAGGAGGATCTCCTCACCTGCAATCTAGATGACCAGGTTATTGTCAATGTAGCGAAGGTAAGTCATTCTCCCTCCAGTTCTGCCCAAAACAGATTTACATACTGGGGTCCAAACTGCTTACCCATTGAGGTTCCTATTCATTGCAGGTATAGGTTCTCCCCAATGCAAAGTAGTTATGCGTTAGAATTAAGTTTATCATTTGGGTCACCAGATCTGATTTTGTAAATGCTTGTATTCCTTTCTTGTGGGGAATGTTTGCATACAAGGCTTCCACATCAGTGGAGGCCAAAATAAATCCATCGGGTAGGGGGCCCATGGCACTACATTCTTCTAAAATGTCAGTAGCAACCTTTCCTTCTTTGCCTGATTCTTTATACTGTATCTTTTTCGTGACAATGTCAGAATAAACTGGTTAAATTAAAACCTAATTTTTTTCAACTTTTATTTCAGATTGCAGCATTTATGATTAGTGTAAGTATACTCTTGGCTATCGGAGCTGGAACTTGGGAGAGGTTATACCTAGAGAAGCATTACTATATACCTCAACAGGCACAGTATTCATCCACCACATCTGGACTTTTCATATTTGTGGGATACATTTCTATATTGTGCACTCTTGTGCCATTTTTTCTTTACATCTCGTAAGTGTTTACTTTAACTTGTTAAATTAAAGAGCTGGGCTCCAACATCAGATGTAAAAAATTAGGGAAACTATAGTTCTTTTTACCTGTTGTGTGCAATGTCTGTGTAAAGTACAGGATACACATTCTGGTCATTGTTTTAGTTTTTATATGTCGTTTGTTTTAGTCATAAGTAAATCTGTTGGCATGAAACAAATATCATGGGAATAAGTTGGGTTTACCATATTACCTTAGGCAACCAAGAAGCAGCTAGTGACAACAGGGAAGACTGGCACTCAAATTTGACATGGCAGACATACTATTAAATGTCTGTAAAGGCTGGTTTTAAAGTGTATTAAAAGTAACAAAAATAACTTGATGTCTCTTTTAACAGTCACCATTGAGGCATCCCAGTATGGGATGCCTCTACAGTTAAAGTTGCTTTGGAAGCCAAAAGGCATTTAGCCTTTTTATGATGGGAGAACAGTAATAGCAATGCACTTCAGTGATGCATATCTCCTATTATAGAAAACCGCGCTTTTCACACATACGTGTAGCCTAGAAGAGTTATGTACTGTCCCCCAACAGACATAACTCTGCAAGGAACAAATTTAGTATTTCTTTAATGAAGGGCTTACTGATGGCATGAGGGTGAAGGTTAGGCTAGTTTATGTGAATCAGGACCTACCCTGGCCCATAGTTGCAAGGGAGGGATTAGGACTGCTTTAAAGAGACACAAAGCCCAGATTTTTACTATCCCAGGTTTTGTTTCTCTTGCCTGGTTTGCTCATAACTCTCCTGTGTTCCTACAGGACATGTACAGGCTGCTGGACGACAACTGCATATTACAGTCAGCTTTTGCTTTGTCGCTCTGCGCAAGTTTAAAGTTAAAGAAGCTTTACTCTGTGGCTGTCAGGTAGCAGCTGTATTAGGGCATCTGAGACTACTGTGTGCCATCTAAGCAACTGGCCCCAAAAGCAGTGTGGCCCATCACCACCAATTCTCCTTGGTCTCCCTATGGCCTATGTCACAAAAGATACTCTGTATAAATGGCCTAATATATTGCTAATGGTATAACCTATATGCACTGTGTTTTAACTTTTATATATGAAATGTTCTGGTAAAATGTGTCAGGTGCCCGTTCTATCTTCTGATTGCAGCATCTTCTGGAAAGTGTCAGTGGTCCATTATTATTAGTGAGTAAAGTACCCTGGTATAATTTTCATCTGTAACCCTGGTATAAATTTGATCCATAAAATGATGTCAGGCTACCAGGTATGAGCCCTGATTGCGGGGACTAAGAACCAGCTCACCTCTCGACCAGGAAGCCTGGAATCTAAGGACCAACCTGGTTTTCACTAGAGCCTCTAAAGGTGAGGATAGGCTGGGTTGCAGGAAGGCCCCAGGTCAGGCAAACTAGGAGTGGATTTTGCCAAGTTCTGGGTAGAGCACAGACCAGAGCTGCACTGGACACGTGGAACAAGCTGAAGTCGTGGCTGGCAGAAGGGGATCAAAGCCGTAAACAAGCTGTGGTCGTGGGCAGGCAGAACTGGATCAAAGTTGTTCAACAGTTCAGCCTACGCTAGGATACCAGAGTACGATGATAGAGGACTCCAGAAAGGTTACGCATTTGTGCCAGTCTCTTGCTATAAAAAGTACCTTACAATAAAACATGTTCAATGTTGGGTCATATGGGTACACATATTTTCATGTACTTTTCATGTACTTACCTGTGTTTATTTTTTCTAGACTAGAAATCATTCATATCTATCACAACTACTTTATTAATAATGATTTGGAAATGTACTATGAAGAAACTGATACACCAGCTCAGGCCAGAGGAAACAGCTTTTGTGATATGTTGGGCAAGATAGAATATGTATTTACAGACAAGACTGGCACACTTACCCAGAATGTCATGACATTTAAGAAATGCTGCATTGGGAAAAGGATATTTGGTAAGTTTCTTTGTATAAAATGCAAAAGCAACTCTAAGTTTTTGATGTTAAGGATATATATAGCCCCATGAACCTCTGAGCAGAGCTGGTACAAATACACTACAAAATGAAATACACAGGTGAAAAAAGTATTTGCATTTTAAAGCTTAAAATGTAGAGAAATAGTGGATAGATAAAATCCGATGTGGGCTATAGATGACAAATGCCTTGCCAGACTATTAATAAGAAACTGTTGAATTTAATTTGATCAAAAATTTGGTGTGGTTTTAATTGCCATTGGATCCCTATACCAGTTTAAAGGGTAGGGTGGCTAGTAAGCCACCTGCCCAACATGCTGATGGTGGATTGATGATATATCTTGCCCAATTACCCGCATCCTCACCAGGTAAACAAAGGGATTCTAACTTGCCCGGGCCAAGGGCCAGCCTCTGAGCCCCATGCAGACCTTGTGTAATAGCTGTGCTCCTAGAATTACATGGGAGTGGCCATGTTGGATCACAACTGAGAGCCCTGCTTATACATGAGTATAAGTGGGGGCATGTGGGAGAGCGTTTTCTAGCACACACATACCACAGCTGAGCTGGGAGCTTCCCTATGATCAGCCCAACCAGCCAAAGAAAGATTGTATCTGTTTCCACACAGAATGTTAGAAGGAGATACATTTCTTCTCTAGCTTGCAGCATTAATGTAAAGTTTAGCAGCATGGCAGTGTGCCTGTGTGATATTCTTTCTCCACACAAGGCAGACTGTCAGCAGCTTGGGATTTTGCAATAAGCAGTCCACACCAAACTGACAGAGAGATTTACCTTAGAAAAGGTTTCAGCATGTCTGTTATATTAGCACATTGTTACATTCATCCGGCTGGAGATTCAGTGTGTGAGTGTGTGTAATATGACAGACATGCTGAAACTTTTTCTAAGGTAAATCTTGCAAATATTGCAAAAGTTGTTTACAGTGTTGACACAATGATTTAAGTACAGTGATGACTCTTTACAGTGGATGGCTTTATTTGGTTGTGTGTATTTTCTTGGTATCCTGCTCGGGTCGCTTCATTCTTGACAATTGGGTTATCTGCCACAAGGTGGCGCAGTTGACTGCGAGACTAAACTTGTGGCTCCTCCCGGCTCATATAAAGGCAGCTAAATCCCTGATAATCCTCAGAATTCTCTTTTCTCTCTCCATGGATATCGCAGATAAGCGAGGCATCCCAAGCCCGTCAGCCGCTGCAGCCCTATTCCCATCTGCTTTCAGTGGACCTTTCTGCCTCCCAGCCTCGGCTGCTGATCAGGTGAAGGTAGGGGAACGCCGAGGGTCATAGAAACTTAGAAACATAGAAGGTTGACGGCAGAAGGAGACCATACGGTCCATCTAGTCTGCCCTTATGTAACTGTATGTACTCTTTATCTTAGGATAGATGTGTGCTTATCCCAGGCAGGTTTAAATTCAGTGACTGTTGATTTTTCAACTACCTCTGCTGGAAGTTTGTTCCAAGCATCTACTACTCTTTCTGTAAAATAATATTTTCTAACATTGCTCCTGATCAACCCCTTCAGGTTGTGCCCCCCTGTTCTATCATTAAGTTTCTTCTTAAAACACTTCCCTCCTGAACCTTATTCAATCCTTTCACATATTTAAAGGTCTCAATCATGTCCCCCCTCTCCCTTCCTTCCTTCAGACTGTACAAATTAAGTTCTTTAAGTCTCTCCTGATAAGTTTTAAGTTTAAGTCCTTCCACCATTTTTGTTGCCTACTTTGGACACGTTCTATTTGAATGATGTATTTTTGCAGGTAAGGTCTCCAGAACTGCACACAGTATTCTAGCTGTGGCCTTACCAGGGCTCTATACAGCGGCATCACAACCTCTTCCTACTGGTGATGCCTCGAGCTATGCAGCCGAGCAGCCTGCTTGCTTTTCCCACTGCCTGGCTACACTGTGCCACTCATCTTGCAGCTATCAGTAATCAGTATCCCCAAATCTCTCTCCTCCGAGGTCCTGGCTAACACAGTACTGCCCATACGGTACTCGGAGCAGGGATTCCTTCTACCTAAGTGCATGATTTTACATTTAGAGACATTAAACTCTAGTTTCCACAGTTTTGACCATCTATCCAGTAAAGCTAAATAATTTTCCATGTTGCAGACACCTCCAGGAATATCCACCCTATTACTAACCTTTGTATCATCAGCAAACAGACAAATGTTTCCTACCAGGCCCTCTCCTATGTCACTTACAAATATATTAAAAAGAATGGGGCCCAGGACAGAGCCTTCTGGCACGCCACTTGTAACTTGCCTTTTTTCAGATTGCACACCATTAACAACAACACTCTCATACCGATCCCTCAGCCAATTGGAAATCCACTGAACTATCCAGGGATTGAGTCCTACCTACAATAACTTATCTATGAGCTCTTTATGTGGTACAGTGTCAAAGGCTTTGCTAAAATCCAGATAAGTGATATCCAGGCGTTCAGCAGAGCTATGCTCTGGGCTGCAGACTCCGTCGCAAAAGGTAGCCGGCCATAGGGAGCCTATATGGGGGGGGGGGGGGAAGGGTCCCGGCCTGTCCTCCTCCTGCTGTCGCTGCAGCGGCTCCGGCCTCTCCCTTCTCGCTGCGGTGCGTGTGCTGGATCAAGCCTCCTTGCACTGTGGCAGTCTTGTGGGCATATCCTGAGGTCCAACAGATCCTGCTCTGCTGCAGTCCATGAGTCCTTCTTTGGCATTTGTTGCTAGTTATTTGCCTTTTTTCATTGTGCATGTGCTGTGGGATGCTTAAATTTTATTTTTTTCTATGTTTTCCAGATGGGTCCCGATCTATTAGGTGGTTCCTCCCGGTCTCTGCTAAACCCGCTCCCCACCCCCCCCCCCTTCCTGCCCTGTGCTTAAAGGGTTCAGAGGGACCAAATTGGGGATTGTGCGGTTGTGGCCCATTTGTGCCTTGTGACCCGCCTTCTTTCACCTTAATCACTATAATGGAGGCTTCTGGGGATAGCGAGCTTGGGGCCCCCTCGGGACTCGTTAAGCTGTGTCTCTTGTGTGGTACCTGCCCCCTGAGTGGCCGCAGCGCTATTTGTGTACCCTGCGCCCCAAAGCGTAATTTCGGATCAGGATGGGGTGAGCGTCGCCGGCCCAAGTCCCATTTTGCCGACGGCCTCACCTACTCCCCCGCGGTTGCATTTAGCCCCCAGTGAGGGGGAAGCCACCAGGGGGTCGCAAACGGACTTGGCACTCAGAGTGGCCAGTCTGGAGCATGAATTGTCGCGTCCAGCCGCCGGCAAGGCCACGCACAAGAAGCGACATTTGGAGCCGGCTTATGCACTTTTTGCCGATGATGATGATGACTATGAGGTTTTTGGTGGCCGAGACTCCGTGGAGGAGGGGGAGCTATTTCAGGACTCTGACTCCTCTGGGGACCGACAGGGGGGCTTTGACAGTGACCCCGGATCATCCTCTGATGAGGACGGTTGGCTTCCCGAGATACTTTTGGTGGCGGTTTTTGAAACCTTGCACATTGTTCCCCCAAAGGCGGCCAAAAAGAAGCAGGGGGACCTTTTTCGGCCTGAGAGGCAGCATCTGTTCTCAATTTCAATTTCTCAAAAATGATTTTTAAGGAATGGGAGAAACCAAGTAAATTGCCGTCGGTGGAGGGTGCTGGACAGACGGTATCCTTTCTCTGAGGATTTAATTCGCCTTTGGTCCCGTCCCCCTGAGGTGATGCCCCCGTTTTGGGGCTCTCTAATACCACGGTTATGCCGTCTCCTGATACTTCTTCCCTAAGCGATCATGCTGACAGGCGCATGGATCAGCTGGCTTGTACCGCATTCATTTTTGTGGACGCTGGTCTTCGGCCTGTCTGTGTAGTGGCCATTGTTTCCATTGCCATCAAAAAGAAGGTGAGACGTCTTTTGGATGTTGTCAGATCTCTCAAGCGGGCGGAGGAGTATAAGGATATCCTAGTCTGCGCGGAATTTATTGCCTTTGTTATTTCAGCCATGGATGATTCCCTCCGGCTTGGCCAGGGGATTCTTATTCTTCCTTACTTGGACGACTTGCTGATTGCTGCCCAATCTCTTCAGCAGGCCGAGAGCGACACTCAGAAGGTATTGTCCACTCTCAAGACATTCGGTTGGGTGATCAATTATCCCAAGTCTTTGATCACTCCGTCATTGGTGAGGTCCTTCCTGGGCATGACGTGGGGACACTTCTCAGGTCAGGGTGTTCCTCCCTCAACAGAAGGTGAAGGGTCTTCAGACGCAGGCATGGGCCTTGCTGTCGTGTCCACACCTCCTCATCCGTCTGGGGATGCAGTTGGTGGGTCTCATGGTGTCTTGCTTCTAAGGCTGTACCCTTCCCCCAGTTCCACATGAGACCTCTTCAGTTGAATCTCCTGACCGTTTGGGATTGGAAACAGGAGTCCCTGGATCAGGAATTCGCTCTGTCCCCTCTGGCCAGACAGTCCCTCTCGTGGTGGTTGGACTCGAGGAATCTTCTAGTGGGCAGGTCCTTTCTGTCTCCGTGCTGGGAGATTGCCACAACGGACACAAGTCTGACCGGTTGGGGAGGATTTTGGCAATCGCTAAAGTTCCAGGGCCAGTGGGGTCCTCAGGAGGCTCACATGCCTATCAACGTCCTGGAGCTGAGAGCGATCCGATTGGTCCTTTTTTCAGCTGACTCCCCATCTACGGGGTCGTGCGGTCCAGGTCCGCTCAGACAATCAGACGGCGGTCGCCTACATCAATCATCAGGGCGGGACTCGGAGCAAGCGAGCCCTCAAGGAAGTATCCCTGATCCTGTCTTGGGCAGAGGAGAATGTTCCCTGCATCTCGGCGGTTTACATTCCAGGGGTGGAGAACTAGGAGGCAGACTCCCTGAGCAGGGGGGACTTCTCATCTGGGGGAATGCAACAAGATCTTTCACGCTCTGTGTCGCCGCTGGGGTCAGCCGGACGTGGACCTGATTGCGTCCCATCACAATCACAAGCTTCCAAAGTTCGTCTCCCTGTCAAGAGATCCTCTGGCCTTCGCCACGGACGCTCTAGCAATTCCTTGGACGGAGTTCCGACTCCTCTATGCCTTTCCTCCCTTTCCTCTCCTGGGTCGTGTGTTGCGCAAGATAGCCTAGGAAGGGGTACCGACCATTCTGGTGGCCCCTCGCTGCCTGAGACGGTGTTGGTTCGCGGACATAGTGCAGATGTCAGTGGATCTATACGTCATGCCCGATGATCCAGGGCTTCTCACTCAGGGACTGCTACGCCACCCCAATTTTCAAACGCTGGCTTTGACGGCTTGGCTGCTGAAACCTCCATCCTGACGGAGAAGGGGTTGTCTGCCTTGGTCGTGCGTACTATGATTCAGGCTCGGAAGAAATTCTCTTCCATGTTTTATTACAGGGTCTGGCACGCTTACATTGCCTGGTGTGAGTCTAAGTTTCCCTTGTCGCACTTTTTCCTTTTCTCGAATTTTGGAGTTTCTACAACATGGCTTGGATTAGGGTCTCCAGCTGAGTACCCTCAAGGGACAGGTTTCGGCCTTGGCTATTTACTTTCTTCACCAATCATAGACTTATCAAGACCTTTTTCCAAGGAGTCACTCATGTACGTCCACCACATAAGCCTATGCTTCCGGTGTGGGACTTGAATTTGGTGTTCTCTGCTCTTCAGGGGCCTCCCTTTGAGCCCTTGTGCGATACTACCTTATCCATTATGACTCTGAAGGTTGTCTTTTTGGTAGCTATCACTTTGGTGCATCGTGTCCCTGAGCTGGCGGCGCTTTGTGTGAAGCTGCCTTACTTTGAGCGACATCTGAATAAGGTGTTTTTTCGTCTTAAACCGGACTTCTTACCCAAGGTTGTTTCTGCCTTTCATCTCAATGAGGACATTGTCTTGCCTTCCTTGTGTCCCGTGCCTTCTAATTCTAAGGAGCGGACCCTTCATTCCCTGGATGTAGTCAGAGTACTTAAGTACTACCTGGTTGCTACGGAATCCTTTAGGAAGTCGGATTCTCTTTTTGTCCTTCCTGACGGGCCTAGGAAGGGCTTGCCTCCAGCCAAATCCACTATCAGCAAGTGGATCAGACAGGCGGTGGTGCAAGCGTATTCTGCCAAGGGGAAGGAACCCCCTTTTCGTGTTACAGCTCACTCCACTAGAGCTATAGGTGCTTCTTGGGCTTTTCAGCACCAGGCTTCGGTTGAACAGGTTTGTAAGGCCGCTACTTGGTCTTCAGTTCAGTTTTTACAAGGTTGATGTTAGGGCCTCAGCTGATGCTGTTTTTGGCCGTAAGGTGCTTCAGGTGGTAGTGTCATGAACTACGTGCTGTTGCTCACTGGGTAGCCCACCCTTTCGTGGACACTGCTTTTGGATGTCCCAATTGTCAAGAATGAAGCGACCCGAGCAGGATACCAAAAAAAATACAATTCTGTGATTAATCACCTGTAGAATTGTTTTTTTTTTTTTTTAATTCTTTATTTATGATTTTCATTTAAGTACACACAAATACAATGGCATACAAAATAAAGGCACATACAATGTACATGACTGGTTAATGTGCGTCACATAGGCAATAGAAAACACACTTTAATGTCCACCAGATACATTGCATTCTGCCAATTGTATCTAAGAGAAAAACATCAACAATCCTAAACTAAGTTTATGCCATTAACAAGGGGGGGAGGGAGAGGAAGGGGCCAGCATGGCCCTTAAGTCTTCCCTAGCAACCGCTTGCATTTGTCGGATTCGGAGAACTCTATCCACCTTTACCATGTGGTCGTGAAGCTCTCTACCCTATTTTCTCCGGCTAGAATCAAGCTTTCAAAACGCATAATCTCGTTGACCTTTAGCACCCACATTGCCATCGAGAGGTTTCCACTTTTTTCCACATTTGAGGGATGCACGCTTTCGCTGCATTCAGCAAATGGCACAGTAGCGATTTCCTATACACTTTCGTGGGGATTTTTATCAAGTGGAGGAGACACATTGCAGGGTCTTCCGGGACCACTGTTTCGGACAGACTCCCCGCAATTCGCCTAATTGTATCCCAAAATGGTTTGAGCTTCGGGCTGGACCAAAGGATATGCAACAAGCTTCCGGGGGACAATCCACACCTCCAACATTCGGCCGCAGTCCCCGGGAACCATTCGTTCAGTAGGGTGGGCACCCTATACCATATAGTAAGAGTTTTATAGTTGCACTCTTGAAATCTAGTGCAGATGGACGTTCTATGGGGCATCGCCAAAATTATTCTACTTTGTTCAGGCGTAAACGAAATGTTCAAGTCCACCTCCCACTTCCTTAGAAGGGGAGGGTTGTCAGCTTCGGGTGGTGAGATCAGTGTTTTGTATATGAAGGACAACGTGTGTTTCTCAGTGTTCTTCAAATCATGGCACCACTCAGATATATATATGAAAATAATACTTCTTCTTTATTAATGGGCAAACAACTATATACACAATCACAATCTTTTGTTAAAAAATAATTAAAATACATATATATATACACCAGTGAAGGAGAACAAAATGGGGGGGAAACAAACCAGGGGGGGGGGGAGAAGGAAAACCAACACACCACCCCCTGAAGATGGTAGTAGCTTTAGGCCCTAATTGAGAATAATAATGAAGTATAATGGCTGTTTAATAGCCCTGACTGTTTCTACACAAAGCTGCGTGCAAACAATATGCTAAACTACTATTTTCTACTGTGCAAAAATACAAAAATCTGTGCAATGTGCCAATTAAAGTGCTGTTGTGCTAATGCAATAGATTCACAAACTCATATCTTATAAATACACCACTATATAATCCTCCGAGGTGACATCTCACCAATCCACAGAGACCCTCAGTGTTCCACGGCAGGCTGATATGGGGATCTCCTCGGGCCCCTACGCCTGGGCATTTCTTCTCGCTGATCCACTGGTGGTGGTGCTGAGACTTAAGCAAGAAGGTGTTCCTATCTTTCTTGATCACCAGATGAAAGGGGAAACCCCAACAATACGTTGCTCCCGCTTTGACTATCACCTCCAGCAAAGGCCTCAGGAGTCTCCTCATCTGTAGGGTTCGCCGGGATAGGTCTGGCAGGATTTTGACAACAGTCCCATCGTGCTCAATCGGGCCCGCTGCCCAGCTCTTCCTAACAATTTCTTCTTTCAGGGTGTAGTAGTGGACCCTACAGATAACGTCCATGGGGAATGACGGATCTTCTCTTCTCGGGCCTGACGCCCTGTGGACCCTGTCCAGCTCATTTGGGATGAGTGGGTCCCTCTCAAGCACCTTGTTGAAAATGGACGTAACAATCTGTTTCAGGTCTTCCCCAGGAGAGGCTTCCTGGATGCCCCTGAGCCTTAAATTGTTTCTTTGATTTCTATTCTCAATATCGTCCATTTGTAGTTGGCACGTTTGTAGGAGGGCTTCCTGTCTGTCACATCTGGCTTCTAGAGCCCGAATACGGCCTGCCGTTTCTGCCCCTCCTGTTTCCAGTGATGAAACTATGCTATCAATTTCTGTGGCATGCTGCTTGACCACCGCCATCTTTCTCTGATGGGCCTCTTCATATCTTGCAATCAGGCACTCAATGTCAGCTTTTGTTGGCAGCCCCTTCAGGAGCGAGATAGTTTCCTGGTGAATGCTGTTTTCCTCTGCTGGAGTCGGCGGTGCTGCAGGCAGATGTGGATTCGGGCACATGTTCGGGAACAGTGCTTGGGGGGAGGTCCCAGGTCTCCGATCACCCCTGTGGAGACGATGGTGTCTGGCGATGTGCAGGAGACGACATAGGGGTGAGGCTATTATACTGTGGGCCTTGTAACCTCATCGGAGGGCGGTAGGGGTGTCGGCGGGGTCGGGTTGCCGCGGGCGCCCCCCCATTCTGGTCGGGAGCTCCCTGCCTCCCCCTCCTCTCCTTCGGTGGCCGCTGCGGCAAGGTGCCCGCCTCGCATGTTGCGCTTTGGGCGGCTGCTGCACTGGGGGGTAGACTGCCCCCATCTGATTTCGGAATAAAACCAAATTTTTCCAGCCCACTCCCTCTGGCAGGCTTACTGCTGCTTGGCACCTCTGGCCGCCGGGCATCCCAAAGTGACATGCTCGCTTGACCAGCTCTTGTCCTCAGCATTCCCCCTCCGCCTGTCTCACTCCCCCAGCTCTTCTTTTAGTCTTCCTCCTTTCCATTCGCTCTGGGGTCGTTGCTGCATGGTCAGCTGTCACCTTTAGGGTCTAAGGGATGGGAGCTCCTCTATCCACGTCCGGTCGCCACCATAGTCAGGACACACACCCCCCACTGTAGAATTGGTTTTATTGGTATCCTGCTCGGGTCGCTTCATCCCACCCTTGTTCTGTATCTTCTTTTGCCTTGTTATGGTGATTACCGTTTGAGAGAGTTTTGTAAATTAACATGGTCTCTGGCCTCCCGGCTTGTCTCTGTATTTACTGCTTTTCAACGCTGGGGATTATCAGGGATTTAGCGGCCTTTTATATGAGCCGGGAGGAGCCACAAGTTTCATCTTGCAGTCAACTGCGCCACCTTGTGGCAGATAACCCAATTGTCAAGAATGAAGCGACCCGAGCAGGATACCAATAAAACCAATTCTACAGGTGAGTAATCACAGAATTGTATTTTTGATTTGTTGGTTTTACGCTCCATAAGACACACTTTTCTTCCAAAAATCGGGGGTGTTGTTGCGTCTTATTGAGTGAATGTAAAGGAAAAGTCCACTTACCATTTCAGCCCTCCCCTCTCACTGATCATGCTCCCACAGCCCTAGTTCCAGAGGGTGGGTTGGCCTGTGTACAGCCAGCATTCACTGAAAAAAATGGATCTTGACCATACATAGCTCCCCTGCCAGCTGTGGGAGCACCATCAGTGTGTAGGGAGCTTCGGACAATAAAGGACTGGTGTATCGTTGGCAGGAAAGAGTTACACTTAGAAACAGACCTTGTTTGTAACTGCGTGTGTGTAACTGCTCCCTACTCGCCTGTCCTCCATTGTCCAGTGCTCACACACACACACACCCATGCGGGCTGCAATATTTCTGGTGTTTGGGGGAATTCTGCATGAAGCCTTTTATAGGGTAATGAGGTGGGTTCTGCACATTAGGTTCTGGGAGGAGGTATTTTAGCACACCATTAGGTTCAAAATAATAAACCCTAGGTGTGTCTTCCGGCTTAAGGTTAGGTGCATCTTACAGTGTAAAAATAAGGTGTGTGTGCATCATAATACATTAGAATATCATTGAAAATGTGACTTAATTTAGTAATTCAATGATATTTTGCAGATTCATTACACAGAGTGATCTACACATGCATTTCTTGTAATGCATGGAGGCGATCAACCTGTGGTGTTGCTGAGGTGTTTTGAAAGCCTAGGTTGCTTTGATAGCGGCCATACCTGATCCAAAACTTATAGGTTATATGTCACGGGTTGTACAAGAATTCAAACACAGACTGATTAATATTCAAGAGAGGAAGAGGGCCCCCATAAAACCCCCAAACATACTCAGGACCAAGTTGCACCACTATACTGAATTTTCCAATATTTAATGAATATTAATTCATATGCACAAGACTGATTAAAACATATTAAAAAACACACAAAACACAACACTAGAGGGTCCTGCTATCTGATAATCACTATATTAGTCAAAAACTCCTATGAAATCTATGTATTAAATACCCTAAATCCTCCTAATCACATAGTGCATGTGCAATCTCACAATAATTTAATATAAAACACAAATTAATATACTATACACATTCATAATTCAATACCTCATAATAATGAATAAAGTGCTAATCTACAGTGAATCATGATAATTAAGGTGCTAATTCGCAGTGAGACAAGTTTTTGAGGACTTTGCGGAGCAGCAAATAATAAGACAATTGTATAAAAAATTGAAGGATCTTACATGTACAAACAAGCAGCTGCAGGTGCTCCTTCCCCAGCCAACGCGTTACGTGACGAAGCGCTCTTCACTCCATCAGGGCAAAATGGAAACATACTGCCATCCCACAGCCTCCCCTTATACTCACCAGGCCTCATTATAGTATAAAGGGAGGCTGTGGGATGGCAGTTTGTTTCCATTTTACCCTGATGAAGTGACGAGCGATTCACTGTAGATTAGCACTTTACTCCACCCCTGCTCTCATCCAAGCTTGACAGCTGGTCCACACGCCAGTCCCCATGACCTGAGACCACCAACACCCCAAAGGGGCATCCCAAACCTGGGAGCTTTGGGAAATTCCAGCTCCTCTGCGGGATGGCCAGGCTGTGGTAGAGCTCCCTAGGGCATCTATGTGGCATGATGGTGTAGAACCCGCCACCCGTAAACAGACACAGACCCACAGCCGCGGAGAATGAAGCTGAGGATGGATGTCCCTTGTCAGGGTAAGCTACTCTCTCGCTATCCCATTACTAAACTAGGGCTACATTGTACCTCCCTACTAACCTCTCTCCCTCTACAGACGCGGACCACCACCAGTCCGGATCAGATGGGGCTACCCCGGGCTGCCACGAGGGACCCCAGGGCGGCGAGGGTCCTACGCTGTCCCAGGACTACCTGTGAGAGGGTTTTACAGTGGTGTGGGTCCATGTTTCTTTCCCACAACCCTCCTAGTAAGTGACTACAACATTAAGATGGGGATGACCGGGTGGGACACAAGGCCATTTTCAGTGACTTAGACCCTTTTTCATTCCTTTACAGGATCCTCAAACACCCCACTAATACCGACATCATCTTCCTGCCCAACTTACCCAGTGTTCCTCCTAATATAGCCCCTTTAATTTTATCACAAATTAGTGTGGGTGTCATTTATTTCGGCTACATTGTTGGGTCTGCCTTATCTTCCTCTTTACAGTACACCATAGATTTTCTATAGAGTTTAGGCCAAACAAGTTTGCTGACCAATCAAGCACAATTATTGTGCTTATAATAACAATGGTTATTATGTCTTGATACATTTGTCAGTGTAAAAAAAAACAGCAACTGGTTTCATGGGAAGCATGAAGTGCTCTAAGATTGTGTAGCTTACTAAACCAGACTGAGGGTTCACATTTAAAGGTGAAGCATAGCTTTGCAGGTGTTTTGTATTGATTTGCTATATTAAAGTGTGACTTCATGAGTTTAAAATATTGAACGTATTTCACCCCATGTGTAACAAATCCATGAGTTTCACCTTTTTTTATCATATTCTATTTTATTGAGATGAGTCTGTTTGTGTGTATACATCCATATATGTATACATTCAGAATAATTCTAACTATGGCGTTGATTCAGCGCTATTGCTGAGAACTTAATGCAACTCGCCTGCCCTGGTGAACCAGCCCCCCCCCCATGTAAACTTTCATTAGATATGATTTTTATCTAACGAAAAATTTCCTTTACAGTTTTACATTGATAAAATTAATACCACTATGGCTGGCATTATTGTAAAAATGAAACTGTCAGCGGAGCTTGTATTGTGTAAAGACACCACACAATAAACTTTATTGTTCTCAAGATGGTGCCGTCTTCCTTCTTCAATCCCGTGATGGGCAACGTCCTTCTTTAGCTACCCTGGCAGTTTTCTGCCCCACGCTGCATCTCTGATGATCTTCAGGGCTCCTGTCTGCCCCAAACGCCATCTTCTTGGAGCAGCATGGGGCATCAGGACTGCTGCCACTTGAATCAAGTTGGGAAGCCTCCTAGTATAAATGGTGGCTCTCCCTGCCCCGAGATCAACCCTTCACTGGGTAGTGAGGAAGTTGCAGAGCTGGTTTCATTCCTGATGCCGCACACCACCCCAAGATAAGGGCAGAGAAGAGCCATGAAGATCACCAGAGGCCCGTGTGGGACATAAGAACCACAGATGAGTAGTTAAATTGAGAACAATGAAGTCTATTGTGTGGTGTCTTTTACACAATACAAGCCCCGTTGTCAGTTTAATTATTAAAGTTAATGCCGGCCAAACCACAGCATTAATTTTATCAGGCATTTTGTTAGATAAAAATTGTATCTCATGAAAAATGCCAAAATTATTAATGCCAGACGTCAATATAATTGTTCAAAATCATGGCATCTCAAACAGCATGATTTTTAACAATTTCGCCTCAGTGAAGCTGGTAGATCTCGCCAGCTTTTTGCTGGAGTGATCTGCTGGCGAGAAAAAAAAAAGGTTTTCCTCACAAAAACACCCCTTGAATCACACAGTTGGGGTGACTTTATGTTTGGAGATCTCGCAACCAAATGAAAAATCACACCAAAATATCTCACAAACAAAAACTGTTTGCTAAATGATGCCAGTGGGAAAAATGGGCTAGAACAGGGTTTTTATGTAATAACCCGCCCGAGATTGCAATCTTGGGAAGTTCTGACTCAACCTCAATGACTCAGATAATGGCACATGTGTTCATTTATATAGATTATGCCTGAAGAGGAAGCTTGAACTGCTTCGAAAGCTTGCATTTTCAATCTTATTGAGTTAGCCGATAAATGGTATCACCTAAACCTTGGATTTCCCACTTACTTCGATGATACAACAACTTACTGACACTAAAGACATATAGACACATTCTGGCTGTATAGTAAAAGTGATCCTGTAGGTGTTGCTAGTGTTTGAAGTTGTATGTGTGTAATCTTTGATAATATATATCTATATAATGCTTTTTTATATTTTGGATCTTAGGAAACACACCAAGTGAAGGACAAAAACAGGTACTTGTATTACTGAGTATCAAATGAAGAATTGCTTCACTTACACTAAGGCTGGGATCACACCAACGCAATGAGATAGCGTTATTGCTACAATCATGTATTTTCCAGAATGGGCCAAAAATGTGAAAAGGCCCATAGATTACTATGGGCCAAGTTCACAATCAAAGCAAAAAGCCTCAGAGTAAAAAGGGGCCAAAGTCAGAAAGGCTGACCATAGAACGGCATGTGCATTCATGGTTTGGAACCAAGTCAGCAATATAAATTGCTTAATTAATTTCAGAACTTGTGATTCTTATTTCATTGAATCATACAAATTTGTAGGTGTTAGTATCTAAATGTATGCATTTTTATTCACCAGTAAGTAGACAAGCACACAACATATATTTATATATTGCCAACATAGGGGTCAGTTCCGAGCCAGGTGAGAATTCTCACTCCTTTTTAATGAGCGAAAACTGCCATTGACTTTCATTTCTACCGGGTGTAAATTTTCACCTGGCTCTGAATCAACCCCAAGGTACACAATGAAAGTCAGTCTCTGGTAAAACAAAGTAGTGAGAATCCTCACTTGACTCTAAATTGACCCCATAATTCACATCGCTTTACAGTCAGAAGGTTCATGTGTAGGGATGGACAAACCCTCCAAAGTTTGAACCTTGAATAAATGTTCGGGTTTGGGTGCTGGCACTAAGAGTGTCCTCATTCATGGGAGCTGGCGGAGATCTTTTTGTAGCCCCAGCTGGTGCCAGATTCAAATGCCATTGCCGTTGCCACTGCTGAAGTGGAGGATCAAGCAGAGGTAAGTCACTGCAGCTTCCTGCTGCTGCAACCGTAGGTGTAGCGGGTTGTTGGACTACTCAGCAACCCACCAACAAAAAACAGGTAAGCAAATAAAACAAAAGGAATAAGGACCCTGCTTGAGAGCTTACAATCTAAGAGGAGAATGGGGGGTGACACAAAGGGTAATACGTGCTTTGTACCATTGTCCAGCCATATTGGCAAAATAAAGTATATAAGCCCACATGCTGTTTGGGTGCAAGGGTGGATGGTGTTTGAAAAGTTGAAGCTGGAATAGAGGAGTGTTAGATTGGTGGATGTGGTAGGCTATCCTTGAAAGATGTGTTTTTAGGGAGCATGTAAAATTGATGTTGTGAGTGAATCTAAATATTGGGGATAGGGCTGCATTTCAGAGAACTGGTGCATCTCGAAATAGATCTTGCAAATGGGAGTGAGAGGTCTGGATTCTGGTGGTTGATAGTCGTCAATCATTTGCAGAGCATAGAGCAAGGGTAGGGTGGTAAGCAGAGTTGATGGAGGAGATGTAGGGCATGCAGCACCATGGAGAGCTTTGTGAGTGAGAATTGAGCAGTTTAAACTGTATTTTATATTGTATGGGCAACCTGTACTGCCCATAAAGTATAGAATATAGGGGAAGTCATGGCTAGGGTTAGGCAACCAAGCTTGTCATTAGAGGGTTACAGGTTTGGTTCCCTGCTGGGGCATAACTGAAGTGCTCCTAAGCAAGCTACCTAGCCGCTACCTAGCCGTCAAATGCTTCTCGGCACGTGTGTGGTTCACTCTGTTCCTACTGCACCGATGGTTTAAAAGTGTTTCTCTGGTCATATGAGCATATTATACAATATAATCAACCAAGCTGTAAGTAACAATGGATTATTAGAACGAGTTACAGAGCTATGACAAGTTTGATGGATATCTGCATAATGGCTCTTCTGATCTTTGACTGTCCAACACTGCAGTCAGTAGCTGGCACAGGAAATGTAATATACACAAGTAAGTCTCAAAGTCAGTGTAGACAGAAAGGCCACAATGGTCTCAAAGTCATTGTAGACAGAAGGGCCAGCATTAAAGTGGACCGTCACCCAGGGGTGATCGGCCCGGGAATCTATAAGATTCCCGGGCCGATCACCTCCCTCACCGCGGGACATCCGAGATCGGATTTGTGAATGGCCGGCGCGGGCGCGCGCACTGTCAGAGGGGCGCGCGGGAGGCGGCGGCGGACGCGCTGTGTTGTCCACCGCTGTCACCCGCTTGTCCGTTGGCGGTGATTGGTCAGCGCGGCCACGTGGGAGCGTGGTGAGGTGAGTTTTGGGGGCTTTCTGGGGGGTTTCAAACAGCGGGGCACCCTTAATCGGGGTGCCCCCCTGAAGTGGACCAAAACCCAGGATAGTCAAAATCCTGGGTGTTGGTCCACTTTAAGGACCCGGAGTCAGAAACATCCTGCCCTTGTTGTGATTGTGACGTTGTGTGTTTTACAGTATTTATTAGTATGAAAGTAGATATATTTACAGTTTTGTGAAAATGTCCCAAAATGCAACAAATTATGGTTTTCTTAGGCATAACTATGCCATAGCTTACAGTTGTCGTCCTCTGTCTGTTGCAGGAAGTGAGCTTTGAGTGGAATCAGTATGCAGACGCTGCATTTAGGTTCTGTGATCAAACACTTATTGATGAATTGCATAAAGACTCAAAAGATCCAGAACTGCATGAGTTCTTCAGAGCAATTGCCCTCTGTCACACTGTGATGTCGGACAACATCAATGGTACAACTGATCCAGCATGTCATATAATGCCCATCTCTTAAGTGTTGAAAAACATCAGAATTGTAATTTTCTACTTCTACAGTAGTTTAGTATTTTATTTTGTACTGCTAATCTGCTTCTCCACAAATTACATCTTTGTGAAGGAGCACTAGCACAGAAAATGGCCCAATGATAAAAATCCATATAAATGTGCTGGATGGTGGGAGGAGGGGTCGCTTATATACCCGCCATCAAGAAATATCCAGACAGGCTTCTTTTTATTTTTTAATGGGAGTAAGCGGATACCGGGGTGACAGGCTGTGTCACCCCTGATACACTAAACCTGTCACCCCTGGATTTTATTCCTACCATGAGAGAATAAATCACAAGCTTGGCGGTAGTTTTATTCAGTTGGTGTGTATAAGTGATCCCTCCTCTTATTAGCTGACGTGTTTATGTGGACTTTTTCCATTACAAAATGAGTGCTTCTTTAAAGGAACTCTTTAGGCAAACTGTCATTCAGCCATTCACCTCATCATGGTTGCCCTCTCCCTACCTTTCAGAACACAGATACTACTAAAAGTAGAAACAAGGCAAGTAGTGGCACACCCCCTGAATTCCTTTGCCATAGACCACCAATAATAGGGCTAAGTTGGTGGTCTAAAGCTCTGCATAATCAGACTGTGGACATTGGTAGAGAAGGAGAACAGCCAGGCTAATGAAAATGTCTTTCTGACAGACCCCTCCCATTATGCTGATTATTATGCGGGATTACAAAGCCAAGGGTCACGCCCACATGCATCATAAGAGAAATCCTGAGGTGAAACTGTAAACCTCGATATCTCATCCATTTGTTCTTCAATTTAAAAACGGAAAACAGTTTAGGTCATTGTCAAACGTAGCCTGGCACAATAATCTAAAAATTACCTTAGCCTTCTGTCGGGGTGGACTGGCCATAGGGAAACCCAGGACAATGCCCGGTGGGCTGTACTGCTTTGGGGCCAGTTGGTCCGCTGCTTTAACACCCACATTCAATCCCTCTAAGCCACCTGTACCCAGCCCCACTGTACCCACAAACCAAGGAGCCCCAGTCTCCAATGCTATAGCCCTGGCATTATGGTTGGGGGGGGGGGGGCACAGCAGGGATGTCTTGGGCCGGCCAGGGGCTGGTAAAATCCAGGGCTGATTTTGGTCCCGGTCCACCACTGCCTTCTGTATCCCTTTAAGTTACAGGGCAAGCATTTCGTTTTGTGAGGTCTAACCCTCTAACTCTTCTTCAGGAACTGTGAAGTACAAGGCCACATCTCCAGATGAAGAGGCATTAGTGACTGCTGCAAAATGCTTTGGCTATGCTTTTCTTACTCGTACACAAGACATAATCACAATAAGCGAGATGGGAACAGTAAAGACCTACAGCATCCTGGCACTGATGGACTTTAACAGTTTTCGAAAGAGGATGTCCATTCTAGGTAAGAAAATAATGAGATTGCAGCACACTCAGCATTGCCACCGCTCACTCTGCCTTGTCACCACCCAACCCCCCCTCCTCACTAGAAGACATTCAAGCCTTGGGTGGTCACACTGGTCCTGTATAAACTATGGGATTGTGCAATGAGGTATGCTTATGGCAAACTGTCAGGGTTTCAAACGGCAAGGGATAGGCATTCACAGGAAGGGGAGCATTTGATTTATGTCTGCACTGGTGCAGCATTCTGCCAGAGGTGCCTGAAAGTCTTCTTTTCCTTGGTGATGGCCTGCAGGCTCCCCCCAGCAATGGTCACCCAACTCCTCCTCCATTGGATGTCACAGTAAATGGAGAACACAGCTCTATTGAATATAGCAGGGGCGATATACCAGGTATCTCAGCTGACTCCTCTGTAAGAGATGTCAGAGACTGAGACCTTTACCTTATGGAAGATAGATATAGAAGATTGAAAGTCTTATTTGGTGGGGTGATATTGTTTATTGATTATTTGTATTGTGTCTAAATGGATGTAATTCATGAAACATTAGATCTATCTTTTATCTATATACTGTAGTTATATTTTTTCTTCACAGTGAGGACTGAGGAAGACCAGATAAAGCTTTATAGTAAAGGAGCAGACAGTGTTATCCTGGAACGTCTTTATCCTGGGTGTGAAACTGAATTCCTTAAAGATGCTTTAGATGTAGGTATCCAATACATTTGTTTAACCGCAATAATTATTTTGTGTAAACTGTGTATTTAAAATATTTGCAATGTGGTTTTATATCGTAATTACCTACAAAATAAATCTTCTGATAATTTCCATATTTTGTTCTCTTAGTAACTTACCTAGCAAAAACAAAGCCTTGTCTAGTCACACACACACTACTTTATGTTGCAGAGTGTGAGTGCTGGGTGCAGTGGAATCAAATCCAGATATTTGTGGCGTAACAGGAACTTGCTTTACTGGACCATGAGTGCAGCAAGAGAAGGTCACCTTACATAGTAGATAATATATACAGAAAAAAGAAGTCATAGAGATCATCTCAATGCACAGGAAACACAACATGCAGTAGAGAATGTACAACAGAGACTACACGCAGATATATATATCTAGTGTCATAAATGTAAACTGCAGCCAATCCAGCAAAGTCACAAATCACATTCAGAGACAAGCAGACGTTGTTGCACAGTATCTCCAACACTTTAGGATTGTTGTAGTCTTGAATTTTAAAGAATTGTGCAACAAACGATATGTAATTAACAGGTAATTTATGACATGCAAGCTTAAACAGTCCCCGTACAGGCATAACCCTACCTTGGCACACCTCCTCCTTTGCAATGAATGGCACATCCAGGTGCTTGATCTCTGCTGTCGGTAAGTTTTAAAACACAGGAGCTGGACAGAAGAGCTCACAAAAAGTAGGCAGGTACTGACTTACAAAGGTACATAGGTAATTCAGTTGAGACATATGTCCATCAAGTTCAACCAAAGGATATGTCCGGGGAAAATTATACACACTGACAGATAGCGATAGCAGCTAATAGTTACAGTTAATATTGTTTTCTTCCAAAAAAGGTGATATTTCAGGCATAGCCAATTGTTAGCCAATTGTGTCAGGCTACACTTGCCGTTGTTCTAAACTGTTTTCTGTTTTTAGATTAAAGCAGATATGGCTGAGATATCAAGGTTTACAGTTTTACCTAATGATTTAATTCCTGAAGCATGTGGGTTTGGCCCTTGGAGCTGTAATGCTGCAAAATAATCCGCATAAGGGGTTGGCGTTGCCGGGAGCAAGAGTGCTTGCTAGGGGGAGGCTGGGAGAGGAGGAAGGAGGGAGGGGTTAGTTGGGCTTGAATGGAAGCTCTGAGAGTGCTATTTAAGACATCAATACAGAGGGGGACGTGGTCTAGACCAGCTTCTTGAGTTAGTATTAGTGGCCCATATCAGCAGGGTGGCGCTGGATGCCCAGATAAGGAAGTATAGTTTCACTATATACAGTCCAAGTAGTCCCAGAAGTGATGACAAGTGGGTATTCCGCCACTAGGTGGCACTCAACTGCAAGATCCAAAGCCGTCGCTCCTCCTGGCCCCCTATAAAAACAGGTGTCTTACTAAGATTCCCCAGTGTTCATCTTACAGTCTGCTGCTGCAGATCGTTTGGATACTCTCTCCTGGATATTGCAGCTGAGCAGGGCCCCCCAGCCCGTCGGCCGCTGCGGACCTATTACCACTGATCCCGTGGACCCACTACTGCCTCCCAGCCACAGCTGTGGGGACTGTGACGGTAGGGAGAATGCCGGGGTCAGCCGTCTGACAGAGCTAGGCTCTGGGCCGCAGACCCTGTCTAAAGGGTAGCCGGTCATAGGCTGATGGTGAGCCTATGGGGGGGGGGGGGAACCAACCAACCACCCTCAGGCCTTCATTCCCATTATCCCACAAGCTTTATTGTTATATGTGTTTTGCTTGTGACTTTATTTTGTCTAGCACTGGCCATACTTACCTCCCTCGCTCCCTCGAGTGCCTCTTCCTGCTCCCTCTCCCGTCCATCCTGGGCCGCGCTGTGAGGGGGGGTCGACGCTGCTCGGCTTACTCTCCTGAGGCCGCGGGCCCTTGTCTCTGGCGCGGTGTGGGCGTGCGCCACACGCTGTGCGGGTGCCCCACCGTGGGCTGCCCTGTGTTTTTTTTGCCTTGCTTCGGAGGTCTGCCTCCATGGAGGCTTCTGAGGATAGTGAACTAGGGGCCCCATCTGGGCGGGTGAAGCTCTGCCCCATGTGCGGTGCCAGTCCTCTGGGCGGACTCAGCACGGTTTGTGTCACTTGCACCAGGAGCGTCTTTTTGGAGCATGATAGGGTGGGCATATCTGCCCCTAGCCCTTTATTGCCTATGGCCTCTCCAGAACCCCCGCTGCTGCACTCAGCCCCCAGTGAGTGGGAAGCCAGCAGGGGGTCCCAAGTTGATTTGGCATATCGGGTGGCCAGCCTTGAGAGACAGATCTCGCGTGCGGCTCCTAGGAAGGCCACGAGCAAGTGGCACATAGAGCCTGTTTACTCGGATAATGATGATTATGATGATGGTGACCTTTTTGGAGGTGGGGGCTCCGTGGAGGAAGGCGAGTTGCATGAGGGCTCCATCTCCACTATGGATTATCCTGCCGGCTATGACAGTGGGCCTGGCTCTTCCTCGGATGAGGATACGTGGCTCCCTGATGATACGGATAAGCTGCTGGCATCAGTTTATGAGACGTTGCACATTGTCCCTCCTAGAGTGGCTAAGAGGAAGCAGGGTAAATTGTTTAGGCCTGAAAGACAGAGGCGAGTCTTTCCTGAGCAGGCCCATTTTTCTAATATGATATTTAGTGGGTGGGAAAGGCATCACAAGCTCCCGTCGGTGCCTAAGGGCTTGGACAGGCGGTATCCTTTTCCTGAGGAGCTGGTCTGCTTATGGTCCCGTCCTCCTGAGGTGGACTCCCCTGTGTCGGGGTTGTCCAACACTACGGTTATGCCGTCACCCGATACCGCTTCCTTACGCGATCCAGCTGACAGGCGCATGGACCAGCTGGTCTGTCATGCCTTCATCTTTGCTGGTGCTTGGTTTCGTCATGTGTGCGCCGCGGCTATTGTCTCCTTAGCCATCAGAAAGATGGTGAGATGTCTTGTGGATATAAGTCTCGCAAGAGGGCGGAGGAGTATAAAGAGCTCCAAGCCTGTGTAGAGTTTATTGCATTTGTTGTCTCTGCCATGGATGATGGTGTCCAGCTCGGTGCCAGGGTTTCGGCCCTGCTTGTTGCGCTTCGCCGCTTGCTCTGGTTGCGGCAATGGTCGGCTGATGCTGCGGCCAAGAGGTCGCTTACTAGTATCCCCTTCGTGGGGCACAGATTGTTCGGGGAGCGTCTGGACCTCCTAATTTAGGACAGTAGACTCCCTCAGCGACGGAAGCCTGTGCGACCCTTTCAGGGTTCCTCTGCCTATCGCTCCTTTGTAGAAGGAAGAGGCTCTTCTTTTTCAGGTGACCGCAGAGATTCCTGGGAACAAGGTAGGTCCCGCGGACGTCCCAATCCCTCCTGGGTCCAAGCCTTCTGCTAAGGCCCCTCAGGCATGAGGAGACGCCCTCACCCATCCGGGTGGGGGGAAGGCTTCTGCTATTTGCTCATATCTGGAGACAGCGCGTCTCAGATCAGTGGATTCAGGAGGTGGTGTCCTCCGGGTTACAAAACAGAGCTGGCAGTCTGGCTGCCCTCAAGATTTCTTCAGTCTCGCATATCCCAGAACTCAGTGAAGGCTGGGGGCCTGAGAATGGCCGTGCAGCACCTTCTGCGGTTGGGAGTGATTTGCCCAGTGCCTCACCAGGAGCAAGGCCGAGGGTTCTATTTCAATCTGTTCACAGTTCCCAAGAAGGATGGAATGCTGAGACCTATCCTGGACCTGAAGGGTCTCAACAGGTTTGTCAGAGTCAGACATTTCCGCATGGAAACCTTGCGTTCTGCGGTGAGCTCGCTTCGGCCCAGCGACTTCATGACCACGGTGGACATCAACGATGCCTATTTGCACATCCCGACATTCCAAGGACATTAGACGTTCCTG
Source organism: Gastrophryne carolinensis (assembly GCA_027917425.1). Lineage (NCBI taxonomy): Eukaryota > Metazoa > Chordata > Amphibia > Anura > Microhylidae > Gastrophryne > Gastrophryne carolinensis. The sequence continues at coordinate 524,019,835 of CM051235.1, read as the reverse complement.
TGATTTGCTCTGGAGGACCAGCATTACCAGTTTGTGGCTCTGCCATTCGGGATATCCTCAGCCCCCCGGGTGTTCACCAAGGTTTTGGCGGGCATCATGGCTATTCTGAGGAACCAGGGCATTTGTGTACTGCCCTATCTGGACGATTTACTGATTGGAGGTGGCATCACTATGAGGGGCACCTATATTGCCTGAAAAACACACACTGGAGCTGGCAGCAGCAGGAGCCCAAATATTGGCTGAAAGACATCCTGGAGTTGGCAGCAGGAGCCCAAAAATTGGCTGAATGACACCCTGGAGTTGCAAGCAGGAGCAGCCCAAACATGGCTTGAAAGAGACACTGGAGTTGGCAGCAGGAGCCCAAAAATTGGCTGAATGACACCCTGGAGTTGCAAGCAGCAGCAGCCCAAACATGGCTTGAAAGAGACACTGGAGTTGGCAGCAGGAGCCCAAAAGTTGGCTGAATGACACCCTGGAGTTGCAAGCAGCAGCAGCAGCCCAAACATAGCTTGAAAGAGACACTGGAGTTGGCAGCAGGAGCCCAAAAATTGGCTGAATGACACCCTGGAGTTGCAAGCAGCAGGAGCAGCCCAAACATAGCTTGAAAGAGACACTGGAGTTGGCAGCAGGAGCCCGAAAATTGGCTGAATGACACCCTGGAGTTGCAAGCAGCAGCAGCCCAAACCTAGCTTGAAAGTGACACTGGAGTTGGCAGCAGGAGCCCAAAAATTGGCTGAATGACACCCTGGAGTTGCAAGCAGCAGCAGCCCATACCTAGCTTGAAAGACACACTGGAGTTGGCAGCAGGAGCCCAAAAATTGGCTGAATGACACCCTGGAGTCGCAAGCAGCAGCAGCCCAAACATAGCTTGAAAGAGACACTGGAGTTGGCAGCAGGAGCCCAAAAATTGGCTGAATGACACCCTGGGGTTGCAGGCAGCAGCCCAAACCTAGCTTGAAAGACACACTGGAGTTGGCAGCAGGAGCCCAAATATTGGCTGAATGACACCCTGGAGTTGCAAGCAGCAGCAGCAGGAGCCCAGACATAGCTTGAAAGAGACACTAGAGTTGGCAGCAGGAGCCCAAAAATTGGCTGACTGACACCCTGGAGTTGCAAGCAGCAGCATCAGCCCAAACATAGCTTGAAAGACACACTGGAGTTGGCAGCAGGAGCCCAAAAATTGGCTGAATGACACCCTGGAGTTGCAAGCAGCAGCCCAAACATAACTTGAAAGACACACTGGAGTTGGCAGCAGGAGCCCAAAAATTGGCTGACTGACACCCTGGAGTTGCAAGCAGCAGCAGGAGCCCAAACATAGCTTGAAAGAGACACTGGAGCTGGCAGCAGCAACCCAAAAATTGGCCTAAAGACACACTGCAGTTGGCAGCAGAAGGAGGCCAACATTTGGCTGAAAGGCACACCCTGAAGTTGGCATCAGCAGAAGCCCAAAAATTGGCCTAAAGACATAAATATGTTTAGCACCATTTGGAAAGTGTAAAACGTGGCACCATGCTGAATCTAGTCGCATGCATCAGCCATTGACGAGTTCTCCTCGCCGTAACTATGGCCCCCGCCGCACTAAACACCCGCTCAGATGGCACGCTACTTGCCGGGCAGGACAGCTTTTCCAGGGCAAACTCAGCTAGCTGCGGCCACAAGTCAAGTTTGGCTGCCCAGAAGTCCAGCGGATCCTCAAGGTGTGTTGGCATGGTCATATCAAGGTATGACATGACCTGCTGGTTCAGGTCCTGCTCCAGGTCTTCCTGCTGCTCATGAGTAGACTTACTATGCGGGTGTAGAAAGCTACTCATTAGCGACTGACGACTGAGGCTGTTGCTGATGGAGCTGCTGCTCCTGCCAACCCCCCCAGCAGCCATGGCAGTGGAAGGTGAGCGCAGAGGTCCCCCCGAGTCTGACCTGCGAGAGTATGGGCCATGGCGCAGATAGGCATCGGCCAACTGACTACGTAGAATGTCTCTGTAGTAGGTCAGTTTGTCCTCCCTCTCGGCGGGTTTAAAAAATGCCCCCATTTTGTGCCGGAAGCGAGGGTCCAATAAGGTGGAGAGCCAGAAGTCATCCCGCTGACAAATGGAAACAATTCTGGGGTCACTACGCAAGCACGTGAGCATGCTTCCTGCCATTTGCGCAAGTGACTCGGAGGGACTACCTGTCTCCATCTCCACTGCATACTGCCACGGTGTGTCTGGGTCCTCTGTCTCGCCTTCCTCACAACCCTCTAGCTCCTCTGGCTGCTCCTGCTCCTCCTCTCCTGTCCGCTGACTAGATAAACCAGCCATTTCGCCAAGCCTAAACTGTGCACTATGCCACTCCTCTTCCTCTTCCTCCTCCTCCTCCAGTTCAGCTCCAACGGGGTTCATGTGGCCGTAAGATGTAGATGCCATGTCTCCAGTGCCCTGACCAGCCATGGTTTCCAACATGTGCTGTAGTACATGAAGCAGTGGAATCACGTCGTTCATCCCGTAATCCTGCCGACTGACAAATAAAGTGGCTTCCTCAAAGGGCCTGAGCAAACGGCAGGTATCACGTATGAGCTGCCACTGGTTGACATTGAAGTTACACAGGGGAGTCCCGCTATCCGCTTGGATCATCAAGAAATCCGTGATGGCTTTTCTCTGTTCGTATAGTCTGTCCAACATATGCAGGGTGGAATTCCAACGGGTGGAAACATCGCAAATCAGACTATGTTGGGGGCTACCGTTCTGACGCTGTCGCTCAAGAGGGGTGTGCTTGGCGGTGTATGAGTGGCTGAAGTGCATGCAAAGTTTCCTTGAAGTTGTTAGGATGTCTTGAAGGTGGGGGGAAGACTTCAGAAACCCCTTCACAACTAGATTGAAGACGTGAGCCATGCAGGACGCATGGGTCAGCCTTCCTTGTCGCAGCGCAGACAAAATGTTCTTCCCATTGTCGATAACCATGGTTCCCATTTTCAGTTTTCTTGGAGTAAGCCACGTTTGGATTTCTTGATGAATAAATTTAAGCAGTTCCTCCAAACCATGTGAAGCACAGCGTGACACCTCCATGCCCTGCACACATGGTAGGCTGGAGGGGCACTGAGACTTGAGCCTACAGTGGAGGGTGAGGAGATGGCGGAGGATGAGGAGGCCGAGTCGCACGGTGTCACAGACACAATGGCCAGGGAGCGCGGAGGCCGAATCGGTGTGACCTGTACAAGTTGCTGCTGCAAAGGGACCACATTCACCCAGTGGGCCGTAAACGACATGTACTGTCCCTGACCGTAGTTACAGCTCCAGACGCCGGCGCTGCCATGCACTTTGCTACACACCGACAGGCTCAAGGACTGGCCCACCTTCTGTTCAACAAAAGTGTGCAGCGCTGGTACTGCCTTCTTGGCAAAGAAATGACGGCTTGGGACTCTCCACCTCGGCTGGGCACAAGCCATCAGTTCTCTGAAAGGTGCAGAGATCACCACCTGAAAAGGGAGCGACTGCAGCACCAGCAACTTGGACAGGAGCACATTCAGCTTCTGCGCCGTAGGATGAGTGGGCGCATACTACTGTCTCTTGGACATGGCTTCGCTGATGGATTGCTGGCGGGATGCATGACTTGGAGGAGCAGGAGCATCTGGAGCGACAGAGGATGGGTATGACGCACAGCTGCCTTCAGCTGAGGTGCTGGAGCCTTGGCTGGCAGAAATTGGAAGCGGCGTGCCACTTGGTGAGGAAGCAGCCTGGACCACCTCTTCGGAGCCTCGGTTCTCCCAGGCCACTTTATGGTGATGCAGCATATGTTGACGCAGGGCCGTGGTGCCAACATTTGGGCCCTGGCCACTCTTCACCTTCTGCCTACATATCTTTCATGTGGCCATGTTACCCTCCTGTGGATGCTTGAGGAAAAACTGCCACACTGCTGAGTAGCTACTTTTCCCACCAACAGCCCGCACTGATTCACTGCTACTGTCGCCAACTCCAGGAATCCCTGCTCCACTACCTCCCGATAAGGTAGCCTGCCACGCAGCAGGTGCTCTACCCCGGCCCGTTTGGCTCCAGGCTTTACAATTCTGTCCCCATGATGACTGGCAACCATGCTGCTAACACCTTGCTGCCTCAGCTGCTGACTCCGGGGCAACCTGCGCCCCTCTTCTCCTGATGATGAGGATGAAGCCCCTTCTGCACCCGGCTCCCAAGTGCAATCGGCTTCATCATCATCATCACCGAGTTGTGGCTGCACGTCACTGATGTTCTCGGTTTCCTCAACAGTGACTGGCGCAGGAGCTGGAACGCTCACAACAACACCCACGCCACTCTCCACATCACTATTTGTCTGCCTAGCGAAGGAAGCCACCTCCATTTCTTGGCTGGGCAGTAGCTGCTGACTGTCCTCTATCTGATCGTCCTCACTAAAGAGTGGAACTGAACCCAAAGCATAGGATACGTCGCTGGGGGAGGGAACGGCGTAGGACAGAGGCGATGGGAGGACAGGGACTGCTCTTGGGCCATGCCAACTCGGGGTTGTGTCAGAGGAACCTACCGACCCTAGACTGGGGGTGTCAGATGTAACTTGTGATGATGTGGATGACCGCGTTAACCAATCTACCATGGCAGATGCGTTACTGGTGGAGACACGACCGCTAGCAGATACTGGCAGATCAGGTCTCTCACCGTGACTCCTGCTCCCACTCGCCCCTAGTCTGCTGCGACCTCTGCCTGCTGAATCTTGGCCTCTGCCACTGCTCTTTGAACATCCTGACATTTTTATGTATTTGAAATGCGCAATAGGCACTTCAAAAAATGTGTTTGCTTTAAAAAGCAGAAGCTAAATAAAGTGAGATACTGCTTCTCTGCACCAGATACTATGAAAATTGGCAATATGGGATACCCTGCGGGCTGGTGTTTTTACAAGACGCAAAAAACCAATTCAAAATGCAATATATTAATAAAACAGAGCCTATAGAAGCTGATTTAGTATAACAGATAGGGTGAAATGTGCCGGTTTGGGATAACCTGCGGCCTGGTGTTTTTACAGGACGCAAAAAAACTATTCAAAATGCAATATATTAATAAAACAGAGCCTTTAGAAGCTGCTTTAGTATAACAGGGTGAAATGTGCCGGTTTGGGATACCCTGCGGCCTGGTGTTTTTAAAGGATGCACAAAACCAATTCAAAATGCAATATATTAATAAAACAGAGCCTTTAGAAGCTGCTTTAGTATAACAGGGTGAAATGTGCCGGTTTGGGATACCCTGCGGCCTGGTGTTTTTAAAGGATGCACAAAACCAATTCAAAATGCAATATATTAATAAAACAGAGCCTTTAGAAGCTGATTTAGTATAACAGATAGGGTGAAATGTGCTGGTTTGGGATGCCCATGTGGCCTGGTGTTTTTACAGGACGCACAAAACGAATTCGAAATGCAATACATTAATAAAACAGAGCCTTTAGAAGCTGATTTAGTATAACAGATAGGGTGAAATGTGCTGGTTTGTGATGCCCATGTGGCCTGGTGTTTTTACAGGATGCACAAAATCAATTCAAAATGCAATATATTAATAAAACAGAGCCTTTAGAAGCTGATTTAGTATAACAGATAGGGTGAAATGTGCTGGTTTGGGATGCCCATGCGGCCTGGTGTTTTTACAGGACGCACAAAACCAATTCAAAATGCAATATATTAATAAAACAGAGCCTTTAGAAGCTGATTTAGTATAACAGATAGGGTGACATGTGTTTGTTTGGGATGCCCATGTGGCCTGGTGTTTTTACAGGACGCACAGAACCAATTCAAAATGCAATATATTAATAAAACAGAGCCTTTAGAAGCTCATTTAGTATAACAGATAGTGTGAAATGTGCTGAAATAGTATGCCCATGTGGGCTGGGGTTTTTACAGCATACAAAAAAAATTAAAACAAATCGAGTTATAAGAAATGCTTGTGTGTAACAGATAGGGTTAAATATGCCACTGCCAAGATGAGATGCACAGTGGCCAGAAATATTTACAGCACAAAAAAAGCAATTTAAAACTGATCTGGCAAATTAAGTGAAATAAAAATAAAAATAAAGTTTCCCTGTCACTTTCTCTGCTGTCCCTGCTGTCCACCACGTAAGCCTGTATTACTGGTGTGGGTTTGAATTTGGTACTTTCTGCTCTCCAGGGTCCTCCCTTTGAGCCTTTTGTGCGACGCTGCATTACCTATTTTGACCCTCAAGGTGGTCTTTTCGGTAGCTATCACCTGGCCGCGTTTTGTATGAAGCCTCCTTATTTTGGGCGGCATAAGGTTAAGGTGGTTTTTTGATTTAAAGCTGAATTTTTGCCTAAGGTAATTTCTCCCTTTCATCTTAATGAGGAAGTGGTCTTGCCTTCCTTGTGTCCTGCACCGACTAATTCTAAAGAAAGGACCCTCCATGCCTTGGATGTGGTTAGAGCCATCAAGTATTACCTGGTTGCGACTGAATCCTTCAGGAGGTCGGATTCGCTCTTTGTCCTCACAGAGGGTTCTAGGAAGGGCTTGCCTCCAGCTAAGGCCACTCTTAGTAAGTGGATCAGACAGGCGGTGGTGCAAGCATATTCTGCCAAGGGGAAGGAACGCCCTTTTCAAATCGCGGCTCATTCTACCAGAGCTATTGGTGCCTCTTGGGCTTTTCAGCACCAGGCATCTGTTGAACAAGTTTGTAAGGCCGCCACTTGGTCTTCAGTTCATACTTTTACCAAGTTTTACAAGGTTGATGTTAGGGCCTCAGCTGATGCTGTTTTTATCCGAAAGGTGCTTCAGGCGGTAGTGAGATTAACTACATGCTGTTCCGCACTGGGGATCCCGCCCTAATGGACACTGCTTTTGGATGTCCCACTTGTCATCACTTCTGGGACGAACTGGACTGGATATAGTGAAAAATACAATTCTGTGAAACTCACCTGTAGAATTGTTTTTGAATATATCTAGTCCAGGTCGTCCCACCCCGCCCTTTGTTCATTATCTCTTGTTTGCCTTTTATGGTGATTACCATTTTTGTATTGGACCGTTGTCCTTAAGGTTTTTTGTTGGAGAGAGTACATGCTGAAGCTACGTGAGGTAACATGGTTTCCTGGCCTCCCGGCCTGTCTCTTTTTCTTACTGCTTTTTAACCACTGGGGAATCTTAGTGAGACACCTGTTTTTATAGGGGGCCGGGAGGAGCAACAGCTTTGGATCTTGCAGTCGAGCGCCACCTAGTGGCGGAATACCCACTTGTCATCACTTCTGGGACGACCTGGACTGGATATATTCAAAAACAATTCTACAGGTGAGTTTCACAGAATTGTATTTTCATCATAGGCACCTCCGCATATTGAATCTTCTTTTCCTTGTGATTTGAGATGATTTTAAATAAAATAGCTCTCCATAGTTGCTATACTGCTATAACATTTGTATTGTCCATTTATATATTAATAGATGTTAATCATGCCCCCCACTCCTTGTGCATCTTCTCTTAAGACTAAATACATTTATTCCTGTAATCTTTCTTCATAACTAAGATTTTTCATTCCACCATTATTTTGGTTGCTCTCCTCTGCAATCTTTTTACAATTAGGGCATGCTGTTTATGTACTGGTGCCCATAAATAATCTGCATATTTTAGATATATATTTTATATGAAAAGTTAAGCCAGTGATCTATATAACTAAATCCTTCTTTACTGTACCAGGTGTTTAACACAACCTTAGAGGTCCTTCCCTTGAAATTGAAGTCTAATTCTCTTATCAGTTCTGTGATTGGTTCCCACATTGACCTCAAGTCATTCCCAGTCACCCTCAGTCATTTATTCCCCCTTTCCACCACCTGCTGAACCCTGGCACCAGGGAGACAGCAAACCATTTTTTGTAATACTTAACCTGCCCTCTGTCAGTTCACAACTGCTGCTTCTGGCTCTAGACAAGCTCTTGCTCGAAGGGATGCTGGTAATGCCTGACCAGGCACAGTTGCCTCCTTTTCTTATGGCAGAGGATTCAAATTGATGGGATGAAGACAGGTGAACCCCCAGGGCACAGGGGCACTGGGCTGTACAACACAAGGACTGGGTGTTTGAAGCTGGATTTAAGAACTCAACAACTGATTTGGGAGGGAGCTGAGGACTGAAGCCGAAATGAAAGTAATCCAAGACAGGTCGAGAGCTGGGTGGTCAGAGAGCTGCGAGATACCCAAGTAGGAGACAGAATGACGGTCAAGGTTGTGCCAGAGGTCAAGCTGTGAGGTCAGGAACTTAACGAGGGACCAAAGGTCCAGAAAAAGAAGGGTGGTCAAGGAGTAAAGCCGATGTAGTAACTGTAATTGCAAAGAGGAGACGTAATCACACACTAGTATATTGCGATTGCGGTTTTGCTATTGGTATAATGTACAAAGGGACGTGGCCTACTTTATTCAGATAATGACCAATTAAAGGTAATTGGTAAGATGGAGGGTGTACTTTAACTGTGTTTCAGCCAAACTGGGCATCTCAGCTGTCTGAACCCCACTAGACTCCAAGAGGTAACTCCACTTTCCAGCTTATTGGGTGCAGAAGGACGTTACCTGGCCATCCAGGTGGAGAGATCCAGGCGACTGGTGTCCTGTGTGGCTGCCCATGCTATTAATGCACTTCTGGGTGGGTGATGCTGCCCACCACTGCAGCTGGTGACGGACTATTGCTGATGCGCCCCTGCGCATTAACGGTGTTAATTGGAGGAATCTTACCTTTCTCATTGTACCCCAGTGAAATTCAGTGATGTGATTGGCCACCGTGGTCATGTGCTAAGCTCTCTCCCATTCAACTGTGTTAATGCGCAGGAGGGCACCGGCAATCAGGATGCCTCCTTGTGCCCAGAACAGCACCCGTTTTGTGAAAAATGGTCATATTGCTATTTAGTTTTTATTCTGATCCTTTAATTTGATTCAACAGGGTTTTGATGAAGAGACCCTAAGAACACTGTGTTTGGCCTATAAGGAAATTGAAGAACAGGAATATTTGATGTGGCAGACTACACACAATGATGCCTCTTTATCACTTGAAAATCGTCAGGACCAGCTTGAAAAATCATACGAAGCTATAGAACAAAATCTAAAGGTATTTACTGAAAGGCCCTGGCAGGTTTCCATAAAAAGAATAAAGGGGGTGGGAGTAGCTCAATCATTATTATTTATACAAAATTATTATTATTCAGGGCCTGGGAACTAATTTACCGCCCAGTTTAACCCTCTCATCATTTAAATATTAAGCAACAAACATGTCTAGCTGTGTGGAAAGACAGAGATTTAGTTGCATATATCTGCAGATACATGTGGAAGCCACACCGCCCGCCAAGGCACTCTGTGTTTAGTGTGGTCCCTACTCTTAATTTTGAGTCCCCAACATTGGGACATGCAATGCAGTCAAATATTTGAGAGCTACTCACCAGGGAAGCTGCCAGCCTCCCTTTAGAACACTCCACAGGGAGAGATCCATATTGACTGAATACCTCCCTGCTTGTGCTCATGGCAATTCAAATGAATAAAGGGGGGTGGGAGTAGCTCAATCACTGTTATTTATACAAAATTATTATTATTCAGGGCCTTGTCGGGGCAGTGTGGCTTCCACATGTATCTGCAGATATATGCAACCAAATCTCTGTCTTTCCACATAGCTAGACATGTTTGGTGCTTAATACTTAGATGAGGAGAGGGTTAAACTGGGCGGTAAATTGGATCCCAGGCCCTGAATAATAATGATGATAAATTTGTATAAATAATAGCGATGGAGCTACTTCCACCCCCTTTACTCAGGTTTCCATGAAAGCCATATCCAATAAAGCAGTACATGGAATTCCAATTCCATTTTGTCCATTTGGGACCATCACAGATTGCTTTTAACTGCCTTAAATGTTTGCCAAGCCTGCAAACATTACTTCGATAAATATAATCATTTGGTGAAACCTTCACCTCGTGAAGGATGCCCCGGGTGGAGGGAGCCAGGCTGGTTTTGGTCCACTTTAAATTGAGCTAATAAATGAGGTGTTTTGTCTTACTTTTAGTTACTTGGAGTCACTGCAATAGAAGACAAACTACAGGAGGGTGTACCTGAAACAATCCAACGATTGAGAGATGGTAACATGAAAGTGTGGATGCTGACTGGGGATAAGAAAGGTGCAGCATATATCATAAAAATAATAATAATACCTGCTCACAAAGCATAGCATTATTATACTATTCTGGAAATACAATGCACACCCCATTCTTTGAGTTTCTAATCATTCCTAATTACTGACGGCAAAAAAATGAGAATGTTTCATCATAATTTGAAAATCAATAATTCTGCATTTATCTTGCAGAGACAGCCATAAACATTGCATATTCCTGTAACCTTCTTTCAAGTGACATGCAGCTTTTAGAGGAGAACGACATCAGGTAAGGGGATGGAGTAAACTGGAGATTGTTCAACATGTCTACCCATGACCTGTTATAAAAAGGCTAGACATGATAGGAAACTTCCAAACTGACTCCAAGAGACATTTTGATGGAAGAGTTATGTTGACTGCCATTGATGATCTTCTGAACAAGGTTGGTTGTATGGGTATTATACTGCCCATAGGATTTAATCTTTGGTTAAACACCAAACTAGAACAGTTCAGATTTTCCAGATTTCAAAATGTGTATGTTAGTTTCAGGTTCATTTGCTTAGCTTAAATGAGCTAGGCAGACCTCTATCGAGCTTGTTGCCCGGCCATGTAGCCTTGTACACCATTGCCTATGGGAAAGAATATACCAGGGCTGTGGAGTTAGTAGGCCAAACGCTGACTCCGACTTCTCAGTTTTATCGACTCCAGCTCCTTTTATCAGACTTCTTCATAAACGGCTAGTAATTAGTAATACATTTCCTGTAGTAAAATGGCAACATGGGCCTTTTCTTACCACTATATAAGCAATAGGACTACTCATAAAGTATATTTATTGGAATAAAATTTCTGAACAATAACAAATTCCAAGTAAATGGTTAAGTTAGCTGCTTTCTGCTTGCCACATGCTGGCTATCAGGGGCTATAAACAAATATAAAACCGGCCCGAATGAAAGATGCAGCCCCTCACATTCAGCATGGAAAGAGGAGAAATAGGCGTATTTAACCCATTGCCTGGAATGTTCCTTTAGATTTCTTGTGCAGGGAATAACATTTAAAAAAGTCCTTTATTCACCTTTTAGCCCCCACAGCTCCTCCATGCAGTGCCGGCATCTTAATACTTACCAATGAGGGCAAATGAGCAATTCCATCCTCCTCCGCTGGCCAGACATGGTGGCATCCATAAATATGGCTTTATGCCCCCTAACACTTCTATCCCATTTATAGCAAGTGTGCTGAAGCCTATTTGGAATGCCCCTCCATTGCAATGAAAGGCTTGATAGGCTCCAGTATAAGAGACCAAGGAGATTGTAGAACTTATCTATCACCACTAGAACACCCACCTGCTGCTGCTGCTGCTTATCACTGATTGTTATAAATAAGGGCCTTAGAATTAATATACTGCTCAAAAATATAAAGGGAACCCACATCTCACTGAATGAAATATTCCAGTTGCAAGTCTTTATTCATTACATAGTGGAATGCGTTGAGAACAATAAAACATAAAAATCATCACTGTAAATGTAATATCCTATTAATATCCCATGGATGCCTGGATTTGGAATGATCACAATCAAAGTGGAAAATCAAGTTACAGGCTGATTCAATATCAGTGGAAATGTCAAAAGAAAAGGAAATGAGGTTCAGTAGTGTGTGTGGCCTCCACGTGTCTATATGACCTCCCTACAACGCGGGGGTATGCTCGTGATGAGGTGGCAGATGTGGATCTCCTCCCAGACCTAGATTAAAGCATCAGTCATTCCTGGACAATCTGTGGTCCAAAGTGGCATTGGAGGCTGGAACCTGACATGATGTCCCAAATGTATTTGATTGGATTCAAGTCTGGGGAAATGACAGGCCAGTCCCTAGCATCAATACATTCATAATTCAGGACTTGCTAACACACTTTAGCCATATGAGGCATTGTCCTGCATCAGAAGGAACCCAGGGCCCACTGTACCTGCATATGGTCTCACAATGGGTCTGAAGATCTTATCCCGGTACCTAATGACAGTTAGGGTACCTCTAGCTAGGACATGGAGGACTGTACAGCCCTCCAAAAAATGCCTCCCCACATCAGCACTGACCCAGTGGCAAACCGGTCATGCTGAAGAATGTTGCAGTTAGAAGAATGTTCTCCACAACATAGCCAGACTCTGTCACGTCTGTCACATGTGCTCAGTGTGAACCTGCTCTCATCCTTGAAGAGCACAGGGCAAATCTGCCAGTCTTGTTTTCTGGCAAATATGTTTTCGGACCGAGCAATCTGGTAAGTGTGTATACAACAGACCAGCAGTGATAGCCAGCGTGGGATGACTCTCTTCAGTGGCGTAACTACGTAGAGACACGTAGCGGCAGGAGTTTTTAGCGAGTTCCACCAGCAAGTCATATTTATGAAAAAAAATGTTTAGCGCCTCTCCTAGTGCCATGGAGCGTTCCATGTATCAAGAGTGGCAGATGCTTTGTTAGCGCTGCCGCTGTGTTCCCTACAGCGCCACATTACATTATGCTCAGTGTCGTTCTCCCATAGACTTCAATTAGCCATTCCAGTAGTTTTTTTTTTTTTGGTGACGTCTGGTTAGCGTATTTTATTTTATATTTTTTTTTCCCGGGTTCCCTGGCCTGTTCAAGATGTTTTTTGCATTCATTATTGTACTTAGGTTACCTGCAGCTAACTTGCGTTTTCATGCCTACCAATCATGTGTCATGTCATTTGTATGTCCCCAATGTCGATGTATGCCTGAATATCGATTTCTGTCCCTCCCCACCGGCGCTACCTGGTGCAATGTCCATTAGAAAAAAACAGACAGGATACATTGCCATGGGTAGACTACAACGGCAAACACTAATAGCGCCATCTGCCTGTGGGCGTTGCGGCTGAGGCGGTAATAACATCTCTCTGCAGAAGCTCAAGTGCCTCTACGAGGCGATAATGATAAACTGGCCTCCAAATGTGACAGGGCCCTGGTGAAAGCATTAAATGGGGCCCCTTCAAGGCTCATTCATGTCTTTTAAGCTTAATTGGACGCAGCCAGACAACTAAAGACTGAAACAGCAGAGAGGAATGATGCTTCCTTCTCTAAATGATGTCAAGTGAGCACAAATATTATAAATAAGATGGAAGAGCAACAATGATGGGGCCCCTCTGACCTCCCGGTGCAGTCGTACCCCCTCAAGTTTTGCCCCTGGTTCCCTTTATTTTTACGAGCGGTGCTTTTATGATGTTTCTAAAGTTAAATTAATTATATAATATTAGTAAGGGATATTCTTTTTTATGCTGGACTCCAGACAAAACTAGCTCCGACTCCGCAGCTGGAAATTTACCAAATGATTTGGCAGTCCTATTTGGCGTTTATTTATTTGTGTTATATTAATATCAGATTTGTTAAGGCTCAGAGAATTGACAATGATTTGTATTGTTCCCACACCTTGGCTCCCCACTCTTCTATTATGCACTTTGTTCATTATGAGGGTTATTTAAGAAAGGCCACATAGTGCCAGATGAGTGTCAGGTCCCAGTGCAAAAGGTGTATTTATCAAGTCAAAACTCCAGAGCACCTGTGATAGAGCCAGGTGGTGTCCCATCTATCAACAGCGCTGGCGATGGGATAAGTGCCGACACTGAGTTCCCTAAAGTGCCAGATTGGAGCCTGGTCCTAGCTCACCTAGCACTCTGTGGTCTGATCCCATTCATTTCAATAGGCTGGGATGGTTACAAGTATTTAAGCATTTTAGTTGAATTTATAAATGATGAAAGCAAAACTGATGAGCGACTCTAACAACGCCATGTAGCGTTATTATTACAGTCGGCACAGCGTATAGCGCCAGCGGTCTAACTTCCAGAGTGCCATTTATTACCTTTTGCTCAGTGTCGCTCTCCCATACATTTCAATTGGCTTTCATTCACTTGTGTTTAAACAGTGTGTTTGACTATTTTTGTATTTTTTTTTGTTCCAATCATTGCGTTACCTCTCCTGGCTGCAAACTAACACTTTTAGAAACTTTTTTGACTTTTTTTATATTTTTATGCAGAATTGTCATTACAGGTCTGGCACTAAAGTGTTAATGTCACAGTGTTAATTCTATGTGTGTTCGCTTTGTTACTGGTGTATATGTGTTCAAAAACAGACTTTAATTACACAATGTCTGGTGCTCTATGCTATAGAGACCAGATTTAGAGCGACGTGTGTGTCCTTTTTTGATAAGTATGGTGTAGAGCACCAAGAGTCGCTGGCACTACCTTTCGCTCACTGCAGCGCTGTACTGGTGTTATGTCGTCCAACACACATCACATTCATCAATGTGGGCCAGGTTACTACAGCGACTGAGGCGCTCCGTTACAGTGCCCAATACCTGCTTACAGCGTCTACTAGCGGTTGCTCTAAGCGCCGCTATACAGACCCTCATCTGCCGATACCTGCCGTTAGTAATGGATCGGCCTCTATCTCATATTTGTCTAATGTACCTAATGCAATTCCCAAAAAAACCCTAACATTGGGAACCCAACAGGTGCTGTGCTCCTGAATTCTTTTTTGAGTTCCTCTTGGAGCACCTGGTATTTTTTAATACATTTTGTTAGCTTGCGGTGCTCTCGGCTGGCACTAGGTGTCGCTAGTGCATAGGCTTATATAAGCCATGCGCTGCAAACTTTGCCTGGCTGGGAATGCTTCAGCTGACAGCTCCACCGCCAGAAGCCGACGCTGTGTTGCTGAGCAACTCAGACGAAGTGCTCAAGTGGCGCTCGCACCAATAATAATAAATAAGCCTCCGCATGTTGGTTGTGGAATATTTATTTTTGCTTTATACTCAGTTGTGCAGGCGTTTTGTGTTCCTTGAGGGACACTTTTATGGTTACCTAATTTGAAACATATCACGGTTAGAACGGATCCATCACAGATTATGTATTAAACTGGACCAACAGCCTGGCACAGTTGGAGAAGGAAGGTAGCAGCCATTTTGGAGCTTCCGCTTCCAACTGACATAACTGAAAGGCGCAGTAACAGAAGCCCAGCATGGCTTCCTGTTTGCAGGTGGCCTGCAAGCCGATGAGCTGCAATCTTGTTTTTGAAATTTATCCCAGTAGGCATTAGAAAAAGGTAAATTATTTTTTATGTGCAGAAATCGAAATTGCCTATGAGCACTGTTTGTTGTGTTGGTCTGATTTAATTCATTTTTGACTGTTGGTCCGCTTTAAGTATTCTCTTAAGAAATTAGAAAAAAAGAATTTCTTTTCTGTGACTGTCACTCAAAGGCACATTCAGCTGTAAAAATAACTTTGATAACTTTCTTATAACCGTGTAGAACATGATTATACCAGGGGGCACACTAGGTGAAATAAACAGAAGGATACCATCTGCCATAAAGCAGAATTTAGCACACCGCTGAAAACTGACAGCTCAGTTAAAAATAGCTTTTCCTTTCCATGTTAAATGTATTTTTAAAATTGAGGCTTTACATAATGTCTTTTTATAGGTATCTCCTGGAAAATGAGCAATCAGCTGGAATTAGTACCGATGACAAAAATGCTAACCCAATAAAACAGTATCACAGAACAGCACTGGTCGTTACAGGAGACTTTTTGGTAAGCAACAACATGCCCGGTAAATTTCTTGTGTTTTAGGGCATTTATGTAAAGTGGACCAAAACCCAGCTTGATCGGCCCTGGAATCTTATAGACTTTGGTCCACTTTAAGACTCTAGTGACGATTATATAAACCTGTCCCAGACTGCAGTACGTCTCAACTAAACGTATTAGGCCATACAATACATTTACGTCCAACTTGCACACAGAGAACACTCTGCCCCATAAGAACCTGCCCCTGCTACACCGCCAACTACCCGGCTCACATGGGCTTCACAGTGGAGCCCGCAGACCTTTAAAGCCATATTAAAGTGGACCTGGGTTTTGGTCCTTTCCCCGGGGGCACCCTGATCGGGGATGCCCTGCTGTGTGAAACCCCCCCAGATCGCAGAGACTAGCTCAAATCTTCCCAGTCCCACGGTGCGTCTAAGAGCAGCGGCTCTGACGACCGCATCCTCCGCTTCCCTCTAACAGGGAGTGTGCCCGCGCCAGCAATTTACAAGCGCCTGGTGTGGGCACACACCCTGCTAGAGATATAGCAGGATGCAGCCGTGGCTGTGGGAACGCGTTGTGGGAATGAGGTAAGTGAATAGGGCGACCTGGGGGGTTTCACACAGCGGAGTATCCCGATTTTGGATGCCCCGGGGGGAAATCGATCTGTAAGATTCCTGGGCCTATCGAGGTGGGTTTTGGTCCACTTTAAATGACCGATTTAGACTGTATAAATAGTTTGATATTGCCTTGACCAAAATCTTTCCACTAGTTGTCACCCCCCCAAATATCTCTACAGGATCACTCACATCCCCCCAAAACGAAGGGTGGTCGATGTTCTATTAGTGCCATATTAACTTTATATTAGTTCTTTCCACTCTCCACGGATGCATGTGTGGGCTCTTGTGCAATGAGAGTCCACTGCTGTGACTAAGTCATTCATGAGGTGGCTCTCATTGACTTAAAGTGTGCGCTGAAGCATCCCTGGCCATGGAGCGTAGAAAGGTGAGAAAATGGGTGGTTTCACACAGCCGATTCGGGATGCCCCGGAGAAAAGCCAGCGGCCAGCCCTGGATTCTTTTAGATTTCAGGCTGGCCACTGATGGATTTTGTTGTGCTTTAAAGAGAAGTAACCCCCCCCCCAGGTCTATAAAACTCAAGGGCAGTGATTTTCCGCTATGTGAAACCCCCTGGATTGCTTGATTTACTCAGCTTGGGGGTGATTCAGCCGGTGGAGCTCGCTTTATGCAGATTTATGACCTCAGTGCACCACCGATTGGCTGAGCAGCTACTGTGGGGACCAGAAAATGGTGATGTCATGCGAGGAAGGTACAAAGTGAAATTCTTGAGTTTTGTTCCTCTTTAAAGCTCACCATGCCTGCAGCTGATTTCCCTAAATTATCAGACCAACAACTGAACGATATCCAAAGGTTCTGGCACCCAGGTGCAATAATAAACATGAGGTCCCAATCTAATTAAAGTGGAGCCATGTCCAGCACCAATTGACTGATCTGTTTGGGCACAGATGGCAATTGTATGCTTGAACACACATAGGAATTCTTACTCCGTATTTAATCCGCAGTGAAGGTACACATGCCTGGAGTGGTGGGCTGCCTGGGTAGCAGTTGGGGGTAAGGTGCCTTGCTCAAGAGCACTTCAGTCATGTTTAATGGACACAAATTGAGCCTGCGACCCTCCGGTCATAAGGCCATTTCCTTACTTCTAGGCCATGACTGTCGCTTATTTTTTGCTTGGTTGTGGACAAAGGCATAGCAACAACAGGTAGAGAGGTAGCAAACACTTCAAGGTCTGTAAGAGAGGCTCCATCTTGTATGTTGTATCTTTAAAATAATAAAATAAATGTGTGAGGTCCGCCACAACCCAGGACCCTGCAGCTTCCCCTGGTTCACCCACTGGTGGCTCTGATTCCCGGGATTCCCACTGCATTACACCAAGCAACCAGTGGGTTTTCTCTGCTCAGTATGGGTTCCCAGGGCAGTAAGCCAGCTCCTGGGCTTAATGAGGCTGGGCCCTTATTAGCTGGCCAGCCCTCATCCCTGGTGTGTGAGCATTGATTGTCATCCTGAAGCTGTTGGTGGCTAGTGGCTGTGCTTCCTGGATTTGCATTTCCTGGACATTTGCTACTCAGCCTGCACTTGGACTTTAGCTACTTCCTGCATGTGGATTTTTTTGCTGTTTCCTGGACTTTCATATCTCATCCTGCATCTGGACTTTGTTTTTGCACCTGCAACTTGGGTAACCTTCTCCATTTACCCCATCCTTCCTTAGAACCCATATTACAACTCCCTGCCCCTGTAGCGTATCTGTGTTTTCCACTGGGAGAACATTTCTTTGCTTTTTGTTGACATCCATATTTCACATTTATGCATTTACTGGCTCCCGGCCCCTATTTTCAGTAAGTTCAGTTTCCATTTTTCATCATGATATTGCATGTTGTCTGAATGACTGTTTTCACCAACACACAGCAACTGTATTTCCATTGTATAAACCAGTAGTGTTCATCCCTCTCCTAAAGCGCCACCAACAGGTCATGTTTTGTGGATCTACACATAGGTAGTTCTATATTTTTGTCTGAGCACTTATTGTTAGTTCCTAATTAGCAGTTGTACCAAAATCTACAAAACATGGCATGTTTGTGGCCCTTGAGGGGGAGGTTTGAGCATATGTGGTATAAAGCATTTCATTTATAATAGCAGATGATCGTCCTAAAGCCTAAATGTGAAAGCCTAAAAAAGCCTAAAAGCCTCCATGTGAAAAGTTTTATTTTACAATTTCATGTTTCTTCATTGGTATTTTGAAGATGTAGCCTCACTTCCTGTTTATAGTGACTAAACTTGAAGTTTATTGTATAGAAAGGCTATAGGTATCACATTGACCAGAGAAGCATTACTAGCACGGAAACCCTATTTTGTGCTGGTTGCCACCAGTCTGTTCTGTAGGCACTTATGGATCTTACCAATAGCTTCCCAAACCGTAAAAAGTTAATTATTTCCTACTCTGCACAGTTTGCATGGAATTAGTCTAAAATCATTACTTTATTTAATCTTTAATAACTAGAATTTTTCAACAGAGTGGATTGGTTGGCACAACTGAAGAACAAACACTTAAATTACCATGGTGGAAGAAACTCTTTCGGAAAGATGTAACAGGCCTGACTTCAAACTTTAAAGCAAAAGCCTTGGTGGATCTAGCATGTCAGTGCCATTCCGTCATCTGCTGTAGAGTAACACCTCAGCAGAAAGCCAGCATTGTGCAACTAGTAAAAGTGAACAAGAATGCAATATCACTTGCCATAGGAGATGGGGGCAATGATGTCAACATGATAAAAAGTAAGAATAGTAATAGAAAAATTAGAGATGAACGAATCAATTCAGCACTAATAAAATTTAGTGTGAAACTCCTAAAATTTCAGACTAAATATGAATGAAGAACTTTGGAGATTCTTTTTAGATAATTGAGATAATTTGGTTTTTCGAAAATGTTTTTTACAAATTTTGGCAGCTGTATTTTTTTATTTCTATTTGGAACATAACTATCTATCCTAAAATGATCTTACAATTAATTCATATGAATCACATCTGAAATGAATCTCAGGTTTGCACATCATTTATTCAGAGTGTGTATATTGAGTTAGGTGGTATAAGAGGTGGAGTATCTTTCAAGTGGGTGTCTTTAAACCCTCTTAAACCCTTTTAGTAATCTTTGTCATGGCACTTGATATCATGCAAATACCAAATAATATCATATTATTATTCACAGGAATGGCATCATCAGGTATTTGGAGCCACACAACTTTTAGCATGTTTTTAACAGCAGAATTGGGTCTTACTCACACAATACCAATTAGCCTGATGGACATCAATTTCTGTTGCACCAAACATTGAGTTTGTATTTCAGTTACCCTCACCATTTATGTGGGTCGGCTTGTATTCCCCTCTGTATCAGGCTAATTAAATCAGAAACCCTTTCTTCAAGTTTTTTTCCTAAAACCAATTTATTCTAAGTGTGCCATACACTCCACTTCGATCTTCATAACATATGGGTAATCTCCAGTAGAGGGCGAACTTCTGCAGAGATGAATATGCAAAAAAAGAAAGCCCCTCCCGGCCCATATATACCTGGGACCTCCCACCAATTTCCCAGTTCCTTCTCTGCAGGGAAGGCGACAAGACATAAGATGAAGACTTCTTTTACTTGCAGGTAAGTCGGGACCGCGCCCGGCCGTTTATTGTCCCTATTACTGCCAGGACCCTTTTTAAATTGCCCCTATTTGAGCCTCCCAGCTTAGGCTGCGGGTCCTGGTGAGGATAGGAGCACCCTATGGGTGCGGAAGGAGCCTTGCTCCACCGTGAGGCCTCATTATGGGGTAGGCGGTTATCCAGGTTTTTGGTGATCCTGGTGCGGGATGCCCCGTCCCTACATGCCTGTGGCCTTATTATGGCCGGGTTCCCACCCCCCATTCCGGGTCCCTTACTTCCCTCTGGGGGGGGGGGGGGGCTGGCGGGCCGCCATCCTCGGTCTCTCCCTTTTCATTTATTAAAATTTATATATGAGTGTATGTGTGTGTTGGTGTTTCACTTTACTTTGTGTGTACTTTGTATCCCTGGATGAATTGGTGCATGGTGCTTTACTAGCCCGTGGTGGCTTTCCTGTTAGCCTAGGGAGCTTCTCTCTCTCAGGCTGTGTTAAGAAAAGGGGGCCGGGGGCGGGCGCTCGGCGCGGCCGCGGTAGCCCCGCCCCCTCGTTCTGCACGTTTTGCGGGGGCTTCACTGGCCAGATCCGCGCTGCTGGGAGGGGGGTGGTGCCGGAAAAGCGCGCCTTCGGCGCTGGCCCGCCCCCCTTCTCTTCCTGCTTTTCGCCTTCTCCTCAGATTGGGGGCCATTTTTGCTGCCTTGCTGCGGTTGCTGCTGCCGTTCTTGGGGACAGGTAGGGGCCTGTTGGCCACCTCTTTGTCACTTGGGGGTCCCTCTCTGGTGGGGGGGCCCCCTGTGGTGCTGTTTTTTTGCAGGTTTTGCCATTTAATTATTTAATCAAAATTGTATGTATATATTTACTGTATAGTAATTGATATGCCTTATTGTGTGTTGCAGATTGGTTCATTATTGTGCATGTTAAGGTTCCTCCTGGTCCTGGGGTCCCTAGTGTAAATTTGATCACCTCAAATCCTCCCAGGCCATTTAAGGGGCATCCCGTGTTGCTTAGGCATAAATTCCCTGCGGTCTTGTCATCACCATATGGAGGCTACGCAGGATACTGGGCTCGGGCTCCCTCTGGGACATGTGTGGTGTGTGGGGTATCCCTTACGGGGGAGAATGTGCTGATCTGTATACCATGTGCACAAAAGGCCATAACGCGGCAGTCTGGTACCCAGCCTTCTGGGTTGGCTTCTCCCGCTTCATCGCCTTCCCCTCCCCGCCTTATCTGTACCCCAAGTGACATTGGTGCCAGCGGGGAGTCGCACTCGGATGTTTGTGCTAGGTTGGCCAGCTTCGAGAAATTTATCGTTAGCACGGTGGGCAAGAAGGCCCAGGCTAAAAAGAGACATTTGTCGTCAGCCCAGCCCTTTGTGGGATGTTGACGACGATTCCATTGATTTGTCAGATTATTCCCCGTTAGTGGAGGGGGAATTGTATGCAGAAACAGAGACTGACTATGTTCAGTCTGGTGATGCTGATGTCGGGCAGGCACTGGGGGATGCCGTCGATACGGCCACTGTTTTGTCACATCTATTGGAGGTGTTGGATATTGACCCGCCTGAGGCGACTCCTCTCAAGAAGGGGGAATTTTTGGGGGCCCGCAAGCCCCGTCTGGAATTCCCTACCCAGGGTCACTTTGATGCACTGATCCTGAAAGAATGGGAAAGGCCCAGTCGGCTTCCTGGTGCTCCTCAGGGATGGGATAAGAAGTATCCTTTCCCGGTGGAGGCGGTTAAGCGATGGTCTTCTCCTCCCGAGGTCGATGCCCCAGTTTTGGTTTTGACCAACTCTTCTGTGCTGAACACCCCTGACGCCACTTCCCTTAAGGATGGCGAGGACAAGCACCTTGATTAGATGGCGTGTCACGCATTTGCCAGCGTGGGCTCGGCCCTGCGGCTGGTTTGTGCATCTGCCCTAGTGTCGCTGGCTACCAGGTCTCTTATCAGGGACTGGCTGAATGACGCTCAGTCTGATCCGGCTAGCACTGAGTTCGCTACCCTTAAGAGATGTGAATTGTTCATGGGTTTTGTCTTGGCTGCTATGGAAGATTCTATTGTCATGTGTAGCAGGACTTCAGCCCTATTGGTGGCTATGCGCAGATTGGTCTGGCTCCGACAGAGATAAATGGAGATAAATTGGATGCTGTTGCTAAGGGAGGTAAGGGAGGTAAGTTACCTCAGCGGAAGAAACATCGCCGTCGCTTTCGGGGGGCTGGCTCATTCACTCCTTCCTTTCGAGCGGCTAGAGGATGGCCTTCTCGGGTGTCAGGAGCTCGGCCTGGAACAGGGACAGAGGTCGGGCACGTCCCTCGGCTGCCTGGGGTTCCAAGCCCAAGCCCGCCGTTAAACCGGCTCAGCAATGAAGGGGCGCCCTCACCCGCACGGGTGGGGGGACTGCTGCGGCTCTTCTTCCAGGTCTGGGCCCGGGAGGTCACAGATATTTGGATTTTGGAAGTGGTCTCCTCCTGGTACAAACTGGAGTTCGAGTACTGGCCGCCTCCAAGATTCTTAAGGTCTCGGGTGCCCTCGGACCCTCAGGCTGCACAGGGGCTCCTGTTAGCAGTAAAAAAACCTTCTGGACATGGGAGTTATTTACCCGGTGCCTCAGTTGGAGAGAGGCAGGGGTTACTACTTCAACCTTTTCACGGTTCCCAAAAAGGAGGGTTCGGTGAGACCCATTCTAGATCTCAAGGTTCTCAACAGGCTTATCAGAGCCAAAAAGTTCCGCATGGAGACTCTGCGCTCGGCTATCAATTCCCTTCGCCAAGGGGATTTTATGACATCCATAGACATCAAGGATGCGTATCTGCATGTTTCGATTTTGCCGGCACATCAGAGATTCCTCCGGTTTGCGGTGGAGGATCAACTTTTTCAGTTTGTAGCCCTTCCCTTCGGACTGACCTCGGCGCCGAGGGTCTTCACCAAGGTCTTGGCGGGAATAATGGCTCTGCTCAGAGCTCAGGGCATTTGCATTGTGCCTTATCTGGATGACCTGTTGATCTCAGCTTCTTCCCTCCGTCAGGCGGAGCTGGACACCCACCAGGTGGTTAGAGGTTTGGGTGGGTGATCAACCGCCCCAAGTCTTCTCTCTCTCCGTCACGAGTGATTTCATTTCTGGGCATGAATCTGGATACCATTCAGGCCAGAGTGTTTTTGCCCCAGACCAAGGTGCAGGGGATTCAGGATCTGATCATCTTTCTTTGGGCCAGTCCTTGTCCCTCTATCCAACAGGGGATGAAACTGGTGGGCTTGATGGTGTCCTCCTTCGAGGCGGTACCGTTTGCACAGTTTCGCATGAGATCTCTTCAACTTCACCTATTGACGCATTTGGACAGGTGTCCGCAGTCATTGGATCAACCTTTCAGGATGTCTCCCAGGGTTTGGCAGTCCCTTCGGTGGTGGCTGGACGCGAGCAACCTGTTGAATGGCAGATCCTTTCTGGTCCCTTGTTGGGAGACGGTTACCACGGATGCCAGCCTGTCGGGCTGGGGAGGTTATTGGAAAAGTCAGCAGTTCAGCGGGGTGTGGGGTCCTCAGGAGACTCACACCCCCATCAATGTCGTGGAGCTCAGAGCCATCCGACTGGTTCTGGCACGGCTGACCTCACATTTACAGGGTCTACCGGTTCAGGTTCGTTCAGACAACCGAACGGCGGTAGCTTACATCAATCACCAAGGAGGGACTCGCAGCAGTGCCCTCAGGGAAGTCTCTCTGATCCTGCACTGGGCGGAGAGCAATGTTCCTTGCGTTTCGGCAGGGGATCCTCTTGCCAAGGAGAGTGGTCTCTCAACCCCGAGGTTTTTCTGGATCTTTGCCGCAAGTGGGGGACTCCAGAGGTGGATCTCTTTGCCTCGAGGCACAATCACAAACTTCTGGCCTTTGTGTCTCTTTCTCAGGATCCTCTATCTCTGGCAGTGGATGCCTTGTCCCTTGCTTGGAAGGATCTGGGTTTTATGTACCTGTTTCCGCCCGTCTCCATGCTGGGCAAGGTAGTTCGCAAACTGGTTCTAGAAGGGGCACCAGCAATTCTGGTGGCTCCAAGGTGGCCAAGAAGGGTTTGTTGCGCAGACGTTGTAAGGCTGGCCGTAGATCAGTACCGGCTTCCCATGTTGCCGGATCTGTTATCTCAGGGTCTACTACTTTACCCCAATTTACAAACGCTGGCTTTGACGGCTTGGCTGCTGAAACCTTCATTCTGAAGGAGGAAGGTTTGTCTGCGGCCGTTGTTCAGACTTTGATTAGAGCTAGGAAGCGGTCCTCTTCTGGCATTTTCTATAGGACTTGGAGGTCCTATATTGATTGGTGTGCGGCTAGGGCCTTGCCTTGTAGGGTGTTTTCGATTCCTAGGATTTTGGAGTTTCTTCAGCATCATCTGGATCTTGGGTTCCAGCTTAGTACTTTGAAAGGACAGGTTTCTGCTCTGTCGGTTTTCTTCCAGAGGTCTTTTGCCTTACACCCGCTGGTTAAGACCTTTTTTCCAAGGGGTTGCGCATGTGCGGCCCCCTTGGAAGGCTGTGGTTCTGGTTTGGGATTGGAATTTGGTTCTTTCGGCTCTCCAGGGTCCTCCTTTTGAGCCGCTACAGGATATTTCTCTTTCGGTTCTCACTCATATGGTTGCCTTCTTGGTGGCTATTACCTCTGTTTGGCGTGTCTCTGAGTTGGCGGATCTGTCGATTCAGGCCCCTTACTTTGAGAGACACCTGGATAAGGTGGTTTTTCGCTTTAAGCCAGATTTCCTTCTTAAGGTGGTGTCTGCATTCCACCTCAATCAGGATATTGTTCTCCCTTCCTTGTGTCCTAAGCCTAACAATGACAAGGAGTGGGTTCTGCACAATTTGGATGTCACATATAAAAGAAAAAACACAGAGCTTGATAGTATTAATCCAAACAAATATAAGTAATGTCCAATCATTAGGATGATCCTCAGCACATGGACAAGTAGAAGATCAACATCACAGTCCACAACACTATATTTTGACCACGTCCCAAAGTGCATGTGCAATCTAATTATTCCATGCTCTTATCACCCGTTTGTGCAAATCCTTACCAGACATGCATCTTGAACAATTCATAAACATCAAAAGCAGATAAATATTTCATTGACTCTCCCAAAGCAGCAGGATATTTTCAGACACACAGCTTTGTTAAATCATCAGCATCCACAACAGATCGATGTTCCATTAATTCTCACAGGACAAGCAGGTTCACATAATCACTCAGATCATCATTAAGATAATGGATCGCAGAACCACACATGGAGGGAGGGAAATACAAAGCAGGACTAGTGCAATAACGTATTAAAACACCATTTAATAAAAATAAGAATCACACTCACAAGAATGAAGCATAAAACAGCATATCAGCTCCAAAAGAGCAGTGTATACGAGCAGATCTCACCGCCAATCTCCAATGCTCCTAATGCCAATGAAAGGCATATAACTTGTGATATAATCCACAGTGGGGATAATACCCTGCAACGAAGGGTCCAAAAGGCAATCTACCTGCCAAGCTCCAACGCGTTTCGTCGCACTGCGACTTTGACCAGGATACTCGGCAGATAGAAAGTTTTTTAAATAGCGGAAGTGGAGAGGCGTAGCTACCGCCCTCCTCCTGTGATGTCCACTGCGACGTATCGGTTGCCGTGGCAACCAACTCACGCTTCCTCAAACTATGGGGCAAAACCTGCAAGGCAAGAGGTGTAGCTACCGCCCTCCTCCTGTGACGTCCACTGCGACGTATAGGTTGCCATGGCAACCAACTCACTCTTCCTCAAATTACGGGGCCATATCAACAACCACTCACGTGTAACATATCAATCACGTGGGTGCTGTCAGAAACCACAACGCTGTTAAAGCCGCAGCGCTCTCCCTCCCGCTCCAGGCTCATACCAGCAAATGGTCACACGTAGATAATTATAGGTCACGTGGGCACTGCAGAGAGAGTTTTCTCCCCCTGTTATAACTACGGCACCAAGGGCAGAACACTCATAATTGCCTTAACTCCTGTTCAACAGCAGAGATTAATTAAAACTGTGCACGTCTGCGCTAGCTATACAATATATCTAAAAAATTGCGCTTTAAAAGAAAAAATACTAATAAAAAAACAGAGCATCGTAGACTAGCAATGAGACCACTCTACAAACATCACTCTGCAAATAAGAAAAATGAAGAAAGAAGAATATACATATATATAGTTACATGGCAGTTTGGAAGAAAGAATTTCACCATAAAAAATTTTACAGGTAGGTATAAATAACAAGTTAATAAATCTTCCACAGCGCATACCAGTATCTATGTATGCAGTGATTACAGCCACGAAATTAAAACAATGAACTCTCTCTAAAATGAATATATATATATATATATATATATATACAAACATATATATAATACACACAAGGAAATTAATAAATTAACTCCCTAAAATACAAGTAAGGAAAAAACACTGCTATGAATTTTCAATAAAACAATTTAAATCGAACTCTATATTTACACCGTTTGGACTCCAAGTATTAAAATCAAATATCCATTTCCCTTCTCGCTGTGACAGTTCTCTTATGACATTAGAACCCCGCCAGTGGTGCTCCACTCTATCAAGGCCAACAAAGGAGAGTAAACTAGGATTGCAAGCATGCACAGACTTAAAGTGAGAAGACACACTATGGGCCTCATATCCACGTCTGATGTTAAAGATGTTCTCGAACCCGAAGCTGCCTAGTGGTGCGTCCCACATAAAACAAATTACAAGGGCACCACAATAAATACACTACATTAGTTGATTTACATGTAATCAACTGGGAAATCTTAATCTCTTTACCTGAATGGGGATTCCTGACAGTTTTACATGACTTTGTAGTTAAAACCGTTGTCTTACAGCCACAACACATCCCACACCTATAGAATCCTTCTAACTTGTTGGGGATTAGTGAAACTGATTTCGGTGGATCCACAAAGCTTTTAGTCAGTTTTTGCCTAACATTTGGTGCCTTTCGAAACATGCAGACAGGTTTGTCCGGAACAACCGTTCCCAATACTGGATCATCTCTGATAATATGCCAGTGTGTTTCCAAAACCCGTTTGATTTGTCGATGCTGCATATTAAATCCAGTGATAAACGCATACTGGCTTTTGTCCATATCACTGGATTTCGTAGTCACCCTACTCTTATTGACAATTTCATTGCGTTCCATAGATCTTACTTTTAAATACTGTGATTCTGTTTCCTCGCCTTTATAGCCTTTTTCAATAAACCGCTTCTTCAGGGAGGTTGCCTGTCTGTCATAGTCATGTACACTGCTGCAATTATGCCTCAACCGCAAAAATTGGCCATGCGGAATAGCTTTCAACCAATTTGGGTGCTCGATGGTACGTAGCCATTACGATCTGTGGCCTTAAAGTAGGTCAGGGTGGTTAGTTTCTGATCCTCCTTCTTAATTGTCAAATCTAAGAAATTCACTGATATTGGATCTATCTCAGCCGTGAATTCCAAATTATTTTTATTCTCATTCACTTGTTGAAAAAACTCAATCAGAGAGGCCTCAGATCCCTCCCAAATGACTAACACATCGTCTATAAAGCGCCTCCACAGCTTCAAACTTGGTATAACCCGACCAAAAATGAAATTTGCTTCCCAAAGGCCACATAAAGATTTGCCATACTGGGGGCAAATTTAGCCCCCATGGCTACGCCCTTTATCTGCAAGAAAAAATTTCCATGATACCAAAAATAGTTGTGATTCAATGCGAAGGTAAGGCATTCAAGAATAAAGCTAATCTGTGACTGAGGAAGACCCGAGCCCTGTTTTAGAAAATATTCTACTGCCTCAATACCTCCCTGATGGGGAATCGTAGTATAGAGGGAGGTGACATCGGCCGTAGCCAGAATGGAATCCATACTGACTACCAGAAAACCACATAACTGTAATACTTGTCCAGAATTCCTAAGATATGCTGGTAGGGCACAGACTAGTGGCTGCAAAAATGAATCCACATATTCACCCAGCCTACAAGTTACTGAATCTATACCGCTTACTATCGGGCGGCCAGGTGGTTTATCCAGCCTCTTGTGCACCTTAGGCAGTTGATATATTGTGTGTATTTTGGGCGCTTTTATATTGAGATATCCAAATTCCTTATTACTAAGTATACCCAATTCTTTTCCTTTCATAAGGAGCACTCGTAGGGCCTCCTGATAGTCCCCCGTTGGATCCCTTGCAAGCGGGGCATATGTCTCTGAATCCATCAATAGCCTGTTCATTTCTTCTAAGTAGTCCTTTTTGTTTAGAACCACTAACCCCCCCCCCCCCCCCCTTGTCAGCCGGCTTGATAACCAGATCATGTTTCTCCTCCAGAGATTTGATACTCCTGGAAATATCGGCAGGACACCTATTGCGTTTGATCCGGATTTTATTAAGATCTCTAGTTACTACTTTTCGAAATACCTCCAAATGTGAATTCGAAGGGTTAGTAGGATTAAAAAACGATTTATTTTTCAACTCAGTATGTCTAAATTGTTCAGGATCAATCTGATCCACTAGTGTATCCTGTCTAAAGGATGAATGGTCAGATACAGAAATTGTTGGCTGATTTAAGAAAAACTTTTTAATGTTAAGTTTCCTCACATATCTCTGAACATCAATATAAGTGGAGAATTTATCCATATTTTTAGGTGGAGCATATTTAAGCCCTAAATCCAACAATCTCATTTCATTATCTGCTAAAACAACTGAACTAAGTTTAAAGATACCTTCACCTATAACCTTCTTTTGGTGCTTGGTTCCCCCTTGTTTCCCACGCTGTCCCACCCTTTTCTTTTCATTACTCCTGACTTCCCCCTGTCCCTTATTGGGGGAAAAAAACCCTGAAGGTGGGTGGTCTGTTCGGGGCCTCCTGAAAAGGAGAACCTAGTGCAGGCGACGGATTATTCCTTGCTTCCATACCTCTTTTGTAAAAACTATTGGTGGCTTTATTCCTTTCAGGACGATTATGATCTCTCCATGATAATGATCTCCTTCTCCAACTAATTCCTGGCCTCCTTTGGGGTCCCCTTAGTGTTTGACCATCAGTATTATTAAAATGGTGGCCCCTAGGTGTCTGGCCGTCAGCATTAGTGGAATAATGGCCCCCCCTTCTTACTGAATATACAGGCCGCTCACAATCTACTGGCGGATGCCTGGAATTACGGTCAGGAGTCAACACACACCTTCCACAATCATCTTTTCGATTTAATTGTCGAGAATTATGTAAGTCATGATTGGGAGCAGATGCAGATCCACGGTCATAACCATCAAAGAACTGCCATTTGAAGACCTTGCCATTAGCATATTCCCTTTAATGGCTATATCTTCCTTTTCTAACTTAGTCTTGAACTCATTAGTTCGCTTTATAAACTGTTCAGAGGTGCCAAGTGGACTTAATTTTTGCTTCAGCTCAATTTTTGCTAATTAGTTCATGACCTCTTAGTTGGATCTTTTTCTTGGCAATTAATTTCTCAACAAGTGTCAAACCACACAAATTAAAGAAATCAAACCACTCTTTCTTTGATTTGGATGTCGTTCGCTGTGTGAAGTTCTATTTGGTGACTACTTCTTTTTTCCGCAAGACGTATGCTTTTTTCGTGGTGCCCTGCGGGCCCAGGAAAGGATTGGCGTCCGCCAAGTCTACCATTAGTAAATGGATTCATCAGGCCGTTGTTGGTGCCTATTCTGCTAAGGGGAGGACTCACCCTTTTAGGGTCACGGCGCACTCTACTCGTGCTGTTGGTGCATCCTGGGCTTTTCAGCACCAGGCTTCGGTTGAACAAGTTTGTAAGGCTGCTACTTGGTCTTCATACTTTTTCCAAGTTTTACAAGATTTATGTGCGGGCTTCAGCGGATGCTGTTTTTGTCCGCAAGGTTCTGCAAGCTGCAGTGGTTTTAGTTGGTACATTCTCTACTGTTTCTGGTTCCCACCCATGACGGACACTGCTATTGGATGTCCCATATGTCATGAAGATCGAAGTGGAGTGTATGGCACACTTAGAATAAAACTGTTTTGTGAGTACTCACCTTTAAAACGGGTATCATGAGTGTGCCATACACTCCACTTCGCCCCACACCTTTTTTTCAGGTATTCTGGAGTTTTTATTTGGTGAACCATTGGTTTTGATTGTTAAGGTTATAATTGGTTCTTCCTGGTCCCCTTACTGCTTTTTTACACTGGGAAATTGGTGGGAGGTCCCAGGTATATATGGGCCGGGAGGGGCTTTCTTTTTTTGCATATTCATCTCTGCAGAAGTTCGCCCTCTACTGGAGATTACCCATATGTCATGAAGATCGAAGTGGAGTGTATGGCACACTCATAATACCCGTTTTAAAGGGTATTATTATAAGCACTGATATAAATTATTACAGACATTTAACTAAAGAACTGGTCAAACACTCTAATACTTTGATTTAGTTGCACAAAGCCAAAAGTATAATTCTCAGCATTGGATGTGTGAAGGGGGTTACTGTAATCCTATAATCTAGTCATGAGATCACATAATCCAGTTTAATGTTAAAGTGGACCAAAACCAGACCTATCATCTATAACAGTGGTTCTCAACCTTTTTATGCCAAGTACCCCCTAGGGACAAGCAGTTGCAACCAAGTACCCAGAAAAAGGGGGATCCCAACTTTTGAAAGAAAGAAAGAGGGACAAATGTGGCAGCATGCATAGTGCGCCGCTGCATTTTTTTACCATTAAGCCACAACCCTATCCACATCCATATAGGGGAAACACCACCTAAAAATATACATAATACTGGCAACCCCCTGTGCACACACGCATACAATAGTGTGATAGTGTGAGAAGAGGGAGAAATATAAAAGAAAGGAAGAGCAAGGAGAAAAGGGAGAAAAAGAAAGGGGGACATGGGCAGGGAAAAAAGAAAAAGAGTAAGAAAAATAGGAGAAAGGAGGAGGTGGGAAAAAGAAGAGGAAAAAAAAGTGAGAAAGAGATAGAGAGAGGGAGGATAAAGAATAAAGAAAGAGAATGTATAGCAATAGAGTAAGTGAAAGAAAAGAGAAAGGGAGGAAGAAGGCAAAGAAAGAGGTGAGGGAGAGCGAGGTTGTTAGGGATATTTCAATTACCATGTCCATGTGACAGATTGTTGATGACACAAGAAAGCTACATATATTGTGGTTATACCTGGATTTAGCTATTGAAATCCTCAATCTTCCAAGCAAACTGATTTGTCTGAATCAGAATTTCCTTCCGAATTTCAGGGAAAATCAATTCAGCATGGTTAAAAATTTCTTGTGATTCATGCTGACCACATTTTTCCCTAAAATCTTTAAAAAATGCAAAAACATACCTGCTCCCTCGCTGTCCAATGCGGCGCTCTGAAGACAGCTCATCCGCCAGTGCTCCCTGTCAAAGGGAGAGGCTTTTTATACCGACTAAGTTATGTCAACTCACTCGGCCAGTATAATAAGCCCCTCCCTGCGGTGTAAGTGTGTTGTAGAAGCCGGGAGCGGGGTGGGGGATCTGTGTCCTCTATCCCACTGAAGAGCTGCAGACTGTGTGGGACAGCACCTGGCATTAGAAGGTGGTATTGGTGTAAAAAAAAAGAAAAGGACAAAAGACTTTTTCGTGTGTTTTTTTTTTCACTTAAACCTCTGCTAACTGGTAAAGGGTCCTTGGGACCCTCCTCCTGAAAACCTGCACTCCCAATGGACTGGTGCATGTAGGAAAGCCCAGTGCCCATGTGGGCTATCTGGGCTGGTAGCCTTTGGGGCCGCCCACTGAGCCCTGGGCTACTAGCCCATACATCTGTTGCCCACGCTGTTTTTGTTTTAAATTTTTAAGGTTTTAACCCTTCTAAATAAAAAAAAAAAAAAAAGTTTGGGTTAAATGCTTAAAAGTAAACAACTCTTCTTAAAAAATGGTGTGCAACCAATCGCACGGACAGATTTTGCCAGCAGAACGAGGTTCAGGTGAGGAGTGCAGACAGTTTCAGGGGTCTATGTGCTTTGGGGCTCCAGCTATCTGAATCCCCCCCCCCCCCGAGCTTGTCACAGCTCCACACCCATTTTATAGAAAAAGGGTGCTGGACCGCTGTAATGTTTAAAGCAAGAGCAGAGAGCGCAGAGAATAAAAGGACTCCAGGAAAAGCTGCTAGCCTGTCCTCTGGGCATCCAAAGGTTGGATGCACTGCTGTGTGAAACCCCCAAGGCTGCCAATAAACTCATATTTCATGGTGACTCCCAAGGGCCCTGCCTTTGCGACCACATCCCCGGCATCCATATAGCTGAGGAGCGCTTCCTATTCTACAGGAAAGCCAGGGATGCAGCCAGTGAGCTGTTCACATTAGCCGGCATTTTTGTGATCAGCCAATCAGCTCCCAAAGGGGTTCCCATGTTCTATCACCTATAATCAGTTTTAGGGCGTCTATAATCTTAGTAGCACAATAAGTGATTAACAGTTACATTGGTAACAGCTAAAATAAAATCTGTTTTGCAGCTGCCCATATTGGTGTTGGTGTATTTGGGAAGGAAGGTCTCCAGGCTGTTCTAGCCAGTGAGTTTTCAGTAGCTCAGTTCTCTTATCTCCAAAACCTACTTTTTTTCCACGGAAGACTATCCTATGCTCGAATATCCAAGTTTATTTGCTATTATAACTATAAGACTTTTTCTAGTCTTATTCATAATATCTGGTTTGCCTTCTTCACTGGTTTTTCTGCTTTGGTAAGTAATAATCTTTGCAATAATGCTTCAAAATGTGTTTTTGGATAATAACTGATTTCATGAAAAAGGGCTGTGGGCTGTCAAAAGAGAGAAGAAATATGCTTATGCCAAATTTATTATATTAAATGTTCTAATTTGTAACATTACAAAACATTATACTAAATATAATTTCTTTTTTTTTCAACAGCCTGTGTTTGATAGTTTTTTCTTGATGTTTAGTGCTATAATATATACGCTCTATCCAGCTCTCTGTATGGCAATTTTTAATAAGGTAAGTGCAAGCTGTCATACGGGTTTTCATGAAGATTGGTCAGATGACCCCGTCAATGAAAAAGTATTGTGTTAGTTAGTGATAAAAATTGAATTGTTTGCCTGGTACTGCAGACAGCTTTGAAGGGACAATTAATAGTGTGCATAGTAGTAGTATCTCATTTGAAAATGTCATAAAACACTCTTTTCAGTTTGGGGTGTCTCCTGGGCAGAAACGGGTGTCTACCAATACATATGTGGTACTGCGTATTATATGGCAGTATGGTAACCTCTCCCTTTTTATGTAGCCTATTTATTTAGATTCTTATTAGTGGACCATTGTTTTCACAATTATTCTACTTTAGATACAAAGCAAAAGTAAAAAACTATGTATGCATTTTTCTGCATTTAATGCAATAATTGGTGGTTTTAGTTGACTGACAATCCATGCCTAAATAATTTGAAAATGGAAAGTGGTACTTGATTGAAAAAAAAAAAAGATGTGAACCCAAGCTCTACGGCATAGTGGATGCTTTCTTATGGATATATTGTCTGGGGCCAACGACAATGACTCTGAAGACAGTTCTTAGTCAAATAATAAACGATTTATTGAAAACAAAGTCCAACAGGCAAAATCTCTTAACTTCAGAATATAATGCAGGATACAATGCAGTGCAGCAAGTGGTTACCTCACCAACTTTAGCAATGTCCAGTGTATGATAATTACAGAATATTGCAAGTCCTTGATATCACAGGTCCTCTTTCGGGGCATACAAGTCCAGGCTGTTAATCCACAGGTTCCAAGAACAGATAACACATAAAGTCCTTCGGATGCAATTCAGCAACAAGGCACGGGCTCCTCATCCCAGCCTCTCTATCTCCTCTCTGGAAGCCTCAGCGACTCCTTTTATTAGGCTTCCTTTGCAATTAGCCTCATCACCTGTTTAAGAACTGGGAGTAGGGAAAAAACCCATAGAGGACTGGGAATGTGGACTGGTGTCTTGTAAACCCGGCATGGATTGTGCCTGATTGAGAAAACCAAGGGAGAAATAGACACCATCCATACTTCTTGGGCTGCTCTTAGTGTATTCTCAGTGTGCCACACACCCCGCTTCCCCTTTAATTCTTCACGATTGGGTTACTCACCGCCAGGTGACGCTGTTGCAGAGAGGAAGTCTTGTAACGAGCCCCCTTCCGGCCTATATATACCTGGTACCTCCCATTTAACACCAGTGTTTTTCTCTCTGCATGATGACAAGACAGAAGAATGAAGTCTCCTGCTTGCAGGTAGCCGGGGTCTTACTCCGGCACCCCCTTTGTGTCTATTTCTGCCCAGTTTGATTGATTGTTACCTATATGGTTAAATGGAAGCCTCCCAGCCCAGGCTGCTCACTGGGCAATTGGTAGATGGCACTATAGGTGCCTAGGAGCTTATCTCCTCCGCTCGACCTCTTGTGGGGGGCAATGCGGCTATCCGGCATGGTGATCCGGATTTGGGATGCCCCTGTCCCGAGGTTCCCCTTGGCCCCTTGCTCTCCCGTTACGGTCCCTTCTCCCTTCACTATGGGGGGGGGGGGGGGGGGGGGTTGAGGGATGTGTATATGCATGTGGTGTTTTACTTATGTGTTTACTTGTATGGATCACCTTGTCAGTGTTCAGGTCAGCACCGCAGGATGGGTGCACACGGCCTGACTGGTTATCTCTCTTTTTTTTTACGGATTGCCCACACTGATTAGTCCTCTCTCCTCTCACTGGCAGCTCCGCCATTGTGCGGGCTGCTGGTGGGCCTGAATGGCCTGAGTTTAGTTCCGCTTTAAGGCGGCCGGGGCGGGCCGCGCTGTGGCAGGCATGGCTGATGCTGCCGGTGATGCTTTTTTCCCCCCCCCTCCTCTTCCCTCCCTTTGACCGGGCGTCCTCTCGTTTTTTGGCACCGCCGTTCGGCGGGCCGCACTGTCGGCGCTTTAGGCGCAGGGCCTCATACTCCCTAGCAAGCGCTTCCCTCCCCCTCCCCCTCCGTTTACTGGGGGCGTCGGGCGCCCTCTAGTTTTGCGGCACCGCTGTTTGGCGGGCCGCACTGTTTGAATCTAGAGGGGGGCGGGGCCCGGATGACGTCAGAGGGGGCGTGGCTGGAGCGGCGTCGATGTGCAGCTCGGCCCCAGCCGCACTTCCTCCCTCTTATCAGAAGTCAGCTGCGGGGCTCTCAGCCGCAGAAAGTGAATCATCTCTGCGGCTGCTGTCCTGGTTTTTCAGCCTTGTTTTGAGCCTTGCTTCAGCCTTGGGCAGGTAAGCGGCCTCACCTCTTGTGGGGCCGTTTTTTCTTATATTCATGATTGATTTAAAAAAAAAAAAAAAAGTTAACTGGTTCAAATTCTTTTTGACCTCTTTAAGCGGTGTTTTACTATGTGTTTTTACTACGTGTTATACTGTTGCATAAATGTTGTACTGCATGCTGCCCCCTTTTTCTCTGGGGATCTTACTGTTGTTTTTCCCCACAGATCCTAGGATTCCCTCAATGCAGTGGCTTCCCGGTTCTATTATACCTGGCTAGTCCTATTAATCTAAATTGGGACATATATATATATATATATATATATATATATATATATATATTGGTATATTTAAAAAAAACAAAAAAAAAAAAAACAAAAGGGGGATAATTATAATCATAAATTAAATCCTCCCTCCCGGGACAATAATTTAAAGGGGCATCCCGGGTGGCTTATGCCTAAAACCCGCGGTTGTGCGAATACCATAAATCACCATATGGAGGCTTCCGATAATACCGGAAATGGCTCTTCTGGGCCATCCAGGCTGTGTGCGGGCTGTGGGACTCCGCTCCCAGACGATTGTTATATTATGCATTCCTTGTGCAAAGGAGAATATTGTGCGTCAGTCCGTCTCCTACCCCTCCCTCCCTGTTCCGGACCCCGTGTGACATTGTCAAAGGTGGGGATTCGCAATCCGAGGTGTCTGCACGATTGTCCAACCTCGAGAAGATAGTTTCCGTTAAAGCAGGGTTGAAGGCCACTGCGAAACGGAAACACCTTTCTCCTGTAGCTCCTGCTTCACAGGATGAGGAATGTGAGCCTGTGGTCCGACTACTCCCTGGATGAGGAGGGGGAACTCCTTGTGGAGTCAGATGAGCCCGCAGATCAGCTTGAGGTCGATGCTATTGGCGATCTGGCTGCGGGGGTTTCCTTTGCCACCCCCTCCATTCTGGCTCAAATGTTTAAAATTTTGAATTTAGATCCGCCTGAGGCTGTCGCCCTGCCAAAGGGTGAGTTGTTTAAGGTGCCTCAGCCGCGTTTGGTTTTTCCCAGACAACAACACTTTGAGAGGGTTGTGCTTAAGGAATGGGAACATCCCACGCGGTTAACTGGAATTCCAGTTGGGATAAACGCTATCCTTTTCCGCCAGAATTGGTGAAGCTTTGGTCGGTTCCCCCTGACGTCGATACCCCTGTGCTAGGGCTCTCTAGCACGGCTATGGTGCAGTCTTCTGAGACCTCTGCCCTTAAGGATGGTGAGGATCGTCAGATTGACCAGTATGCTCGCCATGGTTTTATTAGTGCCGGATCGACGATGCGCCCGGTGTGTGCTTCGGCGCTTCTTCTATTGGCGGTTAGGTCCGTTATTCAGGATCTATGCGTGGATCTTGATCCCGCTTGTAATGAGTTTACTGCTCTTAAGCAGTGTGAGTCTTTTATTTCCTATGCTCTGACCGCTCAGGACGATGCGCTGGCTATGAGTAGCAGGACAGCGGCTATTGCTGGTGGCTATTCGTCGGTCAGTATGGCTGCGCCAGTGGTCGGCGGACTTAGTTTCTAAAAAGGTGCTCACAGCACTTCCCTTTTTGGGCTTGCGACTGTTTGGTGATAAAATTGATTCAGTTGCAAAAGGTGGTAAAATGCCTCAACGCAAGAGGCCTCGTCGTCCCTTTCGGGGGGCAAGTACTGTTAGGCCTTCCTTTCGGGGATCCTTTAGCCACACAGGGGCTCCTGGCGTCGGTAAAGAATCTGTTAGAAATGGCGGTCATCCGGCCGGTACCGCACTTAGAGATGGGCCTCGGTTTCTACTCCAATCTTTTCGCAGTCCCCAAAAAAGACGGGTCGGTTCGTCCCGTCCTGGACCTGAAATTACTCAACAAGTTCATCCGTATTCGGAAGTTTCGCATGGAAACTTTGCGTACGGCCGTCGGTTCCCTTCGGCAGGGGAACTTCATGACATCCATAGACATCAAGGATGCTTATCTTCATGTTCCCATCTGCCAGGCTCATCAACGTTTTCTTCGATTCGTGATGAAAGATCAGCATTTTCAATTCGTGGCACTTCCGTTTGGCCTTACCTCGGCTCCAAGAGTGTTCACCAAGGTGCTGGCAGGGGTGATGGCCATTTTCAGTTCTCGGGGCATTCGTGTCGTACCTTATTTGAGACAATGAGAACGTGTATGGACCGCACCAGCACTACTATATTCAAATCTACAAGGGTGTGCTCACTATACTTGGTGCTATATAACCACACAAGGGAAGAAAAGTATTTTATCTAGGGTCCCCACCCACCCAAAATATGTTAGCACCAAGACAGATGGAAAATGAAGTAATAGGGCACTACCTTTATGATAAGTAAAAAATGATCAATTTATTAAATTTTATACATGATTCTAAAA
Source organism: Gastrophryne carolinensis (assembly GCA_027917425.1). NCBI lineage: Eukaryota > Metazoa > Chordata > Amphibia > Anura > Microhylidae > Gastrophryne > Gastrophryne carolinensis. Next base: position 523,982,348 of record CM051235.1, on the reverse strand, counting down.
GACAACACACAATACATATTAAAAAACATATATCACAATACTACAAAAAACACACACTAGGAGTCACCAGGGTACCATATCAAAATATCATAATTTCATAGTTCCAATAAATATATATATACAGGGCCGGATAGCTACACTAAATAAAATAAAATAAATTGAGAAATATGTATATATAACTGTGCATCCAAATAATTTATCTACCATATGTGCAAAATAGTTTACATATATTTACATAATTGTGCCAATATCATACCAACAATCACAATATTAAAGTGCCTATGCAAAAAAGTTTGTGCTGATCAAAATAACCTATGTAACTATAATGTTAGTCAGCAACAACCAGCCCAGACAGTTGAAAGAGACATGGAACAATCACACTATCATAAGAAGTAAAGAATACCAACTGGACCTACCCCTGTTATACCCCGCCAACGCGTGTCGCAGTGACCCAGCACTGCTTCCTCAGGGCGACTAAGTGACAGGGGTTCTATACCCTTCCCTATATATGTCCAGTCTGTCCAAACAAGTTGGCGATTCCTCCAATCAAAGTGAGTGTCCAATGCACGTGGGTCTCGTTATTCCCCCCCCCCCTGCGTGCTCGGTATAGTATGGGGAGGCACCACACAATCCCCCCAATCACCGCCACACCTGGCCCAGAAACACTCAAACCGAGCGTTCCTGCTGTGCGATGCACCCGGCCGGAAGTGCGCCGCCGACAGGCCTGCGTTCCAGCACTGTCATGCGACGCACCCGGCCGGAAGTGCGTCACACAGCAGTACCAGAGAGGCGCAGCCAGTGATGGGAGGATCACCCGGTCCTCCCCCCTCTCTTTTTCCCGCACACAAATCAGCACACAGTGCGCATGTGTCAATTTAAGGCTGCATTAGAGTTCCCTTAATTTGATGGACCGATGGGAACTCTAATGCAGCCTTAAATTGACACATGCGCACTGTGTGCTGATTTGTGTGCGGGAAAAAGAGAGGGGGGAGGACCGGGTGATCCTCCCATCACTGGCTGCGCCTCTCTGGTACTGCTGTGTGACGCACTTCCGGCCGGGTGCGTCGCATGACAGTGCTGGAACGCAGGCCTGTCGGCGGCGCACTTCCGGCCGGGTGCGTCGCACAGCAGGAACGCTCGGTTTGAGTGTTTCTGGGCCAGGTGTGGCGGTGATTGGGGGGATTGTGTGGTGCCTCCCCATACTATACCGAGCACGCAGGAGGGGAGGGGGAATAACGAGACCCACGTGCATTGGACACTCACTTTGATTGGAGGAATCGCCAACTTGTTTGGACAGACTGGACATATATAGGGAAGGGTATAGAACCCCTGTCACTTAGTCGCCCTGAGGAAGCAGTGCTGGGTCACTGCGACACGCGTTGGCGGGGTATAACAGGGGTAGGTCCAGTTGGTACTCTTTACTTCTTATGATAGTGTGATTGTTCCATGTCTCTTTCAACTGTCTGGGCTGGTTGTTGCTGACTAACATTATAGTTACATAGGTTATTTTGATCAGCACAAACTTTTTTGCATAGGCACTTTAATATTGTGATTGTTGGTATGATATTGGCACAATTATGTAAATATATGTAAACTATTTTGCACATATGGTAGATAAATTATTTGGATGCACAGTTATATATACATATTTCTCAATTTATTTTATTTTATTTAGTGTAGCTATCCGGCCCTGTATATATATATTTATTGGAACTATGAAATTATGATATTTTGATATGGTACCCTGGTGACCCCTAGTGTGTGTTTTTTGTAGTATTGTGATATATGTTTTTTAATATGTATTGTGTGTTGTCTTTTAGAATCATGTATAAAATTTAATAAATTGATCATTTTTTACTTATCATAAAGGTAGTGTCCTATTACTTCATTTTCCATCTGTCTTGGTGCTAACATATTTTGAGTGGGTGGGGACCCTAGATAAAATACTTTTCGTACCTTATTTGGACGACCTTCTCATCATGGCTCCGTCGCTCAATCAATCCGAGACGGACACCAGGATGGTGGTCTACTCGCTGGAAAGCTTTGGTTGGGTGATCAACTTCCCCAAGTCCTCCCTAGCTCCGGCCAGGGTGGTGTCCTTTCTGGGGATGCAGTTGGACTCTCGTCAACACAGGGTGTTTCTCCCCCAGTCCAAAATTCATCTGATTCAGGAGTTGGCTCAGGTCCTACTTTCCAATCCTCAGCCGTCCATCCATCTGGGGATGAGGCTGGTAGGGTTGATGGTTGCCTCCTTCGAGGCAGTTCCTTTTGCTCAATTTCACACGAGGACGCTTCAGCTTTATCTGTTGGCGTCCTGGGACCGGCAGCCTCGGTCGCTGGATCAGCCCTTTCAGTTGTCCTCCCGGGTCCGGCAGTCCCTCCAGTGGTGGTTGGTCTCGGCCAATCTCGTGAAGGGCAGGTCTTTCCTGACCCCTCTTTGGGAAATTGTCACCACGGACGCCAGTCTTTCAGGATGGGGGGGATTCTGGAAGGAGCTTCAGTTCCAGGGGCAGTGGGGACCTCAAGAGGCCCATTTACCCATCAATGTTCTGGAACTGAGAGCCATCCGTCGGGTTCTTGCTCTCCTGACTCAACACATTCTGGGCCTTCCGGTCCAGGTGCGTTCAGACAATCGAACAGCGGTTGCTTACATCAATCATCAGGGAGGGACTCACAGTCTGGGTGCTCTCAGAGAGGTGTCCATGATCCTGATCTGGGCGGAGGCCCATGTTCCTTGTCTCTCGGCGGTGTACATTCCAGGAGTGGAGAACCAGGAAGGGGACCAGTTGAGCAGGGGCTCTTCCCGTCTGGGAGAATGGGCGCTCCATCCTCAGGTTTTTCGCTCACTGTGTCTCCGATGGGGGACCCCGGAGGTGGACCTGTTTGGCTCTCGTCACAATTTCCGGCTCCCGAACTTCGTGTCGCTCTCCCAGGATCCTCTGGCTCTGGCAGTGGACGCCATGTCCCTGAGCTGGGGGGATCTGGGGTTTCTATACCTGTTTCCTCCGATACCCATGCTGGGCAGGGTGGTTCGCTAGTTGGCTCTGGAAAGGGTGTCCGCCATTCTAGTGGCCCCAAAGTGGCCAAGGCGAGTGTGGTTCACAGACATCGTTCGGCTGGCAGTGGACCAGTTCGTTCTGCCTCTTCGGCCTGATCTGCTCACTCAGGGCCGGTTGTGTTACCCCAGTTTACCAGCGCTGGGTTTGACGGCCTGGCTGCTGAAACCTCCATCTTGAAGGAGGAGGGTCTTTCTGACTCAGTCGTCAAGACTCTGATCAGTGCCCGGAAGAGGTCTTCTTCTATCATCTACTATAGGACTTGGAAAGCCTATATCGCTTGGTGTGAGACTAGATCTTTTCCTTGCAGGGTCTTTTCGGTCTCCAGGATTCTGGAGTTTTTACAATCTGGCCTAGACTCTGGTCTTCAGCTAAGTACGTTGAAAGGGCAAGTTTCTGCCTTATCTATCTTTTTTCAGAAGCGTTTTGCGCTTCATCCTTTAGTTAAAACTTTTTTCCAGGGGGTTACGCATGTGCGGCCCCCCAGGAAACCATTACTCCCTGTTTGGGATTTGAATTTGGTTCTTTCTGCTCTTCAGGCTCCTCCTTTTTGAGCCTTTGCAAGATATTGCTTTGTCTACCCTGACTCAGAAGATTGTCTTCTTGGTAGCTATCACTTCGGTCCGGCGTGTCTCGAAGTTGGCGGCCTTGTCTATCCAGGCGCCTTACTTTGAGAGGCATCAGGATAAAGTGGTCTTTCGGTTTAAACCAGACTTTCTTCCTAAGGTTGTTTCTGCTTTTCATTTGAATCAGGATATTGTTCTTCCCTCCTTGTGTCCTAATCCTAAGAATGACAAAGAGAGGGTTTTGCATTGTTTGGATGTAGTACGCTGTGTTAAGTACTATTTGATTATTACGTCTCCTTTTCGTAAGACGGATGCCTTTTTTGTTGTGCCCTGTGGGCCTAAGAAGGGTTTGGCACCGGCCAAATCTTCCATTAGCAAATGGATACGTCAGGCCGTTATTGCGGCCTATTCTGCTAAGGGGAAAGTTCCCCCTTTTCGTATCACTGCTCATTCTACTCGCGCCGTTGGAGCGTCTTGGGCTTTTCAGCACCAAGCTTCTGTTGAACAAGTTTGTAAGGCCGCTACTTGGTCTTCTGTTCATACTTTTTCTAAGTTTTACAAAGTTGATGTGCGAGCCTCAGCGGATGCTGTTTTTGGCCGCAAAGTTCTGCAGACTGCAGTCATTTAAGTTATGCTTCATTTTTGCCTTCGGATACCCATCCCTTGTGGACACTGCTTTTGGATGTCCCAATCGTGAAGAATTAAAGGGGAAGCTGGGTGTGTGGCACACTGAGAATAATACCATTTTGTGAGTACTCACCTGAAAAATGGATATTGTCAGTGTGCCACACACCCCGCTTCACCCCCGCCCTTTTCGGTATCCCGAATACTTTATATGGTGAAGCTTTTATTTATTTTGAGGTTACCGTTAGATTACTGGTACCTTGTCTTTCTGCTTTTTAAATCACTGGTGTTAAATGGGAGGTACCAGGTATATATAGGCCGGAAGGGGGCTCGTTACAAGACTTCCTCTCTGCAACAGCGTCACCTGGCAGTGAGTAACCCAATCGTGAAGAATTAAAGGGGAAGCGGGGTGTGTGGCACACTGACAATATCCATTTTTCAGGTGAGTACTCACAAAATGGTATTTTTTATATGTGTGCCTATGTGTTGTTTTACTGGTTTTAATATCATGTCTCCTGGGTTGAATGAACAATTGAAATCTCTTCTACCAGCAATATTGTAATCGAAATGCTGCCTACCACTGGCCTAATAAGTTGGCCAAGTTGGTGCAATCTATTGGAGGAGAACCTGAACGCAGCAGCTTGGGATTATACGTGCACCCAAGAGGAACAGGAGGGGGGTTTTAAACAAGGAACATGGAAGTGCCAGATTCCTATTTCAAGTTTGGGTTTTGCCGAGAGTAAGATGTTGAGAAGCAAAGTCTGTTTTCTTTGGGGGGGGGGGCGTGCTGCAATCAACACCTTTGTTTCAAATGGGCGTTGGAATCCTTTAAACCAGATCTGCAACCTCCCTGTAAAGTGCATGCTCACACAAGAAATATAACTTCCCTGGGACAAAGAGTCTCATCCTACTTCCACCGGCCCCACCGTGAGCAAGGCTGGGTCTTCCTCATGAAGGGACAAGGAGCTGTGAATTTCAGACTGAGGCGGTACACTGCTGATATTCTGCTGTAATGGTGCCATAGCTGGTTTCAGCACTTCATACTCCCCCCCCTGCTTCTCACCCACAAGCAGCCATGGGTAACACTGGAAGGAAGGTCAAATGCCATCAGTGGTACATAGGGTTGGGGAACACTGCACGCCTAAGTGGACCTATACACAAATTACCTTGAGTAGTCCTCTGTCTCCCCCCTTCTCTGGTTTTCTGCATTGCAATGTCTGTCTAGAAATCCATTTATGGGGAAAAATGTATTCCCACCTCCATGTATCCTCTGTGCTTCGGTGACTGATTGGAGTTTACTAGTACTGTTGATGAAACCCATTGATCAGCACAGGAAGCCATGGATGCACAGTGATGTAAGTTAAACTATCCTATTCTGGGCATTTTAGAAGTTAGGCACCCAAATCCAGAGGTGAGACACCTGGTAGCCCTGGATACACTGCAGGATATACAGTAGGTCATGGCATGACAACAACACAACTCTGGCAGCAAATGATACAAACGGGCGTTTAATCCAGCTTTGTATTACTACAGTAGACTGGTTAGTTCTAAACACACATAGAATACCAATATTTAGGAAAATACCATTTCATTTCTTTATTTCTTTTTCCATCTGCAGGACACAGATAGTAAAACTAGCCGTCAGCATCCAGAGTTGTACATAGCTGGTCAGAAGGACAGACGATTGGGCCTGAGGATTTTTGTGTACACCCTATTTGCCTTCTATACCTCTCTGATCATGTATTCTAAGTATGTCACACACCCCACTTCAGATACTTATTCTTATTACACTTGGGTAACTCACCGCTAGGTGGCGCACTTGCAGAGATCTCCAAAAGCTTCAGCAAGCCCCTCCCGGTCATATATACCTGGTACCTCTCACAAACTCCCCAGTGTTGGTCTCTGCAAGATGGCGACAAGACAGAAGAGAGAAGTCTCCTGCTTGCAGGTAGCCGGGGTCTCACCCCGGCCCCCCCCCAATGGTCTATTTCTGCCCGGCTCTGTTTTGTGTTTATCCCCTTATTCTATGGCAGCCTCCCAGCTCAGGCTGGAGGCCGGGCACAGGTAGATGGCACTCTAGGTGCCTAGGAGATTAGCTCCTCCGCTCGACCCTATATTATGGGGCATAGCGGTGCTCCGGTTGGTGATCCGGACATGGGATGCCCCAGCCCTTATATCCCCATTAGTTTGCCCTTAGTGCCCTTGTCTTTTATTCATGTCTGTGTGTGTGAGTGGCAGGGATGAGTGGTCTGGCGTTTTTCCGTTTTTGGTCATGGTGCTTGGGGGGCTCTCTGAGCCCCGTGTTTTTCACTTTGGGTGCTGTGCGGGCGGCGGGCCCGCTGGCCCGTTTGGTAGTAGGGGCGTGCGCCATGTCAGGGCGCCTGTCTTGGTCCAGGGTCCCCTGCTCGTTATGTGGGCGTGGCCGGCGGGCGCGCTGCGCCGCCGGCCCGTAGGCCGCGGTCGCGCTCGCCGGTATGGCGGGCGGATCGGGGCGGCATGCGCGCTGCTGGTCCGCCTTGGCGGTTTCCGTGGGCGCCATTCATGGCACCCGCTGCTCGCTCTGCCTCAGAGGGGGCGGGACCGCGGCTCGCGCGGCCCGCGCCGTGACAAGCGGAGCGAGAGGGGGCGGGGCTTTAGCGGCTCCCGCTTTCTGTGGGGCCCGCCCCGAGTCTCGCTCCTTCTCTCCCTGGCTGGCCGCCATTTTGTGGCGTCTGTTAGTACTGCAGGATCCAGGTAGGTTTTTTGTGGTTTTCCCCTCCGTGTTTTGCCTATAGGGGATAGTGGGGTAGGGATCGCTGGCTATTGGGCCTTATTGCGGGCTCTGTTCTCTCCCCCCCCCCTCCCCTTCCCCCTCCCCCCCCCCCCCCCCCCCCCCCCCTCCGACCGGGGGTGTTGGGTGGTATATGTGGCCAGGTTTTGTGTATGCCTGTGTTAGTAATAGAAGCAGGCAGGGGTATTTTGCAGCCATTATTTTATGCTTATATGCTCTTGGCACCTGGATTCCCTGTTTTTCTGCTAAGTCTGGCCTTCCCTGGCTTCCCAGTATTTGGCTATGTTGTGTTTTTTGCTGCCATGTTGTGCTGGTTTTTTGACTGTTGTCTTGTCTTTGTCTTTCAGATTCCGGGATTCCATCCTGTGGGGCTCTCCCGGTCTCATATACCTGGCTAGTTTGGGTTTGGCCATATAGTCCCTTTGGGTGGCTGGCTAAAAAAAAAAAAAAAAAAAAAATAAAAAAAAAAAAAAAAAAGAAGAAAGAAAGACATTTTTTCCCTGGTCTGGGCAGTATAGATTGTATATATTTATATATACTTAGATTGTATCATTGGGGGCATCCCGGGTTGCTTACTGCATAAATCCCTGGGTTCCGCGAATACCATAAATTCACCATATGGAGGCTGCCAAGGATACCGGAACTGATCCTTCGGGACAATCCAGGCTGTGCGGGGGTTGTGGGACTCCGCTCCCGGGGGATGATGTCATTCTATGTATACCATGTGCAAAGCGGAACATTGAGCGTCAATCCAGCACTCCGGTGCCGGGGACTTCTTCGTCCGCGCCATCTCCCTCTTCGCCTCGCCTGTTCCGGACCCCGGGTGACGTTGTCACGGGTGGGGATTCGCAATCTGAGGTGTGCGCCCGTCTGGCCAGCCTCGAGAAGCGGTTTTCAGATATGTCCGCTCTGAAGGTTACCGCGAAGCGTAAACACCTATCTCCGCTTCAGCCGGACTCTGATGAGGAGGTTGTTGAGGATTTGGATTGGGTGGATCGCCCCCTTGAGGAGGGGGAGCTTGAGGAAGAATCGGATGTCTCCGTGGGTCAGCAGGTGTTGGGTACTGAGGGGGACCTTATTGATGGTCCCGTTCCTGACACGCCTTCTATTTTAGTCCAGATGTTTGAGGTGCTGGATTTGGACCCTCCCGAGGCGGCTCCTCGGCCTAGGGGTCAGCTCTTTGGGGGGGTCAAGCAGCGTTTGGAGTTTCCCAGTCAACAGCATTTTGAGGATGTTGTCCTTAAGCAATGGGAGCAGCCTACACGGCTTGTTGGTGTTCCGCCCAGCTGGGATAGGAAATATCCCTTTCCGGCGGACTTGCTAAAGCGGTGGTCGGTCCCTCCCGAGGTGGATGCCCCGGTTTTGGGACTGTCTAATACGGCGACTGTTCATCTTCCTGACACTACTTATCTCAAGGATGGCGAAGATCGCCGGATTGATCAGTTGGCCCGCCATGGGTTTGTTTGTGCGGGCTCGGTTTTGAGGCCTGTTTGTGCTTCGGCTCTTTTGACCTTGGCAGTACGGTCTTTGGTCAGGGATTTGTGTGTGGACCTTGATCCCTCTGGTGATGAGTTTCTTGCGCTCAAGCGTTGTGACTCTTTTTTGTCATTTGTTCTGGCCGCCCAGGATGATGCCATGTTGATGTGTGGCAGAGCTTCTGCTCTGTTGGTGGCTATTCGTCGCTCTGTGTGGTTGCGACAGTGGACAGCTGACCTTAATTCTAAAAGATCTCTCACGGCCCTTCCTTTCTTGGGGTCGAGGCTTTTTGGTGAAAAGCTGGATTCTGTTGCCAAGGGAGGCAGGTTGCCTCAGCGCAAGAGGTTTCGCCGTTCCTTTCGGGGGGCGGTCTCCTTTAATCCGTCCTTTAGGGGAGCCAAAGCCGGCAGAGGTGCGGGCGTCTCGGTTTCCAGGGGCACGGGTTGGAATAGGGGTAGAGGCCGTGGCCGCCCCGTGCACGCTTGGGGCGCCAAGCCTAAGTCAGTTGCCAAGCCCGCTCAGCAATGAGGGGGCGCCCTCACCCGCACGGGTGGGGGGACGGTTACGATGCTTCTCCCGGGTGTGGGACCTGGAGGTATCGGACAGGTGGATCCGGGAGGTAGTGTCGACCGGTTACAAGCTGGAGTTCGAGTCCCGTCCTCCTCCAAGGTTTCTCAGGTCTCGGGTGCCTCTAGATCCTGTGGCCGCGCAGGGGCTCCTGGCGGCAGTAAGGAATCTTCTGATGTTGGCAGTCATCTGCCCGGTTCCTCCTTCGGAGGTGGGAAGAGGTTATTACTCCAATCTCTTCACTGTCCCCAAGAAGGACGGGTCCTTCCGTCCGATCTTGGATTTGAAGTGTCTCAACAGGTTTATTCGTCCCCGGAAGTTTCGCATGGAGACCTTGCGGTCGGCGGTCGGCTCGCTTCGGCAGGGGGACTTCATGACGTCCATAGACATCAAGGACGCGTATCTTCACATTCCTATCTTTCCGCCACATCAGCGGTTTCTTCGCTTTGTGGTGGAGGATCGTCATTTTCAGTTTGTGGCTCTCTCATTCGGCCTCACCTCGGCCCCGAGAGTGTTCACGAAGGTGTTGGCAGGGGTGATGGCCCTGCTCAGAGCTCAGGGGATTCGTATTGTTCCTTACCTGGACGACCTTCTCATCATGGCTCCTTCCTTCAGCCAAGCAGAAGGGGATACCAGCACGGTGGTGTCCATGCTGGAGAGGTTCGGCTGGGTGATCAATTACCCCAAGTCTTCTCTGGTTCCGGCCAGGGTGGTGACTTTTCTGGGGATGTCCTTGGACTCTTGTCAGCACAAAGTGTTTCTTCCTCAGGACAAGGTTCTTTTGATTCAGGAATTGGCTCAGCGTCTTCTTTCCATTCCTCGCCCGTCCATTCGGCTAGGGATGAGACTGGTGGGGTTGATGGTGGCCTCGTTCGAGGCGGTTCCATTCGCACAGTTTCACACGAGGACGCTGCAGCTTCATCTTTTGGCGTCTTGGGACAGGCGCCCGCGGTCGTTGGATCGGTCCTTCCAGATTTCCCCTCGGGTTCGGCGGTCTCTTCGGTGGTGGTTGTTTCCGGACAATCTTCTGAAGGGCAGGTCGTTTCTGACTCCGCGGTGGGAGACTGTCACCACGGATGCCAGCTTGTCAGGATGGGGAGGTTTCTGGAAGGATCTTCAGTTTCAGGGGCTGTGGGACCCTCAGGAGGCTCACTTGCCCATCAATGTTCTGGAATTGCGAGCCATCAGGTTGGTTCTGTCTCGCTTGACGCATCGGTTACAGGGCCTGCCTGTTCAGGTTCGATCGGACAATCAGACGGCTGTTGCTTACATCAATCACCAAGGAGGGACTCGCAGTCTGGGTGCCCTCAGGGAAGTGTCTCTGATTCTGGTCTGGGCAGAGACGTATGTTCCTTGCATTTCGGCGGTGTACATTCCAGGAGTGGAGAACACGGAGGCGGACTTCTTGAGCCGGTGCTCGTCCCGCCGGGGGGAATGGTCTCTCCATCCCCATGTGTTTCGGTCCTTGTGTCTTCGGTGGGGAACGCCGGAGGTGGATCTGTTTGCCTCTCGTCACAATCACAAGCTTCCGACATTCGTGTCGCTGTCTCGGGACCCTCTGGCACTGGCGACGGATGCCATGTCATTGAGCTGGAAGGATCTGGGGTTCCTGTATCTGTTCCCTCCGATTCCCATGCTAGGCAGGGTACTGCGAAAGCTAGTTCAGGAAGGAGTTCCCGCCATTCTCGTGGCTCCAAGGTGGCCAAGGCGGGTGTGGTTCGCAGACATCGTTCGTCTGGCAGTGGATCAGTTCGATCTGCCTCTTCGGCCAGATCTGCTCACTCAGGGGCAACTGTGTTACCCCAGTTTACCAACGCTGGCTTTAACGGCTTGGCTGCTGAAACCTCCATCTTGAAGGAGGAGGGTCTTTCCGACTCGGTCATTCGGACTCTTGTTAGTGCTAGGAAGAGGTCTTCCTCTTCCATTTATTACAGGGTCTGGAGATCTTATATTGATTGGTGTGAGACTAGATCTTTGCCATGCCGGGTTTTTTCTATTTCTCGGATTTTGGATTTTCTTCAATCTGGGTTGGACTCTGGTCTTCAGCTGAGTACCTTGAAGGGGCAGGTGTCTGCCTTGTCAATTTTTTTCCAGAAGTCTTTTGCTAGCCATTCCTTGGTCAAGACCTTTTTCCAGGGGGTTTCGCATCTGAGGCCTCCTAGGAAGCCATTGCTCCCAGTGTGGGATTTGAATTTGGTGCTTTCTGCGTTACAGGCTCCTCCTTTTGAGCCTTTGCAGGGTATTGCTTTATCCACTTTGACTCAGAAAGTTGTCTTTTTGGTGGCCATCACTTCGGTTCGGCGTGTTTCGGAGTTGGCAGCCTTGTCGATTCAGGCTCCTTATTTTGAGAAACATCAGGACAAGGTGGTCTTTCGTTTCAAGTCAGATTTTCTTCCTAAGGTGGTGTCTGCTTTTCATCTTAATCAGGACATTGTTCTTCCTTCCTTGTGCCCTAGGCCTAGGAATGATAAGGAGAGTGCGTTGCACTGCTTGGATGTGGTACGATGTGTTAGGTACTATTTGCGTGTCACGTCTTCTTTTCGTAGGACTGATGCCTTGTTTGTAGTGCCTTGTGGTCCTAGGAAGGGTTTGGCTCCGGCCAAGTCTTCCATTAGTAAGTGGATTCGTCAGGCGATTATTGCTGCCTATTTTGCCAAGGGGAAGGACCCCCCTTTTCGTGTTACTGCACATTCTACTCGTGCGATCGGTGCGTCCTGGGCTTTTCAGCACCAGGCTTCAGTTGAACAAGTTTGTAAGGCTGCTACCTGGTCTTCAGTTCACACCTTTTCCAAGTTTTACAAGGTTGATGTTCGGGCCTCGGCGGATGCCGGTTTTGGCCGTAAGGTTCTGCAGGCTGCAGTGGTTTGAGTTTTATCTGCGTTATTGCCTGGTTTGGATACCCGCCCTCTTTTGGACACTGCTGTTGGATGTCCCAAGTGTAATAAGAATAAGTATCTGAAGTGGGGTGTGTGACATACTTAGAATAATACCATTTTGTGATTACTCACCTGTAAAATGGGTATTATAAGTATGTCACACACCCCACTTCACCCGCCCTTTTTTGGTATCCTGGTTCTTTATATGGTGAAGTTTTGTTATTTACGGTTGAGGGTTAAATTTGTTTAGTTCTGGTACCTTGTCTTACTGCTTTTTGAACACTGGGGAGTTTGTGAGAGGTACCAGGTATATATGACCGGGAGGGGCTTGCTGAAGCTTTTGGAGATCTCTGCAAGTGCGCCACCTAGCGGTGAGTTACCCAAGTGTAATAAGAATAAGTATCTGAAGTGGGGTGTGTGACATACTTATAATACCCATTTTACAGGTGAGTAATCACAAAATGGTATTTTTTTGTTCCATATTTTGTTATTACTGACTCAGCAGGGCCCGGTGATATATTCAGTTACCAAACTTTTATATATACCATGAGCACTCTTTACATCATGGCTGTTCTGGCTGAGGTAAGCTAACTGGTGTCACTAACCACATGAAAAGCTATATACAAAGTCTTAACAAGAGTATTTATGCAAACACTGATAAAATATGGTAATTTGACAAGAACATACATAATAGAAAGGGCCTGGCTTCATTACACCTGTCTTTATTCATGTCTTCATAAAGAGATATCAGAGTTCAGAATGTGATCCCTAACATTCTTTGTTTTGTATTTACTATTTAATTTAATGATATGAATTAGAATAACTGTCTTTTAGTAAGCACCTTAGAATAATTTTCAAGGAGACAGGCACTGTAGAAAATATCCTATTCTTAGTATACAGTACGTCCTGCTCCAGATAAGAATCATTACACATGGGAATTACTCCGCCAGATGGCGCTGGACTGCAGAGACAGCGAAATTGGCTCCTCCCGGCCCCTCAAATACCCGGGACCTCCCACAAATCCCCAGATTTTCTTTGCAGTCTGGACTGCGAAGGACAAGAAGATGTCTCTCTCTTCTCGCAGGTGAGCGGGGCTATTAGCCTGAGGCCCTGTAGGACTATTCCCACCCGTTCCATTATTAATTTGCCTCCCAGCCTTGGCTGCGCTGGTCCGGGTGATGGTAGGCAGCACCGCTGTCAGGTGCTTAGTAGCGCTGCTCCACCGCAATCCCCCACCAAAAGGTAGGCGGTATAGGCATATGGTGAGCCTCTATGGGATGCCCTATTGCCCCTTGCCACTGTCTATTGGTGGGCCCTCGCTCTCCTTGGTAGCTCTCGGGGGGGGGGGGTGTATGTGAATTTGCACTGGTGCTTCACTGTATTTTGTTTTTGTCTGGTTGGTGTCAGTCGCTGCGCTGACTTGGTTGCACTGGTTGCTTTTTTTTTTTTTTTTGTAAATATGCCGCCGTCGCGGCTTCGCGGTCTTGGGGGGGGGGGGCCCGCGGTTGGCGCGTTCCGCATCAATGTCTCCGCGGACCGCCCCTCGAGGTATAGCCGGCGCCATTTTCTCTGGATCAGGCTGCTGCGTGACTGGCGTCTACCTACCGCGGTCCGTGAGTGCCCTCACGGGCGACTTTGTCATTGTACATGTCACTTACGGGGTTCTCTTCACTTATGTCTTTCAGATGGGCCGACCTCTATTGGTTTCTCCCGGCCCTACTCCCTCTATTTAGTTATTAAACTTGTGAGGCCTAGTTTGTAAATTACTCCCACTTCCCTAGCGGCCTATTGGGGTTGCTTTTTATAGCGTGAATCCCTATCGGCCTATTGTGCTGCTATAATCACCATATGGAGGCATCTCAGGATACTGTGCTCTGGGTTCCTTCGGGACAAGCCCGGCTGTGTGTAGCTTGTGGGGTGTCCCCTATTGGTGCTGACAATGTGCGGGTCTGTGTACCTTGTGCCCAGCAGGTGCTTGCGCTGCAGCCTGGTGTGCCAGTAGCTGGACCTGTGCCTCGTATGGCTTCACCTACTCCCCCAAGCTTAAATTTGACTCCCATTGAGTTGCATACCAGTGGGGATTCTCAGCCTGATGTGTCTTCCAGACTGGCTAGTTTTGAGAAGTTGCTTGCTAATACCTTGGCGCGTAAGGCTAAAAAGCGGCACTTGACGCCTGATGTCACTCTTTTCCCTATGGAAGCTGCTGAGTTTTTGGAACTGTCTGGCTATACCCCTTTGGAAGAAGGGGAGTTATTCTCTGACTCGGAGTCATCTGATGAGAGGCCCAGGGGTCATGATGATTCTGGCTCTGACCCCTGGGCCCCAGATGATACAGATAGGCTGTTGGCTTAGATTTTTGAGGTACTGTCTATATCTCCCCCGGTTGCGGCCCCCAGGCAACAGGGGGAGTTGTTTCATACTGCTAAGCCATGTTTAGAATTTCCTGAGCAAGCCCATTTTAATAATCTTGTGCTCAGGGCGTCATGTGCTCAGGGCGTCCCATGCCTTCACATTTGTGGAGCCGGCGCTGCGCCCGGTCTGTGCCTCTGCCATTACGGCTGTGGCTATTAGGACCCTGCTTAGAAGTATCCTAGATGGTGCCCCTGATGATGTGTCTAGTGAGGAGTTTAATGCACTCTCTCGTTGTGAGGTTTTTGTGACTTATGTCCTCTCTGCCTTGGATGATACCATTAGGATGTGTGCAGAACCTCTGCCCTTGTGGTGGCTATACGCCGCTCGGTTTGGCTGTGCCAGTGGGCTGCTGACAACGCTGCCAAGAAAGCTCTCACTGGTTTTCCCTTCAAAGCACTACGCCTGTTTAGGGACCACCTGGACCTGTTTGCTAAGGGAGGCAAGTTACCCCAGCGCAGGCGGCAGTCTCGGCCCTTTCGGGGTCAGGGCTCCTTTTCTTCCCCCTACCGTGGTGCCAGACAGGGAAGGTGGGGTCTACCTTACCGGGGTCCTAGGAGATTTCTGGGTAGGGGCAGAGGACATGGACGCCCTGGCTCCTCCTGGGGCTCCAAGCTTAAGCCTTCTCCGAAGCCCCCTCAGGCATTAAGGGCGCCCTCACCCATCCAGGTGGGGGGGCCGCTTCAGCACTTTGCTCACGTCTGGAGGCTTCATGTCTCAGACCGGTGGATTCAGGAGGTAGTGTCCTCCGGTTACAAGATAGAGTTTGCTGCCTGGCTGCCCCCAAGATTCATCAGATCCCGGATTTCTCAGGACCCTGTGTCAGCTCAGGCTCTAGTTCAGGTGGTGCAAAGCTTTCTGGAGCTGGGGGTCATCTGTCAGGTCCCCTTACGAGAAAGGGGCAAGGGCTTCTATTCCAACCTTTTCACCGTGCCCAAAAAAGATGGGTCAGTCAGGCCCATCCTGGACTTGAAGATCATCAACAAATTTGTCAGGTGCAGGCGCTTTCGCATGGAAACTCTGCGCTCTGCCATCAGTTCCCTGCGTCCAGGAGATTTCATGATGTCTGTGGACATCAAAGATGCTTACCTTCATATTCTTGTGTTTCCAGGTCATTAAAGGTTTGCTCTGGAGGATCAGCACTACCAATTTGTGGCATTGCCCTTCGGTCTCACTTCAGCTCCCAGAGTGTTCACCAAGGTGCTGGCAGGAGTGATGTCTCTGCTCAGGTCTCAGGGCATCCGCGTGCTGCCCTACCTGGACGACATTCTCATCACTTCCCAGTCCCTACAACAGGCAGAGTTGGATACTCAGCTGCTAGTGTCCACTCTGGAGTCATTTGGCTGGGTGATCAACCATCCCAAGTCTTCCCTGTCTCCCTCCTTGGTGACTCCCTTCCTGGGAATGAATCTGGATACAGTTCAGGCAAGGATTTTTTCTTCCTCAGCAGAAGGTGGACAGTCTGCTTGCGCAGGTTCAGTTCCTGCTATCTTGCCCTCATCCCTCCATAAGGCAGGGAATGCAGCTGGTGGGCCTGATGGTGGCGTGCTTCGAGGCGGTCCCTTATGCCCAGTTCCACATGAGGCCTCTGCAACTCCACCTCTTGTCAGTATTGGACAAGGATCCTGCGTCCCTGGACCAGGTCCTTGTGCTTTCCCCCCTAGTCAGGCGGTCCCTCTCGTGGTGGCTGGATTCCAGGAACCTGTTGGTGGGCAGATCCTTTCTGGCCCCCTGCTGGGAGACAGTCACCACGGATGCCAGTCTGACGGGTTGGGGGGGTTTCTGTAAGTCCCTGCAGTTCCATGGGAGGTGGGACCCTCAGGAGGCCCACTCACCTATCAACATTCTGGAACTGCGAGCGATCAGGTTGGTTCTGACTGATTTGACTCATCACCATCGGGGCCTGCCTGTTCAGGTACTCTCGGACAACCAGACGGCGGTTGCCTACATCAATCATCAGGGAGGGACCCGGAGCAAGAGGGCCCTCCAGGAAGTGTCTCTGATCCTGGCCTGGGCGGAGGACACTGTTCCCTGCATATCAGCTGTGTACATCCCGGGGGTGGAGAATCTGCAGGCAGACTCTCTGAGCAGGTGGACCTCTCCCCTGGGAGAATGGTCCATCTGCAACAGGGTGTTTCAATCTCTGTGTCACCGTTGGGGCCAACCAGATGTGGATCTGTTTGCGTCCCGTCACAATCACAAGCTTCCGGCCTTTGTCTCCCTGTCTCAGAGATCCTCTGGCCTTGGCCACAGATGCTCTAGCAATGTCATGGCAGGACTTTCAGCTCCTATATGTCTTTCCTCCATTCCCCCTGTTGGGCAGGGTTCTGCACAAGATAACTCAGGAGGGGGTGCCAGCAATACTGGTGGCCCCCAGGTGGCCAAGAAGAGTGTGGTTCGCAGACGTGGTGCAGCTGGCAGTAGATCAGTACACTCTGCCCAGGGTACCAGACCTGCTCAATCAGGGTCATTTACGCCATCCCAATTTACAAACTCTGGCTTTGACGGCCTGGCTGCTGAAACCTCCTTCTTGATGGAGAAGGGGCTATCTGCCTCTGTTGTTGGTACCATGATAAAGGCTAGGAAGGAGTCTTCTTCTTCCATTTTACTATAGGGTTTGGCATACCTACATTGATTGGTGTGAGTCTAAGTCTTTTCCCTGTCGTGTGTTCACTATTCCCAGGATCCTGGAGTTCCTGCAGCATGGGTTGGAGCTGGGGCTCCAACTCAGTACTCTGAAGGGTCATGTCTCTGCCCTGGCTGTTTTCTTCCAGAGGTCCTTTGCCCAGCATTCTCTGATCAGGACTTTTTTCCAGGTAGTTACTCATGTGCGTCCCCCACGTAAGCCTATGTTGCCTGTTTGGGATTTGAACTTGGTCTTGTCTGCCTTGCAGGGTGCTCCCTTTGAACCTGTGTAGGAGGCTGCCCTGGCCATTCTTACTCTCAAGGTTGTCTTCTTGGTGGCTATCACCTCTGTTAGGCGTGTGTCTGAGTTGGCGGCGCTTTCCATCCAGCCCCCCTACTTTGAGAGACACCAGGACAAGGTGGTGTTTCGCTTCAAGCCAGATTTTCTGCCTAAGGTTGTGTCTGCCTTTCATTTGAATCAGGACATTGTTCTCCCTTCTTTGTGCCCTAATTCTAGTAATGCTAAGGAGAGGGTCTTGCATTCTTTGGATGTGGTTAGGTGTCTGAAGTACTATCTGGTGGCTACTGCACCTTTCAGAAAAACTGATGCCCTGTTTGTGGTCCCTTCTGGGTTCTAGGAAGAATTTGGCACCTACCAAATCTACTATCAGCAAATGGATCCGTCAGGCTGTGATTCAGGCCTATTCTGCTAAGGGGAAGAATCCTCCCTTCCGCCTTACTGCTCATTCCACTCATGCTATTGGTGCCTCTTGGGCTTTTCAGCACCAGGCTTCTGTTGAACAAGTTTGCAAGGCCGCCACTTGGTCTTCTGTTCATACATTTTCAAAGTTTTACAAGGTTGATGTTAGGGCCTCAGCTGATGCTGCTTTTGGCTGCAAGTTCTGCAGGCGGCAGTGGTCTGACCTGTCTGTTACCTTTTGGGGATCCTACCCTACTTTATGGACACTGCTATTGGATGTCCCATGTGTAATGATTCTTATCTGGAGCAGGACGTACTGTATACTAAGAATAATACAATTCTGTGATTGCTCACCTGTAGAATTGATATTATGAGTATACAGTACGTCCTGCTCCACCCCACCCTTGGTTTTGCATTATCCTGGATCCCCTGTATGGTGATTGTTATCGTTGTTATTGTTACTAGTTTGGTTCTGTTTTTAATTCTCCTGGCTTCTCTTTAACTGCTTTTCAATGCTGGGCATTTGTGGGAGGTCCCAGGTATTTGAGGGGCTGGGAGGAGCCAATTTTGCTGTCTCTGCAGTCCAGCGCCATCTGGCAGAGTAATTGCCATGTGTAATGATTATCTGGAGCAGGACGTGCTGTATACTCATAATATCAATTCTACAGGTGAGTAATCACAGAATTGTATTTTTGTAATCATTTTGTTATTGTAGCAAAAAGGTGCATCATATAGTAAATAGTAGAACCATCAAGTCCAACCTTCTTATTGACACATGCTTAGTTTTAAGGAGGAACAGTTAAAAGGCATATACAAAAATCCAATTGTCCTTTACATCTGGTTGGGGGGGGGGGGGGGGGGCATTTCTACAAATTCTGCAGTACTTGGCCAAGGTGGGAGCAGCTTAAGCAACATTTTCTTTAAAGAGGAAGTGAAGTCAATTGCAGGAAGTGCATTCAGGGGTGCATTCCAAATTGGGATCCCACACTGTGCATCTGTGCTTGGTAAACCAGGGAACAGGGTTGCATTTACTCACCTTTTCCTGTATTCTTCCACAACACGCTGTAGAAGGCCTATCCGATTGCACAGGAAGAAATCCTGAAGACCTGGTCCACAAGCCAGTAAGGAAAGTGCCATAAATGACTCTAACAGACACTAAAGATAATTAGGACAGAAAATTGCAATCACAAAATTTGTGTTAACAAGTGAGCCCCAGCAGGGCCTATGAAGGGGACCTGCCCCTGTCTAACCACAGGATTGTTATACTGGACATCCAGAAAAGCTGGATGGGAAAACAAAAGCAACAAATTGGTGACTTTCCCTGACAATGTGATGGCAACCAGGAAGACTCCCTGGAAAAGGGAACCAAATCCAAGAGTTCAAAAGCATATAGAAACTGAAAGGCCTCACATCCCAGATAAGCCCTGTACTCATAAGATGGGTAACATGTCTCACATTGTGATATGTATACTTAGTATAAAGAACAAGCTCACCAGTTATTCCCAGCACTCACAACAGTCAAAGTATGCCTCCCATTTGCCAGGATGAGAGGCCTTACAGATAGGCAAGAGGGTGTCAACAGCAGCTAAGAAAACCCTTTTTAAAGTGGACCAACACCCAGGATTTTCACTATCCTGGGTGTTGGTCCACTTCAGCGGGCATCCGAGATAAGGATGCCCGCTGTGTGAAACCCCCCCAAAAGCCCCAAAAAACGTACCTTTTCGGCGACGGATAAGCTGGCACCGCCGCCTCCCGCGCGTCCCTCTTACAGGGCACACGCCCACGCCCGGCCATGCACAAACGGCCGGCGCGGGCGTGCGCACTGCTAGAGGGGCGCGTGGGAGGCGGCGACGGCTGATCCATTGCCGATAAGGTAAGGTTTTTTGGGGCTTTTGGGGGGGTTTCACACCACGGGACATCCCGATCTCGGATGCCCCGCGGTGAGGGACGTGATCGGCCGGGAATCTATAACCCCTGGGTGATGGTCCACTTTAAATCAGCACCTTTGCATCTAATTTCCTTCTGAAATGATCTGGCATTGGTGGTTGCTCATTGGGTTCCATGGTTTCAAAGAGAGAGTACTTTTCCAGACTCCTAGGGTTCTGCTATGCCAGCGGCACCTCCCACTCTTGCTGGTGGGGTGCTCTGCATGATAGCTTTCGACCACCTTTGGCACAACCGCAGTCTTTAAGAGCTAAGCTTACAGATGGATACTAGTTTCTCAGAGAAGCTTGGAATTGTGTCACTATTATTTGCTCCTGTCTGGGATGAGGCAGACCTGGAGGAATGAGGAGGTCTCTGAGCCGTGGTATACAGCAGTGGTTAGCACCAAAGATAGACAGATTCCAAGCCTAATGGCTGCACCAGACCCACTACAATGGTAAGTAAGTATATTGCATAGCCATCTATTAGATTGCTGGAATTTTTACTACATTTAAATAGGCTAAAGGAAATGCAACGCTATGCTGTGACTAGCCTTTTAATGATCAAAACTGGACAACAAAAGTAAAGTTATGCTGGAATGGAAATAAAGCACTTGACATGGCCAATGTGGGATAGGATCCAAATTCCCACTATGGCCAAGATAAGGCCAGGCTATTTGTATTTATACTAATGTGCACTTGCTGCAAAGATAATATAGCACATACCGCAGCAGTAAACTGCACAAAGGGTATACAAGCGCTACAAGAGCCAAACAAAGTAAATATATCTGACCGACTGGGGCACTAAAGATAGAAGTGGCAATAATGGGGCAAGGGAAAAATGAGGGACAGGGGAAAGTATTAAATGTCTGCAGCTATACTGACAGTCAAATGCTGAAGTCTCTCCAGACATGATAGGGTTGCAAGCGGATTTTGGGAGGTCTTTGGCTGCAGAGACAGTACAAGTCTCTAACCCTAATGAGCACCTTAAAATGATAGGCACGCATTCAGTTTTACAATCTCTGTCCACAGTACCCTTATTCTGTAAATATATATATATATATATATATATATATATACAAATTAAGTGTGGTGGAGGCCCCTGGGCACAAAATGTGGTGAATGCCCCACATACAGTATTTTTTTTTCCCTTAAAATAATAGTCCCGCCAAGTAACTGATTGGTGGTTGTCTGGTCCCGCCTACTTACTGGAACGTCAGATCGAGTCCCTTGTGCCACTCTTGTGCGGGTGCGTGCTGCTGGGGAACTCCTGCTTTGCCATTCTGGGGGAAGGGGTTATGTAACAGTTTCCCTGCATTGAGCTGCCAGCGGCTGTGCTTGGTGGCTTATGTACAGTGAGCGGCCGCGGACTGACAGCTCTGCCCCCACCGATCACTGTAGCATTGCTGATGGCGGCATTGCTGCTCTAGACTCTCCGTCCTGCCCTGTGGTGGCTTCGGCTGCAGGTTTGCAAAAACAAAAAAGGCTTGCCCCGGTGCGGGGGGCCCCCCACTGCCTCGGATAGCTTTGTTGCCGGCCCAGCGGCCCGTCAAACCAAAGACTGAAAAGCCTCCTGAACCAGACCATAACCCAAAGGTTGGTGGACACCCCCTTTGCAGGGCAAGTGGTGGAGGCCTCGGGGCATGCACCCCTTGTGTAACCCTGATAACCCTAATAATATATATTTATCACATTATATCACAGCATGTATGATTATGAATAGGGATGAGCAGTGGCGTAGCTACCGTAAATGTGGTTGGGACCTGGTGCGAGCA
Source organism: Gastrophryne carolinensis (assembly GCA_027917425.1). Classification (NCBI taxonomy): domain Eukaryota; kingdom Metazoa; phylum Chordata; class Amphibia; order Anura; family Microhylidae; genus Gastrophryne; species Gastrophryne carolinensis. Next base: position 523,960,982 of record CM051235.1, on the reverse strand, counting down.
TTAAATGGAGCCTTTTCATAGCTCATACAGTTACCTTTTCATGTAAATTTAACTAACTTGGATACAACTAGACTGAAATAGTCCAGACAATTGGATTCTTTTTACATGCCATGTGAGCACAAATCTGATAAATAAGGTGTGAGTTTCTAATTTTATTTTAAATTAAGGAGTTTAATTACGGTGAGATTTACTAAAGGGAGGAAATTAGAGCATGGTCTGCACTTAGAACTTTCACTAGCCTAATGTGACAACATATTTCATTAGCTTTCAAAATATTTTAAGATATTTATACCTCCTGGAGAAAAAGTTTTAGCTGTTAATAGCCAGCATATATGCCTATTTAAGCCTTTATAACATCCAGTAATGTTCTTTCTTTTTCTAAATCACACCTTATTTGAACATATGCCTTACTTTGAAATAAAGTATTAAATGCCCTTTGTTCAGGAAAAAACAAAAAGTATATATTCAACTTTTGTCTCCTGCAGCTCCTCTGTGCAGGTCCGGTGTTCCCCCCCAGTTCCTCTGTGCAGACCCGGTGTTCCCCCCCAGTTCCTCTGTGCAGACCCGGTGTCCCCCCCCCCCCCCCCCCAGTTCCTCTGTGCAGGTCCATTATTCCCCCGCCTCTCTTCTGTGCAGGTCCGGTATTCCCCCCCAGCTCCTCTGTGCAGGTCCAGTATTCCCCCCAGCTCCTCTGTGCAGGCCCGGTGTTCCCCCCCAGTTCCTCTGTGCAGGTCCCGGTATTCCCCCACCTCTCTTCTGTGCAGGTCTGGTATCCCCCCCCCCAACTCCTCTGTGCAGGGCCAGTATTCCCCCAGCTCTTCTGTGCAGGTCCGGTATTCCCCCGCAGCTTTTCTGTGCAGGTCCAGTATTCCCCCACCTCTCTTCTGTGCAGGTCTGGTATTCCCCCCCCAACTCCTCTGTGCAGGGCCAATATTCCCCCCAACTCCTCTGTGCAGGGCCAGTATTCCCCCCAGCTCCTCTGTGCAGGTCCGATATTCCTTCGCAGCTCTTCTGTGCAGGTCCGGTATTCCCCGCAGCTCTTCTGTGCAGGTCCGGGAATTCCCCCCCAGCTCCTCTTTGCAGGTCCAGTATTCCCCCAGCTCTCTGTGCAGGCGGTGTCCCTGTGTCCCCCCCCCCCCCCAGTTCCTCTGTGCAGGCCCGGTGTTCCCCCCCCCCCCCCCCAGTTCCTCTGTGCAGGTCCGGTATTCCCCCGCCTCTCTTCTGTGCAGGTCTGGTATTCCCCCATCTCCTCTGTGCAGGTCCGGTATTCCCCCGCCTCTCTTCTGTGCAGGTCTGGTATTCCCCCGCAGCTCTTCTGTGCAGGCCCAGTGTTCCTCCCCAGCTCCTCTGTGCAGGTCCGGTATTCCCCCCCAGCTCCTCTGTGCAGGTCCGATATTCCCCCGCAGCTCTTCTGTGCACGCCCAGTGTTCCTCCCCAGCTCCTCTGTGCAGGCCCAGTGTTCCTCCCCAGCTCCACTGTGTAGGTCCGATATTCCCTCGCAGCTCTTCTGTGCAGCCCAGTGTTCCCTCCCCAGCTACTCTGTGCAGGTCCGATATACCCCCGCAGCTCTTCTGTGCAGGCCCAGTGTTCCCCCCCCCCCCAGCTACTCTGTGCAGGTCCGATATTCCCCCCAGCTCTTCTGTGCAGGCCCAGTGTTCCCCCCCAGATACTCTGTGCAGGTCCGATATTCCCTCGCAGCTCTTCTCTGCAGGCCCAGTGTCCCCCCCCCCCCCCCCAACTGCTCTGTGCAGGTCCAATATTCCCCCGCAGCTCTTCTGTGCAGGCCCAGTGTTCCCCCCCCCCCCCCCCAGCTACTTTGTGCAGGTCTGATATTCCCTCGCAGCTCTTCTGTGCAGGCCCAGTGTTCCCCCCCAGCTACTCTGTGCAGGTCCGATATTCCCCCGCAGCTCTTCTGTGCAGGCCCAGTGTTCCCCCCCAGCTACTCTGTGCAGGTCCGATATTCCCCCCCAGCTCTTCTGTGCAGGCCCAGTGTTCCCCCCCAGCTACTCTGTGCAGGTCCGATATTCCCCCCAGCTCTTCTGTGCAGACCCAGTGTTCCCCCCCCAGCTACTCTGTGCAGGTCCAATATTCCCCCGCAGCTCTTCTGTGCAGGCCCAGTGTTCCCCCCCCCAGATACTCTGTGCAGGTCCGATATTCCCTCGCAGCTCTTCTGTGCAGGCCCATTGTCCCCCCCCAACTACTCTGTGCAGGTCCAATATTCCCCCGCAGCTCTTCTGTGCAGGCCCAGTGTTCCCCCCCCCCCCCCCCAACTACTCTGTGCAGGTCCAATATTCCCCCGCAGCTCTTCTGTGCAGGCCCAGTGTTCCCCCCCCCCCCCCCCCCAGATACTCTGTGCAGGTCGGATATTCCCTCGCAGCTCTTCTGTGCAGGCCCAGTGTTCCCCCCCCCCCCAACTACTCTGTGCAGGTCCAATATTCCTCCGCAGCTCTTCTGTGCAGGCCCAGTGTTCCCCCCCAGCTACTCTGTGCAGGTCCGATATTCCCTCGCAGCTCTTCTGTGCACGCCCAGTGTTCCTCCCCAGCTCCTCTGTGCAGGCCCAGTGTTCCTCCCCAGCTCCACTGTGTAGGTCCGATATTACCTCGCAGCTCTTCTGTGCAGCCCAGTGTTCCCTCCCCAGCTACTCTGTGCAGGTCCGATATACCCCCGCAGCTCTTCTGTGCAGGCCCAGTGTTCCCCCCCCCCCCCCAGCTACTCTGTGCAGGTCCGATATTCCCCCCAGCTCTTCTGTGCAGGCCCAGTGTTCCCCCCCAGATACTCTGTGCAGGTCCGATATTCCCTCGCAGCTCTTCTCTGCAGGCCCAGTGCCCCCCCCCCCCCCAACTGCTCTGTGCAGGTCCAATATTCCCCCGCAGCTCTTCTGTGCAGGCCCAGTGTTCCCCCCCCCCCCAGCTACTTTGTGCAGGTCTGATATTCCCTCGCAGCTCTTCTGTGCAAGCCCAGTGTTCCCCCCCCCCCAGCTACTCTGTGCAGGTCCGATATTCCCCCGCAGCTCTTCTGTGCAGGCCCAGTGTTCCCCCCCAGCTACTCTGTGCAGGTCCGATATTCCCCCCCAGCTCTTCTGTGCAGGCCCAGTGTTCCCCCCCAGCTACTCTGTGCAGGTCCGATATTCCCCCCAGCTCTTCTGTGCAGACCCAGTGTTCCCCCCCCAGCTACTCTGTGCAGGTCCAATATTCCCCCGCAGCTCTTCTGTGCAGGCCCAGTGTTCCCCCCCCCAGATACTCTGTGCAGGTCCGATATTCCCTCGCAGCTCTTCTGTGCAGGCCCATTGTCCCCCCCCAACTACTCTGTGCAGGTCCAATATTCCCCCGCAGCTCTTCTGTGCAGGCCCAGTGTTCCCCCCCCCCCCCCCCAACTACTCTGTGCAGGTCCAATATTCCCCCGCAGCTCTTCTGTGCAGGCCCAGTGTTCCCCCCCCCCCCCCCCAGATACTCTGTGCAGGTCGGATATTCCCTCGCAGCTCTTCTGTGCAGGCCCAGTGTTCCCCCCCCCCCCCCCAACTACTCTGTGCAGGTCCAATATTCCTCCGCAGCTCTTCTGTGCAGGCCCAGTGTTCCCCCCCAGCTACTCTGTGCAGGTCCGATATTCCCTCGCAGCTCTTCTGTGCAGGCCCAGTGTCACCCCCCCAACTACTCTGTGCAGGTCCAATATTCCCCCGCAGCTCTTCTGTGCAGGCCCAGTGTTCCCCACCAGCTCTTCTGTGGGGATCCAACATTCCATCTCATGGTTGAATGGTGGGGTCCTTGGGGCAGAGGAGTAGCTAGGCTTTCTGGCACCCGGGGCTAAGATTCAAAATGGTGCCCCCACCTGTGCTCAGGCCCCACTTGGCACCCCTCTGACCTGCTGCACTTGGGTCAAGTGCCCCCCGTCCCCCCTAGCTACGCCCCTGCCTTGTTTACACATCCACATTCCTGCTCTATTCATTGTAACAAAGAGAGCGTGCCAAAGCAGGTCCAGCACCCTCCCTCAGAAAGCCCCTCCTATTACAGTGAATGCAGTAGTTGTGTTAGGAGGGCATAGCATTACTTTTTTATGGACACCACCATCTCTGCCCGGGTGTGGCAGACGGAATTGCTTGTTCTCCCTCATTGGTAAGTATAAAGATGGCGGCTCTGCATAGAGGAGTTGTAAGGTACAAAAGTTGAGTAATACTTTATTTTAAGACCTGGACAAGGACCTTAAGAAAATGTTATTAAATCAAGGCCTTTGTCTGAGTTTTCTACAAATTTGGGTCTCAATCAAACATATAAAAATGTATGAATACATATTGTACAATTATGGAACATTGGGGTTGATTAAGCCCCATTTTGGAAAAAATTAAAGTGTTCTACTTACACCTGGCCTGAATATGTGAATTTTCATTTTAAGTTTATATTTTCGCCTGCGACTTCAAGTTCGAATGCAGGTGCTATTCAGCAGTGCAGGCAAATAATTCCTGTGCGTACCAAAACCGGTTTTGCATTTCTGCGAGCGCATGTTGCATGCGCATATCTGCAGGCATGGCATGCAAAAATGCATGGGAAGTGTGAGAGGGGTTTCAAGTTGTGTGAGCATGTCCAAGCAGTGATGACTATGGATGGTATAGGGCCAATTCAACAGCACATACATTCTTATGAAAATGTCAGCTCTGTGCCAATATATACATGCAGGGATGCCTATAGATACATATCTGCTTACATGAGAAAGCATGTATCCATCTGCACAGATATATACTGAGGCGTCTATGAATGCTTACATATGCTAATAGATCTGCTTATAAGAGAGACATGGCCTTGATTCACTAAGAGTTGAAAAAAATTCTCATGATAGTAAAAAATTCAATTCATGAGAAAAAAGCCTGAGAATTTCACTGTTACTGAATCACTAGATAGGAAGACAATACAAGTTAATGGCACCTTTTTACTCCTGGATAAAGTATTGAATTTTTTACCCCTTTTTACCTGTAGTAAAATGTGCCATTGACTTTCATTGTCTTCCTATCTGGTGATTCACTAACAATGAGATTCTCAGGCTTATTCTAAGCATACAGCACGTCCTGCTCCAGAATAGTAATAACATGTGGGTAATCCTCCGCCTCAGGCGCCGTGCACTGCAGACATGTAGAAAACAAGCTCCTCCCGGCCCTACATATACCGAAGGACCTCCCACAAATCCCCAGATTTCTCTGCTGTGCTGAACTGCGAAGACATGAAGTATCACGCTCTCGCAGGCGAGCGGGGCTTTACAGCCCGAGGCCCTGCGGGACTATTTCCACCCGTCCTCTTCAGAAGAATATGCCTCCCAGCCTGGGCTGCGCGGGTCGGGTGAAGGTAGGCAGCACCTGGTGTGCTGAACGGAGCCACGCTCCACCGCAATCCCCCTCCATAGGGTAGGCGGTTAGGCCGATGGTGAGCTTCTAGTGGATGCCCCTCCCGCAATCTTGCCCGTGCCCCTCACAGATTTAGTCCATGGACGCCGTCCGCTTCTCCCTCGCTTCTTCCCGTAACTCGGGGTATGTGTGGCAGTCCTAGTGTTAAGTATCACGTTAGACCTTTGGCTTTTAATGTTATTGGTGTCAGTGTCGCGCTTTTGCTATACAGTGTGAGCCGTTTGTCTTTCATTAACAACTGCCTAGACGGCAGCATCATTTCCAGCGTGTCAGCATCTTATGCATACGCCTTATATCCAACTGTTCTACTTATTTCTGTTGGTTAGAGCTTCGCGCTCTTTGGGGGAGGTGGAGACTCTGCATGACGCGCTCCGCGTCACAGCCTGGCCTGGCCCACCCCTCGAGGTTCGCTTGGCGCCATTTTGACTATCTTCGCGTGCGCGCGTGGTGCGGTCCGCCTCCTCCCTTGGTCATGTAAGTGCCCTCCGGGGCAGCATGGTTCTATGTCTATCAGGCTGCGCATGGCACTGACTCCACCCCTCTTGTCCCATTATGTCTTTCAGACGCCAGGACTTCGGTGGCTTCTCCCGGCCTAACATATATTACAGCGGGTCCACATAACAAATTCTCCCACATTCCTAGCGGGTCTTGGGGCATCCAGGGTTGCCTATTGCGTAAATCCCTGCGGGCATACTGTTTGATAATCACCATATGGAGGCATTTCAGAATTATGTAACTGGGGTCCCTCCAGGACATGACCGGCTGTGTGCAGTGTGTGGTCAGCCCCAGGCTGAGGCTGACAGAGCACGGGTCTGCGGACCGTGTGCTGAACAGGCAGGTCTGCCAATGGCTGCACCTCCCTTCAATACACCCTGTCAGAAACCGCTTACCTGGTCCCCGTTCCAGCGTCGTCTCCGGGCGGCCAGCCGCCACAGCTGTCTCTGTGCGGCGGCCGCGCCGGGCGGCGCCGGCTCGGGCAGCGTCGGATTGAGCGGCGCCCAGCTCAGCCACGCCCCCCGCTCTCTCCTCCAGTAGACGTGCTCGCGCGCGGGCGCGAGCACGTGCCTGTTATGCTCTCCGGCGGCGCTGTTCTGTGCGCGCCCGCCGGAGGATCAATTAAAGGGCCAATGAGCCCTAGGGGATATGAGGACATCGCCCCCTCCTCAGTTGTCCAGCCAATCAGCCATTGTATCCTACGTGCACCAATCAGTACACGGTTTCCCTCAGTGCTGTTCCTATAAATTCCTCCTCAGTGGTGAATTGCCTGTGATAGCGCTCAGAACCCTGTGTTACCTATTCCTGTCAAGTTAACCTGTTGCCGATTTGATTGTACTGACGCCTCTCGATCCTGAATCCTTGTTGCCGACCTCTGCCTGTACTGACGCCTCTCGATCCTGAATCCTTGTTGCCTACCTCTGCCTGTACTGACGCCTCTCGATCCAGAACCTCAGTTGCCGACCTTGCCTGTACCCCGACTACGTCTTGCCTAACCCTTGGTGCCGCTATTATCTCTGCCTTCCCGTTATTGACCTCTTACCTGTCTCTAGACTTCCGTCAATCACGCTCTAGCTATTGGTTCTCCAGACCTCTCACACATAAGCTTGCATCCTTTGAGCCATTAAGTCCTGGGGGCAACCGATCCCGGGTAGGCGTATCTTGCGTCCCGGCAAGCGGGGGCTCCTACAGGTGAAGCTGGCTGCGGAGATTGGGGGTTGTAAGCTCATCAAGAGGTCTGGAGTTACCCCCAAGCGTGACACACTCGTCTCCCCGGACCTAAATATCACTCATGACGAGTCCCACTCGAGCGGGGATGACCTGCAATCCGTGCCGCGCGTGCTGCCTACGGCGGAGCAGGTGCTTTCTGGATTGGCGGAGCGTATGGGCCCTGGTAAGAAGTGGTCCCTGACGCCTCCTGGCTCTCCGGTTCCTAACGATACCGATGACTCTGCTGATATGCAGGACCTTGATCCTTCTGAGGAAGGTGAGCTATTCTCAGATTCGGGCTCCTCGAACGAGATGCCCGGGGGCTGTGATGATTCTGAGCCCGGTTCTTGGGGCCTGTGTGACACAGATGAAATTCTTATTAAGATTTTTGAGGTTTTGTCAATCTCCCCCCCTGGGGAGACCCCCAAGCCTAAGAAGGAGAGTTTCCATACAGCGCCGCCGCGCTTGGAGTTTCTAGAACAGGAGCATTTCCAGAATCTTATATCCCAAGAATGGGAATCGCCTTGTAAGCTTAAAGGGGTCCCAGGGGTCTGGGATTGGAAGTACCCTTTCCCTCCGGATGTGGTTAATTTTTGGTCAGCACCTCTTGTGGTGGATGCACCGATTATAGGGGTTACAAACCCCCCTTTCATGACGGCTCCTTTTTACCATACCCTTCGGGATGCTGAGGACCGGCGCATTGACAGACTGGCTTCCCAACGTCTTCTCGTGTGCTGGGACAGCTCTGCGCCCGGTCTGTGCCGCGGCCATCACTGCGGTGGCCGCCAGGACTCTTGTTAGAACAATGCTAGATCACCGTCCTGAGGACCTCCCTTGGGGGGTGTTTAATGCATTTGTGAAGTTTATTCTATCAGCTCTGGACGACACCATTAAGATGTGTGCTAGAACCTCTACCCTTGTGGTAACTATTCGCCGCCTGGTCTGGCTGCGACAGTGGGGTGCTGACGATGCTACAAAAAAGGCTCTCACTTGCCTTCCCTTCAGAGGACGGCGGTTATTTGGGGCCCTTTTGGACCTTTTTGGGAAAAAGGGTAAAGCACCCTTGCGCAGAAGGCCGCTCCGGCCCCCCCGGAGCAGGTCCACCCCTCCACCTCCCTATGTTAAAACGCGAACCTGAGGTGTGCTTCTAACTGTTCGGTGTGAATTTCCACCATGGGGTGGGCAGGCAGCGTCCTGGGCCCTCTGGCAGGACTAAGTCCAAGTCTGCCAAGACCTCCCAAGCATGAAGGGATGCCCTCGCCCTTCTGGGTGAGGGTACTGCTGCAGCAGCTGTCTCCCATCTAGGAAGGTACCTCCTCCTTCTGGTGGTTCCATGAGGTAGTTCCCCTGGACACAGGATAGCTTCTGCTGGGCGGTCCCCCTCAGTGGTTGTCAGGGTGCTTCTTGCCCCTGTTTTTCCTTCAGGAATTGGCGCAGGCCGTACTGGGCCTACAGAGTTTGGGCTTACTTATAGGTTGCCCTTAACAGTATGGGGCTATGGCCTCTATATTAACCTTCCTCCTCCCCTCTTCAGTATGGGGCAGTCTGGACCACGCTGGCCTATGGTAGGCCTGGCAATTCTACTCTCACAGGTAGTCCCTAGGTGACACCTCTGTCTTAGGACACAGGCGCCTGTGCAAGGGGGGCTTCCTGCCCCCTGTGGAGTACTAGATCTTCTTAGTTTCCCTTGTGTCTGCTGGACACCAAGTCCATTACTAGACGGTGTTGCAGGACCAACCCTGCGGGTTGAGGCATTAATTGGGGCCTCTCTTTCGCTCCCAGGCTACTCGCCATGGCGCGAATGGGGGTGATGTCTCGGACATACCTGGGGGGGGGGGGACGTCTACATTAGGACCTACCGGGTCATCTTTCCTTACTCCCCAGTCCCTACGTCAGGCCGAGTGGATTGGTCGGCCAGCGGTGTCCCCTGGGAATTACTGGATGGGTGCCCAGTCACCTCAATCCCTCATGGTCCCTTATCCGCTATCCCTATTCCTGGGATTCGGTTCAGGCTTGAGCCTTCTTCTCTGGCAACAAGGGGACTCCCGGTTACGGGGGTACTGTCGCCCCTTTTTTTACTGACACCTTACTTTCACCAGGCGGGATGACAGCTGGTGGGCCCGTTGGTGGCATATCTGATAATGTCCCTTGTATACCGAGCACTTGGGTCCTCCGGCACAGTAGGTTTGTGTACTTACATGGGGTTCCAGCTCCCCTGGGGCTTGGTCTGTGCTCATTTCCCCTTGGTCAGGTGGTTCCTCTTGAGCTGATCATATTCAAGGGCCCCGTCAGGGGGCACCCCCTTCCTTACTTGCATCTCCCAGTGAATGGTCACCTTGGGTACCAAGTCTCGCAGGTTGGCGGGGGAGGGGAATTAATCCACAATCCCCCGTGGTTCCTAGGTAGGGTCCCCTAGAGGGTCCATCTTACCTGCTGGTTTTGTTGAAACGGTGTGCCTTCCATTAACTCTATATGGCTGGACTTCTCCTCTTTTAGGATCTGTCTATTGGGGACTCCTGGCCTGTTGGATGACAATGGCCTATTTTAGTATTGGTCTGGAGATTGAGGCAGGATGCTTCCTCTGGAGGGTCCCTGATCCTGCCTTGGGCGGGGGTCTACGTCCCCTGCTTCTCAGCGGTATTCGCTCTAATGGATGCTCTTTAGCGGCAGGTTATGCTATCCTGGTGTCGCTCTGGGAGCCTACTAGTGTGGCTCTGTTGGGTCTCCCTTATAACCCAGGGGCTCTGCCCTTGTTTTTACTGTCCTAGAATATTCTGACTATGGTCATGGGGGCTGAGCAATCTTAGGCATAGACTTGCTATTTTATATGCCTTTTCTTCATCACCCTACTTGAGGGGTTCTGTGCACGGTCGGTCTGATAGAGAGACCCGTGAGATGGATGGCCTGGGTGGCCTTGTGAGCTGTGGTTCGCAGATGCCTCTGCTGAAGTCTGCTGACCTGTTCGCTCTCTCAGGAGTGCGGTTCTGCCCTGGTCAGGCCCTTTCCTTGTCGTCCCAATATAAGGTCTCTGGTCTGGGGATTGACAGCTGATTCATTCACCCCTTGGAGACGGGCCTTATCTTCTGGGTGCCTCAGTATAAGGGGGGGCTGGGAGCCAGCTTCCCCTTCCTCCGTCTATTGGGGTTTGTGGTATACCCATATTGATTGGCATGAGTCTTGGCCTCTTCCCTGTTAGACGTTCTCGGTTCCCAGGGTTTTTAGAGTCATTACAGCATAAGTTTGGGGTTGGCTCCCTATCTGGGGACTCTGAAGGTGCAGGTTCTGTCCTGGCTGTTTTCCTGCAGGAGTCTGGTTCTGTCTCCCTTGTGGGGAATTCTTTTGGGGATTGCTTAGCTGCATCTCCCAAGTAGTTCCATGGTCCCTGTGGGGATCAATTTTCATTTGTTTACCCTGCGGATTTTTCCTGGGGACTTTTGCTGGATGCTGTCTGAGCTGCTCCAGGAGGAGATGTTGGAGGTGAGCAGTGCTGGATGCATAGATGGCGGCAGCCCGCCCTCTCTCTCTCCCCAGCTCATCCTGCAGCAGCTCAGGCTTTCCTGTCCCCTCCTCTGCGCAGCACAACACTGACAGCTGGAATCCAGACATCACCAGCATGATCAGGTACAATGTACACAGCCCCATTTATCTGCACCCCCCCCCCCCCCCCGCCTGACACATGGCTCAATTCACATGTAACCCCCAGTCTGACCAAAGGCCCCCATTCATCTCTGCCTCCCAATCTGATCCACACACACACTCTGGACACCATGTACTGATGGATGCTGCACATGGCTGTCCTGAGGGATGCCCCCACTGTGTGGGATCTGTACTGAAGGAGGCCCCCACTGTGTGGGATCTGTACTGAGGGATGCCCCCACTGTGTGGGATCTGTATTGAGGGATCCCCCACTGTGTGTGAGCTGTACTGAGGGATCCCCCACTGTGTGTGAGCTGTACTGAGGGATGCCCTCACTTTGTGGGATCTGTAGTGAGGGATGCCCCCACTGTGTGGGATCTGTACTGAGGGATGCCCCCACTGTGTGGGATCTGTACTGAAGGAGGCCCCCACTGTGTGGGATCTGTAGTGAGGGATGCCCCCACTGTGTGGGATCTGTAGTGAGGGATGCCCCCACTGTGTGGGATCTGTACTGAGGGATGCCCCCACTGTTTGGGATCTGTACTGAAGGAGGCCCCCACTGTGTGGGATCTGTAGTGAGGGATGCCCCCACTGTGTGGGATCTGTAGTGAGGGATGCCCCCACTGTGTGGGATCTGTAGTGAGGGATGCCCCCACTGTGTGGGATCTGTAGTGAGGGAGGCCCCAACTGTGTGGGATCTGTAGTGAGGGATGCCCCCACTGTGTGGGATCTGTACTGAGGGAGACCCCCACTGTGTGGGATCTGTACTGAGGGAGGCCCCAACTGTGTGGGATCTGTACTGAGGGATGCCCCCACTGTGTGGGATCTGTACTGAGGGATGCCCCCACTGTGTGGGATCTGTACTGAGGGATGCCCCAACTGTGTGGGATCTGTACTGAGGGATGCCCCCACTGTGTGGGATCTGTAGTGAGGGATGCCCCAACTGTGTGGGATCTGTAGTGAGGGATGCCCCAACTGTGTGGGATCTGTAGTGAGGGATGCCCCAACTGTGTGGGATCTGTAGTGAGGGATGCCCCAACTGTGTGGGATCTGTAGTGAGGGATGCCCCCACTGTGTGGGATCTGTACTGAGGGATGCCCCCACTGTGTGGGATCTGTAATGAGGGATGCCCCCACTGTGTGGGATCTGTAATGAGGGATGCCCCCACTGTGTGGGATCTGTAGTGAGGGATGCCCCAACTGTGTGTGATCTGTACTGAGGGATGCCCCCACTGTGTGTGAGCTGTACTGAGGGATGCCCCAACTGTGTGTGAGCTGTACTGAGGGATGCCCCCACTGTGTGTGAGCTGTACTGAGGGATGCCCCCACTGTGTGTGAGCTGTACTGAGGGATGCCCCCACTGTGTGTGAGCTGTACTGAGAGATGCCCCCACTGTGTGTGAGCTGTATTGAGGGATGCCCCCACTGTGTGTGAGCTGTACTGAGGGATGCCCCCACTGTGTGTGAGCTGTTACTGAGGGATGCCCCAACTATGTAGGATCTGTAGTGAGGGATGCCCCCACTGTGTGGGATCTGTAGTGAGGGATGCCCCCACTGTGTGGGATCTGTACTGAGGGATGCCCCAACTGTGTGTGAGCTGTACTGAGGGATGCCCCCACTGTGTGTGATCTGTACTGAGGGATGCCCCCACTGTGTGTGAGCTGTACTGAGGGATGCCCCAACTGTGTGTGAGCTGTATTGAGGGATGCCCCCACTGTGTGTGAGCTGTATTGAGGGATGCCCCCACTGTGTGTGAGCTGTACTGAGAGATGCCCCCACTGTGTGTGAGCTGTATTGAGGGATGCCCCCACTGTGTGTGAGCTGTACTGAGGGATGCCCCAACTGTGTGGGATCTGTAGTGAGGGATGCCCCCACTGTGTGGGATCTGTAGTGAGGGATGCCCCCACTGTGTGGGATCTGTAGTGAGGGATGCCCCCACTGTGTGGGATCTGTAGTGAGGGATGCCCCCACTGTGTGGGATCTGTAGTGAGGGATGCCCCCACTGTGTGGGATCTGTAGTGAGGGATGCCCCCACTGTGTGGGATCTGTAGTGAGGGATGCCCCAACTGTGTGGGATCTGTACTGAGGGATGCCTCCACTGTGTGGGATCTGTACTGAGGGATGCCCCCACTGTGTGTGAGCTGTATTGAGGGATGCCCCCACTGTGTGTGAGCTGTATTGAGGGATGCCCCCACTGTGTGTGAGCTGTATTGAGGGATGCCCCCACTGTGTGTGAGCTGTATTGAGGGATGCCCCCACTGTGTGTGAGCTGTATTGAGGGATGCCCCCACTGTGTGTGAGCTGTATTGAGGGATGCCCCCACTGTGTGTGAGCTGTATTGAGGGATGCCCCCACTGTGTGTGAGCTGTATTGAGGGATGCCCCCACTGTGTGTGAGCTGTATTGAGGGATGCCCTCACTGTGTGTGAGCTGTAGTGAGGGATGCCCCCACTGTGTGTGAGCTGTATTGAGGGATGCCCCCACTGTGTGTGAGCTGTATTGAGGGATGCCCCCACTGTGTGTGAGCTGTGTTGAGGGATGCCCCCACTGTGTGTGATCTGTACTGAGGGATGCTCCCACTGTGTGTGAGCTGTACTGAGGGATGCCCCCACTGTGTGTGAGCTGTACTGAGGGATGCCCCCACTGTGTGTGAGCTGTACTGAGGGATGCCCCCACTGTGTGTGAGCTGTACTGAGGGATGCCCCCACTGTGTGTGAGCTGTACTGAGGGATGCCCCCACTGTGTGGGATCTGTACTGAGGGATGCCCCCACTGTGTGGGATCTGTACTGAGGGATGCCCCAACTGTGTGTGAGCTGTACTGAGGGATGCCCCCACTGTGTGTGATCTGTACTGAGGGATGCCCCCACTGTGTGTGAGCTGTACTGAGGGATGCCCCCACTGTGTGTGAGCTGTACTGAGGGATGCCCCCACTGTGTGGGATCTGTACTGAGGGATGCCCCCACTGTGTGGGATCTGTACTGAGGGATGCCCCCACTGTGTGGGATCTGTACTGAGGGATGCCCCCACTGTGTGGGATCTGTACTGAGGGATGCCCCCTCTGTGTGTGAGCTGTATTGAGGGATGCCCCCACTGTGTGTGAGCTGTATTGAGGGATGCCCCCACTGTGTGTGAGCTGCATCGACGGATGTTCCCACCGTGTGTGAGCTGCATCGAGGGATGTCCCCACTGTGTGTGAGCTGTACTGAGGGAGGCCCCCAATGTGTGTGAGCTGTACTGAGGGATGCCCCCACTGTGTGTGAGCTGTATTGAGGGATGCCCCCACTGTGTGTGAGCTGTATTGAGGGATGCCCCCACTGTGTGTGAGCTGTATTGAGGGATGCCCCCACTGTGTGTGAGCTGTATTGAGAGATGCCCCCACTGTGTGTGAGCTGTACTGAGGGATGCCCCCACTGTGTGTGAGCTGTACTGAGGGATGCCCCCACTGTGTGTGATCTCTACTGAGGGATGCCCCCACTGTGTGTGAGCTGTACTGAGGAATGCCCCCAGTGGCTGTCCAGGGGGATGCTACTTAATGGTTGTAATGGAGTGATTCTGCACACTGTCTTTAATGGGGGGATTTTAGCACACCATTTGGTTCAGAATATTTTCTTTCTTATTTTTGACCTATAAACCCCGGATGTGTGTTGTGGAACGAAAAATTAGGTGTATATATAATGTGACATTAAGATACTATACTGGACCAGGAAAAGTGCAGCAGGGCCGGTGTGCCCCAAAAAGTCCCGGGCCGTTTTATATTCCCAGTCCGCCCCTGCTTAGAATAATACAACTCTGTGAAGTACTCACCTGTAGAGTTGATATTATATGCATACAGCACGTCCTGCTCCACCCCACCCTGGTTTCACTTGTTCTGGATCCCCTGTATGGTGATTGTTATCAATTGATATTATTACCAGTTTTTCTGGGTGGTTTGTTCCTCCCGGCTTCTCACTACTTTTCAATGCTGGGGATTTGTGGGAGGTCCCTCGGTATATGAAGGGCCGGGAGGAGCTTGTTTTCTACATGTCTGCAGTGCACGGCGCCTGAGGCGGAGGATTACCCACATGTTATTACTATTCTGGAGCAGGACGTGCTGTATGCGTATAATATCAACTCTACAGGTGAGTACTTCACAGAGTTGCATTTTTTCTCATGAATTGAATTTTTTTACTACCATAAGAGTATTTTCAACCCTTGAATCAAGGCACATGTATCTTATTTGTGTAAATAGATACATGCTTTCTCTTCTAAGCACAGCTATAAAAATAGCATGCAAAATAAAAAATAGAATGCGAAAATGCATAACCTCGCTAAAAACTATGCGGAAATTCAAATTCTCGCGGTGTTGAATCAGCTCTTATATCCTTCAAACTGCACCAAAACCCATGATTTTGACTATCCTGGGTTTTTGTCCTTGCCCCCAGGCAACCTGATGCGGGATGCCCCACTGTGTGAAACCCCCAGGTGACCCACTCCAACTCACCTTTCTCTGGTCCTATGGCACATGTGCGGTTTCCCGTCCAATCAGCGCACTGCACTGACAAAAACTCGTCTAGGCTCCTCTAAGCATTCAGCTCCAGGCGAGTCTAGCCGAGTGCGCTGGTGGCCGCATCCCTACTACAGTCTGACAGAGAGCATACCCACGCCGGCCATTCACAAATGTCTGGTGCGGACGCACATCCCTGGGAAAGTTACAGCAGAGACCAGTCGCTGCTCGCACATGCGTCGTTGGATCGGGGGGATGGTGAGTTTATTGGGTGACCTGGGGGGGTTTTACATAGTGGGGCATCCTGAATCTGGATGCCCCGGGGGGCTATGCCTGCCCTGGAGTCTCATAGAGTCCAGGGTGGGTTTTGGTTCACTTTAAATGAAAGATGTCAGCAGCTCATTATTCTAAGCATACAGTACGTCCTGCTCCAATATAATACTTACACGTGGGTAATCCTCTGCCAGAGGGCGCTGTTCACTGCAGACATGCAAAACAGGCTCCTCCCGGCCCTTCACATACCCAGGGACCTCCCACAAATCCCCAGATTTCTCTGAAGTGCTGACTGCGAAGACATGAAGTATCGACTCTCTCGCAGGTGAGCGGGGCTATTACAGCCTGCAGCCCTGCAGGACTATTTCCACCCGTCCTCTTCGATACAGATGTGCCTCCCAGCCTGGGCTGCGCTGGTCGGGTGAAGGTAGGCAGCACCTCGTGTGCTCATGGAGCTACGCTCCACCGCAATCCCCCACCATAGGGTAGGCGGTGTAGGCCGATGGTGAGCCTCCATTAGATGCCCCTCCCGCATTGTTGCCCGTGCCCCTCATAGCGATAATCCCTGGCTGCAGGTCCGCTTCTCCCTCGCTTCCTCCCGTAGCTCGGGGGAAAACAAAGGGGGGGGGGGTTATGTGTGGCAGTCCTAGTGTAAAGTAACACGTTAAGGCCTTTGATCTTTCATTTAAACTTGGGTGTCAGTGCCGCGCTCCTTGCTCCACATACGCCTTTTGGTTGCGCGCGTTTGTCCTTTAATTATATTAGTGTGCAGCCCGGGCGGCAGCATCATTCTCTAGTGTGAGAGCGATCTCCTTAATTACATTATGTATGTGTGTACTATCCACTACTGTCATTCACGTTGCGCTGGTTAGAGCTTCGCGCTCTTTGGGGGAGGCGGGGACTTGGCATGACGCGCCCCGTGTCACAGCCAGATCAGGCCCGCCCCTCGAGGTTCGCTTGGCGCCATTTTGACAGTCTTCGCGCGCGCACGTGGTTGCGATCCGCCTCCTCCCTTGGTCATGTAAGTGCCCTCCGGGCGGTATTTGTTCCTATGATTTTTTTATTCGGCTGCGCATGGCACTGACACCCCCCTCTTATCCCATTATGTCTTTCGGATGCCAGGACTTCGGTGGCTTCTCCCGGCCTGACATATACTATAGCGGGTCCACATAACAAATTCTGCCACTTTCTTAGCGGGTCTTGGGGTATCCAGGGTTGCCTATTGCGTAAATCCCTGCGGGCATACTGCTCAGATAATCACCATATGGAGGCATCTCAGAATTTTGTACCCGGGGTCCCTCGGGGACATGACCGGCTGTGTACAGTGTGTGGTCAGCCCCATGCTGATGCTGACAGAGCACGGGTCTGCGGACCGTGTGCTGAACAGGCACTGACCCTGCAATCAGGTTTGCCAGTGGCTGCACCTCCCTTCAATACTCCCGTCTCCCCGGACCTAAATCTCACTCGTGATGAGTCTCACTCGAGCGGGGATGACCAGCAAGTCATGCCGCGCAGGCTGCCTACGGCTGAGCAGGTGCTGTCTAGTTTGGCGGACACAGTGTGACACAGATGAACTACTTATTAAGATCTTTGAGGTTTTGTCTATCTCCCCTCCTGGAGAGGCTTCCAAGCCTAAGAAGGAGAGTTTCCACACAGCGCCGCCACGCTTGAAATTCCTGGAACAGGAGCATTTCCAGAATCTTATATCCCAAGAATGGGATTCGCCTTGTAAACTTAAAGGGGTCCCAGGGGTCTGGGATTGGAAGTACCCTTTCCCTCCTGATGTGGTTAACTTTTGGTCAGCACCTCTTGTGGTGGATGCACCGATTATAGGGGTTACTAACCCCCCCTTCATGACGGCTCCTTATTACCGTACCCTTCGGGATGCTGAGGACCGGCGCATTGACAGACTGGCTTCCCACGCCTTTTCGTGTGCAGGGACGGCTCTGCGCCCGGTCTGTGCCGCGGCCATCACTGCGGTGGCCGCCAGGACTCTCATCGGAAAAGTATTTGACCACCGACCTGAGGACCTCCCCTGGGGGGTATTTAATGCGCTCTCAGACTGCGATGTGTTTGTGAGGTTTATCCTCTCAGCGCTGGATGACACCATTAAGATGTGTGCTTGAACCTCTGCCCTTGTGGTAGCTATTCGCCGCCTGGTCTGGCTGCGACAGTGGGGTGCTGACGATGCTATGAAAAAGGCTCTCACTGCCCTACCCTTCAGAGGACAGCGTCTATTTGGGGCCCATTTGGACCTTTTTGGAAAAAAGGGTAAGGCACCCCTACGCAGAAGGCCGTCCCGGCCTCCTCGGGGCAGGGACACCCCCCCTCCCTACGTTAGTGTCAAACGCGAACCTGTGGTGTGCTTCCAATTGTTCGGTGTGGATTTCCACCACGGGGTGGGCAGGCAACACCCTGGGCCCTCTGGCAGTACTAAGTCCAAATCTGCCAAGACTCCCCTAGCATGAAGGGACGCCCTCGCCTTTCTGGGCGAGGGGACTGCTACAGCACCTGACTCCTATCTAGGAATGTATCTTCTCCTTCTGGTGGTTCCAGGAGGTAGTTCCCCTGGACACAGGATAGCATTTGCTGGGCGGTCCCTCTCTGAGGTTGTCAGGTGGCTTCTAGCCCCTGTTTTCCCCTCAGGAGTTGGTGCAGGCCGTACTCGGCCTGCAGGGTCTGGGCTTACTTGCAGGTTGCCCTTAACAGAATGGGGCGATGGCCTCTATGTTAACCTTTCCCTCGAAATGATGAGGCAGTCTGGGCCATGCTGGCCTATGGTAGGCCTGGCAATTCTACACTCACAGGTAGTCCCTATATGATATCTCTGTCTTGGGACACAGGCGCCCTGTGCAAGGGGGGCTTCCGGCCTCCTGTGGAGTTCTAGATCCTGTTAGTTCCCCCTGTGTCTTCTGGACACCAAGACCGTTACTAGTCAGTTTTTCAGGACCAACCCTGCGGATTGAGGGCTTGTTTTTGGCCTCTCTTCCGCTCCCAGGCTACTCGCCATGGCGCAAATGGGGGTGATGTCTCGGAAATGCCTGTGGGCCGTCCGCACTAGGACCTACCGGGTCGTCTTTCATTACTCCCCAATCCCTACGTCAGGTCGAGTGGGTTACTGGATGGGTGCTCAGTCACCTCAATCCCTCATGGTCCCTTATCCGCTATCTCCATTCCTTGGATTCGGTTCAAGCTTGAGCCTTCTTCCTTGGCAACAAGTGGACTCCTGGTTACGGGGGCTCTGTCCCCCTTTGCTGACATCTTACTTTCACCAGGCAGGATTGCAGCTGGTGGGTGGCGTATCAGATGATGTCCCTTATATACCGAGCCCTTGGGCTCTTCGGCACAGTAGGTTATTGATCCTACATGGGGTTCCAGCACCCCTGGAGCTAGGTCTGTGCTCATTCCCCCTTGGTACGGTGGTTCCTCTTGAGCTGATTATATTCAAGGACCCTGTCAGGGGGCACCCCCTTCTTTGCTTGCATCTTCCTGTGAATGGTCACCTTGGGTACCAAGTCTCGCAGGTTGGCGGGGGGGGATTTCTTCCATAAACCCCCCGTGGTTCCTAGGTAGGGTCCCTTAGAGGGTCCCACTTACCTACTGGCTTTGTTAAAACAATGAGCCGTCAGTTGACTCTATACTGCTGGACTTCTCCTCCTTAGGACCTGTCTATTGGGGGACTCTTGGCCTGTTGGAAGACAATGGCCGTTTTATTATTGGACTGGAGCTTGAAGCAGGATGATTCCTCTGGAAGGTTCCTGATCTTGATCTGGGTGGGGGTCTACGTCCCCTGCTCCTCAGTGGTATTTGCTCCAATGGATGTCTTTCAGTGGCAGGTTGTGCTATCCTGGTGTCCCTCTGAGAGCCAACCAGGGTGGCTCTGTTGGGTCTTGCATATATCACAGGGGCTCTGGCTTTGTTTTTACTGTCCCTGAATATTCTGACTCTGGTCATGGGGGCTTAGTAAAATTATGTATAGACTTTCTATTTGATATGTCTCCTCTTCATTCACCCTGCTATGTGGGGTTCTGCGCACAGTCGTGCTGATAAAGAGACCCGTGAGTTTGATGGCCCCTGGGTGGCCTAGTGAACTGTGGTTCGCAGATGCTTCTGCTAAGGTCAGCTGACCTGTACGCTCTCTCAGGAGTGCGGTTCTGCCCTTGTCAGGCTCCTTCTTATGTCGTCCCAATCTACAGACTCTAGTCTGGGGCTTGACAGCTGATTCATTCACCCCTTGGAGACGGGCTTATCTTTTGGGTGACTTGGTATATGGGGGGCTAGGAGCAAGCTTTTTTGGCTTCCTCTTCCTTCGTCCATTGTGGGTTATGGTGTACCCATATTGATTGGCATGAGTCTTGGTCTCTCTGTTGGACGGTCTCGGTTCCCGGGGTTCTAGAGTTGTTACAGCATAGGTTGGGGTTGGCTCCCCATCTAGGTACTCTGAAGGTTCAGGTTCTGTCCTGTCTGCCTTCCTGTAGAAGTCTGGTTCAGTCTTCCTTGTTAGGAATTCTCTTGGGGATTGCTCAGGGGCATCTCCCAAGTAGTTCTATGGTCCCTGTTGGGATCAATTTTCATTCTGTTTGCCCTGCGGATTGTTCCCTTGGGACTTATTCTGGATGCTGTCTGAGCTGTTTTGTAGTTCAAGTTGCCCCTCCGGGGGCTGTTGCTTCAGTCAGACGTGTGCCTGAGAAGGTGGCTCTGATTACTTAGCCCTCGTTCATTATATATATATATATATATATATATATATATATATATATATATATATATATGTATATGTATATACACACCATGATGTGGTGGTATTCCGCCTTACGCCGGACCCTTTTGTCCAAGGTGGTGTTTTATGATCATTATTTAAGTCCTTTTAGTCTGCCTATGGGCCTTATTCTTAGTAATGCTGAAGTAACATTCCCTCAACAGGTGTTGAACTTTTCCTGGTTGTTTCTTGTCCCTTAGGGGGACTGATGCCCTTTGGGGTCTGCGGGCGCCTCCATATGTATGCGCCTGATCTCGTTTGCTTCCAGGGCCTATGCGCCCTTTGGACTGATCTTACTTGGATGGTTTGCCTTCTTGGTCCTGAGTAAAGATTTCGGCTTCTTGCTGATCCTTGTTAGTGAAGGGGTCAGTATCCCCGCCTGTCTGGCGGGAGATCAGTTTTCATTCCCCCGTTGGGGAGAGTTCTAAGTTTTACCGCGGCTTCTGTTGCCTTTGGGTTGGTTAGGCCGTTACACTGACCTATTCCTTTAAGGGGGAAGAATCTCCCCCTCTCTCTCTTTTTATTCCATTCTATTGGTGTTTGGGTACCGTTGGCCCTTCAGCACCAGGTTTCTGTTGAATAAGTTGCTAGACCGCTGCTTGTTCCTGTTCATACCTTTTCAAAGGTTTTGTTATTGACGGATTGACGTTAGAGCCTTTGCTCATGTCGTACTTGGTAGCAAAGTTTTGCAGGTGACAGCGCCTTTACTGTCTGCTGTGCCTTTTTTGTTGGGGATCCCACCCTACTTTATGGACACTGCTATTGGATGTCCCACGTGTAAGTATTATATTGGAGCAGGACGTACGGTATGCTTAGAATAATACAATTCTGTGAAATACTCACCTGTAGAATTGGTATTATACGCATACAGTACGTCCTGCTCCACCCCAACCTGGCTTTACATTTTCTGGATCCCCTGTATGGTGATTGTTATCATTACTATTGTTACCAGTTGGTGGTTGGTTTCTCCCGGCTTCTTTTCTCACTGCTTTTCAATACTGGGGATTTGTGGGAGGTCCCTGGGTGTATGAAGGGCCGGGAGGAGCCTGTTTTTGCATGTCTGCAGTGAACAGCGCCCTCTGGTGGAGGATTAGCCACGTGTAAGTATTATATTGGAGCAGGACGTACTGTATACGTATAATACCAATTCTACAGGTGAGTATTTCACAGAATTGGGGCAGTTGTGGCTTAGAGGTAAGGGAGCAGACTTGTGACCGGAGGGTGACAGGTTTGAATCCTGGAATTTTGTAAAGAACCAGCACTCCAATGAAAGGTAAAAGTAAATGAGCTTATATTTGTAATCCAAACACCATAAATCGTGCAAAACAAGGATTGGTTTCTGGTCGACGTTTCGGGGTGCACTGTGGCCCCCTTCCTCAGGACCAACCACATACAACTAGAACAGGCAGTGAACAGCCATTATATACAAAAAGGGGGGCCTACTGGCCCATAACCATTCAAAAATTCGCGCCTGACGTCATCAATGACGTCACCGGCGCTCGGAAATTAGCATATCAATAAGAATGTAAATTAATGCTGTAAATGACAATAGAGGGGCCCCTTGAGGTCCCGGCTTACCTCTGCTAGGCGCCCCTGCCAATAGAATCTGCAGGGCACCGCCGCTATTGTCAGCAGGGGGTTGCCAAGCAACCCCATGCTGTCCCCCAATCAGGGAAGGTCAGGCATGATGTCACAGGTCCCGGGAAATCTGCCCGGTAACCGATGACGCTGCCCAGGAGCCAAATGATTGGCTCTTGGGTGTAGCAGAGCTAGCACTCTATCTCCAGCAAAAGCTTTGCTGGAGGCAGAGCATCAGCTTCTGCACCCGACCCCAGTGCGACGGTATCTTAAAGAAGAACGCAACTGCAGGATATTTAAGAAGATTATACATGAAAAACCTATAATACCTATAGAAAAAAGGTTAGTTCAATTCTAGATGAACTAACCTTTTTTCTCCCCAATTCCAGATGAACTGACCTTTTTCCTCCCATTTCCAGATGAACTAACCTTTTCCCTCCCCCCCTTTTCAGATTAATTAACCTTTCCCCCTATTTTTAGGACTGGCTGTATATACCCCAATTCTCCAGTCCAAGCAAATTATTGGTGTTCCATTTCCATCCCTAAGGGCCTTTCTCCTTATGTAGGATAAGTTTTTCACATTATTATTTTTCATATTTTTTATTTCCAAATGTTGTATGGTTATTTTTGTATTATAGGTTTTTCATGTATAATCTTCTTAAATATCCTGCAGTTGCGTTCTTCTTTAAGATACCGTCGCACTGGGGTCGGGTGCAGAAGCTGATGCTCTGCCTCCAGCAAAGCTTTTGCTGGAGATAGAGTGCTAGCTCTGCTACACCCGAGAGCCAATCATTTGGCTCCTGGGCAGCGTCATCGGTTACCGGGCAGATTTCCCGGGACCTGTGACATCACGCCTGACCTTCCCTGATTGGGGGACAGCATGGGGTTGCTTGGCAACCCCCTGCTGACAATAGCGGCGGTGCCCTGCAGATTCTATTGGCAGGGGCGCCTAGCAGAGGTAAGCCGGGACCTCAAGGGGCCCCTCTATTGTCATTTACAGCATTAATTTACATTCTTATTGATATGCTAATTTCCGAGCGCCGGTGACGTCATTGATGACGTCAGGCGCGAATTTTTGAATGGTTATGGGCCAGTAGGCCCCCTTTTTGTATATAATGGCTGTTCACTGCCTGTTCTGGTTGTATGTGGTTGGTCCTGAGGAAGGGGGCCACAGTGCACCCCGAAACGTCGACCAGAAACCAATCCTTGTTTTGCACGATTTATGGTGTTTGGATTACAAATATAAGCTCATTTACTTTTACCTTTACATTGGAGTGCTGGTTCTTTACAAAATTCTTGGACTTTGGCGGTGTCTCCGCGGACCGCGCACCCACCCGACATGGGATACATATGAGTAAGAGTGCGACAGCCACTAGAAAATTTAGGTTTGAATCCTGGTCCTGGGACATGACTGAAGTGCTCTTGAGCAAGGCACCTAACCCCCCAACTGCTCCCCGGGCGCCGTAATTAGGGCAGCCCACCGCTCCGGGCATGTGTACACTCCCTGCACGGATGGGTTAAATATGGAGGAAGAATTCCTATGTGTGCGCAAGCATACAATGGCCATCTATGCATTAAAAATTAATTTAAAAAAAAAAAAAATTGTATTTTCATGTAACTGTTTTTTCCAGGCAGTCCTAGAGATTTCTACATGGTCGTTGCTGACTCTCCTGGCATTTATGATCTCTATTGGAAGCTTTTTCTTGATTTCATATGCTACCACTTGTCATTCAGCATACTTTTCTAACATGTCTCAATTTCAATTTCTGGGTATGTCATGTAATATTATTCCTAATTCTAAATTGTTTTCTTGTTCTAACTGTGATTTGGCATTTTTTGTATCTGGTGCACAGGCAGGGCTGTATTTACCATTAGGCAACCCTAGGCACGTGCCTAGGGTGGCAACATACAAGGAGGGGGGTGCTGCCCTTACTACTGTAGGAAGGAAAAGATTACAACTCTCATATCCTGAACATTAATGCCTCCTAACAAGCACCCGCCCAGCCACAGAAGGATGCAGAGTGTATTTGTGTGAAGAGGGGGTGCAATGGGTTGAACACAGGCCACATCATCTCCTCCTCCTCCACTGCTTTGGTCATGTGACTCCTGTATGTCAGAATGCAGTAAAAAATGGAACATGCTTCCTTGCTTCAATGCATTTTCCCCTTTGTGTCCTCTCCCTCCTCCACACACATACTCTGCACCTAGCCCATTGCATGCCTCCCAACTTTTCCTGGTTTGTAAATTATGCCACACCCCCTCAGTGAGGGATGGATAGGAGATGGATATGACAGTTACAACAACAGAAACACTTTGAATAGGCAATTGAATCATTTATTGATGCAGATCTGCATGTTACACCTCAAAGAGGGACAAATGAAAACAAGGAGAGACAGGGGGACATGGACTCAAAGGAGGGACAGTCTCTCCAAATCAGGGACACTTTTTTTTATATGGACCGTGACTTAAAAAAAAGGGGGCACAAACCCTTAAAGTGCCTAGGGCACCATGAACACCAAATACGGCCCTATGCACAGGGGGCATAAACCTGACCAAAGGAAACGTTTAAGAGTAAATATAATGCCACTGTATAGCAGATGTGTGTACAGTCTCAGTATCAATGTGTTAAGCAAAGGCTTTGGTAAAAAAAAATATAAACACAGGCTGTTGTAGGGCACTGGGTGACTAGATAAACTCCCTTTCTGGGAGCCTGCTCTGTGTGCATGTTCATCCATTCAAATAGGCGGACAGGCCCATCCATATAGCAGGGGAAAACATTCTATGAAGCCGCTCCAATGTGTATTTTGATAGAACAAAGCAAAGAATAAGGTAGAAACATAAGTAAATGTATGAGGGATACATTTGTACGATGTTTGCATTGCATTTATTTTTAAAGCAGACCTTCAGCAGCATCATTTAATGAAAAGCCCAAACCCTTAAAAAACTATTCTTTAGCATCTAAAATGAACATATCTTACATTTTTAGTCACTTCTCATTCTTCCCCCTTGGGCTGCAACTCTGTTCAGGACTCTAGGATACAGGCGCCACCATCTTGGCTCAGTAGCATCACATACAGAGGCGAGGAGAGGGAGCAAATGCACAGGGGGTGGGTTATAGCTGTGCTTTGCACAGACAGAGCAGAGCTGGGGTCAGGAAAAGGTCAGCAATCCCAGAATGCACAGTAGTACAGTCAGAAGACACTTTCTGTTTGTAGGCAACCTGAGATGCCATGGGCCGCCATCTTGGATGTTTAAAGGCTCAGAAAATGCAGTCGATGCATGTAGGATGATTTGTATTGAGGGCAATCTGTATGTATAGTGTGGGAGAAACATATTCAGAGTGAAGGTCCGGTTTAAGCATATCTTTAAATCTATTTTTTTTACAACTTTCTTTTTAAGATGCCTTTGTGATGGTCATTAGCGATGGGTATAGCTGGCTCATTTTCTTGTTTGGGGCAGTCTTGAACATCATTCCTTTGCTTGTATGTCGATTCTGGTCACTGCTGTCCAGTCCAAGTCCAATCAAACAGGTATGTTATCCCATGTTCAAGTAAATAAACGGTAATGCATGCAGGGCCTTTTTTTTTTTGCTTTCAGGCTGACCTAGAATGGGAGGCAACGCCATGCACAGAGTGAGGGAACCGCTGTGCGGCCGCCACCTGAAGCGTCAGTAACATCTCTGGATTCCATCGCTATCTCCTCAGAATAATAGGCACCCTGTGTATGGATTCCCCTGCTTCACTTGCTTCATGAGTGACTCCCCCAGCCCCAAATAAATTAAATGGAAGAATTGGCTAAGCTGATTAGTGTGCCAGCGTACAAGTTTCTGCAACGTATGTCCTTTACATGCTGAAACTGTGAAACCAAGGGGTTTATTCATCAAGCTATAGCGCCAGGAAATGACTGGCAGCGTCAGGTAACAACAGGTAGCGCAACTCTATTTGGAGTGGACGTGAGAAGACACACCTCCCTCCCTATGTGGAGCACCAAAAAATGTGTATGCAAGAATATATCCTCAAAAATATTTCATTTTATTAATGCGTAGCTAATCATAAAAACATATAAAGACAAATATACAACACAAGACATGTTAAAAACAAGGCAAATCCCCCTTCATATCATCAACAATAAATACAAACACCATTACTGATGGTGACCATGATATAAAAAATGTGTGTGCTGTTTACCCACCGTATGAATTAAGTGAGTATATTAATAATAATATTGTTTATTTTTATGGGTCTGTATATATCTGTATATATATATATATATATATATATATATATATATATATATATACACACCCCCACAGGTATTTGTGCTGGCACAAAAAAAAAGCACAAACATGGGCCCCTTTAAATAAATAAATAAATAAATAAGACCACCTGTACACTGAGCAACAAACAATAAATAAATGATTAAAATGTGAAAAAACTATCCAAAAAAATGAATCGTGATAGAATTTAAATATAATACATAACTATACTATAATTTATAATATTAAACCAATGTTAGTACATAATTTCATACAGTGTAGTCCCTATTAATGCATAAATAACCACTATATAAAGTGCCAAGTGCTAACCTATCCTCTATCTAACCCCACGTCAATTCCCCAACACAATATAACAGGTGGTCATGTGATAACAATTAACACAATAAGAACTGTGCCAGCTTAATCATGTGTGGCATTCCCCCCCCCCCCATTAGTATAGGCTGTGTGGCATCCCTCTCTCCCCTCATAGGCTGTGTGGCATCCCCTCTCCCCCCATTTGTATAGGCTGTGTGGCATCCCCTCTCCCCCCATTTGTATAGGCTGTGTGGCATCCCCCTCTCCCCCATAGGCTGTGTGGCATCCCCCTCTCCCCCCATAGGCTGTGTGGCATTCCCCCTCCCCCCATTAGTATAGGCTGTGTGGCATCCCCCTCTCCCCCCATAGGCTGTGTGGCATTCCCCCTCCCCCCCATTAGTATAGGCTGTGTGGCATCCCCCTCTCCCCCCATAGGCTGTGGGGCATCCCCTCTCCCCCCATTTGTATAGGCTGTGTGGCATCCCCCTCTCCCCCCATAGGCTGTGTGGCATCCCCCTCTCCCCCCATAGGCTGTGTGGCATCCCCCTCTCCCCCCATAGGCTGTGTGGCATCCCCCCTCCCCCCAATTCCCATAGGCTGTGTGGCACCCCCCTTTCCCACCAGTCGGCTTAAGTAAAAAAAAAAAAAGTTAAACTCACCTCTCCACTGACACCGCTCCGCTGAATGGTCGGCTCCGTGAATGGGGTGGGCGTGGCCTGCGCCGCGTCAGCGTCGGCACAGGCCACGCCCACCCCATTCACGGAGCTGGCCTTAAGAAGCAGCGGCGGGCTGTGTCCCGACTCCGCCGCTGCGATCGCTGTCTTTTACAGGCAGCGATGACAGCGGCGGGGCCAGAGACTTGGTGCAGGCCGCGCCCACCCGCTGCCCTGACCTGGGTGCTCGCATGTGCCCCAGGCGGAAGAAGCAGCAGATGGAGGAGCGGCGGGGGCACTGTCTCTGGCCCTGCCGCTGTCATCGCTGCCAGTAAAACAGCGACAGCGATCGCAGCGGCGGGGCCGGGACCGAGCCCCCGCCGCTCCTCTGGGCTCCTGCAGTGTGACAGGCAACGCGGGAGCGCCGGGAACGGGTGAGTTTTTTTTTTTTTTTTTTTTTTACATTCGCCCGATAAGGCGCACGGACATTTTTCCCCCACTTTTGGGGAAAAATAAGTGCGTCTTATAGGGCGAAAAATATAGTAAATAAGTCCAAAGAGCTAGAACCATCCAAAAGTATAGTTTGATTAAAATGTAGGGTTCCTGCATTTATACTGGATGGTTTATGGATCCAAAGAATGGCTGTAGGAAGTGAAAAAATAAAATAAAATGCTCCATTACTCGTCTATGGACTAAAAACTCTTTGTTGCAGCCACCAAAGGAGAAGAGCAATGTAAAACTGATATCAGTGCAGAAAAAGCAATATAGACGACGGTCCAGTTTCGCATTTTCCTACACAGAGGGCTTTGAAAAATTTGTCGCCGAGACAGGAGAGTTGAAAGGAAAGCTGAAGACAAATAAAAGACAAATCACATTGACTATATGATCAAGTTTACACGACAGTGCCCCTTTTTGTTGCTTTGTAGTAACTTGATGAGCATCTTTGTAGTAAATTGTAGATTTGTAGATTTTTTGTTGTATTTTCTGCTTTTGAGTCGTATTTACTGCTTTTGAAGGTCTAAGCCAGACATGGGCATTGTACGGCCCTCAGGCCACATACGGCCCTTTGATTGGCTCTGACCGGCCCGGCGTCCAGGTAAGGTGCGCATTTGCCTGTACTGTGTAGCATGTGTCAGTTGCTGCGGAGCCCCCACAGATCAGGATGCCCCACTGTGTGAAACCCTTGTTACTTAGTAGCAACTTGACAAATGGTGGACTCCCCCCATGAAGTAGAAATTAACCCAGAGCAGCCACTGGTCTTCCACCTGGGCATCCCAGATTTATGTGAGGGAATCCACAATTTTTCACACTGCTACTGAGTAAAATGTGTGAGCAGCGCTGTGTTACATTAATAATAATGTAAAGGAGGGGGGTTATTCCATCCTAACCTGATTTGGCCATGATGTTTAAAGCAGACCAAAACCCATGTAACCCAGCCCATTGGAGTGTGAAGGAATCCAGGGCTGGGTTACAGGCATCATGTCTCTGGTGCATCCCAGTTTGGGATGCCCTGCTGTGTGAGACCTCACTGGACACACAAAATGTGGTTTATTTAATAAATTACATTTTTTTTGTAATGCAACCTTTTTCATTGTTTAACTATAACATATACTCGTACCAGCTTGTCAAAACAATGCTATTTACTGCTTTTTATAAAGAAATACAATTATATTATGCAGAATTGAGTTCAGCCTTTGGGTCCGGCCCGCCACAATATTTTTAGTTTCTCATGTGGCCCATGGAAAAAATAATTGCCCATCCCTGGTCTAAGCTGTAAATTACACTGTACCCCCATTAAATTCTAATTCTTGTAAAAGACAAAGAAAAAAATAATTTACATTATAACCATCCTAATGTCATTACACAAATACAATTGGTTCAAATATGTGCTTAATTCAGGTGATTTTTCAATAACATGCTAATATGTTTCTACAACAGTGCTTCATACCCCTTGAACTTTTACATATGTTGAAACATTAAAGTCACAAACTGTATTTTATTGAGATTGTATGTGATAGAGCAGGGGTGCACAAACTTTTTGGTTTAGGGTCCACATTGTCGTATTGTTCCACGGGCCACAAAAAAATGTAAGCTGTGAATGCCTTTATGTATATGCAAAGGTGGCAGGAAGAGATGGGGGTGAAATTAAGTGGAAGAGGTAAGGTTACCAGAGGTGGGTAGAAGTGAGGAGTGGGAAAGGTAAGTCAGGGAGAGGTAATTTCAGCAGATGTTAAGTGGAGGTGAGGTGGGTAGAGGTAGGCAGAGGTGAGTCAAGGTGAGGTGGGTAAGAGAAGCAATGGAGAGAGGTGAGGTAGGTAGAGGGAATATAGAAATAGGTGGGGTGGGAAGGAGTAGGCAGAGGTAAGCCAGGGAGAGGAGAATTAAGCAGAGGTGAGGTGGGCAGAGCTGAGTCAGGAAGAGTTGAGCAGAGGTGAGATAGTAAGTGAGGTGGTAAGAGGTGAATAGAGATAGGTGGAGGTGAGCAGCGGTAAGATGGGTCAAGGAGGAAAGAGGTGAGTAGAGGTAGGCAGAGGTAAAATGAACACAGGTAAGGAGGAAAAAGGTAGGCAAAGGTCAGGTGGGCAGAGGTGAGCTGGGATAAGTATACTTTGGGCATCTCCAGACATAACCAGCACAAACACTCCAGTAGCACATGTCTGTCACCTGCCTCTGCAAAGTTTATCGGTAACTTACTTCCTGCTTCGGAAGTTAGACACACACTGTCTAATGGTCAGCCGCTTGCACTGCAAGGAAAGCTTTGCTTGCTCCTTAGGGATGCTTGGGGCCGCAAGTGAGGGCAGCGTGGGTTAAATGCAGGCCCCAGGCCACAAGTTGCGCATCCATGTGATGTTACAACATAAAGTAGCAAGTATTTATGAAGTGATACCTGCTTTTTCAAATAAAAAAAATATATATAAAAAACTGAGATGTGTGTCTGAGATGTGTGTATTTATCCCCTTGATATCACTAAATAAAATCCAGTGTGACCAACTGCCTTTAGAATTCACCTAATTAGTAAAAAGAGTACATGCATCTGCTATGTATTGTAACTACTGCTATTGTGTGAGGGCTTAGAGGTTTGTTAGAGAACATTAGTAAACATACAGCATCATTAACACCAAGTAACATAGCAGACAGCTCAAGGATAATGTTGTTGTGAAGTGTATTACAGAGTCAGGTTTTTTTTAAAAAAAGCTCAAGCTTTAAACATGTCATGGAACACTGTTTAATCCATTATCTGTCAATCAAAGAAGTATGGCACAACTGAAAACCTACCAAGACATGGCCACCCACCTAAACTGGCAGCCCAGTCGAGGAGAGCACTAATTAGAGAAGCAACCAAGAAGGCCTCTCTAGAGAACCTGCAAAGATCCAAGGTGCAAATATCTGTCCACAGGTCAAATATTAGATGTGTACTGTACAAATCTGGCCTTTATGGAGGAGTGGCAAGAAGAAAGGCATTTTTTAAAGCATGCCATACAAAGTCCCATTTGCATCTTGCCTCAAGCTATGCAGGGGGCATCCCAAGCACGTGGAAGAAGATGGTTTGGTCAGATGGGACCAAATTTGTTTTTGTATACATTTTTTGCACATTTGGGTTGCGCTGCAAACTTGCGATATGGGCCATGCGAAGCCTGTGTCATGTCATTCAAGTGTCCCTATGGAAATTCCTGGTGTCTCCACATTTCAAATGTGCTGTCATCCCACCAAAGATAAAAAAAAACAGGGATGCAACAGACTCTGCATGCCTGTTATCCCCTTTTTACAGCACCCCTGCAGGCGCATGTGTGTTTGCAGTGTTAAATATACTGCAATTCTGCTGCTCCCAGACGGTGCTAGGGGGCGCTAATGCATAGTGCTATCCAAGCCCTGTGTACCGCTCATCACCTGGCCAGGAGAGCTGGCTATCTTTTGTTACATTAGGCTCCCTATTGCTCCCCTCTTGCAATTAGTGATATAAGCTATTTAAGAGGGCTTAACCCCATGCACCCACATGTGGAATAGCAGGCAGATTCTATGCTGAACTGCATGGGAGTGGCCATCTTGACACAATTCTGACAGCCTTTCTTTTGAAAAGTCAAAATTACCCTAAATCTAGCCAGAAGTAAAACATCAGCTGTAATAACTCAGAAAGCTCATAAAATATTTTTTCAACTGTGGTGTAAAAATGTATGGGAAAGTGCTGAATGGTGTATATTTCTCCCTTGCTTTGCTCAATCAGGCACAATCCATGCGGGTTTACAGGATCCCAGTCCACATTGCCAGTCCTCTACGGGTTTTTCCCCTAATCCCAGTTCTCACACAGGTGATGAGGCTAATTGCGGGGGAGCCTAAATAAAAGGAGCCAATGAGGCTTTCAGTTTGCTGGTGAGGATGAGGAGCCCAGGCCTTACTGCTCACAGATATTGACAGAACTGAATGCAGCCGAAGGACTTTGTGTCACCCGAACCTGGGACTTGTGGATTAACAGCCTGGACTTGTATGCCCTGAAAGCGGACCTGTTACAACAAGGACTTGCAGTTTGCTGTATTATCCTACCCTGGAATTTACCAGAGCTGGTGAGGTAACCACTTGATATTCTGCACTGTAGGCTGCAATGAAATTTTGGATGTTTACATTTATTTTCAATAAATTGCTTTTGATTTGAAGAAGAACTGTTGTCTGGGTCATTGTAGTTTGCCCCAGATCCTGACACAACATTGTAAAGGACTGTTGCAAAGCTCTGCAACAGCATAGGGCATTGGTTTATATTGATACATAGTTACATGTATCCCCTTTAGCAGCCGTTGATTCAGTTTGAGTGTGTGTAACATGACAGACATCTCTCTGTTTGGTGTGGGCTGCTCATTGCTAAATTCCAAACTGCATTGTGTAAGCAGCTCCCATGTAAATCTAGGAGTGCAGCTATTCCACAACATCTGCATGGGGTTAAACGGGACCAACACCCTTACAAGAAACAGTGCTCCTATGCATCCCTCCCCAGGGCCATTCAGAGCCCCCCACAGGGCAGAATAGGCTATGCTTTGCAGGAAGCCTCGGTGCGTACTAGCTGGGAAATGTGGTTGTGGGTAGCAAAACAGTGATTGCCTGGCAATGATGGACTGGACCACAGAGATTGGGTCAATTGTAAGCCAAAGGTCATGGGCATATAGCAGGCTGTGATGGTGGTTGAAGTCTTTAGCAAGGAGTTGTGGACCGACAGGACGCGACTATATATGATCCTAAGAAGATCTTCCCCTGCCATCTTGGTGCCTCAGCTTCCTAATATATAGGCATTTGCCGTTGTCCGCAAACTGTGCGCAGAGATGCCAACCTGACCCATTGCTGCAGAGTTATTTTTCTCCAGTCCTTCACTTAGCACTGCCCATGTTCCTGAGCACACCTGGAATTAGCTAATTAATGGGGTTAATTAGGATTTTAATTATCCAGGTGTGTTGAGGTTGATGGTCATTGTGAAGTGTAGTACTGGAGAAAAGTCACCCTACAGAAATGGCTCAGGTTGGCGAAAGGAGCCGAATGGAGCTGATCTCACCACTGGCCGCTTCCCCTGATAGCTTTGAGCGTGCCCACGTTGCCCATTGAGAAAGGCCTGGCGCGCGTACGCACATAGCTAGAGTTACACTGTGACATGGTGAGGGCTCGGGAAGAGGTAAGGATATTGGGTGCTGTGGGGGGCATCCCAATCTAGGATGCCCTAGGAAGTTGGACTTGGACTGCCCTGGAGTATTTTGGATTTCTCTTTAATGATTGACTGTTTAGATACAGAGCTCAGCGATAGCGACTACATTCTCAGTTTCCCTTTAGATGTGGGCACACTCTTTACAAGGACGCCCTGATTTTGAAAAAGGGTGCAGAGGAGAACCACTAAACTGATAAGAAATGAAGGATCTTAGTTATGAAGAAAGTTGACGAGAATTAAATCTGTTTAGTCTTGAGAGGAGACCTCTGACGGGGGACATGATTAACTTGTGTAAATATATAACGGGCAATACAAAAATATGGGAAAAAATATTTCAACTAAAATCCGCTCTAAAGACAAGTGTGCACTCCCTCTGTCTGGGGGAAAAAAGATTCAATGTCTGGGGACAACAATAATTTTTTACCATAAGAACTATAAATCTGTGGAATAGCCTCCCACAGAAGCTTGTTATAGCATCAACAGCTAACAGCTTCTAAAAAGGATTAGATGTTTTTCTAGCAGAAAGTAAGTTACTATTAGCTGTTATACTATTAGCAGATTTAAGCTGTTATTACCTGTGCCCTAGACTGAGGAATGCCAGCGGTCAGTCCTTGGATATTTTAGACTCCAGGGCAGAGCCACACTGTTTTTTGTTCTGCTTTAACCCATTGCCTGTGTGACTAGGGATGAGCGAACCGGTTCGGATGGACCGGAATTCGCTCCGAATTTCAGGGAAAATTCGATTCGGCACGAACCCGAATTTTTTTGGGTTCGTGCCGATCGAATTTTCCCTGAAATAAAAAAAAAAAAAATGCCGGCATGGTGGGAGCGGGCAGGCCGGCTACGCTGTCAGTGGGCGGCATTTTTTTAAAAAGCAGCTCTCGGCTGTCATCAGAGGACGCGTCATCAGAGGGCGCCTGAGAGCGGCGCCGGCCTCCACGCTCCGACCATGCAGGTAAGTGTTTGCTTTTTAAACAAATGCCGGCATGGTGGGAGCGGGCAGGCCGGCTGCGCTGACAGCGTAGCCGGCCTGCCCGCTCCCACCATGCCGACATTTTTTTTTTTTCAGATGAGCGATTCGTGAAAGTTCGATTCAGATGAACCAGAATTTCTTGGGGAGATTCGGCGAATCGCCCGAATCGAACTTTCAAGAAGTTCGCTCATCTCTATGTGTGACCAAACTAGTAATTAATGTGTGTGTGTGTATATATATATATATAATCTTGGCTGACCCCTCTGATCTGTATAACTTCCCCCCTCTCCTGCTTGCCATAAAACCCCCCTACATGCACACAGGGTCGGCTGGAATGACTTTCTTCCCTCATAAAAATCTGCAGCATAAACAAAGTGTTATCAGAGCCGCTCAAGCATAGAAGCAGAGACAAGAGGCTCGATTCAGAGAGACACAAAAAAACTTTCGCTTTGGTGCCGACGTCGTAAGATTTTCAAAATTTCCCGCTCTCGCATGAACGTTCGATCGATTCTATGCATGCTTCGTAAACCTTCCGTAGCGCGTCCGTGTGCTCGTATGCCAGAGTACGCAGACGAGGCTGTCATTTTCCATCGAAAATGTTCAGATTCATTTTTCACAACTACCAACGTAGCCTTTCGTTTTTGCCCTTTTCCCATCGTATCCTCACACGAATCCTATCATTTTCCCGCTACATCCTGCTTCATTTTTTCCTAAAATATCTGGCCAGACGAAATTCTTACGATATTGCGCCTGCGCACTACAAACTTCTCTCATTAAAGTGCTCGCCTACATAATTTCACTTCCATCACTAAACTCACCCTAACCACTTCGCGCTATCCTGCCTTTTCCCTTGAGGTCCCTTAAAGCTCACCCTAACCACTTCGCGCTATCCTGCCTTTTCCTTTGAGGTCCCTTAAAGCTCACCCTAACCACTTCGCGCTATCCTGCCTTTTCCCTTGAGGTCCCTTAAAGCTCACCCTAACCACTTCGCGCTATCCTGCCTTTTCCCTTGAGGTCCCTTAAAGCTCACCCTAACCACTTCGCGCTATCCTGCCTTTTCCCTTGAGGTCCCTTAAAGCTCACCCTAACCACTTCGCGCTATCCTGCCTTTTCCCTTGAGGTCCCTTAAAACTCACCCTAACCACTTCGCGCTATCCTGCCTTTTCCCTTGAGGTCCCTAAAACTTACCCAAATCACTTAGCGCCTTGTTTCTTCTTCCATTTTAGGTCCCTAAAACTTACCCAAATCACTTAGCGCCTTGTTTCTTCTTCCATTTTCACACCCTAAAACTTACCCAAATCACTTAGCGCCTTGTTTCTTCTTCCATTTTCACACCCTAAAACTTACCCAAATCACTTAGCGCCTTGTTTCTTCTTCCATTTTCACACCCTAAAACTTACCCAAATCACTTAGCGCCTTGTTTCTTCTTCCATTTTAGGTCCCTAAAACTTACCCAAATCACATAGCGCCTTGTTTCTTCTTCCATTTTCACACCCTAAAACTTACCCAAATCACTTAGCGCCTTGTTTCTTCTTCCATTTTCACACCCTAAAACTTACCCAAATCACTTAGCGCCTTGTTTCTTCTTCCATTTTAGGTCCCTAAAACTTACCCAAATCACATAGCGCCTTGTTTCTTCTTCCATTTTCACACCCTAAAACTTACCCAAATCACTTAGCGCCTTGTTTCTTCTTCCATTTTAGGTCCCTAAAACTTACCCAAATCACTTAGCGCCTTGTTTCTTCTTCCATTTTAGGTCCCTAAAACTTACCCAAATCACATAGCGCCTTGTTTCTTCTTCCATTTTCACACCCTAAAACTTACCCAAATCACTTAGCGCCTTGTTTCTTCTTCCATTTTAGGTCCCTAAAACTTACCCAAATCACATAGCGCCTTGTTTCTTCTTCCATTTTCACACCCTAAAACTTACCCAAATCACTTCACGGACATCACAATCTTGATTTTCAAATATGTCATTGGCCCCTTGTTTTTGTTAAATGTATGTGTGCAAATAAATGGGACAACATGTTTTTTTTTTTTTTTTGTATTTATTGGTCAATTGCCATTTGTTGTAAAAATTTTTGGCCCAACTTTGGCCCTAAAAAATTAAAAACTATATACAAATTGTTTGTTGGTTATTAAAAATATATACACTAATTTTTTATAAAAAACTTTAAAAACTATATACAATAAAAACTTTTTTTTAAAAAATAAAACTATATACAAAAAACTTTGGTGTTTAACCAATAAAACTATCTACAAATAAAACTATTTACAAATCTACAGGGCCAGGAACCAGGACACTAGTCTTCCTCTTCTGTTGTCCCCAACGTGTCCCGCATCGCCTGCAGATCGGCCACCAACTCAAGGACCCTCCGATTCATATCAGCAAGTCGCTGTCTTGTGGTCCCTGCCAAAAAAACAGAAAAACAAATTATTCGGAGAACAATACATGTTTCTCACCTGTGGATTTAATGTATTTTAAGAAACAAATTAACTATAATGCACAGATGTCATTAATGACAGGAATTAAGGTTAGGAAGTGGCCACAGGTCATTAAGCTAATTCAGTGGCCACAGGACAGTTGGGCAACTAATTAAGCTAATTCAGTGGCCACAGGACAGTTGGGCAACTAATTAAGCTAATTCAGTGGCCACAGGACAGTTGGGCAACTAATTAAGCTAATTCAGTGGCCACAGGACAGTTGGGAAACTAATTAAGCTAATTCAGTGGCCACAGGACAGTTGGGCAACTAATTAAGCTAATTCAGTGGCCACAGGACAGTTGGGAAACTAATTAAGCTAATTCAGTGGCCACAGGACAGTTGGGAAACTAATTAAGCTAATTCAGTGGCCACAGGTCCCTCTTATATTGGCATTGACTAGGGCATTATGTGTTTTGGTGTTCATGGGAATTTAGACAGAAATCTTTATAATGCCATGACTACTTACTTGGTTGGTGGCCGAGAGATGGCTCGTTGGGGACAACACCCTGAGGTCCTGGTTCCTGGCTCTGCTGTGAAGAAGTGCCTGTTGAAACATGGGCCAAATGGTTAGTTTGGATGTCTGATTCCGCAGTCCTCAAATGTTTTTAGCTAAGTCTGGGTCACATCACTCACCTTCTCCAGGGTCTTGTGGGCTCCTATCTGCTGCCTCCTCACCCACTACTTCACCCGCAACAGAAACATCTACAAAGACAGAATAAAGGATTCAGTTTGGTGATATCAGGAGCTAGCAATTAGATGTTTGGGTGTAGACATGAAGAGTGACATACCAGAGGATCCCGCATGCGTGGCAGGGTACGACTGCCTGCCCACGCTGTGCCGCCCCTCCTCTGTGGTAAGGTCCAGGGGCTGGTCTGAGGAGGCCACAGAGGAGGGGTCGGCCCGTCGCCCTGGAGATCCACCACCTTCACTCCCAGCTGCAGAATCATGCAGCACTGGTCGGCCTGGGCGCCTCCGGGTGCGGCGAATTCTGTAATCCATTTCCAACACTACAAAAGAGAAGGCATTATAAATAAAAGGCATAAATTCTGTCCTAGTTACATCTTGCATGCAAGCGCTATGTACTTACTTGGGAAATGGATTGCAAAAAACCTCCGCACCCGGGGCATGTGCAGTCGCTTCAGGTCCGACCAATGCTGCATGATCTGTGTGTGGGTGAAGGTGGTGTCGGTCTGGTGTTGTATCTCCGAGATGATCTCCAGGGCGACGTTTCGTTTGGCAAACGAGTTGGGCAGGTAGTCGTACCTGCGCTCCAGCATGGTCTGCAAAACAAAAAACAAACATAGCAAGAACTCAGAAATGCATATGTAGAAGAGGCAACAATACATTATTTTGTTCAATCACATGAACACATACACACACACACTTTTAGCCTAAGTTAACTTTCAAATATGGCAGCACTGTCGTTTGGCACGTGTGTGGTGTGCGCTTGGTTGTGCATGTAGTCCAACCAAAGCTTTAACAAAAAGATAACTTTTTGCGCATCCTTAACATGTAGAGCAACAATTAACAATCCAAGCAAAGTCGTTAAAAGACACTTACAAGCATGATTATCTCTTCTTGTTGGCGGGTGAAGATAGTGGGCGCCATCTTTCTTCTTCTTCTAGGCAGCAGATAAGCACGGCCCCAGCGGTTTCCGGGTTTCGCACGGCCGTGCGAACGGCCGGACGTGCGCGTAAGCGAACGCGTAGGCGTCACACGCCGGAGACCTTATTTAAAGGTCCCTGCACACACAGCTCATTCTCTTTGAGAGTCCACACAAAATGGCACCAAAAAGAAAACTTCCAGATAAGAAGCAGAGCAAGCAGGCTGAGCAGGGCGTGGGTCCGCAAACACGGTCGCAAGAGCCTAAAGCCCGACTAAGGGCTACCACCAAGGCTGCGGCAAAAAAGGAGGTTGCAGCACCACCACAACCAAGGGGCAAGGTAACCAAGGCTG
Organism: Gastrophryne carolinensis; assembly: GCA_027917425.1. Classification (NCBI taxonomy): domain Eukaryota; kingdom Metazoa; phylum Chordata; class Amphibia; order Anura; family Microhylidae; genus Gastrophryne; species Gastrophryne carolinensis. The sequence continues at coordinate 523,922,848 of CM051235.1, read as the reverse complement.
CTAAAACTCCTGGCCCACAGATGGGTAAGAGGGGACGAAGCCCCACCCCACCCTGCCCCACATCACCCCCCCCACGTGGCACCAAGGCCATAGGCAAAGGCCAAAAACACCGGGCCAGAAGCCGCAGCAGGGGCCGAACCACCTCCCGGTCCACAAGCCGCAGCAGGGGCCCAAGGCGCCGCAGGGGCCGAACCACCTCCCGGTCCAGAAGCCGCAGCAGGGGCCCAAGGCGCAGCAGGGGCCGAACCACCTCCCGGTCCAGAAGCCGCAGCAGGGGCCCAAGGCGCCGCAGGGGCCGAACCACCTCCCGGTCCAGAAGCCGCAGCAGGGGCCCAAGGCGCAGCAGGGGCCGAACCACCTCCCGGTCCAGAAGCCGCAGCAGGGGCCCAAGGCGCCGCAGGGGCCGAACCACCTCCCGGTCCAGAAGCCGCAGCAGGGGCCCAAGGCGCCGCAGGGGCCAAACCAGGACACGCTCCAGAAGCCCGAAAAGCCGCCAAAGGCCAACGGCCCCCTCCCCCCCCGCACGTGGCTCAAAAACTAAGGCCAAGCAACCCACCTCCAAGGCCCCACAGACCCAGCCGACCACCTCCAAGGGCCCACAGACCCAGCCAACCACCTCCAAGGCCCCACAGAGCCACAGCAGCAGCTCAAGGTCGCCAACACCCTCTCTTGCTCGCCCACATTATCCTCCGGCACAGGTTGGCATGCATTCACCCTATGCCACATCTACACCTGCAACTTCAGGGTCCACCCAGCCAAGAACACCCAGTCCCTTCCCAAGTCCAGTAAGATCAACAGCCAGCCTCCAGTCCTTGAGGTCTCCTCCATCCCCCCAGGCCAGAATGTCACCCCATTTGCAACCAAGCAGTGAGGAGCCACAACCACCCCGAAGAGGGCGCAACTTGCGCAGAGGACACTTGGGTGGCCGTTTTGCTGAGTCCCAAACTCTGGCATTGGCTACTGGTCTCACCTTACATTTTGATGAGCTATATGGTAGAAGATCAAAACACACCAGTAAACAGCGCAAAACCGAGATTTTTGAACAACTCACCAGGCAAGTCAATGCAGCGGGTGAGGAACGTAAAGATATGGACCAGATTCAACGGAAGATTTCGGACCTGAAATATGCAGTGCGGAAGAAAGAGAATCTACGGCGGATGCACAGGTACATAGCTAATGTTTGGGTTTTTATTATTCTTGTCTGTCCATCAGTGCGCTTAATTATGCTTACTATGTTTTTCAGCGAAACAACTGGCGGAGGTTTCCCAACCAAAATGCGCTTTACACCGGCTGAGGAGATGGTGCTGTCCTTATTACATCCCGTGGCCTTAGAGGGACACTCAGGCCAGCAGGACACCGACAACCCACCAATTCCTGCAGGCTAGTAATGTCTGAATGACCACACAAATGTATAGAAACATACACATACGCAGCACGGGCTAGCTAAGCACATGGCTGTAGGGGGTGGGAGCAAGGGCTAGCTAAGCACATGGCTCTAGGGGGTGGGAGCAAGGGCTAGCTAAGCACATGGCTGTAGGGGGTGGGTTTGTTAGGAGTGCTCACTTTGACTAGGGAGTGTCATGGGTGTGGCCTGGTAATGTGCAAATTGACATCCACATACATGATGTTTAATGAAATGTGTGACAAATATGTCACTTAGAAGTGTCGAAAAGGAATGGGTGCTATGTATTAATTGAGAAGCACACGCCACAATAACATCTTTGCCTGTTGGTCAATTTGTTTGGAGCTGGTTTAGTTGCACAACTGATTAAGATGGTTTTCTAGGAAGGTTTTATGCCATACAAATGTTCCCCACCAGAATCATATTGTAAGTGTTTTTTCCCACCTTAGTGTGTTAACTTCCTCCCCTTAAAGGGATGTTGCAACTCACACATCAGCCATTCTTTGCATGTTTGGTTTGAGACACGTGATGTGTCTAGTCTGGTTTAACAATCCATGCACTAATGTAATGGGATTCCTAGGGAATGCCAAGTGGCCACGTTGTGGGAGGGGCCCTTACTGCTTTGCCACGTTTCTTGGATTACCATATGTGTTCTTAATCATAAACTATGCATAGTTGTGTGTATTAATCGCTGTTTTTCTTCCAAACCAGGCCAGCATCATCCCTCAGCTAGTGGGGACTCCTCTGCCATGTTACCGCGTCCGTCTTCTTCCGCGCTGCATAGGACCCAGGATCCGATGTCTACGGGAAGTGTATTTTGAGGGTGTTGTGTATGCATGTAGCTTGCCATGTTTGGCTTGTGTGGTTTTTATAGGTATTCCACACACTGAACCTGTTTTTTTTTACATGTCCCCAACAGAGCCACACACTGATGGAGCAAATCCAGGAGCAGGAGGAAGATGGAAGCTTCATAGGAGATTCTGAAGATCTTCCCCTGGGACAGAATCTGCAACTGTCCCAAAATGTGTCTCCGCCAAATCCACAGCAGCAGAGTGAAGCTGGCTGCATGCTGCCTGCACATCGTGGGCAGCATGCAGAGACTGACCCTCCAGTCCCCAGTTTCAGATCTGCTGCTGAGGATTTGGCGAGCAGACCTGTGGCTGTTGGGGGTCCTCGAGCCACATCATCTGCACGCCCCACAACCCGGGGAATTGGGCGGCGTACTCAGCAACGTCGCCCAGTTTCCCAGGGGAGGGGCGTGCAGATGATGGAGTCAGCATGGCACCATGAGAGGCGCCTTTTTCGCCGCCAAAACCAACAAAATCAGGAGCATATTAGGGGCCAATTAGAGTCCCTAAATACTACCTTCAGTGCCGTGCTGACTGAATTGAGGACCCATAACAGCCACATGGCCAACTTGACTTCAGAAATTAGGTCAGGCATGGCCGAAATGCACACTAACCAAAGACACATTTTGGAACAGTTGCAGATTCTGAATGCCACACAGGCCCATGTTATGGCCCCCCCCCCACCAAGGGCCACAACCTGGGTTCTATGGGCATCACACATATTAAGGTGTGTTAGGCATGAATCTGGTCCATATCTTTGCAAAACCTACCCACTGGATTGACTTGTCTGGTGAGGGCTAAAAATCACAGATTTTGCGCTGTTCTTGCTCGGTTGCTTTTGATTATCCACCATATAGCTCATTCAAGGCCTGAGGTAGCCCAGTAGCCAATGCCAGAGTCCCAGACTCAGTGAATTGGCCACTTAAGGTGTTGCGCGCCTGCCCTGGCCACAATAACATTTGTGGTGGCTCCTCATGTTTGGCGGCATGATTGGGTGACATTCTGGCCTCAACATCAAAGACCTTGGACCCTGGCTGTGATTGTACTGGATTTGGATTGGGACTGGGTGTTCTTGTTTGGGTGGCCCACTGACTTACAGGTGTAGATGTGGCATAGCTAGGATTGCTTTCAACCTGTGTCGGTGGAAAATGTGGGCAAGCAGGAGAGGGATTCATTTTGTGCTATTTATTTTGTGTACAAATGTATTGAACATAATTGCATGTACAGGTGTGGTCCCAAAATATGTGAGGGGCACTCACCTCCGATTCTGTTTGTCTCACATATACCTTTTACTAAGTAGTAAACATTTTGTTTTGAACAAGCTCATGTGTGTGGTGTTTTGATATAGAAATATGAGTTCAAGTTGGGACGAAAACAAACAAGAACCAAGGTCTCCAAATAAATACTCCAACATATTTTATTTTTTGGGTTGCACAAATTCATTATTGTTTACTTCATAATGAAATTAAACATAGCCAAAATTAAAAAAAAATAAAAAAAAACTAAAAACTAAATTAGGAAAAATGTGTGGCTATTAAATTTGCCCGCACGGCTTGCCCAGACGCACTTGGCTGGCCCACATAGGCGTCGTCTGCCTCATCGGAGGGTGGAGAGGGTGGGCAATCCAGATATCGGGGGACCCTTTGCATAATGGCTAAATTATGGAGTGCGGCACATGCCATTATAATGTCAATGACCTTTTTCGGGTCATACTGCAGGGAGCCCCCAGTGTGGTCCAAGCACCGAAACCGGGTCTTGAGGAGTCCAAAGGCCCTCTCCACCACTGCCCTGGTCTTTCGATGTGCACGGTTATAGGCCTCTTGTGCTGGAGTTTGTGGCCGGAGGACTGGAGTCATGAGCCACGGCAGTAGTGGATAGCCCAAATCTCCTAAATAAGCCCAAAAAAATTAATAACAGGAAATCATACATTGCCACGCAACATTACTACTGCAATAAAAATAAAAGAGGTATGTGACATTGTCACACAAACATGAGCATACAGATTGCAGATGCTAAAACAAGAATTAAACATATGTGATAGATGTGGGTCAAAAGTAGGCAAATAATACTGGGGATGGTGGGCAATCAGGCAGACTGTTAGCAGATATTGTTTCCTGCCTGTGCTGCAGAACAATGTAGTATGGTCTAACTTGACCTGCCCCTTTAGAATTCTTGCCTTACTCCCAAACCGGTGTAAGCCTGCCCCTGCACTTTATCCCGCTCACCTCTACTCAGTAAGTTAAATGCATGTAAGCAAAGATGGCGCTGACTCTCTGGTAAAGTCAATTACAGATTTCGAAAGAAAATGGTTTCGAAGGCTGTTTCAGACTTGGCCTCACATTACACTTATTAATTAAAACAATGCAGGCAAAACAAATTTGCAGCAAATGGAGTTTGTCTAAGCTAATGGTTACAGTGTGCTTACACATGTTCACAAGGTGAGGGGCAAGGCAGCGTTTCTGAAATCCAACATAAAACTTGCCCATACATATACAATCCAAAGCGATAATTTGAGCCAACTTACCAAGGAGCCATGCACCCGCAAATTCCCCTGACTCAAACCGGGCGGAATAATCCAGATCTGCGCAGGATATACGCATCATGGGCTGAGCCAGGGTAGCCTGCCAGGACGCTCAGAAAGCGCAGGTCCTGGGCCACCACCGCTTGCACATTCAGCGAATGGCCCATTTTGCGATTTCTGGTGAAAAAGGAAACAGAAACCACAAAAAAATTACGTTTAGTAAACAAATCCAACGCACACTTCAAACAGCCTATGTCAAAATGTAACATGTAAAAGAAGAACAATGTTTAAGCCTTGACAGTCTTACTTGTTCTATTAAAAGGACACTTACAAATGTTTTACTTTGAAATAACTAACTTTGGGACTAATTTATAAATAAGGGCCGTTGGTGCACATACACTCTTGGCAAGGAGGGAGCATTAGCAAGGAGGGAGTGATTGCAATGAGTGAAGATGTAAAATCTGAGTGTATATTAACCTAGAGGGACTAAACAAAAGGAGGGACTATTGGCAATGAAAGTTACTACAAATGGCGAGATTAGTCACAAGGAAGCTTTTCAGGAAAGGAGGGACTATTGCCAATGAAAGTTACTACAAATGGCGAGATTAGTCACAAGGAAGCTTTTCTGGAAAGGAGGGACTATTGGCAATGAAAGTTACTACAAATGGCGAGATTAGTCACAAGGAAGCTTTTCTGGAAAGGAGGGACTATTGGCAATGAAAGTTACTACAAATGGCGAGATTAGTCACAAGGAAACTTTTCTGGAAAGGAGGGACTATTGGCAATGAAAGTTACTACAAATGGCGAGATTAGTCACAAGGAAACTTTTCTGGAAATGAGGGACTATTGGCAATGAAAGTTACTACAAATGGCGAGATTAGTCACAAGGAAGCTTTTCTGGAAAGGAGGGACTATTGGCAATGAAAGTTACTACAAATGGCGAGATTAGTCACAAGGAAACTTTTCTGGAAAGGAGGGACTATTGGCAATGAAAGTTACTACAAATGGCGAGATTAGTCACAAGGAAGCTTTTCTGGAAAGGAGGGACTATTGGCAATGAAAGTTACTACAAATGGCGAGATTAGTCACAAGGAAACTTTTCTGGAAAGGAGGGACTATTGGCAATGAAAGTTACTACAAATGGCGAGATTAGTCACAAGGAAACTTTTCTGGAAAGGAGGGACTATTGCCAATGAACCAAACGAATAATGTGATTGAGCAAAGGAGGGACACACAAATATTTAGAGACAATGGAAGCCAAAACTTGCCTGTATATATACTCGTCGCTTGACGGAGGGACGAGGGCAACGTGGGTGCAGTCAATAGCACCCATGACATTGGGCATGTCGGCGATATTAAAAAATGCCAGCTTAATGGCGTTTCTGGCTACCATATCCTCAGGGAAACAAATATATTTCCGAGTTATGGTAGCCATGCCTTCCAAAAATTGGGATAGCGCGCGGCTCAGCGTAGGCTGTGAAATCCCCACGGAGAGGGCACCCAGCCTCTGGAACGAGCCGTTCGCCAAAAATTGCAGGCAGCCAAGCATCTTGGTCATACCTGAAATTGCTTGCCCCTTCCTTGTGGTGCGGGCTAACCATGGCCGCAGCTCACTATATAATTTATGGAGGGAAGCGCGATTAAGCCTGGTCAGCTCGAACAGCTCAGTGTCATGCATGCTATTGATGTCCATGCGTCGCCGCCGGTGCAATCTGGTCTCTGCCCTCCGGACGATCTCAATGCCCATGAGTTGCAGATCCTCATGCTCCTCAAAGGCAGTAGCCTCGTCCATGGCTGGCTCGCGCTCCCGTAGTCAAAAAGGTGCCGGGAATGTTTTTGCCCTGAAACGAATTTATGAGGTGTGGGACCATCGGCAATCAGCTCTCTGAATTAATCGCAAGCCCATTGCAATAACGAAAAAATTCTGAACGGACGAAACATTTCCGATTTGGTGGGAAAAAGCTCCCGAAGTAACGAAAATCTTCCGATTTTGGCACCATTATCGAAAGAGCATATACGCATGTTCTCGAACGTTCGTGCGAGTGGAAAATATACGAAAAAAAGCAAAAAAATGACAAACACCCACCAAAACTTTCACAGACAGCTACGGAAGTCCGGACGAATGTTTCTTTGAATCGAGCCTAAGGTCCATACCTTGCCCTCCTTCCATGAAATGTTCTCCTCCTTCCTCCTCCCTTTGGAATCCCAGGACAGACTGGGAATATCATATGGACCAACCTTCAGTTACCCAAAGATGGAGAATCCCAGATGCACCAATCAGTGGGTGACTCCAATTGCTCTGCCCATAGGAGGGGTCAGAAACTGACCCCTGGTTAGAGGGAATAAGGTGAGCTTCAGAACTTAATTTTACCATCAAGAGTGACACACGCTCCCTTTTAAAATCTAAGCAGAAGACCAGAAAGCATGTGTGGACCGCAGCCCAGACAGACACCTAAGTATTTTGCCATTTTTTTTTCTCTTGCTATTTCTTATTTACCATTTTTTTATAGTTAATCCTGTTTTATCACCTGTTTCTAATTGATTTTGTGTTTTCTGTTTGTTTAAATAAATTCCGAAAATACAGTAGAGGGTCACTGATGCTCGGAATTAAGGATCTAAAAACCTTACGCCATTTCTGAAGAGCCTGGCTACCTTACTTACCTAGGACACTCGATCGCCCCTCGCCTGGAAGTGGTTGTGGGTCAATTGATCCATTCGATCTGGTTGTGTTTGGCTTATATAGAGTTAAACACTGTTTGTGTTCTGGTGGCAGCAGTTTATAGCCACGCATGTTGCCAACTGAACAACGGTGACACACGTGGTGTACGATTGGTCTGTTTGATCAGATGAACGATCAACGGGTCTGATCAACCCGTGCAATCGTCACAGCCTGGAATGTCTCTTTTGTTCCACTTTAACACATTACCTGGAACGTCCCATAATTTCCAACTTTTCAGGGTGGGAAAGAAGGACACTTGTTAAAGCGGAACAAAACCCAAGAATTTGACTTTCCCAGGTTTTATTCTGTTCCCCTGGGGCATCCCGAAATGGATTTCCCTGCTGTGTGAAACCCCCAGGAATGCTCTTCATTCACTTCTTCCTGGTTCCAAAGGCACATGCGGGGGCTTTCATCCAATGAGAACTGTCTGCTGTGACTATGTCATCCAGCAACTGTCTCTCATTGACTAGAATGGGGAGCGCACAATGTCAGAGATGCAAGGGATACGGCAGCGCGCGCTTCCCATTCACAACAATGAGATCCTTTTGCAGAATTATATAGTCACGGCAGACAGCTCTCATTAGGCGGGAGCCCACATTTGCTGTTGGAGCAGGGAAAGGTGAGTGTTTACCCGCGTCCTGTGGGCATACCTCCAGACTTTTCAGGGTGGGAAAATTGCCACGCCCCCTCATTGAGGGATAGATAGGAGATGGTTGTAACAGTTACAACACTATGTACACTTTAAATAGGTGAATGAATTATTTATTGATGCAGATCTGCATGTTACACCTCAAAGAGGGACACATGAGAACAAGGTAGGACAGGAGGACATGGATTCAAAAGAGGGACAGTCCCTCCAAATAAGGGACAGTTGAGAGGTATGTAACCCCCACACCTACCAACTTTTCAGGGTGGGAAAGAGGGACATTTGTTAAATTAGGCCACGTCCCCTCATTGAGCGACGGATAGGGAATAGGATGTAACAGTTACAACAAAAGAAACACTTTAAATAGGCAAATTATGTTATTTCTGCAGATCTGCATGTTACACCTCAAAGAGGTGGGACATGACATGGATTCTAAAGAGGGACAGTCCCTCCAAATAAGGGACAGTTGAGAGGTATGCAACCCCCACACCTACCAACTTTTCAGGGTGGGAAAGAGGGACATTTGTTAAATTAGGCCACGCCCCCTCATTGAGCGATGGCTAGGGAATAGGATGTAACAGTTACAACAATAGCAGTGGCGTTGCTAGGGCTGGTGTCACCCGGGGCGGTAGGAAATGGTGTCACCCCCCCCCCCCCCAAAGAAAACAAACAAAAAAAAAAGCATTTTTGCCGGCATGGTGGGAGCGGGCCGGCCGGTTCCGCGCTGACAGCGGAACCGGCCGGCCCGCTCTGCTGTCAGCGGAACCGGCCGGCCCGCTCCCACCATGCCGGCATTTTTAAAAAAAGCAAACACTTACCTGCAGGTCCGGAGCGTGGAGGCCGGCGCCGCTCTCAGCTGTCATCTGAGGGCGCGTCATCAGAGGCGCCCTCTGATGACGCGCCCTCAGATGACAGCTGAGAGCGGCGCCGGCCTCCACGCTCCGGACCTGCAGGTAAGTGTCTCTATACCGAGGGGTGACCGGCCGAGAGGTGTCACCCTCTAGGTCTGGTGTCACCCGGGGCGGTCCGCCCCCCCCGCCCCCGGGTTGCTACGCCACTGAACAATAGGCAAATGATTTTATTGCTGTAGATCTGCATGTTAAACCTCAAAGAGGGACAAATGAGAACAAGGTGGGACATGGGTTTAAAAGAGGGACAGTCCCCCCAAATAAGGGACAGTTGGGAGGTATGCGACCCCATACCTCCCAACTTTTCAGAATGGGAAATCGAGATCATATGTAAATTAAGCCACGCCCCCTCGTAAATTTAGGCATAGGAGATACGTTGTAACAGTTACAATAGAAACACTTTGAATAGGCAAATGAATCATTTATTGCTGCAGATCTGCATTTTACACCTCAAAGACAGACAAATGAGAACGAGGGACAGGGGGACACGGCCTCCAAATAGGGACAGGCCCTCTAAATCAGGGACACTTGAGAGGTATGCAACCCCCTGTCCCACCGAGGTAAAACATCAAGTTTAGGCTTTTTCAGTGGTGGCGCACAATATCTTTTACTTCAAATTTCTATTTCACAAAAGACGCAGCAGGCCAGCGTTTATCTCTCATTTGCCCCATGCTACAAAGGACTACTTTAGCTCAGGCTCGGCACCAGTCCGCAGGCCCCAGTTGCCATAACGACGCATGGCGCTTAGCGTGATGGGTGACGCGGCGGCAGGACGCAGACAGGCACTTTGGGCGTGTGTGTCGACTTCCGGTTACGTCACAAGTTTCTCCTCCAGGACCTAAGCGCACCGGGGGTAGCGGCATGAACCGAAGGGGGAGCTCGGAGGGGGCGGAAAGCAACCAGTGACCGGAGCGACGGCCAGAGCAACTGTACAGCCGCGCCAGAGCAGAGGAGGGGCCGGAGAAGGTGCAGAGGGCCGCCCTGTCGGGTGCTGGAGACAGGTGAGAGGGGGGAGGGGCGCTGAGGAGATACACAATGGGGGTGCTGACACCACAGTGCCCCCGTGCCCTATACTGGCACTGCTGATCCGGTCTACCACTGTGTTTATATGTCTGTCTGCTGTGTTTTCATCACTATTATGTGTGTGTGACTGTATTCCTCCACACACCCTGCTGTGCTGTGTCGCCATGCCTCCTACTGATGGGGACAAATGTCACATCCCACCCCTCCAGACCGTTAATGACCTATTTTTCTACAAGCTAATCATAGCAAGAAAGCACGTTCATCTTTACTGGCAATTTATGCATATCCTTTAAATGAGACCAAAACCCTGCTTTGGCCATCTCCCTGTATCAGAATCGCTTGTTTACCTCAATCCACACTCCCACAATGCATGCGTGGGGGCTGTCGTCTAATCAGAACTGACCAAGATGCATATTTACATATGTTGGCAGGTGTGTGAGCTAGAGCGAGCACTGGGGCTTAAAGCAAAACAAAACCCAGCAATCTTAAGATTCCAGGGCTGGCCACTGGCTTTTGCCTGGGCCATCCCGAACCAGGATGCACCGCAGGGTGCATATAAACACTCGCCTTTCCTCCAATGGCGCATGTGCGGGCTGTCATCCAATAAGAGCATCCTCAAATGACTACGTCATTCGGCAGCACATGCCCCCCATTCTAGCAAATGAGAGCCGCTTGCCGAATGACGTAGTCATTTCAGACAGCTCTCATTGGACGAGAGCGCCAACTGGAGCCTGAACAGGTGAGTTTTTTTTTTTTTCTGGCTTCCACAGTGGTTTTACACAGCTTCGGAGGCACTGAACAATACCCAGTAAAGTCAAATTCATGGGTTTTGTTACACTTTAAAGCAGATCAACACCCATGCAGGTATTGCTCCTGCCAGTATAAGACAGACTGGCAGGGGGCTTCCAGAATGCTGGAGGCCCCCCCCCCCCCTTGCACATAACCCCCCAGGAAAGGGAGTATTTTAAATTTTACCAGGTAATTGCCTCAGGTGCCCCCTGCACATAACTCTCCCCCCAGAACACCTGTAATCCTTATCTTAGCTTCAATCCTTGCTGGGAATACAGCGCTGTGATTGGCCGTCTGACATCATATGGGTAGTGACGTTCTGGCCACTGGAAAACCCTGCCCATCGTGTTTCGGCGGACATTCGTGGCACTGTGCTTCCAGCAGGGATCAAGATGAAGGTAAGGATTACGACTGTTCTTGGGGGGGCGAGGTTATGTGCAGAGGGCTCCTGAGGGGATTATCTGCTCAAATTTAGAATACTCCCAGGGCTGGGGATTCCCTATCCTTGGCATTCTCATTAGGGATACTACGCTGTATGAAACCCTCTTGGATCAACTGTTTACTTGCCTTCTGGCAATCCTTTGATGCATGCACTGTTTTCCATGCTGGGCTCTGTTATCAAACAGCTCTATGCCAGCTTTAAAGAGGAGCTTTTTGTAACTGAGCAACCATTTTGCCCTCGCTAAGCCTGATTTGGGCCTGTTTTCTAACGGGTATGAGGCCACAATTGCCTGCTGGCTGTCAAAGCCGGCCAATTGGAGGACCACTTTTCAAGTGAGGAGTGATAATAAAACAACTCGTCTGATCGTCAAAATCCTCCCCCCCAATTCCGGCAGGGGACCTGGCTCTGAATGGCAGCCGTGGAACTGAATGACATTTGGACTTGACAGTTGGAATGACCAGTACAGTCACACTACTGCAGTGGATTGGGTGACTGACCGGTTACTCTGTACTTTCTCTTCAAGATGGCTGTACCCAGCAACCGAAATGGCGCTGGATTCCAAATGTGGATTGACATTTTATTTATTTTTTGTATTCAATATGTTTTTATTGGAGAGAAAAGCAGGTACAACAAATACAATAAAGGAGTGCTTCTTCAACACTGAGTGCCCCCCATCGCGTCTCGCCCATCCCCCCCCCCCCCGCCCCGCCGCCGATGGAAAAGGCGTCTCGGTACTTTGTTTAATAATCAGAGATTCCAGATTGTCCCCGGGGCCCGTTTCTAGGGCCAGTTTCCAACCGCCACACACCAACATGCCGTCTAGGCACATAGGGACAACCCGCAGGGTATATTAAGCACTTTAAAACTGGACAACTCCAGAAAGAAAAGAGTATCCGAGGGAAAAAGAGAATGCCTGAAAAATTACGCACTGACTAATACCGTACTAGGTAGGAGACAAGGGGGACCAGGCAGGGTGAGGAGGCCTGCCGGCGTAGAATTCACCACCCAGATTCATGACCATCCACCAGAGCCCGGGAGGAGGTGAGTAATACCTTCCCTCAGCAGCGCCTCTACTGACCCGCCTGTAGTGAGGACAGGAATGCACTGAATTCAGGTGTGTTGAGGCTCATCAACCATATTGTCCATGTTATGTTCAATTTCTGCCTCCCGCTTTCATCCCCCTCCAACATTAATTTCTCCATTCTTCTAATGTTTTTCACCTCCTGCACCCATTCCATGACTCCCAGCGTGTCTCGGGTGCGCCAATAGCGCGGGATTACCGATCTTGCTGCAGTAAGTAAATGTCTCAGTAGTCCCCACTTTGCTGAGGAGGCTGACCCGGGGACCATGGAGAGGAGAGCAACCTGAGGGTTATTGGGGACACCTTCCAGCGTCAAGAATTTGTATGTAGATAGCACACTGTCCCAGAACTTATGTATTGAAGGGCACTCCCACCAGATATGTAGCATTGTACCTTCCGCACCACCACACCTCCGGCACGAACCCGAGTCAGCTCCCCTGAATCTAGCCAAATCCACCGGACACTTATATCAAGGGGACAGAATCTTGTCGTTTTTCTCCTGTGCTCTGCATGCCACAGAGAGTTTGTGTGTTAACATAAAGGATTTAGCCCAATCCTCATCACTTATCTCACAACCCAACTCTAGTTCCCACCTTCTAGTGTATCCAGATCGCTCAGAGGCCCCCTCCTCAGCTTGTAAGATCCAATATGCTAGAGAAAGGGTGTGTGGACTTGGAGGGCGACTGCCTCGCAACGTATCTCATGTGCCCTATCCCAAATCAGGAACCTGTCGGCTCCCACGCTGGGGGGAAAAGCGGTGTTGTCAAAGAGGGGCGTGAATGGGCCTATTCTGGTCGAAAGAATTCCTTTTTTAAGCACCGAGTCCCAGACAGACAACAGCGAACGTGTCAAGACCGACAAGGTTTGTGCCCTAGGTCGCAGCCTAGGGTCTATCCACGGGAGCATTGTAAGACCCAAGGGGGAGACACCTTCTTCAATGGCCACCCAGTGTTTATCAGATCTATGGTGGAACCAGTCTGACATTCTGGCCAAGATCGCTGCCGTATGGTATAACTTAAGGTCTGGCAGCGGGGGCGTAGTTCAACCTTAAAAGGTGACCAAGGTCGGAGGGAAGATGAACTCCCAGATACCTAAAAGACTCCCTCTGTCATTTAAAGGGGAAGTTCGATTCTAATAGCTGCTGGGTCTCTCGTGGCAACTAGACACTCAAGGCCTCTGTTTTCGCTAGATTGATTTTAAAGTTGCTAAGGCTGCTAAATCTGTTAAATTCTTTCATTATAGAGGGTAAGGATAGATGTGGGGATGTGATGTAACCCAGAAGATCATCAGCGAACAGGGCCAACTTATGTTCTCTCCCGCCGCACTGAAGCCCCTTAACCGAATAGTTGGCACGCAGTGCCTGAGCAAGATGCTCGATTACAATTAAATATAGGAGCGGCGACAGTGGACATCCCTGTTGCGTACCGTTCCTGACTGCAAAGGGAGTTGACAGGAGACCGTTGATTCTGACCCTGGCCGAGGTCCCCCCCATAAAGCGCCATGTAATTTGGGGCCTATTCCCTCCTGGACCAGCCCCGCTCTCAAAAACTTCCAGTGGACCCTGTCAAAGGCCTTTTCGGCGTCCACTGACAACAGGCATGCCGGGATCCTGTTCGACTGGGCGTGATGCATGAGTGTAATTGTTTTTTATCGTATTGTTTCTGGCCTCCCTCCCCCACCTGATCCCCATCTATGATCTCCGCCAAGGGTGCTTGGCGCCTTGTAGCTATCACTTTTGAGAACAATTTAATATTGATTAGTGATATCGGTCTATAGTTGCCCACTACAGTCCTATCTTTTTTGGGCTTTGGTATGACAGAGATATCTGCCTCCAGGGCCTGTCCAGGGAAGGGGCACGCCTCAGAGACACTGTTGAATACCCTTGTCAGGAAGGCGGAGAGCTGTCCCCCAAAGGTGCCATAAAAGCGTGGCGTGAACCCATCCGGTTCCGGAATCTTTCCCCCGGGTGTCCCCTTAATGGCAGCTCTCACCTCATCCTCGGAGAACGGCTCTTCCAGGGCGTCTCCAATATCCCTGTCTATGGGGGGTATTGCTGTGTCGTTCACATACGATTCTATACGGGCGTCTAAGTTTTCAGCAGGCAGTGAGACCCAACACCCTTTCATGTTGTAAAAATCTGAATAAAATTCCTGGAACTCGCCCACTATCTGCATTGGCTTATATACCTCACGGCCTCCCCTGCCCTTAACCACCGGCACGTATGTCGAATTTTTTCTGGGGTGCAGCGATCTAGCCAACAGTAAGAGAAAACTCGTAGAACCTAGCTCTACACTTATCTCTATACTTTAAGAAACTCTGATGGTAAAGTCTCCTCAACTCTTCCCTAGCCTTAATCAGCTGTAGGAGCTCCTGTGTAGCGGCCTCTTTCCCTCTTTAACCTCGCCCCATGTTTAATAAATACCCCACGGAGGATTCATTTCATAGCTTCCCACTGGATAGGCAAGGGGGTGACATCATGTCTGTGGTCTGTTAGGAAGTTAGCTATAGTCTCTCTAACCTCTGAAAGGCATAGGGTATCCTTGAGTAGATTGTCATTGAGTCTCCACGTGAACTGTCTTTTAGTTCCGTCAGGGATAGGGAGGGTAAGGAACACTGGAGCATGGTCTGACCACAGGATAGGGCCAATAGATGCCCCTATGTCTCTAGACGGGATGTGGTGACTCAAAATATAATCAAGCCTGCTGTAGGAAGCATGTACGGGAGAGTAAAAGGTGTAGTCCCTAGCCCCCTGGTTTAATACTCTCCAGGCATCTATGACCTGCAAAGAAGTAAGGGCCTGTCAAAATCACTGACTTACCCTGTGAAGAATCCACCCTCAGGTCCAAGGCCATGTTAAAATCCCCTCCCAAAATTATAACTCCCTCTGCGTAGTCCTCTAGTAAGCGTAAGAATCGCAGTCCTATCTCTGTTTGGTTAAGGTTGGGTAGGTAGATGTTTGCTAATGTATTTGTGTCTCCATTCACTATAAATTTCAAGAAGATATATCTGCCCTGTGGGTCCACTTTTGTGTCTAGAGGCTCCAGAGGGGAATTTCTGTGGGTGGCGATCGACACCCCTTTGGACTTAGTGTCAGGGTTCGTCGAGTGGAACCATCTGGGGAATTATCTATTTTTGACCTCTGGCATCTTTCCTGCACAAAAGTGGGTCTCTTGGAACAGTATAACATCCACTTTTTCTTTATGTAGGCTGTAAAGTATTTTGGCCCTCTTTTCCTGGGATATTGAGACCCTTTGCATTAAGGGAACATATTTTCAATCTGGCCAAGACTCCCGGCCTCCCCACCCAATCTCATGCAAAAGTACTTGGGGCTAAAAGAGGGGTATGTTGAGGAAAGGAGAACAAAAGAGCAATATCAACGGTGCATGAAATGTGCTGATATCCAAAGAGAGAGAAGAAAAGCCAGATAAGAGAAAAGGACAGACAGGAACAACGAGCAAGAACAGGAACGAACAAAACCTAGGGATGAAACTACTGTTCCCTATTCTACTTATTCCCACCGGGTCGTGTCCCGGCGGGAGGAAGCAGAAAACTAATGGGGGTAAAGTGACCTCGCACCGCGCGGCGGGGCTCCGACCCCCCCCCCCCCCCCCCCCCCCCCCCGCCGCTCAGTCTACTGAAACCAGACTCTCGGCAGGTTTCTGTGGGCAAACCTCCAGTCTTCCGCCTGTGACACGGTAAAACACCTTGTTAAGTAACGTAAGCTAAAACGTGGCACAATGGCAGTTATTACACAGCAGATTGCTTAAAACGTAACTTAACATAGAATCTCAACAGCTTGGTGATCTAAATAATAGAAAGGACTTCCAAGGAGACGCAGGGTCGGGACTCAGCATGTTCTCTTCGAGGCCCCGGGCGAATCGGTCCCCCTGGCCCTGGGAAACATCAGGGAGGATCTTCACTCTATAACCATCCCAGTCCACCTGACGCCTCTCCCAGGCCTGTTGCAAAATGTCCTCCTTCAACGTGAAGAACTGGATGCGGCAAAGGACATCTCGCGGTGCGTCAGCCTCTGCCACTGGCCGGCTTTCCACCCTATGGATCCTGTCTATAATGACCTCAGTGTCCCCTGGGTCTCCCTAGTAGGGAGTTGAAAATAGCTGTTACTGTGGACCGCAACAGGTTCGGAGGGACCAACTCGGGGATGCCCCGTAGCCTTAGATTGTTGTGTCTGTTGCGATTTTCAAGGTCATCTGTAGGAAGATGTTGGTGAGCTGCTGTTGTTGAGTATGGAGCATCGCTCTAACTCCGCGATCCGATTTTCGTGGCTCGCACTGGACCTTTTATTGCGGAGACTCTAGTGTCCAGGGCTGACGTTTGTTGCTGGAGATCCTCAATCTCCTTTCTCATGGCCTGTTCAATCCTCAGCGCAACTGCTTCCAAGTCTTCTTTTAGGTCTGCTTTGGTGGGAAGAAACTGAAGCAGGAGCTTAAGGCTGGGATCTAGCTCTGTAACGTTTTCAGAAAATTCATGGGCCGTCTAGCTCTGTAACGTTTTCGCCGGGGTGGGCCCAGGCAGCCTCCAGTGGTCCCCCTCTTTCACTTGACTGGCCTCCTCCCTCTGCGCGGGGTTCTTCCTGCCACTCTCTTGCTTCGGGGTCTTCCTCCTGGGCCAGGGGACCAACCCCCGCATGACTGCTGCTTGGATGGAGTAGGTGACTGGATAGGGCTGTGTAGGAGTCCATCCACAGGGGGCATCCCATGGTGGGCTTGGTGGAGTTGTGGGGGCCCCAGCACTGCCGTCGCCCGTCTTCAGGCGTTGCCGCCCTGGTATTGCCCCTCCATGCTGATCTTGGGAGCAGGAGGTGGGGACACCCGAACCCCCCCCCCCCCCCCGATAGCTGTGCACACATTTTCAATGAATGTCACTTTAGGTGAAGCTGCGGGTGAATGTAGTAGGGGCTTTGGTTTTGCCGGCCGATCCCCTTGCGACTCCCCAGCATGGGGCTCTGGTGTCAGTTTCTGTATTTTATTTATGTCACTGGGCATCTCTTCCTCTGCCCCAGCTCGAACCGCTGCCTCCGCCGCCTGCATGACATCATCTGCAGCCTGAGCTGCCGCTCCTCGGCTTGTCATGCGGAGGCGCCACTCTCCCCTCTGCCTCCGTGTCAGCTGTCAGCGCCGCAGAGCGGCTCCTCTTCACCTGGGCGCTGGAGTTCTCCGCCTACTCTCCGACCATGCGGATCTCGCTGGGGGAGACCCGGTCCTCCTCCCTCCGTCGCCATCTTAAGCGATCCCGCCGCTGGCCGTGCTGAGGATCCAGGAGTCGGGTAGATGTCAATCCTCCCCGCTGACTTGCTTCTCCTCTCTGCTGCCACTTTCTTCTTCTTGTTGCCCCTCATTGCTGCAGTGAATCTCGTCGCCTAATCGCCAAAAATCGAGGATCTGGTCGGAGCCCCACCAATGTGCTTCCTCACGCCGCCATGCGTAGGCCACGCCCCTGAAATTTTATTTTTTTGTAACCTCTCGTCCTGCATGGTGGGGCCGTGGCATAGAGACCGGATTGACACTTTCATATGCACTGACTGCATGGAGTGCTGACTGAATGGGAGCCTGTTATAGGCGGGATGCCCCTGGGACATGAACCAAAACCTGGGATGGTCAAAACCCTATATTTTGACCATTCCAGGTATTGGCCCCACGCCTTAGTGCAATTGGGACTGCCTTGCTATGTGAACCTCCCCCAGATCGACTGGTTCCTGTCCAAACAATGCTCTATGCTAGAGCTAGATGACAAGGCTTTTGGTCCAAAACCCATGACGATTCTCAGTGTGATTGATTCCCTCCCCCCCCCCCCCGGGCATCTGAAATTGGGATGCCCCGCTGTATGAAACCCTCCAGGTCGCCCATACACTTGCCTTCTTTAACCAACGGTGCATGCGCGAGCCGCAGCTGCGTCCGTTATCCCTCTAGCAGGGCACGTGCTTGCGCCTGGCGTGGGCACACTCCCTGTTAGAGGGTAGTAGGGGATGTGGCCATCAGCGCGCTTGGAGCTGCTCGCCTTTAGACGAGCGGCCACGCATGCGCCGTAGGACCGATAGAGGTGAGTTGGTCTCAGCAATCTGGGGGCTTTCACAGAGCAGGGCACCCCCAAAACCCGGGATAGTCAATATCCTTGGTCCACTTTAAGGACAGTGTGTGTTTTTCTGGTAAATAGTCTTTTTCTTAGGTCTTATTAGTAACGAAATACTTCAAAATGATGCACAAATGTCAAGAAGAATTCTATATAAAATGTATATGGCAGAAATAAGCAGATTACTGATGCCTTTATTAGA
The DNA here is from genome assembly GCA_027917425.1 of Gastrophryne carolinensis. Taxonomy (NCBI): domain Eukaryota; kingdom Metazoa; phylum Chordata; class Amphibia; order Anura; family Microhylidae; genus Gastrophryne; species Gastrophryne carolinensis. Next base: position 523,904,177 of record CM051235.1, on the reverse strand, counting down.
GATTTTGAGGGGAAAAAAATCATTTATCTCTGTTCTGTCTGTGTGATATTTCTGTTTTGTACATCTATGGGCCCCTGTGTTGGATGCTTTGCGCCATCTTGTCCCCTGGATCAGGTGCTCTGCTGTATCTTGTGGCCCCTGTAACACTGCTGATTGCCCGAGTCACTTCAAGGCGCCCTGTTTCTTCATGTCACCATACCAGACACTGTGCTTGGTGCCCTGTTGTCAGTGTGTTCTGTGCTTTGTACCCTTTTCATCACCATGCCACAGCCTGAGTCATTGTGGATGTCCAACTGCATCTGGTGTCTTGTTGTATTATTGGGCCCTGCACATGGCACCCTGCTAGGTACTGGTCCCCCTTTCAGTGCGACCATAGTGGGTCCAATGCAGCCCATTGTGGTACCTGCTCACACTTCAAAAGCATAAGACTGTCTTCTGTATCTTGACCATTGGTCTTCTGCCTTTTTTAATATGGAGCGATATTGGAATACTTGGCTTAGCAAAGGTGAGTCGACAGTAGTCCCTGGGGACCTTTGCAGGAGAGTGGAAGATTAAGAATGTTGGTCTTGTCTCTTGCATATTGGAGAAACTGTGCATTATTACATGACTGCCATATTCAAACTAGATGCATTGGGGGACTGGATGTCGAGAGAAGACAGGGTCAAACTTTAACTCACATGTCTTGCAGTTCCCCCCCCCCCCCCATCCCAAGCCATGTTTAACTTCACAGTGCCACCAGTCTAGGGGGTTCCCAAACATAAGCTAGTTGCTACCAGACTTGGTCTTGTGGCCAATGAAGATACTTCTGTCGAAGAATAAACTACCTTAGAGGGGGTTAGGAAGGCAGTACCTAGGGCAAGGCTACCACTTCCATAGTACCCTCACTTTCTGAATCTTTCTCTGCTTCTGTCTCAAAGAGGCACAGGGTTGTTTTTCTCTCAGATGACCTGTCTATAATCTGGATCATAGCATAAATAAAGTACCAAGTGCGAAGCATCAGATGACCATAGGTAAGATAATTGTAAATGGTTCCTGACCCATCCACCCCAAACACTCAACGTGTTAAATGGTGTCCCCCTCTTCCTTATGTGCATTTGGCTCTTTGCCTTCAGCCTAGATCTTGTTGAAGGCGAACCAAGAATCAGTAGCTATATTTATGATTCAGGCAAAACTGAAACTTTGGCAGAGCAAGAGAGGATCAGAGATTTAATGGTGATAGAGGTTCCACACGCAAACCATGCAAGGATTTAGTCCAGCTGAATCAAGTCACCTCAAGACAGGTGAGATGTGTTGTTTCTTGGTGGCTGAGGGCCTGAATGTTCGAGGAGCAGATGGTCCAGTTGGCTCTTCATCATTGGATCGTTAGTACCCTACTTAGGGCTTGGATCATCATGTTGGATCGTTAGTACCCTACTTAGGGCTTGGATCATCAGCTAGGGTGTTATCATTAATTCAGGTGATGTGAGATCTGGGCTTCTCTATTTGCTCCCTCTCTGTCCCAAACAGGTGAAGTACATACTGGCCTTGCAGCAGACGTATCTGTGAACTCTCTAAGAGGGACATGCATTTTCACCAGTTGCTGAATTGCCACCATGGATTAGGGCTCCACTGGATTATTTGGAGTCTTCTTTCCCAGTAGGTGGTCCACCTTGGGGGTCATCACACCAGTGAGAAGTTACGGTATTTGTCCCACAAGCCTTCTAACTTGGTTCTACAAGAGGGGAGAAGGCAGCATTAGACCAGATTTATATTCTTTTTTCTTTTAGTGAAGCTATACTTCTGTGGTCCTTCTTTCCAGACCATTTCTTAGATGTGGTCATGGCAGACAGGTATTACTTGGGCTAGACAATAGAGTTCAAACTCCCTGTTTAGTCTACAGATTGTAGGCAGAATGGTGTTTGTAAAACTACTTCTAGCTGAGCAAGTCCAGACCATGGAATTCTCTAGCCATGTGATATCATTGCAGGAATCTTTCTCGCACTCCCTGTATCATCAGATTCCATGGATTGCAAAGGAAAGGGAATTCAGGCAGGTCTTACTCTACAAATGCATAAATTACATACGACACCACCTCTCTGCAATGTTCTTTTGTGGAAATAAACCTATTGCACTGGATATCAAAGTATGGGTTTAGCTCCAGACAAAAATTACTTTAGATTTTTTTTTTTTAACAATCGTCCTTGGGTGACCCTGGGGTGATTGCTAAAGATCCTTAGGCCGGCCATTGAGTTGCCCTTGCTGGGCTGCACCATGGAGGTACAAGTAGTTTGATAGAAATGGAGGAAGCAAGTCCTATTGTAATGAAAAGTCAAGAACTGGCTTAGCATTTGACACTTTGGCCTGTGCTGGCAGTGGGTCTTCCCGAGCAGTGGTTCTCAATGCCAAGTACCCCCTAGTAACAAGAAACTCCAACCAAGTACCCCCTAGCTACAAAAAATTTCCCCCAAATGTGGGATAAATGTTACCAAAATAAGTAGGCTATATGCATTGTAACGCTCTTAAACCGGACCTTCAGCATGATTTATTGAAAAGCCCAAACCCTTAAACTATTCCCCGGCATCTAAAGTTAATATATTTTAAGTTTTTTCTCACTTATTATTCTTTCCCCCACTGGGCTGCAACTTTGTTTAGGACTTTAGGATATGGACGCCGCCATCTTGACACAGAAGCATCACACTTACTGAGGAGAGGAAAGTGGGATAAAGTACAGGGGGCAGGTTATAGCTGTGCTTTGCTTAGACCGAGCAGAGCTGGGGTCAGGAAAAGGTCAGCAATCCCAGAATGCAGAGCAGCACAGTCAGAAAGCACTTCCTGTTTGCAGGCTGCCTGATGTTCCATGAGCCGCCATCTTGGAGGTTTAAAAGCTCATAACATGCACTAGGTGCAGGTAGGATATGTGAGCAATCTTTATGTACAGGGTGTGGGATACATATAAGATACTCTTATTCAGAGTGAAGGACTGCTTTAAAACAAGAAGAAATAATTTATTACTGTTATACCAAACCCATTTGCCCTACCATGATGCTGCACCCCTGTAAATCACTGCATACCCCTTCAAGCTGCTGTGTGTATCCCTTGGGGTACGTGTACCACAGGTTAGGAAAAGTGTTCTAGAGAAAGGAACATCCCAGCTTAGTAGCTGGCTGTAGCTGGTAAAATCAGATTTATAAAAAGGATAGGTCTCTCCCCAAACTTATCTAACATTCTGTTCAGGGATTGTAAGTTCTCTTGCAAAATACCACATATTTTGAAAATTCTACAACATGCGCTATAAGATGCTGGGGGGTTTTCACCTGTACCCTTAAAGAGGAACATCAGACTTTTTCTCATCTCTCCCCCCCTCCCTCACTGCCTTTTGGATGTCGGCGTTCTCTAAAACGTTGACTTCCGGCAGTATTCCTGGCCCGTTTTCACAGTTTAGCCGTCCCAAAGTGAAGGCTGCAGGCTTAGCTGGGCTTACCTTTCTTCAAATGCACCGCGCCACTCCCTGCAGTGCATGTCGGGATTCCAATATGGCGGTGCCCAACGGGGGAGCGGAGGGATGCCAAGCGCGATAAGTCTGGAGAGGTAAGTTAACTGTTTTGTAAACATGGGGGCAGGCAAGCAAGGTCTAGGGAGTTTTTACTAACTTCCTATGACCTGTAATGTTTCTCCTTAATCGGCAGGTTTTGGATCTGTTGGGTCTTATAAGGATAGAATTGTTTCCATCTGTGCCTGGACCTCCTTCCAAAAGTAGTCTTGGCTTTCCACATGAATGAGATTGTTCTTCCTTCTGTTTCCTATCCTGCTCAACTGGTAAGAGATGCAGATCAATTTTCAAGTGGATTTGGTTGGTGGTAACAAGACTATTAAGTCTGCCAAGGGTGAGGTTCCCCTATTTCAGGTGATGGTGCATTCCAAAACAGCCGTAGGATATGTGTGGGTGTTTCATCAGCAAGGTAAGGTGCAAGAGTTCAGTCCCAAAGATCTATAAGTAGCACTGTTCTCCCTGTCAGGGTTTACAAAGTCGTTCATTCTTTTCTGTTGGTATCGTAATTCCCTACACTGGGATGCTCTGAATTTATATGATTAGCTGCTGTATCTTTCATGGAACAATAAAGAAAATGGTATGTTTAATGTATGTAGTGCAAACTTCTGAGGTTTGATGGTAGACATAGCTCCCCCATCTGTTTGGGGGTCTGCACCTTGTTTCTTGTTAATTTAGACATGTTGCTGAAAGTAATGCTGTTCCTAGGATTGTTTTCTACAACTACAAACTGAGTCATCTCTTAAAGTGGACCAAGACCTACTTTCCTCGATCGGGATGCCCCGGAGGAAAGGACCAAAACCCAGGATAGTCAAAATCCTGGGTTTTGGTCCACTTTTATAAAACTGTGGCTATCCACTGTTGGTGGTACAGTCCTGTCAAGGCTATTGGATAAGATGCAGGTCTGCTATTTCTGAATTTTTGTTTGTAAACTTAGAAGAAAAAAAAAAAACTAGTAATTTTAAAACCTCTGATTTTTGTGCATCAGTTTTTATTTTTACCTTTGTTTCTTTTCTGGCAGAATTCTGATAACCGTATCAGTGTTTGGATGAAGCCGCTGGGGTAAGCGCTCGTGCAATCATGAGCCGAGGCAAACGTGACAACAACTTCTCTGTCTTTGAGATTGGAGATTCCACTTTCACCGTTCTGAAACGCTACCAGAACCTAAAGCCAATTGGATCGGGAGCACAGGGAATAGTCTGGTAAGTAGTCAAACCTAAGAAATCCTAGCCTAAAAAAACTCCCAACATTCCTCTTAGACTATGCATGCATTAAAGTGCTACTCCAGCCCGTTTTAACCAATTTTACAATACCCCCCGTCACCCTCCAGTAGCGCTGAAGCATGGCTAATAAATAAAATTAAAAAATACACTTACCTGCACCCAGAATCCAGTGGCGAAGTCGGGCAGTGCCACACATTCTGTCCAATGTTCTGCCTCCATGTTTCTGAAATCCAGCCTGGACTTCAGAAAGATCGCAGTGGAACCTCAAGCAGGATGTGTGGCACTGCCCGACCTCGCCGCTGGATTTTGGGTGCAGGTAAGTATATTAATTTTACTTATTAGCCCTGTTTAGGTGCTATTGGACGGTGGCAGGGCGGGGTGTGGTAAAATTGGTTAACCTGGACTGGAGTGGTCCTTTTAATATCTGCTTCCTGCAAAGAGAGCTTTGCCTTGACCAAATCCTGTGTGTGCGGCTGCCACGGCATGCGGTTGCTACTGTGATTGGTCATCCATGATCCCCCTGTGGCAATAAAAGGTGCCCATCTTTTGTCAAGGAAAAGAATGGTTGCATGGATCAAGATATGTTTATTTAAAGCGGACCTTGTGAAATACATTTGACCAAAGCCCCTGCCAATGCTCCCTTCTTGTCGTGTAGAAGTGGATATTATTGCTTTGTAAATTGTCTTTTTTTTTTTTTTTTTTTTTTTTTTTTTTTTTGCTGTCCCTCAGTGTGAAATGACAGATGATCAGTCATTACATTGGTGTGGCAATGACATCATTGTCGCACACAATAGCAATGAATGGAGGAGTCGGAGCTTTACAGCTAAACCAAGGGCCACTATCTGGGATTAGAGTGAAGCAGGAGCACTAAAAATTGGCAAAAGGTGCTCTTTTCAGGGGATGCTAGTTAAAAATGTCAGCTTTAATAATGCTACGTTATGTGTTTTATAGTCTTTTTGAATACATGTCTTGTAGAACAATGTTTGCTTGTTAAATGCCGAGGTAATTGTGGCTAATATTGCAATGGCTTAAAGCAGAGCACAACCCATTTCTGGTTAGATTGCTAGTTTTAGGGAGTCGGGCCATTGGGTAAGGGTATTCACCTGTCCTAGGGTAAGGGCACTCACCTGTCTGAGTAAGCAAAGGACTTACAAACACAAGCTAGACAAACGTGTGTGCCTCTGGGCTGTCAGTTTGATATGAATTTGATATAACCAAGGTAACATTCAAGCAACTAGGATGGTTCTTATTGTCCCACATTCGTACAACCTGTGATGGTCCAGCAGCTGTGATATGGTGTGTGCCTTCTCCACCTTCTCTATGGGGTCATTCTTTTAGATGTCCAATCATACTAAATTTCTACAATAGACGCATCTCTATTTTTGGATTCTCATGAGGAAAACAGGGGTTTAGTCATTTACCGTATAATCCACTCCTCAATGAGCTGCAGGGTCCAACTGGCCTGGTTTGAGTAGGCAGCTTTTTTTGTCTTCTATCTGCCTTCACCTTGTATGGGCCAATATGGGTATGACGGGTTTGCAAGAAAGTCTGCTACTGTCTTTACTGGTTAGAAAACAGATTATGTTTCCTGCCCAGCAAAATGCAGTTGCAGAATGAAGCCTAAGCCTCTAAAACTGTTTAAATCCTTATTTGGATGGCACTACTAATAAAGTGAGCTTGCACCTCCATATTGGGAGCTGACAACCCAACTATTTTAAACCTTTTTGTTTCGGCTCCCTTATAATCTGGCTGGGATTGGCTTTATCATTCATCTTTTAACTACTTTTGCTTTAGATTTCAGGGTTCCCTCTAAGCATAGTTCTACAAAGCCCGACGTTAATGTTTATGTTTGGGATGAATTTTGCTTTTTTCTGTTCCGTTTTAGTAGTACAAATATTCCCCTCTTTAAAATCGACCTTTCCCTGAACTACAGTTACGTTATGTGAAATGTTCTTTGTTTTTGTTTTCCCTCAGTGCTGCATACGATACCGTTCTAGAAAGACATGTTGCCATCAAAAAGCTGAGTAGGCCATTCCAGAATCAAACCCATGCTAAGAGGGCGTATCGTGAGCTTGTGCTGATGAAATGTGTCAATCACAAGAATGTAAGTCCAGCAGACTGTACTCACCTCTATCTTTCTGTAGTTAAAACTGATCATCATCAAAATCTTTGGCTTTAGATAGAGCGGAAAAGGTTGTGAATTTGCCTAAAGCTCAACTCCAGCTTTTAGTTAAGCATTTAAGTGACTTTAGCTTGTTAATAATTTTGAGTGGCAGAGATGATAGATACTTGTCGTGCCCCAGGTTACTCCCAGGTTGTTCATAACTACCCTGTTTACCTGAAAATAAGCCATTTTCTGCCAACGCATGAAATATAAGCTCTACCCTGAAATAAACCCTAGTTACAATTCATAATCCAGCTGCCAAGCTTTAGCAGGATGGGAGTAGCTATGAAGGAGGGTAAGGGCGCGTTCTGGCCGTCAAGGTGGGTGAGGGCTCATCAAGTCACACAAGTAAGCATGTCTGTCGGGAGTGAAATGTCTGATGTTGTGGGCACGTGGCTGAATCCCCCTGCTGCCTGCCATCTCTGCGCACGTACTGTACTGGAACTGCCGCCACCCTCTTGTCTGCTGGCTATAAGACATCCCCTGAAAATAAGCTCTAGCTCCTATTTTTGAAGCAAAAATGAATATAAGACATGTTATTTTTGGGAAACCACGGTAGTACCCCATTGTTTTGGCAGTCAAAATATTTTAGATCATATATAGAATAAATATATTTGAAATCTTTGCTGAATACTTATATTCAGCTTCTCTCGCTATGCTTCTGTGCTTTGTAGCATAGCATTGGTCAATCATCCTTTGTCTCCAGTATGAGTATAATGCAAGTTGACTTGGATTAAGTTGAGTCTTACATGTGTTTCCTGAAATATGTAAGGTAAAGGTAAGTACCGAAAAGTAAAATTCCATTTAATTTGTACTGCGCTCCAATATATTTAGGTAATCATGATCACTCCTAGGTAGCTGATATATCTTGACACACCCTTGCCAAAGCCCCCCCCCCCAGATTTAGATGCACCACACTGCCTTCCTTCTTACCAATTTAACAGAACCCTCAGTCAGAAATTACTGTTGGTTCTCTGAGACCTGCTGCATGGGTGAGGACCTGATTGAGGGATGGCCTGTATTGCATAGCAGCAGGTGGAAGTCCATTACTTGGCTATTTCTGCAATCCTAAATGTTGGCTGCTGGGTTGCAAAACCACGTGACTGCCTCATACACTGATGATTAATTTTCATGCAGGTGGTCAAGGCTGTACGAAAAAAGTTCAACCAGACCAACACCATTACAACAAACCGTTCTCATATGCATCCCTCCCCAGGGCATTTCAGATTGCTGCACATTAAAATTAATTTACCTTTTTCTAACTAATTTCTAACTCTATCTGCTGTGGTCAATTTTACAAACAAAATGGTGTCTCAGGCCACCTGCAATTAGGAAGTGCTGCTGGATTTCCTGCTGCTGTGCATTGTCACTTATGTCAATTTAGTCCAGGCAGCAGCATGGCTGGGAAAGGAAGCCTCAAAATGGCTGCTACCACGAGAAAATCAATGAGGTGGTGTTTTAGCTTTGATTGTATGCAGGAGCAAATTGAAGGGGAATTCCACTTTTGATGGCATTTTAAGTTTCTATTATTGTGTGGCAAAATAATGTCTTCAATGTGGAAGCTGTCTGGGTGGGATTTCCGAGGGTTAAAAGACTCAGCAATTTAGAACCCCACACCAGACTTCAGAATTCTGGATCAGGAAGGGGAATCCTTGCAAGTCCCTGCTCCTTTAACATGTACTATGGGAGGGAAGCTTTTTTTTTTTTTTTTTATCGAAAAACGGAAAGGAGTCGGGATCATAGCATATCTAGACAACCTCCTCCTCTTTGCCCCAGATCTTGAGATGTTGCTCGGGTTTGATCCTGAATTACAGTCCAATTTAGTCCTGTCCCAGGTCATAACTTATCTGGGGTTTGAGATCAATACGATCATTCAGTCCCTGTGTTCCAGTTGGTCAATTTTGGTTCATCAAGCTATGTGGGTTTTGGGGCTAATGACCTCGTCCTTTCCGCTGTAAGATGGGGTCAGCTACACTCAAGGACTCTTACAGCTGTATATTCTAAACTCTTGGGACAGGTCTCAGGAGTTCATAGACAGGATAATCGAATTCTGAGATTTAGTGAAGGAATCTGAGTTGGTGGCCAGGCAAGTACAGGTTTGTCAGTCGTCTATCGTGGTCGGATCACAAGGATGTGGTAGTGACGACGGACGCCTCTTCATGGGGCCATTGCGGATGCCTGATCGCTCAATGGGAAATGGTCCAGAAGACCTATCCACATGGAATATCAGAGAATATTATTATGGCAGAAATCAGCTGACCTTATACCTGTCCCACGTGCCTCTACTACATTTCAGGTGCCTCTCCTACATTTCCTGCTGGTATAGTCAAAATCCTGGGTTTTGGTCCACTTTAAGTCTGTCTTGTCAATTCACTTACAGAAAACGCAAGCTTTGTGTTTTGTGATACAGTTCCTATGAATAGTGACTCCCATTCAACGTCCATTTAGGTCTATAGTACCCTTTGAGGTTGAACCCTCTTCCCTCCCAGCCAACACTGATTTGGGATCAGCTCTACCTCTCACCATGAGATTGAGATAGTTTTCTGTTTGCCTCCGTATACCATTGGTAGGTTCAACTTAGGACTGCAGTCATGACCATTATTGGGCACTTAAATTCCTTCAGATGCCCTTTTTTCTTGACAACATTATTTGCACCCGGATGGGGTGTTTCAGGACTACACCGGGGGTTTACCAGGCCCCCCCCCCCAATCTGTCATCCGTAATGCATTTGGGATATGACCCAGGCCATTGTTATCTTTTGCCTGCTTCAGAAATAATGTTGCGGGGTACATCAAGTCGTCTGAGTATTACACTGGGATATACTAAATCGAAGCCAAGCGTCAGGTGATGCTAAGGGGAGAGATTAAGCATTGGACCTCTATCACAGTCTGCATGTAATGTAAATAATTTTCTGTGTAAAGATAAGAGGAAAGGAATTATTACAGTAAGTCTACTAAAATGTCCTTTTTTTTTATAAGCGCTCTCTCCTCAAAGCCTTCATAGAACAGATTGTGGAATCCATGGGGGTGCTCTCAACTAGGCTAGTTCCTCAAAATTTCCTTGGCACATGAAGAATGGTGTTGATGGTTGGGGAGCTTGCTGTCATCACCAGAATAGGCTGTTGGCTAAAAGCGTATTCAGATCAAACTGGTGTAAAGTCACTGACCATGGGCTCTCTCCCTTACAAGAAAGCATCTCCTGTGGTGGTTTGATCATTAACACATTCAGGGATGGCACATAATTACCTGCCAAACCTAGTTAGATGCTGGGCCCACTTTCTTCATTGCTTAGTGGCAGAATACTGAAGGGGGATGACAGACCTAGTGGTATGGTTTTGAGGGGGGTGGGGGTGCTGCACATTTGGAGTACAATATATGAAGCTTTACTTCTAAGTTTTTCCTGGTACACAGCAAAGGTGCCATTGTGACTTTATTGCCCACATAATTCTGGAGCCAACCCTGTCGACTACAAAAATCCAATTATTTAGGGAAAAAACATTTCAATATTATGATGGGTGTAAACCATTATACATGCATTACAGAAGGAACTGATCGTAAATACTCTTTGTCTGGTCAGACCACATTTCTGGTCTCCTGTATTTCTTTCTACCGATAGTGTGCTTTGCTGGGACTGGGCATACACACTAATAAAATAAAGTTTGTAACCCTTTCGCTGCCAGCCTACCTGCAGCTTTTGTCGCCCTCTGTTGCCAGACCATGTTTCACTATTTTGCGCTACACATGTTCAACTGTGATTTTTCAAGAGAGTCTGGGCTTCAACATGAAATCTCTTGTTTGGCATTTTTTTGTGTATTCTCAATACTTTTTGGTGAAATATGTGCAAAAAAAAAAAAAAATCTATTTTTTGCAATTTGTAGTGTTTTTTTGTAATAAAAAAATGTAAGTTTGTCAAAAAAATGTTATTGCGTGCGAATCCCCAATTTCTCCCGGTCACAGTGGTACCACATATGTATAGATAGACACCCTTTCCTGCCCAGGAGACTCCCCCAAACTGAAACAGAGCTTTAGGAGATTTTCAGATAAAATACAACTGTGCTATGCGCACCTTGCGTTTTTTCCAGAAAAACAACCATTTACATTTAAAATACCCCCTCACATTTACATTTAAAATACCTCAAGCTTTCTAGGCGTACCAAGCTTGTTTATGTGGGCTTAGTTTTCTGGAAGTAATCCCTCAATGTATTCTTTGGTTGCACAAAGTTTCCCTAAAAAAAGAATAAAAAGGAAGAATCAAGCCACATTTTCCTAAAAAAAAAAAAATAAATAAATAAAAAATTTAAATCTCCAAAAACAAAATGCCCGAACAGAACGATACCCAACATGCATAGGTACTGTCAAAGGAAGACTTGCCAAACACCCCAAAGTAAAGCATGCACATAACAGTACTTTTACTTGAAAATTTCAGCTCTGCAGACAAAATGTGCACCTTGCAATTTTTCAACCAAAACAACCCTTTACATTTCGAATATCCCCTATAAACCATATATTCCCTGAAAGTACCCTGAAAGTACACATGTTAAGCTTTCTAAGAGTACCCAGCTTGTTGTAGTAGGCTCACTTTTCTGGAAGAAATCCCTCAAAGAATTCTTAGGTTGCACAGGGTTTCCCTAAAAAATAAAATGAAAAAACGGAATAAATAACATGTTTTCCTAAAATATAAATATGCAAACAAGAAAAAACAAGCTAAATCTGAAAGAGCAAGGTCCCCCGAGCAGAACAATACCCAACATGCATAGGTACTATTAACTCTTTTAATTACCAACCTACTTGAAGTTTTGTCACCCTCTGTTGACAGGTCATTTTTCCCCATGTTTAACCGTGATTTTTGCCGGAATTTTCAGGAAAATTATAGATATATATATTTTGCAGCAGAGTTTAAGCTTGAACATGAAATGTCTTGTTTGTAATTTTTCTACTGTGTTTTTTAATATTTTTGTGTAAAAATAAATATTTTTTAGACAATTGTCTCCTTTATTTTAAATAAAACATTTACTTTTATTAGAGAAAATATTGCATGTGAAAGCCCAATTTCTCCCGATTACAACGGTACCACGTATGTATCGGTAGCCCCCCCCCATTCTTGCCCAGGAGACCCCCCAAACTGAAAATAGCACTTTATAACATTTACAAATAAAATACTACTACTATCCACAATATAAACATAAGGGGTTAATTAAAAAAAAATGACATAGGGTCCCCCCTCCGGGGGGGGGGGGGGGGGGATCATTTTTGGGGGAATTTTAAGGGTTAAATACCCCCTAAAAATCCCAAAAAATTGAAATGGGGTCCCCCTTACCCAGCATTACCAGCCCGGGACCAGCTATGGGGGCTTGTAGGAACAGAGTGGAGGGGCCAGCTTTTGTGGCCCCCCACCCTGCAGCCTACAAGCCCACATAGCCTATGTGGGCCCGGGCTCTTCTGCCCCCCCCCCCCCCCCCCGGGCTTTGGGGAGGCAGGTAATGGCAGGGGTGCGTGGGTTAACGGCAACTTGCCAGCCCCCAGCCTTGTGAACTCGTATAAGGGGTCTCATGGACCCCTTACCAGTTCACAAGGGGTTAAGTGTAAAAAAAAAAAAGACACTGACACATAAGAAAAAATATTTTATCCCATCCATTCCTGTGTCCCACGCTGATCAATCTGGCTTCCTGCTCTCCTGCTGCAGCTGGAAGCCTTTTATAGCTGCTAGGCGACAGAACATAAGGGGTTAATTTAAAAAAAAAAAGACATAGGGTAATAATAATAAAGGGGGGACCCCATTTTCCCATTTCCCCCTTTTTTTGGAATTTTAAGGGTTAAAAACCCTTGAAAATCCCCCCAAAAATGGGGTCCCCTTTAGCCAGCATTACCAGCCCGGGGCCAGCTATGGGGGCTTGTAGGCACAGAGTGGGGGGGTCAGCTTTTGTGCCCCCCCCCCACCCTGCAGCCTACGAGCCCACATAGCTCTTCTGCCCCCCCCCCCTGGGCTTTGGGGAGGCAGGTAATAGGGGGTGCCGGGGGTTAATGGCAAGTCACCGGCTGCGGCAAGCGGGGAACTTGCCGTCCCCCAGCCTTGTGAACTGGTATAAGGGGTCTCATGGACCCCTTACCAGTTCACAAGGGGTTAAATGTTAAATTAAAAGACACAGACACATAAGAAAAAAAAAAGATCTTTATTTTATTCTAAGCATACAGCACGTCCTGCTCCATCTATAATACTTACACATGGGTAATCCTCCGCCAGAGGGCGCTGTTCACTGCAGACATGCAAAAAAACAGGCTCCTCCCGGCCCTTCATATACCCAGGGACCTCCCACAAATCCCCAGATTTCTCTGCAGTGCTGACTGCGAAGACATGAAGTATCAACTCTCTCGCAGGTGAGCGGGGCTTTTACAGCCTGCGGCCCTGCGGGACTATTTCCACCCGTCCTTTTCGATACAGATGTGCCTCCCAGCCTGGGCTGCGCTGGTCGGGTGAAGGTAGGCAGCACCTCGTGTGCTCACGGAGCAACGCTCCACCGCAATCCCCCACCATAGGGTAGGCGGTGACCCTCCATTAGATGCCCCTCCCGCATTGTTGCCCGTGCCCCTCAGAGTTAATCCCTGGACGCAGGTCCGCTTCTCCCTCGCTTCCTCCCGTAGCTCGGGGGGAAAAGAAAGGGGGGGGGGGGGGGGTATGTGTGGCTGTCCTAGTGTAATGTAACACGTTTAAGGCCTTTGATCTTTCATTGAACTTGGGTGTCAGTGTCGCGCTCCTTGCTCCACATAAGTTTATGATTGCGAGCCTGTTTGTCCTTTCATTACATGTGGGTACTGCCCAGACGGCAGCATCATTTTCTAGCGTGACAGCAACATTATGTAGGTGCGTACTATCCACTACTGTCTTTCACTTTTCGATGGTTAGAGCTTCGCGCTCTTTGGGGGAGGCGGGGACTCGGCATGACGCGCTCCGCGTCACAGCCTGATCAGGTCCGCCCCTCGAGGTTCGCTTGGCGCCATTTTGACAATCTTCGCGCGCGTGGTGCGATCCGCCTCCTCCCTTGGTCATGTAAGTGCCCTCCGGGGCGGTATTTGTTTCTATGTGTTTTATTCGCTGCGAATGGCACTGACACCCCCCCCCCCCCCCCCCATCCCATTATGTCTTTCAGACGCCAGGACTTCGGTGGCTTCTCCCGGCCTAACATATATTATAGCGGGTCCACATAACAAATTCTCCCACTTCCTAGCGGGTCTTGGGGCATCCAGGGTTGCCTACTGCGTAAATCCCTGCGGGCATACTGCTCAGATAATCACCATATGGAGGCATCTCAGAATTATGTACCCGGGGTCCCTCTGGGACATGACCGGCTGTGTGCAGTGTGTGGTCAGCCCCATGCTGATGCTGATAGAGCATGGGTCTGCGGACCGTGTGCTGAACAGGCACTGACCCTGCAATCGGGTTTGCCAGTGGCTGCACCTCCCTTCAATACACCCGTCTCCCCGGACCTAAATCTCACTCCGGATGAGTCTCACTCGAGCGGGGATGACCAGCAAGCCGTGCCGCGCAGGCTGCCTACGGCCGAGCAGGTGCTGTCTGGTTTGGCGGAGCGTATGGGCCCTGGAAAAAAGCGGTCCCTGACGCCTCCTGGCTCTCCGGTTCCTAACGATACCGATGACTTTGATCCTTCTGAGGAAGGTGAGCTATTCTCAGGTTCGGGCTCCTCGGATGAGATGCCCGGGAGCCGTGATGAGTCTGGGCCCGGTTCTTGGGGCCTGTGTGACACAGATGAACTTCTTATTAAGATCTTTGAGGTGTTGTCAATCTCCCCTCCTGGAGAGGCTCCCAAGCCTAAGAAGGAGAGTTTCCACACAGCGCCGCCGCACTTGGAATTCCTGGAACAGGATCATTTCCAGAATCTTATATCCCAAGAATGGGAATCGCCTTGTAAACTTAAAGGGGTCCCAGGGGTCTGGGATTGGAAGTACCCTTTCCCTCCTGATGTGGTTAACTTTTGGTCAGCACCTCTTGTGCTGGATGCACCGATTATAGGGGTTACTAACCCCCCCTTCATGAGGGCTCCTTATTACCGTACCCTTCGGGATGCTGAGGACCGGCGCATTGACAGACTGGCTTCCCACGCCTTTTCGTGTGCAGGGACGGCTCTGCGCCCGGTCTGTGCTGCGGCCATCACGGCGGTGGCCACCAGGGCTCTCGTTAGAAAGGTACTTGACCACCGACCTGAGGACCTCCCCTGGGGGGTATTTAATGCGCTATCAGACTGCGATGTGTTTGTGAGGTTTATCCTCTCAGCGCTGGATGACACCATTAAGATGTGTGCTAGAACCTCTGCCCTTGTGGTAGCTATTCGCCGCCTGGTCTGGCTGCGACAGTGGGGTGCTGACGATGCTACGAAAAAGGTGCTCACTGGCCTTCCCTTCAGAGGACGGTGACTATTTGGGGCCCGTTTGGACCTTTTTGGAAAAAAGGGTAAGGCACCCCTACGCAGAAGGCCGTCCCGGCCTCCTCGGGGCAGGGCCACCCCTCCACCTCCCTACGTTAGTGTCAAACGCAAACCTGAGGTGTGCTTCCAATTGTTCGGTGTGGATTTCCACCATGGGGTGGGCAGGCAACTCCCTGGGCCCTCTGGCATGACTAAGTCCAAATCTGCCAAGACCTCCCAAGCATGGAGGGACGCCCTCGCCCTTCTGGGTTGACGGGGGGAATTTCTTCCAAAAACCCCCTGTGGCTCCTGGGTAGGGTCCCTTAGAGGGTCCATCTTACCTACTGGTTTGTTAAAACATGAGCCTTCCGTTGACTCTATATGGCTGGACTTCTCCTATTTTAGGACCTGTCTATTTGGGGAATCTTGGCCTGTTGGAAGACAATGGCCTGTTTTATTACTGGTCTGGAGCTTGAAGCAGGATGATCCCTCTGGAGGGTTCCTGATCTGGGCGGGGGTCTGCGCCCCCTGCTCCTCAACGGTATTTGCTCCAATGGATGTTTTTCAGTGGCAGGTTTTGCTATCCTGGTGTCACTCTGTGAGACAACTAGGGTGGCTCTGTTGGGTCTCGCTTATACCACAGGGGCTCCGCCCTTGTTTTTACTGTCCCAGAATATTCTGACTCTGGTCATGGGGGCTTAGTAAAATTATGTATAGACTTTCTATTTTATATGTCTCCTCTTCATTCACCCTGCTATGTGGGGTTCTGTGCACGGTCATGCTGATAAAGAGACCCGTGAGTTTGATGGCCCCTGGGTGGCCTAGTGAACTGTGGTTCGCAGATGCTTCTGCTAAGGTCAGCTGACCTGTTCGCTCTCTCAGGAGTGCGGTTTTGCCCTTGTCAGGCCCCTTCTTTGTCGTCCCAATCTACAGACTCTAGTCTGGGGCTTGACAGCTGATTCATTCACCCCTTGGAGACGGGCTTATCTTCTGGGTGACCTGGTATATGGGGGGGCTAGGAGCAAGCTTCCTCTTCCTCCGTCTATTGTGGGTTATTGTGTACCCATATTGTTTGGCATGAGTCTTGGTCTCTTCCCTGTTAGACGTTCTCGGTTCCCAGGGTTCTGGAGTCGTTACAGCATAGGTTGGGGTTGGCTCCCCATCTAGGTACTCTGAAGGTTCAGGTTCTGTCCTGTCTGTCTTCCTGTAGAAGTCTGGTTCAGTCTTCCTTGTGAGAGCTCTCTTGGGGTTTTGCTCATGGGCATTCATTCTGTTTGCCCTGCGGATTGTTCCCTTGGGACTTATGCTGGATGCTGTCTGAACTGTCTTGTAGTCCAAGTCGCTTCTCTGGGGGCTCCTGCTTCAGTCAGACGTGTGCCTGAGAAGGTGGATCTGATTACTTAGCCTTAGCTCGATATATATATATCTATATGCACACCATGACGTGGTGGTATTCCGTCTTACGCCGGACCCCTTTGTCCAAGTGGTGTTTTATGATCATTATTTAAACCGGACCTTCAGTGTGATTTAATGAAAAGCCCAAACTCTTAAACGGTTCCCCAGCATCTAAAATTAATATATTTTACGTTTTTAGTCACTAACTTATTATTCTTTCCCCCACTGGGCTGCAACTCTGTTCAGGAATTTAGGATACGGGCGCCGCCATCTTGACTCAGAAGCATCACACTTACTGAGGAGGGGAGAGTGGGATAAAGTACAGATGGCGGGTTATAGCTGTGTATTGCTCAGACAGAGCAGAGCTGGGGTCAGGTAAAGGTCAGCAGTCCCAGAATGCAGAGCAGCACAGTCAGGAGGCACTTTGTGTTTGCAGGCTGCCTGATAAGATGGCGGCTTCCATAAGCCGCCATCTTGGATGTTTAAAGGCTCATAACATGCAGTAGATGCAGGTAGGATGATTTTTAATGTGGACAATCTGTATGTACAGGGTGTGGGAAACGTTTAAGATAGACTCTTATTCAGAGTGAAAGACCGCTTTAAGTCCCTTTAGTCTAACTATGGACCTTATTCTTAATAATGCTGAAGTAAAGGGTCTACACTCAACAGGTGTTGCAATTTTTCCTGGTGGTTTCTTGTCCCTTAGGGGGACTGATGCCCTTGGGGTCTGCGGGCGCCTCCTTATGTATGCGCCTGATATCGCTTGCTTCCAGGGCCACTGCGCCCTTTGGACTGATCTTACTTGGATGCCTTCCTGGTCCTGAGTAAAGGTTTCGGCTTCTTGCTTATGAAAGGGTCAATATTCCCGCCTGTCTGACGGGAGACCAGTTCTCATTCCCCTTGGGGAGAGTTCTAAGTTTTCCACGAGGCTTCTATTGCCTGTGGGCTGGTTGGGCCGTTACACTGGCCTATTCCTTTAAGGGGAAGAATCTCCCTTTCTCATTTTGTTCCGTCATATTGGTGCTTGGGTACCTTTTGGCCCTTCAGCACCAGGGTTTTCTGTTGAATAAGTTACTAAGACTGTTGCTTGTCTCTGTTCATACCTTTCAAAGGTTTTGTTATGAGATTGACGTTAGAGCCTCTGCTCATGTTGTACCTGGTTGCAAAGTTTTGCAGGTGCAGCGCCTTTTCTGTCTGCTGTGCTTTGTTTTTTGGGGATCCCACCCTACTTTATGGACACTGCTATTGGATGTCCCATGTGTAAGTATTATAGATGGAGCAGGACGTGCTGTATGCTTAGAATAATACAATTCTGTGAAATACTCACCTGTAGAATTGGTATTATACGCATACAGTACGCCCTGCTCCACCCCACCCTGGTTTTACATTTTTCTGGATCCCCTGTATGGTGATTGTTATCATTACTTTTGTTACCAGTTGGTGGTTGGTTTCTCCCCGCTTCTCTATCACTGTTTTTCAATACTGGGGATTTGTGGGAGGTCCCTGGGTATAAGAAGGGCCGGCATTAAGAGGGCTGCTGGTGACATCACAATGATGTCACTCGCCCCACCCCCAGGGGGCGGGGCTAGCAGACCCTTTCCAGGAAGTGGGGGGGGCAATTTCTGCCCCCCCCCCCTCACCACGGAAGCGGCTGGGGGGGGGGGGGCGATCGGAGGCCCCCCCAGTGAAGAGGACACCCGTCGGGAGACAGCGCGCCCTCAGGTAAGTAAATGTCATTTTTAATTTTTTTTTTTACAGTTAGCGGCTGCCGAAGCGGGGGGGGGGGGGGGGGGCTATTCCGGGGGCTCTCCTGGAGCCATCAAATTAAAGAGGAGACAGGGGTCAGGTGAGGTTTTTTTTTTTTTTTTTTTTTTTAACTAGCAGGGGGAAAGTCAGGCACGTAGAATCTACGTGCTTGCCACTTAAGTGGAGTGGAAGAGAGCACGTAGAATCTACGTGCTTGGCACTGAAAGGGGTAAACCTCCAACACCTGTCTGCTATTTTTTTTTTAATTAAACAGGACCTTCAGCATAATTTAATGAAAAGTCCAAACCCTTAAACTATTCCTCAGCATTTAAAATTAATATATTTTAAGTTTGAATTCGCTTACATATTATTTTTGCCCCCACTGGGCTGCAACTATATTTAGGACTATAGGATCCGGCACCTCAGAAGCATCACATACTGAGTACAGAAGAGGGGGTGAAAAGTACAGAGGAGCAGGGTTATAGACTGTAAATTCCCACAAACTGCGTACTCCCTTGTGACTGAAAATACTCCTCCAAGATGATGGGAGGAGTATTTCTACACTTTGCGAAAAAGTCTAGTGCAACCTCTGCCATGGACCACCAATGAAGTATCATCTCATTAATGAGAACAAATCTTATTTAATATACTGTTTCAATTGGCATGTGACGCATACCAGATAATTTAAAAAAAATCTAAAAAAATGTATAGATTTCTGTAGAAAGCCTGAGACTCCATGGGCGCTTACATATTATTTTTGCCCCCACTGGGCTGCAACTATATTTAGGACTATAGGATCCGGCACCTCAGAAGCCTCACATACTGAGTACAGAAGAGGGGGTGAAAAGTACAGAGGAGCAGGGTTATAGATGTGCTTTGTACAGAGCAGAGCTGGGGTCAGGAAAAGGACAGCAATCCCAGAATGCAGAGCAGCACAGTCAAGACACTTCCTTTCTGTAGAAAGCCTGAGACTCCATGGGCTGCCATCTTGAATGTTTAAAAGCGCAGAAAAGGCACAGGTAGAATTACTTTTAATTCTGGCAATCTATATGTATAGAATGGGGGAAACATACAAGACTCTTATTCAGGATGAAGGTCTGGTTTAACAAGCAGCTGTAACGTACAATGATATTTAGCTTCTGGCGCCAAGCTGCTGCTCCTGTTATGGTCATTCATTCTAGTAACCATTCCACGTACCAGCACTGCTTCAAATCCACAGTGTCTTTGCTACCTCCTCTTCAGAGGGGAAGTGAGCTGTCACTGAGGAGACAGGGGAAGAGACCTTGTTTAATGGCATGCTGGGATTAGTTTAATGTAATCTTTACTAAATTCAACCAGAGAGAATACTCAAATGATTATGTACAGCTTAGCTCTTTCCAGAGGGCTTGTAAAAGAACAAGCTTTGTATTGGCGGAAGAGCGGTTAATCAAATCTTGCGAAATAATGTTTCAAGTGGACTAACACCCTCACCTGATCTATAAGATTCCCGGACCGATCAGCTTCCTGACTGCGGGGCACCCCAGATCCCCGAAAATCCTACCTGATCCTCGTTCCAGTGGCGCATGCGTGGGCCTCCTCCTGCGCGTCCCTCTAGCAGGGCGCACACCCATTCACAAACGGCCAGCTCGGACACGCTCCCTGTAAGAGAGAGGCGGCAGCGGGCCGCGCTCAGCTTGTCCGTCGGCGATTGGATGAGCGAGTCACGTGGGAGCGGGGTCAGGTGAGTTTTCGGGGCTTTCTGGGGGGTTTCACACGGCGGGTGCCCCGCGGAAGTGGACCAATACCCAGGATAGTCAAAATCCTGGGTGTTGGTCCACTTTAATAGTACAGTTATACTAGAAAGCTGTTTTTATTATGGTATACATGATTATGTTTGTCTTATTCAGATCATTGGGCTCCTGAATGTCTTTACACCACAGAAGTCTCTGGAAGAGTTCCAAGATTTGTAAGTATTTGTGACAATATTGGAAAGCGGGTCTAAAATGGCCATATAGCAGGCTACTCCCTGGGCATGGACAAAACTGTTTGATCTGTTTGTCATGTCCTACTCCATCGGGTAGACCCCCATAATATCAAAGTTTTTTTTCTTTATTGGCTGTGTCAAAGGTAAAGGAAAATAGGTGCTTTCCTCGAGCAGAAAGTATTTACACAGCGCTGGATTAGCTTAAAGCGGCGCAAAACCCTAGCACTTGGCTCTGGAATCTGGAAGATTCCATTTCTGGCCGCTAGCCTGCCCCTGGGGCATCCAACACCGGATGCCTGGCACTGTGTAAATTCCCACAAACTGCGTACTCCCTTGTGACTGAAAATACTCCTCCAAGATGATGGGAGGAGTATTTCTACACTTTGCGAAAAAGTCTAGTGCAACCTCTGCCATGGACCACCAATGAAGTATCATCTCATTAATAAGAACAAATCTTATTTAATATACTATTTCAATTGGCATGTGACGCATACCAGATAATCTAAAAAAATGTATAGACATTGCTTACACATCATAAACTAGGACCATGCTAAAAAAATTAAAAAGTTAGACTAAAAATATTTATATAATATTAAATCAATATTGACACCATTACATGTATATGCAGAGCTTGCTTTAGAATACGTTTAGTGGTTGAGCATGAATATACCAGACTTTATACTTATGTAAACTAGGTAAAATAAGGTGTCTGCGTGACATATTGGTGGTACTACAGTAGGCAAACATTTAGAATCACCTACAATAGTTTTGTATATTTTGGCACAACGCTAAAAGATTTTCCCTTTGCAGGTACATAGTGATGGAGCTTATGGATGCAAACTTGTGTCAAGTGATCCAAATGGAGTTGGACCATGAGCGCATGTCTTACTTGCTTTATCAGATGTTGTGTGGCATCAAGCACCTACACTCTGCAGGAATCATCCATCGAGTGAGTCATGTTAGGGCTACATTCACACCAACAGGCAAGAAGCCAGGGGTTTTGAAATGCAAATTTGTAGTAACACCCCCTCCCCCTTTGTATGTGGTTGGATACTTTGTCTGGCAGCCAGGGAAACGCTAGAGCTGCCATTCTAGAACCATGCAGCTAAAATTGGATCATTTTCCTCCTCTATACATTTGTCTCAAGTTATGTTCAAGGAATTAAAACAAAGTCATCCCTTGCATTGTGATAAGCCCAATGTGGCAAATAACAGAAACAACTCATGTGGGAGTGGGCAATCTGCTCAGAAGCTGGGATCTTGAGTGATAGCTCAGCCAAACCCTGTGCATCAGTGTAACTCTGTTCTGTTACTCAAGTCAAGCTGTCACTCAAGGCCATAGCTGCCATGCAGAGCCTCGCCAGCCTCAGGGGATGGTTTCGGCAATCAGATGAGTTGTTTTGTTAACGCCCTAATTGGGCTCAATTGGGGTTCCAAAAAGCTTGGACTTCCTCTTTAAGATGTTAAGAATAAACTCGTTGGAGGTCACATTATTTCAGATAAACTTTGGCCTAGGTTATAATAGCCAGTAAATCTTTAACTGTTCAATCTTGAAACTACATGTTTTTTTTCCTTGCATCCTTAGCAATAGCTTGCTTCAGTGAATCAGGAAGCCACCACACCACTGCTGTCCAATGAGTTTGCTGGGTCAACAGACGCAGGATGCCATGTAAGCCCACTTTGCAAGCGTCATTGGCTAATGGCGGCCACATGGGCTTGTAACGCTTCATGGGAATGTGGTCAGGGCATAGGCTTCTAGATCCGATATGCGATGCCATTCATCAAGCATCAGATTTGGGAGTATAAACTTTCATTTTTTTTATGCTGGTCCTATTTAAGGTAAACTCTAGATGAGACCACACCTTGCCTCTGTGAATATGTCTATATCCTGCAGGACTTGGATACAGCTAATTGACATTACATACTAGTACATGATCTGTGGTCTACTAGTACCTCGAGATCATTGTCAATATGTGACTCTATCAGCTTTACACCCCCAAGGGCCTTTAAAGTGGACCAACACCCAGGGGTGATCGGCCCGGGAATCTATAAGATTCCCGGGCCGATCACCTCCCTCACCGCGGGACATCCGAGATCGGGATGTCCCACAGTGAGGGACCCCCCCCAAAAGCCCCAAAAAACTCACCTGATCGGCGGTGGCAGCGGCCGTCGCCGCCTCCCGCGCGCCCCTCTAGGCGTGCCCGCGCCGGCCGTTTGTGAATGGCCGGCGCGGGTGCGCGCACTGTCTAATCGGGGTGCCCCCCTGAAGTGGACCAAAACCCAGGATAGTCAAAATCCTGGGTGTTGGTCCACTTTAAGGTCTACAGATTATTAAAACCCAGATAAACTGCATTTCAAAGGAATATTTGTATCTCTTTTTGCCTTACAGGATTTAAAACCAAGCAACATTGTAGTTAAATCTGACTGCACCTTAAAGATTCTTGACTTTGGCCTTGCCAGGACTGCTGGGACAAGTTTTATGATGACTCCCTATGTTGTCACCCGATATTACAGAGCTCCAGAAGTTATTCTTGGGATGGGATACAAAGAGAACGGTTAGTGTTATATTTCCTGTTCATTTTATTTCCACTGTTTAAACATTTCTGTGTTAGCTGGTCTAGAAACGGTACCCATCGGTAATTTAGACCAATATGCTCCTTGGTATAGTCTCAGGCACTATCCTTATGACTCCACAATCCTTTCATCCCCTGCTATGGCTGCATGATCATTTTATCTGTCTGCAGACACAGCGATGTTGTGCTTCGTAGTTGAGTCGGCAATAAAAATGAGAATTCCATTTTTTGGCTTTAGACAGGTTAAACTCAAGCAGTTCAGTGTGGTCATATGCCTGACCTTCATGTGAGTGTTTATCTCTGTCCAATGTTTTTTTTTAATTGGATGTTAAGAGTTCTGCTTTATTAACAGCCTGCAGTACAGTTTGAACTCTGCTAGAACTAGATCCATCTACAATGGTATAAATATAAAAATTGCTCTTGTAATTTAATAGTTAATCTGCTCAGTTCATACAAACCAAAAACAACCAGGAATGCATAGGATGATCAATAGGCTGGTCTGAAAAAAAGTTGAGACATTAATGCAGAGGATTGCCTATGAAATAAAGTACATTAAAATAAATCAGAACTATTCGCTATGCATGTGCAGATGGTGGGGTCAAATAGTCAACATGCAATAAAATGTGTATGGATCCTTAATTAAAGAAAAGGCATATTACCATGCTGCATTAGCTTTACCTTTTGCATTGCTGTTCAGCCTCTTGTATAAACTGATATAGTGGATTGCCTATTGGAATGAATTTACTTAAAGGTAAAAAAAGATATGTCATTTTAATTTTCTGATATACTTGAGGCTGACTCAGAGCCTGACATCTCATTTAAACTCCCAATTTCCTATTTCTTTACTACACTTTCTATATAGTTCACCGTGAGTCAGTTGTTTTAACCAAATCAATAGACATCCCTTGTCTAAATGTGTTCTGAGTACAGCATCCAGCTTTACCAAACTTGGAAGTGGCTACAGTGCATTTATTTTACTTTGTTTAGCCCTTAAAAATATTAAGTGGGATTCTGGAGATACATAGAAAATGTATTAAAAGTGCAAATACTGTCATGGTGCCGACACAAGCATTGAGTCATCTTATTCACTTTGGGACATAGATATTATGCTATGATATTAAACTGCGCATAAGGTACATGATCTATGTCTATCTAGTAAAACTGAAGGTACACATCATACACACCAGATTACGAACCACTAAAAACAATGAACCACAATCATTGACTGATAATAACACTAAGACTGAGATAAGGCACTAATGCAATAAGAATCTAAAGTAATATGTGTCCTCTTAATATAATAGGGATGCTAAAAAAAGAGAGAAAACCCCAAGTGCATAAAAAACAGAGGTATCCAAGGTAGACCAGTGATTTATAGCTTGGTAGTGGGGGTTGGGAATGGAATTAGGGGTCAGGAGAACTAGGTAGAGTGCCTCTTTCAGGCTTATAGCCTCAAGAAGGGCTTCCCACACTACAGGATAACATACATGTTAGCTAAGGGGGTTATCACCCGTAGGGAGTTGTAACTGGGATTGGATTCTCTTAACATTTCCTTTTCAGTTTTTTATTTAGCTTTTTCCCCCAATTTGCTTGGAGCGACTGTTAATGTAAGTCCCCCCCCCCCCCCCCATTTTTGACATTCACCTGATAAGACGTGCTGACATTTTTGCCACGTAGGCTCACAGTACTAAAGCAGCCCCAACAATTTTCAGGGTTATGCAGTAACATGAATAAAACTGTAAAGTTGTATTCACCAAACTTGGTTGGGTGCCATCATGGTGCCTTTTTAGTGTCCTGTTCTGTTACCAGCATGTTACCCTCCTGCGTTACTGTCCTACATTCAACATGTCCTTCTCTACAAGATAAACATTTTTCTGACATTTGGCTATTTGTTTCTTTTTCCACCTGTCATCATTGGCCAGTCACCACCTGCTTAAAGCAGAACAAAACCTATGATCTTGGCTATCCCCAACTTTTGTTCTGTGTCCCACACATTGGGGCATCCTGATCTGGGTGGGGGGCAGCCACAGTGTTCCACGTTAGAGCCCAAAAATGCTTGCTTTGGTTGCATAAAAATTTCCCAACCTGGCTTAGTATTGCTAGGGATGTCAGAAATATGACTGGAAAAAAAGAACACAAGGAAAAACCCCTTGCCTCGCCCAGGATCCAGCACCAATCATTGGTGCGATTTCTGGGTTAGGTGCATCCATCTTTGTTCTACTGCATAGAGCGGGTTCCTGGCTGTTTGACCCTTCCTGCGCATTCACTTAAATAGACGGGCAGGAGCAGGCACAGAGCAGAGAACCCCTCTGTGCAGATCAAATAAGGCTGCACCTAGACCTGGAATCGTCCAACGGTCGGCATCGGATGGGGCAAGTTGTTTTTCTTGTTGCAACCTCCCTGTCCTGCCTCCAGTGTCAGGGGAGAGAGGCAAGGCTGGGTATGGTTAAATTCACCTCTGTTGCCTTTAGTTGAAAAAGCATAAGACTGTTACTTTTGAATTTGAGGAATTGAGCCCCCCTGTGAAACTCCAGGAACATGACTATAGAGTTGGTACTAAAATCATTTTTGGGATTTATCCCTCCATGCTTTTAATTATTTTTAAGTGGAGTTGAAGCTGTAGCAAGATACATTTAGACAAGACCAAACCCCCTTTCACACAGAAATGATTGTGAGGTTACCACACTTTCAAGGCAAGCACCCTGCAATTGCCTTTAAACGCTGCCTATGTTAGATCATGAACACATTTAAGGAGGTGATTGCGATTGCAGTGGTCTCCAAAAAACTGTCTGCAGAATTTTGGTGACCACCATGATAGCAATTCCATTGCATCGAAAGCGATTTCCAAACTCGAGCACCACCAATTGCAGGGCACTTGCACTTCAGTCACAATCGCCCCGCAATGTGTGAACGGGGACTTAGATGGTGCTAGTTCTTTTTATGTGACAAATGGCTAAAAGGGGGTTTCCCCTTTTTTATGCAAACACTTTTAAACATACTTCCCAATCCGGCCTTTGGTTTTGATCAACATGTCTATTTTCACTACTCTTCCTTGCAGCATGTACTATATAAAAACAGAACACCTAACCGCTCTGCACTGCCCTGGTGTTTTTTTTTTTTTTTGTTTTTTTTTCATGCTGACCTTTCGCCCTTTCCAGGTTCTGTCTGCACTTGGCTGTTCACTTTTTTTCACTGACACCTCTCTCTCGCTTCTGCTTTTTTTCCCTCCTTCCACCATCTTTTTCGCCCTTCCCTCACCTTATTCTGTCACATTGATAGTGGACTTGTGGTCTGTGGGGTGCATTATGGGAGAAATGATATGTCACAAGATCCTCTTCCCAGGAAGGGACTGTATCCTTCACTTTTTAAAAATTTGATCAATGATTGAATGATACCAAGTGAATATACTGCAGCATGTAAGGGGATTGATTTATTTCACGGACCACTTTATGTACCACCTTGAACGCATCTCTCCATTTTCTGAGGAACAATGTAAGTGAAGGAACTGGTAGCATGTTTAATGAAAGGCAGCTGATCTGGAGATTACATGCTTCCATTTCCTTCAGCCACCGATTATGGCTAAACATTTTATACAGTGTTGAGTATTCCAGGTACAAACCATTTCACCAACATGTCAAAACCTTGTGCACTGTTCTAAATATTTAAAAAATATATATATTTGATAATGTTGTTTGTCACCTCATTAATGGTTTGGTAATTATATCAGTAACTGCTTATTGGCTAATAAAGGTGTTGGCTTAGCACTTTTTTTAATAATTTTTTTTGTTGTGATAAAATGGACTATAAAAATCAAAAATAGAACGTTTTAGCAAATTGCTCCCCCTAAAGCAGATCTATGCAGATGTTCTGGTATAACAGGACGATTCTTTGCTGCAGAACTTCATGGGAGCCATCTTGTCACACACATAAGCATGACGGGAGAGCTGTGCCAGCAGCAGCCCACACCAGACTGAGATAAATGCCTCCAAAAACGCAGGCCGCTTTGCTGTATTATTATATGAACACACACACACTCTGAATAACCAGCTGCTAGAGAGATTGCGTGTGTGAGCCTGTGAGGGGAGAATTGCAACAATGTATCTTTATCACTGTTCACTGCTGTCTCTGGATTTACCATTCAGTCAGTGTAAATATTATGTATCTTATAAAATGTTATAAATCTTTCAGCTGTGCCTCAGAGCAATGCGTCATCATAACTGATGGCTTTCTACTAGAAACAAAAGAGGATTGTAGTGATATGTGAGGCAATTTTGACTGTGGGTTTTTCAAGAGCTGGATTTGTGTATGTGGCAAGATGACCGCTACCCTGCAGTTATGAAGCATGGGATCTGTCTGCTATTGCATAACCTCTGCATGAAGTTAAGCCCTCTCAAATAGTTTGTCACTGATTACCAGAGTGGGGCTTTAGGGGTGAAATTTACTGAACTTGCTTTTTTTTTCTTTACTTTTGGCCTGCTTTAACATTCAGCCATAAGGTAGGCTGGGGTACACTATTTTAAGGCTATATTTTCACCTCCCCTTTTTTCGTTTCGGCAGCACAGACAAAGTCTATGGAAAATTGTCATTAACTGCAATGGCAGAGCAATGCAGGCAAACTCAGTACAAGGCCTAAAATACAGCTCAGAATGCAGTTCAATGTGGCTAGTTGCAGCACAAAGCTTAAAGTCATTGTCCAGGCAGGGGCTAAATCTTATCCCTGTCTTTAGTGCTGCCGACCTCTACTTTCAGCTCGAGAATCACTCCTTTCTAACCTACATTTGGCAACCCAGCTTCTCTCTTCCTCTGTACATCACCCATCAATCGAGGTGATCTTCCGTGATGACTGACTGCCCCGCCATTCAGAATGTTTGCCTCTGTTTCTCCCCCTCCTGGCTGCTAACCAATCACTCCTTCACCTTGTCAATCCTCTGAGCCCCCCCCCCCCCCCCCCCCCAAAACCCTAAAGAAACGCCTTATAATAAGGCTAATACAAGCAGTACACACAAAGGACACATGCACTGCCTGGAAAATTAATAAATCAACGTTTTCCCTCCAATGCAAATTTCTGGAAGCATGAGGACATGTAGGGCTACTTTGTTATCAGGTTAACAGCAGTGCCTGGACAATGACTTTTAAGTGATCTGGTGCTGATCCCTGCTCTCTAGCACACAGCCCTCCAACCTACACATAACCCCCTAAAAGTGTGCGAATCTGGAATTCCCCTTTTACTTATTCCTTTTCTGGATTCTGGAACCATGTGGCTGGCAGCGGGGCCATAGGAATGTGCCACAAGGGGTCACGTGCATTCAGGACCAACCGGTGCTGAAAGCCATACAAGAAAAGGTAAGTACTTGGGGTCTGGGTTGTCGGGCTTGGGGGGGGCAGCTTCAGCAAACGGGATGCAGCCAGCACACACCTCTAACTCCCAGCAAAAGCAGGATGAGAGTATCTTGCTGTATGGCAATAAATCTTCAGTAGCGACTGAACAGAGCTCTCTCCTAGCACTGCTACACAGAGCTCTACTTGTAGCACAAGACGCAGGGGGTGCGGAAGATTTAGTGCCGTTCAGCATATTGCTCTCCTCCTGCCTTTTGCAGGGAGCCTAAAAAAAAATAAACGGAAAGCCCGGTGTCAGAGGCCCTCACTGATGGCTCCAACATTCGGGTAGTGTCGGGAGATTTTTAGTGGGTGGGGGCTAAACATAGCCCCGAACTTCTGAATCACCAATGAAAAAATAGAGCCCGAATTTAACAAGCACTTCAGCCAGATTACGCCATATTGGTGCAAATTAGAGTAGTACAAAATATCATTCATACATTTTTTGCTGCATCGTTTTTTCTTTAGCAAATGTGTTTCTTACAGTGCAGCGACATGTGTCGGTGTAATAAAATATATATATATCAATTAGATTTTGCAGCACTTTAATTTCCACTTATGTGACATAATCTGGCAGAAGTGCTTGATAAATTGTAATCATTTTAAATGATTTTCTTTGAGTAAAGGAAGGGTTATATGTATTTTAAGCGGAACAAAACCTTTTGTGGCCAGTCTTCCCCCTGGGGCATCCCAAATCGTCAGACCGCTGTGTCAGCCCCCAGAGCGCCACAAAACTCACCTTTTCAGGCAGTTCCCTCAGTGCTGTGACCACTGGCAAGAACGGCCACATGCCCAACATCTTTGGGCTGTGCACCTGCTCCCGTCCCCAGCTGTTCATATAGGCTGGGAGCGGCAGTGGGCCTAATGCTGGGCATGCTACCCTTCTTGCTCCTGATTGCCATAAACAGAGCTGTCTGCTGAACGTTACACATGCACGGTTGTTGGCTCTGATTGGACGAGAGCCTGCGTATGTGCCGTAGCACCTTGGAAAGGAAACAGCTTATTAGCCTCTGACCTTGATCAACAATGCTGTCTTTAAAGCTGCACAAAACCCTTAAAGGGTCCCTCTTCACCCAAGTAGCTTGGCCGATGCATCTGGTTCAGCAGTGGCCCAGTTAAATAAAGAAACAACAAAAACTGGGTTTTCTACTGCCAATGCCACAACCACCTGCCATTTTTGAGATCGCCAATTGGCTTATTTCAAGAATGCCAGCTGACGTGACCCAGCCGCTGGCTGCTTTCCTGTAGACAGGGTAGTGCTCTCACCCCCAGTCTCTTATACTCCAGGACCAGCCAGCGTGGATTGTGTGCAGTTTTAGTTTAGAAAGGCACAAAGACTATTCAACTTTACAAGTTAAGGCAGTTTTTAGATTAACAAGGGCAACCTTATATGTCCTTTGAGAGTTAGATTTGGCAAAATGTAGAGGAAAAAAAAGTCTGCCGACTAGGTAGTATAGCTTTTTTTTTTTTTTTTTTTTTTTTTTTTTTTTTTTTTGCTTTGGTGTGGATGGGGACCCCCTAACCCCCACTCATCCATATCTGTTTCTGGTGCTAGGTATAAGGCCATTCTTTAATTGCCTTGCGTTCTGTTTTCAGTTGACATTTGGTCAGTGGGTTGCATCTTGGGAGAGATGATCAAAGGTGGTGTGTTATTCCCTGGCACAGACCGTATCCTTCCCATTGGCTCTTACAACCCACCGCTTACCTCCCATACGCAAGAGGATACATCACTCAGGGGATTGATAGCAGGTTATGTTGCACCTTTTTTTCTCTTTTTTGTTTTTTTTTAATTTATGTAACTTAACTTTACAGTAGAGTAGTAAGCAGATATACATTTTGAGGTTAAAGTGAACCTATATCTTGGTTTAATTATACTTTTCAGAGCTTCTTCCTTGCCTGGTGTACATTGTGGGGACACTTTTGTATATGATACATACATGCATAGTCCTCAATTATATACCCTACCAACATTCCAGAGTACGTTGCACTCACTTCTCAATTTATGTGTAGACAATATGTGTTGCAATATTGTGTAGAGTATGAAACAAATTATTTCCCCTATACTTTGTCTATTCAGGGAACCTTTGCACAGAAATAGTTAATGATAAATACAATAACTGAATTAAAGATTATGGACCGTTAAGTCAAGTGTAAAGCTGAACAGGGTATATTAAATAGTTTATACACCCTTGAAGTGATACTAGATACAGGTGTGATAAAGAACTTGTATCCCCTGCAAATATGGGTTCTTTATTTTAACGTAACTATTTTAAAGTGGCCCTGTACTTCGAATTGTGAAATCTCTTAAAACTTACTGAAAGCCCCTGTCCAGACGCACACTAACTTTGTCTCCCCTTCCCCCATGGGAACTGTGTAAAATAAGTCATAAAGCATCTCAAAATCTTTGATTATATGTAAACAGCTCATATGTTCTGACTACACTTTTTTTTTTTTTTGCTTTAATTTGGGGGGCTGTGGCTCAGATAGGAAGGGCGTGACATGAGTATTCTCTGCTGTGGGACCATTGTGGCTTGCCATGCTCACATATACTCAGAGTTCCAAAGGACAGAGTGGCTGTTAGACTACTTTTTTACATGGTCCTGCTCAACTTTTGATGACTAATTTTGTTAATAATCTGCCTCAATGGAAAAATCTGCATTTATACTATCCAGCTGCCCTATTAAGGTATAGGAGTAGGTAAATGTGTATATATATAATGGAAAGTCTCTATACAAACCCTGTGCACAGTTAATCTATTATACATATATGGGGATCTTAAAATGTAATTTGAATTACTCTCTAGAACAGGGGTTCCCAACCTATTTGTCAGTACCACTTCCCTTATTTAAGTTACCTCAAGTACCAACTGGGTCATATATGAGAGTTGTTGATCACCTAAAACCCACAAAACAGCCATTTAAAGTGCTAAAACAATGCACATAAATAGTTTTATAACATCATTTGGAGCAGTTTTGTACTTTTTGAGAAAATCCAGCTTGAGTTAAGTGTAGATGTCAGCAGATTAGGTTGGGGAGCAGGTTAATCTGCAACCTGTCTGAGTACCACTCAAAAGCAACTCATGTACCACTAGTGGTACTCGTATTACCCCACAGGTTGGGAACCCCTGCTTTAGATTAAGTGTGCCAGGAAAATACTGTGTCCCCTGAATGAACATTTAGGGAAGCTTATCATTTGCTTATCACCTTTTATGCAAGGACCAGAACTTCTGTGGCAATGTGCTCTGCTAGACTAGGCTAGGCCATCTGACCACAGTACCAGAGACAGTGGACCAAAACCCATAAGGTGGGGGGGGGGACTGGAATCCTACAGGCCTCCAGGGCCGCCTGGTTTCTTCCCCTTGTGGCATCCAGAATTGGGATGCCCCACTCTCTGAACCCACCCCCCAGGTTTGCCCTGTATAACTCACCTTCTCCCCAATCCAACAGCGCATGCGTGAGCAGCGGCCACTGGCAACTTTACCTTTAGCAGGGTACATGGCAGTGATTTGTAAATGGCCGGCTCCCTTACGTTGTGCTGATTGGACGAGAGGTGGCGCATGGGCTGTGGGACCGGGGACAGGTGAGTTATTCTGGGTGACCTGGGGGGTTTCACACAGGATAGATTGTTATTAGTATGCACAAATATTAAAATCGGACCTTGTCATGGTGGTTTGGGGTGACTGCCCAATCTGACAGTTGGCATTGGTCATTAGCTGATGTCTGCATAAAATGGAGTCCTTATATGCAGATAAACGTGTTGGTTGTGTAAAGAGACATAAAAGGCGCAAACCATATTATGGGAGCAGTGTAGTGGGTGGCGCCACATTACAGCATACAGGGAAGAGGAACTGCAATAAATTCCGTGGGCCAGGCATAGAAAAATGGGGTATAGATGAGGCTGAGATATAAGTGAATTCACAGAGATGTTACACTGCATCAGTTTGTGGAGGTTTAATTCTGCATGTATCAGGTGTACAGGACAGGCCATTTGGCTATAGGGTTATTACTAACATTGCCTTAGGATTGGCAGGTCACAATACAAGTGGTAGACTTTCGAGCAGCAGCCTGGAACAGGAAAAATGTAAATATGCCATGTTTTATTGTATGGTGTATCAAAAGCAATATCATTTGCTTCTTCGTTTTATATGTTTTGTTATTGCTCTTCATTAGAGCTATCCTGGTGCTGAACAAATCTATCTGATAATGGTAACTTGGCATTTTATAAACTGCTTGCTGCCCATGTTTTCCTAAACTACACTCTCAGATATTGACCAGTGGAATAAAGTCATTGAACAGCTAGGGACCCCATGTACAGAATTTATGAAAAAGTTGCAGCCGACCGTAAGGACCTATGTGGAGAACAGACCCAAATATGCTGGTTACAGCTTTGAGAAGCTCTTCCCTGATGTTCTGTTTCCTGCAGATTCTGAGCACAACAAATTAAAAGGTGAGTGAGAATTCTTGCGTTCACGTGGAGCTAGTGTTTAAAAGGTTTTAACTACTGTTTGATGGGGGATCTTCTGCCCAACTCTGTTTCCAGCTTACACCTTCTGGACAATCAATTTGGCACCCCATGAAGTCCATTCCTGAGCTTTCCATGTAACTATAGAACCCATGAGTGTGACGATTGCACGGGTTGATCAGACCTATTGATCATTCATCTGATCAGACCGGCCAATCGTACCCCACGTGTATCACTGCAATTCTTTAATTGGCAACACACGTGGCTATAAACTGCTGCCACCAGAGCACAAACAGTGCTCAACTCTATAATATAATACAGGCCACACACAATACAATCAGATCGAACGTATCGATCGACCCACAACCACTTCCAGGCCTAGGCAAGTAAGGTAGCCAGGCTCTTCAGAAATAGTGTGGGCTTTTTATATCAGATCAATTGAGAGCATCTGCTGTATTTTTAGAATTTATTTAAACAAACAGAAAAACACAAAAACAACAAGAAATACGATGCAAGGTGATAAAACTAGAGTTAACTATAAAACACGGTAAATAAGATAAATAGCAATGCAAAATAAAGCAAGGTGAAAAATATACTTAAAAGTCCGTCTGGGCTGCGTTCTCTTTGATCAAATCAATTGTCCTCACACGCTTTCTGGTCTTTTTTTTGCTTGGATGTTAAAAGCAGCGTGTCACTCTTGATGGTCAGATCGAGTGTCTCTGGCCATTTTTCCCAGCCATGCTTATAGCCCCAGAACAGCGGGCCTCCCCACCCCTCCCATTTCTGCTATAGGATACCAACTGACCACATTCCAAGGGAGAGGGGTGACAAGCATGAGGGACCTAGCTGGGATCTATTTGCAATTTGTTTATTTGGCTTTTCCAAGTGGTTTTATTACTAGGTGGGAGGGGGGAAATAATGTGAGTAGGAGATGGTTATCAGCATTGACCTGGCATGTGAGGGTTAGATAACGGTGAAATCCAAGTGGGAGGGGGAACAAGAAATGAGGGGTTTACACCAAGCAGGCAGGTCAGCTAAAGTATGTGTGTGTATATATATATATATATATATATATATATATATATATATATATATATATATATATATATATATATATATATATATATATATATATATATATATATATATACACATATACACACATATGTATTACCCCAACATACACACATAGAGAAATAAAATACACCTAAGATGTTCTGTGACACCTTCCCCCCCTATGATGCGAGGTGGGGATAGTGACTCACAGTCACTTTCCCCAAAGTGCACAGTTAAGAGGAAAGGTGAGGTTCCCAGTTGCTCTCATTCCTAGTGCCACCGGGATCCATAGCAGTGGGTCCAGGCGGGCAGGGGCCTGCAGGGGGAGTCTTTCCAAGCACTGGGGTTTTCAGGCCTAATGTTGGCCTCTGGGGGGCTGTGCTCGAGGCAGGAACGTACACACCATCACCAGGGAAGAAGCATAGGGGCCCAGGGGCATGACTCTGGTTTGCCATTGAATTATTGGGCAACACCGGTATTA
Organism: Gastrophryne carolinensis; assembly: GCA_027917425.1. Classification (NCBI taxonomy): domain Eukaryota; kingdom Metazoa; phylum Chordata; class Amphibia; order Anura; family Microhylidae; genus Gastrophryne; species Gastrophryne carolinensis. The sequence continues at coordinate 523,869,798 of CM051235.1, read as the reverse complement.
GGCTGTCCACGTTCCCAGGGAATCCATCTATTCCTAGTATGTCACACCCCCCACTTCCCGATATCCATAACACTTGGAACCCGGCCTGTAGAGGGCGATCTTGCAGAGATGACATGGAAAAAAGGAGCCCCTCCTGGTCCATAAGTACTGGGTTCCTCCCACTATTCCTCTGTCTTTTCGTCTCTGCAGTCGGCGAAGCATTCAGAAGATGACTCTCCTTCAAGCTGCAGGTAGCAGGGCTTGCTCCCGGACCTTTTTTTCTCTATTTCAGTCTGACATTTTTTAAAACCTGTTTGATTATATTGTATGCCTCCCAGCCCTGGCTGTATGGTTCAGGCAAAGGTAGATACATACACCTTTGGTGTATACAGGAGTTTTTACTCCTCCGTGAGACCCAGATTTGGGTAGGCGGCTTCCGGGTTGGTATGTCCCGATGTGGGATGCCCTTTGTCCCTTTAAAATCCCCTTGTACCTGATGGGTGCATTTCTATCCTCTCCCCCATTTAGTTCTCCTTTAACCCTGCTGGAGCAAAAAGGAGGGGGGAAAGGGGGGCTTTATCTGGGCTTATTTGTCACCATGCACACAAAAAAAAAAAAAAAAAGACATATAAAAGAAGTCTTTATTTCTTATGTATGTTTTACTATACTATTTAATAGGAAATGTTTTATTTAGATTTTCCTATCTCTGTCTAGGCAGCATTTTTTGCTTACCTATTAAAGCTCTTGGTTTCTAGCTGTGTTCAGATTTGAATTTTCCCTGCATTTTTGGCCATGTGATCCTGAAAGTGGGCGGGGCTTGGCATGCTTTTTATTCAGAGAGCACCTGGTATGCTCTGTTTGACTTCCTGTTTCCTTACCTCATGAGGTGAGCTTATCGCATGGAAGGGAGTTTTTTTTCTGTCTTTTATTTATATTGTGTGCATTTGGTGACTGTTTTGTTTTCTCTGTAGGTGGAAACTCCTTATTTAAAAAGGGGTTTCTCCTTATTTGGGGGTCCATTTGTGTTTCAATCCTCCCACCTGGGACTATTTAAAGGGGCATCCCGGGTAGCAATTGCGTAAATCCCATATATACTTGGCTACTATAATCAATTATAGTATAATACTAAACACCATATGGAGGCATTCCAGCATAACGGACATGCAATTCCCTCTGCACAGACTCGGCAATGTTTTGGATGTGGGGCATCCCTTGTTGGGATAACGCAATTCTTTGCGTCCCTTGTGCACAATTAACTATTATGCAGAAAACTAGGCCCAGGCTTCAGGGCCTGCGGCTAATGCCTCATCTCCTACTCTGCCATGTCTTGTCCGTACCCCCAATGATATTGTCATGGGTGGTGAGTCGCATGCTGATTTATGTGCCAGATTGGCTCATCTTGAAAGATTGTCTACTCTGTGCCTAAGAAGGCCTCAGCTAAAAGTAAGCACTTGACTCATGCCGCTCCGGCAGGTGAGTCAGACAATTGTGAATTGCTTGATTGGTCTGATCCTTCTCAGTTACAAGAAGGAGAATTATATGAGGAATCAGATGTTTCTGATGAACAGCAATTTGTTGCTACTGAGATTGAGCAGGGTGAAGCAAGTGTTGTGGATACCCCAAAAGCTCTTGCTCAGTTATTTGAGGTTTTGATTATTACTTCTCCTGAATTAGTCCCTCCTTTAAAAAGGGGAATTCGTTGGAGCCTCTAAACCACGTTAGAATTCCCAGATCAAAAGCATTTTTATGATATTATTCTTAAAGAATGAGAGAAGCCTGCGCGGCTTCATGGCATTCCCTTGGGCTGGGACAAGAAATATCCCTTCCCAGCTGAGCGTTGGTCATCACCACCTGTGCCCACCGCTCTGGGCATGTGTACACTCACTGCACGGATGGGTTAAATGCGGAGGACAAAGTCCTATGTGTGCGCAAGCATACAATGGCCATCTATGCATTAATAATGAATATAGAGACTGGATTTTTAATAGATACTCTGCTCATGGGTGGATGCCCCTGTGCTTAATTTATCCAATTCTTCTGTGTTGCATTCTCCTGACTCCACTACACTTAAAGATGGAGAGGATAAGCGTATTGATCAAATGGCGTACCACGCTTTTTACAGTGTGGGCTCGGCCTTGCTGCCTGTTGGTGCTTCGGCACTATTGGCTATTAGGTCTGTTGTGAGAGACCTAATGAATTACTCAGGGCTTGATCTGGCCTCTGATGAGTACACCGCTCCTTAAGCGATGTGAGATGTTTGCATCTTTTGTACTTTCTGCCTTAGATGATACTCTGCTCATGTGCAGCAGAACCTCTGCCTTGTTAGTCACCATGCGGCGGTCAGTATGGTTGCGGCAGTGGGCAGCTGATATTGTAGCCAAGAAATCGCTTACAGCGCTCCCTTTTGTGGGATTGCGCCTCTTTGGAGAAAAAATTGGATTCTGTCCCTAAAGGAGGTAAATTACCTCAGTGTAAGAAACAACGTCGTTCCTTTCGTGGAATGGCCTCTTTTGACCCTTTCAGCCCCTGGAGGGAATGCATGGAATAGAGTAAAGGGACGTGGCTGTTCAAGTCAGAATTGGGGGTCCAAAACCAAATCTGCCACTAAGCCTGCTCAACAATGAGGGGACGCCCTCACCCTTATGGGTGGGGGGACGGCTGCGGTTCTTCTTCCAGGTCTGGGTTCAGGAGGTATCAGACAATTGGGTTCTGGAAGTAGTCTCTTCCAGTTACAGACTGGAATTCGAGTCCCGGCCTCCTCCCAGATTTTTCATGTCCCGGATGCCGTCAGATCCGGCAATTGCGCAGGGACTGCGGGCAGCAGTAGCGAATCTGTTAAACATGGCTGTTATCGGCCTAGTGCCTCCAGCGGAAAGGGGTTTTGGGGTTTTACCTATTCACGGTACCCAAAAAGGACGGCTCTGTTCGGCCTATCCTAGACCTAAGGAGACTCAATCAATTTATCCGTTTCAGAAAATTCCGCATGGAGTCTCTGTGATCAACGATCGATGCTCTCCGTCAGGGGGACTTCATGACATTCATAGACATCAAGGATGCTTATTTGCACATTCCTATTTTCCGGGTCACCAGAGATTTCTCAGGTTCTCGATAGAAGACCAGCATTATCAATTTGTGGCCCTGCCATTCGGCCTTACCTCGGCCCCAAGGGTCTTTACCAGGATGCTGGCAGGAGTGATGGCTATATTCAGGGTCCAGGGCATCCGCATTGTGCCTTTTCTGGACGATCTTCTTCTTATCGCGGCCTCCTCCCTCGAACAATCAGAGTTGGACACCAGGATGGTGGTCTCTATGCTAGAGAGGTTCAGATGGGTAATAAGTTACCCCAAATCCTCTCTGTCCGTCCAGGGAAATTCCCTTCCTGGGCCGGATTCTGGAATGGTTCTGATTCAGGACTTGATTTGTCTATTCTTGTCCAACCCTCGTCAGTCTATCTGTCTAGGGATAAGACTAGTGGGATTGATGGTAGCTGCATTCGAGGCAGTCCCGTTTGCCCAGTTTCACATAAGGACGCTTCAGCTCTTCCTCTTGGCAAAGTGGGACAGGTGGCCACTATCATTAAAATCAGACTTGTCTGTTGTCTCCCCACGTTTTGCAGTCCCTTCAGTGGTGGTTAATATCGCACAACCTCCAGAAAGGGCAAGTCATTTCTGACTCCGCGTTGGGAACTGGTTACCACGGATGCCAGCTAGGTGGGCTGGGGGGGCTTCTGGAAGAAGCATCAGTTCCAAGGATTGTGGGGGCCTCAGGAGGCTCATTCTCCAATCAATGTATTAGAGCTTCGGGCCATACGTCTTGTCTACTTCGACTGACCCATTTCTTACAGGGTCTGCCAGTTCAGATTCGGTCAGACAACCGAACAGCTGTTGCATACATCAATCACCAGGGAGGGACTCGCAGTTGGGGTGCCCTCCGGGAAGTGTCTCTGATCCTTCAGTGGGCAGAGTTCAATATTCTTTGCATATCAGCAGTTTACATCCTGGGGATAGAGAATGTGGAGGCAGACTCCCTGAGCAGGGGATGTTCTCGCCAGGGAGAATGGTCTCTCAATCCAAGGGTCTTTCAGTTCCTCTGTCACAAGTGGGGGACTCCACGGTTGGACCTGTTTGCTTCTCGTCACAATCACAAGCTGCCAGCTTTTGTGTCTCTATCCCAGGATCCTCTGGCAGTGGCAGCGAATGCCATGTCTCTAGCCTGGAAGGATCTGGGGTTCCTATATCTGTTTCCCCCATTCTCCATGATCAGCAAGGTGGTGCGCAAGCTAGCACTGGAGGAGGCGCCAGCAATTCTGGTGGCACCAAGGTGGCAAAGACGTCTGTGGTACGCAGACGTCGTAAGGCTGGCAGTGGATCGGTTCCATCTGCCTCTTCTTCCAGATCTCATCACTCAGGGTCAAGTTTGTTACCCCAGTTTACAAACGCTGGCTTTGGCGGCATGGCTGCTGAAGTCTCCATCTTGAAAGAAGGTCTTTCTGATGTGGTTATTCAGACTCTTATTAGAGCTAGGAAGAAGTCTTCCTCTGTCATTTATTACAGGACTTGGAGGTCCTATATTGATTGGTGTGTATCCAGGGCTTTGTCCTGTAGAGTGTTTTCTATTCCTAGAAATTCTGGAATATCTGCAACGAGGTCTGGATATGGGATTCCAGATTAGTACTTTGAAAGGGCAAGTCTTTGCCTTGGCAATTTTCTTTCAAAGATCGTTTGCTCTTCATCCTGGTTAAGACCTTTTTCCAAGGAGTCGCGCATGTGCGGCCTCCCAGAAAGCCTTTACTTCCTGTTTGGGATCTTAATTTGGTGCTTTCGGCTATGCATGCTGCTCCCTTTGAGCCATTGCAGGATATTCCCTTTCCTATTCTTACTCAGAAGGTTGCCTTTTTGGTTGCTATTACTTCTGTCCGCCGAGTTTCTGAACTGGCGGCTTTGTCTATTCAAGCCCCTTATTTTGAGAGGCATCAAGATAAGGTTGTTTTCCATTTTAAACCGGATTTCCTTCCTAGGTGGTGTCTGCTTTCCACCTAAATCAGGATTTAGTTCTTCCTTCCTTGTGTCCTAAACCTAGTAACGACAAGGAAAGGGTCTTACACTCTTTGGATGTAGTTCGTTGTGTTAAGTATTATTTAGTTACTACTTCGGCCTTCCGCAAGACGGATGCCTTTTTTGTTGTGCCTTCTGGGCCCAAGAAGGGTTTTGCTCCTGCCAAAGCTTCCCTTAGTAAGTGGATACGTCAGGTTATCATTGGGGCCTATATGGCTAAGGGTAAGGTTCCCCCTCTTCGTGTCACCGCTCATTCTACTCGTGCTATTGGAGCCTCTTGGGCTTTTCAGCACCAAGCTTCTGTTGAACAAGTCTGCAAGGCTGCGACTTGGTCTTCTGTGCATACTTTTTCTAAGTTTTACAAGGTTGATGTGCGGGCCTCAGCGGATGCTGTTTTTGGCCGCAAAGTTCTGCAAGCTGCAGTAATTTATGCATTATTCCTTTGGGATCCCCACCCATTATAGACACTGCTATTGGATGTCCCAAGTGTTATGGCTATCGGGAAGTGGGGGGTGTGACATACTAGGAATAATACCATTTTGTGAGATACTCACCTGTAAAATGGTTATTACGAGTATGTCACACCCCCCACTTCCCCCGCCCTTTTTTGTTTGAGGGATCCTTTATATGGTGATTATTATTTCTAATAATTTTACAATTATTGAATATAATTGGCTCTTCCTGGCTCTTCACTGCTGTTTAAAAAGACTGAGGAATAGTGGGAGGAACCCAGTACTTATGGACCAGGAGGGGCTCCTTTTTTCCATGTCATCTCTGCAAGATCGCCCTCTACAGGCCGGGTTCCAAGTGTTATGGATATCGGGAAGTGGGGGGTCTGACATACTCGTAATAACCATTTTACAGGTGAGTATCTCACAAAATGGTATTTTTCCAGAGCCTGGCGCAGGCATTGGAAGAGGGACTCCTGTGATAGGGACACCAGCAGCCATGTTTCCCACGTGTTGGCGAGTAAAATGAGGGGGCCCGTATGTGGCCGGAATGACCCTCATGTTAGACCAAGGCGTGGTTTGTCCCATCTCCCCTGATCTTTCTTGCCTCTCACTCAGCTTTGGTAGGGGTTGCCCTGGATCTGCGTCACATGGCAGATCCTAGGATCCAGGGATTGTTCCTTTCGCCACAGCCCCAGCTTTGGGACAATTCAGGAAGTCTGCGGTTAGACGTAGGCCCTCCCGATTCGGTCCAAATGCTTGGTCACCTTGCTTTCCCGGGGAGCAGGAAACTAGGCTTCCGAACTGCCTCCCAGGGTTGTCCGTCTGCAGCGCTGGCTGCAAGGTGGCACTACAAGTCCCAGCCCACTGCCCCGGGGGGACCAGGAGCAGGGGTTGAGGCCTGCTAAGAGCGGAGTCAGTGGGCTCAGGGCAGGCCAACCGCTATCGGTGTTGGGGCTCTGCCTGACAACCCTAGACTCCGGCTCTGCAACCTTTGCAGCGCTGAAGGGGACAGTCAAGTTGTGAGTGATCCCTCCAGTATGATCAAATGTTCGATTATCTCCATCTATGTGACGGCTCTCCAGACTAATTCCAGCCTGAACAGCCTGTTCCAGGTCAGCTCCACACTTTCCAGCCACCCTATCAACACTCTCCTGAGGGCCAACCAGCACTGACACAGCTGGGGCCTCAGAACTACTCTGCACAATTTGATTACAGCTACGCTTAGGGGGTTCTACAGGCCTACTACCTACCCCTTTTCCATCCCCCTCCCTGGGAGATCTGGGTGTCCCAAACCCGGCTTCCACCCTCGGCCCACCCGCAAGGTACCCTGATGCCACACCTGCACCTTTGCTTAGTACCCTTACGTGCCCCGAAGGTTCTGTTGGTAACCCCCAATGCACCTGCTGAGGGCTCAAAGTAAGAGACCAACTGACCCAGGTCCCTGCCCAACAGCACATCTGTGGGAAACTCATCAGAGAGCCCCACTACTCTCATCCCTCTGCCCATTCCCCAATCCATATACACCTCAGCAAGGGGCACATGTGAACGGAGCCCTCCTACTCCGGTGAGGGTGAGGAATTTTCCAGGGATTATATTCTCTGGGCCCACCAGTTCAGGGTGAACCAACGTGACCTCAGCTCCTCTGTCACGAAATCCTGAGACCAGACGGTTGCCGACAACGGGCTGCACGTTTTCATCATCGCTCCGGACACTCTGACGGACAAACGGCACAGAGGTGCTCATCTGGCCAGCTGCAGCAGTCACTTTTCTCTCCGGACAGTTGGGTCGGAGGTGCCCGACCTTCCCACAGTTGTAACAAGCGCGAGGTTCAGCAGGTGACCGCTTGGCACCAGAGGCTTCCGGGAAGGGTTTCGGGAAGGTCTGACTGGCTGATGGTGACTGGCTGGTTGGTGATGGCCTTTCTTCTTTCCAGCTACTAGGGGGCGCATGACAGCCATCAGACACCCGAGTGTGCACATAGCTGTCGGCCAGTTCTGCTGCTTCTCTGGCCGAATTAGGTTTGCGCTCCAACACAAATTGTCTGAGATCAGGGGGGCAGACGTGCATGAATTGGTCTTGCACCAGCAAGTCCTCCAGGCTATCAAAACTGTCCTTTTTGAGGCCATGGACCCACTGCCGGAAGGTGGTACGCAGTCGGGCCAACAGGTCTAGGTAACTGTCCGCCGGTCCCTTTTGCAGTGATCGGAACCGTCGGCGGTAGACCTCTGGGGTGAGCTGATACTTTTCAACAATGGAGTCTCTTATTGCTTCATAGTCCCCATCTTTCTCAGGAAGCGGCTCAATGAATGCCTCCAAAGCCTTGCCCTTCAGCCCTGGGGTTAGGTACAATGCCCACTGAGACCGTGGCAAATGATGCTGGCGGCAGATTCTCTCAAAGGACTGCAAGTACACGTCCACGTCGCAGTTTGTGTCCATAACTGGGAACTTTGGGGCAGAACCCACAGTTAGAAATGCAGAGTCCGCTGAAGGCAAGTGAGGTGCAGGGTCAGGGGTGGTTAGTCGGATCTTAGCCATTTCCAGCTCATGACGGCGGGCAGCTTCCCGCTCTGCCTGTGCAGCTTCCCGCTCTGCCTGTGCAGCTTCCCGCTCTGCCTGTGCAGCTTCCCGCTCTGCCTGTGCAGCTTCCCGCTCTGCCTGTGCAGCTTCCCGCTCTGCCTGTGCAGCTTCCCGCTCTGCCTGTGCAGCTTCCCGCTCTGCCTGTGCAGCTTCCCGCTCTGCCTGTGCAGCTTCCCGCTCTGCCTGTGCAGCTTCCCGCTCTGCCTGTGCAGCTTCCCGCTCTGCCTGACGCTGTGCAGCTTCCCGCTCTGCCTGACGCTGTGCAGCTTCCCGCTCTGCCTGACGCTGTGCAGCTTCCCGCTCTGCCTGACGCTGTGCAGCTTCCCGCTCTGCCTGACGCTGTGCAGCTTCCCGCTCTGCCTGACGCTCCAGGAACTGTAGATAGGCCTGCGGATCGGTGGCACTTAGCTGGGTCAGGACCGATTGGAGCTGGGGGTCCCTACCAGTAGCAGAGAGGCTGGGGCTGGGAGACCCAATGGGAGCAGGCACTTCAACAACCACCCCAGTCTGGGACAATTCAGCTGCGCTGGAACATGCAAGTCTATCTGTTACAAGCTGCGTTGGTGCCTCCAGATCGGCCTCATAGAGCGATTGCACAAGCTTTTCTTTGGATCTATCATAAATGGGCAACTGTCTGCTGGCATTCATTGATCAGATCATCTTTGCTCATTCGCTTGTATTGCGCCAGCCCAGACATTTCCGCAAAAACAAAACAAAAAAGAGGGGCAAACAATTGCTATCTGCTTATTTACCGTCACAACTATGCACCAATAAAATAACTGATTAATTTAAATAAAGTCCTCCAATACAGCGTTACTTAACACAACACTTATGCTCTGAATTGAAAGAAATAAAAAGGTGATCCCACGAGCTGCCAACCAATTTGTGACGATTGCACGGGTTGATCAGACCTATTGATCGTTCATCTGATCAGACCGGCCAATCGTACCCCACGTGAGTCACTGCAATTCTTTAATTGGCAACACACGTGGCTATAAACTGCTGCCACCAGAGCACAAACAGTGCTCAGCTCTATAATATAATACAGACCACACACAATACAATCAGATCGAACGTATCGATCGACCCACAACCACTTCCAGGTGGGGGCGATCGAGCGTCCTAGGCAAGTAAGGTAGCCAGGCTCTTCAGAAATAGCGTGGGCTTTTTATATCGGATCAATTGAGAGCATCTGCTGTATTTTTAGAATTTATTTAAACAAACAGAAAAACACAAAAACAACAAGAAACACGATGCAAGGTGATAAAACTAGAGTTAACTATAAAACACTGTAAATAAGATAAATAGCAATGCAAAATAAAGCAAGGTGGAAAATATACTTAAAAGTCCGTCTGGGCTACGTTCTCTTTGATCAAATCAATTGTCCTCACATGCTTTCTGGTCGTCTTTTTGCTTGGATGTTAAAAGCAGCGTGTCACTCTTGATGGTCAGATCGAGTGTCTCTGGCCATTTTTCCCAGCCATGCTTATAGCCCCAGAACAGCGGGCCTCCCCACCCCTCCCATTTCTGCTATAGGATACCAACTGACCACATTCCAAAGGAGGGGGGTGACAAGCATGAGGGACCTAGCTGGGATCTATTTGCAATTTATTTGGCTTTTTCAAGTGGTTTTATTACTAGGTGGGAGGGGGGAAATAATGTGAGTAGGAGATGGTTATCAGCATTGACCTGGCATGTGAGGGTTAGATAACGGTGAAATCCAAGTGGGAGGGGGAACAAGAAATGAGGGGTTTACACCAAGCAGGCAGGTCAGCTAAAATATATAATATATGCACATATGTATTACCCCAACATACACACAGAGAAATAAAATACACCTAAGATGTTCTGTGACAATGAGCTTTTGTACAAGGCAACAAAATACTTCTAGATCTGCGGAAGGCATTTTGCAGTCACATGTTACATTTAAAACGGGGAGTTGGAACTTCGTGCAAGCAGCTTGCACATGGAAATTATTTTTGGAAAGCTCTCATTACTAGGGTTGCAGGTTGTCCTAAGCTATAAAATAAGGACAACCCGTTTTTCTCTACATGTGAATGTCTAAGCTAGTCATAGTTTTTAATTTTAAATGCTTATCTGTATAAACTCTTAAAAAAACGCGCTGTATCTCAATAAGACACCTTTTACTATTACGGCAGTGATGTCCTTAGAAAGCTCAAATCATGGACATCATTACAGGTATAAAAGCGGTCCTCACGTCAAACACCCAGAGGGGCTGCAAAGCCTCTATGAATACAGGAGGGTTCAGTATAATTCTTGGTTTTTGGACATTTGGTACCTGACCAAATTTGAATTCCCAAGTAGGGCAAAACACAACAGGCCTGTGAACGTTTTGGGTGTATGGTTTTCTGTTGGCACCTGGTAAAGTATTTTATGCAATCCAGAATGAAGGTGATCGTTTTGTAAAGCAGTTCTGTTCTTTCACTTTAAAGCTAGCCAAGCCAGAGATCTACTTTCTAAGATGTTGGTTATAGACGCTTCCAAAAGAATCTCCGTTGATGAGGCATTACAACACCCTTACATCAATGTTTGGTACGACTCATCAGAAGCTGAAGCAGTAAGTGTGTTTGTGTCTTTTTTTATCTTCTATAAGTGATTATCTATTTAATGATCACATGCCATACAGTCAAGATAAAAATGGATTTCATGTTAAACCTTTTTCATTCATTCTGACCCTTGGTATTTCCTGCAGCCCCCTCCAAAGATACCAGACAAACAGCTGGATGAGCGAGAGCACACGATAGAGGAATGGAAAGGTATTCAAAATACAAAGATTAAAAGATACAAAGGTTAATTATACAAAATTAGCAATAGCTTCTGTCTGCAGCTAAAGCTGTTAAAGTGGACCAACACCCAGGATTTTGACTATCCTGGGTTTTGGTCCACTTCATGAAACCCCCCAGAACGCCCGGAAACACTCACCTCACCACGCTCCTACGCGGGCGCTCGTCCAATCAGAGCGCTCAGAGCCGCTGTGGTATGCACGTACAAGCGGCGTCCAACCACAGCGGCTTTGAGTGCTGGAGGCCGGAGGCATTCACAAACGGCCGGCGCGGGTGTGCGCCCTGCTAGAGGGGAGCACGAGACGCGGCCCGCGCATGCGCTGTTGGAACGGGGTTAAGGTAAGGTTTCTGGGCTTCCTGGGGGGTTTCACCCCGCGGGACATCCCGATTTCGGATGCCCCGCGGGGAGGGATCTGATCGGCCCAGGAATCTTATAGATTCCCGGGCCGATCCCCCCTGGGTGTTGGTCCACTTTAAATAGTTTAGCACACGTTCCTGAAGTGTAACTTGCAGGTTCGGGCTTGCTGGGCTTTGAGTCTGGCTACTATTTGTACCTTTCTATTTCCTAATTAAGACTGCTCGGTCCATGCAATCCTCCCCGGAGATTGATTTGACTTATTTGCATACAATTTCTACAACTATGTAGTGGCTATATAGTTGGGCCACCACACTGCTTAGGTGAGGGTCCTTTAACAGGAGAAAGCCTCTTGGCATATTTAGGTGATGCTGTAACAGTCCCCCTGGATCATTTGATCAGTTATGACTAATTTAGTCCAGTAGCATTTAGGACTAAGTAGGTTAAGTAGCTTTTCTGCCACTGATCGTTTAACTAGCTTAAGGAAGGGCCCCATAACTGAATGACAAATGCATTTATTAGCCATCTTATTTAGATGTATTTGGTTACTGGGCTGCTGTTCTTGTCCATAGATATGTTATAATGTGTGTGTTTTCACACCAGGCCTCCACAACTGGCCCTCCCTGGACATTCAACATTTTGACCTTGGTTAGAACTATGCTCTGTGACCTTGAGCATAATTTTTTCAGGCCAAAAAAACTTTCTCCCCCCACAGCTTTTCCATCTTAGTCCAGTTAAATGAAACTTACGTGGTCCTAAGATCGAGGCCCTGGCCGTGGTCCTCAGATCGAGGCATCATGCTGAACGGCCTCCCCTGCTCAATCAATCAGTGACTGCCCGCGCCTGCTCCATTCACTGCAATGGAGGGGGCGTAGCTAGCTGTTGTGACGGATTCAAAGGGAAGGCTGTCGGGCGGCTAATGAACAGGCCCGCACGACGACAGATGTTTCATTCTAATGAAGTAGGACAAGGAGGCTGTTTGGGAGAAAAGGTGAGTTAATGTTTTTTCATGGGTTTCAGTTTCTTCAGGAAGCAGTGTTCATGGTTCATATCAATAGGAAGATTGTTTTCCACTTGTTCTATTCAGTACCTTCTTACCTGTTGGGAGAAGCTTCTACACTCTTAGGAACTTGTCCATGGTCTGAGGTATAGTTTGGTCACTACACCAGGTGTTTTTTTTCCTCACTTGGAAACACTGCTACCACCTTATGTTATAGCTGCTTCTCGTTCTCTGGAACCCTGCTATGTTCCATAAAAAAGATCCCTTTACACCCCTTTAAAGCTATATCAAAGCACTTGGATCCACCAGGATGTGCTATGCTCTGAAATGGCATATAAGAAAATGTCACCATGCATTCCCACCGATGTACACGTGTTTCATGCTTTTGACTCTTGGCACAATGCTGGAGTTGGGTGGTAACAGGGGGTGGGGGGGGGGGTGAGGCTATCCATTATCTGTAAGGGAGAGGAGTTTATTATTGTTACTGAGTTATTATTGCAAGAAAAAGTTTTTCATTTTGAGTACACTAAAATGTCCTTTGTTTTTTACAGAACTAATTTACAAGGAAGTCTTGGATTGGGAAGATAGAACTCGTAATGGTGTGATCCGTGGCCAGCCTGCTCCTTTAGGTTGGTTTCATTTGCTCCATCATATACGGCTATGCAGGTTTATCCACACCATTGAAGAATGGATATTATTGTAAATGTTCCTCAGACCTTTTCACACTAAGCACATTTTGCATTGTATCGCCACTAGTTCAGAAAACATTTTTCCTTATCTGTGATAGGACTGTCTTATTAACAAAACATCCTTGTTGGGTCTTAAATGCCTTTTGGTCTGACATGCAGGGTGTCTAGAGGGATTTCTGATTTAGGATTTTTTTTTTGTTAGTTACGAGAGGGTTAATTATCTCACCTCTTTCCTGGCTCCAGTGTTGTCATTTGTGGCACATTTTTGCAAAACGGCATTGTTTAGAATAGAATTGTGAGGATTGGCTTACGTGCAGTCTCAGTCAGGGTTCACCTCAGGGCATCTTAGTATTTATGCCCTCTCTATATAAGACTGCAGGCATTCTGAATCTCACAATCCTACAGACAGTGCATGTTTAAATGCTGTTATGTAGCACAATGTACCAAAAAAGCAGTGCTGATGAGAGAAAAGAAATGAGATATTTAAGCCTCTATTTACTATAACATGGGGCATCCCAAATGGGACCTTGCATGCTTAAGGTAGCTCCAGCCAGAAAACCTTCAGACAGACCTGCCCCCTCACCATGAAACGTTTGTGAGATCATGGAGCAGGGACACTATTTAAGTAATTTGCCTTGTGAAGAGTTACTTTCAGATTGCACTGGGCACATTTCTTGGGGCTGCCTTTTGGTCCAAGCCCCTTTACATCCAGGATTAACTTAATCCCCTGTTTCAATGTCCCTTTTTACTGTTGGCATCAGCTGCTTTTGTGCAGTCTTTTTAAGAATAGCCTGTGTCTTGTTGACCTTGGACAAGCTGGTCTCTGGCCACAATTGTTGTATGTTTACCAAACGTATATGTATAAGACTTGGGGTGCATGGGCCCTTTCCTATGGCTAATAAGCACAGAGTCTGGAGGTGAGAGGGTTGTTAATGCATTCTTTTCATGCACTGTCCGTTCTGCTCCTGGGCTATTTTCTCCCTTATTTAAGTTTTTTCCATACTTTTGAGTGTGCCAAAACTGGCAACCGCCTACTGGCAGGAAGAAATCCTTTACCTTTAGACAGAAGGGGATCCGTCCTAATCCATATCTCATCAGTCCCCTTTTTTTTCCGACGCCTCCTTAGGAGAGGCTCTGTCTTGTGAGAATTGTTGGATGTGGCATCCTACTTCTCCTTCAGTGATACTGCTTGTCACAAATGGAAGGCTGTACCTGCTCTGCCAGGTATATATGGTGGACGGGCTCCCCCCCCCCCCCCCCCCCCCCCATTTTCTAATGTGATTCAGTCTGTCCCCCCCTGCAGGCCTGCTTGCACAAACAGCCGACTTCCTTGGGGCAGTACACAGGCTGGAGAAGCTGGAAGTTTTATCCCTTGTTTCCTTTTTCAGCATTCATTTCAATCTCTATTTGGTCCTAAAAGAAAATGTTGTCATCTGTCCCATTCTTGACCTCAACAGTGTAAACTGGTTATTAAAAAAGAAAAAAAAACGGAATCTTGGCAAGATCTCTCATACTTGCTTCAGGCCTTTTTCCAATCTGTCATGTTCATCATCATCACCACCACCTGTGATTTCCTCATTTTTCTCCTGACCCTGTGTAAAGCACTAAAACTGGAACTAAACCCATTTGTTTTTCAAATGGAGTGGTATTCCCTGCACATGGGGGTATCCCGATTGCCAGTGCTTTCCGCACACCACTGTTAATGCTGAGGACTGCACCTTTTGGGCAGTTTCTTTTATGTGAAAGGAACTTGTGAAAAAAGTGTGATGTGTCGTGAGAGCCATCAGTAAAGAAGAGTTTACCGGAAGCTCAGTGTTTCGCACAGCGGGGATCGCTGAATTGAGTTTCCCCTGGGGGCAGGCTTTTGAGCTGCTTTAAACTTTTTGACCCCCCCCCCCTTTCCATCTAAGTTCCAAATCAGAGGCTGGATTAGGTTGGCAATGAACAGACTCCATCTGGCCCTTGTCTGCCTCCTCCTTGACTGCATTATAGGCACCTGGTGTATTCGCATAGTTTACTTTTTACTAGCAGGTATGTGCAGGCCGGATTCAGGATGCCCAACCACATGCCAGGAAATGCCCAAAATGAAGCAAAGAAGCGGAAGTGCACAGAGCTGAGGCAGCTGGTAACAGTCTGGGCACATAGTGCATCTGCTTCACACACATCTGGAACAAAGCAGTGAGTTTCCTGCACCAGAAAGTTTTGTGCTCCCTTTCAATCAAACCTAATTTGTACCTTTTTATGACAACTGATACCCAAGTGATATCTGTCAAAAAGGTAATATGACTAGATTAATTTTAGCGTTCAGTCATTTGTCAAGGTTTAATGGTTTCGGAAAATGTCACTGATCCCTCACCACTATACTTGTAGGGAAGCTGGGAAAAAATAACACTAAGCATAGGAAATGGAATCTAATTTTCCAATGTTTTTACTTGTTTTTGATCTAGGGGCTTTCAGTTTATGCAGGATAGGCTTCCTCTTCACCACCTAATACATCATAGGCGCATATGGAGAAAACCTAAAACACTGAGGCCTGCATATTCCTCATACTGTAGATTTTCAACCTTTTTTAAGCCGCGGCACACTTTTTATACTTAAAAAATCCCGCGGCACACCACCAACCAAAATGGCACAAAATGACACTAAAACAGTACATACTATACATATAGTTAATAATATAGATTCTAAATGTATTTCTTACCACTCAGTGTGAAACCTGGGCCTGTTTCGATGAACACAAAAGGGATATCCTGGCAGGAATGGTGGAAAGACACACACGAAGCTCTTCCTCAACAGTTCTCAGTCTCTCCCTGTTTTTAGTTTTTATCGCAGTCAAGCTTGAGAAGCCCAGCTCACATTTGTGAATTCACATTTGTGAATGGCCGGCGAGGGCGCGCTCCCTCTTAGAGGGAAGCGTGAGATGCAGCAGCCAGCGCGCTCGGAGCCGCTGCGGTAAGACGTCTCATTGACGCGCATACCACGGCAGCTCAGAGCGCGCTGATTGGACGAGTGCCCGCGCATGCACCGTAGGAGCAGGGTGAGGTGAGTTGTAACTTGCGATCTGGGGGGTTTCACATAGCAGGGCACCCCGATCTGGAAAGGACCAAACCCAGGATAGTCAAAATCCTGGGTGTTGGTCCACTTTAAAGATTTTCACTTGTTTCACTTGGTGTTGTTCCTCTCGGTGAGGGCATCTTGATTTGGGATGCCCCACTGTGTGTACCCTCCCAGGTTGCCCTATTCACTCACCTTCCTGCTTCCTGTTGCTCCCACAGCCCAGACTGGGGTCAGAACGAGCGCACTGATTGATAGCCTGAGCGCCTTTCACTTGGTTCCCTTTGGCACCACTGAAGGCTAAGCAGCCAAAGGGAGCAGAGTGCGCATCCAGCCGCATTCCCCGCTCACCTATCAGCCGTTGCATGTGCGGTGGACGTGTGGGTGGTGCACCCATTCAGAAAGGCCAAGCGCAGGTTCGGGCAGAGGTGAGCCGGGATGCGGCCGCTGTGCAGATATGTGGTGAGGGCTCTGGGACAAGGTGAGTGAAATGGGGCTTCTGGGGGGGGGGGGGGGGGGGGTTACCCAGCGGAGCATACCAGTTTAGAATACCTTGCTGCGTATAACCCCCAGAAAGTCCAGTTAACACTTACCTGGCATCAACGGTGCATGCACGGGCTCTGGTCCAATGAAAGCCGCTCACCGTCACTGCGTAATTCAACAGGCTGGGATCCCTATTGATTCTAATGAAAGCCACCTGCCGTATTACCTAGTGACAGTGGCCGGCTCTCACTGGACCAGAGCTTGCGCATGCACCATTGGACCGGGAAAAGGTGAGTGTCTATGGGTGTTGTGGGGGCTGGCCTCTGACCTTCCGCCCAGGGCATTCCAGATCGGGATTCCCCTGGGGAAGGGCGCTGGAGATGCTGAGGCAGAGGGGTTGCTGACACCAGCTGGCCAGATTTACTTCACGGGGCATGTGCGCTCCTGCGGGCACACGCGCGGGAGCCCCATGACCGAACTGTAAAAGAAAAAAGATTTTTTTGCTTGCTGCATTCATGTAAGGCTGCCCTCTGCCATGCAAGCAAGCACACACACACTCCAAAATCATAATTTATTTATTTTTTTTTATATATATATATAAAATATTATAAAGTTCCTTACCTTATCCTCCGGGGTCCTCAGCAGTCACGCGTCTGGGAGTGATGAATCAGCGGGTGGCCAGAGCCTGGCATCCCGCTCACATGTCCCGCGCTGGTACTGGACTGGGGGGGGGGTTAGTGAGGAGCACGGAGCGACCCCCGTGGGTGGGCACCGGAGCAGCTGATTGGGGGGGGCGAGGAGGCCGGCAAGTTGTGTGTGGGCACCGGAGCAGCTGATGGGGGGGATGGGTGGCGAGGAGGCCAGCGAGAAGGAGGCGGGCGGGTGCCGGAGCAGCTGATCGGGGGAGGGGGGCAGCGAGAAGGCCGACGAGATGGAGGCGGGCGCGCACCGCGGAGCAGCTGGGAGGGGGGCAGCGATGACGCCGGCGAGATGGAGGCGGGCGGGTGCCGGGTCAGCGAGGAGGCCGGCGAGATGGAGGTGGGCGGGTGCCGGAGCAGCTGATCGGGGGGAGGGGGAAGCGAGATGGAGGCGGGCGCGCGCCGCGAAGCAGCTGTTCGGGGGGAAGCAAGGAGGCCGGCGAGATGGATCCACTAGCTGGAAAATGCCTTCCTCGCGGGAAGCGTGCGACCGCTCAGTGCCCCCGCCCCCCGGATCCACTGGCGGGTAAGTGACAGTGCCTTCCTCGCAGGCATTGCCTTAAGGCAATTACGGCCCTGTTCCTTGTGCGGAAGCCGCATCACTGCGCATTGCCGGGGAACAGGGGGCACCTTAGTTTGGGGAACTTTCCCCACGGCACACCTGACCATGTGTCGCGGCACACCGGTTGAAAATCACTGCTGTAGACAATGGATAGCCATGTCTTTCATTTATATCAGATTAATTCAATGTTTTAACAAATATTTCTGCCTCATGTTTCCGGAACTGTTACTGCAGCTAAGTTCTCTCTCTGCTTTCTCATAGCACAGGTGCAGCAGTGACTGACGGCTCGCAGCCTCAAACCTCCTCTTCATCAGCCGATGCATCATCCATGTCCACGGATCCAACGTTGCCCTCGGACACAGACAGCAGTTTGGAAACCTCTGCAGGGGCCCTGGGCTGCTGTCGATGATTCAGTGTGGGGGTGGGTGGGGAAAATAAATACATGGCAGGGAGGGAGAAGGTATAGAGGTAATCAAGGGGCGCATAGCACAAGATGGCGGCAGGAAAATGCCACTTGTATTATCGTAGAGTACATATTATTAACCCCTTAGCTGCCAAGAAAACTTCCTGATGGCCCTGCAGTCAAGGGTGGGGGAGGCAAGACTGCAGAAGTTGGCTTGAGACGCTTATACGTTTGGAGAAAAGCCACAATGCACTCCCTGCCGGGACTAATTTAAAGAGGTGTAAGTTCATTTTTATTTTTTATTTTGTGCTGTAATTTGAACACTTAAGTGCTGGAGGGTTAAAACAAAGCTGCCATAACTATGTATTGTATTTTTATTTCCATTGTGTGAGGTAGGGAGGGTGGGTAGGAGGGGCTTGGCGTTCCATCTGTTTTGGAAAAAAGGTCACTTTGGTCCTGATTGTCTTGAAATGTTTACTTTGCATTCTATTTTAATTTTTTTCCGTTTCTCTGCTGGTGCTGCTCCTGTATTTTTTTTTTTTTTTTGATCTTTAAGTTTTACAGAGCATATTTTAATAATTTAATTTTTTTTATCTTCATGAGTGTATATGCATCTAGTGCCAGTAAACCAAAATATCAAGCTGTTGCTGCCCACTTTTTATCACACAGTTACACCTTTGCTTTTAAATTGCTGGTGCCTCTGTTTTTAAGACGTTTTGAGTTGCAGTTTTAAGGACTAGTTGTGAGCTTTTAAAAGTAAACTCGACCCAAATGGCTTATTCTGAGTTTGTTGCAATAATGCAGTTCAGTTCCCCAGCAACCCCTTTTGAGATGATGTCACTGGTCTTTTTGAGGTCTTTTAGGTGGTGCTGGACAGAACTGTGAGAAATCACCAGCCCTCCAGTAGATTTACATAAAGAATCAATTTAAGCTGACCTGCAAAGTGTGCATATAGTGCCCTGCATTCTCCCAACCAGTCTTATTCCCTTTAGTGGCTATTTCTGCTTGCGGGTCACTTGCCCCTTTCAGCTACAGTATAGCTGTTAACCGCCATCACCATTTTGGTACTCTAGATCCTGGAGACCAACCTTACAATTGTCTTCTGTTCATAAGGTAGTTGGCACAACTATACATTGTATTATAGGATCTATTTCACATTTTGGTAGTTGGTAAGCAGGGCAACTTATGCACTATAACTAGAATACTGAGAATAGACATGTAAAACTGACTGAAAATGAGTTGCCTGTGAAGATTGGACTAAGTGGTAGATAGCACCTCCAAAATCAATCCATTACCACTTTATAAGAGAGAAATGGCTTTTGGTCACAGATGGTGCAAATTGCAGAAAGTTAGAGAGGGTTTGGTGCTTATCCATTGCAGGCTTTTAAAATGAAAAGTTAAAGACCATTATCAGGTAAAAAAATAAACTCTATGCTCTCCTTGTGTCCCACGCAGACCATTGCTGGTCCGGGGCTGCAGCTGTTGCCTGATCTATGGCCCGCAGATTTACTTGTCTCTTATTCTAAGCATACAGTACGTCCTGCTCCATATATAATACTTACACGTGGGTAATCCTCCGCCAGATGTCGCTGTTCACTGCAGACATGCAAAAACAGGCTCCTCCCGGCCCTTCATATACCGAGGGACCTCCCACAAATCCCCAGATTTCTCTGCAGTGCTGACTGCGAAGACATGAAGTGTCACTCTCTCGCAGGTGAGCTGGGCTTTACAGCCTGTGGCCCTGCAGGACTATTACCACCCGTCCTCTTCGATGATGTGCCTCCCAGCCTGGGCTGCGCTGGTCGGGTGAAGGCAGGCAGCACCATGTGCGCTCACGGAGCTATGCTTCACCGCAGTCCCCCACCATAGGGTAGGCGGTTTAGGCTGATGGTGAGCCTCTAATCGATGCCTCTCCCGCATTATTGCCCCGTGCCCCCTGTAGCTATGAACCCTGGGTGAAGGGTCGCCTTCCTCCCTCGTTTCCCCCTGTAGCCCGGGGGAAAAGAAAGGGGGGGGTATGCGTGTGGCGGTCTCAGTGTAAGGTTGTACACGTTTATGGCCGTTGATTTGTCAGAGCCGCGCTTCCTGATCCATATAACCCTTGATAGGTTGCGCGCGTGTGTATTTTCCTTACTGAGGTGTGCTGCCTGGGCGGCAGTGTAGGTAGTTACGGCGGTCCCCTTAGCTAAATTCTAACTTGTGTGCTTTATCCACTGCTTGTTATGAACGTTACCGCTGGGTTGAAGCTTCGCGCTCCTTGGGGGAGGCGGGGACCTGGCTTGGCGCGCTCCGTGTCACAGCCAGATCGGGCCCGCCCCTCGAGGTTCGCTTCGCGCCATTTTGGTGGTCTGCGCGCGTGTGGTTGCGATCCTCCTCCTCCCTTGGTCATGTAAGTGCCCTCCTGGGTGTTTTTTTCTTATGATCTTTCGTTCTGCTGCGCATGGCTCTGACACTTCCCCTTATTCTCTGTCTTTCAGACGCCAAGATTTCGGTGGCTTCTCCCGGCCTGACATATATTATAGCGGGTTCACATAAACATTCTCCCACATTCCTAGCGGGTCTTGGGGCATCCAGGGTTGCCTATTGCATAAATCCCTGCGGGCATGTTGCTCAGATAATCACCATATGGAGGCATCTCAGAATGATGTGCCCGGGGTCCCTCGGGGACAAGACCGGCTGTGTACAGCGTGTGGACAGCCCCATGCTGATGCTGACAGAGCACGGGTCTGCGGACCGTGTGCTGAACAGGTACTGGCCCTGCAATCAGGTTTACCAGTGGCTGCACCTCGCTTCAATACACCTGTCTCCCCGTGCTTAAATCTCACTTCTGATGAGTCGCACTCGAGCGGGGATGACCAGCAAGGCGTGCCGCGCAGGCTGCCTACGGCTGAGCAGGCGATATCTAGTTTGGCGGAGCGCTTGGGCCCTGGAACGAAGCGGTCCCTGACGCCTCCTGGTTCTCTGGTTCCTACTGAAACTGAAGAGTCTGCTGCTATGCAGGACCTTGCTCCTTCTGATGAAGGTGAGCTGTTCTCCGATTTGGGCTCATCGGACGAGATGCCTAGGAGCCGTGATGATTCTGGCCCCGGTTCTTGGGGCCTGTGTGACACTGATGAACTACTTATAAAGATCTTTGAGGTTTTGTCAATCTCTCCTCCTGGAGAGGCTCCCAAGCCTAAGAGGGAGAGTTTCCACACAGCGACACTGCGCTTGGAATTTCTGGAACAGGATCATTTCCAGGCTCTTATATCCAAAGAATGGGAATCTCCTTGTAAACTTAAAGGGGTTCCAGGGGTCTGGGATTGGAAGTACCCTTTTCCCCCTGATGTGGTTAACTTTTGGTCAGCACCTCCTGTGGTGGATGCACCGATCATAGGGGTTACTAACCCCCCCTTTCATGACTGCTCCTAATTACCGTACCCTTCGGGATGCTGAGGACCGGCGCATTGACAGACTGCCTTCCCACGCCTTTTCGTGTGCAGGGACGGCTCTACGCCCGGTCTGTGCCGCGGCCATCACTGCGGTGGCCGCCAGGACCCTCATTAGAAAGCTACTTGATCACCAACCTGAGGATCTCCCCTGGGAGGTCTTTAATGTACTCTCCGATTTTGATGTGTTTGTGAGGTTGATCCTCTCAGCGCTGGATGACACCATTAAGATGTGTGCCAGAACCTCTGCCCTTGTGGTAGCTTTTCGCCGCCTGGTCTGGCTGCGACAGTGGGGTGCTGACGATTATACAAAAAAGGCTCTCACTGGCCTTCCCTTCAGAGGACGGCGCCTATTTGGGGCCCGTTTGGACCTTTTTGGAAAAAGGGTAAGGCACCCCTACGCAGAAGGCCGTCTCGGCCTCCTCGGGGCAGGGACACCCCTCCCCCTCCCTACGTTAGTGTCAAGCAGACACCAGAGGTGTGCTTCCAACTTTTCGGCGTAGATTCCCACTCCAGGGTAGGCAGGCAACGTCCTGGGCTTTCCGGCAGGACTAAGTCCAAATCTGCCAAATCTGCCTTCTGGGCGAGGGGACTGCCGCGGCACCTGGCTCCTATCTGGGAGCGTCTCGCCTCCTTCTGGTGGATACAGGAGGTAGTTCCCCTGGATACAGGATAGTCTGCTGGGCGGTCCCTTTCCGAGGTTGTCAGGGTGCTTTTAGTCCCTGTTTTCTCTTCAGGAGTTGGTGCAGGCCGTACTCTGCCTGCAGGGTCTGGGCTCACTTGCAGGTTGCCCTTAACAGGCTGGGGCGATGGCCTCTACATTAACCTTTCCTCTCTCCCTCAAAAGGATGAGGCAGTCTGGGCCATGCTGGCTTGGCAATTCTACGCTCACAGGTAGTCCCTGCATGATATCTGTTTTGGGCCACAGGCGCCCTGTGCCAGGGGGGCCTCTTGCCACCTGTGGAGATCTAAGATCCTTTTAGTTTCCCCTGTGTCTTCTGGACACCGAGACCTTTACAGGTCAGTGTTGAAGGACCAACTCTGCGGATTGGGGCCTTGTTTTTGGCCGCTCTTCTGCTCCCAGGCTGCTCGCTAAGGCGCGGATGGGGGTGATGTCTCTGACATGCCCCTGGGGCGTCCGCACTAGGACCTACCGGATCGTCCTCCTTTACTTCCCAATCTCTACGTCAGGCCGAGTGGGTCAGTCGGCCGGAGGTGTCCTTTGGGAGTTATTTGGATGGGTGCCCAGTCACCCCATTCCCTCATTGTCCCTTATTCGGTATCTCCATTCCTTGGATTCGGTTCAGGCTTGAACCTTCTTCCTTGGCAATAAGTGGACTCCTGGTTACATGGGCTCTGTTCCTCTTTGCTGTCACCTTACTTTCACCAGGCAGGATTGCAGCTGGTGGGCCTGTTGGTGGCGGATCAGATGATGTCCCTTATATTCAGAGCCCTTGGGCTCTTCGGCACAGTATTTTATTAATCCTGGATGGGGTTCCAGCACCCCTAGAGCTAGGTCTGTGCTCATTCCCCCTTGGTACGGTGGTTCCTCTTGAGCTGGTTAAATTCAAGGAACCTGTCAGGGGGCACCCCCTCCTTTTCTTGCATCTTCCTGTAGATGGTCACCTT
This sequence comes from Gastrophryne carolinensis, assembly GCA_027917425.1. Lineage (NCBI taxonomy): Eukaryota > Metazoa > Chordata > Amphibia > Anura > Microhylidae > Gastrophryne > Gastrophryne carolinensis. Next base: position 523,846,631 of record CM051235.1, on the reverse strand, counting down.
GGGTACCAAGTCTCACAGGTTGACGGGGGGGGGAATTTTCTTCTAAAATCCCCTGCGGTTCCTAGGTAGGGGCCCTTAGAGGGTCCATTTGCCTACTGATTTTGTTAAAACAGTGAGCCTTCAGTTGGCTCTATCTTGCTGGACTACTCCTCTTCAGGACCTGTTTATTTGGGGACTCTTGGCCTGTCGGAGGACAGTGGCCTGTATTTATTGTCTGTGTGGAACTTGGAGCAGGATGATTCTCCTGGAAGGTTTCTGATCCTGATCTAGGTGGGGGTCGACGTTCCCTGCATCTCAGTGGTATTCGCTCCATTGGATGTCCTTTAGTGGCAGGTTGTGCTATCCTGGTGTCCCTCTGAGAGCCACCTAGGGTGGCTCTGTTGGGCCCCATTACTATCACAGGGGCTCTCCCCTTGTTTTTACTGCCCCAGAATATTCTGACTTTGGTCATGGGGGATTAGTAATTTTATGTCTGGACATTCTAGTCTATATATTTTATCTTCATTCACCCTGCTAGGCGGGGTTCTGCGCAAGATTGCGCTGATAAGGGGGGGACCCGTGATCCTGATGGCCCCTGGGTGGCCTAGTGGAGTGTGGTTCGCAGATGTTTCTGCTGAGGACAGCGAACCTGTACGCTCTCTCAGGAGTGGGGTTCTGCCCTTTTCAGGCTCCTTCTTATATCGCCCCAATCTACAGGCTCTAATCTGACGGCCTGATGGTTGATTCATTCACCCTTTTGGAGACGGGTTTATCTTCTGGGTGACTTTGTCTATGGAGGGCTAGGAGCAAGCTTCTTCTTCTTCTTCTTCTTCTTCTTCCTCCGTCTATTATAGGGTATGGGGTACCCATATTGATTGGCGTGAGTCTAGGTCTCTCCCCTGTTGGACGTTCTCTGTTCCCAGGGTTCTAGAGCTATTACAGCATGGGTTGGAGTTGGCTCCCCATCTCAGTGCTCTGAAGGTTCAGGTTCTGCACTGTCCGCCTTTCCTTAGAAGTCTTGTTCAGTTTTCCTTGTTAAGCGTTCTTTTGGGGATTGCTCAGGTGCATCCCCCAAGTAGTTCTGTGGTCCCTGTTGGGATTAATTTTTTTTTTTATTCTTTTGCCTTGCGGGTTGTTCCCTTTGGACCTATTCCGGATGCTGTCTGAACTGTTCTTGCTTCAAGTTGCCCTTCTAGGGGCTGTTGCTTCAGTCAGACGTGTGCCTGAGAAGGTGGCTCTGTTTTGTTATCCCTCGTTCATTATATATACACCATGATGTGGTGGTATTCCGCCTTACGCCGGACCTTATGCCCAAGGTGGTGTCTTATGCTCATTTATTCATGATCTTGTCTGCCTCTGGGCCTTATTCTTAGTAATGCTGAAGTAAGGGGGGTCTACATTCCCTTAACAGGTGTTGAAGTTCTCCTGGTTTGTCTCTTGTCCCTTAGGGGGACTGATGCCCCTTGGGGTTTGCGGGCGCCTCCATACGTATGTGCCTGATCTCATCTGCTTCCAGGGGTTATGCGCCCTTCGGACTGGTCTTGCTTGGATGGATTGTCCTTTCTGGTCCTAGGTTAGGGTGTTGGCTTCTTGCTGATCCTTGTTAGTGTAGTGGTCAGTATCCCTGCCTGTCATGCGAGAGACCAGGGTTCAAATTCCCTGATGGGGAGAGCTCCTAAGTTTTGCTGAGGCTACTGTTTGCAATTGGACTGGTCAGGCTTTTACTCTGGCCTATTCTTTTAAGGGGAATAATCTTCTCTTTTTATTCTGCTTGTTTTCTGTTCATACCTTTTTCAAAGGTTTTTATGAGGTTAACTTTAGAGCTTCTGCTCCTGTCGCTCTTGGTAGCAAGATTTGCAGGTGACAGCGCCTTTACTGTCTGCTGTGCCTGTTTTGATGGGGATCCCACCCTACTTTATGGACACTGCTATTGGATGTCCCACGTGTAAGTATTATATATGGAGCAGGACGTACTGTATGCTTAGAATAATACAATTCTGTGAAATACTCACCTGTAGAATTGGTATTATACGCATACAGTACGTCCTGCTCCACCCCACCCTGGTTTTACATTTTTCTGGATCCCCTGTATGGTGATTGTTATCATTGCTATTGTTACCAGTTTGGTGGTTGGTTTCTCCCGGCTTCTTTTCTCACTGCTTTTCAATGCTGGGGATTTGTGGGAGGTCCCTGGGTATATGAAGGGCCGGGAGGAGCCTGTTTTTGCATGTCTGCAGTGAACAGCGCCATCTGGCGGAGGATTGCCCACGTAAGTATTATATATGGAGCAGGACGTACTGTATGCGTATAATACCAATTCTACAGGTGAGTATTTCACAGAATTGTATTTTTGGCTGTCTTGAGGGGGAGATGCCCCCCCCCCATTGTCACTGTGAATTGGTACCCCCTCACTCTATTCTCCTCAATGCCTGAAAAACTTCTTGAACTCACCCTGCCATACAGCAAGTTCCTAAAGTGCCACAGAGGCACTGAACTGATCAGCATCCTTCACCCCACTGGCCCTGCATCTTGAATGGCTACAGGTGAGTTCACACACCGCAGGGATGGCAATCAGTGAACTTTTGCTGGGCCTCCATCGAAAGCACAGTGGGAACTTGCTGGATATTGGGACTTAGGTGTGTTTATTTTAAAACGCACATATTTGCTGAACAGACAACATAGAGTAAATGGCGTGCTAACCAAATCAACAAGATATTAGACATCCAACCGCACAAATGTCCACAGATGGAAATATACTTTTTTTTTTTTTAAACACTCCACACTGCCTAATTTCCAGGGAGAACGCTAAAATCAACAGTTTGTGACTTTAGGGTCCCTCTTATGCATATAATGCATACCTTAACAAATGTTATGCTGAATATAATGATTTAAAGGAAACCGACAGTCAAAATCAAAGCTTAGTAAATTGCTCCACTACAGCCCCCCCTCTGGCAATCAGTGACATGAGCTTATTGAGAGGGATTAACACCATGCTGAAGTTTGTGGCAAGATGGCTGTTGCCATAAATGTTTGGAATAGCAGGCAGATTCTGCATTCTTAAAGTGGACCAACACCTAGGGGGGAACGGCCCGGGAATCTATAAGATATCCCTTTATAAGATAATCCCTCCCCGCGGGGCATCTGAAATCGGGATGTCCCGCGGGGTGAAACCCCCCAGGAAGCCCAGAAACCTTACCTTAACCCCGTTCCAACGGCCGCGTCTTGCGCTTCCCTGTAGCAGGGCGCGCACCCGCGTCGGCCGTTTGTGAAGCGCGAGACCCGGCCTCCAGCGCTCAGAGCCGCTGTGGTTGGACGCCGCTTGTACTTGCATACCACAGCGGCTCTGAGCGCTCTGGACGAGCGCCCGCGTAGGAGCGTGGTGAGGTGAGTGTTTCCGGGCGTTCTGGGGGGTTTCACACAGCGGGGCACCCCCGATCGGGGTGCCCCACCGAAGTGGACCAAAACCCAGGATAGTCGAAATCATGGGTGTTGGTCCACTTTAAACATGAGACTTGCTTCTGAAAAAACAGAATCGGAGTCCCACAGTCACAATACATCATAGTTCTGTGCAATAATCTTAGTTTTAGTCAGAAGTAATAATCCTTCATCTGTAATGACTCATCCTTGCTTTGCTAACGGCTGAAATCTTCTAAATGCATTGTATCCCCTGACTGAATGCTTTTGCGGCTGCCAGATACATTGTAATCACTTCCCTTGCTCCGCTTTTGATTTGCTACATTAGCTGTTTATTCATTTTTTGTGTGTGTGAAAAATGACATGCAAGCTTCTCCTTGTTTCTGAGGCACATATCTCTCTCGATTTGGTGTGAGTTGCTGCTGGCACAGCAGCCCCCTAATTCTCATGTGTAAACAGGACCATCGGGTGTGTGGCAAGATGGCCGCCCCCATGTAATTCAAGAGTGAATAATCTTTATGCTATTCCACAACATCTGAATGGGGATAAGCACGTTCAAATTGCTTATGCCACTGATCATAAGAGGGAAAGCAATTTACTAAACTTTCTTTTCTTTACTGAAGGTCCACTTTAATGCAGATTAACAGCCCTGCTCTGTAACTGCTTGCTCACTCCAGGATTGTGACCGTACAAGCAGTAAAGCTGGATTTTTGCCACTGAAGCCTAGTAAAATAACATGTTTAGATAACCATTGGCTAGGACAGCCTCTTTATTCCCCTCTCCAAAGGTTTCTTTATACGTTATTTATTTTGAAGTATTAAACCCCACTGTTGGCTTGCTCTGGCTTTGGTGTTCTGATAACCTAAAGAAAAGTGTAGAGGGTTGAGGGAACATAACACTAGGTAAGTCATATTTGTATCCTGCACATGTGGTTTCACTGTTTATCTGCCAGGTCTGTCACATATTATTTCACACGGGATGTTTTTACAGGGCCAAATCCTTCAGCACTAAAAATTACATCCCCTCTCCCTGGTTCTCCAACAAGAGTACACATAAGAAAGCCTTGAACATGAAAGCCTACCAGTGTGTACCTCAGGGCAAGCGTTTGTGCTGTTTGAATCCACTATTATAATGGCTCAGTAGTAGGGGCTTTGAAGGCTAGAAGAAACTAAGTGGTTTGACCATGACCCGCAGTGATAAAAATAAAAAACAAATGGCTTATTCTGATGAAGGTGGGCAGAGGGCTCTAGTGTCTGTATCTTGCCTGTGATTCAGGATCAGCAACTGAGGAGAAGGACATGTCCTACTAAATAAAGATTGAAGCTGTGACTGTTTGAATGCCCTGAAACCTCAGCATTAGTAGTAACAGGTGCATTTAGAATGAAACAAGTTAAAGGCTTTAGTGACATAAGTGTTTTTGTAAGTTGAATATTCATCGTGTATGAAATTAGGATGCCTTATGATTTTGTAGGGCAATGCACGTCTATGTATGGAAAGACGAGGGTATTTTTTTTTAAGTCCCTTGCTTGTACAGTATGTAACTCTATTTGGTTATGAAGGCTCACCTGCATGTTGCATCAGAAGTTTAGGAAGATGTGTGGAAATCCTGTATTTAATGTCAATTAAAATGCACCTATGTGGAGAGGGAATTTTATGTCCTCACCAGCCCAGTGCCTCAAAACAGCCTCTGTCTGTTGTGGTGGTTCAGCTTTTAGTGTAAGCAGGAGCAAATGTAAGTTGATATTTGGGGAGTTTTTTTCCCAACTGTGCCAGGCTGTTGGTCCAGTTTAATTCAGTAGCAACTAAACTGTCACATGATGGTAGTTAGGTTGAAGTGCTCCCCAATTCCGAGCTGTGTGTTCTGTAAATGAATGTATCATCACTGTGAAGCATCTAGTTTTGTTATGAATATTGGGCAAAGGCTTTATTAAAAATAGAAACACAGGCTGTTTTGGGGCACTGGGCTGGGGATAGAAGGTGACTACACATACGTCTGAGTATAGGTTTAAGACAGATACTTTTCAGCAGTTTTTATTTCTACATGGGAAACAAGGTTGATGGGTTGTAGAGGAATGCAAGTATGTTTTCTTTTTCCTACTCTTTTGTAACTCGAGCTAAAGGTGACCCGTCACTGGCAATTTTTCTGTTTTGGCAATAATTTGCCTGTATGGACTGCTTATTGACCATACTGACAAATTATTGCTTTTTGAATCCTACTAATAACAGTATGGGAATCTCATAACATCACCAGCCACATCTCCTGCATGTAAATCCACATAATAGCCATGTGTCAGAAGCGCAATCCCTTTATGGTGACAGCTTATTAGAAATCTATGTTTTAAAATGAAACAAAACAGGTCCACTGGCCTAAACATATCTCTGAGGAAGGGGAATTACAATTTCCAGGCTATGCCATAACCATACCCCTCTGCTTTCAATAGTCAACTTCAAAATCAACAGCAGGAGTGACAAGAAACTCTGCCCTCGTTCTTACCTGTCAGGTACTGCATGAGTTTGCAGCAGATGCACTGCAAAATAAATACAACAATGGCAATGATATGGCCCCTTTGACCTCTCATGTGCCGCAGAGGAGGAAAACACAGCTGTAAAAAGTCCTGACCGCAAACACAACCTATTAAAGCTTATGGTGCTGCAAACGCATGTTCATATTTATTACAGTAACGCATACATTTTGCGATTGCGGCACCATAGATTTTAATGGGGGTTCAATATACTGGAAGGCAGGGTAAGGACCCGGAAACAGGGTTTTTTTTTTTTTTTTTTTTTTTATTTAAATAAAACAGATGCACACAAAAACATGCAAAAAGGACAGCTGCATGGGGTGACTGATCCACTTTAAACATGATCATATTTTCTTCAACCATTTTATTTAAATTAGTTTTTAATATTACTTGGTACAATATTGCAGAAAGCAAAACACAATGAAAAACGAGTTTCCTGTGGTCAGATCAGTGAGAATTCATTAAATTTGTGTTTACTACCATATTTTTTTGTTTCTTATTCTGTTGTATGGGTTAACATGTTTGTTGGAGAAGGATTCAGGCCAGATTGATTTTAAAAAGAAAAAAAAAGTATAGCTATATTTTTAATACTGCTGTGGCATCCATTTTATGTATGGTCATGCAGGTGGCTTATTTTCATGAGGGATTGGGGAAAGGCAAAAATTGTATATCCAGATAACGAGGTGAGAATGTTGGTAAATTATGAGACTGCTGCTGATGTGCTTAAAAGCGTCAGTGAGAGGTAAAATGTAAACCCCAGTGTCTATACAATAAGTGTTCTCACACTTCCCACATAAATCTTCACCTTGTTAATCATGTTTTCAGTCTAGATGCACCACACCACCGCTTGTCAATTCCTCTTCTGTTTATCAGTGCAAATCATTTTTGCAGAGCCCAGTGTGTGCTACCAGTGCTGGTAAATGATGAGGAAACTTGCTGGTGTGCCGAGCAGCACGGCCATTTATATGATCACTGACTTGTAATAAAGATCAATGTTGGGGGACAATGTGTCTGTGTGTTTCTTTGTTTCACCTTAATAAATAGTTCCGCACTGCAAGTTTGCGGTCTACTAGAGTTGTCCCAAGAAATCGAGAGACTTTAGTATTAAACCGGAACAAGCATTTTTTTTTTGAAAGATCGGTGTTTCGAGAGCAGTTGCAGATCCCCCCCTGCTTGTTAATGTAAAAAAATCTTACCTTTCTCATCCTCCGAAGAAATCAATTCTCTGATTGGCCAAAGCAGTCATGTGAACAGGGTAGGCTATCCTTCTGTTTGCACCTGAAATTGTGGAATGAGCATCATTTAGGAGTCAGTCTGGTAAGTCACTGCAGTTCCCTTTGCTCCCCTTACTGCACTCGCTTCTAAAAAAAAAAAACAAAAAAAAAAAAAACACACTGGAAATAGGCTTTTGTCAAATGTGCATTATATGACTGACCATAAGGTCTTTCTCTATTGGTGACCAGGGCTGTGGAGTTGGAAGATATGTTCCAACTCCAGCATAAAAAAGAAATCTCTAATATTGTATAACCAAAGTAAATTTCATGGTAAGCTTAGAAACCTTCATCCTTCATAAATATATATTCTAAGTATGTCACACACCCCGCTTCAAGACATTCATTACACTTGGGTATACTGACCTGTAGATGGCGATCTTGCAGAGATAACAAAAAAGGGTCAGACCCTCCCGGCCCATAAATACCTGGGACCTCCCACTCATTCCCCAGTTTTCCATCTCTGCAGAGGCGAGCAAGTCAGAAGATGTCTCCTCCTTGCAGGTAGCCGGGATAACTCCCGGCCACTTTTTACTCTTCTATTTCTGCCCGGATCCCTTCTATTAAGTTACTTGCCTCCCAGCCTAGGCTGCTGGTCCGGGCAAAGGTAATTGGCACCCCTGGTGCTTAGGAGCCGTGAGACCCCATAACAAGGGGTAGGCAACTATCCGGGTTGGTGATCCTGGTTTGGGATGCCCCATCCCTTGGCCCTACCCCTTAGAGGGGGGGGCGGGTCCCTTTGGGGATTCATCCTTTATTAGTGTGTGGTGCTTTACTGAGTGTGTGTGTGTTTTGACTGGTGCTGGCAGGACGCGGCGCCGGCTTCCGGCGTGTGGTGATGGCGCCTGTGGGCGCCCATGAGGCACTTCTCCTCCTTGGGGCTGGGGGGGGGGGGGCGGGAGATACGGGGGAGGGGCCGGGTGTGACGCGTGAACCGCGCCCGCCCTCCCTCCTCCTCTGCTCTCCTCGTGTCCCCACGGTTCTTCTTGCCTGCGGCGGTAATCAGGTGGGGCGAAGGCCGGGTGAGTGGCCTGTGGCCATCAGAATTCTGTCATTAACTCCTTATGGACATTGCCAGTATAGTCTGAGTGTGTGTTTATTCTAAGCATACAGCACGTCCTGCTCCAGACATATTCATAATAGCCTTCAGCGCCGTGCACTGCAGATCATGAAGAAAACAAGCTCCTTCCGGCCCTACATATACCGGAGGACCTCCCACAATCCCCAGATTTCTCTGCAGTGCTGAAACTGCGAAGACCTGAAGTATCACGCTCTCGCAGGCGAGCGGGGCTTGACAGCCCGAGGCCTTGCGGGACTATTCCCACCCGTCCTTTTTTTGAAATCACAATGCCTCCCAGCCTGGGCTGCGTGGGTCGGGTGAAGGTAGGCAGCACCTGGTGTGCTTACGGAGCTAGTCTCCACCACAATTCCCCAACCATAGGGTAGGCGGTTTAGGCTGATGGTGAGCCTCCAAGGGATGCCCCTCGTAGTGCTGGACCCTATTATCGGGTCGCCATTCTCCTTCATTTCCCCATCCACTTAGGGGGAAAAGAAAGGGGGGGGGAGGGTACGAGTGTGGCGGTCCCAGTGTACCGGTGTGTCACGCTCGTGGCCTCTATTCTGCCCTTTATTAGCTCAGAGATGTCAGAGCCGCGCTGCTTGCTCCTTATTTCGGCTGCCGCTGTGTGTTTTTTAAAATTTTTTTTTACATGATTGCCACATAATCTTGATGCCGCGGTGCCCGTGCTTATTGTCGGTGTCCGCTCTATGGAACGTTAGGCTCGTGGTTGCATCCTTGCCTTATTTTTTTTTAGAATGGGCGGGGCCTTATTTCGGCGCGCATCGCGTCATGGCGGAGTATTTAGCCCGCCCTTCGAGCCTCGCCGGGCGCCATTTTGGTTAGCTTCATGCGTATGCGTCGTGGCGGTCTCCTCCTCCACTTGAGCTGTAAGTGCCCTTGCGGGCGAATCCCTCTGATTTTTGTTTGTCCATCTGCGCATGTTCCTGACATCTCTCTCCCATTGTGTCTTTCAGACGCTGAGTTCCCGGTGGCCTCTCCCGGCCTCATATCCATATATATATCTATTTACATATACATATATTCATAATATATGTATACATTGATATACTCGTACGTATAAGGAGCGGGTCTTCCCAAAATCTCCCACATTAATCAGCGGGTAGTTTGGGCATCCAGGGTTGCTTATTGCATAAATCCCTATTGATATCCTATCTTTAAACAATCACCATATGGAGGCATCTCAGGATTGTGTTACCGGGGTCCCTCTGGGACAGGACCGGCTGTGTATATCGTGCGGTCTCCCCCATGCTGAGGCGGACGGGGCACGGGTCTGCGCGTCATGTTCTGAACAGACGCTGGAATTGCGAGCGGCGCTTGCGGTTGTACCTCGCTCCTCGCCCCTTTCCCCTTCCCTAAACCTCACTCCTGTTGAGTCTTGTACAAGCGGCGAGTTACAAATAGATACCTCTCCTAGACGGCCCACGCTTGTCCAGATTGTTGAAGTTTGTCCAGCCGGATGGGTCCAGATAGACAACGGCCTTGGACTCCCGCGGCTTCGGCCTGCACTATGGGCTCTGAGGAGTCTTTTTCTACACGTGCTAGCGCCACTTCGGAAGAAGGGGACCTGTTCTCTGACCTAGGTTCCTCTGACGAGAGGCCGAGGTGTCGGGATGATGCTGGTCAGGACGACTGGGACCAGCTTGATATTGGCGGGATGTTACTCAGGATTTTTAATTTTATTGTCCGTTTCGCCTCCCGGTGCGGTCTCCAGGCCGAGAGGACTTCAAAGGCCCCCGGAGGACTGGGTTTGGAAATACCCTTTTTTTTCCCCCCGAGATGGTAGATATTTGGTCCTTGTCTCCATTAGTGGACGCACCGATTATTGGGGTTCCCAACCCCCCCTTCCTTACAGCTCCCTGCGGGACGCCGAGGATCGGCGCATTGATAGGCTTGCTTCCCACGCCTTTGCCTGTGCAGGCACGGCTCTGCGCCCTGTCTGTGCCGCGGCTATCACGGCAGTGGCCGCTAAGACTCTTATAAGAAAGATGCTGGAGCATCAGCCTGAAGATGTACCCTGGGAGGTGTTTTACACACTCTCTAGCTGCGATATTTTTGTTAAATTTATCCTTTTGGCTCTGGATGACACCATCAAAATGTGTGCGAGGACTTCTGCCCAAGTGGTAGCTATACGTCGCCTGCTCTGGCTTCGTCAGTGGGGGGCAGAGGATGACGCTAAAAGGACCTTGACGGGGCTTCCCTTTAGAGGGCATCACCTGTTTGGGGCCCTTCTGGATCTATTTGAGAAACAGGGCAATCCACCCAGTCAGGGGCGGCCGTTGCGCCCCCCGTGGAGCAGGGATACCCCTCCTCCTTCATATCATACTGTTAAGCAGGAACCGGGGATGCCCCCTGCAGGGTCTGGTTCGGTATCCTGTCCCAGGAGTGACGTTCAATGCCCGGGGCCCTCAGGCCGGGCTAAGCCCGTTTCCTTCCCTGAAAACCCTCATGCATGATGGGACGCCCTCACCCACCTGGGTGAGGGGATGGCCACAGCACCTTACTCCTATCAGGAGGCATCCTGCCTCGCTCTAGTGGCTTTAGGAGATAGTTCCTCCAGTTATGGGAGAGTGTTTGCTGGGTGGTCCTTCCCTGAGTCGGTCAGGAGGACTATGGTCCCATGCCTTTCTTCAGGTATGGGTGCAGGCTTAACTGGGCCTGTCAGGTATGGCTTCCTTGCAGAACGCCATTATCATATAGAAACTGGGGCCCCTGCGCGGGTCTGCCCCTTCCTCCCCTCAAGGATGAGGGAGTCTATCTGCCTAACCCCTAGGGGGGTGTGGCATCTGTATACATAAGCATTCAGCCTGGCGCCCTTGACAGGGCTGTCTGTGCCCCATGCTCCAGGGGTCCTCTGGCCGCTTGTGGCGTGTTCAGACTTTTTTCTAGATTCCAAGGAGTCTTCTGGATATTGAGCCCACTACTGCTGGGTATTGGTGGTCACTGACACCGTTGAGGCTTAGGCTGAGTTCCCTGTTGCGCCCATGTGTGCGCTAGTCTCTGGGAAGGTGTGATGTCTCACACGACACCAGGGGGCATCTACCAGGGGACCTATCAAGCCCTCCTGTTCCTTCACGAAAGGAATTGTTGGATGGACCTTGGCGAACTCTGGTCCTACTCTGTTCCATCCGCTAGTTCCTGGTTGTTCCTGGATTAGGCTTCACCTAGTGCCCTTTTTCCTGGTTATAGGGATTTTACCGGTATGAGGCCTCTGGTCCTCCGTCCTGTCTAGTTATTTCTCCAGACAGAATTGCTTCTGGTGCGCCAGTTGGCGGCTGGTCCTTTGACATCACTTGTCTCCGTGATCCTTGGGCTCTGAGGCTTCTAGCCATTAGTCCTGGATGAGGGGTTTACACCCTGGGCCTAGGTCTGTTTACCTTCTCCTAGTAGAGGCGTTTATTCTTCCGCTGGTTTACTCGAGAGTACCGTCAGGGAGCATTCCCTACCTGTTTGTTTTTTCCCTGCTGGAAGTTACCATGGTATCTAATCTGGCAGGATGTCTAAGGGGGTCTTTCTCTTCTGAAACCCCAGGTGGTTCCTAGGAGGGACCTCGAAGGATCCGGCTACCTAGGTGGTTTTTTGGGCACAATGAGCATTCGGGGACTACTCCTTCTTAGTACCTGCCCAATTGGGGGACTTTTGTCCATAGTAGGACAGTGGTTGTTCCTTGTTCCCGGGGAACTCTTGGGCCTGGCTCTATTCCAGGGGAGCCCTGATTCTTTCTATGGGGGAATTAATATTCCTTATCCTTCCTGTAGTATCCCTCCTGTGGGCCTGTGGGAGGGTCTCTGTTGTGACGTGAGCTCACACTGGCAGGGTCCCGTTGGACCCCGTCTCTATCGCAGGGTTCTTCCCTGTTATTGGTCAGATTGGTCTGCCCTGGTGGGGTTAGTGGTTCTGGCTGGATTTTTTGCTTGAAAAATTTTATCCCCTTGCCCTACCGGGCGTGGGGGGGGGGGGGGGCTTGCGCTAGTCTCAGACACCAAGCAGCACCCTTATGCTAGGGGCCTGGGTGGCTAAGTGGGGTGTTGGTATGCAGGAGATTCTGCTGAGAACAGTAGGACTGTATGTTCACCCTCGAGGCCTATTTGACACAAGTAAGGTGCCTTTACCTTAGGCCCACTTTAGCGTTGGCAGGCCTTTGGGCTTACCCCGTTGGAGATGACAGATCTCGGGGTGTCTTGTTCCTTGGAGAGTCAGGACTTGTTCTTTCTCTTCGTTTTCTTCCTTCTGCCACGCTATGTTAGGTTATGTTGTACCCATGCTGTTTTGCTGGGTCTAAGCTCCTTCCCTGGTGGGACGATCTCCGTTCCTGGGACTAGGGCCCTATCAGCAATGTTGGTATTGGCTCACGACTTGGTTCGGTCTAGGGTTGGCTTGCCCTGTTTCATCTTCTACAAAGCTTGATCCAATTTTTTGGTTGTGCATTCTTCAGGGTCTGCTCAGGTACATTCCTGGGGGATTCCTAGTTCCCCTTGGGGGATGACTTATTCTGATGCCCAGCTAAGGGTTCCAAGGGGCCTTATTCAGGTCCTTCTCTGACCTGCTCTCTCCATTATGTTGCTCTCCTGGGGCGGTTGCTCCAGTCAGAAGTGTGCCATAAGAATGGCTCGGTGGGCAGTCCTAGTCATTATATATATATATAGGCATTCTTTGTTTTATAACTCTATACCACGAGGTGAGGGTGCCCGCCTTATGCCAAGTTGGATCCAGGCTATGTTTTGTTTTCCTTCTGCCTTGACCCTGATCCTCTGGTCTCTGGGCTATTGTCCAATTAATATAAGATTAAAGTGGACCAACACCCAGGGGGGATCGGCCCGGAAATCTATAAGATTCCCGGACCGATCAGATCCCTCCCCGCGGGGCATCCGAAATCGGGATGTCCCGCGGGGAGGAACCCCCCAGGAGGCCCACAATCCTCACCTTACCGGCGATCTAACGGCGCATGCGCGAGACGCGGCCGCGTCTCTCGCTTCCCTCTAGCAGGGCGCGTTTTGTGAATGGCCGGCGCAGGCGCGCTCCCTGTTAGAGGGAAGCGAGAGACGCAGCCAATGACAGCCCTCTGGTATGCGCGTCCAAGCGGCTTTGGACGCGCATACCAGAGCTGCTCTGAGCGCTGTCATTGGCCGGACGAGGTCACGTGGGAGCGGGGAGAGGTGAGTTTTTGCGGCGATCGGGGGGGTTTCAGACAGCGGGGCACCCCCGATCGGGGTGCCCCACCTAAGTGGACCAACACCCAGGATAGTCAAAATCCTGGGTGTTGGTCCACTTTAAGGGATCTGTGCCCCTCTACTGGGGATAGAGGCCTGCCTGACCTGTCTTTGTCCCTGATAGGGATTTTACCTCTTGGGGCCTACAGGTGTCCCCTTTTTTTGAAGCACCGGATTCTTTGCTTCCATGGGCATAGGGTCTTCTGGTTGGTCTTATTCGGTTGATGGACCTTTCAGTCCTGAAGTACTTTTTCGGCTTTGCCGAGTATCGTTCGCATTACTGCTGGTTCCGCTTATGACCTGGACTGGTGTTCCCTGTTGGGGAAAGTTTTGAGTTGTCATGGCTACCCTCGTTGTAGTAGCATGATTAAGATGTGGCTCAGGTCTATTCTTTTAAGGGAAGATTATTCCTTCCTATTGTTTTTCGTTCTTTTACTATTGGTGCTCGGCTTGGGCCTTTTAGCACTGTGTTCTGGCGAGCAAGCTGGCTAGTCCGCTAGTTGTGTTCAGTTCTCCCTTTTCAAGGTTCAAAGGTTGAGGTTAGAGCATTGCTCTCGTTCGGTAGCATGGCTGAGGGTGACAGCGCTTTACTGTTGCCTGTGCCTTTCTCACGGGGATCCCACCCTATTTTGGACACTGCTATTGGATGTCCCATACGTTATGAATATGTCTGGAGCAGGACGTGCTGTATGCTTAGAATAATACAATTCTGTGAGATACTCACCTGTAGAATTGGTATTATATGCATACAGCACGTCCTGCTCCACCCCACCCTGGTTTCACTTGTTCTGGATCCCCTGTATGGTGATTGTAATCACTTGGTATTATTGCCAGTTATTCTGGGTGGTTGGTTTCTCCTGGCTTCTCTTCTCACTGCTTTTCAATGCTGGGGATTGTGGGAGGTCCTCAGGTATATGTAGGGCCGGGAGGAGCTTGTTTTCTTCATGATCTGCGGCGCTGAAGGCGGAGGTATACCCATACGTTATGAATATGTCTGGAGCAGGACGTGCTGTATGCATATAATACCAATTCTACAGGTGAGTATCTCACAGAATTGTATTTTTTTGTGTGTTCCAGGTGGACTATTGACACTATTAAAGGGGGACTCTCCCGGTCCTAAGGTCCCTGGTTAAATTTAGTGGCTTAACATTCCTCCCACTCGGGACTTAAAGGGGCATCCCGGTTTGCATTACTGCGTAATTCCCTCGGAGCATTGTACACATATATATATATCCATTTAAAAAAAATCACTGTATGGAGGCATCCCCGGATACTGTGCTTGTGCCCCCCTCGGGGCAATCCAGGCTGTGTTTGGGGTGTGGGGTATCCCTTTTGGGGGATGATGTATTTCTTTGTGTACCCTGTGCGCAGTGGTCTATTACGCGACAGACCGGATCTCAGGCATCCGGTTCTGCTCCGCCAGTCTCCTCTCCGTCTCCCCCTCACTTGACACGTACCACATGTGATGTGGTCATTGGCGGGGAGTCGCAATCTGAGGTGTGTGCCAGATTGGCCAATATTGAAAAAAATGTTTTCCAGTGCCGTTGCTAAAAAGGCCACGGCAAAGAATACATTTGTATACGGCTGCGCAGGCCTTTGATAGGGAGGATTTTGACTCCCTGGATTGGTCTGATTTTTCCCCGCGTGAGGAAGGGGAGTTGTATGAGGAGTCTGACTCAGCTGAACAGCAGTTTGTGGGCGCTGATACCGAGCAGGGCCAGGGGGATACTTTGGATACCTCTAGGGTCCTGGCTCATATGTTTGAGGTCCTGGCTATTTCTCCCCCCGAGGCAGCTCCTCCGCTGAAGGGGGAGTTCTTTGAAGTAACTAAGTCGCGCTTGGAATTTTCCTTATCAAAAGCATTTTGATGGTATCATTCTCAAGGAATGGGAGAGGCCGACTCTGCTTCCGGGTGTTCCACCAGGTTGGGACAAGAAATATCCCTTTCCGGCGGACGCGGTGAAGCACTGGTCGCCCCCCCCCAAGGTGGATGCTCCTGTCTTGGGGTTGTCCAGCTCCGCAGTCCTCCATTCTCTGGAGTGCACTACTCTCAAGGATGGTGAGGATAAACGCATTGACCAGATGGCTTCTCATGGTTTTGCCAGTGTTGGGTCGGCCAATTTGTGCTTCTGCACTTGTACTGGTTGCTGCCAGGTCGGTTGTTAGAGGATTGTTGACCTCGTCCAGGATTGACCCGGCTATTGAGGAGTTTGCCGACCTTAAGCGCTGTGAGTTATTTTTATCCTTTGTACTGTCCGCCCTGGACGACACTTTGGTGATGTGTAGCAGAGCTGAGGCTCTGCTTGTGGCTATCCGCTGGTCGGTTTGGTTACGCCAGTGGGCGGCTGATTTTGTGTCCAAAAAGTCGCTCACGGCCCTTCCCTTTACGGGGTTGCGGCTCTTTGGAGAAAAATTGGATTCGGTGGCAAAGGGAGGTAAGTTACCTCAGCGTAAGAAGCAGCGTCGCCCCTTTTGGGGGGTGGCTTCCTTCTCTCAGTCCTTTCGTGGGGCTAGAGTCGGCAGGGGTTCGGCTTTCCCCTCGTCCAGAAGTGATTCCTGAACCAGGGGCAGGCATCGGGCCCGTCCAGGACACAGTTGGGGCTCCAAGCCTAGAGCTGCTGCCAAGCCGGCTCAGCAATGAGGGGACGCCCTCACCCTTGCGGGTGGGGGGACGGCTGCTACTCTTATCCCAGGTTTGGGTCCAAGAGGTCTCGGACAGGTGGATTCAGGAAGTGGTGTTTTCCGGTTACAAGCTGGAGTTCGAGTTCCGGCCCCCTCACAGATTCTTCAGTTCTCGGGTGCCGTCAGATCCTTTGGCTGCCCAGGGGCTTCGGGCGGCAGTAGCAAGTCTTTTGGACATGGCTGTCATCTGTCCGGTGCCCCACTCAGACCGGGGCCTGGGCTTCTATTCCAATTTGTTCACGGTGCCCAAGAAGGACGGATCCGTTCGTCCCTTTCTGGATCTGAAGTTGCTCAACAGGTTCGTTCGTCCCCGGAAGTTCCGTATGGAAACTCTGCGCTCAGCCATCCACTCACTTCGTCAGGGGGACTTCATGACGTCCATAGACATCAAGGATGCTTACCTGCATATTCCAATATTTCCGGCACACCAGAGATTCCTCAGGTTTGTCGTGGACAATCGACATTTTCAGTTTGTGGCTCTTCCGTTTGGCCTTACCTCGGCTCCAAGGGTTTTTACCAAGGTGTTGGCAGGAGTGATGGCCATCCTCAGAGCCAGGGGTGTCCGCATCGTGCCCTATCTTGACGATCTTCTCATCATGGCATGGATACCAGGAATCTGGTGTCCACTCTGGAGAGTTTCGGTTGGGTGATCAACTATCCCAAGTCCTGCCTCACTCCCTCCAGGGTGGTGGAGTTCCTGGGAATGTCGCTGGATACTTCTCAGGCCAGGGTGTTTCTCCCCCGGGCCAAGGTTCTTCTGATTCAGGATTTGATTCAGCGTCTTCTATCCATTCCCCGTCCGTCCATCCGGCTAGGGATGCGACTCGTGGGATTGATGGTGGCGTCGTTCGAGGCGGTTCCCTTTGCCCAGTTTCACACAAGGACGCTCCAGCTCCATCTCTTGGCGGCCTGGGATGGGTCCCCGCTGTCATTGGATCAGTCCTTTCTGATGTCCCCCCGGGTGCGGGGTTCCCTTCGGTGGTGGCTGAAACCAAGCAATCTGACGAGGGCCAGGTCCTTTCTGACCCCTCGTTGGGAGACGGTCACCACGGATGCCAGCCTGTCAGGTTGGGGGGATTTTGGAAGGATCTTCAGTTTCAGGGACTATGGGGGCCTCTGGAGGCTCACGATCCCATCAATGTTCTGGAGTTGAGAGCCATCAGGCTGGTTCTGGCTCACTTGACTCATCAGTTGCGGGGCCTACCGGTCCAAGTTCGGTCGGACAATCGGACGGCGGTCGCCTACATCAATCACCAGGGAGGGACTCGCAGCAAGCGTGCCCTCAGGGAAGTGTCCTTGATCCTTGCCTGGGCAGAGAGCAATGTCCCATGCATCTCGGCGGTGTACATTCCGGGAGTGGAGAACACGGAGGTGGACTCCCTGAGCAGGGGGTCATCTCGCCGGGGGGAATGCCCCAAGGTGTTTCGGTCGCTTTGCCTCCGGTGGGGGTCTCCGGAGGTGGACCTCTTTGCCTCTCGTCACAATCGCAAGCTTCCGACATTTGTGTCTCTCTCGTGGGATCCACTGGCGCTGGCAGTGGATGCCATGTCTCTGAACTGGAGGGATCTGGGGTTTCTGTACCTGTTCCCTCCGTTTCCCATGGTGGGCAGAGTGGTGCGCAAGCTGGCCCTAGAGGGCGCGTCGGCAATCCTGGTGGCTCCAAGGTGGCCAAGATAGGTTTGGTTCGCAGACATGGTAAGGTTGGCAGCGGATCAGTTAGATCTGCCCCTTCTACCGGATCTGCTCACTCAGGGGCCACTGCTCTACCCCAATTTACCAACGCTGGCTTTGACGGCGTGGTTGCTGAAACCTCCATCTTGAGGGAGGAGGGCTAGGAAGCAGTCTTCCTCTGCCATCTATTATAGGACTTGGAGGTCTTATATTGATTGGTGTGAAGTTAGGGCCTTGCCTTGCAGGGCGTTTTCTATCCCTAGGGTTTTTGGAATTTCTGCAACATGGTCTGGACCTTGGTTTGCAGCTCAGTACGCTGAAGGGGTAGGTTTCTGCCCTGGCGGTTTTCTTTCAAAAGTCCAAACCAAAGTCCTCTGGTTAAGACTTTTTTCCAGGGGGTTACGCATGTGCGGCTTCCTAGGAAGCCTTTGCTCCCAGTTTGGGATTTGAATTTGGTTTTGTCTGCCTTCCAGGGTCCTCCTTTTGAACCTTTGAAGGATATTGCACTTTCTACGCTTACTCAGAAGGTTGTTTTTCTGGTTGCCATCACTTCCGTTCGACGTGTTTCGGAGTTGGTAGCCATGTCTATTAAGGCTCCTTAATTTGAGAGGCATCCAGGACAAGGTTGTTTTCCACTTCAAACCAGATTTCCTTCCTAAGGTGGTCTCTGCTTTTCATTTGAATCAGGATATTGTTCTTCCCTCCTTGTGTCCTAAGCCCAGCAATGACAAGGAGAGGGTTTTGCATTCTTTGGATGTGGTTCGCTGTGTGAAGTACTATTTGGTGGCTATTTCTCCTTCTCGTAGGACTGACCCCCTTTTTGTGGTGCCCTCTGGGCCTAGGAAAGGTTTGGCTCCTGCCAAGTCTTCCATTAGTAAATGGATTCGCCAGGCCATTGTTGGGGCCTATTCTGCTAAGGGGAAGATTCCCCCTTTTCGTGTTACTGCTCATTCTACTCGTGCTGTTGAGGCGTCTTGGGCCTTCCAGCACCAGGCTTCTGTTGAGCAGGTTTGTAAAGCTGCTACTTGGTCTTCGGTTCACACTTTTTCCAAGTTTTACAAGGTTGATGTTCGGGCCTCAGCGGATGCTGTTTTTGGCCGCAAAGTTCTGCAAGCTGCAGTGGTTTAAGTTTGTGCCTTGTTTTTTGGATCCCCGCCCTTTATGGAAACTGCTATTGGATGTCCCAAGTTTAATGAATGTCTTGAAGCGGGGTGTGTGACATACTTAGGATAATACCATTTTGTGAGTACTCACCTGTAAAATGGGTATTATAAGTATGTCACACCCCCCGCTTCAAGACATTCATAACGTGTGGGTAATACTGACCTGTAGATGGCGATACTGCAGAGATGCAAGGAAAAAAAAGGGAGCCTCTCCCGGTTCATAAATACCTGGGACCTCCCACTCATTACCCAGTATAAAGACAGCAGTAAGGTAAGGGACCAGGAAGAGCCAAACACAAATCATAACAACGCAAAGTTCACAATATAAAGGATCCAGATTACAAAAGGGCAGGGTGAAGCGGGGTGTGTGACATACTTATAATACCCATTTTACAGGTGAGTACTCACAAAATGGTATTATTCTAAGTATGTCACACACCCTGCTTCAAGACATTCATGACGTGTGGGACATCCAACAGCAGTGTCCATAAAGGTTGGGGATCCAAAACAAGGCAACAAGGTACAACTTAAACCACTGCAGCTTGCAGAACTTTGCGGCCAAACACAGCATCCGCTGAGGCCCGAACATCAACCTTGTAAAACTTGGAAAAAATGTGAACAGAAGACCAAGTAGCAGCCTTACAAACTTGCTCAACAGAGGCCTGGTGCTGGAAAGCCCAGGACGCCCCAACCGCACGAGTAGAATGAGCAGTAACATGAAAGGGGGGCACCTTCCCCTTGGCAGAATAGGCCCCAACGATGGCCTGACGAATCCATTTACTAATGGAAGACTTGGCGGGCGCCAAACCTTTCCTGGGCCCAGAGGGCACCACAAAAAAGGCATCCGTCTTACGAAAGGAAGACGTTACCTCCAAATAGTACTTCACAACACGAACCACATCCAAAGAATGCAGGGCCCTCTCCTTGTCATTGCTGGGATTAGGACACAGGGAGGGCAGAACAATGTCTTGATTTAAGTGAAAGGCAGAAAGGAAGGAAATTCGGCTTGAAGCGAAAAACCACCTAGTCCTGATGTCTCTCAAAGTACGGGGCTTAAATGGACAAAGCCGCCGACTCAGAGACACGCCGAACCGAAGTGATGGCTACCAAAAAAGCCACCTTCTGCGTAAGCGAAGACAAGGCAATATCATGCAAAGGCTCAAAAGGAGAACCCTGAAGAGCAGAAAGAACCAAATTCAAATCCCAAACAGGGAGCAAAGGTTTCATAGGAGGCCGCACATGCGTAACCCCCTGGAAAAAAGTCTTAACCAAAGGATGAAGAGCAAAGGGCCTTTGAAAGAACATCGCCAGGGCCAAAACCTGCCCCTTCACAGTACTAAGCTGGAGCCCTAGGTCCAGACCATGTTGAAGAAACTCCAGAATTCTGGAAATAGAAAATTCCCTACAAGGCAACGCCCTGACCTCACACCAATCAATATAAGACCTCCAAGTCCTATAGTAGACAGTAGAGCTAATAAGCGCTAATTAGAGTCTGAATCACAGCATCGGAAAGACCTTCCTCCTTCAAGATGGAGGTTTCAACAGCCACGCCGTTAAAGCCAGCGTTGGTAAATTGGGATAATGTAGTTGACCCTGGGTGAGCAGATCCGGCAGCAGGGGCAGAACAAACTGATCCTCTGCCAACCTTACCACGTCTGCGAACCAAACCTGTCTTGGCCACCGTGGAGCCACCAGAATTGCTGACGCGCCCTCCAGGGCCAGCTTGCGCACCACTCTGGCCACCATGGGGAACGGAGGGAACAGATACAGAAACCCCAGATCCCTCCAGTTCAGAGACATGGCATCTACTGCCAGAGCCAGTGGATCCCTCGAGAGAGACACAAATGCCGGGTGTTTGTGATTGTGACGAGAGGCAAAGAGGTCCACCACCGGGGACCGCCACCTGAGACAAATTCCCCCCGGCGAGATGAGAACCTGCTCAGAGAGTCCGCCTCCGTGTTCTCCACTCCCAGAATGTAAACTGCCGAAATGCACGGGACATGGCTCTCCGCCCAGGCCAGAATCGGACACTTCCCTGAGGGCACTCCTGCTGCGAGTCCCTCCCTGGTGATTGATGTAGGCAACCGCCGTCCGATTGTCTGACCGAACCTGAACCGGCAAGCCCTGCAACTGATGAGTCAAGCGAAACAGAACCATCCTGATGGCTCTTGATTCCAGAACATTGATGGGCTCGTGAGCCTCCTGAGGCCCCCACCGACCCTGAAACTGACGATTCTTCCAGAACCCCCCCCCATCCTGATAGGCTGGCATCCGTGGTGACCGTCTCCCAACGAGGGGCCAGAAAGGATCTGCCCCTCAACAGATTGATTGGATCCAGCCACCACCGAAGGGAGCGCCGAACCCGGGGGGTCATCAGGAAGGACTGATTCAACGACAGTGGCGACCCGTCCCAGGCCGCCAACAGATGGAGCTGGAGCGTCCTTGTGGACGGAGAAAGGAAGGACTTGGGGTAGTTGATCACCCAACCGAATCTCTACGGAGTGGACACCACCGTCCTGGTGTCCAACTCCGCTTGGCTGAAGGAAGATGCCATAATGAGAAGATCGTCCTGATAAGGGACAATGCGAATACCCTGGGCTCTGAGGAGAGCCATCACCCCAGCCAGCACCTTGGTGAAAACCCTTTGAGCCGAGGTAAGACCGAAAGGAAGTGCCACAAACTGAAAATGCCGATCCTCCACCACGAACCTGAGAAATCTCTGGTGCACTGGAAAAATCGGAACATGCAGGTAAGCGTCCTTCATGTCTATGGACGTCATAAAGTCCCCCTGACGAAGCGAGTAGATAGCTGAACGCAGCGTTTCCATGCGGAATTTCTGCGGACGGACGAACCTGTTGAGGATCTTCAGATCCAGGATGGGTCGAACCCCGGTCCCGGTCTGAGGGGGGCACTGGGCAAATGACAGCCATATCCAGAAGACTCTTTACTGTCGCCTGGAGCCCCTGCGTGGCCAGAGGGTCCGAAGGCACCCAAGACCTGAAGAATCTGGGAGGGGGGCGGAACTCGAACTCCAGCTTGTAGCTGGAAGTCACCACTTCCCGAATCCATCTGTCCGAGACCTCCCGGTCCCAGACCTGGGAGAAGTGTTGCAGCTGTCCCCCCACCCACATGGGTGAGGGCGCCCCCTCATTGCTGAGCTGGCTTAGCAGCGGGTTTGGGCTTAGAGCCCCAACTGTATTCTGGACGGGCACGTCCTCTGCCCCTGTTCCAGGAATCTCCTGTGGATGAGGGGAAAGCAAATCCTCTGCCAGCTCTGGCCCCACGAAAGGAAGGAGCAAAGGAAACCGCCCCCCGAAAGGGACGCCGTTGTTTCCTGCGTTGAGGTAACTTACCGCCTTTGGTGACGGAATCCAATTTCTCTCCAAAGAGCCGTAATCCCACAAAAGGAAGAGCCGTCAGCGACTTTTTTGACACAAAATCAGCCGCCCACTGGCGCAACCAAACCGAACGCCGAATAGTCACCAGCAGGGCCGACGTTCTGCCACACATCATCAGAGTGTCATCCAAAGTGGCTAGTACAAATGACAAAAACAATTCACACCTTTTAAGGCCAAGGAACTCGTCACTATCCGGATCTAGGCCAGAAGAAGACAACAGGTCCCTGACCACCGACCTGGTAGCCACCACCAACAGCGCCGAAGCACAAACAGGCCGCATGGCTGACCCAACACTGGCAAAACCATGACAAGCCATCTGGTCAATGCGTTTATCCTCACCATCTTTAAGAGTGGAACAATCAGGAGAATTTAAAACAGCTGTGTTGGACAACCCCAGAATCGGTGCATCCACCCCAGGAGGAGACGCCCAACGCTTAACCGTATCCAAAGGAAAGGGATATTTTTTGTCCCAACCCTGAGGAACACCTGGGAGCCGAGCAGGCCTCTCCCATTCCTTAGCAATAATTCCATCAAAATGCTTTTGATTAGGAAATTCCAAGCGCGGCCTGGATTCCTCGAAAAACTCCCCCTTTTGCTGTGGAGCCGCCTTAGGAGGAGAAGTAGCCAAAACCTTAAACATCTGAGCCAGAACGTTAGGAGTATCCGAGGACCTCCCCAAGCCCCGCTCGGTATCGGCGCCAACAAACTGCTGATCGTCTGAATTGTCTGATTCCTCATATACCTCCCCTTCCTCAAGTGGGGAGTAATCGGACCAATCCAGATTATCAACATCATCAAAGTCAACCGCCGGCGAGGTCGGTGACAAGTGCTTTCTCTTAGCCGGAGCCTTTCTGGCAACCGCGCTGGAGAATAATTTTTCAAGATTGGCCAATCTGGCGCACATCTCAGATTGCAACTCCCCACCCTTGACAATGTCACACGGGGCACGGATCAAGCTGGGAGGGGGAGGGGAAGAGACCGGCGGTGCTGAACCAGACGCCTGGGGTCCGGACTGCGGCGTAATAGTCTGCTGCGCACATGGTATACACAGATATGCATCATCCCCTGTAAGGGATACCCCACACCCCATACACTTCCGGGATTGCCCCGAGGGGAGCCCAAGCCCTGTATCCGGGGATGCCTCCATACAGTGAACTTATAGGTAGCCGCAATGACCAAGGGAATTACGTATATAAGCAATCCGGGATGCCCCTTTAATGTCCCAAGTGGGAGGATTTGTAATAAGCCAATTTAAAGAACCCAGGGACCCTAGGACCGGGAGAAACCCCCTAAACCCCAATGTAGGTCTACCTGGAAGACATAATGAAACACAGAATAAGCATAGCATGGTGAATTAAAAATAAATAGAACATGCATAGGACAGAAAAAAGGGGGAGGCCCATAGGGCCACTCACTGTGCCGTCCTGTCAGCGGGGGGTAATGGCGTCCTCACGCCACGATGAGAAGCAGAAGCAGGCAGAGAGGAGAAGGGGGCGTGGCCAGCGCGGTGCGCATGTCGTGCCTTGCTCCGCCCCCTTCCACCGCCCAGCTTCACAGACCTAGCCGGAGACCAGGCTCCGCAGCAGCGTAGCGCCGAAAGCCCGGCCCTGCTCCCAGCGCGTGAGGGGAGAAGCTTCCCTCCGCCATGCCGCCTCAGAGGGCAGTGGCGCCGGTCAAGTGAAAGAAAAAGGGGGTCGGGCCGCGGCGTGGCGCCAAACGCCCGGCCCCACCCCCTGCTCCCAGTACCTGAGGGGAGAAGCTCCCCTCCGCCATGCCGTTGGGAGAAGCGGCCGCGGCGCCGGAAAGTAAAAGCAATAGAATAAAGATTAAAGTGAAACACACCCAAAACCCCACACACAATAAAAAATAAAGGCCTAACACGGGAGAAAGGACCCCCCCCCCCCTCTAAGGAGAAGGGCATCCGGAGAGGGGAACACCACCTAGGGTGAGATGGCCGAGGGACAGGGCATCCCAAACCGGGGTCACCAACCCGGTTAACCGCCTACCCTCTAGTACAGGGTCTCACGGTGGAGCTTAGCTCCTAAGCACCTAGGGTGCCATGCTACCCTCACCCGGACCAGCAGCCTAGGCTGGGAGGCAGGGAATCAACAAGGGATCCGGGCAGAAATAGATAAATAACGGGCCGGGAGTCATCCCGGCTACCTGAAATCCCCCTGTGCAAGGAGGAGACATCATCTTCTGACTTGCTCGCCGTCAGCAGAGATGAAGACTGGGTAATGAGTGGGAGGTCCCAGGTATTTATGGACCGGGAGGGGCTCCCTTTTTTTTCCTTGCATCTCTGCAGTATCGCCATCTACAGGTCAGTATTACCCACACGTTATGAATGTCTTGAAGCGGGGTGTGTGACATACTTAGAATAATACCATTTTGTGAATACTCACTTGTAAAATGGGTATTATAAGTATGTCACACACCCCGCTTCACCCTGCCCTTTTGTATTCTGGATCCTTTATATGGTGAACCTTTGTTAGTTTTTATTGGCTTTCCTGGTCCCTTGATCTTACTGCTATCTTTAATACTGGGGAATGAGTGGGAGGTCCCAGGTATTTCTGGGCCGGGAGGGTCTGACCTTTTTTTGTTACCATCTCTGCAAGATCGCCATCTACAGGTCAGTATACCCAAGTGTAATGAATGTCTTGAAGCGGGGTGTGTGACATACTTATAATACCCATTTTACAGGTATTCACAAAATGGTATTTTTATGTTCTCTCAATCTAAGGCCCTTATTTATCAATGATAAGCAGCAGCAGCCCAGTGTTCTAGTGGTGACAGATGAGTGCTCTGATACTCCCGTCCCTTATACTTGGTGTCCTCGTGCTGCCCCAAGGCCCTTAGTTACAATGCCTGAAACAGGAAAGTAAAGGTATTGTCTAGGCAGAAACATAAAAAAAAGTTCAATACTCACCTGCAGCTGATCTATGCAGGTCTGGTGCTCCCTTGTAGCTCTTCCATACAGTGGCAGCATCTGCAAGATGCAACCTCTGCCCACTCCACCTCTGCATACCTCACTTCCTCCCACCTCACATCTGCCTACCTCTACCTGCCTCTGCCCACATCTGCCTATACATAAAAGCATCTACAATTACAATGAATATTGTGCAGGCAAATGTTAAGTTAATGTTAAGTTAAATGTAAAGTTAAAGTTTGCCTGCAGTAAACAGTTGGCGTTTTCTCTGCTTGCATTTTATTGCATCCGCTTGAAGTGGAACAAAAAGAGCCTGTGGCCCTTAGACCCAAAAAGGCTGTGCACCTCTGCTTTAAGTTATTTACAAAGGAATTATATTACAATTAATGTGCTATTCTTGGTATACAGTACGTCCTGCTCCAGATAGATTACTTACACTTGGGTTATCCTCCGCCAGATGGCGCTGCACTGCAGAGACATGTAAAACAGACTCCTCCCGGCCCCTCAAATACCCGGGGACCTCCCACAAATTCCCAGATTTCTCTGCAGTGCTTACTGCAAAAACATGAAATTATCACTCTCTCGCAGGTGAGCGGGGCTATTAGCCTGCGGCCCTGTTGGACTATTCCCACCCGTTCCTCATGTGATGTGCCTCCCAGCCTGGGCTGCGCTGGTCGGGTGAAGGTAGGCAGCACCATGTGTGCTTAAGGAGCGCTGCTCCACCGCAATCCCTCACCAAAGGGTAGGCAGTATAGGCTGATGGTGAGCCTTTATGGGATGCCCCTCCCGCATTATTGTCCCATGCCCCGTGTAGCGGTGGATCCTGTACAGACGCCACCATCCTCCCTCATTCTCCCTGTAGCCTTCGGGGGGGGGGGAAGAAGGGGGTGTGTGGGTGAGCGTGTATCGTGATTCATGCATACGGCTTTTGTCATGTTTTTTGACTAGTATATGTGGTGTCAGCCGCCGCGCTGACTTGTCTTTTTACTATTGCAAATGCCGCCGCCGCCGCACTTGTCTTTTCCTTCATTTGGATGTTCCGCGCCGGGCGTCGGCGTTACCTCAGACGCTTCTGCGTTCTCATTGGTTGCTTGTCTGTGGGCTTCGCGCTCTTCGAGGGGGGGCGGGGCCTGGCTTGGCACGCTCTGCGTCACGGCTCGCTCTGGCCCGCCCTTCGAGGTACTCTCGGCGCCATTTTGTCAGGTCGTGCGCGCGCGCGCGTGTGTGTGACGGTTCTACTTACCGCGGTCCGTAAGTGCCCTCGCAGGCGACTTCATACTCATTTTAGTGTGTTTGGTTCTGACACCCCTTCTTCCCATTGTGTCTTTCAGACGGGTGAATCCATTGGCTTCTCCCGGCCCGGTGTAATGGATAGTTGGGCCTTGTATAATTACTCCCACTTCCCTAGCGGGTCATTGGGGCATCCAGGGTTGCTTTATAGAGTCAATCCCTACTGGCATATTGTGCCTAATAATCACCATATGGAGGCATCTCAGGATAATGTGACCGGGGTTCCTTCGGGACAAGCCCGGCTGGGTGTAGCTTGTGGGGTCTCACCTATTAGCGGTGACAATGCACGGGTCTGTGTTCCTTGCGCACAGCAGGTGCTAATGTTGCAGTCCACCCCTCCTGTGACTGGGCCTGCACCTCATCTCACTTCACCTACTCCCCCAAGCTTGAGTCTCACCCCCATTGAATTGCATACAAGCGGGGATTCTCAGCCTGATGTGTCTGCTAGACTGGCCAGTGATGAAAAATTGATTGCTAATACTTTAGCGCGTAAGACCACTGCCAAAAAAGCGTCACTTAACCCCTGATGCCACTCTTTGCCCTATGGAGTCTGATGAGTTGTTGCATCTATGTGGCTATACCCCCTCGGACGAAGGGAAGCTGTTTTCTGATTCAGGATAATCTGTTGAGAGACCCAGGGGTCATGACGATTCTGGCTCTGACTCCTGGGTCCCGGATGATACTGACAGACTGCTGGTTCAGATTTTTGAGGTTCTGTCCATCTCTCCCCCTGTTGCGGCTCTTAGGCAAAGGGGTGAGCTTTTTCATACTGCTAAGGCTCATTTGGAATTTCCTGAGCAACCCATTTCAATAATCTCGTGCTTAAGGAGTGTGAACGTCCCAGTAGACTTCCCGGTATACCTAAGAGTGGGGACAGAAAGTATCCCTTTCCTGCTGATATGGTCAAGTGCTGGTCATCCCCTCCCGAGGTGGATGCTCCTATTCTAGGGCTGTCTAACGCCTCTGTTATGCACTCCCCTGACTCTACTACTCTGCGGGATGCCGAGGACCGGCGCATTGACCAACTGGCGTGCCATGCCTTTGCATTTGTGGGGACGGCGCTTCGCCCGGTTTGCACTTTGGCCATTACATCTGTGGCGCTCAGGTTCCTGATCAGAAGTGTACTTGATGGTGCTCCTGATGATTGCTACCTGATGTGTTTAATGCACTAACTGTGATGTGTTTGTAAACTTTATCCTATCTGCCTTGGATGATGCCATTAGGATGTGTGCGAGAACTTCTGCCTTGGTGGTAGCTATACGCCAAGCGGTTTGGCTGCGCCAGTGGGCTGCTGACAATGCTGCAAAGAAGGCCCTCACTGGGCTTCCATTTAAGGGGCTACGCCTGTTTGGGGACCGCCTAGACCTTTTTGCTAAGGGAGGTAAGTTACCCCAGCGCAGACGGCAGTCTCTGCCCTTTCGGGGCCAGGGCTCCCTTTCACTCCCCTACCTTGGTGCTAAACAAGGAAAAGGGGTGTCCTTCGCGGGGGCTCGTGCAGATTCCTGGCACAGGAGCAGAGGACGACGTCCTGGCTCCTCCTATGGGGGGTTAAGCCCAAATCCTCTCCCAAGCCCCCTCAGGCATGATGGGGCACCCTCGGCTGCAGCACCTTGCTCACGTCTGGAGGCATCACGTCTCAGACCGGTGGATTCAGGAGGTAGTGTCCTCCGGTTACAAGATAGAGTTTGCTGTGTGGCCTCCCCCAAGATTCATCAGGTGCTGGATCCCCCAGGACCCTGTCTCAGCTCAGGTGTTGGCGCAGGCCGTGCAAGGCCTTCTGGGTCTGGGGGTCATTTGCAGGGTCCCCTTAAGAGAAAGAGGCAAGGGGTTCTACTCCAACCTCTTCACAGTTCCCAAAAGATGGGTCAGTCTGGCATATTCTGGATTTAAAGATCCTCAACAAATTTGTCAAGAACAGCCGTTTTCGCATGGAAACTCTGCGCTCGGCCATCAGCTCCCTGCGCCCAGGGGATTTCATGACGTCTGTGGACATCAAAGACGCTTACCTTCACATACCTGTGTTTTCAGGTTCGCGTTGGAAGATCAACATTACCAGTTTGTGGCCTTGCCATTTAGCCTCACTTCAGCTCCCAGGGTGTTCACCAAGGTGCTGGCGGGGGTGATGTCTCTGATGAGGTCAAGGGGCATCCGCGTGCTGCCCTACCTGGACGACATACTCATCACCTCTCGGTCTCTACAGCAGGCAGAGTTGGACATTCAGCTGGTAGTGTCCACCCTGGAGTCCTTCGGCTGGGTGATCAATCACCCCAAGTCTTTTTTGTCCCCTTCCTCGGTGATCCCGTTCCTGGGAATGATTCTGGATACGGTTCAGTCAAGAATATTCCTTCCTCAACAGAAGGTGGAAGCTCTAACTGCGCAGGTGACGTTCCTGCTGTCGTGTCTCCATCCCTCCCTCAGGCAGGGAATGCAGTTGGTGGACCTGATGGTTTCGTGCTTCGAGGCGGTGCCTTTTGCTCAGTTCCATTTGAGGCCTCTACAACTTCACCTTCTGTCAGTTTGGGACAAGGACCCAACGTCCTTGGACGGGGTCTGTGTGCTCCCCCCCTTGGTTCCAGGAACTTGCTGGGGGGCAGGTCCTTTCTGGCCCCCTCCTGGGAGACGGTCACCACGGATGTCAGTCCGTCAGGATGGGGGGGATTCTGGAAGTCCCTGCGGTTCCAGGGGAGGTGGGAGGAGTCCCACTTACCTATCAACATTCTGGAACTACGAGTGATCAAATTGGTTCTGGATCAGTTGACTGACCACCTGCGGGGTCTGTCTGTGCAGGTGCGCTCAGACAACAGAATGGCAGTTGCATACATCAACCATCAGGGAGGGACCCGGAGCAGGGGGGCCCTCCAGGAGGTGTCGCGGATTCTGACATGGGCGGAGGCCAATGTTCAATGCATTTCGGCTGTGTACATCCCGGGGGCAGAGAATCTACTGGCAGACTCTCTGAGCAGGGGACCTCTCGTCAGGGAGAGTGGTCCCTCTGCAACAGGGTATTCCAGTCCCTGTGTCACCGTTGGGGTCTACCAGATGTGGATCTGTTTGCGTCCCGTCACAATCACAAGCTCCCGGCCTTTGGATCCCTGTTTCAGGATCCTCTGGCCTTGACCACGGATGCTCTGTCCATGTCATGGCAGGAATTTTGGCTCTTGTATGTCTTTCCTCCATTCCCCCTGCTGGGCAGGGTTCTGCGCAAGATTGCTCTGGAAGGGGTGCCAGCGATTCTGGTGGCCCCCAGGTGGCCAAGAAGAGTGTGGTTCACAGACGTGGTGCAGATGGCAGTAGACCAGTACGTTCTGCCAGGGGTGCCAGACCTGCTCACTCAGGGCCCCTTACGCCATCCCAATTTACAAACTCTGGCTTTGATGGCCTGGCTGCTGAAACCTCCATCTTGATGGAGAAAGGCTTGTCCGCCTCGGTGGTTGATATGGTGAAGGCTAGGAAGAAAACTTCTTTTTCCATCTCTTACAGGGTATGGCGTACCTACATTGACTGGTGTGAGTCTAGGTCTCCTCCCTGTCGCGTGTTTTCAGTTCCCAGGGTTCTGGAGTTCTTACAGCATGGGTTGGAGTCGGGACTCCAACTCAGTACTCTGAAGGGTCATGTTTCTGCCCTGTCTGTTTTCTTTCAGAAGTCTTTTGCTCAGCATTCTTTGGTTAAGACCTTCTTCCAGGGAGTTACCCATGTGTGTTCCCCACGTAAAACTATGGTCCCTGGGATTTGGACTTGGTTTTGTTTGCCTTGCAGGGTGCTCCCTTTGAACCTATACAGGATGCTGCTCTGGCTGTGCTTACCCTCAAGGTTGTCTTTCTGGTGGACATTACTTTGGTCAGGCGTGTGTCTGAGTTGGCGGCTCTGTCTATTCAGCCCCCATACTATGAAAGACACACCAGGACAAGGTGGTGTTCCGCTTTAAGCCAGACTTTCTGCCTAAGGTGGTGTCTGTTTTTTATTTAAATCAAGATATTGCTCTTCCTTCATTGTGCCCTAATCCTAGCAATGCTAAGCAAAGGGTTCTGCATTCCTTGCATGTGGTCAGGTGTCTGAAGTATTACCTGATAGTCACTGCTTTTGTGGTCCATTCTGGGTCCAGGAAGGGTTTGGCTCCTGCCAAGTCTACTATTAGCAAATGGATTCGCCAGGCTGTGATTCAGGCCTATTCTGCTAAGGGGAAGAATCCTCCCTTCCGCCTTACTGCTCATTCTACTCGTGCTATTGGTGCCTCTTGGGCTTCCAGCACCAGGCTTCTGTTGAACAAGTTTGCAAGGTCGCTACTTGGTCTTCTGTTCATACCTTTTCAAGGTTTTACAAGGTTGATGTTAGGGCCTCAGCTGATGCTGTTTTTGGCCGCAAGGTTTTGCAGGCGGCAGTGGTTTAAACTGTCTGCTGTTACCTTCTTTGTTGGGGATCCCACCCTACTTTATGGACACTGCTATTGGATGACCCAAGTGTAAGTAATCTATCTGGAGCAGGACGTACTGTATACTAAGAATAATACAATTCTGTGAAATACTCGCCTATAGAATTGGTATTATAAGTATACAGTACGTCCTGCTCCACCCCACCCTTGGTTTTGCATTATTCTGGATCCCCTGTATGGTGATTGTTATCATTGTTATAGTTACCAGTTTGGGTGGTTAAATTCTCCCGGCTTCTCGTGCACTGCTTTTCAATGCTGGGGATTTGTGGGAGGTCCCCGGGTATTTGAGGGGCCTGGAGGAGCCTGTTTTGCATGTCTCTGCAGTGCAGCGCCATCTGGCGGAGGATAACCCAAGTGTAAGTAATCTATCTGGAGCAGGACGTACTGTATACTTATAATACCAATTCTACAGGTGAGTATTTCACAGAATTGTATTTTCTGTTCTTTATAAGTAGCCCTATTGCTTATATAATGGTGAGAAAAAGTCTGATGTTACATTTAAGGTAGTAAATAGTATCCCTAATTATTGGCCATTTATGAAGGAGTCAGAGTCAGTCTTTTGCATACCGACTCCACAGCCCTGGTAGTGACAGTGTGGAGCTTATATGCCATCAACCAGGAAATCTGTGAGATGGGTATTGCAAGCTTCAAGTACGCTCTGCCACTTTGATACATAACCTGGGAACTCGGCAGCAGGAGATTCAGTTTTAAATCATGTTTATAGAAGTTGGAAAAGGCTGCCTGTTGGTTTCAACTTTCTTTTCTTTTGCCAGGGACCAACACAAGCAAGGTTTCTGCAGCATAGGGCCTGAGTTGGAGGTTAGGGTCTCTCTATGAATGCATGGGTGAGCTGGAGAGATCCAATGAGAAAACTATCCTACCACATGTGCCACAGGACTGAGCGCGCAGAACCGATGATATATTATGGTCCAGTGATTGGATCAGGGAAGAGGTCACGTTTGGGTACAAAAAAAAGAGTTCAGGACAATGTCTTGAACAGGATCTTCATGTACCACTCTTCTTCAGGACACAGTATAACAAATTTGGTCTATTGGTGTGTTTCCCCTATCCCAAAAAGACCCTGGTTTTTAGTCAAATCCTTTTGTTATACCCAAAAAAAAGGCTTCACTCGGGTATGAAAGTTCGAGTCTCTGCCTCCTGTTATAGCGTCACTAGATATCTAGGACACATGTATACAAGTACCAATTCTCCCAGCACAACAGAGATTTCTCAGGTTAGCTGTGGGAGACCAATTTGCAATTTCAATTTGTGGCTTTGCACGTCGGCCTTTCCTCTGCCAGAAAGGAATCCTCATCTATCATCTATTTGGATGACCTTCTGGTTATATCTACCTTTGAAGCCTTGGGTTGTGGGTTGGACCATTGGCTTCCTCTCCCTTGGCATCTTCTCTCTGCTAATCTCCCCAACTCATCTGTGCTTTCCACTAATCTCTTCCCCACGTCCCTAATGCTGGGCTTACACAAGCAGATCAATTGGCTGTTCAGTGAGCGACCATGAAATCTGCAATGAACGAGGGTTCATATGCTGAAGATTTGTTGGTCATCGCTAGGGTGATTGCTTGTTCTCATAGCAAAACATCGAATGATGAACATGAATTTTTTTGTCAGAAGAAGCGATATGATGGCTGACCACTTAACCAATTCACCGCTTGATCAAAATGGCTGTTTCCACGGAGCAATTATCGCTAAATTGTGGTTGCTTTAGCGATTTCCTGCAGCATAATTGCTCTGGGTAAACCCAGAATTAGTGTCTGGGTCCCTCAATGGTGACCGATTATATTAAGTCTGGGGATGGTATTTTCTTTATTTCCTAATATATCCTCCGCCTTTTGGCCTAGCCAGGAGGGTGTTTATGAAAGTAGTATCCACGATTTTAGAGGACAATCAGTCCCAGTCCTGCTATATTCAGACAACCTTTCTGGTACAGAAATTCCTTCTTTCAGAATACTCCGTTTGAGTTATTAATCACTCCTCATCAGCTCATACCTTATCAAGAGTGATCTCTTTCTGGGGGTGGGGTATCTCAGGATGCAGGCAGGGACAACTGTAAGGTCGACACTTGTAATCCTTTAAAGACATTTTTTTAGACAAAACAGCAAAATACTCCTCTTTTGTCTCACACAGACCATCAATTCTAGTTCAGGGCTCCAACTCTTACCTGATCACTGGATCAGAGTCCAGCGCCGCCTGTCCCGATCTCTTGTCTCTTCCGTGTTCTCGGTGGAGAGATATAAACAACAACGGTCCCAGTAAACCGCAAAATGGGATGCCCCGGGAGGCACCAAATGTTCCTCAATAATCAATACTCCAAAGTCACATCAATACAACCATTTTTAATTCATTATTATGTTAAAAAAGACTACAAACATATACATAAACTCACAAGCATATACATAAACTCAGTACAATCACAATCTTAAAAAACATTTATACACAAACCCAGCCACAGCAAGGAACCCTCATAACAATTTTCAAAGTTCATACCATATATACATAAACAAATAATTTTATTGCAGCCAATAGCTATCCTGTGTCTAATCTAAAGTGCTAGTGCAAACAAGTGCAGTAATGTAGAGCAAAATTATAAATATTACATGTGCAAAACGTATCTACTTAATATCAAATGAACATGCCAAAACCATCTGGGACAAACACCCCTATAGTGCAAAATCACCCCTGCCGGGCCAGGTACAAAATCTCACCACCCACGCGTTCCGTAGAGCAAAGTCCACTTTTCTTTATTGCATGGCACGGCCCGCTTCGGTATTCATAACAGTTGGGTTATTCTGCCACAAGGTGGCGCAGTGGTACTGCAGAAAGCTGTGGCATCTCCCGGCTCCCTATAAAAATGGGATTAACCATAGAGTTCCCCAATGTTTCCTCTGCAGTGATACTGCGAAGTTAGAAGATGGCTCTCTTGCGCAGGTGAGCGGGGCAACCAAGCCTGCGGCCCTGCATGATCGGGTGAAGGTAGAAGAGCACCAGGGTCAAGTGGGGGACGCAAACCCTGTAACACAAAGGGTAGCTGGCCATGGGCTTTATGGTGAGCCTAATAGGGATGCAGAGTTTCTGTCCTGGCTTTTGAGGGGGTAAGTAGTTTGGGGACTGTGTCCCCTTATTTTCCTTTTTGGGTCCCCCCTGGCCATGGCTGCTCACCGCTGCCTTCTCGTCTCTCTCTTTTCCCCCCCTCTCTGACTTCGTTGGGGGGGAGGGGGGTGGCAGCGGCGAGTGGTGATATCTGTGGTGTTTTGACGTTTTTTGTGTATATTCTAAGTATACAGCACGTCCTGTTCCAGAATATTCCTTACACATGGGTAATACATCTACAAGATGGCGCTGCACTGCAGAAAACAGCTTGTGGCTCCTCCTGGCCCTATATAAGTCGGGGACCTCCCACAAATTCCCCAGTTTTCATCTGCAGTCTGGACTGCGAAGATAGAAGATGGCTCTCTATATACGCAGGCAAGCGGGGCTTACCAGCCTGCGGCCCTGCAGGACTGTTACCATCCGTTCTGGACCCACTGCCTCCCAGCCTCGGCTGACTGGTTTGGGTGAAGGTAGGACAGCACCGGGGTTAGGTGCTTGAGGAGCGCTGCTCTGACCGTAGTCCCTGCTTTGACATGGGTAGGCGGTATAGGCCTGTGGTGAGCCTTGTGGGATGCCCCCTCCTGCTCCCGGGGTTTCCCTTTAATCCCTACCCCCCTTAGGTGTCTGCCCCCTCCTCTCCTTTTTATTTCACTTGAGTGCTATGTGGTCACTGCCACCCATGCTTCACTCTCCCTGGAGATCTTGGGGGGGGGGGGGAGGTGTGTGCAGTATGTCAAGCAGCCTGAATGCTCACTTGCTTGGGCCAGGATTGATTTTGTTGTATCTGGCAAGTCTTGCTTAATGTGTTTTACTGTTATCCGCCTCCGCCACGCGCTTGTACAGGGCTCCGCGGACGGCGGCGACCTTACCTCAGGCTCTGCCGCGCCGTCATTGGACGGTGGGATCATGTGAGCGCGATTCTCGCTCTTCGCCCGTTGATGTTTTCCGCATCACTTTTCTAGCGCCCTGCCCCTCGAGGTATATGCGGACGCCATTTTTACCTTCCTTGTGCTGCGTGTCTGCTGTTTCCTACGCGGTCCGTGAGTGCCCCTGCGGGGTGGCTTGTGATATATATAATCATTTTTTATTGTTCTATTCTTACGGGGATTTCTTCTTATGTCTTTCAGGTGGGTAGACCTCATTGTGGTTTCTCCCGGTCCTCCCCCTTTTAGTTTAGGCTATTACTATTATAATCTCCCACCTCTCTAGCGGGCTTTTGGGGCATCCCGGGTGGCTATCATTAGCATTAACCCTATATTGGTCTATTGTGTTGCTATAACCACCATATGGAGGCTTCTGGGGATAATGTGCTTGGGGTTCCTTTGGGCCAAGCCCGGCTATGTGTTGTGTGTGAGGTATCCCCTATAATTGATGATGTCAGGGTGTGTGTACCCTGCGCCCAGCAGGTGCTTGCGCTGCAGCCTAGGTTGCCTGCTACTGGGCCTGGTGCTGCGCCCCCTCTGGCTTTGCCTACCCCCCCATGCTTACATCTGACCCCCACCGAGGGGCATACTAGTGGGGAGTCTCATTGAAAAACATCTTGCTGGGTCTGCCCCGCGTAAGGCTTCTGCTAAGAAGCGGCATTATCACCCGCGGTTTCCCTCTTCCCTGCAGAAGATGAGGGCCCCTTCTCACTCTCAGGTCCCTACCCCCTTGAGGAGGGGGAATTATTTTCTGATTCAGAATCCTCTGAGGAACAACCTAAGATTTACGGTAGTACTACCCTGATGACACTGACAGATTGCTGAGTTATATTTTTGAAGTGCTTTGTATTTCCCCTCCTGCAGTGGATCCGCAGCAGCAGGGCAAGCTTTCATACAGTTAAGCTACGCTGGGAGTTCCCTGAGCAGTCTCACTTTAATAATCTAATGCTCAAGGAATGGGAACGGCCTAGCAAGCTGCCAGGGGTGCCTAAGAGTTGGGACAAGAGGTATCCCTTTCCTGCTGATGTTGTTAAGCATTGGTCATGTCCTCCCGAGGTGGATGTGCCTGTTCTCGTGTTGTCCAATACATCTGTCATGCATTCTCCTGATACTACTACCCTGCGGGATGGGGAGGACCGGCGCTTGTACCAACTGGCCTGTCACGTCTTTGCCTGTGTGGGGATGGCGCTGCGCCCGGTTTGTGCCTCTGCTATTATGGCTATTGCCAATAAAGGGGTGCCTCTTGGATGGGGCATCTGAGGATGCAGGTAGAGAAGAGTATAGATCTCTCCTGCTCTGTGAGGAATTTATTGCATATATTCTTTTTGCTATGGATGATGCCATTAGAATGTGTGGTAGAACTTCTGCCTTGTTGGTGGCTATACGCCGCTCTGTCTGGCTAAGTCAGTGAGTAGCTGATAATGCTGCTAAGAAAGCTCTCACTGGTTTCCCTTTCAAGGGCCTGCGCCTTTTTTGTGAATGCTTGGATTTGTTTGCCAGGGGTGGTAGGGTACCTCAACGTAGGAGGCCGTCCCGGTCCTTTCGGGGGATGGGTTCCTTTCTCCCATCCTTCCTTGGTTCCAGAACTGGCCGAGGAGTCTCCTTTACTGGGGCCCGCGGAAATCACTGGGGAAGGGGCAGAGGACGTGGCCATCCTGGCCTCTCCTGGGGTCCCAAGCCAAAATCCTCACCCAAGCCCCCTCAGGCATGAAGGGGTGCCCTCACCCATCCGGGTGGGGGGACAGCTTCGGCTCTTTGCTCACGTCTGGAGGCTTCCCGTCTCAGACCGGTGGATTCAGGAGGTAGTGTCCTCCGGTTACAAGATAGAGTTGGCAGCCTGGCCGCCCCCAAGATTCATCAAATCCCGGATGGCTCAAACCCCCCTGTCAGCTCAGGGTCTGTGCCTTGCTGTCCAAAACCTTCGGGGGTCATCTGCCAGGTGCCTTTGAGGGAAAGGGGCAGAGACTACTACTCCAATCTTTTCATTGTTCCCAAAAAAGACGGGTCCATCAGACCTATCCTGGATTTAAAGTGCTTCAACAAATTTGTCAGATCCAAACACTTTCGCATGGAGACTCACTGTCAATTCACTACGCCCGGGCGACTTCATGACCTCTGTAGACATCAAAGACGCTTACCTTCATGTACCAATCTTTCCAGGTCATCAGAGATTCCTCAGGTTCGCTCTGGAGGATCAGCACTATCAATTTGTGGCCTTGCCTTTCGGTATCACCTCCACTCCCAGGGTATTCACCAAGGTGCTGGCGGGCGTACTGGCTCTGCTGAGATCTCAGGGCATTTGTATCCTTCCTTACTTGGACAACATTCTCATCACGTCTCAGTCCTTCCAGCAGGCCGAGCTGGATACCCAGCTGGTGATGTCCACACTGGAGTCCTTCGGCTGGGTGATCAACCACCCCAAGTCTTTCCTGTCACCGTCAATGGTGAGGTCCTTTCTGGGCATGACTCTGGATACATCTCAAGTCAAGATTTTTAACAACTAAATAGAGGGAGTAGGGCCGGGAGAAACCAATAGAGTTCGGCCCGTCTGAAAGACATAAGCGAGGAGAACCCCGTAAGTGACATGTATAATGACATAGGGTAATAAAGCCGCGGTAGGTAGATGGC
Source organism: Gastrophryne carolinensis (assembly GCA_027917425.1). Taxonomy (NCBI): domain Eukaryota; kingdom Metazoa; phylum Chordata; class Amphibia; order Anura; family Microhylidae; genus Gastrophryne; species Gastrophryne carolinensis. The sequence goes on along the minus strand of CM051235.1, from coordinate 523,808,940 downwards.
AACCATGCAGCAGCCGAAACCAGAGACAAAATGGTGCCGGGTATACCTCAAGGCAAATACAAAAAGGGACACTCTGGTGTATCCCATACAAACGCCCCAAGACCTCTGCACTCACCCTCAATGAATCAATCTATACAGAGTATGTAAGGAATGTATAAACGGTATTTTATTTATGTTTTACAATAGAAATAACAATAACCACATATGGGCCAGACCAATTAAAAAACATATATACAACACATTAAAAAGCTGGGTGGTGGGGGCTCGGACCCGCCAAATGCTAAATAGTAAAGAATAATTATCTAATTACATATTAATGATTATATGCCACACATGAATGGGGGCATAACCTGCATGCTCATGAATGCCAAGCCAGCGCGCGTCAGCCAAGCCAAAAAGTGTGGACTGTGCAATACTGAAGTGAACCCAGAAGGGAAAGGTAAGTGGAAAAACTGTGAAGTGAGTGCTGGGATATGTGCAGGGAGTGAATGAAGGGAGAATGTGAAAGAGAAAGGGGAAGGTGAAATGGCGAGGCAAACGATCACCGGCTGGCAGGCCCAGAAAGGAGCAATGCAAAGTAATCTAAGAAAATCTAGAGACTGAATACATCACCGTAATGCAGCATGGTCATCCGAGCTCCCCAGAACACCCAAGGTGAAAACCGCCGACGCGCTGCGTGGATTCACCACTTCTCCTGGACGGGACCTGCCAGCCGGTGATCGTTTGCCTCGCCATTTCACCTTCCCCTTTCTCTTTCACATTCTCCCTTCATTCACTCCCTGCACATATCCCAGCACTCACTTCACAGTTTTTCCACTTACCTTTCCCTTCTGGGTTCACTTCAGTATTGCACAGTCCACACTTTTTGGCTTGGCTGACGCGCGCTGGCTTGGCATTCATGAGCATGCAGGTTATGCCCCCATTCATGTGTGGCATATAATCATTAATATGTAATTAGATAATTTATTCTTTACTATTTAGCATTTGGCGGGTCCGAGCCTCCACCACCCAGCTTTTTAATGTGTTGTATATATGTTTTTTAATTGGTCTGGCCCATATGTGGTTATTGTTATTTCTATTGTAAAACATAAATAAAATACCGTTTATACATTCCTTACATACTCTGTATAGATTGATTCATTGAGGGTGAGTGCAGAGGTCTTGGGGCGTTTGTATGGGATACACCAGAGTGTCCCTTTTTGTATTTGTGTTCACTTTATACATGCACCCAGATCCCTGGCACCCCCGCTTTTTATTATTACATCTGTGATTTCGTCATAGAGCAGGCTGTGCTTATCCGGTTCTATTTAATTTGGGGTATACCTCAAGGGGCGGGCCGCGGAGACAGTGACGCCGGAACGCGCCAACTGCGGCCCCCGCCCCCCCCGAAGAGCGCGAAGCAGCATACGTGACGAGCAGCCAATAACAGCGCACCAGCGCCTGAGGTAATGTTGCCGCCAACCGCAGAGCACAGTGGAAGCGCGCGTGGTGGTGGCGGCGGCATATTACAAAAGCGCAACCAGTGCAACCTAGTCAGCACGGAGACTGACACCAACCAAAAGGCATAATACAGTGAATGCACCAAGGCATATACACCCCCCCCGAGGGCTACAAGGGAGAGCGAGGGAGGACAGCGGCCACTTAACATAGGGCCCACCAATAGACAGGGGCAATAGGGCGGGAGGGGCATCCCATAGAGGCTCACCATATGCCTATACCGCCTACCCTTTGGTGGGGGATTGCGGTGGAGCAGCGCTCCTAAGCACCTGACAGCCAAGGCTGGGAGGCACATTAAAAATGGAACGGGTGGGAATAGTCCTACAGGGCTGCAGGCTAATAGCCCCTTTCACCTGCGAGAAGAGAGAGCCATCTTCTTGTCCTTCGCAGTCCAGACTGCAGAGAAATTCTGGGGATTTGTGGGAGGTTCCGGGTATTTGAGGGGCCGAGAGGAGCCAATTTCGCTGTCTCTGCAGTCCAGCGCCATCTGGCGGAGTAATACCCAAGTGTAATGATCTGGAGCAGGACATACTGTATACTGATAATATCAATTCTACAGGTGAGTAATTACAGAATTGCATTTTCTCCCTTAGCAGAAGGTGGAGAATCTTCAGGCCCAAGTCAGGCTCCTTATGTCTTCCCCTCATTCCTCCATCCGGCAGGGGATGCAGCTGGTGGGCCTGATGGTGTCTTGCTTCAAGGCGGTTCCATACGCTCAGTTTCACATGAGACCCCTTCAACTTCACCTCTTGTTAGTTTGGGATCGGGACCCTCGGTCCCTGGATCAGGTGTTGGTTCTGTCCCCTCTGGCCAGACGGTCTCTCTCGTGGTGGCTGGACTCAAGAAACCTGTTGGTGGGCAGATACTTTCTGGCCCTGTGCTGGGAGACAGTCACCACAGATGCCAGTCTGGCTTCTGGAAATCCCTGAAATTCCAGGGTCAGTGGGACCCTCAGGAGGCCTACACCCCTATCAACATTCTGGAATTGAGGGCGATAAGGTTGGTTCTCGCCCAATTGACTCCACACCTTCCAGGTCGGGCTGTTCAGGTCCGCTCGGACAACCAGACAGCGATTGCCTACATCAATCATCAGGGAGGGACCTGGAGCAAGAGGGCCCTCAAGGAAGTGTCCCTGATACTGTCTTGGGCGGAGGAGAATGTTCCCTGCATCTCAGCTGTGTACATTCCGGGGGTGGAGAATCTGGAGGCAGACTCCCTCAGCAGGGGGACTTCTCGTCTGGGAGAATGATCCCTCAGCATCAGGGTGTTTCGCTCCCTGTGCCACCGCTGGGGTCAGCCAGATGTGGATCTGTTTGCGTCCCGTCACAATCACAAGCTTCCAGTCTTTGTCTCTCTGTCCCAGGACCCTCTAGTCTTGGCCATGGATGCCCTAGCAATGTCTTGGAAGAGCTTTCAGCTTCTCTATGTGTTCCCTCCTTTTCCTCTGCTGGGCAGGGTGTTGCGCAAGATTGCCCAGGAAAAAGTGCCAACCATTCTGGTGGCCACCTGTTGGCCAAGAAGGGTGTGGTTCGCAGACGTCGTGCAGTTGGCAGTAGATCAGTATGCTCTGCCCAAGGATCCAGACCTGCTCATTCAGGGGCAGCTACGCCATCCTAATTTACAAATGCTGGCTTTTACGGCCTGGCTGCTGAAACCTCCATCTTGATGGAAAGGTGCTGCCTGCCTCTGTTGTTAATAACATGATTCGGGCTAGGAAGAAGTCCTCGTCATCCATCTACTATAGGGTATGGCATGCTAACATTGACTGGTGTGAGTCTAAGTCGCTTCCCTGTTGGGTGTTTTCTATCCCCAGGATTCTGGAATTCCTGCAACATGGCTTGGATTTGGGTCTTCAACTTAGGACCCTCAAAGGTCATGTTTCTGCTTTGCTCAGCTGAGGAAGGAACCAAGTCCCGAAACGTCCCTTGAGCGATCACGGTATACCTGGTAACACAAGATTCTTTACTTGGCATTGTGACTCGATCTCTTGTTACACTTGTTGATAACACTGTCATTATTGATAATTGGTTCCATTTACTCTTTGAGCAAGCATGACATATTGTATGCTGGTACCATATGCTTAGCAATTGCCTCATTACTGTGTATGATACATAATTGTTGAGATGTTAACTGTTTTTTTTCTATGAGATTAGTAAGCTTGTGCATTATGCTGCTATTCTAAATTAGGTACCAATGTCCGCCCTTAATATTATGTCTATGGCACTTGAGATTCTGATAAATGCTCAGTGTAATTCACTGTATCCACAGTTAGATGGCAGCAGAGCTCTCTGCCTTTCTGCTATTACCACAGTCTGGTGAATGTGGTGTGTGTATTCTGACACTTGTTTCATTTGGATGTTTCATCCCCTTACTCATTATTACAATTTAGACACACCACATACTCCCGGATTGGTAATATACTACTTTATTTTGTATATATATCAATTTTGTTAGGTGTAAATATAATTTGCTTTGAATCTTTTAGCTGGGCTGTTCTCCATATATGTGCAATGTGTTTTGTATGTTTGATAGTGTATTCTCAAATATAACATTGTGATTAGTGTATTCTCAAAATATATTTTTTTCATATCATTGATATTGCTGTGTTGGTGTGTCCTTGCACCCATAATATGAAATGATCTATAGGTGTGCTAGACCTAACTATAAATAACATGTTTCTGCTTTGGCCATTTTCTTCCAAAGATCCTTTGCTCACCATCGTCTGGTCAAGACTTTTTCAGGGAGTTACTCACGTGCATCCTCCACGTAAGCCTATGTTACCAGTCTGGGATTTGAACTTGGTCTTATTTGCATTGCAGGGGTCTCCCTTTGAGCCTTTGCGTGAGGCCCCTTTGTCCATTTTGACTCTTAAGGTAGTCTTTTTGGTGGCTATCACTTCTGTTAGGCGTGTTTCTGATTTGGCGGCCCTTTCCATCAAACCCCCTTACTTTGAGAGACACCAGGACAAGTTGGTGTTTCGTTTTAAGCCAGATTTTCTACCTAAGGTTGTGTCTACTTTTCATCTCAATCAGGACATTGTTTTGCCTTCTCTATGCCCTAATCCTAGTAACCCTAAGGAGCGGGTTTTACACTCTCTGGATGTGGTCAGGACTCTGAAGTTCTATTTGGTGGCTACTGAATCCTTCAGGAAGACTGATGCTCTTTTTGTGCTCCCGTCTGGACCTAAGAAGGGTCTGGCTCCAGCTAAGTCCACTATCAGCAAGTGGATCCGTCAGGCTGTGGTATAGGCCTATTCTGCTAAGGGGAAGGAGCCTCCCTTCTGCTTTACTGCTCATTCTACTCGTGCTATTGGTGCCTCTTGGGCTTTTCTGCACCAAGCTTCTGTTGAACAATTTGCAAGGCTGCCACTTGGTCTTCTGTTCATACCTTTTCTAAGTTTTACAAGGTTGATGTTAGGGCCTCAGCTGATGCTGCCTTTGGTCGCAAAGTTCTGCAGGCGGCAGTGGTTTAATCTGCCTGTTGTTGCCTTTGGGGGTCCCACTCTACCTTACGGACACTGCTATTGGATGTCCCATGTGTAAGGAATATTCTGGGTCAGGACGTGCTGTATACTTAGAATAATACAATTTTGTGATTACTCACCTGTAGAATTGGTATTATATGTATACAGCACGTCCTGTTCCATCCCACCCTTGTTATAATTATTCTTATTTACCTCTGTATGGTGATTGTTCATATGTTCATTTTGATTCTTGTTATTATTGTTCTCCCGGCTTCTTGTTAACTGCTTGTCAATACTGGGGAATTTGTGGGAGGTCCCTGACTTATATAAGGCCGGGAGGGGCCACAAACTGTTTTCTGCAGTCCAGCGCCATCTTGTGGATGTATTACCCATGTGTAAGGAATATTCTGGAACAGGATGTGCTGTATACGTATAATACCAATTCTACAGGTGAGTAATCACAGAATTGTATTTTTGTGGTGTTTTTAGCTGCCGCGCCGCTTTGTGCTGCGTTCCGCGGCTGTGGGCGCTATAACCTGAAGTGATTTTGCTTTGTCATGGCGCCGACCGGGTCACGTGAGCACCGTTTTTCACGCTCTTCGGGGGGGGGGGGGCGGGGGGCGGGTGATGACGCGTATCGTGTCGTTCCCCCCCCCCCCCCGTGGCCCGCCCCTCCCCTCGAGGTAACTCTGCCGGCACCATTTTGGACAAGCTGCGCGTCTGGATTTTTCCCTTCCTGGCTGCAGCGCTGCTTACTCCGGTGGGTCGCCTTATCCAGCGGTCTGTGTGACCCCGCGGTGCCTTTGGTCCGTGAGTCCCGCTTGGGGTTTTTTTTTTTTTTTTACAAGATAGAGTTTGCAGCCACTCGTGCTTTTTTTTTTCCTTGTTTTACAAGGTTGATGTTAAGGCCTCAGCGGATGCTGCTTTTGGCCGCAAGGTGCTTCAGGCGGTAGTGACTTGAACTACTGCCCGTTACTTTTTGGGGATCCCACCCTACTTTGGACACTGCTTTTGGATGTCCCAACTGTTATGAATACCGAAGCGGGCCGTGCCATGCAATAAAGAAAAAAGCAATTCTGTGAGTACTCACCTGTAGAATTGTTTTTGTTCTTGCATGGCACGCCCCGCTTTGCCCCACCCTTGTTATCGTTAATCTTGGTTGCCTCTTTTTTTTACTTTATTCTCTCCCGGCTTCTTGTCTCACTGCTTGTCTACGCTGGGGAACTCTATGGCTTTCTCCACAGCTTTTTGCAGTACCACCTCGCCACCTTGTGGCGGACTAACCCAACTGTTATGAATACCGAAGCAGGCCGTGCCATGCAAGAACAAAAACAATTCTACAGGTGAGTACTCACAGAATTGCTTTTTCTCAAGGTGGTTTAGCTTCTTGAGAAAGTGGACTGTGCTCTACAGAACGCGTGGGTGGTGAGATTTTGTACCTGGCCCAGCAGGGGTGATTTTGCACTGTAGGGGTGTTTGTCCCAGATGGTTTTGGCATCAATTATGTGAGTACTCACCTGTAAAATTGGTTTTGATGGTGTCCTGTTCAGGTCGCTGCATTCTTGACAAGTGGGTTATCCGCCACAAGGTGGCGCAGTGACTGCAAGATGAAAATCATGGCTCCTCCCGGCCCATATAAAGGCATCTGTCTCCCTAAGAATCCCCAGTGGTTGAAAAGCAGTAAAAACAGAGACATGTCGGGAGGCCAGAAATCATGTTACCTCACATAGCTTCAGCATGAACTCTCTCAAGAAAAAAACAAAACAACAGTACTCACCATAACAGGCAAATAAGGATAACAGAACAAGGGTGGGATGGAGCGACCTGAACAGGACACAATTAAAACCAATTCTACAGGTGAGTACTCACAGAATTGTATTTTTTATGGTGTCCTGTTCAGGTCGCTCCATTCTTGACAAGTGGGACATCCAAAAGCAGTGTCCAAAAAAAGGGTGGGATCCCCAAAGAGTGACAGCACGTAGCTAATGACACTGAAGCACCTTACGGCCAAAAAACAGCATCAGCTGAGGCCCTAACACCAACCTTGTAAAACTTTGAAAAAGTATGAACTGAAGACCAAGTAGCGGCCTTACAAACCTGTTCAACCGAAGCCTGGTGCTAAAAAGCCCAAGAGGCTCCAATAGCTCTGGTAGAGTGACATGTGATTCGAAAAGGGGGTTCCTTCCCCTTGTCAGAGTATGCTTGCACCACTGCCTGTCTGATCCACCTGCTGAGAGTGGATTTGGCCCATCAGGGAGGACAAAAAGAGAATCAGATTTCCTGAAGGGTTCCGTAGCAACCAGGTAGTACTTAAGGGCTCTGACCACATTCAAGGCATGGAGGGTCCTCTCATTAGAATTAGAAGGCGCGGGACACAATGAAGGCAAGACAATGTCCTCATTGAAATGAAAGGCGGAAACAACCTTAGGTAGAAAATCCGGTTTAAGTCGAAACACCACCTTATTCTGATGCTGCTCAAAGTAAGGGGGCTTCATACAAAGCGCCGCTAGCTCTGAAACGTGACGCACCAAAGTGATAGCTACCAAAAAGACCACCTTTAGAGTCGGAATGGATAAAGCCACATCGCATAAGGGCTCAAAGGGAGGACCCTGGAGAGCAGAAAGCACCAAATTCAAATCCCACACCGGTAACATAGGTTTACACAGTGGACGTACATGAGTAACTCCTTGGAAAAAGGTCTTGATAAGTCTATGATTGGGGAAAGATCTTTGAAAGAAAATAGCCAAGGCCTAACCTGACCCTTGAGGGTACTCAACTGGAGACCCGAATCCAAACCGTGTTGTAGAAACGCCAAAATCCTAGAGAAGGAGAAAGTGTGACAGGGGAGACCCCTAGACTCACACCAGGCAATGTAAGCGTGCCAGACTCTGTAATAAATCATGGAGGAGGATTTCTTCTGAGCCTGAATCATGGTACGCACGACAGCCTTTTCTCCGTCAAGATGGAGGTTTCAGCAGCCAAGCCGTCAAAGCCAGCGTTTGTAAATTGGGGTGGCGCAACAGCCCCTGAGTGAGAAGCCCTGGATCTTTGGGCATGACGCATCGATCCACTGACATCTGAACAATGTCCACGAACCAAACCCGCCTCGCCCAACAAGGAGCCACCAGAATGGTTGGCACCCCCTCCTGGGCTATCTTGCGCAGCACTTGACCCAGGAGTGGAAATGGAGGAAAGGTGTAAAGGAGTCGGAACTCCGTCCAAGGAATTGCCAGAGCGTCTGTGGTGAAGGCCAGAAGATCTCTTGACAGAGAGACGAACCTTGGAAGCTTGTGATTGTGTCGGGACGCAAACAGGTCCACGTCCAGCAGACCCCAACGGCGACACATAGCGTGAAAGATCTTGTTGCTGAGAGACCATTCCCCCAGACGGGAGACCCCCCTGCTCAGGGAGTCTGCCTCCTGGTTCTCCACCCCGGGAATGTAAACCGCCGAGATGCAGGGAATATTCTCCTCCGCCCAAGTCAGGATCTGGATCACCTCCTTGAGGGCTCACTTGCTCAGAGTCCCGTCCTGGTGATTGATGTAGGCGACAGCCGTCTGATTGTCCGAGCGGACCTGGACCGCACGACCCCGAAGGTGGGGAGTCAAATGAAACAGGACCAACCGGATCGTTCTCAGCTCCATGAGATTGATAGGCACGTGAGCCTCCAGCGGGCCCCACTGGCCCTGGAACTTCAGCGATTGCCAGAACCCTCCCCAGCTGGTCAGACTGGCGTTCGTGGTGACAATCTCCCAACAAGGAGTCAGAAAGGACCTGCCCACAAGAAGATTGCTGAAGTCCAACCACCACAAGAGGGACCGCCTGACCAGAGGAGACAGAGAGAATTCCTGCTCCAGGGACTCCTGTGTCCGGTCCCAAATGGTCAAGAGGAGCAACTGAAGTGGAACTTGGCGAAGGGCACAGCCTCGAAAGATGACACCATGAGACCCACCAGCTTCATCCCCAGACGGATGGATGGACGTTGGCACGACAGTAAAATCCACGTCTGAAGGCCCTCCACCTTCTGCTGGGGGAGGAAAACCTGGACCTGAGAGGTGTCCAATGTTTGGGGTAATTGATCACCCAGCCGAAGTCCTCGAGAGTGGTCGCTCTCGGCCTGCTGAGGAGATTGAGCAGCAATCAGCAAGTCATCCAGGTAGGGAAGAACACGAATGCCCTGGCTCCTCAGCATGGCCATAACACCCGCCAGCACCTTGGTAAACACCCGGGGGGCAGAAGAAATCCCAAACGGCAGTGCCACAAATTGGTAGTGCTGATCCTCCAGTGCGAACCTCAGGAACTTCTGATGTCCCTGGAATATAGGGATGTGCAGGTAGGCATCCCTGATGTCCACCGTGGTCATGAAGTCGCCCGGCCAAAGCGAGCTCACCGCGGACCGTAAGGTTTCCATGTGAAAGTGTCTGAATCTGACAAACGTGTTGAGACCCTTCGGGTCCAGGATAGGCCTCAGAGTACCGTCCTTCTTGGGCACCGTGAACAGAGGAATAGAAGCCTCGACCCCGTTCCTGGTGAGGCACAGGACAGATCACCCTGGACAACAGAAGCCATTGGACAGCCATTCTTAGGCCCTGCGCTGTCAATGGGTTCTGGGAGATCCGCGAGGAAATTCTGGGGGGTGGCCAGGCTGCCAGCTCTATTTTGTAGCCGGAGGACACCGCTTCCCGAATCCACCAATCCGAGACGTGTTGTCTCCAGACTTGAGCAAATAGCAGAAGCCGTCCGCCCACCCGGATGGGAGAGGGCGCCTCCTCATGCCTGAGGGGCTTTGACGGGGGGCTTGGACTTGGACCCCCAAGAGGGATTGGGATGCCCACGGGATCTACTGCGTCCCCAGGAGTCTCTGCGGCCACTTGAAAAGGAAGAGCCTCTTCCCCCTCGAAAGGAAGACGAGCCCCGAAAGGGCTGCACAGGCTTCCGATGCTGAGGGAGCCTTCCATCTTTCGTCAGGAGATCCAGAGACTCCCCGAAAACCCGAAGCCCCAAGAAAGGAATACCAGTGAGAGATTTCTTGGCGGCAGCGTCTGCTGCCCACTGCCGCAGCCAAATAGAACGGCGAAGAGCAGCCAACAAGGCCAAGGCCCTGCCGTCAAGCCGGACGGTATCGTCCATGGCCGAGATTACAAAGGCAATGAAATCCGCGCAAGCTAAGAGATCCTTATACTCTTCCGCCCGCTTGCGAGATCTGGTGATATTAACAAGGCGTCTCACTTTCTTCTTGATGGCTAGGGAGACAATGGCAGCGGCACAAACCGGACGGAGGCCAGCTCCCACAAATGTGAAGGCGTGACAGGCCAGCTGATCCATGCGCCTGTCAGCAGGATCGCGCAAGGAGGTAGTATTGGGAGCCCCAAAACCGGAGCATCCACCTCCGAGGGACAGGACCAAAGGCGAATCAACTCCTCAGCGAATGGGTACCATCTGTCCAGACTCTTGGGCACTGACTGCAACTTATTAGGCCTCTCCCATTCCTTAAAAAACATTTTGGAGAAGTGACCTTGCTCAGTAAAAACAAGGCGCTGTCTCTCAGGCCGAAAAAGGTCCCCCTGCTTTTTTTTGGCCGCCATAGGGGGAACAATGTGCAGGGTGTCAAATACAACAGACAACAACTTATCTGTGTCATCAGGGAGCCACCTGTCCTCGTCAGAGGAAGAGCCAGGGTCACTGTCGAAGCCACCCGGTCGGTCCCCTGAGGAGTCGGGAGTCATGAAACAATTCCCCCTCTTCCATGGAGTCTTGGCCACCAAAAGCCTCATAATCATCATCATCAGCAGCAGCAAAAAGTGAATAGCCCGGCTCAATATGTTGCTTCTTGCACGCGGCCGAACGCAATAATTGGCGCTCTATGCTGGCCACTCGGAACGCCAAATCCATTTGAGACCCCCTGCTGGCTTCTCCCTCACTGGGAGCTAAATGCAGGCGCGGGGGTGTCGGCGATGCCGTAGGCCACAAATGAAACAGAGCTTAACCCGCCCTGAAGGGGCCCCAAGCTCGCTATCCCCAGAAGCCTCCATAATGGTGATTAATAGAAAAAATAAACGGGTTACAAGGCACTAACGGCCCAAACCCGGACAATCCCCAACAAATCTCTCTAATAAACCCCTTTAACAAAAATGTAGGGAACGGGGGAGGGCTGGGGGGTGGGTAAGACAGGGAGGAACCACAACAATGAGGATAATGTGGGACCCATCTGGAAGACATAAAGGGAAAAAAATCATAAGCATCCCACAGCGCATGCACAGAAGACAAAAAATAAGCTAGACTCAGAGACCCCCAATGACAGTGGAACAGAACCAGTGTAGACACCCATGCAGGGTAGCGCAGTAACCCAGAAGACGCTCAGGATCGCAGCAGCAGAACAGGATCAGCGTCCCTTCTCAAGCACAGACAGGCCGCAGCAAAATGGCGCTGAACGCTGGCCCGAGCAAGCACCTCGACGGGCGGGCCGCGCAGCGATGATGCAGAACACGTCATCGCGTGGCCCCGCCCCCCACCCCCAAGCGTGCGAACTCTGGGCGTCAGAAGGCTGGAAAAAATGGCGCCCGGAGGAGACCCACAGAGAGGCAGGGCCGCGTGTCTGTCAGACCGACGGAGACTGCTGGGCAGACGGCCCCCCTTCACAGCTGACAGGAGGAGAGGCGAAGAGGAGCAGGAGCGAGGGAGGCGAGTAGAAAAAGTCCAAAAAATTCACAGTCAAAAAAAAAAACAGACAGACAATAAAGCATGTGGGTCACATGGAATACAAGGGGTCCCTAGGTGGTTCCTCCCCCCCCAATAGGCTCACCATTGCCTATGGCCGACTACCCTTTGGGAGAGGGTCTGCGGCCCAGAGCCTAGCTCTGTGAACGCCTGACCCTCGGCGTTCCCCTACCGTCACCAGTTCCATAGCACAAGGCTGGGAGGCAGGATGGGTCCCCGAAAGAAGGTGGAAATAGGGCTGCAGTGGCCGACAGGCTTGGGATGCCCCGCCCGCCTGCGATATCCATAGAGATAGCACCATCTTCGCAGTCAGACTGCAAGAACTCTGGGGATTCTTAGGGAGACAGATGCCTTTATATGGGCCGGGAGGAGCCACGATTTTCATCTTGCAGTCACTGTGCCACCTTGTGGAGGATAACCCACTTGTCAAGAATGGAGCGACCTGAACAGGACACCAGTAAAATGTTTTTTAGGATTGTGATTTTACTGAGTTTATGTATATGTTTGTGAGTTTACGTATATGTTTGTAGTCTTTTTTAACATACTAATGAATTAAAAATGGTTGTATTGATGTGACTTTGGAGGATTGATTGAGGAACATTTGGTGCCTCCCGGGGCATCCCATTTTGCGGTTTACTGGGACCGTTGTTGTTTATATTGATACAGTGTACCTTTGGGTCCAGGGATTGGCACATTTGTTTTTCCTCAGGTTGATGATAATTGGGAGTGGTGCTAGACATTGCACATTGTGCAAAAGGTTTCTTTACTTCTCGGTGGAGAGATGACGCATGTTAGGTCTTCACATGCCCATTTTCATTGCAGTGAAAGGAGGGAGACGGGCCAGCTCCACAATTACTGATAGTGTGGGGGGGAGGGGCATTTCCTTGTTGATAACATGGAAGAGCTGAGCAATCGGCCTAGGTGGCGTGGGGGACAGATCCAGCAATAGGGTAATAGGGCAATAGAGCTATCGCCCAGACTAGGAGCGATGGTCTGTGTGGGACACAAGGTGAGTATAGCGGGTTTTTGCCTGAAAAAATGTCTTTAAGGCAGGAGGCCATTGCCTGGAGACCTGGAATTGGGATCAAAAGTTCCCAGACTTACAGCTGCCTTTGTTGAAATATCTAAATGTAATCCTTATGGCCTGGCTATCCAGGAAGGTGGCCTTTCATATAGCCATAACATTGGCATTGGTGACACAGGTAGCAGACTTCACAACCTTATTGATAAATGTAGGATGCCGATAACCGCTTTAAGGTGGATGCTGCGGGCCAGTTCACCTAAATGGATCAGGAAAGCGGTACTGGAGTCCTATTATTTAAAAGGTTGGGTACTGAAAGCGGTACTGGAGTCCTATTATTTAAAAGGTTGGGCATTTCTCCACCAAGCTATGGCAGACCAGGGCTGCAAGGTATCCATCTGATGTGCTGTTTATAAGCTGGCGTTGGCTGATAAAAGCTTTTGACCAAGTTTCTGAATTCCCACCCTAGCTAGTACTACATTGAGATTGCTCAGCCAATAAAAAAATGGGATTTTAGTACTGTAATATTATTTTCCTTGTATCCCACAGGGGGTTCACTCCTACCATACCAACATCCTTGCCTTACTGATTCCAGGCAAAATGCAATTTCTGCTGGGTTCTGACAGAAGAGTTTAGAGAAGAAGTTAACTTGCATGTTATATATACACTGATCAATGCACTGTTAACTCATGTTTGTCTGACTTCTTTCTCTACATGAATAGAACAATAGGATTTTATGTTGAGTACTAAAATCCCATTTTGCAGAAACACGGCAGGAGAGTCCACAAAGTCAGAAAGGAGACCCAAGAAAAACCTAATCCAAAACCTAAAGGGAGAAGATTGTGAGGCTGAAATTATTAGGTTTATGTCCCAAGGCATCAGTGAGGGGGTTAGGATGGGGAGTTATGTAAATGGCACTTTGATTAAAGGTTGATACCCATGAGTTCAGAGTTGAAAGTATAGTGAAACCTGCCCTTTCCAAGTGTAAACTGAAATACTGGTGTGCAGACTGACTGAGATAGGGCTGGAATCCTTGACAAAGAAAAGACTCTGGGGCAAGGCCCCCCGAATCCCCCTACGTGCCCCGAACACACACACATAAAATAGGCCCCTTAATACCTATGGTAGATCTGGGAAGAAAAAGCTTTGCCAGGACCCCAGTCTGCGCCACAGCCAGGTTAAGGCCCCTTTAATCTTAACATACTGGCTTTAATGGTCAGGCCAGTCAAATATATCACTTTTGCATACCAACCCCTTCTCAGCCAGTCTGATACCACCAGAATGGTTGGAACTGCTTCCAACCTGACCCTGTGCATTAGAGGAAGTGGAGGAAATGCACAGGCCAAACCGAAACCCTTCCAGAACATCTGCCCTGACAAAAAATACAATTCTGTGAAATACTCACCTGTAGAATTGGTATTATACGCATACAGCACGTCCTGCTCCATCTATAATACTTACACATGGGTAATCCTCCGCCAGAGGGCGCTGTTCACTGCAGACATGCAAAAACAGGCTCCTCCCGGCCCTTCATATACCCAGGGACCTCCCACAAATCCCCAGTATTGAAAAGCAGTGAGAAGAGAAGCCGGGAGAAACCAACCACCAACTGGTAACAAAAGTAATGATAACAATCACCATACAGGGGATCCAGAAAAATGTAAAACCAGGGTGGGGTGGAGCAGGAAGTGCTGTATGCATATAATACCAATTCTACAGGTGAGTATTTCACAGAATTGTATTATTCTCAGCATACAGCACGTCCTGCTCCATCTATAATACTTACACATGGGACATCCAATAGCAGTGTCCATAAAGTAGGGTGGGATCCCCAAAAACAAGGCACAGCAGACAGTAAAGGCGCTGTCACCTGCAAAACTTTGCAACCAGGTACGACATGAGCAGAGGCTCTAACGTCAATCTCATAACAAAACCTTTGAAAGGTATGAACAGAGACAAGCAACAGTCTAGTAACTTATTCAACAGAAAACCTGGTGCTGAAGGGCCAAAGGTGCCCAAACACCAATATAACGGAATAAAATGAGAAAGGGAGATTCTTCCCCCTTAAAGGAATAGGCCAGTGTAACGGCCCAACCAGCCCACAGGCAACAGAAGCCTCTTGTAAAACTTTGAACTCTCCCCAAGGGGAAATGAGAACTGGTCTCCCGTCAGACAGGCGGGAATACTGACCCCTTCATTAACAAGGATCAGCAAGAAGCCGAAACCTTTACTCAGGACCAGGAAGGCATCCAAGTAAGATCAGTCCAAAGGGCGCAGTGGCCCTGGAAGCAAGCGATATCAGGCACATACATAAGGAGGCGCCCGCAGACCCCAAAGGGCATCAGTCCCCCTAAGGGACAAGAAACCACCAGGAAAAATTGCAACACCTGTTGATGGAATGTAGACCCTTTACTTCAGCATTATTAGAATAAGGTCCATAGTCAGACTAAAAGGACTTAAATAATGATCATAAAACACCACTTGGACAAAGGGGTCCGGCGTAAGACGGAATACCACCACGTCATGGTGTGCATATAGATATATAGATATATATAGATATATATAGATATATCGAGCTAAGGCTAAGTAATCAGATCCACCTTCTCAGGCACACGTCTGACTGGAGCAGGAGCCCCCGGAGAAGCGACTTTGACTATAAAACAGCTCAGACAGCATCCAGCATAAGTCCCAAGGGAACAATCCGCAGGGCAAACAGAATGAAAATGGATCCCAACAGGAACCATAGAACTACTTGGGAGATGCCCTTGAGCAACCCCAAGAGAGCTCCTCACAAGGAAGACTGAACCAGACTTCTACAGGAAGACAGACAGGACAGAACCTGAACCTTCAGAGTACCTAGATGGGGAGCCAACCCCAACCTATGCTGTAACGACTCTAGAACCCTGGGAACCGAGAACGTCCAACAGGGAAGAGACCAAGACTCATGCCAATCAATATGGGTACACAATAACCCACAATAGACGGAGGAAGAGGAAGCCAAGGAAGCTTGCTCCTAGCCTCCCATATACCAGGTCACCCAGAAGATAAGCCCGTCTGCAAGGGGTGAATGAATCAGCTGTCAAGCCCCAGACTAGAGTCTGTAGATTGGGACGACAAAGAAGGGGCCTGACAAGGGCAGAACCGCACTCCTGAGAGAGCGAACAGGTCAGCTGACCTTAGCAGAAGCATCTGCGAACCACAGTTCACTAGGTCACCCGGGGGTCATCAAACTCACGGGTCTCTTTATCAGCACAACCGTGCGCAGAACCCCACATAGTATGGTGAATGAAGAGAAGGCCTATAAGATAGAAAATCCATGCATAATTTTACTAAACCCCCATGACCAGAGTCAGAATATTCTGGGACAGTAAAAACAATGGCAGAGCCCCTGTGGTATAAGCGAGATCCAACAGAGCCACCCTAGTTGGCTCTCAGAGTGACACCAGGATAGCATAACCTGTCACTGAAAAACATCCATTGGAGCGAATACCGCTGAGGAGCAGGGGGTGTAGACCCCCTCCCAGATCAGGATCAGGAACCCTCCAGAGGGATCATCCTGCTTCAAGCTCCAGACCAATAATAAAACAGGCCATTGTCTTCCAACAGGCCAAGATTCCCCAAATAGACAGGTCCTAAAAGAGGAGAAGTCCAGCCGTATAGAGTCAACGGAAGGCTCATTGTTTTAACAAACCAGTAGGTAAGATGGACCCTCTAAGGAACCCTACCCAGGAGCCACAGGGGGTTTTGGAAGAAATTCCCCCCCGCCAACCTGCGAGACTTGGTACCCAAGGCGACCATTCACAGGAAGATGCAAGCAAGGAAGGGGGTGCCCCCTGACAGGGTCCTTGAATATAATCAGCTCAAGAGGAACCACCGTACCAAGGGGGAATGAGCACAGACCTAGCTCCAGGGGTGCTGGAACCCCATGTAGGATCAATAACCTACTGTGCCGAAGAGCCCAAAGGCTCGGTATATAAGGGACATCATTTGATACGCCACCAACGGGCCCACCAGCTGCAATCCTGCCTGGTGAAAGTAAGATGTCAGCAAAGGGGGGACAGAGCCCCCCTGACCAGGAGTCCACTTGTTGCCAAGGAAGAAGGCTCAAGCCTGAACCGAATCCAAGGAATGGAGATAGCGGATAAGGGACCATGAGGGATTGAGGTGACTGAGCACCCAACCAGTAACTCCCAGGGGACACCGCCGGCTGCCTAATCCACTCGGCCTGACGTAGAGATTGGGGAGTAAGGAAAGACGACCCGGTAGGTCCTAATGTGACGCCCCCCAGGCATGTCCTGAGACATCACGCCCATTCGCGCCATGGCGAACAGCTTGGGAGCGAAAGAGAAGCCAAAAACAAAGCCCCAATCCGCAGGGTTGGTCCTGCAACACCGACTAGTAACGGTCTTGGTGTCCAGAAAACACGGCTTGCTGGTCATCCCCGCTCGAGTGAGACTCATCCGGAGTGAGATTTAGGTCCGGGGAGGCGGGTGTATTGAAGGGAGGTGCAGCCACTGGCAAACCTGATTGCAGGGTCAGTGCCTGTTCAGCACACGGTCCGCAGACCCGTGCTCTGTCAGCATCAGCATGGGGCTGACCACACACTGCACACAGCCGGTCATGTCCCAGAGGGTCCCCGGGTACATAATTCTGAGATGCCTCCATATGGTGATTATCTGAGCAGTATAGGATGCTCCAGTAGAGGATGCCCCAAGACCCGCTAGGAAGTGGGAGTAATTTGTTATGTGGGCCCGCTATAGTATATGTTAGGCCGGGAGAAGCCACCGAAATCCTGGCAAATGCCGATTACCACTGAAAGAGACCATAACTATGGGCCCCCAGGCTATTCCACACCCCTGGTGCTGCAAGAGAGGGTGTGGGTAATCGGGTGGTGTGAACTAGTGTACATTTATTAGTCTAAATTTAACTACATCTAGCTTTTCTATCCCCTGTGCGGCAACATCCTCTCTACTGTCTGTCAGGGTCTTGTGATGGCAGTGTCTCTTGAACAGTGCGACACAGGTCCCCCTCCTTCCTTCATCCCAGCCAGGAGTAATGGCTGGAAGTCTGGCCTTTATAGTTAAAAGGTAGAAACATTATTTATATTTACAGTAGCTTGTTGACTATTTCAAAGAACAGTCTAGGGAGCCCCAATCACCTTTGGCAAATGGCATCCACCTGGACAATGGCATCAGCATTCTCTGGCTACAGCGAGATGTCTCTTTGCTGTACAAGTCTGGCTGGTTTGGCTTTATGGCTAAACATTAACATTCTTATACCACCTAACCAAGGAGCTACCCTGCCTGCCCACCATTATAAAAGGAGGCATTGGAATGTAATGATTTACAACACAAAGGAACTGGATGGCGTAAAACACCATACATAAGAAATTACAGACCATACATGGAAACACAATAAGTAAGGAATATGGGCAATCTGGTCATACAGGAAATGATCTGAAGGAAGAGGATCCTGTGTCCTCAGAAGAGCAGCACCTGCATACTCTGCTCTCACACTGGCCCTACTACAGCTTGTGCAACCTTCCTGTCTGGAGACCCCATGGTCCATGATCATCTGGGGGATGCACAAAGAGTGACACATCATGCTAACCCTCGATATATGTGTGTTGCTTTCTGTATGGGGAAGGGGAATGGGGAAACACTTGAACTTTCCACCAGGTCTATAAAACCAGGTCCCTATAATGAGCCAGGGCCTTGTGAGCATCCCAAACACAGCTTGGAATGAAGAGAATAAACAAAAATAAAGGAATCAGAATACCCTGCTCTCCTTTCCTGGAGAAGCACAAAATATTAAAGCGAGGGATGGGGGTGAGGGGGTTAAACTCTGTACCAGTTTGTGTTTCCTGTTGCCGGTGATAAGGGCCTATCTTTCCAATAGCTGCCCTGAAGGACAAAGGGAGAACATAGGCATGCACACACTGGGGTCGATTCAGAGCCAGGTCAGAATTCTCACTCCTCTTTAGGAGGGAAACAGGACTTTCACTGTCTACCTTGGGGCTGATCCAGAGCCAATGAAAAGTCAATTGAATGGCAGTTTTCTCTCCTAAAAAAGAAGTAAACGGCTCGTTAACTAGAATGGGGAGCACACGCTCCCGCCCCAGCCATTCAGAAGCATGCACTCTCCATTCACAACAATGAGAGCCAGTTACCGAATGACGTAGTCATGGCAGGCGGCTCACATAGGATGAGAGCACCCCCATGTGCAGGGGCAAGGAGTTATTCTAAACATACAGTACGTCCTGCTCCATATATAATACTTACACGTGAGTAATCCTCCGCCAGAGGGCGCTGTTCACTGCAGACATGCAAAAACAGGCTCCTCCCGGCCCTTCATATACCCAGGGACCTCCCACAAATCCCCAGATTTCTCTGCAGTGCTGACTGCGAAGACATGAAGTATCACTCTCTTGCAGGTGAGCGGGGCTATTACAGCCTGCGGCCCTGCAGGACTATTACCACCCGTCCTCTTCGATGATGTGCCTCCCAGCCTGGGCTGCACTGGTCGGGTGAAGGTAGGCAGCACCATGTGTGCTCACGGAGCTACGCTCCACCGCAGTCCCCCACCATAGGGTAGGCGGTTTAGGCTGATGGTGAGCCTCCAATAGATCCCCTTCCCGCATTATTGCCCCTTGCCCCGTGTAGCGATGATCCCTGGGTGCAGGGTCGCCTTCCTCCCTCGTTTGCCCCTGTAGCCCGGGGGAAAAGAAAGGGGGGGTATGCGTGTGCCGGTCTCAGTGTAAGGTTGTACACGTTTAAGGCCGTTGTTTTTTCTTGAACTGGGTGTCAGAGCCGCACTTCCTGATCCACATAACCACTTGTCAGGTTGGTGCGCGTGTGTATGTTTCACTTACTGAAGTGTGCGGCCCGGGCGGCAGTGTCATTCAGTAGTTGGCGGTTCCCTTGGCAAAATTCTAACTGTGTGTCTTATCCACTGCTTGTCATGAACGTTACCGCTGGTTGCAGCTTCGCGCTCTTTGGGGGAGGCGGGGACCTGGCTTGGCACGCTCCGCGTCACGGCCAGATCGGGCCCGCCCCTCGAGGTTCGCTTGGCGCCATTTTGATGGTCTTCGTGCGCGCGCGCGTGGTTGCGATCCTCCTCCTCCTCCCTTGGTCATGTAAGTGCCCTCCTGGGCGTTTTTTTTTCCTATGATCTTTCGTCCAGCTGCGCATGGCTCTGACACCCTCCCCCTTATTCTCTTTATGTCTTTCAGACGCCAAGATTTCGGTGGCTTCTCCTGGCCTGACATATATTATAGCGGGTTCACATAAAAATTCTCCCACATTCCTAGCGGGTCTTGGGGCATCCAGGGTTGCCTATTGCATAAATCCCTGCGGGCATATTGCTCAGATAATCACCATATGGAGGCATCTCAGAATTATGTGCCCGGGGTCCCTCGGGGACAAGACCGGCTGTGTACAGAGTGTGGACAGCCCCATGCTGATGCTGACAGAGCACAGGTCTGCGGACCGTGTGCCGAACAGGTACTGGCCCTGCAATCAGGTTTACCAGTGGCTGCACCTCGCTTCAATACACCTGTCTCCCCGTGCTTAAATTTCACTCCTGATGAGTCGCACTCGAGCGGGGATGACCAGCAAGTCGTGCTGCGCAGGCTGCCTACGGCTGAGCAGGTGATATCTAGTTTGGCGGAGCGCTTGGGCCCTGGAAAGAAGCGGTCCCTGACGCCTCCTGGTTCTCTGGTTCCTACTGAAACTGAAGAGTCTGCTGCTATGCAGGACCTTGCTCCTTCTGATGAAGGTGAGCTATTCTCCGATTCGGGCTCCTCGGACGAGATGCCTTGGACCCGTGATGATTCGATTCTGGCCCGGTTCTTGGGGCCTGTGTGACACTGATGAACTACTTATAAAAATCTTTGAGGTTTTGTCAATCTCTCCTCCTGGAGAGGCTCCCAAGCCTAAGAGGGAGAGTTTCCACACAGCGACACCGCGCTTGGAATTTCTGGAACAGGAGCATTTCCAGGCTCTTATATCCGAAGAATGGGAATCGCCTTGTAAACTTAAAGGGGTTCCAGGGGTCTGGGATTGGAAGTACCCTTTTCCCCCTGATGTGGTTATCTTTTGGTCAACACCTCTCGTGGTGGATGCACCGATAATAGGGGTTACTAACCCCCCCTTCATGACTGCTCCTCATTACCGTACCCTTCGGGATGCTGAGGACCGGCGCATTAACAGACTGGCTTCCCCCGCCTTTTCGTGTGCAGGGACGGCTCTGCGCCCGGTCTGTGCCACGGCCATCACTGCGGTGGCCACCAGGACCCTCATTAGAAAGCTACTTGATCACCGAGTGCGCATGCGCGAGGAGACGCGAATGGAGCACTGAGACGCGCTCCTCAGGAACCTGTCTCCCCGGCCCCTCACAAGCCCCAGCGATCGGCGGTTTCGGGCCCCGCCACCTCGGGCAGACCCCAGGACTCCCCCTACCAAGTTTCATCCGGTTCTGAGGGGGGTCCCGGAACCGCGCTCCCAGCTGCTGACTGCATGGAACGGCCGCCGCCATCTTGAATACGGCCGCCCCTCACCTAAGCAGCCCATCAGGACGCCTAGCAGAGCCCACAGTTCTCCAGAAGCCGGACCGCAGGAGCACTTAGGGGGTTCAGGCACCCCACCAGAAGCAACAGCCACTTTGGGTCAGCAGCCGCTGTAAGGTTAGTGGCCCCTGGCTTACCCACTTTGAGCCTTTTCCACGTGAGGCAGCCCACAACCCCCCATACCAGCTATCAGTAGTGCCTTTGGGGACTGGGAATTGATCTAGCGAGGGGTCATCATTTTTAAAGGGGCCACCCCTGCCAGGCTCAACCTGCATCCTACCCAGCGTTTACCAGTATACCCTGGGGCCAGGCACATTGCATAAGGGGAACCCAGCACCCAGCAGCTCCGCTTGGTGGTCCCATAAAATCTTAGGGGCCCGAGCAGTGGGACGACCCTATCCCCTCTGCTCTCAGACAACTAAAGAATCCCCTCCTTAGGCTGGCAAGTCTGGACTCAGCACCTCAAATTTAATTCTGAGCTCACACGCACAGCTCCATTGGAAGCACATTAAAGCGTTGAAGGGGCGACATCTCTTGGACCTCTGCGCGGACGCCATGAATCACGGCAAGTAATACTACTTATTCTATCTTCTAATTCCTGCATGCTTCCTATAATTGCTTACTATACGGACCCTAGCTCTCAGCTCTCAGGCCTTCCTAAAGAAGAAGAGTCCCCTTTCATATTTTGAAGAGTTTGTTGTTCTCACTGTCTGCCTTTTAAAAGCGGGCCCTTATTCTCTGATTGGTTCGCCTGCCCTCACAACCAGCAAAGTAAACAGTACGGCACTTCCTACTGGGGACAGCCTTGCTACGTTGATCCGCTCCATTCTGGCATTTTCCCCGACGACGCTTTAAAACCAAGATGGACAAACCCGCACCTTCCCAAGGCGAGCCTCGAGTTCCCTCCGACCTTCTGCCAGAAGACGAGTCCTGGATGGACGAGTCCCTCCATGGTTCACCGGCAAAGTCGCAGACACCACCGTTGGACAGGTACGAGGCCGTGCTTGAAAAAGCACTTGAGCGATGGGCCTTAACCATCACGTCCCAGATCTCATCCAATCTCTCAGCGGAAATAAAAGAGCTGGGCCAAAGAGTCGACGTTCTAGAACAACAAAACTCGACGCACACCTCTGAACTGTCCTCCCATGGAACCCAGCTAGAGGCCCTGAGAGACGAAAACCTTATTCTTCACCATAAGATTGAGGACATGGAAAACCGGTCTCGGAGGGCCAACATTAGAATCAGAGGTATTCCAGAAACTGTACTTGATCTACAATCCACGGCCACAGCCATGTTTCAAGATCTCGTCCCATCCATCCCAATCGAGAGATTGGAATTTGATAGGATCCATCGGGCCTTACAGAAGAAGAGAGCAGACGGCCTCCCGCGGGACGTTCTTGTAAAACTCCATTTTTATCGTACAAAAGAACTGATCATGGCGGCCGCACGGGACCAAGCAGAACTTAAATTCCAGAACTTTGATTACCATCTTTTTGCTGACATCTCCCCACAAACCATTGCCAGGCGGCAAGCTATGAAGCCCTCCCTAGAAATTCTGCAGGCCAAAGGTGTTAGATACAAATGGGGGTTCCCCTTCAAAATATCTTTCTACTACTCTGACCAGAGGTTTGAGGCGTCCACACCGCAAGAGCTGGAGAAAGTCTTGTCCGAAACGGGTTTAAGAGCTCAAGCCGTAGTGCCGCCCCGCCCTCCGCAAAAAAAGAGAGCACTTTCCTTCTCGCCAGCGCCTAAAGATAAACGGGGTCCTAAGAGGGGCACTCCATCTACGAGCAAGTCAGTGACTTCTTTATCTTACAATTCCGGTAAGACGGCCCATGGTGAGGGGTGATTTGTAAGATTCTCTGTGTGTTTTATCAGAGCTCTTGCCTTTCACCTTGTTTCTGTGGTGTTCGCACGGGAGGTTTATTCTGCGGTTCTGTTGTTTAATCTTTAACCGAGGTTTCGCGACATTCTGGGTATTATTTTTACCTACACAACTTTTTTCATGAATAACCCCCTTGGTGTATAATCCAAAGGGCTTTTGCCAGGTTTAACTTTCAGATCTGGATTGGTGCCCTTGCCCTTAATTTCTGGAATGTAACTTAATGGTACCATCTGTCGCTGTTTAAAGTTTGATAATTGTTATGCGGGCCGGAGGCCCAGGTTCTATGTTTTGCGCACTCCAAGCTTCCCAACCCGTTGGTTTCCGCCGAGCTGGGAAGCTCACGATACTGACCCCCTGTAGCGGGTCGTACAACCTACCCGTTTTGACTGAGACCTCTCATTTGAGGTCTTAGTTGCATCAGCATTCCCCATTGGGGTTTGGGTCTCCTCAACCCCACTGGGAAATTTTCAATTTTAAACAAGGAGGTACTATTTCCTCCATTAGGTTTTTGTCAATATGCTCTTTTTTTTTTCCTTTCTCTTCTCTTCTCCTCTCCCCGAGTGCCCATCTTCACTAGCTTCAACAGTAGTGGAGTAACGTAAAATGGTAGTTAAATTGGTTTCGCTTAATGTGCAAGGCCTGAATATCCCCCAAAAAAGAGTTAAGGCCTTCCGCCAGATGAGGTCTCTCCATGCCGATATTGTCTGCTTCCAGGAGACTCATTTTACTAAGAAAAATACTCCTAAATTCCTTAGTACAGATTATCCCCTCTTTTTCACGGCATCTGCGGATACTAAACAAAGAGGGGTTCTTATCGCTTTTAAGCGCTCTCTCCCTTTCTCCTCGGAGCAGATAATAAGAGACCCCCAGGGTCGTTTCCTTATAATTGTGGGTGAAGTCCAAGATCAACCAATTACTGTTGCCACATACTATGCCCCGAACCAGAATCAGAACGCTTTTTTTGAGGAATTCCTGAAGACCTTGGACCCCCTTGTAAAGGGGCTCTTAATAGTGGCCGGAGATTCGAACCAAATCCTGCATCCAACTTTAGATCGACAGGCTGTGGATCGAACATCCGCTGCAGGAAGAGATGGCTCCTCAAGAACAGCGTTCCGCTCCCTTTTAAATCATTATCACTTAGTTGACGCGTGGAGGGAACTCCATCCCGCAAGGAGAGACTCATTATTCCTGCCCGCATAAGGTCTTTACCAGAATTGACCATGTTTTCTTGCAACTCCCCTCTTTGCCACATTTGTCCCATTCCTCTATAGTGCCAATTGTCTGGTCTGACCATGATTTGGTTTCGATTCAATTGTCTTCTTTAACGCAAAGATCCTCACAAAAATCTTGGAAACTCTACGAACCTATGTTATCGGATGAGACCCTCCTTGAACGCACGCGTAAAGTAATTGAAGATTTCTACCTTGATAACATGGGGTCAGTGAGTTCTGATACCCTGCTTTGGGAGGCCCATAAGGCCGTAATCCGGGGTCATTTTATCCAGGAATCAGCCCGGCGTAAGGCCCTTTACAAAAAGCAGTTAAATACATTATTAGATGCATATCACTTGGCCTCTTCTGACTATAAAACCCACCCTACTAGGCACAATAGGATTGCTCTCAATCAGGCCGGAGACCGGCTTAATATGTGCCTTTCCGGTGAAGCTGAACGCCAAATAAACAGATCTAGGTTTAAGTGGTATCGTCTCAGTAATAAGCCAAATACACCTCTGGCCAGAAGGCTCAAGGGAGTCATGCAGAGGATTAAACCTTTGCGCATTAAGACTCTTGACGGTCCACTTTCAAGTAACCCAGTGAGGGTGGTGGAAATGTTCAGTAAGCACCTTGAGGATCTTTATAAACCTAAAACTGCACTTGATGAGCGCCTGGCTGAAAAATTGATAGGTCACATACAATTACCTCCCCTGCATGAAGAGGTTAGGGAATCCCTGGAGAGACCGGTTCAGCTCTCTGAGGTCCAGGAAGCTATTAACTCCCTAAAAATAGGGAAGCAGCCGGGCCCAGATGGTTTCACCGCCCTCTACTATAAAAAATTCTCCCAAATACTCGCCCCATGTCTGGTCTGTGTGTTCAACTCCCTTAGGAACGGCGACTCATGGAGTACAGACGCGCTTACTGCTGCGGTATGTATGATACCTAAACCTGACGCTGATTCTACCCTATGGTCCAGTCATAGACCTATTTCTCTCATAAACATTGATGTTAAGCTCCTGGCTAAAGTCCTGGCGACTAGACTTAATACGTTTATAGGGTCCCTAATCTCTAAAGAGCAGGCAGGCTTCATTCCCCAGCGACAAGTGGGGGATAATATTCGTAAAGTTATCAACCTGATCCATCATGCCAGGAAGGAGGGACGCCATACCATGCTATTAACATTAGATATACGTAAAGCATTCGATACTGTAGCATGGGACTACCTCCAGCTTATTTTGAGGAAGTGGGGTATGGGTCCCTCCTTCATTACATGGATTACCTCATTATACTCCAACCCGGGAGCATTCATCAGATATTCAGGTTATTCCTCTAACCGGTTCTCTTTAGGCAGAGGCACTAGACAGGGTTGCCCCCTATCCCCTCTATTGTTTGCACTCGCCATTGAGCCTCTCTCCAAGCTAATGTCAACATTAAGGGAATCATGATAGGAGCGTATGACCACAAGATTTCTCTATTTGCAGACGACATCCTTATGCTAGTCACGGACCCTATCACATCTCTCCCGAACCTCCTCCATACCCTAGAGGAATTCTCTAAAATCTCTGGCCTGCAAATCAATCCATCGAAGTCTCAAGCGCTCAATATTTCTCTCCCTGAGACTACTTTGACTGCGCTCAAATCTTCTTTTGGCTTCTCCTGGCAAAAGCACCACATTAAATATCTGGGCGTACGATTAACAGCAAATTATGATTCTCTTTACGCCGCTAACTATCCCGCCCTGGCCAAGGATCTACGTACTCTAATATCTACCTGGACTAGATTACACCTGTCATGGCTGGGTAGGATAGCGGCGGCAAAAATGACTTGGCTGCCAAAACTGCTTTTCTTCTTCAGGGTACTTCCAATCCCAATCCCGGCTTCCTTTATCAAAGGCCTCCAAGCGTCCTTAAACTCATTTATATGGGGGAAGCAGAGACCTCGGGTCAATCGGGGGACCCTATACAGAACTAAGCAGCAGGGTGGCCTTGGGGTCCCTAACATAGCACATTACTACTCTGCCTGTCAGATAGCCCAAATGTCGGCCTTCCATGCTGGTACTGAAAGACCATTATGGGTTGATATTGAACAAACTAGCTGTTCTCCAGTAGAGATTGGGAATCTGCTATGGTTGCCCCCGCTGATTTATAAAGATATCGACAACCCGGTCCTGAACCACTCCCTCAGGATTTGGAAGTCTAACAGACTGAAAGGAAACCTCTTCTCCCCCCAAACCCCCTTGCTCTCTATATTTGGAAACCCTGAATTCCCCCCGGCCTTTCAGGAGCCTTCGGCTTTTACCTGGTGGAGGACACATAAATTAACAAAGTTCAAAGATTTCCTAACACATAGGGGTATGATGACCTTCAATCGCATAGGGACATACCGAGCAAAGAATACCTCCGTTTCCTGCAAATTACACATTATATAGGTACTAGATCGGGGTCGCGTTTATTATCTAGACCTTCTTCCCCCTTTGAATTTATCTGTGAGAAACAGCCCCTAGGTAAAGGGACGGTCTCCACGCTGTACAAGCTGATGGGTGAGGCAGACGGGAAATCCCCTCCGGCCTACACCACTAGATGGGCGAGCGACCTTGGTGTGGATCTCTCGGAAGAGGATTGGAAGGTTGTATGGAGGAATTCATTTACTAAATTTTTGCACACAGGTGCCCAGGAGGTCAACACCAAGGTTTTGCTTCGCTGGTATTTGGTTCCAGAAAGAGTTCACAGGTTCTGCCCTTCGTACCCCCCAGAATGCTTTAGAAACTGTTGTATGCAAGGAACCTACCTCCATATTTGGTGGGAGTGTAGGCTAGTTAACCAGTTCTGGACCAAGGTTTTTTATCTTATATTTAAGGCAACAGGCCTGCGCCTGACCCCCTCACCACAATTAGCCCTTCTTAATCTCAGACCCCCCGAATGCCCCAAACCACATTTTGAGCTCGTGAGACATATTTTAACAGCCGCTAAATTGATTATTGCCCAATCATGGAAGAGTGGGTCTATTCCTAGCGGACGTCTCGTATCCCGCATAAATGAGGTGATGCTCTTTGAAAAGATGGCTGCTTCAATGCAAGGCGATCTCACTCCCTTTCTAGCTGTTTGGGGAGGTTGGATTACTCATTTCCAGCATAAAGACTTTGGCTCTCAACTGTTTATATCTTAGTTACAAGCCACAACCCTTTTGGATTGCTTATAGTATGGGCACTCACCCCTTTCCTCTCCTCCTCCACATTTCTTTTTCTCTCTATAATCTCCTATTCCCCCCCTATTTTTGCCTCGCTTTAAAT
This sequence comes from Gastrophryne carolinensis, assembly GCA_027917425.1. Classification (NCBI taxonomy): domain Eukaryota; kingdom Metazoa; phylum Chordata; class Amphibia; order Anura; family Microhylidae; genus Gastrophryne; species Gastrophryne carolinensis. The sequence continues at coordinate 523,781,288 of CM051235.1, read as the reverse complement.
CTCTAAGTAGCTGTTGATTATTAATAGTATAGAATGTTTTCTATAAGAGCCTTTTTGCGCTTTTGTTTTGTATGAGTATGCTGTTAATAGGATATTACTCTACCTGTTCCTTAAAATCTTTTGTAATTTGCTTGTGGATGTAACGCTTGCATATCCTTAATAAAAAAATTGTTGAAAAAAAAAGAAAGCTACTTGATCACCAACCTGAGGATCTCCCCTGGGAGGTCTTTAATGCACTCTCCGATTGTGATGTGTTTGTGAGGTTTATCCTCTCAGCGCTGGACGACACCATTAAGATGTGTGCTAGAACCTCTGCCCTTGTGGTAGCTATTCGCCGCCTGGTCTGGCTGCGACAGTGGGGTTCTGACGATGATACATAAAAGACTCTCACTGGCCTTCCCTTCAGAGGACGGCGCCTATTTGGGGCCCGTTTGAACCTTTTTGGGAAAAAGGGTAAGGCACCCCTACGCAGAAGTCCGTCTCGGCCTCCTCGGGACAGGGACACACCTCCCCCTCCCTACGTTAGTGTCAAACACGAACCAGAGGTGTGCTTCCAACTTTTCGGCGTAGATTACCACTCCAGGGTGGGCAGGCAACGTCCTGGGCCCCCTGGCAGGACTAAGTCCAAATCTGCCAAGACCTCCCAAGCATGAAGGGACGCCCTCGCCCTTCTGGGCGAGGGGACTGCCGCAGCACCTGGCTCCTATCTGGGAGCGCCTCGCCTCCTTCTGGTGGATCCAGGAGGTAGTTCCCCTGGATACAGGATAGAGTTTGCTGGGCGGTCCTTTTCCGAGGTTGTCAGGGTGCTTCTAGTCCCTGTTTTCTATTCAGGAGTTGGTGCAGGCCATACTCGGCCTGCAGGGTCTGGGCTCACTTGCAGGTTGCCCTTAACAGGCTGGGGCGATAGCCTCTATGTTAACCTTTCCTCTCTCCCTCAAAAGGATGAGGCAGTCTGGGCCATGCTAGCCTTCAGCTTGGCAATTCTACACTCACAGGTAGTCCCTGCATGATATCTCTGTGTTGGGCCCCAGGCGCCCTGTGCAAGGGGGGCCTCTTGCCACCTGTGGAGATCTAAGATCCTTTTAGTTTCCCCTGTGTCTTATGGACACCGAGACCTTTACAGGTCAGTGTTGAAGGACCAACTCTGCGGATTGGGGCCTTGTTTTTGGCCTCTCTTCTGCTCCCAGGCTGCTCGCCAAGGCACGGATGGGGGTGATGTCTCTGACATGCCCGTGGGGCGTCCGCACTAGGACCTACCTGATCGTCCTTCTTTACTTCCCAATCTCTACGTCAGGCAGAGTGGGTTAGTCGACCGGTGGTGTCCTCTGGGAGTTATTTGGATGGGTGCTCAGTCACCTCAATCCCTCATCGTCCCTTATTCGCTATCTCCATTCCTTGGATTCGGTTCAGGCTTGAACCTTCTTCCTTAGCAATAAGTGGACTCTTGGTTACATGGGCTCTGTCCCTCTTTGCTGTCACCTTACTTTCACCAGGCAGGATTGCAGCTAGGGGCCCTTAGAGGGTCCATTTTCCTACTGATTTTGTTAAAACAGTGAGCCTTCAGTTGGCTCTATCTTGCTGGACTACTCCTCTTCAGGACCTATTTGGGGACTCTTGGCCTGTCGGAGGACAGTGGCCTGTATTTATTATCAGTCTGGAACTTGGAGCAGGATGATTCTCCTGGAAGGTTTCTGACCCTGATCTAGGTGGGGGGTCAACGTTCCCTGCATCTCAGTGGTATTCGCTCCAATGGATGTCCTTCAGTGGCAGGTTGTGCTATCCTGGTGTCCCTCTGAGAGCCAACTAGGGTGGCTCTGTTGGCCCCCGTTAATATCACAGGGGCTCTGCCCTTGTTTTTACTGCCCCAAAATATTCTGACTCATGGTCATGGGGGCTTAGTAATTTTATGTCTGGACATTCTATTTTATATTTTTTTCTTCATTCGCCCTGCTAGGCGGGGTTCTGCGCACGGGGGACCCGTGATACTAATGGCCCCTGGGTGGCCTAGTGGACTGTGGTTCGCAGATGTTTCTGCTGAGGACAGCGGACCTGTACGCTCTCTCAGGAGTGCGGTTCTGCCCTTTTCAGGCTCCTTCTTATGTCACCCCAATCTACAGGCTCTAGTCTGATGGCTTGACAGTTGATTCATTCACCCTTTGGGACACGGGTTTATCTTCTGGGTGACTTTGTCTATGGGGGGCTAGGAGCAAGCTTCTTCTTTTTCCTCCGTCTATTATAGGGTATGGCGTACCCATATTGATTGGCGTGAGTCTAGGTCTCTCCCCTGTTGGACGTCCTCTGTTCCCAGGGTTCTAGAGTTATTACAGCATGGGTTGGAGTTGGCTCCCCATCTCGGTACTCTGAAGGTTCAGATTCTGCCCTGTCCGCCTTTCTGTAGAAGTCTTGTTCAGTCTTCCTTGTTAAGCGTTCTTTTGGGTATTGCTCAGGTGCATCTCCCAAGTAGTTCTATGGTCCCTGTTGGGATTAATTTTTATTCTGTTTGCCTTGTGGGTTGTTCCCTTTGGACTTATTCCGAATGCGGTCTGAACTGTTCTTACTTCAAGTTGCCCTTCCGGGGGCTGTTGCTTCAGACGTGTGCCTGAGAAGGTGGCTCTGTTTAGTTAGCCCTCGTTCATTATATATACACCATGATGTGGTGGTATTCCGCCTTACGCCGAATCTTATGCCCAAGGTGGTGTCTTATGCTCATTTATTCAAGTCCTTTTGTCTGCCTCTGGGCCTTATTCTTAGTAATGCTGAACTAAGGGGGTCTACATTCCCTCAACCGGTGTTGAAGTTTTCCTGGTTTGTCTCTTGTCCCTCAGGGGGACTGATGCCCCTTGGGGTTTGCAGGCGCCTCCATACGTATGTGCCTGATCTCATCTGCTTCCAGGGGTTATGCGCCCTTTGGACTGGTCTTCCTTGGATGGATTTTCCTTTCTGGTCCCAGGTAAGGGTGTTGGCTTCTTGCTGATCCTTGTTAGTGTAGTGGTCAGTATCCCCGCCTGTCATGCGGGAGACCAGGTTTCAATTTCCCTGATGGGGGGAGCTCTGAGTTTTACCGAGGCTACTGTTGCATTTGAACTGGTCAGGATGTTACTCTGGCCTATTCCTTTAAGGGGAAGAATCTTCTCTTTTTATTCTGTTTCTACTTGTGCTTGGGTAACTTGGGCCTTTCAGCACCAGTTTTCTGTTAATCAGGTTTTTTGCTAGACCGCTGCCTGTTTTCTGTTCATACCTTTCAAAGGTTTTTATGAGGTTGACGTTAGAGCCTTTGCTCATGTCGCTCTTGGTAGCAAGGTTTGCAGGTGACAGCGCCTTTACTGTCTGCTGTGCCTTTTTTGATGGGGATCCCACCCTGCTTTATGGACACTGCTATTGGATGTGCCACGTGTAAGTATTATATATGGAGCAGGACGTACTGTATGCTTAGAATAATACAATTCTGTGAAATACTCACCTGTAGAATTGGTATTATAAGCATACAGTACGTCCTGTTCCACCCCACCCTGGTTTTACATTTTTCTGGATCCCCTGTATGGTGATTGTTATCATTGCTATTGTTACCAGTTTGGTGGTTGGTTTCTCCCAGCTTCTTTTCTCACTGCTTTTCAATGCTGGGGATTTGTGGGAGGTCCCTGGGTATATGAAGGGCTGGGAGGAGCCTGTTTTTGCATGTCTGCAGTGAACAGCGCCCTCTGGCGGAGGATTACCCACGTGTAAGTATTATATATGGAGCAGGACGTACCGTATGTGTATAATACCAATTCTACAGGTGAGTATTTCACAGAATTGTATTTTTCTACGAGCCTGGGGGGGGGGGGGGGGGTGTTCACACAGTGGGACATCCCAAATTGGGGAGCCAGTGTCCGGCTGTGGGATAATTTAGATTCCAGGGCCAAGCAGACCAATACCCTTGCAACCAGGGCCAGATTACAGATTGACCCAGGACATTCCAGATATGGGATGTCCTGCTGTGTGAAACCCTCTGGTTTTGCTAGATATTCAACTTAAGAATCAAACACATAGCGTGTGTGCGGGCAGAATCCCAATCACTCCTCGGCCCAGTTAGTCTGAATAGTCGGGGGTGGATACATGCAATGGAGGGGAGTGGCCATAACTGCAGACTAGATGGGTGCCCGCCGTGTGCCATAGATTGAAATGAGCAGATGGACAAATTGAGGGGGGGGAGGGGGGCTTCTCACACACAAGGGAAATCCCAAATTGCCATGACCATGTATAGCAGACCAAAACCTAGGCGAGTGAAAATCCTGGGTCTTGGTCTGCTTAATCTGCTGTTAAAGAAACAGACTGACCAATATTCATTACTATATAGCAAGCTTGTGCAGTATCACCCCGCTGTGTGAAACCCCCGTGTTCCCATAAAAACTCACCAGCCCAGGCTCCAGCAGCACATGCGCAGGCTTTTGTCCAATGAGAGCTGTCTGCAGTGACGTCATTCAGCAGGAGGCTCTCATTGACTTGAATGGGGGGACGCTTGCTGCCGCATGTCCAGCGCAGGCAAGACACTGGGGATGCAAAACAATGAAAGCCGGCTGCCAAATGGCATAGTCACAGCAGGCAGCTCTCACTGGACGAGAGCCTGCGCATGTGCCATTGGAGCTTGGAAGAGTGAGCTTTTATGGTCAAAACTGGGCGTGGTTTCACACCGATTTAATTAAAGGCTGACCGCTTTTGACTATCCTGGGTTTTGGTCCCTTCCCCCTGAGCACCCTGATCGGGGATACCCCACTGTGTGAAACCCCCCAGATCGCCGATACCAACTCATCTGTTCCCAGTCCTACGGCGCATGTTCGCCCGCTTGTCCAATCAGCATGCTGAGTTACTTACGTCACGTCATCTAAGCCTTCATCTAAGGCAAGCGGCTCTGAGCGCGCTGGCAGCCGCATCCCTGCTATCCTCTAACAGGAAGCTTGCCCACGCTGGCCATTCACAAATTCCTGACACAGGCACGTGCCCTGCTAGAGGGATAGCGGGTAGCAGCCGCTGCCTGCGCTGTTGGACCAGGAAACATGGTAAGTCTATGGGGTGACCTGGGTGGAGTCGCACAGCAGATCATCCCGATATTGGATGCCCTGGGGGGAGGGAATCGATCGACACGGGTTTTGGTCCACTTTAAAACAAGCCTGCAGGCTGTATCTTGGCTTCCTTCTAGTATGAGACAAACTCTGGTCCTAGCTAAATGTCTGGGGCTGGAGTGCACATCAGCTAAAGGCCAGCTGGGGATACGGCCCACAAAATACCATTGGAGCCATAGGAAATGTGTTTTTGAACCATTCTCAAGGTCTTACACAGTTGGGCATCCCAACTATAGATGCTACAGAGATCTGTAAGCGGCTGGCCCTGGAGTTTTACTCCTATGTCAACCCCAAGGCTCAAATGACCGCCCACATACACAGCAGCATACAAACCAAGGGGAAGGCCCCCTTGGGTGATAACGGGCACACATACACAGCAGCATACAAACCAGGGGAGGGCCCCCTCGGGTGATAACGGGCACACATACACAGCAGCATACAAACCAGGGGAGGGCCCCTCGGGTGATAACGGGCACACATACACAGCAGCATACAAACCAGGGGAGGGTCCCTCGGGTGATAACGGGCACACATACACAGCAGCATACAAACCAGGGGAGGGCCCCCTCGGGTGATAACGGGCACACATATACAGCAGCAAACACACCAGGGGAGGGCCCCTCGGGTGATAACGGGCACACATACACAGCAGCATACAAACCAGGGGAGGGCCCCTCGGGTGATAACGGGCACACATACACAGCAGCATACAAACCAGGGGAGGGTCCCTCGGGTGATAACGGGCACATACACACAGCAGCATACAAACCAGGGGAGGGTCCCTCGGGTGATAACGGGCACACATACACAGCAGCATACAAACCAGGGGAGGGCCCCCTCGGGTGATAACGGGCACACATATACAGCAGCAAACACACCAGGGGAGGGCCCCTCGGGTGATAACGGGCACACATATACAGCAGCATACAAACCAGGGGAGGGCCCCTCGGGTGATAACGGGCACACATACACGATGCTGAAGTTGGAAACACAAATAAGAAACTGGCGAATAAGAAACCAACTTCAGCCCGAATAAGAAACTGGCCGAATAAGAAACCAACTTCAGCATCGTCACACATACAGACTCCCTGCTACTCTCGCAGTTTCTAGGTTACACAGTCTATGGAAAGCAGCGCCCCACATACAACGAACCTCCCTACACCAGCCCACACCCAGCCACAAACAGGAAGTCACATGGGTTTTTCCTCCTCCGGGTCACAACTTTTTTTTTTTTATTCCTTGCGAAACCGTCCACCCGCCTCTTGTAAATCCATTCGCCCACATTCCACCAATCAGCGAGCAGCCCTGAACAAGGAAATAATGGCAGCCGAGACGCCTCACCCGCAACTACGTCTGCGGCTCGCGGGCCAATGGTATTGCTGGAGAAGCGAGCCTTGCAAAGACGTCATGGGCTCCAGCAGCCAATAGGCGCCCACTAGGCCCGAAAGGCGGAGGATTGAGGTCCTGGGGAGAAAACAGCAGACCGAGGCGTCGTTTAGTGATCCCGGCTGCGCCTTTCGCCACTGAGGACCCCATTGCATGTGGGAGGGGCCTGCGGAGGAGGACCCCGCCCTCCTGACGGCCAGGTGAGTCCTGGGAAGGTGGAGTGTTTCTTTAAGGGCTGGGGCGTCATGTCTTCCGCAGTGTGGTACCTCTCTCTCTCTATGTGTATAGTGTGTTGCTTGCTTAAAGTGGACCTACACCCGCCCTTGAAACTATGTGCCAGCCATTTCACAGGGACACTAACCTCACACCGTCACTGAGCCCGGCATTAGCGAGATACTGACTCCATTGGGGACAGGTCATATCTACACACATGTCCAGAAGCCTCATCCAATAGAAGATAAGCTTACCTGAGGTGCCCACCTGCCTCCAACATAAAGGGCTGAAAGTGGATGGAACCCCAGTCAGAAATGACAGCAGTGGGGCATCCCTCATTGACCCCCCCCCCCCCCCCCCACCACTGTGCATTATACTACAGAACAGGGCCGCAGGTTACTCCTATCTTCTGGGATCCTTTGTAATTTGTTCGGCTTCCCTAATAGGCTGCTCACAGTCACATGGGCCATACAACCCAGAAGAGGTGAGTATCCGGGCGCCCCTGTCTTGTAGTATAGCAGCACCGATGTGGGCATTCCCACTGCTGCATGTTAAAGTGGACCAAAACCCAGGATAGTCAAAAGTTTTGACTATCCTGGGTTTTGGTCCTTTCCCCAGGGGTGCCCCGCTGTGTAAAACCCCCCAGGACGCCCGAACGGACTCCCCTCTTCCTGGTCGCACGGCGCGTCTAAGAGCAGCGGCTCTGACAGCCGCATCCTCCGCCTAACAGGGAGCATGCCCGCGCCGGCCTTTCACAAAAGCCTGGCGCGGGCATGCGCACTGCTAGAGAGAAGCGAAGGATGCGGCCGCCAGAGCCGCTGCTCTTAGACGCGCCGTGCGACCAGGAAGAGGTGAGTTGGCTGCGGCGATCTGGGAGGGTTTCACACAGTGGGCCACGGATCGGGGTGCCCGCGGGGAAAGGACCAAAACCCAGGATAGTCAAAATCCTGGGTTTTGGTCCACTTTAATAAGGGAGTCTGTCATTTCTGACCAGAGTTCCTCTTTAACACCCTAAGGATCTTTAACTGGATCTTTAAAGTGGACCAATACCCAGGATTTTGACTATCCTGGGTTTTGGTCTACTTCCCATGTGAAACCCCCCAGATCGCTGGCTATAACTCACCTCACCCTCTCCTACGGCGCATGTGCGGCCGCTCGTCCAATCAGCGCGCTCCGAGCCGCTGTGGTATGTGCGTCAAAGCGGCGTCTTACCTCAGCGCCCCCCGAGCACGCTGGCGGCCCGTGCATGCACTGTTGGACCGGGATTCAGGTAAGTGCAGTGGGCGTCCTCGGGGGTTTCACACAGCGGGGCATCGCAATTTTGGATGCCCCCACTGGGTGTTGGTCCACTTTAACACTCTGCAAGAGTGTTAAAAGAGACCTTAAAGTGGCCCAAAAGGGCCACCTGGTGTATAGAAAACACCATTGCCACCAGGGGCATCCAGATTCTGGACACTCCGCTGTGTAACCCCCCCCCCCCCCCAGTCCCCTGTAAAACTCACCTTCTCCCAGATCCAATAGCACATGTGTGAGCCGCGACCGCGGTCAGCTATACCTTTAGCCCAAGGCAAGCATTTGTGTGTGGCCGGGGCGGGCATGGACCCTGATAGATAGTAGCGGCCCTTAGCCGATTTTGACAAGCCAACTGATTGGATCAGAGTCCGTGCATGTGCTGAAGGACCAGGGAATGGTAAGTTTACTGGGTCTACCAAAACTGGGAAAGTCTTGGTGCGCTTTAAATAATTTTTGAAAGTTTGTCTGCTTTTAAATGGACCTCTGTCAGCAGCCTTGGAATATAAAAGACTCCAGGGCTGGCTACATGCCCCGGGGGCATCTGAATTCAGGATTTGCAGCAATGGCCGCGTCCTGGGCCGCTGCATAGTCCAAAACAACGACTAAGTCTGCCTATTGATCCTAATGTCTGTAATACTAATACTCACCTACCTCTGCCTCCTGATCCTAATGTCTCTAATACCATTACTCACCTACCTCTGCCTCCTGATCCTAATGTCTGGAATACTAATACTCACCTTCCTTAGCCTCCTGATCCTAATGTCTGTAATACCAATACTCGCCTGCCTCATGATCCTAATGTCTCTAATAACAATACTAACCTTGCTCTGCCTCCTAATCCCAATGTCTGTAATAATAATACTCGCCTACCTCTGCCTCCTGATCCCAATGTCTGTAATAATTATACTCACCTACATCTGCCTTCTGGTCCTAATGTCTGTAATACCAACACTCCCCTACCTCTGCCTCCTGATCCTAATGTCTGTAATACTTATACTTACCTACCTCTGCTTCCTGATCCTAATGTCTGTAATACTAATACTCACCTACCTCTGCCTCCTGATCCTATTGTCTGTAATACTAATACTCACCTACCTCTGCCTCCTGATCCTAATGTCTTTATTACTAATACTCACCTACCTCTGCCTCCTGATCCTAATGTCTGTAATACAAATACTCACCTACCTCTGGCTCCTGATCCTAATGTCTGTAATACTAATACTCGCCTACCTCTGCCTCCTGGTCCCAATGTCTTTATTACTAATACTCACCTACCTCTGCCTCCTGATCCTAATGTCTGTAATACTAATACTCAACCTCCCCAGCCTCCTGATCCTAATGTCTCTAATACCAATACTCACCTTTGCTCTGCCTCATGATTTTAATGTCTGTAATAATAATACTCACCTACCTCTGCCTCCTGATTCTAATGTCTGTAACGCTAATACTTACCTACTCCCGTCTCCCTGATCCCAATGTCTGGCTCTGGTTTCCAGTATCATTCATGTGTTCATGATGTGACATGTCAGTTCCCGTTGGGTGCAACGAATATTGATGCCTGAACCAAAACATGTGACCAGAGAATTTAGACATACACAGAGAAAATCCAGGACACTAGTTGTTACAGGTGATGAAACCTGGGCCCAACCCTATGATATTTTAGTTTCCACATGTCACATCATCAGCCCATGAATGATACTGGTGGAAACCAGTATCAGACATAAGAATGAGGGAGGCGAGTAGGAGAGTATTAGTATTACAGACATTGGGATCAGGGAGTTGGCAGTAGGTAAGTATTAGTGTTACAGACATTAGCAGTGATGTTCAGACCGCCTCCCCTGTGCCATTCGGATGTGCGCCTTCTTGGGCAGTGGCCGTGTGGGGTATGTTACCAGGACAGTTTTTGTTGGGTAAAGATCTAAAAAGGTGGCGGATAAGCTATGTGTCGCCTGCCTTTAATCCTACCGAGCAGAGAAAGCAGGGAGCAGAAGTTCTTTGGTTATCTCTTGGTTATTCTACTGATAAAAGGCTGTTTTTGCAGAGTCATTAACACTTTGCTGCTGAGCAGAAAGGTAGTGTCCTTCCCAGGCAAGCTAATTCTCTGGGGAAGGTTTGGGAATTTCCAGGTGTGGGAGTCAGGATGTGGGTTGGGGACCAGAGAGCGCAGTAACTGACTAGAAACATGAAGACGCCTGACAATACAACCTGTCTGCGCCACCAGAGAGGCAAGTCGCCAGCCACCCAGGGCGTAGGAGGCCCGGTACTCGGCGGAGAGCCTGTAGCCTACCCATGTCTTCAGCAGCGCTCAAGGTGGATGAGAGTACAAAAGGCCCTGGGTAGTCCTGTAGTGGTCATAGACTTGGGAAGGGGAAAAAACTGGACTGACATACACAGAAAGACAGACAAGGGATGCAGGGAATGGAGGGTTTAGGCCCCAGTGCAGGCTGGGGAGGGGGTTGGGCAATAGTGCAATGCAGGGCCCAGCACAGACAACAACAAGGATAATGGGGGACCATGGGATTCCTAAAATGCAAGAGCTCCAAGACACGATTCAAGAAGGGCATGGCCCCAAGACGCGATTTCAGAAGGGCTTGGGCCCCAAAACATGAGGGTTTGAGAGCACAGGTGAAGAGAAGACGCATGATCCAACACGGGGGCAGGGCCAAGCACATACATTTATAGGAAAAACAAAGGAAAAATAGGAATTTCACTTTCCTTTGTGTTTTTCCTCTGTGCTGCCTCATCCTGAATTGGGATGCCCCGCTGTGTGTACCCCCTCCAGGTTTGTGGAGGGGGTACCCCCTCCAGCAGTGCGCTCAGCCAATCAGCACGCTTGCTGTCATTCAGCGCCGCTGAGGGCCTCCGTTGTTCCTCTTTTAAACTCCGCTGTGGGAAAACAATGGAGTGTTCGGACCCAGGGGAGCACCACCATAATCCAGCAGACACTCACTAGAACAATTCAAGTAGCACAGTGATAAGAGCAGCTGACTTGGAGCGATGATAGATGGCGGGTCGCCAGGTCAAGTGCCAGTCCTGACAGGATGTCATCCTAAAGTCTGGAAGTGTTAAAAATGTGGTCAATCTCAGGGTCTGGACTAGTATAATATACCATCTGTATTAGAATCCTTCTAGCAAGGTTTTAAAAAGGGGCCGAAGTACCCTGACGCCTAAGGCTTTCACCATTCTTGATGATTTTTGTTAATTCAAGCCTTGGCAGTGAAATAAACATATTTATTTTTTTTAATTAAACATTAAACTGGGCCGATGCCATTCCGTCTGCATCCCCCCAAAGTAATAGGTACAGGAGGGCAAGTGGGGGTTCGCAGGGAGGCCAAAATGGGGCATCTTTTTACCTTGCAAAATGGAATTATGCCAGTGTACTTATTTGTATTACTTTTCTTTTTCTATTATTGTTTATTTAGAAAGCACAGTCTTATTTTGTGGCGCTGTGCGATATGTATGTTGTCCTCTTCCATGAACGTGGGTGTGAGTGATCTTTTTATTCTCCCCCTAAGAAATGGGCTTAATGTAAATATCTGCCTGTGAACAAACAGCTTGAGTGATGTATTGTTGCACTGCTTGCCCTTCTCAATGATGACGCTTGTGCCGCTTGTGTTTTGCAGGTTGTGAATTCATCGAGGAGTGTGGCTTCAATCCACGGTCTGAACCCCCACCCCCCAGTGTCATCAGCCACATGGATTACCAGGGGATTAATGCAAAGAGGGAGACGGACTAATAAGGGGAGGGGGCAAAGGGCTCCAAGACATTGTACGCTCCCCTTGCTCTAGAGAAATTGGAGAAGGGGAGGCTTTTTCACCCTCATCTACCCCGATCTGTTGATATGTCATGTGAGATCTTCTTTAATTGCTTCCACGCTTCAGCCTGTCTCTTTGACTCTGGGCTCTTTTGATATACAGTTCTCTCATTGCCTACAAGTGCTCCGTGGGGATATGCTGTACCCCCTAGCACCCTCCTTCCATCCTCACGATGCCTGCAGGAACTGTCAAATCTTTCAAACCCAGCAAGTATATCCCGGTGTCTGCAGCCACGGTGTTTCTAGTGGGCTCCACAACTCTTTTCTTCACTTTTACGTAAGTGTTACAACCTTTACCTCTTTCAAGCAGTGGCAGTGTTGGCTTTGCAGATGTGCTGAAGTTTAAACTTTTGTTATGTTTAAAATGCTTTTACATTTATTTGTGTTTTTACCAAAAAAAACATTGGATCAATGGAGCACCCAGAAAATTTCTTCTCAGGGGGTCCAGTAGGGGTGTGGCACAGGCCTCAGGGTGCTCCTGATCTGTTTGTGGGCAGGCACCCATTCCACGCAATTCCTGATCCATGATAGCCCCTCCCCTTGAAATGTGTCTGCAGCTCCATCAACTTGTGGCGTTCTCCTTTGATTGCTGCTCTCACTTGTTGCATAGTCACTGCCTGGCTGCTCATTGCTGCTAAGCATCGTCCAATGCAAACTCTGGCCAGGCTGTGCTCAAGAGTGTTTGCAAAAAATATGTCGCAGCTGTGCGGTGCTCTATCAGGGCTGGGGGGTCCCCTGGACCTTCCCTGTGTTTACTCATGAAATATATATATTTCTATTTATTAGAAATATGCTGCATGTCACAGAGTATTCTGGGAAACTGTCTTGTCAAGCAGCAGCTGCTCTTTTATGAAACAGTCACTCGTGGTCCCCTGTGGTGTTGCAAACACATGCACCGAGGATGCTTCCAACATGGGACCGTTTTTTTTTTTTTAGTAGTAGTCATACAAAATATGTGATTCATATTATCTTTACACAGGAAAATGATTGCGATATTGTGAATTGACTTGTTTTGCATGTATTGCGTTGCATTCTACTATAGGAGATAATGAATTCTGTGATGCCCCAGCAGTTTTCTCTGTATGAAACATATGAATGTGGCAGCCATGGGAACTAGATCGTAGGTATTCTTAGGGATAAATAAACCCTCCCAAAGGTTTACTTCTGCCTAAAGCGGGGCACACCTCACCCAACTGAATTTTCTACTTGTCTGCAACTCTGTGTTATAAAAGTGGTGATTTCGAGTACATATCATAGACTTCCTCACTCTAGCTTGCTAATCATCTCATTGGCTAAGGCATGGATGACGGGTTTAACCCATTCTCCTGAAATTCAACTTCCGCTTGGAACAATCAGTCTTGTGTTCCAGTAGCAAGGGGTAATGGCAGAGTTCTCAGATGGAGAGGTCATTGGGCTGCTTAGACTTAGCCAAAGCTGCTAAAGAGTTTACCTGTTGGTTGGAAGAATTGTGGGACTTCTAGTGTCCCAGGAATATGAGAATTCTGGAAGCAGCATGCTGATAAGTAAATCACAGGTCTAGGGGCACAATCCTAAACACGTATATTTTACAGTCCAAAAGAGGAAAACAATAAGGTAGAACACCAAAAACCTGCCAAAACAGGATTTTTACTACTTTGGTGAAGACCAAACTTCTCAAATAAATGACAATTTTTCTTTTTTGCTGAAATTGGCTTTTTTATTGGCTATGGTTCTCATTTTGGAGAGACTTGCGGGGCTTTCAACCAACCAACCAACCCATACCTAATCTTGCACAAGGTCATTTTTTTATGTAGACCATTTTTTTTTGTCATTTGAGTAAATTATTATTGTCTTTGGTTAGAACCTTCTCATCCTAGGAAAAGGTTTTGCATATGCTGATGTGCTTAGAGCAATTATGTTTTACATTAACTGGACAAATATTTTTTAAGACTGGGGGTGGGGGGTGGCAGTAGATAGGTATCAGGCTGCAACTTGTGCTTTCCCCGCTGGTATGCAATGCCACTGCCCCCCAGATGGCTCAGGGAGCTATCATTTATTTTATAAGTGGATCGAATCCATGGAGATCGGCCAATTGATTCCCTCCACCCCGGGCATCTAAAATCGGGATGCCACGTTGTGTGAAACCCCCCCAGGTCGCGCATAAACTCACCTTCGTTCCCGGTCCACTGGCGCATGCCCGAACAGTGGCAGCATCGACCAATATCGCTTTAGCACGGCGCAGGCCCACGCCAGACATTTGTGACTGGCCGGCAGGCAGGCTCTCTGTTAGAGAGTAGCAGGGGATGCAGCTGCCAGCGTGCTCGGATCGCTCACGTTAGGCGAGCTGACATGAGCGGATCTGAGCAAGCCGATTGGGCGAGAGGTGCATGTGCCGTAGGACAGAGGAAGGGCGAGTGCTTTCGGGAGATCTGAGGGGTTTCACACAACTGGGCATCCCCAATCAGGATGCCCCAGTGGCAAGAACCAAAACCCAGGAATCCTGGTCCACTTCAACTCATAACTAGGTTCTGGGTGGAGAATAATAACTTGCTCTTCCTAGAGTATTTAGCATCCCATTTCAATGCAAAGTGGACCTTAGCTAAACTCTGACTGTGTGTCTTATCCACTGCTTGTCATTTGCGTTACCGCTGGTTGGAGCTTCGCACTCTTTGGGGGAAGCGGGGACTTGGCATGAAGCACCCCGTGTCACGGCCAGAGCGGGCCCGCCCCTCGAGGTTCGCTTGGCACCATTTTGATGGTCTTTGCGCGCGCGTGGTTGCGATCCTCCTCCTCCCTTGGTCATGTAAGTGCCCTCCTGGGCGGTTTTGTTCCTATGATCTTTCGTTCAGCTGCGCATGGCTCTGAAACCCCCCTTATTCTCTTTATGTCTTTCAGACGCCAAGATTTCGGTGGCTTCTCCCGGCCTGTCATATATTATAGCGGGTTCACATAAAAAAATCTCCCACATTCCTAGCGGGTCTTGGGGCATCCAGGGTTGCCTATTGCATAAATCCCTGCGGGCATATTGCTCAGATAATCACCATATGGAGGCATATCAGAATTATGTACCCGGGGTCCCTCGGGGACAAGACCGGCTGTGTACAGCGTGTGGACAGCTCCATGCTGATGCTGACAGAGCACGGGTCTGCAGACCGTGTGCTGAACAGGCACTGGCCCTGAAATCAGGTTTGCCAGTGGCTGCACCTCGTTTAATACACCTGTCTCCCCGTGCTTAAATCTCACTCCTGATGATTCGCACTCGAGCGGGGATGACCAGCAAGTCGTGCCGCGCAGGCTGCCTATGGCTGAGCAGGTGCTATCTAGTTTGGCAGAGCGCTTGGGCCCTGGAAAGAAGCGGTCCCTGACGCCTCGTGGTTCTCTGGTTCCTACTGAAACTGAAGAGTCTGCTGCTATGCAGGACCTTGCTCCTTCTGATGAAGGTGAGCTATTCTCCGATTCGGGCTCCTCGGACGAGATGCCCTGGAGCCGTGATGATTCTGGACCTGGTTCTTGGGGCCTGTGTGACACAGATGAAATTCTTATTAAGATCTTTGAAGTTTTGTCAATCTCCCCTCCTGGAGAGGCTCCCAAGCCTAAGAGGGAGAGTTTCCACACAGTGACGCCGCGCTTGGAATTTCTGGAACAGGAGCATTTCCAGGCTCTTATATCCAAAGAATGGGAATCGCCTTGTAAACTTAAAGGGGTTCCAGGGGTCTGGGATTGGAAGTACCCTTTTCCCCCTGATGTGGTTAACTTTTGGTCAGCACCTCCTGTGGTGGATGCACCGATTATAGGGGTTACTAACCCCCCCTTCATGACTGCTCCTCATTACCGTACCCTTCGGGATGCTGAGGACCGGCGCATTGACAGACTGGCTTCCCACGCCTTTTCGTGTGCAGGGACAGCTCTGCGCCCGGTCTGTGCCGCGGCCATCACTGTGGTGGCCACCAGGACCCTCATTAGAAAGCTACTTGATCACCAACCTGAGAATCTCCCCTGGGAGGTCTTTAATGCACTCTCAGATTGTGATGTGTTTGTGAGGTTTATCCTCTCAGCGCTCTGCCCTTGTGGTAGCTATTCGCAGCCTGGTTTGGCTGCGACAGTGGGGTGCTGACAATGATGCGAAAAAAAGGCTCTCACTGGCCTTCCCTTCAGAGGACGGCGTCTATTTGGGGCCCGTTTGGACCTTTTTGGAAAAAAGGGTAAGGCACCCCTACGCAGAAGGCCGTCTCGGCCTCCTCGGGGCAGGGACACCACTCCCCCCTCCCTACGTACTCGGCCTGCAGAGTCTGGGCTCACTTGCAGGTTGCCCTTAACAGGCTGGGGCGATGGCCTCTATGTTAACCTTCCTCTTTCCCTCAAAATGATGAGGCAGTCTGGGCCATGCTGGCCTATGGTAGGCTTGGCAATTCTACACTCACAGGTAGTCCCTGCATGATATCTCTGTGTTGGGACACAGGCGCCCTGTGCAAGGGGGGCTTCTGGCCTCCTGTGGAGATCTAAGATCCTTTTAGTTTCTCCTGTGTCTTCTGGACACCGAGACCTTTACAGGTCAGTGTTGAAGGACCAACCCTGCGGATTGGGGCCTTGTTTTTGGCCTCTCTTCTGCTCCCAGGCTACTCGCCAAGGCGCGGATGGGGGTGATGTCTCTGACATGCCTGTGGGGCGTCCGCACTAGGACCTACCGGATCGTCCTTCTTTACTTCCCAATCTCTACGTCAGGGCGAGTGGGTTAGTCGGCCGGCGGTGTCCTCTGGGAGTTATTTGGATGGGTGCTCAGTCACCTCGATCCCTCATTGTCCCTTATTCGCTATCTCCATTCCTTGGATTCGGTTCAGGCTTGAACCTTCTTCCTTGGCAATAAGTGGACTCCTGGTTACATGGGCTCTGTCCCTCTGTGCTGACACCTTACTTTCACCAGGCAGGATTGCAGCTGGTGGGCCCGTTGGTGGCGGATCAGATGATGTCCCTTATATTCAGAGCCCTTGGGCTCTTCGGCACAGTAGGTTATTAATCCTGGATAGGGTTCCAGCACCCCTGGAGCTAGGTCTGTGCTCATTCCCCCTTGGTACGGTGGTTCCTCTTGAGCTGGTTAAATTCAAGGACCCTGTCAGGGGGCACCCCCTTCTTTGCTTGCATCTTCCTGTGGATGGCCACCTTGGGTACCAAGTCTCGCAGGTTGGCGGGGGGGATTTTCTTCTAAAATGCCCCGTGATTCCTAGGTAGGGGCCCTTAGAGGGTCCATTTTCCTACTGATTTTGTTTAAAACTGTGAGCCTTCAGTTGGCTCTATCTTGCTGGACTACTCCTCTTCAGGACCTGTCTATTTGGGGACTCTTGGCCTGTCGGAGGACAGTGGCCTGTATTTATTATCAGTCTGGAACTTGGAGCAGGATGATTCTCCTGGTAGGTGTCTGATCCTGATCTAGGTGGGGGTCAACGTTCCTGCATCTCAGTGGTATTCGCTCCAATGGATGTCCTTCAGTGGCAGGTTGTGCTATCCTGGTGTCCCTCTGAGAGCCAACTAAGGTGGCTCTGTTGGGTCCCGTTAATATCATAGGGGCTCTGCCCTTGTTTTTACTGCCCCAGAATATTCTGACTCTGGTCATGGGGGCTTAGTAATTTTATGTCTGGTCATTCTATTTTATATGTCTTTTCTTCGTTCATGGGCGATGCGAGACAAAGACTGTCCCGTCCTAGTGAAGTGGCGTATCCACGCAGCGCGTCGGCGGTTGTTTAGATCGGTGGGGGGATCGGCGGGTTCTGGCTCATGTTATAAATTACGGTGATGTATTCATTCTTTTAGACCATTTGATTGTATTGTGTTACTTGCCAAAGCCAGTCAGTGTTTAGATTATATACCTATGCACATACATTATACATATATTTCTTGCACAGCACCTTTTGGCCGCACCCGGTCCTACACTTAGCACTTTGTGTCTTTTTGTAGACACAGCTTGCACACAGGTTTTATAGCCATTCTTGGCACTTGATATGTTTACGTGTTACAGACACGACATTTTGGTATAACATTTGGTTTAATCTACACTCACTTGCCAGGCCAAAATTCTCTCTATATTTATATCTTTATACTTTTACATCATCAGATAGACAATAACGCATATGCAATATGTGACAATTTATTACATTTATTATCCATAATAGAGCCCTCCTTTTGCCTTGCCCAAAGTCCCCCCACCTTTCTTGTATTGTGTTGTGTATATGTTTTTTAACCATGTAGTGTCTTTTTGGTCTTTTTTGGTCTATTGTTGAATTTAATAAAATTAGTGACAATTTTTATAATTGATTGTTTTGCACTATTTATTCAGGGTGAGTGCGGATAATTCTTGGTGCATGTATGGGATATACCAGAGTGTCCCTTCAATGTGCCTTATCTGATTGAGTCTTGTTACCCTTGTTTAGATTAATCATATTAGGCTGTGCTTATCCATCAATAGTTTTGGTTTTCTTCGTTCATCCTGCTAGGCGGGGTTCTGCGCAAGATTGCGCTGATAAGGGGACCCGTGATACTGATGGCCCCTGGGTGGCCTAGTGGACTGTGGTTCGCAGATGTTTCTGCTGAGGACAGCGGACCTGTACGCTCTCTCAGGAGTGCGGTTCTGCCCTTTTCAGGCTCCTTCTTATGTCGCCCCAATCTACAGGCTCTAGTCTGATGGCTTGACAGTTGATTCATTCACCCTTTGGGACACGGGTTTATCTTCTGGGTGACTTTGTCTATGGGGGGCTAGGAGCTAGCTTCTTCTTCTTCTCCTTTCTCTGTCTATTATAGGGTATGGCGTACCCATATTGATTGGTGTGAGTCTTGGTCTCTTCCCTGTTGGCCGTTCTCTGTTCCCAGGGTTCTAGAGTTATTACAGCATGGGTTGGGGTTGGCTCCCCATCTTGGTACTCTGAAGGTTCAGGTTCTGCCCTGTCCGCCTTCCCGTAGAAGTAGAAATCTTGTTCAGTCTTCCTTGTTAAGCGTTCTTTTGGGGATTGCTCAGGTGCATCTCCCAAGTAGTTCTATGGTCCCTGTTGGGATTAATTTTTATTCTGTTTGCCTTGCGGGTTGTTCCCTTTGGATCTATTCCGGATGCTTTCTGAACTGTTCTTACTTCAAGTTGCCCTTCCGGGGGCTGTTGCTTCAGTCAGACGTGTGCCTGAGAAGGTGGCTCTGTTTAGTTAGCCCTCGTTCATTATTTATACACCATGATGTGGTGGTATTCCGCCTTACGCCGGACCTTATGCCCAAGGTGGTGTCTTATGCTCATTTATCCAAGTTCTTTTGTCTGCCTCTGGGCCTTATTCTTAGTAATGCTGAAGTAAGGGGGTCTACATTCCCTCAACAGGTGTTGAAGTTCTCCTGGATTGTTTCTTGTCCCTTAGGGGGACTGAGGCCCCTTGGGGTTTGCAGGCGCCTCCATACGTATGTGCCTGATCTCATCTGCTTCCAGGGGTTATGCGCCCTTTGGACTGGTCTTCCTTGGATGGATTTTCCTTTCTGGTCCCAGGTAAGGGTGTTGGCTTCTTGCTGATCCTTATTAGTGTAGTGGTCAGTATCCCCGCCTGTCATGCGGGAGACCAGGTTTCAATTTCCCCGATGGGGGGAACTCTGATTTTTACCGAGGCTACTGTTGCATTTGGACTGGTCAGGATGTTACTCTGGCCTATTCCTTTAAGGGGAAGAAGCTTCTTCTCTTTATAGTTTGTTTTCTACTTGTGCTTGGGTACCTTGGGCCTTTCAGCACCAGTTTTCTGTTAATCAAGGTTTGCTAGACCGCTGCCTGTTTTCTGCTCATACCTTCAAAGGTTTTTTATGAGGTTGACGTTAGAGCCTTTGCTCATGTCGCCCTTGGTAGCAAGGTTTGCAGGTGACAGCACCTTTACTGTCTGCTGTGCCTTTTTTGATGGGGATCCCACCCTGCTTTATGGACACTGCTATTGGATGTCCCACGTGTAAGTATTATAGATGGAGCAGGACGTGCTGTATGCTTAGAATAATACAATTCTGTGAAATACTCACCTGTAGAATTGGTATTATACGCATACAGTACGTCCTGCTCCACCCCACCCTGGTTTTACATTTTTCTGGATCCCCTGTATGGTGATTGTTATCATTGCTATTGTTACCTGTTTGGTGGTTGGTTTCTCCCGGCTTCTTTTCTCACTGCTTTTCAATGCTGGGGATTTGTGGGAGGTCCCTGGGTATATGAAGGGCTGGGAGGAGCCTGTTTTTGCATGTCTGCAGTGAACAGCGCCCTCTGGCGGAGGATTACCCACGTGTAAGTATTAATAATGGAGCAGGACGTACTGTATGCGTATAATACCAATTCTACAGGTGAGTATTCCACAGAATTGTATTTTTTGTTTTTTTTACATGGGTGGTCAATCCCTCTAAGGCCACTTTAAAGTGGACCAACACCCAGGATTTTGACTATCCTGGGTTTTGGTCCACTTCGGCGGGGCACCCCGATCGGGGGTGCCCCGCTGTGTGAAACCCCCCAGAAAGCCCCAAAATCTTACCTGTCCCCGCTCCCACGTGACTGGACGGTCCAATCCCCGCCAACGTCCAGGCGGGGATCAGGAACGTCCAAGCGACGCAACACCCAGAAATCCTTACCTTAAACTGGACCTTCAACATGATTTAATGAAAAGCCCAAACCCTTAAAAAACGATTCCTCAGCATCTAAAATTAATATATTTAAAGTTTTTAGTCACTTATTATTATTTCCCCCACTGGGCTGCAACTCTGTTCAGGACTTTAGGATACGGGCGCCGCCATCTTGACTCAGAAGCATCACACTTACTGAGGAGAGGAGAGTGGAATAAAGTACAGGGGGGCGGGTTATAGCTGTGTTTTGCTCAGACAGAGCAGAGCTGGGGTCAGGAAAAGGTCAGCAATCCCAGAATGCAGAGCAGCACAGTCAGAAGGCACTTCCTGTTTGCAGGTTGCCAGATGTTCTATGAGCCGAAATCTTGGATGTTTAAAGGCTCATAACATGCAGTAGATGCAGGTAGGATGATTTGTAATGTGAGCAATCTGTATGTAGAGGGTGTGGGAAACATATAAGATAGGACTCTTAATCAGGGTGAAGGACCGCTTTAAGTTGCCTACAAACTAGAAGTGCTACTGGGTTTCCTGTAAATGTGCATTGTCTGTCAGTTATGTCAGTTGAATTCAGGCAACAGCATGGCTCAGATGCTAGGAAAGGAGGTTCCAAAATGGCTGCTACCATTAGAAAATTGGTGAGGCGGTGTTTTAGCTTGGTGGGTTCGGGATGCAGACCGGGCAAGTGAGTTTTGGGGAGTTTTCTTTTCCAACTGTGAAAGGCTGTTGGGCTGTTTAAACCGGACCAACACACACATTTTTTCTGTGTTGGTGTTGGTCCAGCATTCTGGGTGCCTGCCGACCTTGTTTTTAATAGCAGTCTGCGCGAACCCAGAATGCTGGAGCCCCCCAAAACGAGCCAGGAAAGGAGTCCCGCGATTGGCCCCCGGCGCACACGTGGGCCATGGAGCTGAGGATACAGATTAAGGTAAAGATTTCGGGGTGTTGCGTGGGAGGGGGCTTCAGCAATTTGGATCCCCCCTGAGCCTGTCACAATGCCGCCCCACTCATCAAAATATGTGGGACATACCAATGTTCTTGTGTGCAAGGGGGGTTGGCTGCTCCCTGCTTTGCTTGTCTGTCCATATCCTGTATTTTGGTGCTTAAGAAAAGTGGTCATGAATAAATAAAATCTAGGGGCTGGGCTACAGAAAAGGGAATGAATCTCGGCAACAAACCCTTTTATTCAGCAACTTACTGGGATTAAGCTTTTGCATGGCTGGTCCCCAAGCGACTACTTGTTTTTACACTGCGAATGCTGTATTCCTATTTCATTGTTACATATTACTTCTTTATTATCAATAGATGTTTCTTTATTTTCTCTAGATGTTTCATGTCATGCTGCTGTGTGGTTTTTGTTTTGTTTCTGTCTGGTGTCCCATCTGTCCTTTTAATTCTGCCCCAGTTTGTGGGATTATGCTTATATACAAACCATCTAAAGAGATTAGAGCAGTCTGAACCTTATGATATATGCTTCTAGGGTTTGGCTGCTTTACAATATTTATAAATACTGATTCCCAGAATAAAATAAAAAAAAATATATGTTTGGTCTGATGACTAAATACAACCCACTTTTTGTTTCTTTACTTACCGAGGACAAATACATCATTTTGGCATGTAGTGCTGGTGAGTAGAAGGCTGCACAGTGATTGGCTGACTAAGCAGTGTTGTCACACTTTTCTTTATCTGCTGCTGGTAAGGGTATCCAGAATGGGCAAATGTTTGGTGCACCCTCCTGCTGCCAACCACTGAGGAAACTTGCTTCGCTGTGACTGTCATTGCGATATCAAACAATGATTAAAGGAACTGTCCAGGCAGAATGTAAAAAACATAATCCAAAGGAAAAGAAAAAAGGGCATCAACACGTTAGTATTTAATAACACAATGTGTGCAGGCCCTTATGGGACTGACGACCATAGCATAAATGTAGATATCCCTGCATCACAGGGAGAAACAGCCCCATATGTATCTATGCCTTAACATACCAGATTTTTCATCCTATAAGATGCACCTACTTATAAGATGCATCTAGGATATGGAGCAGGAAAATAAGAAAAACATGTCCTGAACCACAAATGTGCTAGAACCCCCCCCCCCCCAAGGCCAAATAGGCAAGGTACAGAATCCCCCCAATTACAGGCAGTGTGGCATTCCCCCCCTCCCTATCCCATTCCCAAAGGCAGTGTGGTATTTCCTTTCCTTCCATCCTATTCCCATAGGCAGTGTGGCACCCCCCATCCCATTCCATAGTAAAAAAAAAAAAAAAAATATATATATATATATATATATATATATATATATATATAGATTATATATATTTTACTCACATGTCCTGGTGCTCCAGCGCTGCTGGCCTGGCCAGAAGATCGAGGAAAAAGGTAACTGAAACCTGCATGCCGCTTCCCCGCAGCTGCCGCAGCTTATCCCTGGGGCACCACCCCACTCTTAACACCCAGCTCTGTGTAGCGGGTGGGCACACACACTCTGTTACTTTTGGGGGGAATAACAATGTGTCTTATGGTGTGAATAATACAGTGCCAATGTAAAACATATATTCCAATGTATTACAACAATATACACAAAAAGGACACGCACCCCCTCCCCCCCACACACACACACACGCAAACACACACACACAAACAAACACTCTGTTACTTTTGGGGGGAATAAAAATGTGTCTTATGGTGTGAATAATACAGTGCCAATATAAAACATATATTCGAATGTATTACAACAATATACACAAAAAGAACACACAAGTATCACAAACATGCACAAGACATTTAAAACCATAAGGTGATCCCCTCCAAAAATATCCCCCTTTCCCCCAAAGAACAGCAATTGCATCATCACATAGAATAATAAATACAAGGTGCTGTGTGTAATATTAATTCATACAGGTGAATGACACAATGTCCTCAATATAATATAGATCAAATATAAGCAGTACATAAGGCCCCTAGTAATATGACAGTGCATGAAATATAAAGATTATTAATTAAATGAAGATTAACGTGATTCAGCAGCTTACTTCGTCATATCTGCCCTCTCCCTTTCTGTAACCTCGCAGCTGCACCTAGAAGCAGAAACTTAGCACTGATTTCTGGTATGCCCCCTGATTCCCATAGCAGTAGACCACCGATCACAGGACCTGAGTGGTGGTCTATAACTCTGCCCCGTGTGGCCACCGCTGTATTGCAACATTGTTATTAGGTGTCAGTGTATGATAAACACGCTGCCTGCTTTTGGAATGGAGAGTGGCCACACCCACTGGCTGAGAAATTTAAAACATGAATGAAAACTTGTATCCGCTTTGGGAACAGGAACATTGCGAGCTTTGTAGTTCCTAGTCTATATAGTTGTCTAGCTCTAGACCATCCCTTTAACTTGTTCCTGACACCAGGCCCCCT
Organism: Gastrophryne carolinensis; assembly: GCA_027917425.1. Lineage (NCBI taxonomy): Eukaryota > Metazoa > Chordata > Amphibia > Anura > Microhylidae > Gastrophryne > Gastrophryne carolinensis. The sequence goes on along the minus strand of CM051235.1, from coordinate 523,757,487 downwards.
GCAAAATTCTATTTTAAAGCGGACCTTCACCCACACCCTGTACATACAGATTGCTCACATTAAAAATCATTCTACCTGCATCTACTGCATGTTATGAGCCTTTAAACATCCAATATGGCGGGAGCATCAGGCAGCCTGCAAACAGGAAGTGTCCTCTGACTGTGTCGCTCTGCCTTCTGGGATTGCTGTCCTTTCCCTGACCCCCATCACTGCAAACCACAGCCATAACACACCCCCTGTACTTTTGCCCCCCTTTCCTCTCCTCAGTATGTGATGCTTCTAAAGGCAAGATGGCGGCGCCCATATCCTGGAGTCCTGAACCGAGTTTCAGCCCGGTAGGGGAAAGGCTAATAAGTAAGTGAATAAAAACTTAAAATATATTAATTTTAGATGCTGGGGAATAATTTTTTTTAAGGGTTTTGGCTTTTCATTAAATCATGCTGAAGGTCCGGTTTAACTACAGGGGATCTGATGCAAAGTTCACTATTGCTGGTGGTACTACAACTTTTTAAATTGCAAGGCAGTATGTTTCATCACAATCATCTTTCCCACATATAAAGCATGAGATCTGAATGATTTGAAGCATATTTTTCAGTTTGTCTGATATGATTTCCTCAATTTCAGATCCTGCTAAAGTGAAAATGTGTTGTGCTGGAAATCTGGATGTATTCATTACTAATCTCTTTCTAAATAATGGGAGTTACCTGGCTACCATGTCAACACTCGGCAATTGACCTGAGCCAGGATTCGGCCTCTTTCCGCCCTTTATTAGCAGCATGGGTAGCGGATTAGGAAATGATGCGGGTGGGTCAGTATTTCAGCCAGACTAATAAAATAGTATAATCACAGCCTCTGCGAAATCCATCTAGAAGTCTGTTCATTCTATTTATGTTCTGTCTTATCTATCTGCCTGTCTATACATCTTTCTATGGTCTGTCCATTCCAGCTACTGTATCTATGTGTTTCTTTCTTTTTTATCTGTCTGTATGTTCATTCACTCATTATCTAACTATATTTTTATCCATCCCATATCTACCTATGTCTTTTCATTCTATCCATCCATCTATGGTCTGTCTTTTCATTCTATCTATCTATAAATCTAAGGTATGTCAAAAAACAAGAACGCACTGTAGCTCTGTGTATAGGCGTTCTTGTTTTTTTTTTTTAGTTGCAGATCTTTTCCAAATTAACTTTTGAAATCCAACCATGCTTCTATAGGTATCTACCATTTGGAGACAAGACACTTCAAAAATAGACCCACCAGAAATAACCCTTGAGGTTCAATGGGACCTCACTCAGGAGACACGCTGCTGCACAAGCCTCTTCGAGCTTTTCCTCCCCATGTGGAACTTTGCCACTTGCACCAGATAGAATTGTGTGTCTTTCCTCTGGGATTTCATAGTCATTATTTGTATACTTGTGGTAATGACAGTCCTCTGTTCCTTCTTTTCTCTTCTCTCTCTTCTTTTTTTTTTTAAAGCCTGTCGAGCAGCATGTGCTATATCTCCACAGGTGAGAGACAGACAGGTTTCCAGGCAAGTGTGTTTTGTGCCACTTCAGCATATTCGCACCCTTTCCCCTTTTTTCTTCTCTTGGCTAAACTCTCCAGTTCAGATGGCAATAATGGGTTCCTTTTCCACTCCAGCCTATGTTTCGGGTCCAACGAGTCTACCTGAGAGAGGCTAACTGGGTCACGAGTTAGTGGTGCTAGTTGCTGGAGCACCATTTTTCTTTTTGACTTTGTGTGTCAGAAAACATTGGTAGGGTAGATTTGAGGATTTTTTGTGCCATCTTAGTTTCTGCAATACAATGGTCCCACTAACAATGTTCCCGTCTGAGCTTTGGCAGCTGCTAAACTGCGAAAACTGCGAACTACCAAGCGAACATGGCGGGGCCACATAGTGACAGGCTCGGAGGGCATCCATTTTTGAATTGCTGGTGCCCCCCCTGCACAATACCCCTGCGACCCCAAAATTGTTACCTCGATCCTCAGCCGAAATGTGCTCCTGGGTCATGGCGCGTTCACATGTGATGTCTAGCGGCCAATCAGAGGAGCAGCAGCCAGATAAAATGAAAAGATAGATAAATAGAAAAAAAAGAACAAGGATGTATACATTAGATACTAAGAATGAATGAATACAACTAATGGACAAAAAGATAAATATATATAGAAAGGATGGATAGATAGATATATATGGAATAGATAGATAGATAGATAGATAATGAGTGAATGAATATATAGACAGATATAAAAAGAAAGAAACACATAGATACAGTAGCTGGAATGGATGAATGAATAAGTAAAACTAAACAGACAGACCATAGAAAGATGTATAGACAGGCAGATAGATAAGACAGAACATAGATAGAATGAACAGACTTCTAGATGGATAGAATGAAAGACAGACAAATAGAAAGGATAGAATGAAAGATAGATAAATAGAAAAGACCTAGTTAGATTGAATGAAAAGACATACCTTACATTTATAGATAGATAGAATGAAAAGACAGACCATAGATGGATGGATAGAATGAAAAGACATAGGTAGATATGGGATGGATAAAAATATAGTTAGATAATGAGTGAATTAATATACAGACAGATAAAAAAAAAGAAAGAAATACATAGATACAGTAGCTGGAATGGATGAATGAATAAGTAAAACTAAACAGACAGACCATAGAAAGATGTATAGACAGGCAGATAGCTAAGGCAGAACATAAATAGAATGAACAGACTTCTAGATGGATAGAATGAAAGACAGACAAATGGAATGGATAAAATGAAAGATAGATAAATAGATAGAAAAGGCATAGATAGATTAAATGAAAAGACATACCTTAGATTTATAGATGATGGATACAATGAAAAGACAGGTCATAGATGGATAGATAGAATGAAAAGACATAGGTAGATGGAAAAGATAGACCATAGATAGATGGATGGATAGTTAGAATGAAAAGATGGAACAAATGAAAAGACATAGATAGAAAAAAACAGACCATAGATGGATGGATAGAATGAAAAAGACAGACGGATAAATAGATAGATTGAAAAGAAATGTAACCCTCTGCATACTTTTACTATTGAAAATGCTAGCTAACTCTTGTTACTGCAGCATGGACTGTTAGTTAACACAGATTGCAATTAATGCAAAAGTGAAGTGGCCACCATAAGACCGTCCAATTTATACCCCATCCCTAACATTGCTAAGCCTACAAGAGTTTATGCAGACATTGCTACTACTTAACTTGTGTGTGTGTGCACAAGCAATGCAATTCATGAACCAGCCAGTCTGAAGACAGTGCAATAACTTACCTTAGCTTGAACCCACACAAAGTGGCCTCTGCTTAAAACCCCTCAGCTGATCTGTAGAACTGTGCAGGCAACTACATTTTTCATTGTGTGTGTTCACCCTGCTGCAGAATTCAACTGCCATTCCTCCCCCTGCTGTGAGGGGGAATCCAAACTTCCCATCTGGCTGTCATTTTTCAACTGTTATTTCTTGGGCCAATGACAAACCTTAAAGTGGACCAACACCCAGGATTTTTACTATCCTGGGTGATGGTCCACTTCAGCGGGGCATCCGAGATCAGGATGCCCCGCTGTGTGAACCCCCCCCCCCCCCCAAAAGCCCCAAAAAACGTACCTTTTTGGCGACGGACAAGCCGCCGCCGCCTCCCGCGCCGGCCATTCACAAACGGCCAGCGCGGGCGCGCGCACTGCTGGGAGGCGGTGGCGGCTGATCCGTCGCCGATAAGGTAAGGTTTTTTGGGGCTTTTGGGGGGGGTTTCACCCCGCAGGACATCCCGATTTCGGATGCCCCGCGGTGAGGGAGGTGATCGGCCCGGGAATCTTATAGATTCCCGGGCCGATCACCCTTGGGTGTTGGTCCACTTTAAAACAGGACCTTATCTTTCTTGGTCTCACAACCAGCATGGGTTCGCTTGCTTATTAACCTTCTGGGCTGATTGCTGGGACGCCTGGTTTTCTTATACTACCCAAAAGGTTTACCTTTATCTGCAAAAGGCTGGATTACTGGCTGTCACCCCCAGTAGTAGGGCTCCCTTTACTTTCAGGGTCCTGGATTCAGTGATTTTTTTTTTTTTTATTTGTTGAATTTCAGAGAAATACCTTTTAGTATTATAAGAGAAGTACATGGATTGCTTCAAATAAACCCACGCCCACGTAGCTGTCAAAAGCATCATAGCCGTATATAATTCACCAGATCACATTATAAAACATTATTCAAAACAATCAGTTTTTGAGTTTCTGCTTCCCGCCCAAAAACCCATCAGATTAAAGAGGAACTATGGTCACAAATGAACGGAGTCCCTCTTTAATATGCAGCAGCTGTGTATCGTTGCTGCTAAAAGAACCAAGTTGCCTGGGGCGGCCCAGGTCGTTTCTGACCGTAGTTCCTCTTTAAATATGTATTAGCAATCACTTACAACCCTAAATCTATAACCACAAACCATTTGTGTCTCTGGCACAAGTCATTGACCACTGGGCTCTCTAAGGACAATTCATGTGTTCAACCTCAACCAAAATACATTTGAAGATGTGTGTGTGTGTGTGTGTGTGTGTGTGTGTGTGTGTGTGTGTGTATATACAGCTGAAGGCTGGAGGCGGATGACGGCGGCGGGAGCGGCGGCGCTGAATGGAGAGAGCGACCGGCTGGAGGAGGAGGTTGGTGGCGGCAGCAGCAGCAGGTACCTTTTGTGTGTGTGTGAGTGTGTGTGTGCGTGCACGCTGGTTCATGCTGACCTCCCTCTCATCTCTATGCCCAGTCCTTTAGAGCAGGGGCAGGGCCAAAAAATGTGCCTTTCCTGTCCACAGCAGCATTAACCCTGCCTGTCCCTGCTTTCCCCCCAAGAATGTTTAATGCCTCGGCTTATACTCGAGTCAATAGCTTGTTCCACTTTTTTGGGGTAAAATTAGGTGCCTCGGCTTATACACGGATCGGCCTATACTCGAGTATATACGGTATATATATTTACACTAGTGTTCTCAGAAATCTCAAAGGAAAACAAAAAATACAATTCTGTGATTACTCACCTGTAGAATTGATTTTATGGGTATCCAGCACGGGTTGCTTCATCTTCAATTCTTTACATTTGGGTAATCCACCACCAGGTGGCGCAGTCGACTGCAGAAAGACTTGTGGCTTCTCCCGGCCCATAAAAGGCAGGAAATTACCCACAATATCCAGTGTTGAAAAGCAGTAATGCAAGAAGCCAGGAGGCAAAAACCATGTTAATTAAACACAGCCCCACCAAGAACTCTCTCAAGAAAATCACCATAACATGGCAAAAGAGGATAACAAAAAGCAAGGATGGGATGAAGCAACCCGTGCTGGATACCCATAAAATCAATTCTACAGGTGAGTAATCACAGAATTGTATTTTTCTGGGTATTCCAGAAGCAGTGTCCAAGAAGAAGGGTAGGATCCCTAGTGAGCAACAGCAGGTAGTTCAAGCCAAGCCGCCTGAAGCACTTAGCGACCAAAAAAAATGGACAGAAGATTCGACTGAAGAGGTCTCATATGAAACAGGGCGAAGGGAACCGCCTCGAAGCAAGACACCATGAGACCCACCAACTGCATTCCCAGCCGAATGGAGGGATGAGGGAACGACAGCAGGGCCCGCGCCTGCGTCTGAAGACCCTCCACCTTCTGAAAAGGGAGGAAAAACCTTGACCTGGGAGGTGTCCAGCATCATGCCCAGGAAGGACCTCACCAGGGACAGAGTGATCGACTTGGGATAATTGATCACCCAACCGAGGGCTTCGAGAGTGGACAATACCTTCTGAGTGTCACTTTCGGCCTGTTGAAGAGATCGAGCAGCAATCAGCAAGTCATCCAGTAAAGGAAGAATGCAAATGCTCTGGCTCTTCAAGAGGGCCATGACACCCGCCAACACCTTGGTGAACACCCGAGGAGCTGATGAGATACCGAACGGCAAAGCCACAAACTGGTAGTGTTGATCCTCCAAGGCGAACCGCAGGAACTTCTGATGTCCCTGGAAGATAGGAACGTGCAGATAGGCATCCTTGGTGTCCACTGTGGACATGAAATCTCCGGGCCGAAGGGAAGTCGCCGCCGACCGTAAGGTCTCCATGTGGAAGTGTTTGAATCTGACGAATCTGTTGAGGCCCTTCAGGTCCAGGATGAGTCACAGAGAACCGTCCTTTTTGGGCACCGTGAACAGATTGGAATAGAACCCCCGACCCCGCTCCTGAAGAGGCACAGGACAATCACACAGGATGATAGAAGCCGTTGGACAGCCAACCTCAGGCCCTGCGCCGTCACGGGGTCTTGGGAGATCCGGGACCGAAGAAAACTCGGGGGCGGCCCAGCTGCCAGCTCTAACTTGTGGCCGGAGGACACCACCTCCTGAATCCACCGGTCCGAGATGTGAAGACTCCAGAGGTGAGCAAAGAGCAGAAGCCGTCCCCCCACCCGGATGGGTGAGGGCGCCTCCTCAAGCCTGAGGGGGCTTGGTGGGGGGCTTGGGCTTGGATGCTTCGGAAAGACCAAGACGACTGCGGGCCCTACCTCGTCCCCAGGATCCCCTGTGACCGCCAGGGAAGGAAGAGCCGCGCCCCCCTCGGAAAGGACGAAAGGAAGAAGACCCCCGAAAGGGCCGTGAAGCTTCCGGCGCTGAGGGAGCCGACCATCCTTGGCCAATACATCAAGACTCTCCCCAAAGAGACGGAGCCCCAAGAAGGGAAGCCTGGTGAGGGACTTTTTAGCAGCAGCGTTGGCCGCCCACTGCTGCAGCCAGATAGACTGACGCAGGGCAACCAGCAGGGCCGAAGCCCTACCGCCAAGCCGGACAACATCATCCATGGCAGAGGACACAAAGGCAATAAAGTCAATGCAAAGCAAAAGTTCCTTATACTCGTCCGCTCGCTTGCGGGATCTGGTTCCTCAACAAGGCACTTAACCACCTTCTTGATAGCAATGGCGACATAGCCGCGGCGCAGACCAGGCATAAACCAGCCCCCACCAAGTTGAAAGCATGGCAAGCGAGTTGATCCATGCGCCTATCAGCATTATCACATAAGGTAGTGGTGTCAGGAGACGGCATAACGGGAGTATTGGAGAGCCTCAGAACAGGAGCATCCACCTCCGGGGGACAAGACCAAAGATGGACCAACACTTCAGAAAAGGGATACCTTCTATCCAGTCCCTTAGGCACCAAAGGCAACCTGTTGGGCCTTTCCCATTCTTTAAAAACCATCTTGGAAAAATGTCCCTGCTCCGGAAACACCAGGCGTTGTCTATCAGGGCGCCGCAGACAACGGTCTATCCGTATCAACGGGGAGCCAAGTGTCCTCGTCCGAGGAAGACCCAAGGTCACTGTCCAAATTGCCCGGACGTTCCGCAGAGAAGTCGGAGTCATGGAGTAACTCACCCTCCTCCATGGAGTCATGGCCGCCAAAAGTATCATAAACATCATCATCCTCGGCAAGGAGAGAATAAGCCGTTTCCAAATGCCTCTTCTTACTAGAGGCCTTGCCGGCGGCCGGACAAGCCAACTGCCGCTCAAGGCTGGCCATGCGCAACGCCAGGTCTGAATGGGCCCTCCCGCTGGCTTCCCCCTCGCTGAGGGCTAAATGCAGGCGTGGGGGTGTCAGTGATGCCGTAGGTAGGATAGGGCTGGGGAGAGTAGCGCTTGCCCCATCCTGTTCCGCAATAACGCTCTGGGCGTAGGGGACACAACCGCGCTGCGACCGCTCAAAGGGGATGCCCCGCACATGAGACACAGCTGAGCCCGCCCCGAGGGGCCCCCAAGCTCGCTATCCCCAGAAGCCTCCATATGGTGATTATAGAAATAAAATATGAGCCAATACACGGGTAATCGGAGCTCAGGCCCGACCCGGAATCCCCCCACAGGGTCCCCTAATAAAAAAGGGGGAGGGGGTTGTTGGGTGTGGTGGTGGGGGAGGTGACTGGACCGGGGGAAACCACAAGCAAGAAAAAATGGGAGGCCCACCTGAAAAGCATAAAGTGCCAAGGAGCATCCCACAGCACATGCACAGCACCTGAACAATACATAAAAATACAAAGAAAATGGACCGGACTCACGGACCAGTGGAGGGGACTCCCGGGCTCCTAGTAGTAGCAGACCGAGCGGCAACGCGCGAAGAGGAGGAGAGACAGAGGGGGGAAAGAGCACCCCTCCTCACAGTTACCCCCGCTGCGGCGCGCACAGGCGCCCGCAGCGGTGCAGTATCCGTCGGTCGGCTGGGAGGTGCCACAAGTTCTTCTGCAGTCGACTGCGCCACCTGGTGGCGGATTACCCAAATGTAAAGAATTGAAGATGAAGCAACCTGTGCTGGAATACCCAGAAAATATTAATGAATTGAAAAAAAAAAAGTTGAAAGACAAATCCACTCACCCTCTAAATCTAAAAGATTCCAGGCTCAGCCCCTAGACTGCCCCCTACACCGGATTCCCCACTGTGTGAAACCCCCCTGGTGGCCACATCCCCAGGATGTGCGGCAAGCCATTCAGCGTACCGGGGATGTGCCCAGCCGTCTGTATCTCGTCTCTCCAAAAGTACCGCAGGGTTTGGCTTCAGTGTTGGAATAGCCAACGGCAGCCGAGTCAACGGCAGCGCCTGAATGTTTGGGCTGGGGCGGGGGCCCAAAAGAGGAGTGGTGGACCCAGAAATGGGTTTCCATCAGCCTTAAAGTGGACCAAAACCCATAGTCAAAGTCCTGGGTTTTGGTCCATTTTAAGGCTGATGGAAACCCATTTCTGGGTCCACCACTCCTCTTTTGGGCCCCCGCCCCAGCCCAAACATTCAGGCGCACTGAAACCCCCCAGATCACCCAAAGAAACTCACCTCTTCCCGGTCCTACGGCGTATGCACAGTAATTACTTCCTGTTGGACATTGTTAGACTTATCCTTTATGCCGGAGCACAAAGCTGGACTCTGAGGATAACAAACCCTTGTGGGGCTGTGTGAAACTCCACTGGGTTAGTGCTGAACTCGCCTTTTCCGGAGGCTCCCTTGACAATGTAAACAGCACTGGCTCCAGTGTTAGGTCTGCATTATAGGAGCCAGACAGGCATTAATGGCCAGGCAGCTCTAAGGCGACACTGTCCAACCAACAGGCTGTCTGTGGAACTACCCGACCATGACACCTTTTTTTTTTTAATTTTTTTTTTTTGTAACCTTTAAACCAGACCTTAAGCATCATTTACTGAGGAAAGGAGAGGGAGGGAAAAGTACAGGGGGTGGGTCACAGAGCAGAGCTGGGGTCAGGAAAAGGACAGCAATCCCAGAATGCTGAGCGACACAGTCAGAAGACACTTCCTGTTTTCAGGCTGCCTGAGACTCCATGGGTCACCATCTTGGATGTTTAAAGTGGACCAACACCCAGGATTTTGACTTTCCTGGGTCTTGGTCCACTTCGGTGGGGCACCCCCGATCGGGGTGCCCCGCTGTGTGAAACCCCCCCGAACCCCCGAACAACTCACCTCTCCCCGCTCCCAGCGCCGACGTACAAGGTAAGATCTTGAACGTCTAAGCGGCGGCGGCCGCCGCCGCCTCCCTCGCGTCACTTTGAACGCGCGCGCCCCCGCGCCGGCCATTCGCAGACGGCCGGCGCGGAGGCGCGCACGCCTACAGGGGCGCGAGGGAGGCGGCGGCGGCCGGCAGCCGCCGAAGATAAGGTAGGTGAGTTGGGGTGTTTGGGAGGGGTTTCACCCCGCGGGACATCCCGATCTCGGATGTCCCGCGGGGTGGGGGGTGATCGGCCCGGGAATCTTATAGATTCCCGGGCCGATCACCCGTGGGTGTTGGTCCACTTTAAGGGCTCATAAAATGCAGTAGATGCAGGTAGGATGATTTTTAATATGGGCAATTTGTATGTACAGGGTGTGGGGGGGGGCGCAATCCAAGCATAATAATAATAATCAATCTGCAGGGCTACCTTAAACAACAGCCAACCTCAAGCCCTGCATAGGAAAGACCCCGCAGAGATAACGAAGGCCTCCTTAGCCCCGCAGCTAGATGGAGGCCCCGACCAGACCCGAGCAGCACCGCCAAGGAGCGAAGGGGAGACGAGGGGCGGGCCCACAGAAACGCGGGAGCGCAGCGGCCCCGCCCCCTTCCCAACTGGCCAGTAACGGCGTGAGCCGCGCTAGACGCGGCCCCGCCCATCCCCATCGCCGAGCCGAGCAGCGGGCGCCATCAAGAGATGGCGCCCGCAGAAGAAAAAAAACGACGGACCGGCGGCACACGTGCCGCCCAGTCCCCCCCCCCCCCCCGCTGACAAGGGAACGCTGCAAGCGCCGAGGAGGTCCTCCGCCCCCATCCCCGATCACCTCAAAGGACCCCAAGTGGAACACCAAGGCGGCGGGCCGGCAAAGCCCTCGCCCGACCGCCCGGACAATATGCCAGCTAGGCCTAAAAAATAAAGCGAGAGGATCCAGAAGTAAAAACGGATGCCAACGGCCCAACACAGCACAGACACCCGTCCACACACACACAAACAGGCCAAGCGCCACAACCAGTCACATCCAAACACATAAAACTAATAACTGTTAGGACTGGCATGAACAGGGTCTTGAACCAGTGATCTACTGTTGGTCATCACGCAGAGTTCACTCTTCTAGCCACTGTACTATTTGTTGTGGTCCTAAGGGCAAATGAGGGCTGGGGCATCCCACGTCCGGATCACCAACCGGATCACCGCTATGCCCCATAATATGGGGTCGAGCGGAGGAGCTAATCTCCTGGGCACCATGAGTGCCATCTACCCTTGCCCGGCCTACAGCCTAAGCTGGGAGGCTACCAAACAATCAGGGGATTAAAAACAAAAGAACCGGGCAGAAATAGACCATGGGGGGGGGGGCAGGGTGTTACCCCGGCTACCTGCAAGCAGGAGACTTCTTTCTTCTGTCTTGTCGCCATCTTGCAGAGAAGAAAAACTGGGGAATGAGTGAGAGGTGCCAGGAATGTATAGACCAGGAGGGGCTTGTTTTTTCATGACTTCTCTGCACGTCGCCACCTGCTGGTGGAGTTACCCAAGTGTAATAATTAATGATTGAAGTGGGGTGTGTGACATACTTATAATACCCATTTTACAGGTGAGTATTCACAAAATGGTATTATTTAGGGGTGAAAGCACAGTTTAAGTATATGCTTGTGTATTCTTCTGTTACCTAAGAATTTGCCCCATACTGGCTGTTGCTGCTTTAAAGTGGACCAACACCCAGGATTTTGACTATCCTGGGTTTTGGTCCACTTCGGCGGGGCACCCCGATCGGGGGTGCCCCGCTGTGTGAAACCCCCCAGAAACCCCAAAAAACTCACCTCTCAACGCTCCCACGTGAGCGCCGCAGCCAATCCCCGCCAACGTCCAGGCGGGGATCAGGAACGTCCAGGCCGCTTCCGCCGCCGCCGCCTCCCGCGCGTCACTCTCGGCGCGCGCGCGCCCCCGCCGGCCATTCACAGAGGGCCGGCGCGGGCGCGCGCACGTCTGGAGGGGCGGCGGCGGCGGAAGCGGCGGCGGATCAGGTAAGGTGTTTTTGGGGTTTCTGGGGGGTTTCACCCCGCGGGACATCCCGATCTCGGATGTCCCGCGGGGTGGGGGGTGATCGGCCCGGGAATCTTATAGATTTCCGGGCCGATCACCCCTGGGTGTTGGTCCACTTTAAAGTGGACCAACACCCACCCCTGATCGATTCCCGGGCCGATCAGCTCCCTCCCCGCGGAGCATCCGAAATCGGAATGCCCCGCTGTGTGAAACCCCCCAGAAAACCCCTAAAATCTTACCTTATTGGCGACGGACAAGCGGCAGATAAGCCGCCGCTGCCTCTCGCGCGTCCCTCTTACAGGGCGCGCGCCCGAGCCGGCCGTTTGTGAATGGCCGACGTGGGCGCGCGCCCTGTAAGAGGGACGCACGAGAGGCGGCGGCTTATCCGGCGCTTGTCCGTCGCCGATAAGGTAAGATTTTAGGGGTTTTCTGGGGGGTTTCACACAGCGGGGTGCCCCGCGGAAGTGGACCAACACTCAGGATAGTGAAAATCCTGGGTGTTGGTCCACTTTAAGTTTGCTTTTATGCACAAACAAGAAGAGCTGTCATTTATTTTCCTCATAGTGGCTTAATGTGGTCCAAGAGAAGTATTGGAATTGGACAGGGGGCATTTCTGGGGGGCTGGTTTACATGCTGCCTCTTCTTGTACCATCCCTAGTCTTTGTTACTGCTGCCATCAGTCCCTTGTTGGCAGATATTATTTTTATTATCTCTTATGGTAATTACTTGCTTCCAGTGTTATTTCTGCTCAGGCATTGGGCAGGTCTGTTGCTGAGTTATCTGTCTCCTTATTGTAGCTTCCTACAGATCTCTCAGTCCAGATTATTCACTGTAACAAAAGATTGTATGCAAGTAACTAAAATAGATATTTTGTCTCTTTGTGTCCCAACAGATGCCCATGGCTCAGTGCAGAAGTGTCCCCGGCTCTTTCTGCCTATAACGCTGTTATGTTTCTGTTTGTGTTGGCCAATTTCAGCATGGCCACATTTATGGATCCTGGAATCTTCCCTCGAGGTATGAACATATATTTGTTTTTTTGTGTAGCAAAGGTAAACCATAACAAAAAATGTTTTAAAGCAGAACTTCAATCAACTATGAACCCCCGCCACCCTACCCTGGCGCTGAGGCAGGATGGGGGGTTACAAAGAACCAAAAAAAACCCTTACCTTCTCCAGGGGCCAGCGGGGCTCCCAATCCTGGCCGCCGCCATCTTGTATGAAAAGCACCCCCCAACTATATGTGTGCGGACCTAGGGGGTGCGGCTTTGTGTCTTTTCCTGGGGCCGTAGGAGACCGGGAGGACAGTGCGGGTTCCTGGATAGGTTATGGGGTAAAATGTACAGTAACAACCTCTTTCCTGGTACGTATGGTAGTATACGGACATTCTCCATCTTCCAGGACGGCTTAGCCAGCCACTTCCTCTCTCTAAACAGGAAACACAAACTGACAAAGTATTAAAGCCTCGCACCTTCCCCTCAAGCCTCAGTGTGTTTTTCTGTTTTCTCCCAGGAAACATGTGATGGAGTATTTTTGTAGGCTGAGGGTTGATGGCGGGTCCAGATCCCTCTTGTGCTCATGTGTTCCCCCTATTATTTTTCCCCTGCAGAGCCTCAGCTAGGTCAGGTACCTGCTGAAGGCCTTTTGTACCCCTACATGGGGGGGGAACATGGTGGATTGCCGTGTCAGGGTAAGCATGGCATCCTGCCAGGAAACCGCTCCTTTCTCTTCCAGATAGTGACAGCATCCACGTGATGTCACTTCCATGCCAGGGGGCCGAGTCATTGCACTAGGTGCGCGTGACGTCATCAAAAGGCGCCTGAATGCTGGAAGGAGGAGATCTGCTTTTTCTCTGCTGCTCAGCGGAGAAACACATAAGCGATTGGTGGTGGAGGCAGCAGTTGCAGTATTTTTAAAGTGCATTGGCAGCATTGCAGCTACTATGGGCAGTGGTGATTCACAGGACCCCGTAAGTGTTTCTTACCCTGGGGTGGTTGTAAGCTTATACAGAGGACAGTGGGGTTTCCAAGGTCAGGGTTCCAGAGGACAAGGGTCCAGAGGCAAGTAGGTCCTCCAGGGAGATACCAGATTTTCTCCCAGGCGAGGGCATCAGTTGAAGACGAAGGGTTAGTGTCTTCAGACAAACCAGTTCACTCCTGTCACACAGGACTAAGCTAGAGACAGCTGGCAGTTCTAGATTCAGGTTTGCGGTAGAATACACACCTGATCTCATTCAGACCATTTATACCACGCTAAAAATTTAGATCCCAGAACAGCCTCCCTCAAGAGGGATCCAGTGGCTTTGGGTCTGGAGGCATTCAGCAATCAGTGGGGAGAATTCAGTCTCTGTTATGCATTCCCCCCCGATGAGTTACCCTTTAGTCCTAAGAAAAGGCAAACGGGAGCAAGCCAGGGTTCGCCACATTGGCCCAGGAGACCATGATTCTCCCTTCTGTCCCATATGTCAGTGGAGCCCCCATGGCTTCTGCCGGAAATTCTAGATGTCATTTACCAGAGCACAATTGTCAATCCACAGGTCCAGTCCCTAAAATTAGCAGTGTGGACCCTGAATGGGGCTTTCTAAGGAAAAAGGGGTTGTCGCATAGTTTATTTCCACTTTGTTGGAAAGCAGAAAGGTAGTGACACAAAAGATCTACTGTAAGGTATGGAAAAGATACTGATCCTTCACCTCGACTCGGTCCTCAAATCGGACCAGCAGTCAAAAATTAATTAAACCAGAGCAACACAACAAACAGTGCTCATATGCATTCATCCCCAGGGCAATTAAGATAGCTGGACATAAAAAATCATTAAAAAATGTCAGCTTCTGCATTTGCAGGCCACCTGCAAACAAGTGCTGCTAGGTTTCCTGTTACTGTGCATTGTCAGTTATGTCCATTGAATCCAGGCAGCAGCATGACTGAGATGCTAGGAGAGGAAGCTCCAAAATCTTAATTTTCCAACTGTGCCAGGCTGTTGGCCGGTTTAAGAACAGAAGAGGTAGCATCGGTTTTAGAATTTTTACATGAAGGTTATGAGTTAGGCCTAGCATTAAGCACCCTTAAAGGAGCAGTATCGCGAAATTTGCATTAAAAAAGATAAATAATTAAATAGCCACACAATAGCTTCTAACATGTGTATAAATAATCTGGCGATAGAAAAAAGAAAAAATATATGCCTTTCTTTTAAATTGTATAATTACAATGGCTCAGTCCATTTGCTGAATAGGGGGATCTGCTGGGTTGTTTTTAGCGAGCTGCTTCATTTAGCCCACTGGTCTCCTAGCAGCACTTTACCTCAGAGGCTGACACTGTAATCAGTGGTAACGGCTGTGTGTGTGTGAGGTGCTGCTTTTGTTATGAGACCAGGTGACTCAAATGTGTAAAATCTATACAAAATAAACTAAACTGACTGAAAATAACTGAAATTCTTCTTTGAATAACTGTGCAGGAAAATCTAAAGGTATTAAAGTGGAACAAAACCCTGAGTTGCCGACCCTGAAGTCTATAAGACCCGGCCATTGACCTTCCCCCTTGGGCATTCTAAATCGGGATGCCCCACTGTGTGAAACAACCCCTGGATAACCACAGATCCCCCCATTTTTCTGGCGCGCTCACGCAGATAGCCATTTAGACAGGCCGGGCGGCCAGGAAGGTTACTGCTCAGGCTCCCCATCTGCGTGCAAACAGCGCTGATTGGATGAGAGCCCGCGCATGCGCTGTGGGACAGGGAAAGGTACGTTTTCACAGGCGAACTTGGGGATTTCACATATCAGGGCATCCCAAGTCGGGATGCCCCTAGGGGCACAAAACAAAACTCCAGATAGTGAAAATCCTGGGTTGGGCTTTGCTCAAAACACACAAAGCTGAAAGAAAGATCATATGGAAAAATGAAAAATAAGAATATGAAAGAGAAAATGGTAAACTGAAAGATTCTGCAGCAGAGCCAACATGAAGGGAATACTGTCAAAATCAGCTAAATGACTTCTAGAGCTTTTCTCTCTGTTTTAGATATATAAGTTCTGGCCAGGCAATGTTGCAATGTTGTTATCTTATGCTGGACGGCTGCCAGCACTGAACAGCTGAGACTTCTGACACATTGTTTCTCCCTCTCCTCAGCATGGAACAGGCCAGAGTGTCGGGACCGACACTCAAAAGACATAAACATGAGCTATTAGTCTCCAGTTGCACAACACACACCATTTTTTTTCTACATTTGTAATTCTTACTCCAACACCTACCTACATTCAAAGTACCATTTAAATATAAGTCACCAAGAAAAATTCGCGATACTGCTCCTTTAAGATTCAGACTTCAACCCTTTCTGTCTTCCTGGAGGAGCATCTTATAGACTATCCTTTGGAGGATAGATTTTTATTTTTTAGAAAACAACCCTTTAAGGTCAAAATGTACTGGGATTTGTCATTAGTCCTTCAAGGCCTAACGCTGCCCTCTTTTGAACCGATTAAAGTGGACCAACACCCTCCAAAACAACATCGTTTTATTAGCTTTAATATAAAAAAAACACTTACCTTTTGATGACTGTTGGAGCCATCTGTTCCTCGCAGCGCCTGTAATTTTAATATTTACCTCGCCGGAAGTCCCACCCTCCAGGTCTTGTCCGATGTCAATCATGCTTTTCCGTCATTTGCATATTTTGTCCGTGAAGCTTCTCCTCTCTTCTCTCGCGCAATTTTGCTGTGTCGTCTTGATGTCATCTGCGGGCGTGTCCTCGGGAGCGTGCACGTCTCCCAGCTCTATTTGTCTGTGATTGGTAGAGCTGTGCTCAGCCATGATTGGCTGCAGACACATGACTCCGCCTCCCCTCCCTCCTCTCACTCCCCTCCCTCCCTCCACTCACTCATATTTTCAGCGCCTTCCCTCTCGTCTCGTGCTGGTTGTAGGACAGGTGAGTTTGTTTATGATTTGTTTATAATGGTGCAGCACGCCGTTTTTTCATTCCGGTTGCCCCTGTGTGTGTGTGGGCAGAAGTTTTGTATGGCCGCCCGTGCTCCGTGTGTGCATGGAACAGGTGTGTGTGTCTGTACGGATCGGTGGTGTGTAAAAGATCGGAGGAGTGTGTCTGTACGGATCGGAGGAGGGCAAAAGATGAAAGGGAGGAGCTGAAAGGCGGGGATGAGCCACGTCATTGGCCTATCCCCGCCTTTTACTATCTCGGCCATTCAGTTAGATTAGAATGAGCGCGCATGCGCGGTAGATAGGTGAAGCGCCGCTTGCATCGGGAGCGAGCGGCGCTTCACCTATCTACCGCGCATGCGCGCGATTTTAACAGGAAGAGGTCAAAGGATCTCTTCCTGTTAGGAGGAAAATTAAGATGGCGGCCGATTTTTTTTAAATCTAGCGACGCGCTGAGGGAACATACAAGGTAAGTTTTTTTTTTTTATAACTTTGTTATTCGGGTCTTCCTGGTTTATTTACATATTTTTAAAGTAAACATTAAAAAAAAAGGGGGGCAGGGTGTTGGTCCACTTTAAGGGCGCAACCTTACAGATGCGATACTTAAAGATTACTTTCATCCTAGCAATTACATTGGCCAGGAGGGTTAGTGACTTGCATGCCCTGTCTTTTAAAGACAGACTTCTCTTAAGACCAGATCCCGTATATTTACCTAAAATGACCTCAAAATTTCACAGGTGGTTTTGTTGCCGGCAGTAGAGCCTGCTCAGTTTGATCAGTAGGACAGGTCATTAGAGCTCCCAGATGCCAGAAATCTGGTTCTCCTGTATTTACAGAAAATATCAGAATGGAGATAGTCGGATCATCTGTTAGTCTCTTTTGGGGGGGAAGAGCTAGGGGTTGCAGGTATCCAAAGCATTCATAGCGAGATGGATCAGAGATGCTATAGCTCTGGCCTATCAAGCAATGGGTGCACCGCCCCCCTTAGGTATTAGAGTCCATTCCACTAGGGCAGTGTCAGGTTTTTGGGCTTTTAATGGCAGCATCTCATTGGAGGAAATATATAAGGCCGCCACCTGGTCTTCACCACACACCCTCGTGAGGCACTACAAGGTGGACTTATGGAAACACATCCAGCAGAATTAAAAAATTTCCCATCCTGAGGTAGGACGCTGTGTGCTTGCTTGCCTTCTGTGGCTAAGTCTTCCTGCAGGACGCCTCAGGAAAACCCCAGTTAGTCTTACCGGCAACAGTATTTCCAATAGTCCTCCAGGATGGCATCCTACACCCCACCTCATTTTCTCATGTCTATTCTGGCTTGGTTGCATGAGTGTTACTTCTTGCCTCCTTGTCATTTTTGCCTTCGGGTCTCGGATTTATTCCTGTATGACTGCCTAAAAACACTGAGGGCCGATGGTAGGGGCAGGACTTTAATACTTGTGTTTCCTATTACTGAGAGAAAGTGGGTGGCTGAGCCATCCTGGAGTAATATTGGAAATACCGTTACCGCTAAGACTAACTGAGGATTTCTTGATGGCCAGCAGGGAGCACAGCAACTTTTTAAAGGCAAGGAATACTTTTTAGGTTCGCTTAACCCTTCCATTAGTTGCATCCTGGTTTGGGATGTACTGCTACATGTTAAGCACTAGGAGGCCTGAAAACCTCCTTTAAAGCGGACCAACACCCGTGAGGTGTGAATGTTGGTCCCCGTCGCTATTGGACAAGCTGTGGGGCATCCAGAATGCTGGACCCCCCGCACATAACCCCCCAGAATGCCTGTAAAGCTTACCTTATTCTCCGGGAGGCCGGCCAGTAATTGCCATTGTTTTGGCCGCTGGAATGTCCTGTCGATGAGAGTGTGTTGCTCAAGAGTGTGTAGGCATGCTTCTGACCTTTTTATTCTCCTTTTCTAACTGTATTATGTGGCCACCCAAATGTGCCTATATCGCAGTAGTTGTCCTGAAGTTTAAAGCAGAACTAAACCCACCAGCCGCTGGCCTGAAATCTAAAAGCTTCCAGGGCTGTCCACTGGCTTCCCCTGGGGCAACCCCTGGGGCACCTGTATTCTCTTACCTTTCCCTGGTCCAACGACGCTTGCGCTGGCTCTCGTCCAATGAGAGCCGTCTGCAAAGCTTATGTAATTCAGCAGATGGCTCTCATTGTTTTGAATGGGGTGCGAGCGCTGCCGCATCCCCGACATCGTGCACAAGCTCTTGCCCCAGCTAGTCAGATAATCAATGAGAACGGTTTGCCAAAAAACGTAAACATAGCAAATAGCTCTCATTGGCTGAGCACCCGTGCATGCACTGTTGGACCAAGGCAAGGTGAGTTTTAGTGTGGGCAAACTGGGGGGTTTCACACAGCAGGGCATCCCAAATTGGTCAAAAGTAAAATTCCCGGGTTATGTTCCTCTTTAAGTTGAAGCTTCGATTTGATTTGTTGGCTTGCCCCCCCCCCCCCCCCCATGGCCACTGGAGTAAAAAACTGTAAGTGACTTGCTACAGTTTCCTCTACACCTTTCTGAATTCTGACTGTCACGCCCTTTTGCCTTTTGACCTCCACACCAGGGGCTGCAGTGTGCCCTGCAGTCCCCCAAGTCACTTTTCACATCAATTTTGGATGGAAAATTTGGAAGAATTTGGTGAAAAGGAAGTTGTGGGATACTAGATGCCCCTAGGGCCTTTGAATTGGCATGTTTCTACGCCTTATTCTTGGTTTTCTAGACAACAACAAGGTCAAAGGGGAGAGACAATTATTTTGGCCTACTTCGTCATTAGACACGATTGGAGTCCCATACTAATGGGTTTTAGCAAGTTTTCCTTGATAGGTGAGGGTCAGCACTGTAGTCTTCATATTTCAGGATGACCCACAGTCTGGAGGGGTCAGCCCAGCAGATCTCAGTTGGGAGCTCCCCAAAAGTCGGTCAACTTAAAAGTGCTAGGCACAGCATTAAAAAGTATATATATATAATATTAAACCGGACCTTCAGCATGATTTAATGAAAAGCCCAAACCCTTAAGCTATTCCCCAGCATCTAAAATTAATATATTTTAAGTTTTTAGACACTTACTTTATTCTTTCCCCCAACGGGCTGCAAATCTGTTCAGGACTCTAGGGTACGGGTGCTGCTATCTTGACTCGGAAGAATCACATACTGAGGAGAGGAGAATGGGATAAAGTACAGGGGGGGACGGGTTATAGCTGTGCTTTGCACAGACAGAGCAGAGCTGGGGTCAGGGAAAGGACAGCAATCCCAGAATGCAGAGCAACAGTGTGCAGGCTGCCTGATGCTCCTTGAGTCGCCATCTTGGATGTTTAAAGGCTCATAACATGCAGTAGATGCAGGTAGGGTGATTTTTAATGTGGCCAATCTGTATGTACAGGGTGTGGGAAACATATAAGATATGCTCTTATTCAGGGTGAAGGTCCGCTTTAATATTTGATTACAATTTAAAGTTTAAACCCAGGCCCGATGGCCATGGAATTTATAAAATTCCAGGGGCGCTTGCTTCCCTCCCCTGGGGCATCTAGATTTGGTATGCTTCGCTGTGTAAAACCCCCCAGGCTGCCCAGTAAATTTGCCTTCTCCTCGATCCAACAGCGCATGCAGAGGCGGCTCCTTGCTATAGCGCTAGTAGGGGTGGTCCCACGCCAGACATTTGTGAATGGCCGGTGGCTTAGTTGCCCCTCTAGACGTGCGCGTGCCCGCGCCGGCCGTCTGTGAATGGCCGGCGCGGGCACGCGCGCGTCAACAGGGACGCGCGGGAGGCGGCGGCGGAGGAGCCGCTTGTCCGCGGCTTGTCCGTCGCCGCGGGGAGAGGTGAGTTCGGGGGGTTCGGGGGGGTTTCACACAGCGGGGCACCCCGATCGAAGTGGACCAAGACCCAGGATAGTCAAAATCCTGGGTGTTGGTCCACTTTAAAGGGTAGCAGGGATGTGGGCTCGGCTGCACTCGGCACACCTTAGATGAGCCCAGACAAGTTCGCGTCAGCTCAGTCGAGCAAACTGATTGGACCGGAGACTATGCATGTGCTGTAAAAATGGGGAAAGGTGAGTTGGCGGGCAACCTGGAGGATTTCACACAGTGGGGCATCCCGCATCAAGGTGCCTTAGGGTCCAGAAAGGTCAAAATGTTCGGTTTTGGTCCACTTTAACAAAATGCAGAAATTGGTGGATGTCAGCAGCCTCATAGGGGGCAAAGCACAGTGCTGTGTCCTAAGCCCTGAACCATCATAAGTTTCAGTTGTGCTGCTGTAATTATTTGACACACAAACATAGCTGTGAGAGGTGTTGAAATGAAACATGTAACAAACGAAACCGGCACTGAAATGAGTGAGGACTTGTGATTAGTTTGAAGACACAGAAAAGTACCAGAAAGCTTCTACAGCTGTAAGTGAAAACATAGGGGAAGATTTTTCATTTCAATAAGATATTGGTCAAATTATTAATTTTTCTTTAGCACACCATATATTAACATTTTATGTTCGGTATTTAAAAAGAACTCCAAGCTTCTTATTGCCCTGCAGACACAGTGTCCTCCCCCTGTGCTAAGCCCAATTTGGGCATTAAAATAAACAACTCGCCTTATCATCGCAATCTTCCCCTGATTACCACAGAGGGGTGTGACTCTGAACGGCAGTCATATACCTGAGGGACAGTTGGACTTGGATAGAATGGCCAGTAGAGTCACTCTACTGCATGGGATTGGGTGATAGACCTGCCACTCTGTGCATTCTCTCTAAGATGACTGCACCCAGGACTTGAGATGCTGGGGCAACAGTGCTGGGCGAGGTAAGGCTTTATTCTAAGTATACAGCACGTCCTGTTCCAGAAGATATTCCTTACACTTGGGGGTATACTCCAGTAGAGGGCGCTGGACTGCAGAGACAGAAAAGAGGCTCCTCCCAGCCCCATATCTACCCGGGACCTCCCACAAAATCCCCAGTTCTTCTCTGCAGTCCTGGCTGCGATGACTAGAAGATGGCTCTCTCTACTCGCAGGTGAGCTGGGCGATTAGCCTGCGGCCCTGTAGGACTATTCCCACCCATTTCCTTCTACTGTCTCCCAGCTCAGGCTGCTCTGGCTCGGGTGAAGGTAGGCAGCACCGCTGTCAGGTGTTTAGGAGTCCCCCACCAAAGTGTAGGCGGTATAGGCCCATGGTGAGCCTTATGGGATGCCCCTCCCGCATTTATTGCCCCTCGCCCCCTGTCCCCACAGTTGGCTCCCTTTAGGCTGGCCGTTGCTTCCCCCTCGCTCTCCCTTGTAGTTCTCGGGGGGGGTGCATGTCTTTGCTATATATATTGTGTGTTGTGTTCGAACCCCGTTGAATTGCTTGCACTGGTTTCTTTAGTCGCCACCGCAAGTTTGTACTGCGCTCCACGGTCGGCGGCGACTTGCAGGCGACTTGCAGGCGGGTCAAACTTTGTGGTTTCTCCCGGCCTTATCCCCTCTATTTTGTGTTAACTCTTATTGGAAGGCTATTACATACCATTACTCCCACTTCTCTAGCGGGTTATTGGGGCAGCCCGGGTTGCTTTTATTAGCGTCAATCCCTATTGGCCTGTTGTGCCGTGATAATCGCCATATGGAGGCTTCTCAGGATAATGCGCTTGGGGTTCCTTCGGGACAAGCCCGGCTGTGTGTGGCGTTTGGGGTAACCCCTATAAGTGATGATGTCAGGGTGTGTTTACCCTGCGCCCAGCAGGTACTTGCCCTGCAGTCTGGTTTACCTGCGGCTGGGCCTAGTGCCGTGCCTCCTCTGTCTTCGCCTACCCCTGATGCTTACACCTGACTCCCAGTGAGGTGCATACCAGTGAGGAGTCTCAACCTGATTTGGCTACCAGGGTAGCCAGCATTGAAAGGCGTATTGCTGGTTCTTGTCCGCGTAAGGCTCCTGCTAAGCGGCGGATGCCCTGGCAATGTCTTGGACGAGGTTCCAGCTCCTGTATGTGTTTCCCCCGTTTCCACTGCTGGGCAGAGTGCTGAGCAAAATAGTTCAGGAAGGGGTGGCAACCATCCTGGTGGCCCCCTGTTGGCCAAGAAGAGTGTGGTTCGCAGACATCGTGCAGTTGGCAGTACGCCCTGCCACGGTTTCCAGATCTGCTCACTCAGGGACACCTACGCCACCCCAATTTACAAACGCTGGCTTTGACGGCCTGGCTGTTGAAACCTCCATCTTGATGGAAAAGGAGCTGCCTGCCTCGGTGGTGAATACCATGATCAGGGCTAGGAAGAGGTCCTCTTCTTCCATCTATTACAGGGCTTGGCGTACTTACATTGACTGGTGCGAGTCCCACGCACTTCCCTGTCGGTTGTTTTCTATTTCTAGGATTCTGGAGTTTCTCCAACACGGTTTGGATATGGGCCTTCAGCTCAGTACTCTGAAAGGCCATGTGTCTGCTTTGGCAATTTTTTTCCAAAGATCCTTTGCTCAGCATCCCCTGGTCAAGACCTTTTTCCAGGGAGTTACTCACGTGCGTCCCCTACGTAAGCCTATGTTACCAGTCTGGGACTTGAACTTGGTCTCCCTTTGAGCCCTTGCAAGGGGCTTATTTGTCCATTCTCACGCTTAAGGTGGTCTTTTTGGTGGCTATCACTTCTGTTAGGCGTGAGTTGGTGGCGCTTTCCATCAAGGTGAGACACCTTGAGAGACACCAGGACAAGGTGGTGTTTTGTTTTAAGCCAAATTTTCTGCCTAAGGTTGTTTCTGCATTTCATATCAATCAGGAAGACTGATGCTCTTTTTGTGCTTCCGTCTGGACCTAAGAAAGGTCTGGCTCCAGCTAAGTCAATCAGCAAGTGGATCCGTCAGGCTGTGATACAGGCCTACTCTGCTAAGGAGATGGAGCCTCCCTTCCGCCCTACTGCTCATTCTACTCGTGCTATTGGTGCCTCTTGGGCTTTTCAGCACCAAGTTTCTGTTGAACAAGTTTGCAAGGCCACTACTTGGGTCTTCTGTTCTTACTTTTTCAAAGTTTTACAAGGTTGATGTTAGGGCCTCGGCTGATGCTGCTTTTGGCCGCAAGGTTCTGCAGGCGGCGGTGGTTTAAACGGTCTGCTGTTACTTTTGGGGATCCCACCCTACCTTAAGGACACTGCTATTGGATGTCCCAAGTGTAAGGAATATCTTCTGGAACAGGACGTACTGTATACTTAGAATAATACAATTCTGTGATTACTCACCTGTAGAATTGGTATTATATGTATACAGCACAGCCTGTTCCACCCCGCTCTTGTCATCATTATCTTTAGTTACTTCTTTATGGTGATTGTTCTTATGTCCAAATTTTCATATAATGGTTATAGTTCTCCTGGTCTCTTGCTAACTGCTTTTCAATACTGGGGATTTTGTGGGAGGTCCCGGGTATATATGGGGCCGGGAGGAGCCTCTTTTCTGTCTCTGTATTCCAGTGCCATCTACTGGAGTATATCCCCAAGTGTAAGGAATATCTTCTGGAACAGGACGTGCTGTATACATATAATAACAATTCTACAGGTGAGTAATCACAGAATTGTATATTCCAAGTATGTCACACACCCTGCTTCCAATATTCATGACATGTGGGTTGTTACCTGTCGAGGGCGAACTTCTGCAGAGATGAAAGGAAAAAAGGAGCCCCTCCCAGTCCATAAATACCTGGGACCTCCCACTTATTCCCAGTATCTTCTCTGCAGGACGGCGAGCAAGTCAGAAGATGACTGTGTTTCTTCCATGCAGGTAAGCCGGGTCTACACCAGGCCAAATTGCCCTATTTCTGCCCGGACCTTATTAATTTACGCCTGTACTATGCCTTCCAGCCTTGGTTGAAGGTCCCGGCGAGGGTAGGCAACACCTTAGAGGTGTTTCAAGGGAGCTATGCTCCCCCGTGAGACCCCATATAAAGGGGTAGGCGGTGTCCGGTTTGGTGATCCCGGTTTGGGATGCCCCGTCCCTATCTCATCCCTTACACCCCTGGTGCGGGATCCTTCCCCCTCCGGGTCCCCCTGTTCCCCTACAGTGTGGGGGGGGTCTGCCTTTTTCACAAACTGCCTTTAGTTAGGTGTGTGTGTATGGGTGTGTGTGTGTGTACTTTGGTGCTTTCACTTCACATGCTTGCATCTGGCCGCATGTTGTTGCCACTGTGGTTGGGGGAGTTTCTTCCCCTCAGGCCTGCTTGTTCGGCGTGCTGGCCGCGGCACGACCCCGACCCCCCCCAACCCAAGCCCCCCCCCCCCCCACGCCGTTTTGGCGCCATTGCGGTTCTCAGTCACTGCTGGGAACCGCGTCTTCGCTCTCTGAGGGAAGGGGGCGGGGCTAGGCGCGGCGCGCGGTCTGCGCTGGCCCGCCCTTCTTCTCCCTCTCTCTCTCCTGGAGCTCTGGATGTCTGGACGCCATTACCCTCCGGGGCCCCTGTTTTTTAATTCTATTGCGCTATTACTACTTCTGATGCTGGTGCAGCTATGCGCTCCCCCTTTTCTCTGTTGTGCATTTACATGTGTTTATGCTGTATAGATGTTTGCTTGAATGTGTGCTTTCTCATGGGTCCCTTCATTGTGCCTTTCAGGAGGCCTCCCTGTCAATCTTATGTAAGGGGGTTCTCCCGGTCCTAGAGTCCCTTGGGTTAAATTGGGGCACATACAAATCCTCCCACCAGGGACTTAAAGGGGCATCCCAGGTAGCTCAAGTAGCATAATTCCCTCTGGTCATTGCGACTACCTTAAAATCACCATATGGAGGCTCCCCAGGATACTGGGCTCGGGGTCCCTTCGGGGCAATCCCGGCAGTGTGTGGGTTGTGGGGGTATCCCTTACGGGGGATAATGTACTGATTGGCATACCGTGTGCTCAGCAAGCCATAATGCGGCAGTCGGGGTCCCAGGCGTCTGGGTCCATGCGCCGGTCTCGTCACCTACGCCTTATTTTCACCCCATGTGTCACTGTCATTAGTGGGGAGTCGCAATCTGATGTATGTGCTAGATTGGCCAACATCGAGAAATTGATTTCTAGCTCTGCGGCCAGAAAGGCCCCAGCTAAGAGGAGGCATCTGTCTCCGGTCGTGCCGGTATTGGATTTTGATGACTATGATTACCCTGACTGGTCTGATTATTCCCCACTTGAGGAGGGGGAATTGTTTGAGGAATCTGATGCTGAGGATCAGCAGTTTTTTGATACTGATGCTGGGCAGGCGCTGGGGGATGCCGTGGATACCCCCAAAGTCCTGGCCCATCTATTTGAGGTACTGGCTATTTCTCCGCCAGCAGAGTCCCCTCCGGAGAAGGGGGAATTCTTTGGGACTTCTAAGCCTCGCTTGGAGTTCCCAAATCAGAATCATTTTGAAAGCATGATTCTTAAGGAATGGGAGAGGCCTAGCCGGCTCCCCGGTGTTCCTCAAGGATGGGATAGGAGGTATCCCTTCCCAGTGGACGCGGTGAAGCGCTGGTCGTCTCCTCCCTAGGTCGATGCGCACGTTCTGGGATTGTCCAACACCTCCGTTGTACATTCTCCAGACGCCACCACTCTTAAAGATGGTGAGGACAAATGCATTGATTAGATGGCATGCCATGCCTTTGCCAGTGTGGGCTCA
Organism: Gastrophryne carolinensis; assembly: GCA_027917425.1. Classification (NCBI taxonomy): domain Eukaryota; kingdom Metazoa; phylum Chordata; class Amphibia; order Anura; family Microhylidae; genus Gastrophryne; species Gastrophryne carolinensis. Next base: position 523,731,456 of record CM051235.1, on the reverse strand, counting down.
GCCATGCGGCCTGTTTGTGCCTCGACGCTCGCGACTGTGGCTACCAGGTCTGTGGTTAGGGACCTGTTGAGTGGTTCCCAGCTTAACCCGGCCAGTGATGAATTAACAGACCTTAAGCGGTGTGAATTATTTATGACCTTTGTTTTATCTGCTATGGATGACACAATTATGTGTAGTAGAACCTCGGCGTTGCTGGTGGCTAAGAAATCACTCACAGTGTTACCCTTCCTGGGTATGCGGCTGTTCGGGGATAAATTGGATTCAGTGGCGAAAGGTGGAAAGTTACCTCAGCGTAAGAAGCAGCGTCGCCCCTTTCGGGGGGCAGACTCCGTCAATCCTTCCTTTCGTGGTGCCAGAGCAGGCAGAGGCTTTGCCTACTCTAATTTCAGAGGTGATTCCTGGAACAGAGGCATAGGACGCGCACGTCCAGGCCTTAACTGGGGTTCCAAGCCCAAGCCTGCTGCCAAGACAGCTCAGCAATGAGGGGACGCCCTCACCCTTGCGGGTGGGGGGACGGCTGCGGCACTTCTTCCAGGTCTGGGCCCGGGAGGTCACAGACAAATAGATCTTGGTAGTGGTCACTTCCGGGTACAAACTGGAGTTCGAGTACCAGCCTCCTCCCAGTTTCCTAAGGTCTCGGGTGCCCTCGGATCCCCGGGCTGCGCAGGGGCTCCTGTTGGCTGTAAAGAATCTTCTGGACATGGAAGTCATATGCCCGGTGCCTTTCTCAGAGAGGGCTATTATTCCAACCTCTTCACGGTTCCCAAAAAGGATGGATCCATAAGACCCATTCTGGATTTGAAGCTTCTCAACAGGTTCATCAGAACCAAGAAGTTCCGCATGGAGACTCTGCGCTCAGCCATCAATTCCCTTCGTCAGGGGGATTTCATGACGTCCATAGACATCAAGGATGCTTACCTTCATGTACCAATCTTCCCAGCACACCAGAGATTTCTCAGGTTTGTGGTGGGAGATCAGCACTTTCAGTTCGTGGCCCTCCCTTTCGGGTTGACTTCGGCACCAAGGGTGTTCACCAAGGTGCTGGCGGGCATAATGGCCCTTCTCAGAGCCCAGGGCATTCGCATTGTTCCGTATCTGGATGACCTCCTCATTACGGCATCCTCTCTCAGTCAGGCGGAGCTGGACACCAGGTTGGTGGTGGCGACACTGGAGAGGTTCGGCTGGGTGATCAACCATCCCAAGTCTTCTCTCTCCCCCTCAAGGGAGATCTCGTTTCTGGGCATGAATCTGGATACCATTCAGACCAGGGTGTTCATACCTCAGTCCAAGGTGCAGATGGTTCAGGATCTGATACGTCTTCTCCTGTCCAAACCTCGTCCTTCTATGTGGCTAGGGATGAGCAGTTCCCTTTGCTCAGTTCCACATGAGGTCGCTCCAGCTCCATCTATTGTTGGCCTGGGACAGATGTCCGCAGTCATTGGATCAGTCATTCCTGATGTCTCCCCGGGTTCGACAGTCCCTTAAGTGGTGGCTGGAACCAAGCAATCTGATGAGGGGCAGATCCTTTCTGACCCCTTGTTGGGAGACGGTTACCACGGTCGCCAGCCTGGGGGCTGGGGAGGGGCTGTGGGGTCCTCAGGAGGCTCACACCCCCATCAATGTCTTGGAGCTGAGAGCTATTTGGTTGGTTCTGTCGTGCTTGACGCATCACCTACGGGGCTTACCGGTTCAGGTTTGATCAGACAATCGAACTGCGGTCGCTTACTTCAATCACCAAGGAGTGCCCTCAGGGAAGTTTCTCTGATTCTTGCATGGGTGGAGAGCAATGTTCCATGCATCTCAGCAGTGTACATTCCGGGAGTGGAACACACGGAGGCGGACTCCCTGAGCAGGGGATCCTCTCGCCGAGGGGAATGGTCTCTCGACCTCAAGGTATTCCGGTCCCTCTGTCACAAGTGGGGGATTCCGGAGGTGGATCTCTTTGCCTCACGTCACAATCACAAGCTCCCAACGTTTTTGTGCCCCTGTCTCAGGATCCTCTGGCCCTGGCAGTGGACGCCATGTCTCTTGCCTGGAGGGATCTGGAGTTCCTGTACCTGTTTCCCCCCTTCTCCATGGTAGGCACGGTGGTGCGCAAGCTGGCTCTAGAGGGTGCGCCAGCAATTCTGGTGACCCCAAGGTGGCCAAGATTGATTCACAGACGTCGTAAGGCTGGTGGTAGATCAGTACAGGCTGCCCCTGTTTCCGGATCTGATCACTCAAGGTCGACTACGTTACCCCAATTTACAAATGCTGGCTTTGACGGCGTGGCTGCTGAAACCTCCATCTTAAGGAAGGAAGGTTTGTCTGAGGCTGTGATTCAGACTCTTGTTAGAGCTAGGAAGAAATCTTCCTCTAACATATACTACAGGACTTGGAGGTCCTTTATTGGCTGGTGTGAGGCTAGGGCCTTGCCTTGCAGGGTGTTTTCGATTTCTAGGATTTTGGAGTTTCTTCAACACGGTCTGGACCTGGGGTTCTAGCTTAGTACCTTGAAAGGGCAAGGTCTCTGCTCTGACTGTCTTCTTTCAAAGGTCTTTTGCTTTGCATCCTCTGGTTAAGAATTTTTTCCAGGGGGTCACTCATGTTCGGCCCCCTAGAAAGCCTTTGTTGCCCGTTTGGGATTTGAATTTGGTTCTGTCGGCCCTCCAGGGCCTCCTTTTGAGCCGGTGCAGGATGTTGCACTTTCTATGCTCACTTAAAAAAGTTGCCTTTTTTGTCTTTTGGTGGCTATTACCTCTGTTCGGCGTGTCTCTGAGTTGGCGGCTCTGTCCATTCAGGCCCCTTACTTTGAGAGACACCAGGACAAGGTGGTATTTCGCTTTAAGCCAGATTTCCTTCCTAAGGTGGTTTCTGCCTTCCACCTCAATCAGGATGTAGTTCTACCTTCCTTGTGTCCTAATCCTAGCAATGACAATGAGAGGGTTTTGCACTCTTTGGATGTAGTTCGTTGTGTGAAGTACTATTTGGTGGCTACTTCTCCCTTTCGTAAGACGGACGCCTTGTTCGTGGTGCCCTCCGGGCCCAGGTAAGGTTTGGCGCCCGCCAAGTCTACCATTAGTAAATGGATTCGCCAGGCCATTGTTGGGGCCTATACTGCCAAGGGGAAAGTTCCCCCTTTTCAGATCACTGCTCATTCTACTCGTGCTGTTGGGGCTTCTTGGGCCTTTCAGCACCAGGCTTCTGTTGAACAAGTTTGCTACTTGGTCTTCCGTTCATACTTTTTCCAAGTTTTATAAGGTTGATGTGCGGGCCTCAGCGGATGCTGTTTTTGGCCGCAAGGTTCTGCAAGCTGCAGTGGTTTAAAATTTGTGCATTTTTGCCGTATTGGGATCCCCACCCATGATGGATACTGCTATTGGATGTCCCACATGTCATGAATATTGGAAGCGGGGTGTGTGACATACTTGGAATAATACTCACCTGTAAAATGGGTGTTAAGTATGTCACACTCCCCGCTTCATCCCGCCCTTTTTTTGTATTCAGGATCCTATATATGGTGAACCTTTTTGTTGTTATGAGTTTTTATTATTGGCTCTTCCTGGTCCCCTTACTGCTTTCATATACTGGGGAATGAGTGGAAGGTCCCAGGTATTTACGGACCGGGAGGGGCTCCTTTTTTCCTTTCATCTCTGCAGAAGTTCGCCCTCTACAGGTAACAACCCACATGTCATGAATATTGGAAGCGGGGTGTGTGACATACTTATAAAACCCATTTTACAGGTGAGTACTCACAAAATGGTATTTTTTTGTTTTGTAAACCCCATCATCCTGCCTAAGCGCTAGAGGACGCAGGGGGGTTACATCGAAACTGGACTTCTGCATTAATGTTAGTTGTCCTTTAAGGTTTCCTAGGCTGTATTGAGCTTGTCCTTTCTTTTAGTAGAGGTTTACCTTTAGCCTATGAGTTATGTTGTCTCAGTAAATATTTGTTTTCCGTGAGGGCAAATGGTCGGTCCTTGTAGTCTCCATTGTATAAGACATGGTATATGTAAGTGTTGAAAGTGTGTGTGTGTGTGTGTGTGTGTGTGTGTGTGTGTGTGTTTCTGAAAATGTAAAAACTCTGTTTTCTTATTGCATGGCACTGCCTGCTTCCAGAAGTCCTTACGTATGGGTTATTCCGCCAAGGTGAGGCAGTGTACTGCAGAAGAGTTGTGGCTCCTCCCGGTACCATATAAAAACGGAATCACCATAGACTTATCCAGTTTTCTCTCTGCAGTGATTCTGCGAAGATAGAAGATGGCTCTCTATATTGCGCAGGTGAGTGGGGCAACCAAGCCTGCGGCCCTGCATGGCTATTTCCACCCTTCTCCGGACCCTCTGTGCCTCCTCTGACGGATCGGGTGAGGGTAGAGGAGCACTAGGGTCAAGTGCTCAACTGTGGGTTGTGGTTCCTCCCGGTCCTACCCCTTACCATCCCTCATCTTCCCTTACTGGCTTCTGGGGGCATCCCTTGGGGGGGCATCCCGGGTGGCTCTTTTTAGCCTTTACCCTGTGCTGGCCTGTTGTGCCTGTGTTAATCACCATATGGAGGCTTCTGGGGATAGTGTGCTTGGGGGTCCTTCGGGGCAATCCCTGCTGTGTTCCATGTGTGGGGTATCCCCTGTGAGTAACAGTGTCACGGTGTGCGTTCCGTGCGCCCAAGGTATCCTTGCGCTCCAGGCCGGGCTGCCCGCTTCGCTTCCCAGCTCTGCGCCCCCTTCGGCATCGTCTACCCCCCTGCGCCTGCATTTAGCCCCCAGTGAGGGGGATACTAGCGGGGGGTCACAGTCTGATCTGGCACTGCGTGTGGCCAGTATTGATAGGCAGCTTGCCTCTGGCAAGGAGCGGCACCTAGCTCCCGTGACATCCCTCTTTCCTGAGGAGGATGAGGGACCTGATACTTTTGTTGGCCTTTACCCCCTAGAGGAGGGAGAACTCTTTCAGGACTCTGACTCCTCTGGGGACCAGCAGGAGGGTTACGGCAGTGACCCTGGGTCTGCATCTGGGGAGGACTCATGGTTCCCTGAGGACACTGATAGCCTGTTAGCTCACATTTTTGAAATCTTGCACATTGTCCCCCCTGAGGTGGCTAAGAGGAAGCAGGGTGAGCTCTTTTTTGTCCTGATAAACAGCGCCTGGAGTTCCCTGAGCTAATATGGTGCTCAAGGAGTGGGAACGCTCTAGTAGATTGCCCGCGGTGCCCAAAGGGTGGAATAGGAGGTATCCCTTTCCTGCCGACCTGGTCAAGCGATGGTCGTGTCCCCCTGAGGTGGACGCTCCCGTGCTAGGGCTGTCCAACACCTCGGTCATGCCTTCCCCTGACACTACTACACTGCGGGACAGTGAGGACCGGTGCATGGATCAGCTGGCCTGCCATGCTTTTACGTGTGTGGGGGCTGGGCTGCGCCCGGTCTGCGCTGCTGCCATTACAGCTATTGCCCTTAACAAACAGCTCAAGCGTCTCCTGGAGGGCGCTACGGCAGGTAACGGGGGAGGATTATAGGTCCCTTTTGCTTTGCTCTGATTTTGTTGTCTTTGTCCTTACTGCCATGGATGATGCGGTACGGATGTGTGGTAGGGCCTCTGCCCTTTTGGTGGCTATGCGCCGCTCTGTTTGGCTGCGTCAGTGGGCGGCTGATGCTGCCGCTAAGAAGGCTCTCACTGGGCTCCCCTTTACGGGGCTGCGACTCTTTGGTGATCGTCTGGATGTTTTAGCCAAGGATGGTAGGCTGCCTCAACGTAGGAGGCAGCCTCAGCCTTTTCGGGGGCCCTCCTCTTCCCTCACCTCCTTTTGTGCTCCCAGAGGAGGTCATGACTCCCTCTTCTCAGGTACCCGCAGCGATTCTTGGGGCCGTGGCAGATCCCGTGGTCGTCCTGGTCTCTCATGGAGCCCCAAGCCCAAACCTTTCCCCAAGCCCCCTCAGGCATGAGAAGGCGCCCTCATCCATCCAGGTGGGGGGGCGGCTTCGGCTCTTTGCTCAAGTCTGGAGGCTACGCGTCTCAGACCGGTGGATTCAGGAGGTGATGTCCTCCGGTTACAAGATAGAGTTTGCAGCCTGGCCGCCCCCAAGATTCATCAGATCCCGGATGTCTCAAAACCCTCTGTCAGCTCAGGGTTTGCGCCTTGCGGTTCAACGTCTGTTGGAGTCAGGAGTCATTTGCCTGGTGCCTTCCCAGGAACGGGGTGTTCACCAAGGTGCTGGCGGGCGTGATGGTTCTGCTGCGGAATCAGGGCATTCGCATCCTCCATTACCTGGACGACATTCTGATTGCGGCTCAGTCTCTTCATCAGGCCGAGAAGGATACTCTGGTGGTGACCTCCACTCTCGAGTCCTTTGGCTGGGTGATCAACTATCCCAAGTCTTCACTGTCTCCGTCTTTGGTGAGGTCCTTTCTGGGCATGACTCTGGATACCTCTCAGGTCAAGGTATTCCTGCCTCAGCAGAGGGCCTTCAGAAGCAGGCACGGACTTTGCTCTTGTGTCCCCATCCTTCCATCCGGCAAGGGATGCAGTTGGTGGACCTGATGGTGTCCTGCTTCGAGGCGGTCCCCTTTGCTCAGTTTCACATGAGACCTCTTCAGTTGCACCTCTTGTCAGTCTGGGATCGGGACCCTGTGTCCCTGGATCAGGAGTTTGCTCTGTCCCCCCTGGCCAGACAGTCCCTCTCGTGGTGACTGGACTCAGGGAACCTTCTAGTGGGCAGGACCTTTCTGCCCCCGTGCTGGTCACCACGGATGCCAGTCTGACCGGTTGGGGGGCTTTTGGAAGTCTCTGAATTTCCTGGGTCGGTGGGGCCCCCACGAGGCCCATCAGGGTGCCCCACCCCCGATCGGCGTGCCCCACCGAAGTGGACCAAATCCCAGGATAGTCAAAATCCTGGGTGTTGGTCCACTTTAAGGTGGCCTTTTTGGTGGCCATTACTTCTGTCAAGCGAGTTTCTGAGCTGGCGGCGCTTCCCATCAAACCCCCTTATTTTGAAAGGCATCAGGATAAGGTGGTGTTTCGGCTTAAGCCGGATTTCTTGCCTAAGGTCGTGTCTGCTTTTCATCTCGATCAGGACATTGTTTTGCCTTCTCTGTGTCCTAACCCTGCTAATTCCAAGGAGCGGACCCTTCACTCTTTGGATGTTGTCAGGGCTCTGAAGTTTTATTTGGTTGCTACTGAGTCTTTCAGGAAGTCTGACGCTCTTTTTGTTCTTCCTGCTGGACCTAGGAAGGGTTTGCCTCCTGCTAAATCCACTATCAGCAAGTGGATCCGTCAGGCGGTGGAGCAGGCCTATTCTTCCCGGGGGAAGGTTCCTCCTTTTAGGGTTACCGCTCATTCCACCCGTGCTATTGGTGCGCCTTGGGCTTTTCAACACCAAGCTTCTGTTGAACAAGTTTGTAAGGCCGCAACTTGGTCTTCTGTTCATACTTTTTCCAAGTTTTACAAGGTTGATGTCAAGGCCTCAGCTAATGCTGCTTTTGCCGCAAGGTACTTCAGGCGGTAGTGGTTTAAACTGCCTGTTGTCACCCTTTTGGGATCCCACCCTACCTTATGGACACTGCTGTTGGACGTCCCATACGTAAGGACTTCTGGAAGCAGGCTGTGCCATGCAATAGGAAAATCTGTGAGTACTCACCTGTAGAATTGCTTTTACTATGCATGGCACGGCCTGCTTCACCCCACTCTTGTTATCGTTATTCTTGGTTGCCTCTTTATGGTGATTGTTCCAATAGTTGGGGTGTGTTACCTTTTTTACTTTTATTATCTCCCGGTTTCTTGAATAACTGCTTGTCAACACTGGATAAGTCAATAACCCATACGGAATAACCCATACGTAAGGACTTCTGGAAGCAGGCCGTGCCATGCATAGTAAAAGCAATTCTACAGGTGAGTACTCAGAATTGACTTTTTCCTGAAAATAAGACAAGTCTTATTAGACCATCTGCTTGTTTCACTGCATTGTTAGTGTTTGCTCCCCCTGGGAACCAGAAACAACCACAATGCTCTCATATATGCCCAGGAGTGAATTGACTCCAGTGGGACTACTAACTCAGTGTGTGAATCATGCTACGTCTTATTATATACACATGAGTGACCCCAGGGAAAAGGACCAAAACCCAGGATAGTCAAAATCCTGGGTTTTGTTCCACTTTAAGGCTTGCTACAAAACTGAAATATGTATTTTTCTGGAATCCAGCACGGGTTGCTTCATCTGTAATTCTTCACGTTTGGGTAATCCGCCATTAGGTGGCGCAGTCGACTGCAGGAAGACTTGTGGCTCCTCCCAGCCCATAAAAGGGCAGGAATTACCCAGAAGACCCAGAGTTTTTCTGCAGTCCTGACTGCGAAGACAGAAGATTTTCTCTCTCTGGTAATTCTCTGGAGAGCGGGGCATCCCAAGCCCGTCGGCCCTGCAAGCCTATTCCCACCTGCCCTTTTCTGCCTCCCAGCTCCAGCTGACTGTTCAGGTGAAGGTAGGGGAACACCTCGGGGTCAGGTGTTCATGGAGCTATGCTCTAGGCTGCGGACCCTGTACCCAAAGGGTAGCCGGCCATAGGCTGATGGTGAGCCTATCTGGGGGAAGGGAGAAAACCACTCTGGATTGTGTATTCCACATGCTTAATTATTTGTATTGTGACTTGTGTGCACTCGTGTCTGTTTTAGTCCACTTGCCAGATTGCTTGTGTGGGGTCTCCATGCGGTGGCCCCCCCTCCTCCCCCCCCCCCCTCTCTCCCCTTCTCCTCCACACGACCGGGGACCTTTCGGCCTGCGCTCTGGGCCGGGGCCGGCCGCGCTTTCTGGCAGCCTTCCTACTGTTGCCCCGTCGCTGCGGGCGCATTGCGCTCCGCGGCGGGGGCTCCTGAGCAGGGGTGTGCTGCCTTCTCCGGGCGCCATTATTCTAAGCATACAGCACGTCCTGCTCCATCTATAATACTTACACATGGGTAATCCTCCGCCAGAGGGCGCTGTTCACTGCAGACATGCAAAAACAGGCTCCTCCCGGCCATTCCTATACCCAGGGACCTCCCACAAATCCCCAGATTGGGGGAGTGGTCTCTCGACAGCGAGATCTTTCATGCCCTGTGTCGCCGCTGGGGTCTGCCGGACGTGGACCTGTTTGCGTCCCGTCACAATCACGAGCTTTCAAGATTCGTCTCTCGGTCAAGAGACCCTCTGGCCGTCGCCACGGACGCTCTAGCCTTTCCCTGGACGGATTTTCAGCTCCTCTATGCCTTTCCTTTCCTGGGTCGGGTGCTGCGCAAGATAGCCCAGGAGGGGGTACCGACCATTCTGGTGGCCACCCGCTGGCCGAGGAGAGTATGGTTCGCGGACGTCGTCCAGATGGCGGTGATCACTTCGTCATGCCCGACGATCCAGGGCTACTAACTCAGGTACAGTTGCGCCACCCTAATTTACAAACTCTGGCTTTGACGGCTTGGCTGCTGAGACCTCCATCCTGATGGATAAGGGATTGCCTGCTTCGGTTGTTAGTACTTTGGTTCAGGCTCTTCTATGATTTATTATAGGGTCTGGCATGCTTACATAGCCTAGTGTGAGTTTAGGTCTTTTCCTTGTCGTTCTTGCTCCATTTCCAGGATTTGGGAGTTTCTACAACATGGTCTGGAGTCGGGTCTACAACTGAGTACCCTTAACGGACAGGTTTCGACCTTGGCAATTTTTTTTCCAAAGATCTTTTGCCAATCATAGGCTTGTCAAGACTTTTTTCCAAGGAGTTATGCATGTACGTCCACCGCGTAAGCCCCTGCTACCGGTGTGGGATTTGAACTTGGTTCTTTCTGCTCTCCAGGGTCCCCAATTTGAACCCTTGTGCGATTCCCCTCTTTCCATTCTGACTCTTAAGGTGGCCTTCTTGGTTGCTATCACTTTCGGTGCGTCGCGTTTCAGAGCTGGTAGCGCTTTCTATGAAGCCTCCTTATTTTGAACGGCATCTGGATAAGGTGGTGTTCCGTCTTAATCCTGAATTCTTGCCCAAAGTTGTTTCTGCCTTTCATCTCAATGAGAACATTGTCTTGCCTTTCTTGTGTCCTGCCCCCTCTAATTCTAAGGAACGGACTCTTCATTCTCTGGATGTGATCAGGGCGCTCAAATATTATTTGGTCACTACTGAGTCTTTTTGGAAGTCGGATTCTTTGTTTGTCCTCCCTGCCGGGCCTAGGAAGGGCTTGCCTCCAACTAAATCCACTATTAGCAAGTGGATCAGACAGGCAGTGGTTCGAGTGTACTCTGCCAAGGGGAAGAACCCCCCTTTCCATGTTACTGCTCACTCCACTAGGGCTATTGGTGCCTCTTGGGCTTTTCAGCGCCAGGCTTCGGTTGAACAGGTTTGTAAGGCCGCTACTTGGTCTTCAGTTCATACTTTTTCTAAGTTTTACAAGGTTGATGTTAGGGCCTCAGCTGATGCTGTTTTTGGCCGCAAGGTGCTCCAGGTGGTAGTGGTTTGAACTTCCTGCCATTGCTCACTGGGGATCCCACCCTTCTTCATGAAAACTGCTGTTGGATGTCCCAAACGTGAAGAATTACAGATGAAGCAACCCATGCTGGATTCCAGAAAAATACAATACTGTGATTACTCACCTGTAGAATTGATTTTATGGTAATTCAGCACGGGTTGCTTCATCCCACCCTTGTTATCGTTATCCTCTTTTGCCTTGTTATGGTGATTTCTTTTGAGAGAGTTTGGTTTTTCAGTGGGCTGTGTTGTTTCTTAACATGGTCTTTGCCTCCCGGCTTCTTGCATTACTGCTTTTCAAACACTGGGTAATTCCTGCACTTTTATGGGCCAGGAGGAGCCACAAGTCTTCCTGCAGTCGACTGCGCCACCTAATGGCGGATTACCCAAACGTGAAGAATTACAGATGAAGCAACCCATGCTGGATTACCATAAAATCAATTCTACAGGTAATCACAGAATTGTATTTTTTCACTCCACCTGTTAAATTGAGTCCGTGGGCAGATCTTTTTGGAATGTGCAAAGACCATCAAACAAGATGAAAAAGATGCCTGACTAACCCTCTGCTGGAATAAAGGAAAAGGATGTTACGTTCGAGGAAAAAATACAACTGAAAGCAAACTCTATTGCTGAGTTTGCACAAGCAGATCAATTGGCTGTTTGCTCAGTGACCATACAAATCTTCTGCGATTGAGAGACTGTGTTCAGAGAGATTTGTTGGTCAATCGGTTGCTAGAGCCATCGCTCGATCTCATAGAAGAACACTTCAGGGCGACTTCTGTTTACACATTCCAACCATCAAGCATTGAATAAGACATTTTTGGTCAGTCGAAATGATGCAACAGCTGACCGTTTAACCAATTCTTGTTCATCGCTTGATCGTACTGTTTCCACATAGCGATTATCGCTAAATTGCATCTACGTTAACATTTTCTCGCTCAATAATCTGTAAATGTGCCATTAATTAATCTGTAGATAATAATGGGTTCCACTTTAGCCAACAATTGAAGTAAAAGCAGAAGTCCCCTTTTTATCATGTGTAGGTCAAGGTAGGTTTCCCCTTCCACAATTCCAGTAGAATGTTTTTTTACATTGGGACATGTCTGTTCTTTTAAATGCATATTCAGGTAACCTGTGTTCCCCTTTTTACCCAAAGCTGAAGAGGATGAAGACAAGGAAGATGATTTCCGGGCTCCCTTATATAAAACTGTAGAAGTGCGAGGCGTCCAAGTGCGCATGAAGTGGTGTTCAACCTGTCGCTTTTATAGGCCTCCTCGCTGCTCACACTGCAGTGTTTGCGACAACTGTGTGGAGGTGAGTTATGCTGTTATGGCTATTCATAAATTGATACATGGTTTATAGTTTACCTCTGCAGGCTTTGCTGGATGATAGGTAATGTTTTCATCACCTGAGCGCTGGGTAAGCATATCAGAAAATCTAGATAGTGAAGGTGGCCAGTGGTTTTTTTTTTTGTTATCCTGGAGTTCTGCTCTAAAACTGTATTTGAAAGCAATATTTTGAAGTAGTTACTTATAGGAAATGGCTCTGCTTTTAATTGTTATGCATATGATTTTTGTTGTAACAATCAGCAACTCACTTGATCGCTCTCCTGGGGCAAGGCTGCCCCTCTGTGACTGATGACTGAGGGCCCCAGTTTTGTCATAGAAGTCCCGATGACTGGAGTTTGGGCCTGGCCGGCAGGGGATATGATCCAGCGATAGTGTGAGTTGCTGATCAGCTGCAGGAGTAGAAAATGTTTTCTTCTCCTTCTTCATTTTCACAATCCCTTCATCCTACCTAGACATTACTTTTCAGGATAGCCTACGATTCACAATTAGAAACATTTTCCTCACAGCTGTAACCACCAGTGACATTGCATTAATGTATTTTATTATTTCAAAAATGACCCCCCCCTCCCCAATAAAGCAACATTGCACCCCCCCCCTTTCCTGACCCAAAATGCTCTGATTGGTCAAGAGCCCGTGCATGTGCCATTGGACCTGGAAGACATGAGATTTTATGGGCATTCTGGGGGGCTTTACACATAGGGGTATCCCAGTCACTAGTCAAAATCCCACCGGGTTTTGTTCCGCTTTAAATTCTCAGTGGCCATATTTCAATGATATAAATATATATTTACATTGAATAAATGTTGTTGAAATTCATTATATACAGTAAATCGGTGTACTTATACGTCTCTCTACCTTACCGAGTAGTAATAACGCTCCTCTTTTATAGCCATGCAAAATGCAAAGCGCAATGGAGCATGGCCTCTGATTCTGGCTGTAGAGTGGGTTTGCTTAGCTCGGTGGAACCAAGGGAGGCAAGAAAATCCCAGAAACGAATCAACCAGAGATGGGGACTGAGTGGCAATGCATATCTTCCTGAGAAAGGGAGGGGGTTCTGTCCTCAGGTGTCTGTGAAGCAGAGAAAAGCCCTTCATGTGCTCCCTGTACATCCAGAGGAAGGAGAGAGCGGAGGTGTTTGGAGACACCTGAGCTATTCATGGCTAGGGCCATCTAGACAGATGGCTAGCTTCGAGCTGGCTGGTCTTGGGCTTGCGGGGATGGGAGAGGCAGGAGAGCCGCATGGTGGTGAGGGGAAGTGAAATATTTTTTACTTAACCACACCTTTAAAGCGGACCAACACCGAGAGGTGATCGGCCCGGAAATCTATAAGATTCCCGGGCCGATCACCTCCCACCCCGCGGGACATCCGAGATCGGGATGTCCCGCGGGGTGAAACCCCCCCCAGACACCCCAAATCGCTTACCTGATCTTCGGCGGCGGCCGGCCACCGCCGCCTCCCCCGCGCCCCTGTAGGCGCGCGCGCCGAAAGTGACGCGAGGGAGGCGGCGGCGGCGGCAGCCGCTTGGACGTTCCTGATCCCCGCCTGGACGTTGGCGGGGATTGGACCGTCCAGTCACGTGGGAGCGGGGACAGGTAAGATTTTGGGGCTTTCTGGGGGGTTTCACACAGCGGGGCACCCCCGATCGGGGTGCCCCGCCGAAGTGGACCAAAACCCAGGATAGTCAAAATCCTGGGTGTTGGTCCACTTTAAGCACTTGCTGTGTCAATTCTTTTTGGAGGATAATCTTTCTTCAGAGGGTGGCCCCTATAGAATTAGCCTTTAGTGCCTTCGGATCTCAACTTTGATTCTTTCAGTTATGCAGCACCCCCTTGATCAGATGATCATCAAGAGTCAGACAGTGTTTGTTTTCTCAGTGGATTAGATCCACAGTGGCTTTGTTCTATCCCTGTTGTAGTTAGATAACCTGCTTTGGGGCTTTGTGTTCACCACGAGGGCTGCGTGAGGTGTTACAAGCAGCTGTGTGAACCTTGCTGCCACCCACACGGTGCTGGTTCCTCGGGATGTTGCAACCTTATTAATGGTTTCAACATTTATCCTGGTTTGGGATGTCCCACAAGTAAAATAAATCATAAAAAAAGCATTGTACTAATAGTCCCCTTTTGAGATGTATGGTGCACTGCTGGTTACAACTGGATGCCCCCTAATGAGCCATGGGTTTTATACCCAGAGATAAACCTCTAAATGGAGTCTGTTAAGCTCATGGCAGACCAAGCTGATAGCATAATACCTGTAAGTAGAAGCTGTGTGTTTGGACATTGAAGTAATGAATACAGTCACTATACTCCACAATTTTTTCTTTTATCCAGCGGTTGTACATTTAAACTACAAAGTTTAATCATAAACACAGTTTTTCTAAACTACAGTATTCTTATTGTGATTGGAGTGTATTGTTCTCTGAACTAACTCTTCTCATTGTTTACTCTCTTATAGGAGTTTGATCACCACTGTCCATGGGTAAATAACTGCATTGGCCGCAGGAATTACCGTTACTTCTTCCTCTTTCTGGTGTCCCTCACACTGCACATAATGAGCGTCTTCATCTGTGGCCTTTTTTACACATTGGGACATCCTGACGAACTGAGGGGCATCCCAGCTATTATTACGTATCCTTCTGTAGTAATTAGCTTGTTTGTGTTTTAGCATCAATTCACCATACACCGTAATGTTATCTGCAGTACTGACTGAAAAAAAAGTGGACCAAAACCAACCTTTTTCAATATCCTCCGCACATCCCCCCACAGGTTGTACCTTTTTGGATGCTATCCCCATTCTGTCTCCTCTCTTTTCACAGAAATAGATGCGGCAATTTCTGCCACATGTTTCATTTCATGTCCCTCCCACCCAGCAGATTGCCAGGGGTTTAAAGGGCAGGATCAGTGATTGCCAGATAGCTTCAGGACCCCGCATCCAAGATTTGAGGAGAGTAAGAAATGTAAGTGGAGGAAATGCATAGCCTCCAAGAATTCCATCAGGGCCTGCTTGTCGCTATTATCTGTTGATGTAGGAGCCCGGGACTAGAATCCAAAAACAGGGTTTACAATATGTTGGGATAAAAACAAGAGACTTCTTTTTCTACTTCTAGCTAATTTGGGTTTGCTGGTGGGTTTTGGTCTGCTGGTAGATATGTGACATTACATCACACACAGTTCGAAAGGAAGCTTTCTGGAGAGGGGTTTAATATATTTTCATCACAGACAGTCCTTTGCCTCTCATCTGATAAATGTGTTACATTCTCACTGTCATACATTGTGATACATTGTTTAGTCCAGCTGATAAAAAAATCATTGCAATGTATCACAATGTAACCACCATTCTCAGGAGCAGGAGAATATAATTAATTTATCAGGTTAGAGGCAGAAAACTGTGATGCCAGGAAAAGCAGGCAGTTATACCTATCCTCTAATTATATTTAGAAGAAACACCCTTGGGTCTTTAAGACTCTTGGGGGAGGGGCTTGGTCTACCTCTTTATGGGGCAAACACTCACACTGTGTGAAACCCCCTGAAATGCCCAATCCACTTCTATATTCTTAGTATACAGTACGTCCTGCTCCAAATCTAATACTTACAGTTGGGATATACTCCGCCAGATGGCGCTGGACTGCAGAGACATCGAAAATAGGCTCCTACCGGCCCCTCAAATACCCAGGGACCTCCCACAAATCCCCCAGAATTTCTCTGCAGCCTGGCTGCAAAGGACGAGAAATTGGCTCTCTACTCGCAGGTGAGCGGGGTTATTAACCTGCGGCCCTGTAGGACTATTCCCACCCGTTCCACTAGTAATATGCCTCCCAGCCTTGGCTGCGCTGGTCGGGTGAAGGTAAGCAGCACCGCCGTTGGTGCTTAGGAGCGCTGCTCCACCGCAATCCCCCACCAAAGGGTAGGCGGTTCTGGCTTATGGTGAGCCTCTATGGGATGCCCCTCCCGCACTATTGCCCCTTGCCCCTGCCTCGGTGGGCCCTATTTAAGTGGCCGCAGTCCTCCCTCATCCTCCTTGTAGTCTTCGGGGGGAAAAGGGGGAGGGTGTGTATGTGTATAGATATGTATGTTATGCAGTCTGTGCTTTCACTTTTCACATGTCTTTATTCTTGTGCCAGCCGCCGCGCTGACTTGTCTTTATTGCTTTTAAATTTACCGCCGCCGCACGCTGACTTGGTTCCGCGCTTGGCGGCGGCATTACCTCAGCCGCTGGTGCGCCATCATTGGCTGTTGGCCTTTCTGGCTTTGCGCTCTTCGGGGGGGGGGTGCCCGCCTTTGGCGCGTTCCGCGTCATCGCTATTACTGGCCCGCCCCTTGAGGTCTACCGACGCCATCTTTTCTGACTTGGTTGGCCTATGCGCGACGGACTCCTACCTACCGCGGTCCGTAAGTGCCCTCGCGGGCGGCTTTATCTGCTTCACTTTTGTTACGATGTACTTAAGGTCTTGTCTGCTTATGTCTTTCAGGCGGGACAAACCCTTCTTGGCTTCTCCCGGCCCTGTTTTTAGTATATTACTTATAGGCCTTGTAAAAATTATACTCCCACGTCCCTAGCGGGTTATTGGGGCATCCAGGGTTGCTTTATAGCGTTATTCCCTATCGGCGTATAGCGCCGCTATAATCGACATATGGAGGCATCCCAGGATAATGTTACCGGGGTCCCTTTGGGACAAGACCGGCTGTGTGTAGCGTGTGGGCAGCCTCATGCTGACTCTGACAAGGCGTGGGTCTGTGTACCCTGTGCTGAGCAGGTGCTTGCATTGCAATCTGGCCTGCCAGTGGCTGCACCTCGTTTCACTTCACCTACTCCCCCAAGCTTAAATCTCATTCCTGCTGAGTTGCATACTAGTGGGGATTCTCAGCCTGATGTGTCTTCTAGACTGGCTACTGTTGAACAGATTATTGCAAAGTCTTTAGCGTGTAAGGCCCCTGCTAAGAAGCGGCACTTGACGCCTAATGTTACTGTTTTCCCTATGGGAATTGAGGAGTTTTGGAATCTGTGTGGCTATACCCCGTCTGATGAAGGGGAGCTCTTTTCTGATTCAGGCTCATCTGATGAGAGACCAAGGGGTCATGATGATTCTGGCTCTGACCCCTGGGCCCCGGATGACACTGACAGATTATTGACCCAGATTTTGAGGTTCTGTCTATCTCTCTCCCTGTTGAGGCTCCCAGGCAAAGAGGGGAGCTTTTCCATACAGCAAGATCACGTTTGGAATTTCCAGAGCAGGCACATTTCCACAACCTTGTGCTCAAGGAATGGGAGCGCCCCAGTAAACTTCCAGGGGTTCCAAAGAGTTGGGATAGGAAGTATCCCTTTCCTGCTGAGGTGGTTAAATGTCATCCCCCCCCCCGAGGTGGTTGCCCCGATCCTAGGGCTATCTAGCACCTCTGTCATGCATTCCCCTGATTCTACTACCCTGCGGGATGCCGAAGACCGGCGTATTGATCAGCTGGCATCCCACGCCTTTGCATGTGCGGGGACGGCGCTGCACCCGGTCTGTGCCTCTGCCATTACTGCTGTGGCCACTAGAACCCTTATCAGAAATATGCTTGATAGTGCCCCTGATGATTTGCCTTGTGAGGTGTTTAATGCACTCTCCAGTTGTGATGTTTTTGTAAATTTTGTCCTATCAGCATTGGATGACACCATCAGAATGTGTGCCAGAACTTCTGCCCTTGTGGTGGCTATACGCCGCTCGGTTTGGCTGCGCCAGTGGGCTGCTGACAACGCTGCCAAGAAGGCCCTCACTGGTTTTCCCTTTAAAGGACTGCGTCTGTTTGGAGACCGCCTGGACCTTTTTGCTAAGGGAGGCAGGTTACCCCAACGCAGGCGGCAACCTCTGCCCTTTCGGGGTCAGGGTTCCTTCTCCTCCCCTTACCGCGGTGCAAGACAGGGAAGGGGGTCTCTTTCCCTGGGGCCCGGGGAGATTTCTGGGGTAGAGGCAGAGGACGTGGACGTCCTGGCTCCTCCTGGGGTCCCAAAGCTAAATCCTCTCACCCATCCGGGTGGGGGGATGGCTGCAGCACTTTGCTCACGTCTGGAGGCTTCATGTCTCAGACCAGTGGATTCAGGAGGTAGTGTCCTCCGGTTACAAGTTGGAGTTTGCTGCCGATCCCCCTCCAAGATTCATCAGATCCCGGATTCCTCAGGACCCTGTGTCAGCTCAGGAGCTAGTGCAAGCAGTGCAAGGCCTCCTGGAGCTGGGGGTCATCTGCCAGGCCCCTTTAAGAGAAAAAGGCAAGGGCTTTTTTTCCAACCTATTCACAGTACCCAAAAAGGATGGTTCTGTCAGGCCCATCCTCAACAAGTTTGTCAGGGGGAGGTGCTTTCGCATGGAGACTCTGCGCTCTGCCATCAGTTCCCTGCGCCAAGGGGATTTCATGACTTCTGTGGACATCAAAGATGCTTACCTTCATATTCCTGTGTTCCCAGGTCATCAAAGGTTCCTCAGGTTCGCTCTGATGGATCAACACTACCAATTTGTGGCCTTGCCCTTCGGCCTCACTTCAGCTCCCAGGGTGTTCACCAAGGTGCTGGCTGGCGTGATGTCTCTGCTCAGATGTCAGGGTGTCCGTGTGCTTCCCTATCTGGACGACATCCTCATCACTTCCCAGTCTCTACATCAGGCAGAGTTGGATACTCAGCTGGTGGTGTCCACTCTGGAGTCATTTGGATGGGTGATCAACCACCCCAAGTTCTCACTGTCCCCTTCCTTGGTAACTCCATTCCTAGGAATGAATCTGGATACAGTTCAGACAAGGATCTTCCTTCCTCAGCAGAAGGTGGACAGTCTGATTGCACAGGCCCAGTCCCTCCTAGCTTGTCCCCATCCCTCCATCAGGCAGGGGATGCAGCTGGTGGGCCTGATGGTGGCGTGCTTCGAAGCGGTCCCTTATGCTCAGTTCCACTTGAGGCCTCTGCAACTTCACCTATTGCCTGTATGGGACAAGAACCCAGCGTCCCTGGACAGGGTCTGTGTGCTCTCCCCCCTGGTCAGGAGGTCCCTCTTGTGGTGGATGGATTCAAGGAACATGTTGGGGGGCAGATCCTTTCGTGCCCCTTCCTGGGAGACGGTCACCACGGATGCCAGTCTATCAGCTTGGGGGGGGTTTCTGGAAGTCCCTGTGGTTCCAGGGGAGGTGGGGCCCTCAGGAGGCCCACACACCTATCAATGTCTTGGAGCTGCGAGCGATCAGGTTAGTTCTGGCTCGCTTGGCTACTCATCTTCAGGGCCTGCCTGTTCAGGTGCGCTCGGACAACCAGACGGCAGTTGCCTACATCAATCATCAGGGAGGGACCCGGAGCAAGGGGGCCCTCCAGGAAGCATCTCTGATCCTGACTTGGGCGGAGGCCAATGTCCCCTGCATTTCAGCTGTGTACATCCTGGGGGTGGAAAATCACCTGGCGGACTCTCTGAGCAGGGGGACCTCTCGCCAGGGAGAATGGTCCCTATGCAGCAGGGTATTTCAATCTCTGTGTCACCGTTGGGGCCAACCAGATGTGGATCTGTTTGCGTCCCGCCACAATCACAAGCTTCCAGCTTTTGTCTCTCTGTCCAGTGATCCTCTGGCCCTGACCTCAGATGCGCTAGCAATGTCATGGAAGGACTTTCAGTTCCTGTATGTCTTCCCCCCAATTCCCCTGCTGGGCAGGGTTCTGCGCAAGATTGCCCTGGAAGGGGTGCCAGCAATTCTGGTGGCCCCCAGGTGGCCAAGAGGAGTGTGGTTCGCAGACGTGGTACAGCTGGCAGTAGATCAATACGCTCTGCCCTTGGTGCCAGATCTGATCACTCAGGGCTCACTACGCCATCCCAATTTACAAACTCTGGCTTTGACGGCTTGGCTGCTGAAACCTCCATCTTGATGGAGAAGGGACTGTCTTCCTCAGTTGTGGATACTTTGATTAAAGCTATTACAGGGTTTGGCGTGCCTACATTGACTGGTGTGAGTCTAGGTCTCTTCCCTGTCGTGTGTTCTCTATTCCCAGGATTCTGGAGTTCATGCAGCATGGGTTGGAGATGGGGCTCCATCTCAGTACTCTGAAGGGTCAAGTTTCTGCTCTGGCTATTTTTTTCCAGAAGTCCTTTGCTCAGCACCCTCTGATCAGGACTTTTTTCCAGGGCGTCACTCATGTGCGTCCCCCACGTAAACCTATGGTGCCTGTTTGGGATTTGAACTTGGTTCTGTCAGCCTTGCAGGGTGCTCCCTTTGAACCTGTGCAGGATGCAGTCTTGGCCATTGTTACGCTCAAGGTTGTGTTTCTGGTGGCTATCACTTCTGTCAGGCGTGTGTCTGAGCTGGTGGCGCTGTCCATTCAGCCCCCCTACTATGAGAGGCACCAGGACAAGGTGGTGTTTCGTTTCAAACCTGATTTTCTGCCTAAAGTAGTGTCTGCCTTTCATTTGAATCAGGATATTGTTCTTACTTCTTTGTGCCCTAACCCTAGCAATGCTAAGGAGAGAGTTTTGCACTCTTTGGATGTGGTTAGGTGTCTGAAGTACTATCTGGTGGCTACTGCACCTTTCAAGAAAACTGATGCTCTTTTTGTGGTCCCTTCTGGTCCTAGGAAGGGTTTGGCTCCTGCCAAGTCTACTATCAGCAAGTGGATTCGTCAGGCTGTGATTCAGGCCTACTCTGCTAAGGGGAAGAATCCTCCCTTCCGCCTTACTGCTCATTCCACTCGTGCTATTGGTGCCTCTTGGGCTTTTCAGCACCAGGCTTCTGTTGAACAAGTTTGCAAGGCCGCTACTTGGTCTTCTGTTCATACCTTTTCAAAGGTTCTGCAGGCGGCAGTGGTTTAAACTGCCTGCTGCTGATTTTTCTTGGGGATCCCACCCTACTTTTTGGACACTGCTATTGGATGTCCCAACTGTAAGTATTAGATTTGGAGCAGGACGTACTGTATACTAAGAATAATACAATTCTGTGATTACTCACCTGTAGAATTGGTATTATGAATATACAGTATGTCCTGCTCCAACCCACCCTTGGTTTGCATTTTTCTTGGATCCCCTGTATGGTGATTGTTATCATTGTTATATTTGATAGTTTGGATTGTTTCATTCTCCCGGCTTCTCCTTAACTGCTTTTCAATGCTGTGGATTTGTGGGAGGTCCCTTGAGGGGCCGGGAGGAGCCTATTTTCGATGTCTCTGCAGTCCAGCACCATCTGGCGGAGTATATCCCAACTGTAAGTATTAGATTTGGAGCAGGACGTACTGTATACTCATAATACCAATTCTACAGGTGAGTAATCACAGAATTGTATTTTTATAAGCCTCCATCCACATCTCCACTGAGGCCTCATGGCCAGCATACATTGAGGTTTCTGAGTGACTGGTGGGGGCACGCCACAGCAGCTGGGGTGGGGTGTGGCTGGTGGCCATTCAAATTTGTGATTTTGTGCTTGTGTGCCCTTAATTGGCATATATAGTCTCCATATCTTTATTGGAGAGATACTCAAAAAAGTATTGTTGGAAAATGGCTTTGTAATATGAACATTTGGCCAGGGGAAGGATAATAAGGTCATGAGACATCGCTTCTAGGAAGCTGTGAAGTACTTATAGAAGTACTGATAAAAACTTAAACCTAACTAATTATGTAACTGGCAATCTAAACTTGGCCATAGGACTTGATCCCAGGACCCAGAAAGTTTAATGCTAGAGAACTAGGCTACAGTACGCTGCAGGGGACATAAGTTGGGTATGTGTGTTTTTTTCTGCCTAGACTGCACCTTCAAAACTAATATTAACACAAAAATAAAAAGTATACATTAGTATCCTATTAGTAGAGCCATCTATTGTCAAATCATATTTGCTTCAGTCATGTTAAAAGAGACTAAATAGGACTGAACGGCATGGGTTGCTGTACTTGTTGAAGTAATATTATTTTGTCTACAGTGAGAAGTTCAATTTAACACTACATCCGAAGATCTGGAAATCAAATCACTTCACAATCATCTTAGTGTAGTTCAGTGAACAAAGCTTGTGGTGATGGGGGTTCTATCCTCACTTTTCGATCAGTGGGACCTCTCCTAAATTTATAGATATAGTTATATACCTTAACAGCATATTAGTATTTCAGTAATGTGTGTAGCTGGCTTGTTTTTCTTCCCCGTGGCCGGACTCACAGGATTTCACATTGTCTTGGTGTCACGAGGCCGCACTACAAATGAACAGGTCAGTGTTTGTCATTGTCTTGAAGCAGAACTATAGCCAAACATGACCACAGTTCCTCAGTAATATATAGCAGCAGGGCAGCACAACCCGGGCTACCCCATTGCACATCGCAGTCATTGAATCACTACTCCCACTCTTCTGCGGCTGCCGCGGCACAGCATATCAGCAACGTGGCCAGCACTGATAAGCCTTTTAGCACTGCCCATGATGCTGATAGGATGCGTCATGGCAGGTGCAGAAGAAGCCCAGGAGCGGTGAGTATCCGGCCACGCGGTTTCTTGTTTTAACAGTGGCGATGTGCAGCTGGGTAGCCTGGGTCGTTCTGCCCTGCTGCTATATAGTACTGAGGAACTGTGGTAATTTTTGACTATGGTTTGACTATATATAGCTATTCCTTTGTATAAACTTCTGCATGTTCAGTGTATATCTAGGCATTATATAGAATCAGGACAGAAGTCGATCAGCATCGTATCAATAGACATAAAAAAACACAGAGTATAAATACTATACATTTTTAGATAATATAAATATATATATATATATATATATATATATATATATATATATATATATACCAGTGTTTTTTTTTTTAATTTCTAAAACATCTCTCTTTTTAGTAAAAAAAACACCGGCTAAAGTGTAGAAAAACTTTAGTGCTCACAGATCACCACATGTAGAAACTTACCAGATGGAATAGGCAAACCCACGTCATTTAAAGAGGAACTTCAGAGGACCTGGAGTCTAAAAGACCAGTCCCACTCCCCCCCCCCCCTCCCGCTGTGTGAAACCGCTGGGTCACCTGATTGCCTTACCTCTTCTTGAGCCCTCTGAGCTTTTCAGTGCCACATCCTTGCTATATCTCTAGCTGTGCGTGTACCGGTGCCAAGCCTTTTTGAATGGGTGGCGTGGGCACGCCCACAGCTAGAGAAGCAAATGGGGATGTGGCCTGCTGCACAATCATCTCTATTCAGTTCTGCTAGCCTCACAACGGATGTGCAGCTAACAGAGCTGAATGGAGACTTTCACCCTGATTGGCTGAGCATTCCGCACCTGTGCTGTGGGAAGGTGAGTTTCCTAGCTGGTCCATGGGGATACACACAACAGGGCATCCCAAATCTGCAAGGAAAGACACCTGGAAGACTGAAATTCCCGGATGTTGTTGGAATTTGACTTTCCTGGGTTTTGTTCCTGCCCCCCAGGGCATCCCAAAATGGCTGTGTGAAACCCCCCAGAAAGCTCACAAAATCTCTCCTTTCAGCGCTACAATGCAGCATGTGCGGGCTGTTGTCCATAAATGAATAGGACTGTGCATGCTGCCAGGGATGCAGCAGCCATTGGAGCGGGAAAAAGTGAGTTTTAATGGGAGCCCTGGGTGGTTTAACACAGCGGGGCATCCCTATTTGGAATGCCTTGGGGAAAAGCCAGTGGCCAACCCTGAAATCTTTTAGATTCCAGGCCTCCTACTGGAACCCTGAATGGGAAATGTGATCTTTATCACACATAATATAGCACTTGTGAAACTCCATCCCTTGTCAGCTGTACACCATATAGCCACCAAAGTCAGGCCGTGTGTTTGTACCGAGGAACTGCACTAGGGAGATCCAACAAATTGTGGCATTTATCTCCAGAAAAGGAGAATTCTGACAAAGGCATCTTACCTGCAGTTCCTGGAAAGGAAACCTCAGAATAGTAATATTATTTCCTCAACATAAGTTATTGTGTGAGGTATTATCAAAACCAGTAGTATATAAAATATTAGCAGGCTTATTTGCTCACACAGCGATAAACCTTTAGAGCCATTTTCCAGAGTGTGTCCAAAAATTGTCTGGTGGAGTCTGGGTTGAGGTACCTCTGTGGTACACGGTGGCAAAACATAGTTTTTGTCAACCCCACAGGGTGTTGCCTAACCTGACACCCCTGTAATTTACAAGCCGAGAACTAATATTTGGTTCTGCACAAGATGCTGATTACCTAATGACATGCATTGTGTGATAAATACTACGGCAGTGCATTGATGGTGTGTCAGTTGATCTTAGCCATGGTGGAGCTCTTTTAGGCAATTCAAACAAGATGTGATCATGCCTCTTTCCTCATTCTGCTAAGCCTGGTTTGTTTTGTTTTGATAAAAGGTGAGTCACATGTGAATTATCATGTACCCAAAGGGTAGTGGCCCCTTAGCAGGTGCTGCAGGTTTTTCCATGCTCTCTGCTGTTAGAGCTTTGTCTGCATGTTAGCCACTCCACCTTGGTTTATTCACGTAATGATCACCTAAGCTAAAGATATCTGAGAAATGTTTTCTTTGTTGGTACTTCCTTTTTAAATATTTTATCTTTTTCAGGTTACTGGCAAGTTCCGCGGTGGAGTGAATCCCTTTAGTAACGGTTGCTGTCGGAATGTGAGCCATGTTTTGTGTAGCTCACCTCCCCCAAGGTATGCAAAGATGCCAAATCACCTGGTTTTCCAGGGAGCCACCTGGTTGTGACCCTCTTTTACCTGGTCGCCATGTCATTATGCTGTTTCACCTTGCAGCCAGGTGGCCACACTGCTGTCTTTTTGCCTTTATTTTTATGTTTATTTGACTTTGTGCCTCTCCCATATGTGTGAACTTCCCCCTTCTTGTTCCCCATCAGGCGGGTTGAGAAGTGCAGGATGTGCAGGCTCTCCTCTAATTGGCTTTCTATGTTGCACATATTGATGAGCAGAATAGAAAGCTGAATGGAAGGGCAGTGGCAGTGTGTGTGCCCTTGCTGGCCATTCAGATAGACCTGGCATGGTAGTGCACATCAGCCGGAGGAAAGCCATGGATCCATATGTGGCCCATGCATGTGGGATATTCTGAAAAGGTTTAAAAAAAGAGTTCCAAAGTGATTCCAGATGATAATGCCCCAAAAAGAGACCACCAGCCCTAGAGTTGTATAGACACTTAAGGCCAATTTTGTTCTTTAACAGAGAATTTGGAATACCCTTGAGGATATACCCGCCATGCACCACCCATAACGCATTTATGGCAAATTTCCATGAGTATTTTGTGAAGAAGCCATGCCCCTAAATTAAACCCCTGCCATGCCCATCACCCTGTAAACTTGTCTCCAAGGTTGGTATGTTGGTGCTATATATGGGGATTACAGATTACCACAGTGTCAAAATATGGGGGATATGTACCAGTGCTGGTATAGATCCTTACCTCTGATATTAACACAGCAGGTGATAAATCTGTTATATATCAGATCTTGTGAATCCAGTCCTTTCATTCCTTGTCATAATGACAAATAAAATTATTATCCCTGTTTAGCCAACAGTCTACCGATTTGAATATTGGGGTATAGTTCCCACTCCAACCTCTCTTTTTGTGATAGACCCCTTTGAGCATTTTGAGAGTTTGAGTTTGTGTACCTGTGCGGATTTAGTCGTTTCTACACGGGGATAAGACCCTTCTCTGTCGGCATACACGCAACCCCCTAATCTCTAAATGTGAGGAGCTCCCTAAGTGACCCAGCACAAAATAGGACATGGCTCTGCTTGCAAAAAAGGTGTGAAATCTGTTCATCTATACCATCGACACAGTAAAGATGCCAGGTATGCAACATGATTACAAAATACAGGGTAGTTGATCAGTTTTTGTCACCCATCTGGCGAGGTGTGCGCAAACACTGGAAACTGCCAAACGCAGGTTTTAGGGACAGACATAGTTAATATATAAGTATAGTTGTGGAATCTGCAGAAACTTTCAATAGTAGTACTGATTTTTATATTGGTGAAGTTAAACAATACCCCTCCTATAAATCTGGTAAGATGATTTACTATGACTTCCTGTTTGTAACGATAAAGCGGGAACCTCATCTGGCAGAAAATCCAGTACAAAATTGGTGTTGCAGTTACTAGGTACTGGGGTTCATGTGCTGGTGATACCACTGTTTTTTTCACTAGGTTCTTTTGTTGCACAGTAGGCAGAAAGTGGGGCTACACATACAAGACCTTACTCCTCTTAACACCAGAATCAAAGTTTTGCCCATAGCCTCATTTGGCAGTGGAAAGGGTAGTTTTGATGTGCAAAATGTCTAAAATATTGGCAGCCAGTAATATTTAAGTAGACTTGTGGTATGCTCTTTCCTTATAAAGCAAGCAGTGTTTCATTCACCTTTCTTTTTCTTTCAGATACATAAAACGCAGTCATAATGAATTTGTTCTGCCTATTACACCCCCATTTTTACACCCTGAGATTTCAGATAGTCAGATTGGCCTTAAAATACTGGACAATGGCCTACAGAGTCCCCTTCAACGCTACCAGGTATGTTTCTTTAAAAAGCCTTATACATGCACAATAATGCGAATATCCATGGTAAAACACCAACAGGGTTTTTCTGGGCCTGTGTGCAAATGCGCCATATTACTCTGGTGTCCTAATAACAAGTTTACCTTGAAAAAAGTGATTAAAATAAGCAGTGTGTGTGTGTGTGTGTGTGTGTGTGTGTGTATATGTATATATATATATATATATATAATTTATTATACACACACACACTCTCTAGTTACATTATGGCTACCAGCTAATATCCAGAGTAACCACTGTGGGCAGCACGGACAACTTCTAGCCTGGGAGTGACCAAAGAGATCCTGGCAGGCTGTCATAGGTATATGGAGCTATTTAGACTGCAATGCACCCCGCAGCTGTTGGGGGGCGCGTGGGAGGATCCAGAGCGAATCCAGGTTGTCTCACAGAAGCTTGGTTGGGTTCAAGGCTGAAGAATTAGGAGGAGAAGGTAGTACTTGAAAGTCTTGGTCATGCTCTTTCAGCCAATATATGCCATTTGTAGCCCTGTGTCATATCACATTGTCTCTGCTGGAAGATCCCATTTGCCCCAGAAAAAACAGCATGTATAGGAGTATGTAATCTGCATGGATGGATTCATACCCAAATTGGTTGAGAGTGCCTTCCACATGACAAGCGGGTCCATAGAAAATATAGCACGAATTTGTGTTCTTCCAGCAATGGTCACAGGTAACGTATACAGAGGTCAGGTGTCCAATCAGGTGAACTGATTGCTTTACATGCAGGGTCATTCTAATATTCTTAGTATACAGTACGTCCTGCTCCAGATGTAATACTTGCACTGCAGAGACATGGAAAAACAGGCTCCTCCCGGCCCTTCAAATACCCAGGGACCTCCCACAAATCCCCAGATTTCTCTGCAGTGCTGACTGCGAAGACATGATGTGTCACTCTCTCGCAGGTGAGCGGGGCTATTAAAGCCTGCGGCCCTGTTGGACTACTCCCACCCGTCCTCTTCGTGATGTGCCTCCCAGCCTGGGCTGCGCTGGTCGGGTGAAGGTAGGCAGCACTACGTGTGCTTATGGAGCCATGCTCCTCCGCAGTCCCCCACCAAAGGGTTGACGGTTTAGGCTGATGGTGAGCCTCTTGTGGATGCCCCTCCCGCATTATTGCACCATACCCCGTTTAGCGGTGGACCCTGTTCAAAGGGTCGCCATTCTCCCTCGTTCCCCCCGTAGCTCGGGGGGAAAGAAAGGGGGGGGTGTGGTGGTCTTAGTGTATTCAGTACACGTTATGGCCTTAGTATTGTCCTTGACTCATACACCTGGTGTCAGAGCCGCGCTGTCTTTATTGTCTATCGGCCGGCGCGCGATATCTTGCCCTTATTGGACGAGCTCGCGAACAGGCGGCGGTGGCGCCTCAGACGCTGCGGTGTCTTCATTGGTATACGTTGTCGGGCGCATCTGGAAGTAATCCCCGTTTTACTTCTATAGTGTGTAATTCACTTTACTGTCTGCGCTGACTACTGTCTTCAGAGCTTCGCGCTCTTCGGGGGGCGGAGACCTGGCTTGGCGCGCTCCGCGTCACAGCCCGCTCTGGCCCGCCCTTCGAGTTCCGCTTGGCGCCATTTCGATGCTCATCGCGCGTGCGCGTGGTAACGGTCCTCCTCCTCCCTCGATCTGTAAGTGCCCTCGCGGGCGATTTTCATTGGTCTTGCTCACTGCGCATGGCTCTGACATCCCTATTCCCATTATGTCTTTCAGACGGTCGAATCCAGTGGCTTCTCCCGGCCCGGTGTAATTGCCAGTTGTACCTAGTATAATTACTCCCACTTCACTGCGGGTCTTTGGGGCATCCAGGGTAGCTTATAGCATCAATCCCTACTGGCCTATTGTGCCCATTAATCACCATATGGAGGCATCCCAGGATATTGTGAACGGGGTTCCCTCGGGACAAGCCCGGCTGTGTGTAGCTTGTGGGGTCTCATCTATCAACGGTGACAATGCACGGGTCTGCGTCCCTTGTGCACAGCAGGCGCTAATGGTACTTCCCGCCCCTCCTGTGGCTGGGCCTGCACCTCGCCTCACTTCACCTACCCCCCCCAAGCCTGAGTCTAACCCCCAATACAAGCGGGGATTCTCATCCTGATGTGGCTACTAGACTGGCCAGCGTTGAAAAATTGCTTGCTAGTACTCTAGCGTGCAAGGACACCGCAAAAAAGCGGCACATAATCCCTGACTCTGCTCCTTTCCCTACGGAGTCTGATGAGTTTACGCATCTATATGACCATACCCTTTCGGACGAAGGGGAGCTGCTCTCTGACTCAGAGTCATCTGATGAGAAGTCTAGGGGTCATGACGATTCTGGTTCTGATCACTGGACCCCGGATGATACTGATAAACTATTGCTTCAGACTTTTGAGGTTTTGTCCATTTCTCCCCCTGTTGCGGCTCCCAGGCAAAGGGGTGATCTATTTCATACTGCTAAGGCTCGATTGGAATTTCCTGAGCAGACCCATTTCAATAACCTTGTGCTTAAGGAGTGGGAACATCCCAGTAGACTTCCCGGGATCCCTAAGAGTCTGGACATGAAGTATCCATTTCCTGCTGACATGGTCAAGTGCTGGTCATCGCCCCCCGAGGTCAAGGCTCCTATCTAGGGCTGTCTTAACACCTCTATTATGCACTCCCCCGACACTACTACGCTGCAGGATTCTGAGGACCGACGCATTGACCAATTGGCGTGCCATGCCTTTGCGTTTGGAGGGGTGGCACTGCGCCTGGTCTGCGCTCTGGCCATTACTGCCGTGGCGCTCAGGGCCATGGTCAGGAATGCACTTGACGGCCCAGACGAGTTGCCTGTTGATACTATTAATGCACTGTCCAACTGTGATGTATTTGTGAACTTTATCCTGTCTGCATCGGATGATGCTATTAGGCTGTGTGCCAGATCTTCCGCCTTGGCGGTGGCTATACGCCGCACGGTATGGCTGCGACAGTGGGCAGCCGACAATGCTGCTAAGAAAGCCCTTACTGGGCTCCCTTTCAAGGGACTACGCCTGTTTGGGGACCGCCTAGACCTCTTTGCTAAAGGAGGTAAGTTACCACAGCGCAGGCGGCAGCCTCGGCCCTTTCGCAGCCAGGGCCCCCTTTCAGCCCCCTACAGAGGCGCTAAGCAGGGAAAAGGGGTGTCCTTCGCGGGGGCTCGCGCAGACTCCTGGCATAGGAGCAGGGGGCGACGCCCTGGCTCCTCTTGGGGGACCAAACCCAAAGCCCCTCCCAAGACCCCTCAGGCATGATGGGGCGCCGTCGCCCGCCAGGGTGGGGGGACTGCTACAGCACTTCACGCACGTCTGGAGACGCCAAGTCTCAGACCGGTGGATTCAGGAGGTAGTTACCTCCGGCTACAAGATAGAGTTTGCTGTGCGGCCCCCCTCGAGATTCGCCAGGTCCCGGATCCCCCAGGACCCGGTATCAGCCCAGGTCCTGATGCAGGCAGTGCAAGGACTTCTGGAGCTGGGAGAAGGGTTCTACTCCAACCTTTTCACAGTACCCAAAAGAGATGGGTCAGTCAGGCCCATTCTGTATTTAAAGATCCTCAACAAATTTGTCAAGAACAAGCGCTTTCGCATGGATACCCTGCGCTCGGCCGTTGGCTCTCTGCGACCAGGGGATTTTATGACGTCTGTGGACATCGAAGATGCTTACCTTCACATCCCTGTGTTCCCAGGGCATCAAAGGTTTCTCAGATTCGAGTTGAAAGATCAACACTACCAATTTGTGGCTCTACCGGTTGGCCTCACTTCAGCTCCCAGAGTGTTCACCAAGGTAGTGGCGGGGGTGATGTCCTTGCTAAGGTCAGGGGGCATTCGAGTGCTGCCTTACCTGGACGACATCCTCATCCGCCTCATGGCCTCTACAGCAGGCGGAGCTGGACACTCAGCTGGTGGTGTCCACCTTGGAGTCCTTCGGCTGGGTGATCAATCATCCCAAGTCCTCGATGTCCCCTTCACCGGTGACCCCATTCCTGGGGATGATTCTGGATACGGTTCAGTCACAAATATTCCTTCCCCAATAGAAGGTGGAAGCTCTGACTGTGCAGGTGCGGTCCCTGCTCTCGTGTCCCCAGCTCTCCCTCAGACAGGGAATGCGGCTGGTGGGCCTGATGTTGGCGAGCTTCGAGGCGGTGCCCTTTGCTCAGTTCCATTCGAGGCCTCTGCAGCTTCACCTTCTATCCGTATGGGACAAGGACCCCGTGTCCTTGGACGGGGTTTGTGTGCTTCCCCCATTGGTCAGAAGGTCCCTCTCGTGGTGGCTGGACCACAAGAACTTGCTAAAGGGCAGGTCCTTTCTAGCCCCCTCCTGGGAGACGGTCACCACGGATACCAGTCTGTCAGGTTGGGGGGGATTCTGGAAATCCCTGAGGTTCCAGGGGAGGTGGGGCCCTCAGGAGGCCCATTTACCCATCAACATTCTGGACCTACGGGTGGTCAGGTTGGTTTTGGAGCAGTTGACCGATCACCTGCAGGGTCTGTCTGTGCAGGTGCGCTCAGACAACAGGACAGCGGTTGCCTACATCAACCATCAGGGAGGGACCCGGAGCAAGGGTACCCTCCAGGAAGTGTCGCGGATTCTGACATGGGCGGAGGCCAATGTTCAATGCATCTCGGCTGTTTATATCCCGGGGGTAGAGAATCTTCTAGCAGACTCTCTGAGCAGGGGGACTTCCCGTCAGGGGGAGTGGTCCCTCTGCAACAGGGTATTCCAATCCCTGTGTTACCGGTGGGGCCTACCGGATGTGGATCTGTTTGCATCCCGTCACAATCACAAGCTCCCGGCCTTTGTCTCCGTCTCAGGATCCTCTGTCATGGAAGGAATTCCGGCTTCTGTATGCCTTTCTCCCGTTCCCCCTGCTGGGCAGGGTTCTGCGCAAGATTGCCCTGGAAAGGGTACCAGTGATTCTGGTGGCCAAGAAGAGTGTGGTTCGCAGACGTGGTACAAATGGCAGTAGACCAGTACGTCCTGCCAGAGGAGCCAGATCTACTCACTCAGGGCTCCTTACGCCATCCCAGTTTACAAACTCTGGCTTTGACGGCCTGGCTGCTGAAACCTCCATCTTGATGGAGAAAGGCTTGTCTGCCTCAGTGGTGTATACCATGGTACTAGCGAGGAAGAAAACTTCTTCTGCCATCTATTATAGGGTATGGCCTTCCTACATTGACTGGTGTGAGTCTAGGTCTCTCCCCTGTAGGGAATTCTTAATCCCTAGAATTCTGGAGTTTTTACAACATGGATTGGAGTTGGGTTTAAATCTCAGTACTCTGAAGAGTCAGGTTTCTGCCCTGTCTGTCTTCTTTCAGAAGTCTTTTGCTCAGCATCCCTTGGTTAAGACCTTCTTTCAGGGGGTCACTCACGTGCGTCCCCCACGTAAGCCTACGGTCCCTTTTTGGGACTTGAACCTGGTTTTGTCTGCCTTACAGGGTGCTCCCTTTGAGCCTGCTCTGGCTGTACTTACCCTCAAAGTTGTTTTTCTGGTGGCTATTACTTCGGTCAGGCGCGTGTCTGAGCTGGCGGCTCTGTCTATTCAGCCCCCATACTACGAGAGACACCAGGACAAGGTGGTGTTCCGCTTTAAGCCAGATTTTCTGCCTAAGGTGTTGTCTGCTTTTCATTTGAATCAGGATTTTGTTCTTCCTTCATTGTGCCCTAATCCTAGCAACGCTAGGCATTCATTGGATGTGGTCAGGTGTCTGAAGTATTACCCGGTAGTCACTGCGGCTTTCAGGAAGACTGATGCTCTTTTTGTGGTCCTTCTGGTCCTAGGAAGGGTTTGGCTCCTGCCAAGTCTACTATTAGCAAGTGGATTCGTCAGGCTGTGATTCAGGCCTATTCTGCGAAGGGGAAGAATCCTCCCTTCCGCCTTACTGCTCATTCTACTCATGCTATTGGTGCCTCTTGGGCCTTCCAGCACCAAGCTTCTGTTGAACAAGTTTGCAAGGCCGCTACTTTGTCTTCTGTTACAAGGTTGATTTTCGGGCCTCAGCTGATGCTGCTTTTGGCCGCAAGGTTTTGCAGGCGGCAGTGGTTTAAACTGCCTGATGTCACCTTTTGTTGGGGGATCCCACCCTACTTTATGGACACTGCTATTGGATGTCCCAACTGTAAGTATTAGATTTGGAGCAGGACGTACTGTATACTAAGAATAATACAATTCTGTGAAATACTCACCTGTAGAATTGATATTATTTGTATATAGTACGTCCTGCTCCACCTCACCCTTATTCTGGATCCCCTGTATGGTGATTGTTATCATTGTTATCATTACCAGTTGTTTTGGGTGGTTTATTTCTCCCGGCTTCTTGTTCACTGCTTTTCAATGCTGGGGATTTGTGGGAGGTCCTTGGGTATTTGAAGGGCTGGGAGGAGCCTGTTTTTCCATGTCTCTGCAGTGCAGCGCCATCTGGCGGAGGATAACCCAAGTGTAAGTATTACATCTGGAGCAGGACGTACTGTATACAAATAATATCAATTCTACAGGTGAGTATTTCACAGAATTGTATTTATTTGGTATAGAAAACTCAACTTTGGATGTGCAGCCTGCATCTTAGTGAGCTTTTTAACACACAAAACTGTACTTTACTCATCATGGTACAGTAAGGTCATTTTAATGTAAATCACATGAGTTATGATTAGATTGGCTGCTATGCAAACATATTTTACATATTTTAATCTAGTTATTAAAGTGAAGTATCTTTCCTTCACTTCTATTTATTCCTGTCTTTTTTTTTATTTCTCTCTTGCTTTTACAGTCCCGAAGCAGTTTGGAGTTAACAGAGTCTCAGTCCGCAGACGCAGAACCACCACCCCCGCCAAAGCCAGATCTGAGCCACTATGCAGGGCTGAGAGGGCAGATAGGCCTTGCTGATAGAGAGGGTAAGCTGCAAATCTGTGCATACACCTCAGCACTACAACTTAGCCGACCATCCACATTTATTAAAGTGAAATAATGTAAATATCATGCAGCTAACATTCCCTTAAAGCAGTCTTCCAGTGGAGGTTCAAAATGACTGGAGGTTTGAGGGACATCCTGAAATGTTAAAAGTCAGATCTATTTGCCAGGTCTGTGCTGCCACACTGGTCCTGTGGCCCACTTGACAGCCAATGGGGGACCTTAGACAGGCTTCCCTCTAACCTTCAACTGGCCGGGCATCCTAATGTTCCTCTGTTGTTTCTGTAGCCTTCCCTCATCTGGAGGTTTCTTCCTTACATACTGCTAAGGCTATAAACTTCCTAAAATCTAGGGAAAATTTGTGTGGAAGGAAGATAATATAGATTAAATAAAAAAAACTACCAGCAAAGCATTTAAATCCCAAATGGTGCCCATTTGAGGTAGATACATCATACTCTTTGTTAGGAATA
The DNA here is from genome assembly GCA_027917425.1 of Gastrophryne carolinensis. Taxonomy (NCBI): domain Eukaryota; kingdom Metazoa; phylum Chordata; class Amphibia; order Anura; family Microhylidae; genus Gastrophryne; species Gastrophryne carolinensis. The sequence continues at coordinate 523,697,799 of CM051235.1, read as the reverse complement.
TGAAAATGATTTAACATTTTTTTTTATTCAATGTTACTCTGTTTAAGAATTAAATATGACAAAACATACAGGGCAATAAGGTAACAGCAGTAAAAGGAACAGACGCAAACCAAATAAAAATGTTTTTTCTTTTTTAATTTCTGTTAGTTTGTCTCCAATGTAGTAATGCATTTGTTAATGGGGGAGGCCACATGCTTTACTGGGAAACATGGAATCCTTCAACTCAATGAACATAAAAATACCATTTTGTGAATACTCACCTTGTAAAATGGGTATTATAAGTATGTCACACACCCCGCTTCAAGATATTCATTACCTGTGGGTAGTATGGTCCTGTAGAGGGCCATACTACCCACAGGTAATGAATATCTTGAAGCGGGGTGTGTGACATACTTAGAATATATTCCTCACTGAAAAAAGTGTATAAACATGAGAGAGGGAGGAAAAAAGAAACAAAAAAAGATGTATGGGATCTTAACATCTCCTGCTTCTAACTACTATTCTATACCACCTAACCATCAATACTTACATTAACATTTAGTTATGTCACTGCAATACATTATTTACAATTGTACAGAGATTGACATAACTGCTAATAATAAGCAATAGCATATTGAAATATTTCACGTCACCTTTAAACTCTGTTGCTTACCTACATGCATGTTTATTGTATTGTAAAGTATCTTTATTTTTATTTCTGAAATTTGTGTTCTTCCTTTCAGACAATTCACTACTAAATGCAGAGAGTCCTCCTACGCCAACTATGTACAGGTATCGACCAGGTTATAGCAGTGGAAGTGGTGGGCCTCCACCCATTTCAAAGGTATGTAAGAGACTTACTTTCATTAATACCTTTTGCCTCTGAAGTTTTATTTTTGCTGACACAATCATTTGAATTACAATTGTTTACTATATTTGTATTCCCTCTTTAATGAAACTCCATTCCTTATCTTTCTGCAGGGAGTCACATGGGTATTCAGATAAGGATGGGTTATGAATACCTCCATGGTGAAAGGGATAGGGGAGTGCGTAGTCTTTCGGGTCCCTAATGGGAAGGATTGGCCGCAAAGTAACCAACTGTGTAGACAGTTTATTCTTTTGTCATGCCTGATGCCCATAGGCAGTGAAGTCTGTTTGAGTGGTAGCAATCCTGTATTAAAAATCTTTAGTATTGCTTGTACATAGTGGGATCACCCCATACACTGACACATTTCTGGGGCCCCGCGCAAAGTTGTGTCTGGGGGCCCTAATCCAAGACAAATTTTGTATAAGGAAATACAATATTCACGCATCTTGTTGGGGATGTAGCCACGGCCTGCTCATTAACACAGAGGGTTTTACACTGAGGGGCATCCTGGCTTAGGGAATTGTCCATCCATGGCATAGGGAATTGTCTGCAAATTGCCCATATGGCCTTCCAATTTCTACTCCCTGTGGCATCCCAAACTAGGATGCTCCATTAAATCGCTGCACCCACTCAGCTAGCCTCGTTCCAGTGACACATGCACAGGTCATGGCCTCGCTATTCCTTTAGGTAGATGCATGCCCAGGGCAGCCATTTCTGATTGGCCTGCCCAGGCACGCCCCCAGCTAGAGGTGAGCGGGGATGCAACCAGTGTCCCACGTTGCACCACTCGGCTCTCTGGCTGCAGTGATTTCACAGCATCTTGCATAACTGAATGGAGCTGAGTGCACTGATTCTGCAGCAGCTGGCTCATGTATGTGTACAGTGGCTTCCTATCTGCTGAACACACAATCTGTTAACACACTGTGTTAAACGGCAACCCTCACTCGCCGCAGGCTGTCCACCCACTGAGTGCCTTTTTATTTTTTAAACAAAAAGTTGCCACTGATCTGACCCTGCCTCTGGGGGGCCCCTGGCAGGTGGGGGCCCCCATGCATTTGCATGGCTTGCGAGATGGATAAGCACACCACTGCTGACACTATGGGGTCAATTCAGATACTGGTGAGAAAACTTGCTTCTTTTTTTAGAAGAAAAACCTGCCGGGTGTAAATTTTCATTTTGCTTTGAATCGGCCCCAAGGTAGACAATGAAGGTTTTTTACGGTGCCCTAAATCGCCCCCTTTATCTAGCTCCAATATGGAATCTATCAATTCCCCTCAAGAATGTCTGGAAGCCATCAGGTTTTTTTCACAGAAGATCTCTACCTTTATACTATTTATGGCCACGTTGAGTAACCTGTAACACCATTTAGCATATAAAATCTCTCAGATCAGAAGAGATCAGTCCAGAAATTAGCATAAGGCAAGTTGTAAACATCTCTTTTAGAAGTGAGCAAAATATACCCAGTATTAACAATTGTGGCTTCAGCCTGGAAGTCCACTGTAATTGAGGGCTACTGAAGCCTGAAACATTTTACCGTAGGGGGCAGATCTCTTTTTCACTTTATGTTCTTAAGTTTATTCTGACCTTGCTAAGTTTATAGTTCCACTTTTGCTATTTTAATAGTTTGAAGAATCTATTGCCTCTTAGCCACTCTGACTGGTACTGCTCTGGGACTCATACTTGCGCGTGCGCGCGCAAACACACACACACACACACACACTAAAGAGAATTCAAATTTAGTGCTCAGCATAAAATCCTTTTCCTCTTTGGGTGATACAGCTTGTTGTGAACTGAGCTTCAGCAGTGTCCCATGTCCTGCTGTGCACTCTCATAGTCCATCCTTATCTAAGTACTTGTACGTCCCCACACAGGCTTTTTATAGTACTAAATACATTTTTTTATGAAGACATAAACTTTTTCTTATCTATTACGATCGATATTTGGTTTCTTGCCCAGGGTTTTGACACCCTACATAGCTGTTCACTATTGAGGCCTACAGTGCCTTGAAAAAAACTATACTCGCACTTCTCCACGTTTTTAAACATTTAAACACATTATCACTGGGCAATGCTCCCTTCTTCCAACTACAGGGAAATTACCTTTTGTTTCTTTCACCAATTCCTATATCTCACCCCATAGAGCATTTCTCATGGGCAGTAGTCCTACACAAACCTGCCCTAAATTCCAGAAGTTTTCTTTTTGTTATCTTTGTTCTAGATTTTGCCTCATCATTGTTTTGAGACTCATGAGTATCACATATTCAGGAGAAAACCTCACTGTAAAATACTCTACCTCGTAGACTGTGCAGGCTGGTTTCTGAAGACGTTATCTCTAGGTTATATGGCCCATTACAAACCAGTGGGGGGGGGGGGGGGGGGGGGGCTCGCCTTACAGTGTCTCCTCATCTATGATGAGCTATTAACTAAATTAAGTTTGTAGACTTTCTCAAGGATACAAGAATAGTTTTACAGTAGATAAATCCAATTTTTATTAAATCACCCTGTAAACACATCTCTCATTCTGATTTTTTTCCTTACAAAGTTAGGTCTGTTAACTGAAATACCTAATTTACATTACTTAAAAGGGCTGCATGGACAGTAGTGTTCAGCCAAGAACATTATTTATTTGTTTTGTTGCTCTTACTCTCATCTCCCTTATGGGATAGGTGAAAAACTAGTGGTGACACATGATAAAACACTATTTGCGATAGAAGATGAACCAAGAGCTATAGTTCTCCTCCCTCCACCACACTATGGGGGGAATATGTGTTCTATCAACTTTCTGTTTGTCTCCAACAGAGCAAAACTTAAAATGCAGTAAAGGATTATTACAAGAAGTGTGGTGCACTTACCATTTGTCTGGCCCCAGAGTTGCATGTATTGTGGATTGCCTGCAGTCACGTCTAATTCCAACAGAAATACTAGATATCTGGTTTTGAATCATGGTGAAACTATTTGTTATAACTGTCCGGCCTTCTGGTAGGAAGGAAGACTATAATAATACCTAAAAAGTGTTTCTAGAAGTTCTATAAGAATATTTCATATTCACAGTCAGTCAAAGATGAACTATAGAGGTAAGAAAGTATTTAAAATGCACTAATTAGAATGGCACAGATACTTCATATCACTAAACAAGTTTTATCCCCAAAATAATTTGGCAGTAAACAGTCCTTTACAGTTTATTTCAAACAACCCACTTTGGTAAAGGGACATAAGAAACATAAAAAACAAAGGCTTAGGCCTCGATTCAATAAAGGTAGAAAAAAATTCTCATGGTAGTAAAAGATTTAATTCATGAGAAAAAAGCACAAGAATGGCACTGTTACTGAATCACTAGATAAAAAGACAATGAAAGTCAATGGCACTTTTTTACTCCTAAGAAAAGTAGAGAACTGTTTACTCCTTTCTACACTGTAGTAAAAGCTGCCATTGACTTTCATTGTCTTTTTATCTAGTGATTTAGTAACCGTGACATTCTCAGGCTTTTTTCTCATGAATTGAATTTTTTACTACCATGAGAATTTTTTTCTATCTTTTTTTGAATTGAGGCCTTACTCCCACACTGCATAGCAGCCCTACTTCCATAGTATTAAATTAACTGATTCCCAATATTAAGTCTTTTGCCATGCAGGTCTTTTCTCCTTTCACAGGCAGCATCCTTGACGATCGGCCACCACGGCTGCTGCACACTCAGTCCATTCACTGCAATGGAGGGGGTGTGTCAGGCCTGGGCTAGTCCCCTCCATTGCAGTAAATGGAGTGGGAGTGCTGCACCCACTGTAACTGATGGTGGTGGGTCATTCTTCACAAAGGCCATGGCCGTGGACGAGGTCTGCAGGTGTCAGATGTTGAGCTCTGGAATGTGTTAGTTTTGCCTCGGTAGGAGTAGGACCACTCGGCTGCATGGGAAAAAATGAGTACACTTTATTTTGTATGAACAGTCCCTTTTAAAGCAGTAATTAATGTGTAATGCAATAAGGCCCATCTTTAACCATAAAGGGTTGTACATTTGACATGAGAAACCAATTGATCGAGAGAAAAAATGATCTGGAAAAACAGTGGGGAATCTGCTAATGGCAAACCGCTTAGTTGCTGTTGAGCAGCTTCTTTTGTGTTTCTTGTGTAGTTGTATGGTTATACAGCGTTATTTATTGTCCGCTTGCCTATCTGTGTTTAACAGCTCCCTCGTATGGACAGTCTTCAGGAATCCCCAATGCCCACCTCAGACTTGTCTCGCCCTCCAAGTTCTCGCTCCGAGCCCAGCCTGGAAGCAGAGAATTGTCACGCACCACCAGCTCGATCGTCCAGCTTACGCTCTGCCACGGCCACGTCTGCACCTCTTCCCTCTCTTCCTTCAGAGGGAACAACTTCCACCTCATACAAAAGCTTAAACCAGACACAAAATGGAAGTTTGTCTTACCAGAGCCTGCTGAGCCCTTCTGATGAGACAGAACCTGAAACTGCTGGCTACTCCTCGCCCTATATGTCAGCTCGTGAGCGCCTCCGGCCGGCCTGTCCTCCTCCAATTGCTCCTCGCTATGGCAAGCCTCGAATCACTCACCACCGAGGGGTCGGAGATTCGGATGCAGCAGCTTTGCCATTGCTGACACTAAAGTAAGTTCAACATGGAAGAATTATATTCAAGGTATGAGTGGATGGTGTTTGGCTTGTTTTAGCTTTAAGGCTGCTCACCAATCATAGGTGAATGGAACGAGAGACCGCCTGCTAATCTACTACTAATGATGTGTCATTTATAAAGTGTATCAGAGGAGATTATTTATAAAACCACATTTTGATTTAAAGGCTAATTCTATATTCTAAGTATACAGCACGTCCTGCTCCAGAGATAATTCCTTATGTTTGGGTTATACATCCACAAGATGGCGCTGGACTGCAGAGACAGTAAAAAAGTGGCTGCTCCCGGCCCCTTATATTCCAGGGACCTCCCACAAAATCCCCAGTTCTTCTCTGCAGTCGGCGCTGCGGTGGCAAGACAATGACTCTCTCTACTCGCAGGTGAGCGGGGCTATTAGCCTGCTGCCCTGTAGGACTATTCCCACCCGTTCCTCTTCTTCTGCCTCCCAGCTTTGGCTGCACTGGTCGGGTGATGGTAGGCAGCACCGTTGTCAGGTGCTTAAGGAGCGCTGCTACGACTGCAATCCCCCACCAAAGGGTAGGCGGTATAGGCCCATGGTGAGCCATATGGGATGCCCCTCCCGCGCTATTGCCCCTTGCCCCTGTCCATCGGTGGGCTCCTGTTAGGTTGGCCGCTGCCCACCCTCGCTCTCTCTGACAGTTTTTTCTCGGGGGGGGGGTGTTGAGTATTTATTTATTTATATTTTCCAGAAAAGAAAAGAGTAATAACAATATACATTTGTGAAACACTCTTACAGTCACAAGTACAACAGTTACTAACATGTTAATCCATAATCCACATCTATAACTTTTAATCAATAAAGATTCTATCACAATATTCTTAGTGTTTGCATTGTTTTGCAAATCTGTGATGTCTCACTGGGGGTGAACAAATAGGGGAAGGAAGGGGGAGGACATGGAACTTTAGTGTTTAAGGCGCAGGGTCCTGGGCGTCCCTCAACAGGGTCCTGCATTCCGCAGACTCTGAAAATTGCAACCAATCGTACCATGTTATCGTAAAGCTCTCAAATCTATTCTCCCTAGATAATATCACACTTTCGAATCTCATCAGCTCATTCACCTTTAGGATCCACATCATCGTCGAGGGAGGATCCTTGGATCTCCATTTAAGGGGAATGCACATCTTAGCTGCATTGAGGAGATGACACAACAGTGATTTCCTGTAGGCTTTTAATGGGGACCCAGTCATGTGCAGGAGACAAGAGGCTGGGTCGGGAGGTACTGCCTCTCCCGTCACCCTGCCTGCGATCTCTCTGACGTCCTCCCAAAAACGGGTCAGTGTCGGGCAGGACCAGAAGATGTGCAGCAGGTCGCCTATAGCCCCCTCGCATCTCCAGCACCTATCTGAGGTGTCCGGTGACCATTTGTTCACTCTGGCTGGCACTATGTACCACCGCGAGAGAATTTTGTAATTACACTCTTGATAGCGGGTACAAATTGATGTTTTATGTGGCATGGCTAGTAACCTTCTCTCCTGTGCAGGGGTAAAAGCGAGACCCAAATCCTCCTCCCACTTCCTCAAGAAAGGGGGTCGCTCATCTTCCCGTGGAGTAATGAGCAGCTTATATATGTATGATAGGGTGTGCTTAAGCACCTCCCTACTGGCACAGAGGTTTTCAAAAGTTGTTTTCCTCATTCCCCTACTAAAGTCTTTAAGAGAGTGGAGGAAGTGGGTCAGCTGGGTGCTCTGCCATGCCGACCAGGCCGTTAGGCCCCTAGATTGGGCAAGTGTTCCCAAGTCAGACCAGCCCATTTCCGCCCAAAAGTGTCCAGCCCTAAATATCTCCCCCCCCTCCTCCACTCTCTCGAGACAGATCCCTCACTACCTGGGGGGAAACGTGGATTGCCCAATATCGGGAGCATCGGTGAGGGGCCGGGGGAGATCTCCGGAAGCTTAAAGTATCGCCTACTGACTCTAATGGTAGCTCCAACTGTGGGGTGTTTGAGAGCCAATGGGATGTCTGCGTCTGCCAACCATGTAATCCCTTCAATCGGAGCCTCTACGAACCCCTGCTCCAACCCCACCCACTGCTTGTGCTTCCCGTGTAAGCACCAGTCCACCGTTCGGCTAAGGTGGACCGCCCCATGGTAAAGGGTGGGATCTGGGAAGCCCATTCCCAAGTGAGCAGTGCCCTCTTTAACCTTGGCCTCTTTCCACCCCATACAAATTTGGTGAATACTTCTCTGACTTTATGCAAATAGCTTTGTGGGACCGTCACCGGGAGCGCCTGCATTAAATAAAGCAACCGGGGGAGCAAGGTCATTTTGGTCGCATTACAGCGGCCAAACCAAGATATCTTACCTTGGGCCCATCTAGCTGTTTCCTCCTCAAATTTCCTTGGGGGTTTTTATTATGTGGTATGCTTGGCTTGTGTTGCCTTGTGTTTGGTATGCACTGTTGCTTTTAAAATTGCAGCCGCCGCCACGCGCGCTTATACGGCGTTCCGTGGTCAGTGGTGACATTACCTCAGGCACTGCTGCGCCATCATTGGCTGACATGGTCACGTGGGCGCCTTCGCGTTCCTGGGGGGGCGGGCCTTGCGGATGGCGCGTTCCGCATCACTATCTCTGCGGCCCGCCCCTCGAGGTATCTGTGGCGCCATTTTGCTCTCCTTGTGCTGTGTGGTTGGCGTCTACCTACCGTGGTCCGTAAGTGCCCCTGCGGGCTGGCTTATTTTATATTATATATTGTGTATGCATACCGCTTACGGGTTTTTTCTGTTTATGTCTTGCAGGCGGGTCAAACTTAATTGTGGTTTCTCCCGGCCTATCCCCTCTATTTAGTGTTGCTATTAGAGGCCTATTCTGCCTTTACCTCCCACTTCCCTAGCGGGCTATTGGGGCATCCCGGGTGGCCTATTGCGTAAATTGTGGTTTCTCCCGGCCTATCCCCTCTATTTAGTGTTGCTATTAGAGGCCTATTCTGCCTTTACCTCCCACTTCCCTAGCGGGCTATTGGGGCATCCCGGGTGGCCTATTGCGTAAATCCCTGTTGATCGGTGGTCGCGATAATCACCATATGAAGGCTTCTCAGGATAATGTGCTTGGGGTTCCTTCGGGACAAGCCCGGCTGTGCGTGGCATGTGGGGTGTCCCCTACAAATGATGACACTGTGCGGGTTTGTGTACCCTGTGCCCAGCGGGTGCTTGCGCTGCAATCTGGGCTCCCTGTGGCTGGGCCTGTGCCCCGTGTGGCTTCGCCCACTCCCCCACGCTTACATCTGACTTCCAGTGAGGTGCATACCAGTGGGGAGTCTCAGCCTGATTTGTCCACCAGGGTGGCTAGCATTGAGAAGCTGATTGCTGGCTCTACGGTGCGTAAGGCCTCTGCTAAGAGGCGGCATCTGGCTCCTGGTGTTAATCTTTTTCCTGATTCCTGATTCAGAATCATCTGATGAGCAGCCTAAGGGTTATGCTGATTCTGGCTTTGACCCATGGGCTCCAGATGATACTGACAGGCTTTTGGCTCACATTTTTTAAGTACTTTCCATTCCTCCTCATGCCGCGGCTCCTCTGCAGCAGGGGGAATTGTTTCACACTGCTAAGCCACGTTTGGAGTTCCTGAGCAAACTCACTTTAATAATCTTGTGCTCAAAGAGTGGGAGCGTCCGAGCAGGCTCCCTGGGGTGCCTAAGAGTTGGGATAAGAGGTACCCTTTTCCTGCTGAAGTTGTTATGCGTTGGTCGTCCCCTCCTGAAGTGGATGCACCAATTCTGGGGTTGTCCAACACTTCTGTCATGCATTCTCCTGACTCTACTACACTGAGGGATGGTGAGGACCGGCGCATTGATCAGCTGGCTTCCCATGCCTTTGCCTTTGTGGGGTCCGCGCTGCGTCCGGTTTGTGCCTCTGCCATTACAGCTGCGGCTATTTGGACTCTGCTCAGGAGTATTTTAGATGGGGCTCCTGCTGATGCGGCTAGTGAGGAGTATAGAGCCCTTCTGCGTTGTGAGGAATTCATTGCATATGTCCTCCCTGCCTTGGAAGATACCATTAGAATGTGTGGCAGGGCTTCTGCCTTGGCGGTGGCTATACGCCGCTCGGTTTGGCTGCGCCAGTGGGCAGCTGACAACGCTGCCAAGAAGGCCCTCACTGGGTTCCCCTTTAAAGGACTGCGTCTATTTGGGGATCTCCTGGACCTGTTTGCTAAGGGAGGCAGGTTACCTGCCAAGGGGGTCATCTGCCAAGTGCCCTTAGGGGAAAGGGGCAAGGGCTATTATTCCAACCTTTTCACTGTCCCCAAAAGAGATGGGTCTGTCAGACCCATCCTGGACTTAAAGCTTCTCAACAAGTTTGTCAGATCCAGGCGTTTTCGCATGGAGACTCTGCGCTCAGCTGTAAGCTCACTACGCCCAGGGGACTTCATGACCTCTGTGGACATCAAGGATGCTTACCTCCATGTTCCAGTCTTTCCATGCCATCAGAGATTCCTCAGGTTCGCCCTGGAGGATCAGCATTACCAGTGGTATTGCCCTTCGGTCTTACTTCGGCTCCCAGGGTATTCACCAAGGTGCTGGCGGGCATTATGGCTCTGCTGAGAGCTCAGGGCATTCGCATTCTTCCCTATCTGGACGACATTCTTATCACTTCTCCGTCCTTCCAACAGGCAGAGCTGGATACTCAGTGGGTGGTGACCACACTGGTGTCCTTTGGCTGGGTGATAAACCACTCCAAATCTTCCCTGTCTCCCTCTTTGGTGAAGCCTTTTCTGGGCATGAATCTGGATACAGCTCAGGCCAGGATTTTTTCTTCCTCAGCAGAAGGCGGACAGTCTGCAAGCGCTAGCTCAGCTCCTTCTCTCCTGCCTTCATCCTTCCCTCAGGTAGGAAATGCAGCTGGTGGGCCTGATGGTGTCTTGCTTCAAGGCGGTTCCTTTTGCTCAGTTTCACATGAGGCCTCTTCAACTCCACCTCTTGTCTGTATGGGACAGGGACCCTGTGTCCCTGGATGAGGCCTTGGTTCTGTCCTCCCTAGCCAGGCGGTCCCTCTTGTGGTGGCTGGACTCAAGGAACCTGTTGGTGGGCAGATCCTTTCTGGTGCTGGGAGACAGTCACCACGGATGCCAGTCTGACAGGTTGGGGGGGCTTCTGGAGAGCCCTATCATTCCAGGGGCAGTGGGGCCCTCAGGAGGCCCACACCCCTATCACCATTCTGGAACTGAGGGCAATCAGGTTGGTTCTAGTCCCCGCGCCTTCGGGGTCGGGTTGTTCAGGTCCACTCGGACAACCAGACGGCAGTTGCCTACATCAATCATCAGGGAGGGACCTGGAGCAAGAGGGCCCTCAAGGAAGTGTCTCTGATCTTGTCCTGGGCAGAGGACAATGTTCCCTGCATCTCAGCTGTGTACATTCCGGGGGTACAGAATCTGGACGCAGACTCTCTGAGCAGGGGGACTTTTCGCCTGGGGGAATGGTCCCTCAGCAACAGGGTGTTTCGCTCTCTGTGTCACCGTTGGGGTCAGCCAGATGTGGATCTGTTTGCGTCCCGTCGCAATCACAAGCTTCCAGTCTTTGTGTCTCTGTCCCAGGACCCTCTGGCCTTAGCCATGGATGCTCTGACAATGCCCTGGCAAGGTTTTCAGCTACTGTATGTCTTTCCCCCGTTTTCCCTGTTGGGCAGGGTTCTGTGAAAGATAGTTCAGGAAAGGGTGCCAGCAATCCTGGTGGCCCCTCGTTGGCCAAGAAGAGTGTGGTTCGCAGACATAGTACAGCTGGCCGTAGATCAGTACGACCTGCCCAGGGATCCAGACTGCTCACTCAGGGGCGGCTACGCTACCCCAATTTACAAGCGCTGGCTTTAACGGCCTGGCTGCTGAAACCTCCATCTTAATGGAAAAGGGGCTGCCTGCCTCTGTTGTTAACACCATGATCAGGGTTAAAAAAAAGTCCTCTTCTTCCATCTACTATAGGGTTTGGCGTACCTACATTGACTGGTGTAAGTCTCTTCCCTGTTGTGTGTTTTCTATTCCTAGGATTCTGGAATTTCTCCAACATGGTTTGGATCTGGGACTTCAACTCAGCACTCTGAAAGGTCATGTGTCTGCCTTGGCTGTTTTCTTTCAGAGGTCTTTTGCTCAGCATCATCTGGTCAAGACCTTTTTCCAGGGGGTTACCCATGTGCGCCCCCCACGTAAGCCTATGTTACCAGTCTGGGTTTTGAACTTGGTCCTATCTGCCTTGCAGGGGCCTCCGTTTGAGCCTGTGCATGAGGTTGCTTGTCCATTCTTATGCTTAAGGTAGTCTTTTTGGTGGCTATCACTTCTGTTAGGCGTGTTTCTGAGTTGGCGGTGCTTTCCATCAAGCCCCCTTACTTTGAGAGACGCCAGGACAAGGTGGTGTTTCGCTTTAAACCAGATTTTATGCCAAAGGTTGTGTCTGCTTTTCATCTCAATCAGGACATTGTTCTGCCTTCTCTGTGCCCTAATCCTAGTAACCCTAAGGAGAGGGCTCTATATTCCTTGGATGTGGTTAGGAACCTGAAGTTCTATTTGGTGGCTACTGAGCCCTTCAGGAAGACTGATGCTTTTTTTGTGGTCCCTTATGGTCCTAAGAAGGGTCTGGCTCCAGCTAAGTCTACTATCGGCAAATGGATTCGTCAGGCTGTGATTCAGGCCTATTCTGCTAAAAGGAGGGATCCTCCCTTCCGCCTTACTGCTCATTCCACTCGTGCTATTGGTGCCTCTTAGGCTTTTCAGCACCAGGCTTCTGTTGAACAAGTTTGCAAGGCCGCTACTTGGTCTTCTGTTCATACTTTTTCTAAGTTTTACAAGGTTGATGTTAGGGCCTCAGCTGATGCTGCTTTTGGCCGCAAAGTTCTGCAGGCGGCAGTGGTTTAAACTGCCTGTTGTTGCCTTTGGGGATCCCACCCTACCTTACGGACACTGCTATTGGATGTCCCAAACGTAAGGAATTATCTCTGGATCAGGACGTGCTCTATACTTAGAATAATACAATTCTGTGATTACTCACCTGTAGAATTAGTATTATGAGTATACAGCAGTCCTGCTCCATCCCGCCCTTGTTATCATTATTCTTAGTGCCTCTGTATTGTGGTTGTTATCATGGTTAAATTTGTTTGATTATGGTTGTTAATCTCCCGGCCTCTTGCTAACTGCTTGTCAATACTGGGAATTTTGTGGGAGGTCCCTGGAATATAAGGGGGTGGGAGGAGCCACTTTTTTGCTGTCTCTGCAGTCCAGCGCCATCTTGTGGATGTATAACCCAAACGTAAGGAATTTTCTCTGGAGCAGGACGTGCTGTATACTCATAATACCAATTCTACAGGTGAGTAATCACAGAATTGTATTTTTCGATAGCACTTTTAAAAGTTTCCATTATTGTGTGGCTATATGATGTAATCAATGGGCTAAGCTTATCTGTTCATTTTTTGTTTTCTATGTGTTTGCATCTCTGTGTTTTAAAAGAAAACCTTTTTCCCTAGCAACAACATGTTTACCTTAGCTATGTACATCAAAGTGGTGTGTTAAAATTACAGATCAGAGACTTCCTGACTCTAGCGTTCTAATCATCTGATTGACTGAGCCAGGAACAAAAGTATGGACCCTTTTTGCTCTTCTTCAACCTCTTCTGATGCAAGGAAAACAGTCTTGTTTTCCTGTAGCTCTCTCAGCTGGAGAGATGATTGCTGCTGTGTGATTTAGGCTCTAATGAACTCAACTGTTACAGTGGAAGGATTGTGGGAGCTGTAGTCAGGAAGGTTAAGAGTGTCAGGAGAATATAAGAAGCATGGAAGCAGCATGCTGATAAGTAAATCACAGGTCTGGGGGCACAATCCTGATACGCATTTATTTTACATCCCAGAAGAGGAAAACAATAGGGTAGAACACAGAAAACCTGACAAAAATTTATTTTTCATTTAAAGGGCCTGTCCAGGCACAGATAAAAGAATCTATACTCACTTTTTGTTTTGCTTTTTTTTGTTTTTGCTGGATTTTCAGCTCCAGCTCTGATAGGAACTGTCCAGGCAAAAGGTTAACTAAGTGTGCTTACCATCTCATGCTTGTACCAGAGACTGTTTTTAATCACTCTCCCTCACTGAAACGTCTGAAGACAAAGGCAAAACAGTGAAGGACTCTGAGCAGTGTGGTTAGGACACAGCACAGACCACGTGATTATAAACATAGCCTCTGACACAAACATGAGATAGCAAGTAAGCACACTTAGTTCTCCTCTTGCCTGGACATTTCCCTTTAAAACACACTAATTGCCGAGTTCGCACACCCTGCCATCCCTCACCGTTCTTTGTTTATGAGGGAGCTCCCACCTCTAAGACTGAAGTCCGTCCCTCCACTCTCCCACTCCATAGGGGGCATGTCACACCAGAATCTCTTGTTTGCCAAGTAGATAAAGTTCATACATACAAGGAATATGTTGAGGCTTGGTATGTGTGAAGTGCGACTATAAAAGTATTGGAATGACAGGGAGTGGGCCTACAAAATAAACTAGCATTTAAGTTGTGGACTGACTGGGGTAAGAGTCTTGATCCCTTTTCAGATAAGGGCTTTAGATCATTTACTGACATGAAAGAGAAATTTGATATCCAGCAGAAGGAATATTTTAGACGTGTCGCTTTTTGTAAACCGCACGTGTTTACAATCCATTTAATGTATCTTTAAATGAAAGAGAAGAATCCATGGACTTGCTGCCTAAAGTGGAAAAAAACAAGCAGGCTGGCCCTGGAATATAAAAGATTCCAATGCTGTCCGCTCAGCTTTCCCTGGGGCATCCTAAATTGGGTGAAACCCCCTAGATCACCAGTAAAAGCTTACCTGTTCCTGGTCCAGCAGTGCATGCGCAGGCTCTCTTCCAATCAGAACAGTTTGCCATGACCACGTCATTCGACAAACTGCTCTGATTGAAGAACATCAGAACCGTTTGCCAGATAACATAGTCATGGCAAACATCTCTGATTGGAAGAGAGCCTGCACATGCACTGTACGACCGACAAGAGGTACGTTTTACAGAGATGAGTATCAACCAGCGGGACGTTTCAATTCGGGATGCCCCCAGCATAGTCTAAATCCTGGGTTTTGTTCTGCTTTAAGAGAAGGGCTCAAGTTTCCAGGACAAAAAACTTTCTGAAATACCTGAAGGTACATCAGTGCTCTCTTGTAAGGGCTGCCCCTGGTTGGTTTTTCAGTCATCCTAAAATGTATTAATAGTACTGAATAAAGTGAGCCAGACAAGACCCAGAAAAAAATCAATGGTTGATGCACTTTTCCTACTGAATTATCAATGAAGGCTGCCAGTATGGGTTTTGGTCCACTTTAAAGGCACTTTAAGCCAATAGGTTAGATGGCGCAGCGAAGCTCCAAAATGTGCCCCTTTTAGATTTTCTTTTCCTCTTGGACCACGCAAAAATAAATAAATAAGGTCCTACAGCTCTGTTCCTTTCTGCTCTCGGTGTGAGCGAACACGACACACCACAGTGGTCCAGCAGCTGTCTCTGACCGCAGCAGAGCATGTTTATGATAAAGCTGCACCATGACATGCCCTTCCAAGCTCAGGCACACCCCAGAAACGGAAGCAAAGAATTTCGATTTACAGTATCTGATAGTATTTACTGTACTTGTTTAGCATAATTGACGCACTGCTATAGAACTGAATCTGTTCTCGTTGCACTTTTACAGGGACGAGTCTCCAGCAAAGTCGGCCCACGCTCGCAGCAATGGCCAAGCATCTGTGTCCCCTCCGGTCAGCCCCTCGCGCCCAGGAGGAGTAAAGACTGTGTCTGGTGTGGGAGGAACCACATATGAAATCTCTGTATGAACTTTCAGAGCCGCAGATGGTGTAAATGACCCATTATCAGCACCAGACTCACCGACTGCCAATCTGGGAAGCCTCCTGTGTCCTTCTGTTCCCCTTAGCTTGGGGCTTCAGTTTCACTATAAATATATATATAATATATTTTATTTTATTTTTTTTATTTGGTTTGAAAAACCACATCCACTCTTTTTTTTTAAATCACATACTGTTTTATGAGGCAGAATTTGTGTGTTTTTACTGAGCTTTATCTGTCTTTTAACGCTAATATGGTAACTCCTAACGCCATATTCTGATTATTCTGTTGCCACTGCTTAGCTGGCAGCATTTCATTGTAGAGGCTCCATGGAATATTACTGAACTATTTCCTACTGTTTAATTTACAGCTGGTGATTGGTTTCCAGATCGTAATTGTTTTTATTTTATTTTTTTTCGTTAATAGTGTAAGTTGGGTTGCATTTTTTTTTTTTTACGTTTTATATATTAATTTTATTTTCCTTTTATTGAGAACGAACATGATCTGCACAAGTTTATAAATACAGATACAATATATATATTATTTTACAGCTGGGGATCAGGCAATAAGTACCCCATCCACCTTCTGCACAAAGAAGACCTGGTGGAGGGTGCCATCATTTTTATTATTTCATTAAAAAAATAAATAAAACACAGAATTGTCCTGACAATAGATGGTTGTTTGAATGCAACATCAAGGTAATGCAAATCTAGTATATTGTTTATTGTACAACATCATTAAGGATATAGGCTTTCATTCAATTTTCTGGAGCTGAGACAGGATTAGGGGGTTCCGTGAAATAAAAAACCTCCTTACCTCACCCGTTCTCTCTGAATTTTGGATCCTGTGTGCCGCCATCTTGGACAGGCTGTGTGTGGCCCTGCCCGCACATTACCGGACAGACAGGATGCCACTGTCCTTTCTGGTGTCATGTGAGTGCCTTTAAAGTGTCCCTGTGCCTCAAAACAGCCTATGTTTCTTTTATTTTTTTTTTTTATACCTCAGCCTTTGGCCAGAAAAAACAACAGGAAGTAGTAGTATGGTGAATGGCAGCCATATACTAATTAATTCAGTTACTACCAAACACACAGCTCAGCAATGGGGAGCACTTGCACTTCAACCTAACTGATTGCATCATCACTAAGGGTGCTGCTGCTCAACCAGGGAGCAATATGGCTGTCTGCGCCCAGTTCGTGAATATTGGGCTGAGGTAAAAAAAAAAAAAAAAAAAAGGCTGTTATGGGGCACTGGGCTGGGGACAGAGGGTGACTACATATACTTCCCTCTGAGCATAGGTACACTTAAACAGGGCTGGATCCGGATGAGGTAAGCGTCAGCGCTGGGGGGTGATTGGAAGACTGGACTTTATACCCCATGAAGATATTTTCCCAGAGAGGGAGATGGTAAGTTTAACACAATATATTGCACTTACCTCTGTACACTCCAAACCTGATACTGTCAGTTTCAGGCTGGCATCCTAACAATTTGTGTGCGCCCCCAATATTATATCACTGTTTTCCTTAAAGTGGTCCTTCACTCTGACTAAGAGCCTATCTTATATGTTTCCCACACCCTGTACATACAGATTGCTCACATTAAAAATCATCCTACCTGCATCTACTGCATGTTATGAGCCTTTAAACATCCAAGATGGCGGCTTATGGGCCATCAGGCAGCCTGCAAACAGGAAGTGCCTCCTGACTGCATTCTGGGACTGCTGACCTTTTCCTGACCCCAGCTCTTCTCTGTCTGAGCAAAGCACAGCTATAACCTGCCCCCCTGTACTTTATCCCACTCTCCTCAGTAAGTGATGCTTCTGAGTCAAGATGGCGACGCCCGTATCCTAAAGTCCTGAACAAAGTTGCAGCCCAGTGGGGGAAAGAATAATAAATAAGTGACTAAAAACTTAAAATATATTACTTTTAGATGCTGGGTAATAGTTTTATTCTTAAGTATACAGCACGTCCTGTTCCAGAAGATATTCCTTACTCTTGGGTAATACATCCTCTAGATGGCGCTGGACTGCAGAGACAGAAACGTGGCTCCTCCCGGCCCCATATATATCAGGGACCTCCCACAAATTCCCCAGTTCTCTGCAGTCTGGGCTGCGATGACTAGAAGATGGCTCTTTCTACTCGCAGGTGAGCGGGGCTTATTAGCCTGCGGCCCTGTAGGACTATTCCCACCCGTTCCTTTTCACTGCCTTAGGCTGCGCTGGTCAGGTGATGGTAGGCAGCACCGCTGTCAGGTGTTCTTTCATTGTATTATGCTTACAGGATCTTTGCTTTATGTCTTACAGGCAGGTCAAACTTTTAGTGGTTTCTCCCGGTCCTATTCCCTTTTAGCGTTAACCCCTTATTGGCGGGCTATTGTATGGTGTATATCCCACTTCCCTAGCGGGCTATTGGGGCATCCCAGGTAGCCTTATTGGCGTCAATCCCGTCTTGGCCTATTGTGCCACAATAATCACCATATGGAGGCTTCTCAGCATAATGTGCTTGGGGTTCCTTCGGGACAAGCCCAGCTGTGGGTGGCGTGTGGGGTATCCCCTATAAGTGATGATGTCAGGGTGTGTGTACCCTGCGCCCAGCAGACGCTTGCGCTGCAGTCTGGGTTACCGGTGGCTGGGCCTGCGCCCCCTCGGGTTTCGCCTACCCCCCCCCCACGCTTACATCTGACTCCTAGTGAGGTGCATACCAGTGGGGAGTCTCAACCTGATTTGGCTGCTCGGGTGGCCAGCATTGAGAGACATATTGCTGGCTCTGCCCGTGTAAGGCTTCTGCTAAGAAGCGGCATTTATCGCCTGGTGTTTCCCTCTTTCCTATGGAGGCTGAGGAATTTTTGACGTTACCGGTTATACCCCCCGGGAAGAGGGGAAATTATTTTCTGATTCAGAATCATCTGAGGAACAATCTAGGGTGTATGGTGCCGATTCTGGGTCTGACCCATGGGCTTCAGATGATACTGACAGGCTTTTAGCTCACATTTTTGAAGTACTCTGTATCTCTCCTCCTGCCGTGGCTCCGCGGCAGCAGGGGGAGCTGTTTCATACTGTTAAACCATGCTTGGAGATTCCTGAACAAATTCATTTTAACAATCTGGTGCTCAAGGAGTGGAAACGGCCTAGCCGGCTCCCCGGGGTGCCAAAGAGTTGGGATAAGAGGTATCCCTTTCCTGCTGAAATGGTTAAACGGTGGTCATGTCCTCCCGAGGTGGATGCACCAGTTCTGGGGTTGTCCAACACATCCGTCCTGCATTCCCCTGATTCTACTACACTGAGGGATGGGGAGGACAGGCGCATAGATGAGCTGACTTGCCATGCCTTTGCCTGTGTGGGGACCGCGCTGCAGCCGGTCTGTGCTTCTGCCATTATGGCTGTTGCTATTAAAAGCCTGCTCAAGAGTCTCTTAGATGGGGCCCCTGATGATGCAGGTAGTGAAGAGTATAGAGCTCTTCTGCGTTGTGAGGAATTTGTTGCATATGTTCTCTGCCTTGGATGATACCATTAGAATGTGTGGCAGGGCATCTGCCTTGTTGGTGGCGATACGCCGCTCGGTCTGGCTGCACCAGTGGGCAGCTGACAACGCTGCTAAGAAGGCTCTCACTGGGTTTCCCTTCAAGGGGCTGCGCCTCCTTGGGGAATGTTTGGACTTGTTTGCTAAGGGTGGCAAATTACCTCAGCGTAGAAGGCAGCCCCGGTCCTTTCGGGGTTCAGGTGCCTTTTCTCCTTCCTTCAGGGGCTCCAGAATTGGACGGGGAGCTTCCTTTGCTGGAGCCCGTGGAGATTTTTGGGGCAGGGGCAGTGGCCGCCCTGGCCCCTCCTGGGGTCCTAAGCCTAAGTCCTCCTCCAAGCCCCCTCAGGCATGAAGGGGCGCCCTCACCCATCCGGGTGGGGGGGCGGCTTCGGCTCTTGGCTCATGTCTGGAGACGTCATGTCTCAGACCGGTGGATTTAGGAGGTAGTATCCTCCGGTTACAAGATAGAGTTTGCAGCCTGGCCGCCCCCAAGATTCATCAAATCTCGGTTAGCTCAAAACCCCTTGTCAGCTCAGGGTCTGTCCCTGGCTGTACAAGGCCTTATGTAACTGGGTGTCATCGGCCGGGTGCCCTTGAGGGAAAGGGGCAAAGGCTATTACTCCAAGCTTTTCATCAGCCCCAAAAAAGATGGGTCCATCAGACCCATCCTGGATTTGAAGCACCTCAACAATTTTGTCAGATTCAGACACTTTCGCATGGAGACTCTGCGCTCAGCTGTGACTTTCCTACGCCCAGTGGACTTCATGACCTCTGTAGACATCAAGGATGCTTACCTTCACGTACCTATCTTTCCAGGTCATCAGAGATTCCTCAGGTTCGCTCTGGAGGATCAGCACTACCAATTTGTGGCCTTGCCCTTCGGTCTCACCTCGGCTCCCAGGGTATTCACCAAGATGCTGGCAGGAGTGATGGCTCTGCTGAGATCTCAGGGCATTCACATTCTTCCCTAATCAGGACCCTGTGTCCTTGGATCAGGTGTTTGTCCTGTCCCCTCTGGTCAGGCGGTCTCTATCGTGGTGGCTGGACTCAAGGAACCTGCTGGTGGGCAGATCTGTCACCACGGATGCCAGTCTGACAGGCTGGGGGGCTTTTGGAAGTCTCTGAAATTCCAGGGTCAGTGGGGCCTTAGGAGGCCAATGCCCCTATCAACATTTTGGAATTGAGGGCGATCAGGTTGGTTCTCGCTCACTTAACCCCACACCTGCGGGGTCGGGCTGTTCAGGTCCGCTCGGACAACCAGGCGGCGGTTGCCTACATCAATCATCAGGGAGGGACCCGGAGCAAGAGGGCCCTCAAGGAAGTGTCCCTGATACTGTCCTGGGCGGAGGAGAATGTTCCCTGCATCTCAGCTGTGTACATTCCGGGGGTGGAGAAACTGGAGGCAGACTCTGTGAGCAGGGGGACCTCTCGTCTGCAGGGTGTTTCGCTCCCTGTGCCACCGCTGGGGTCAGCCGGATGTGGATCTGTTTGCGTCCCGTCACAAGCTTCCAGTCTTTTTCTTTCTGTCCCAGGATCCTCTGGCCTTGGCCATGGATGCCCTGGCAATGTCTTGGACGGGGTTTCAGCTTCTGTATGTGTTTCCCCCTTTTACCCTGCTGGGCAGGGTGCTGCGCAAGATAGCTCAGGAATGGGTGCCAGCCATACTGGTGGCCCCCTGTTGGCCAAGAAGAGTGTGGTTCGCAGACATCGTGCAGCTGGCAGTAGATCATTACGCCCTGCCCCGGGTTCCAGATCTGCTCACTCAGGGGCACCTACGCCACCCCAATTTACAAACGCTGGCTTTGACGGCCTGGCTGTTGAAACCTCCATCTTGATGGAAAAAGGGCTGCCTGCCTCGGTTGTAAATACCATGATCAGGGCTAGGAAAGGGTCCTCTTGTTCCATCTACTACAGGGTTTGGCGTACTTACATTGACTGGTGCGAGTCTAACTCGCTTCCCTGTCATGTGTTTTCCATTCCTAGGATTCTGGAGTTTCTCCAACATGGTTTGGATCTGGGTCTTCAGCTCAGTACTCTGAAAGGTCATGTTTCTGCTTTGGCTATTTTTTTCCAGTTTATGAAGGAGAAACCTGCGCTTATACCTTTTCAATATATAATGTTCACAAAGTTAGATACAATGCTCAACGTGTAAAAGCCTATTATCCCTCTAGGTTACATGAACGTCAAAAGATAAATAAACACAGAGCATACAATTTTCAATAATAGCTAAAGTCCAAAGAAAATTATTAAACATTCACAGTTAATTTCTTGAAATTTGGCATCAATCAGCTTCCATCTAAATCCAGAAAGGATGTCCCAAAGCACATGCAGTTGTACTAGAATATTAGTGATATCCACAATCACTCCACTTCAGTTTTCCACCGCGTGCCCACCACCTATTTAGATTACTCTTATCAGATAGTGTGTGGAGTAGTGTACTCCAAATGAAGCTTTTCTTTTGCTGCTATATAAATCTCTTTCTTTCCACCACATTTAATCCTTATCCGGCCATGAAGCCCCCAGTTGTAGTTAATATAGTAAATATATCAGAACCGGATACCATAAAAATAAAAACAGTAAAAGCATCTAGTGTAATACCATTTTAATATATCTCTTTAAAAGATGGTTAAAAATGTGCACTCACATTTCAGATGGTTAAAAACACCTTAGATTCAGTGTTAGACGGGAGCCTTCACCCTGCTCCTTCTGCACCCTGGCCAGCGATGCTAGTTCAGGGAGAGGAAGATATTTCTTGAAAATGATTCTCTTTTTCCAAAGATCCTTTGCTCAGCATCCCCTGGTCAAGACCTTCTTCGGGGGGGGGGGGGGGGTTACTCACGTGCGTCCCCCACGTAAGCCTATGTTACCAGTCTGGGACTTGAAGTTGGTCTTATCTGCCCTGCAGGGGTCTCCCTTCAAGCCCTTTCAAGGGGCCCCTTTGTCCATTCTTACACTTAAGGTAGTCTTTTTGGTGGCTATCACTTCTGTGAGGCGTGTTTCTGAGTTGCGGCGCCTTCTATCAAGCCTCCTTATTTTGAGAGGCACCAGGACAAGGTGGTGTTTCGTTTTAAGCCAGATTTTCTGGATCAATCAATCAGGACATTGTTTTTCCTTCTCTGTGTCCTAATCCTAGTACTTCTAAGGAGAGGGTTTTACACTCTCTGGATGTGGTCAGGACTGAAGTTCTATCTGGTGGATGCTGAATCCTTCAGGAACACTGATGCTCTTTTTGTGCTCCCGTCTGGACCTAAGAAGGGTTTGGCTCCGGCTAAGTCCACTATCAGCAAGTGGATCCGTCAGGCTGTGATACAGGCCTACTCTGCTAAGGGAAAGGAGCCTTTCTTCCGCCTTACTGCTCATTCTACTCGTGCTATTGTTGCCTCTTGGGCTTTTCAGCACCAAGCTTCTGTTGAACAAGTTTGCAAGGCCGCCACTTGGTCTTCTGTTCATACTTTTTCTAAGTTTTACAAGGTTGATGTTAATCAGTTAATCAGCTGATGCTGCTTTTGGCCGCAAAGTTCTGTAGGCGGCAGTGGTTTAAACTGTCTGCTGTTACTTTTGGGGATCCCACCCTACCTTACGGACACTGCTATTGGATGTCCCAAGTGTAAGTTATATCTTCTGGAACAGGACGTGCTGTATACTTAGAATAATACAATTCTGTGATTACTCACCTGTAGAATTGGTATTATATGTATACAGCATGTCCTGTTCCACCCCACCCTTGTTTTAATAATTTTTCTTAGTTACCTCTGTATGGTGATTGTTCAGTTTTTTGTAATGGTTATAGTTCTCCCTGTTCCCTTTTTAACACTGGGGAATTTTTTGGAGGTCCCTGGTATATATGGGGCCGGGAGGAGCCACTTTTCTGTCTCTGCAGTCCAGCGCCATCTACTGGATGTATAACCCAAGAGTAAGGAATATCTTCTGAAACAGGACGTGCTGTATAGGTATAATACCAATTCTGTGAGTAATCACGGAATTGTATTTTTTAGGGGTTTGGGCTTTTCAATAAAGCACGGTGAAGGTCCGGTTTAACTGTTATATATTCTTAAAGTCCAAATATTGGCACAATTTTGTATGCCTCCGTGTACCTCCTTCCCATCATCTTCTAACCCACTGATCCTCAACCCTCTCCTCAAGAGCCACCAACAGGTCATATTTTGTGGATTTCGACACAACCAGCTCTATAGCTCTGCTGCTGCCCTAATAATGTCCCTTGTACATCTGTGTGGATAGCTGCAAAACCTGGTCTGCTGGTATCTCTAGAGATGATTGGGGGGCACTGGTCTGTCCCAAACACATATAGTATATAGTGAATTATATAAGTCTTGCTTGCCTCTTCAGAATACATTGTAAATGTTAGCGTTTTTTCATTCAAACCTTTCTGGAAAACCAGTAACTTATGGGTTAATTCCTCCAGCATGGACCTAAAGCAGAACTATGGTAAAAAAAAAATTACCAAAAACTATAAATATGTGTACTACCTAATATGAACCTAGAAAAAAGCAGAGTATACTGCCATTAAGAAAAAATGTTTTCAGGCTGATTAACGTGAAACAAAACCCAGGATTCTGACCTGCCCGGGTTTTGTTCCCTGCACCAGGTGCATCCTAAATTGGTGTATGAACACCCTTCCCAGATTGCTCAGAACAACTCACCTCTTCCTGATCCTAGGATGCATGTGTGGAATAAGAACAGCCACATTACCTGCAGTGCTCCTGCACCCAATCTGATTGGTTAGGCATGGGATCACGCACACAGCCTAGTTGCAAGGAATGTGGCTTCCAGTGTTTACATTGGTGAGGGACCCTGAAAGCAGGTGAGTGTTGTGGTGGGGGGATTTGGCCCTGGAATCTAAAAGGTGCTTTGAGAGCTTTATTCTGCTGTAAAGGGATTTTTGGGGCAAAAAAATAAGCAGCTTACCTTGCCAAGCATCAGTCCAGCACTGTGCCTCCTTTCAGGTCGGCACCATGAAAATCCTCTTCCTCATTTGGACCTACAGCCTCCAATACAAGCTCAAGGAGCTGTAACGGAACTACGCCTCTCTGCCTACTCTCTCATGGTGGCGCTCTCAGAGACATCATTCAAATGAAAACTCCGCCCTCCTCTCTGCTGGCTGTTGCTGGGGTACTGCTGCTGTGCTCACCCGATCACCAGAGGAAAGAGATGTCTGTTGCGACTGGGCCTTTAAGCGGCACTGGCCACCCATCCGACAGATCAAACCAGTACAACCCAGCTGGCAGCTCTCCCCCTGGCAAAGGGGAGGGGCAGTGAAACTCCCAGCCACAGATGGCTTTCCCCCGGCATTCGGCTGCATGGGCCTGGTGGCGAGAAGGGAAGGCTCACCCTTCTCCTTCCCTAAGCAACCCACCTACCTACTTGCCCACTTACCTACTGGCCCACCTACCTACCCTCCCTGCTAGCTACCCAAACACCCATCCACATGCCCACTCATATACCTACCGATCTAGGGGTACACACATTTGCATCTGGGTGTGCACATGAGCGTTTGGGAGAGCGTGTGTGTGTGTGCATATGGGGGTGTGTGTAAGCACATCTGGGGTGCACATGTGTTTCAGTGTGTGTGCTTGCATGTCTTGGAGTACACACATGGGATCCTATGTTGCCTAGCAGCAGGGAGAGAGGGAAGGAGCACAGCAAGGGTGTCTAAATCAAGACCTCGGGCTCTTACAGACACCGCCCTTTATGCAGCATAACAGCTCAAAAGGCCACACCCACTTGTTTCACAAGAGAAATCTTCAGGTGGAACTGTGAATCTTGTTATCTCAGCCATCTTGTTTTCCAGTAGCTACATGGTTACTAGCAATGTTCTCAGCTGGAAACATCAATATTGCTGCTTTGTTAAGCCAAAGCAGCTCATTAGCTCATCTGTTACAGTGGAAGGATTCTGGGAGTTGTAGTCAGTATACTAACAGCATTACTAAAGGGAAAGAAAGCCACTCCTGTTTTATCAGGTCACAGGAATATAAGAAACATGGAAACAGTGTGCTGACATTAAATCACAGGTCTGGGGGCACAAGCCTATCAAATGCAATAAAAAAACACCATTAAACTAATTGGTGACGGCTTTTTCAGGAATCCTTTAGCATGACCACATGGAGAGATAGGCTCCACCCCCTGGGAGGAAACACAAACTTCCTCGGTTTTTGTAAAGTAACTTAAATAACCCTTGGACTTGGGTAATAAGCGGTCACACTGAAAGATTCCTGAAAAATCTGTTACTGGTAAGTCTAACAGAATTTTTCCTAGTCATCCTTCAGCATGACCACACAGAGAGGATTAGGCAAGTAATTATACATTAGGGGTGGGAAGCAGTAAGTAGTACCCTTCTACTGAAGGCCTGGTGCTTTGTGGATAGGAAATCAAGTCTATTATGTTTAAGGAAGGTGTGGGGTGAAGATCACATTGCTGCTTTGCAGATCTCTTCCAAAGAGGCGCCTGTCCTTTCTGCTGCTCTTCTAGAATGGGCAGATATCTCTGGGGGGAGAGACTCCCCCAGTAAAATATGCTTGTGAAATAGTCTGTTTTATTCATCTGGCTGTAATGGACTTGGAGGTTGCTAAGCCTTTCTTTTTTCCACTGAAAGTTACTAAAAGCTGTTTCGCTATCCGACATTCTCTGGACCTTTGCAATAATCGATCAGGGCTCTTCTAACATCTAGCAGCGAGCGAGAGATCTTCTTCCTTGCCTGATCCAACCAGTAGTGTCGGAAGAATTATCTCTTGCGACCTGTTAGCAGAAGTCGCTATTTTTGGCAAAAAAAAAAAAAGGAAATATGCCTAAGGATTACTTTGGCCCTTATTTATCAAGGGATAGCGCCAGGTAGTGTCTCACTAGCGCCAGGTAGCGCCAGCTATCGGCGGCTACCGACTCCAGAACGCCAGGCAGCGGACACAATCACGCATTTATCACGCTAAATGAGGCTAGCGCCGGCGAGAGCGTCAGCTAGCGCAGGATTCATCATGTAGCGGACTGCAACGAACAGCGCCGCTGCTAATCCCATCACAGCGACAGGTATGACCTCTCGCTACCTGGCGCTCTCCAATGCATTTCAATGGAGCACTTTAAATATTCATATTTAATTGATATTAATGTTTTTTTTTTTTTTTTTTTTAAATGTCAAAAATTCTGTGACCACTTCTGCAATGTTAGTTTTTTTTTTTTTAAGGTAAAAAAATTAAAAAAATAAAAATTGTGCAGAATTGATATTACAGGTCTGATATTAATGTATTCATATTACAAAATGTTTAGAAAAACTTGTTTAATTTTTAAATGAAAAAATATGGATGTTTGGGGGTTAAAAACTACTTTTAAGCCATCGCCGCCAGCGCTCTGGGGTTTAAACAAGCATTTCACAGCGCAAGAATTTTTTGAGCGTGATTTGTTAATGAATATGGTGGGAGCCGTTCGCTATGGCCTGTCGCTATCATGCGCTCCCATACAGCACGGACCCAGTCAAACAGCGACTCCTAACCCCGTATTCAACATTACCGCACACCGACTGAGTCGCTGTCAACAGCCGAACGGCCAAGCACAGCGAATACTAGCGGGCGCTGTGAAAATCACGCTACTGTCGCTCATCTGTCGCTACCTGGCGCTATTAATAAATCGGCCTCCCCGTCTGGGAATATCTCACAATATGGCTCCTTCATAGATAAGGCCTGTGGCTCACTTACTCACCTGGCGGAAGTAATGGCAAGCAGAAAGCAACATTTTAGTGACAACCATTTTTCTGGCTCCTCATCTAGAGGCTCAAAGGGTGGTTCCATTATCCCGCTTAACTCAAATGACAATTCCCAGGTAGGGAACCCCTTAAATGGTGGAGATACCCCCTGATGTAATAGTTAGTATAAGGAGCCCCAGTGTCAGACTGCCTATGAGGGAACGTCTATAAGAGGGCGGTGAGGGGTCCTAGGCTGGGTGACATTGTGGAAGCGGGGGGGGTTGGTCTCCCCCAAACATAAGAGTGCCCATACTCCTCTGGGCATCCCGTTTTGAGGCAATCTCCTGCCTCATTACCAGGATCTAACCTAGGGCATCCCATGTCTGGTATAAAGAAAGAAATGCTGATCCTCCTTGTGGCCTGTCTGTCTCTGTGGCCGACATTGTTGTGAGGACAGGTCCGCTTTCCCTAAGCTCGCCGTTTTGCTGCCCTGCACACCGTCCGTCCTTAGCTCCGCTGCCGAGGTTCCTGCACTGCTGTCCCTGCGCCCTTTGGTGTCTTCAGGCTTCCTCCGACCTACACGCTGGCCGCAGTGCAAAATGCTTTTCTTCCGCTTCTGGGTCTCGGCATGTGTCATTGCCGCACCCGGAAGGGACATCGGCACCAGGTCACCGATCTACGACTCCGCCCCCCCCAAATTTCATATTTTGGAGGGAAAGTTACTAAATGAAAAATAATTAATTTACCTTCAAAAAGTCGAAATGACTGATCCAGCGCCAAGAAGTCACTTAAAGGTACAGCACACCCATAACTAACTCAGTTATCTGGAATTTAAGGGGACACCGCAGAAACCTGTGCATGGTCAAAAACTGTTTGGGAATAAGCCCTGGCTCTACCAAGACCTCAGGTTAACTACACCTGGATGTGTCCAATGGTCAGCGGGCTTCTCCAGAAGTCCCAGAGAAAAAAAGAAACTAAAATAAAAAAAATTGGCAGAAGTCCAACACATCCAGGCAAACTATGTCCAGTGGTTTACCAGGGAGGAAACAGAACTGAGGTGGGAGAGGAAGGGGTGGGGCTTTTAACCTCTATTTCAGTTTGTGTTTCCTCCTAGGAGGAGCCTCTCCATGTGGTCACACTGAAGGATGACTTGGAAAAAGGTATTCGCACCTTATATGCATAATAAATACAATAGTAGTAATAGGTGCATTCCAAAAAATTCAAATATCAAAAAATTTTAGTAATTCATTTGAAAAATTGAAACTCATATTATATTGAGTCAATACAAACAGACCGTGAACTTTTTTCAAGTGTTTTTTATGTGAATGTTGAGGATTATGGATTACAGCCAAGGAAAACCCCAAATTCACTATCTCAGAAAATTAGAATAATTAGCCCAAAATGGCTGCAAAGGCTTCCTTAGCGTTTAAAAAGGTCCCTTAGTTTGGGTCAGTAGGCGACAATCATGGGGAATGCTGCTGATTTTTGATGTCCCGAAGGCATTACTCACACACTCCACAAGGAGGGGAAGCCACAAAAGGTCATTGCTTTAGAAGCTGGCTGGTCACACAGTGCTGTATTAAAGCATATTAATGGAAAGGAAAAGTGGTAGAAAAGGGTGCACAAGCAACCAGGATAACCACAGGCTTGATAGGATTGTTAAGAAAAGGCCATTCCAAAATTTGTGGGAAATTCACAAGGAGTGGACTGCTGCTGGAGTCAGTGCTTCAAGCATGACCATACACAGACGTATGTGTCGCATTCCATGTGTCAGGCCACTCATGACCAATACAATGCCAGAAGCGACTTACCTAGGCCAAGGATAGAAAGAACTAGACTGTTGCTTAAATTAAAGTAAATGTTGCATTTAAATTTAGAGATCCAGGTCCTAGAGTCTGCAGGAAGAGTGGAGAAGCACACAAACAAGCTGCTTGAGGTCTAGTGTGAAGTTTCCACAATCAGTGGTGGTTTGGGGAGCCAAGTCACCTGCAGGGGTTGGTCCACTGTGTTTTATAAAGACCAAAGTCAGCGCAGCGGTCTAACAGGAAATTCTAGAGCACTTTATGCTTCCCTCTGCCGACAAGCTTTTTGGAGATGGATTTTTCATTGGACTTGGCACCTGTCCACACTGCCAAAAGTACCAAGACCTGGTTTAATAACCACAGTATCACTGTGCTTGATTGGCCAAAACTCACCTGACCTTAACCCCATAGAGAATCTATGAGGTATTGCCAAGAGGAAGATGAGGGACACCAGATCCAACAATGCAGATGAGCTGAAGGCTGCTATCAAAGCAACCTGGGCTTCCATAACACCTCTGCAGTGTCACAGGCTGATCGCCTCCATACCACGCATTGGTGCAGTCATTCATACAAATGGAGCCCCAACCAAGTATTGAGTGAATTTACTGCACATACTTTTAATTTGGCCAACATTTCTGTGTTAAATATTTTTTTTTATAGTGGCCCTATATGTGTTCTAATGTTCTGAGATAATGATAAACCATAATCAACATTAACAAAAAAAAAAAAAAACACTTGAAAAAGTTCAGTTTAGATTGACTCCATATGCGTTTCAGTATTTCAACTGAATTACTAAAAATATACCCAATATTGAGGATATTCACATTTTTTGCAATGCACCTGTACACTCCTGGATGGTCAGCACAGGCGGCCACTGTTCCCAGAGCCATGTCCGCGGTTCATATACCAGGGGTGGACAATGTGACCGCTAACGCTCTATTCATTCCATGCCCAGCAAACCTGAGCTTAGATCGGTTAGTAAAGATGAATGGAGTACCATGGGAAACCTATTAAAAATTCGTTTTGTGGGTGACCCAGGGGTTGTTACAGAGCAGGGAATCCTGATTTCAGATGTCTGCAGCCGGGTCCTGAAGTCCATGGATTTTGGTCCACCTTAAACAGGAACTTTGTTGACCCTGGAGTCTAAAAGACTCCAGAGCCAACCGAGTTCCACTACTTGGGGTATCCATAATTGGGATGCCCCACTGTGCAAACCCCCCCCAGAAGCTCCAATACACTCACCTTCCCCTGGAACCAACGCAGTGTTTTTGCACTGTGGCCGTATCCCCACTCACCTCTAACCATGCGCACGCTGGCCTTTCTGAATGAGCAGCACAGGCACGCCACAGCTAGAAGGTGAGTGAGGGATGCTGCTGGCGGCGCACTTGTCTCCCTTTGGCGCCACCTAGATGTTTAGCCGTCCATGGCTGCTTAGCCACCAGCGGAGACTAGTGAAAGTGAGCTCTCAGCCAATCAGCTCACTCGCGTCCGAGTCTGCGCCGTGGGAGCGAAAGGAGTGTATGAGGCAATATGGGGATACCAATTCGAGATGCCCCCTCTGAGAGGAACACCACATGGAAAAGACATTTCTGTGCATTTTCATCTTTAAAAGGAGACCAAAACTCATACTCAATTGCAGATCTCCATCTCCCTCCCTCATACACCACTGCCAGTCCCCTATCCATTAACTCTCTGATGGGTCAGGTTTCGGGCCTAGCCCTCATTTTTCAGAAGCCTTTGGCTTCTATGTCATTGGATTCATCCAAAGTGCCATCTACATGTTACCAGAGCATATATATTGTGTATATAGGACAGGGGGAGCGTACCCAGACCGACAATGCTCCTACTCTAAGTATAGCAGAGACTTGGGGATCGACAACAATAAAAATACTGGAGTCTAGAGGTTTTCCTAGAAAGTAAAACACACTGAATGAACACCAAAAAGTTTTTTTTTTATTTAACAGTTCTAGAATTACAGATTGAATTCTTTAGGAAGACTGTAGAAGTGAGATTGTGGTCATACATTAGTTCATGGCGATATCTAGACCCGCCTTCTAGAATACTTTAAGGTATACAGAATGAGCATGATGTACGAGAATGAATGCCAGCAGCTTTATCCACACCGGTAACCTACCCGTCTCTTCAACCACTAATTTCTGAATCTTAAGACATTCTCTTAAAAAAAAAAAAGAAAAGAAAGAAAAAAGCTGCAATCTAATTACCTTCACAATTGTGGCAAAGCCATAAGGTCCAGGTCGAATAAAAAGGAAACGTGAATATTAAACAAAAAGTATCCAGTTTCCCATCATTTACTGCTAAAACCGCTGTAGTGACATGTACCGCCCACACAGAAGATGGGACAACACTGAAGCTCTAATGGAGTGACAGTTCTTTTTCTATTTACATCATTGCAGGAGAGCAGGACACGCCCCCTCAGGCATCACTGGTCCTTCTTGCTTTCTTGTGTTGAGTTTTCTATCTCACCATTTTGAGTACAGGTTTGGGGCTCTTGGTTCTTCCCAAGCTTTTTTGCTTTCTGGTAAAGTTCATTTAGGTTAAACTCTCGGATTACGTTTTCCTGGGTGACAACAAACAAGTGTTAGAAAACGGTAACAAGAATAATGGTGCCCTATAAAAAAAACATGCCCGTCTTCCAGAAAAGAATACGGAAAAAAAAAGGGGTAGAAATCAAGTGTTTACTATGCTGAGCTCAATGTGTTAAACTGAAGCCACCAAACGGGTACCTCCTTTTACCACTGCAATTCCACCCCTCCCCCCCCCCCCCCCCCATTTAAGGCATCACAAAAAAAAAAAAAAAAAATTACTCACCTGTAGAATTGGTATTATGAGTATACAGTACGTCCTGCTCCAAATCTAATACTTACAGTTGGGATATACTCCGCCAGATGGCGCTGTGACACAATGACGGAAGAATAATATCTTGATTCAAATGAAAAGCAGACACCACCTTAGGCAGAAAATCCAGCTTAAAACGGAACACCACCTTGTCCTGGTGTCTCTCATAGTACGGAGGCTGAATAGACAGAGCCGCCAGCTCAGACACACGCCTGACCGAAGTAATAGCCACCAGAAAGACAACCTTGAGGGTAAGAACAGCCAGAGCAGCATCCTGAATAGGCTCAAAGGGAGCACGCTGTAAGGAAGACAAAACCAAGTTCAAATCCCAAACAGGAACCGTAGGTTTACGAGGGGGACGCACATGAGTGACCCCCTGAAAGAAGGTCTTAACCAAGGGATGCTGAGCAAAAGACTTCTGAAAGAAGATGGACAGGAAAACCTGACCTTTCAGATTATGGAGTTTTAGACCCAACTCCAATCCATGCTGTAAAAACTCCAGAACCCTAGGGACTAAGAACTCCCTACAGGGAAAAGACCTAGACTCACACCAATCAATGTAGGAACACCATACCCTATAATAGATGGCAGAAGAAGTTTTCTTCCTAGCCTGCACCATGGTATCCACCACCGAAGCAGACAGGCCTTTCTCCATCAAGATGGAGTTTTCAGCAGCCAGGCCGTCAAAGCCAGAGTTTGTAAATTGGGATGGCGTAAGGAGCCCTGAGTGAGCAGATCTGGCACTCCTGGCAGGACGTACTGGTCTACTGCCATTTGTACCACGTCTGCGAACACACTCTTCTTGGCCACCTTGGGGCCACTAGAATCACTGGCACCCCTTCCAGAGCAATCTTGCGCAGGACCCTGCCCAGCAGGGGGAATGGAGGAAAGTCATACAGGAGCCGAAACGCCTTCCAAGACATGGCCAGAGCATCCGTGGCCAAGGCCAGAGGATCCTGAGACAGGGAGACGAAGGCCGGGAGCTTGTGACGGGATGCAAACAAATCCACATCCGGTAGACCCCAACGGTGACACAGGGACTGGAATACCCTGTTGTAGAGGGACCACTCCCGACGGGACGTTCCCCAGCTCAGAGAGTCTGCCAGTAGATTCTCCGCCCCCGGAATATACACAGCCGATATGCATTGAACATTGGCCTCCGCCCATGTCAGAATCCGCGACACCTCCTGGAGGGCACCCCTGCTCCGGGTCCCTCCCTGATGGTTGATGTAGGCAACAGCCGTCCTGTTGTCTGAGCGCACCTGCACAGACAGACCCTGCAGGTGATTGGTCAACTGCTCCAGAACCAACCTGATTGCCCGTAATTCCAGAATGTTGATGGGCAAGTGGGCCTCCTGAGGGCCCCACCTCCCCTGGAAGCGCAGGGACTTCCATAATGCCCCCCAACCTGACAGACTGGCATCCGTGGGGACCGTCTCCCAGGAGGGGGCCAGAAAGGACCTGCTCCCTAGCAAGTTCCTGTGGTCCAGCCACCACGAAAGGGACCGTCTGGACCAAGGGGTGAAGCACACAGACCTCGTCCAAGGACGTTGGTTTCTTGTCCCATACTGACAGAAGGTGAAGTTGCAGGGGTCTTAAATGGAACTGAGCAAAGGCACCGCCTCGAAGCACGCCACCATCAGACCCACCAGCTGCACTCCCTGCCTGAGGGAGGGCTTGGGACACGAGAGCAGGAACCTCACCTGCGCAGTCAGAGCTTCCACCTTCTGTTGAGGAAGGAATATCCTTGACTGAACCGTATCCAGAATCATTCCCAGGAACGGGGTCACCGAAGAAGGGGACAGAGAGGACTTGGGATGATTGATCACCCAGCCGAAGGACTCCAAGGTGGACACCACCGTCTGAGTGTCCAACTCTGCCTGCTGTAGCGACCGAGAGGTGATGAGAATGTCGTCCAGGTAGGGCAGCACGCGTATGCCCCTTGACCTTATCAGAGACATCACCCCCGCCAGCACCTTGGTGAACACTCTGGGAGCTGAAGTGAGGCCAGATGGCAAGGCCACAAATTGGTAATGTTGATCTTCCAACGCGAATCTGAGAAACCTTTGGTGTCCCGGGAACACAGGGACGTGAAGGTAAGCATCTTTGATTTCCACAGACGTCATAAAGTCCCCTGGACGCAGAGAGCCGATGGCTGAGCGCAGAGTTTCCATGCGAAAGCGCCTGTTCTTGACAAACTTGTTGAGGATTTTTAAATCCAGAATGGGCCTGACTGACCCATCTTTCCTGGGCACTGTGAAAAGGTTGGAATAGAACCCCTTGCCCCTTTCTCTTAAGGGGACACTGCAAATGACCCCCAGATCCAGGAGTCCTTGCACGGCCAGCATCGAGACCTGAGCTGAGATCCCTGTGGGATCCGGGACCTGATGAATCTTGGGGGAGGCCGCACAGCAAACTCTATCTTGTAACCGGAGGACACTACCTCCTGAATCCACCTGTCTGAGACGTGATGCCTCCAGACGTGCTCGAAGTGCTGTAGCCGTCCCCCCACCCTGACAGGCGAGGGCGCCCCATCATGCCTGAGGGGTCTTGGGAGGGGCTTTGGGCTTGGACCCCCAGGAGGGTCCAGAACGTCGTCCTCTGTTCCTATGCCAGGAATCGGCGCGAGCCCCCACGAAGGACACCCCCTTTCCTTGCTTAGCACCTCGGTAGGAGATGGAAAGGGGGCCCGGGCCCCGAAAGGGCCGAGACTGCCGCCTGCGCTGGGGTACCTTACCTCCTTTAGCAAAGAGGTCTAGACGGTCCCCAAACAGACGTAGCCCCTTAAATGGAAGCCCAGTAAGGGCTTTCTTAGCAGCATTGTCAGCAGCCCACTCTCGCATCCACACCGCGCGGCGTATAGCTACCGCCAAGGCGGAAGATCTGGCACACATCCTAATGGCATCATCCGATGCTGACAGGATAAAGTTTACAAAACACATCACAGTTAGACAGTGCATTAACCGTATCAGGTGGTAATTCATCTGAGCCTTCGAGTACATTTCTGACCATGGCCCTGAGCGCCGCAGAAGTAATGGCCAAGGCGCAAACCGGGCGCAGCGCCGCCCCCACAAACGCAAAGGCATGGCATGCCAATTGGTCAATGCGCCGGTCCTCGGCATCCCGCAGCGTAGTAGTGTCGGGGGAGTGCATGATAGAGGTGTTAGACAGCCCTAGAATAGGAGCATCCACCTCGGGGGGCGATGACCAACACTTGACCATATCAGCAGGAAAAGGATACTTTCTGTCCAAGCTCTTGGGTATCCCAGGAAGTCTACTGGGATGTTCCCACTCCTTAAGCACAAGGTTATTGAGATGGGTTTGCTCAGGAAATTCCAATCGAGCCTTAGCAGTATGAAAGAGCTCACCCCTTTGCCTGGGAGCCGCAACAGGGGGAGAGATAGACAAAACCTCAAAAACCTGAACCAGCAGTCTGTCAGTATCATCCGGGGTCCAGAGATCAGAGTCAGAATAGTCGTGACCCCTGGGCCTCTCGTCAGATGACACCGAGTCAGAGAACAGCTCCCCTTTGTCTGAGGGGGTATAGCCATATAAATGCGACCACTCGTTAGACTCCGTAGGGAAAAAAGAGTGGCATCAGGGGTTAAGTGGCGCTTCTTAGCGGTGGACTTACGCGCTAAGGAATTAGCAATCAATTTTTCAACACTGGCCAGTCTAGCAGCCATATCAGGATGAGAATCCCCACTTGTATTGGGGGTTAGACTCATGCTTGGGGGAGTAGGTGAAGTGAGGCGTGCAGGCCCGGCCACCGGAGGGACGAGTCCTACCATTAGCGCCTGCTGCGCGCAAGGAACACAGACCCGTGTATTGTCACCGCTAATAGGGGAGACCCCACAAACTACACACAGCCGGGCTTGTCCCGAAGGAACCCCGGTCACATTATCCTGGGATGCCTCCAAATGGTAATTAATAGGCACAATAGGCCAGTAGAGATTGACGCTGTAAGCTACCCTGGATGCCCGAATGACCCGCAGGGAAGTGGGAGTAATTATACTAGGCCTGATTGACAAATACACTGGGCCGGGAGAAGCCACCGGATTCACCAAGTCTGAAAGACATAAGGAGAATAAGGGGTGTCAGCACCATGCGCAGTAAGCAATAAGCATACAAATCGCCCGCGAGGGCACTTACAGACCACGGAAGGGGGGGGCGTTACACGCGCACGCAACTGCACAACAAAATGGCGCCAAGCAAACCTCGAAGGGTGGGCCAAGGCGTGCAGTGAAGCGCGCCAAGCCAGGTCCCCGCCCCCCACGAAGAGCGCGAAGCTCTAAGACAGCAGCCAATGATAACGCCACAGTGTCTGAGGCGACGCCGCCGCCCGGCGTCGCACATCCAGTGAAGGAGAAAGCGCGCGCGGCGGCAGTAACACTAGTAAAACACAAATCAGCGCGGTGGCTGCCACAACATGTACAAGTCCAAGGACATTACAAAGGCCAAATGCATGTAATCCAATACTGACACCCCAACACACCCCCCCCCCTTTCTTTCTCCCCGAGCTACGGGGGAAACGAGGGAGGATGGCAGCCCTTATTACAGGGCCCACCGCTACATGGGGCAATAATGCGGGAGGCGCATCCCATAGAGGCTCACCATCAGTCTATACCGCCTACCCTTTGGTAGGGGACTACGGTGGAGCAGCGCTCCATAAGCACGCATGGTGCTGCCTACCTTAACCCGACCAGTGCAGCCCAGGCAGGGAGGCACAACACAAAGAGGACGGGTGGGAATAGTCCAACAGGGCCGCAGGCTTTAATAGCCCCGCTCACCTGCGAGAGAGCGATACATCATGTCTTCGCAGTAAGCACTGCAGAGAAATCTGGGGATTTGCGGGAGGTCCCCAGGTATTTGAGGGGCCGGGAGGAGCCTGTTTTGCATGTCTCTGCAGTGCAGCGCCATCTGGCAGAGGATAACCCAAGTGTAAGTACTATATCTGGAGCAGGACGTACTGTATACTAAGAATAAGAGCATCAGTCTTTCTGAAAGGTGCAGTAGCCACCAGATAGTACTTCAGACACCTAACCACATCCAAAGAATGCAAGACCCTCTCCTTAGCATTACTAGGATTAGGGCACAAAGAAGGGAGAACAATGTCCTGATTCAAATGAAAGGCAGACACGACCTTAGGCAGAAAATCTGGCTTGAAGCGAAACACCACCTTGTCCTGGTGTCTCTCATAGTAGGAGGGCTGAATGGAAAGCACCGCCAACTCAGACACACGCCTGACAGAAGTGACAGCCACCAGAAAGACAACCTTGAGGGTAAGGATGGCCAGGGAAGCATCCTGCACAGGTTCAAAAGGAGCACCCTGCAAGGCTGACAAAACCAAGTTCAAATCCCAAACAGGCACCATAGTCTTACGTGGGGGACGCACATGAGTCACCCCCTGAAAAAAAGTCCTAATCAGAGAATGCTGAGCAAAGGACTTCTGGAAGAAACCAGCCAGGGCAGAAACCTGACCTTTTAGAGTACTAAGTTGGAGCCCCATCTCCAACCCATGTTGTAGGAACTCCAGAATGCTGGGAATAGAGAAGACACGACAGGGAAGAGACTTAGACTCACACCAGTCAATGTAAGCACGCCAAACCCTGTAAAAAATAGAAGACTTCTTCCTATCCTTAATCAAGGTATCCACAACCGAGGAAGACAGCCCCTTCTCCATCAAGATGGAGGTTTCAGCAGCCAGGCCGCCAAGGCCAGAGTTTGTAAATTGGGATGGCGTAGTGAGCCCTGAGTGAGCAGGTCTGGCACCACGGGCAGAGTGTACTGATCCACTGCCAGCTGCACCACGTCTGCGAACCACACTCTTCTTGGCCACCAGAATTGCTGGCACCCCTTCCAGAGCAATCTTGCGCAGAACCCTGCCCAGCAGGGAGAATGGAGGGAAGACATACAGAAACTGAAAGTCCTGCCATGACATTGCTAGAGCATCCGTGGTCAAGGCCAGAGGATCCTGGGACAGGGAGACAAAGGCCGGTAGCTTGTGACTGTGACGGGACGCAAACAGATCCACATCTGGTTGGCCCCAACGGTGACACAGAGATTGGAACACCCTGCTGCATAGGGACCATTCTCCCTGGAGAGAGGTCCCCCTGCTCACAGTCTGCCAGAAGATTTTCCACCCCCGGGATGTACACAGCCGATATGCAGGGAACATTGGTCTCCGCCCAGGACAGGATCAGAGACACTTCCTGGAGGGCCCCCTTGCTCCGGGTCCCTCCCTGATGATTGATGTAGGCAACTGCCGTCTGGTTGTCAGAGCGCACCTGAACAGGCAGGCCCGAAGGTGAGAAGTCAACTGAGCCAGAACTAACCTGATCGCCCGCAGTTCCAAGACATTGATAGGAGTGTGGGTCTCCTGAGGGCCCCACCTCCCCTGGAACTGCAGGGACTTCCAGAAACCCCCCCAACCTGACAGACTGGCATCTGTGGTGACCGTCTCCCAGGAAGGATCTGCCCCCAACAGGTTCCTTGAGTCCATCCACCACGCGAGGGACCTCCTGACCAGGGGGGAGAGCACACAGACCCGGTCCAGGGACGCTGGGTCCCTGTCCCATACTGACATAAGGTGGAGTTGCAGAGGCCTCAAGTGGAACTGAGCATAAGGGACCGCCTCGAAGCACGCCACCACCAGGCCCACCAGCTGCATTCCCTGCCTGATGGAGGAAGGACGACAAGATAGCAGGAACTGGACCTGTGCAATCAGACTGTCCACCTTCTGAACTGTATCCAGATTCATTCCTAGGAATGGAGTCACCAAGGAGGGGGACAGTGAGGACTTGAGGTGGTTGATCACCCATCCAAATGACTCCAGGGTGGACACCACCAGCTGAGTATCCAACTCTGCCTGATGTAGAGATTGGGAGGTGATGAGAATGTCATCCAGATAAGGCAGCACGCGGACACCCTGATACCTGAGCAGAGACCTCACGCCAGACAGCACCTTGGTGAACACCCTGGGAGCTGAGGTGAGACCAAAGGGCAATGCCACAAACTGGTACTGTTGATCCTCCAGAGCGAACCTGAGGAACCTTTGGAGACCTGGAAATACAGGAATATGAAGGTAAGCATCCTTGACGTCCACAAAAGTCATGAAATCCCCTTGGCGCAGGGAACTGATGGCAGAGCGCAGAGTTTCCATGCGAAAGCGCCTGCTCCTGACAAATTTGTTGAGGATCTTCAAGTCCAGGATGGGCCTGACTGAACCATCTTTTTTGGGAACTGTGAATAGGTTGAAATAGAAGCCCTTGCCCTTTTCTCTTAAAGGGACCTTGCAGATGTCCCCCAGCCCCAGGAGGTCTTGCACCGCCTGCACTAGATCCTGAGCTGACAAAGGGTCCTGAGGAATCCGGATCTGATGAATCTTGGGGGCGGCCAGGCAGCAAACTATCTTGTAACCGGAGGACACTACCTCCTGAATCCACCGGTCTGAGACATAAAGCCTCCAGACGTGAGCGAAGTGCTGAAGCCGCCCCCCCCACCCAGATGGGTGAGGGCACCCCAATATGCCTGAGGGGGCTTGGGAGAGGATTTAGCCTTGGGACCCCAGGAGGAGCCAGGACGTCCACGTCCTCTGCCCCAGAAATCTCCCCGGGCCCCAGTAAAGGAAACCCCCCTCCCTTGTCTAGCACCACGGTAGGGGAAGGAGAATGAGCCCTGACCCCGAAAGGGCCGAGACTGCCGCCTGCGCTGGGGTAACCTGCCTCCATTAGCAAAAAGGTCCAGGCGGTCCCCAAACAGGCATAGTCCTTTGAAGGGAAAACCAGTGAGGGCCTTCTTGGCAGCATTGTCAGCAGCCCACTGGTGTAGCCAAACCGAGCGGCGTATAGCCACCACAAGGGCAGATGTCCTGGCACACATTCTAATGGTGTCATCCAAGGCAGAGAGGACAAAATTTACAAAAACATCACAACTGGAGAGTGCATTAAACACCTCACAAGGCAAATCATCAGGGGCACTATCAAGTATACTTCTGATCAGGGTCCTAGTGGCCACAGCGGTAATGGCAGAGGCACAGACCAGGCGCAGCGCCGTCCCCACATATGCAAAGGCATGGGACGCCAGCTGGTCAATGCGCCGGTCCTCAGCATCCCGCAGGGTAGTAGAGTCAGGGGAATGCATGACAGAGGTGTTAGATAGCCCTAGGATCGGGGCGTCCACCTCGGGAGGGGATGACCAACAATTTACCATATCAGCAGGAAAGGGATACTTCCTATCCCAACTTTTAGATACCCCGGGAAGTCTACTGGGGCGCTCCCATTCCTTGAGCACCAGGTTATGGAAATGCGCTTGCTCAGGAAATTCCAAACGTGACTTAGCGGTATGGAAAAGCTCCCCCCTTCGCCTGGGAGCCGCAACAGGGGGAGAAATGGACAGAACCTCAAAAATCTG
Organism: Gastrophryne carolinensis; assembly: GCA_027917425.1. Lineage (NCBI taxonomy): Eukaryota > Metazoa > Chordata > Amphibia > Anura > Microhylidae > Gastrophryne > Gastrophryne carolinensis. Next base: position 523,658,228 of record CM051235.1, on the reverse strand, counting down.
GGTCAGCAACCTGTCAGTGTCATCCGGGGCCCAAGAGTCAGAGAAAAGCTCTCCTTCGTCCGAAGGGGTATAGCCACCAAGATGCCAGAACTCCTCAGTTTCCATAGGAAAAAAAGTGACATTAGGTGTTAAGTGCTGCTTTTTAGCAGGGGCCTTACGCGCCAAGGTATTAGCAATCACCTTCTCAACAGTAGCCAGTCTAGAAGACACATCAGGCTGAGAATCCCCACTTGTATGCAACTCAGTAGGAGTGAGATTTAAGCTTGGGGGGGGGGGTAGGTGAAGTGAAATGAGGTGCAGGCCCGGCCACTGGAAGGCCAGATTGTAGCGCCAGCACTTGTTCAGCACAGGGTACACAGACCCGCGCCTTGTCAGATTCAACATGAGACTTCCCACACGGTACACACAGCCGAGCTTGTCCCCAAGGGACCCCGGTCACATTATCCTGAGATGCCTCCATATGGCGATTATAGCGGCACTATAGGCCGATAGGGATTAACGCTATACAGCAACCCTGGATGCCCCAATAACCCGCTAGGGAAGTGGGATTAATTACACTAGGCCTCACAAGTTAACCAACTAACAGAGGGCCGGGAGAAGCCAATGGATTCGCCCGCCTGAAAGACATAATAAAAGGGGCCGTAAGCAGACAGTAATAAAAGGGTGGTAATAAAGCCGCCAGCGAGGGCACTTGCGGACCGCGGTAGGTAGGGGTCCGTCACGCATAAGCCAACCAGAGCAGACAAAATGTCGTCGGTATATCTCGAGGCCGGCAACAGCAATGACACGGAATGCGCCAGAGACGGGCCCCGCCCCCCCCCCCCCCCCCCAAGGAGTGCGAAGCCAACAAGTGACAAACAGCCAATGACAGTCTGTCTCTGCAGTCCAGCGCCATCTGGCGGAGTAATACCCGATCGTAAGTACTATATCTGGAGCAGGACGTACTGTAGACTAAGAATAAATGGTCCAATAATAACAATCCATATAATTGTGCTTGATAGCAAGATGATGGGTTAATGATCAATCCTGCTTCCAAACATCCAGTCCAGCCCCCATTTCTTCCTTTTAGGCTCTATTCACACCTCTCCAACTTAAACTCCTATAAAAGAAGACTGGCATATTCAACACCAGTCTCCTCTTCCATTCATTAAGGGTCTACTCACACTTCTCCACTTGCACCGTGTTGGCCATTTGTAATGGGCCAGTTCACATATGTACGCTGCATATCAATAAACTGGCCAATAAGAAATAATGAGCGGCATTTTCACTTGCGTTGTGACAGTACTGCCCAACACAGTGCAAGTGGAGAAGTGTGAGACCCTTAATGAATGGAAGAGGATGGCATGACTGGTTTTGAATATGCCATATTTTATAGGGGAGAATGGTTCATCTCTAGGCCTCATGTGCTGGAAGAACAGCTTACTGCTACTGCAACTCTGATGTGTGGCGAAGCTTTGACCCATCATGCTTTGGGCAGATATTTGCTTTGAATAGGTATTTGAAGTGGTTAATGCTGCTGCTCCCCACAGAGCAGATCTCCCCTGTAAAAGTGAAAGAGTACACCGAAAAACCTGTCGCCCCCGGATTGGATTACTACAAGCTCAGGGTGAGTATTTTAGTATCTCCTCATTATCTAGCATGTATATTTTTATAGAAGGCAATTTAGCAATACAGCTCTTTTGAGTAATGCCTATTTAGCCAATACAGAGGCCTGCACATCTAATAGTTCTACCTTGGTTCATGACAGGCAGACTGACCGGGCTGCCAATCAACATCCACCTTTCTGAGAATACCCCCCAGCATCACTGCAGAAGACCACGTCTATGGCACAGGTGATTCCCACTGCAGTTATGTCAATCTCTGGAATTGGGTACCAAGCAGCCCAAGCTTTGGGATTCTAAGAAAATCATTAGTTTGAACTTGACCCCGGGCCCCAAGGCAGCCTTCCTACCTCAATATTAAGACTACAAGTTTCAAACAAGGAGCCCAGGGATCGCCTCTTAAGTTATGGGGGGCACAGGACCAAGTATAGGCTGCATGGTCCCTACCCATAACTCATATGCGTTGGTTTGAATTAAGCAACCAGTCTGGTTACCTCGGGTCTCAAATGAAACTAGGTGTACAGCTATAAAATATAGGTTATAGGGGCTGAAATCAGTGCAGACATTGATAGTATGGTAGACATCATCAGGTCTCAGGTTAGGGCTATCTGTCTGGTGTTGCTTCTTTGTGGCAGGGCCCCACAGTGGAGTAGACACAGTAAACTGTACCACAGGGACATACCACCCTTCTAGGGTTAGGTCCACTTTAGGTTGACAAGTAATTTCCTCCTCCCCTCACTACATAGGTAAGTAAGGCCTGCACAGAGTGCACTTGGGCCCTTATCTGGGATGGAAAAGATGAGTCCTAGCGAAAGTAGATATTATAAACCAGGCAGGCAGCAAAACAATGTAAGAAGCCATAGGGGAACACAATGAGAATAATATACTGGAATTATAAAAAGACACACAAGAAAAAACAAAACATTTATTAGACCATTAGGGTATGGATTCTCACACATTTTAGGACTAGACATGCAACCAAAACCTTTTCAAAAGTATGGAATATTGTATCTTCTAAACGCAGTTACCTGTGTGAAGCTCCAAGACACGGCTCGGCCCTTTTTGTCAACTTGCGGTCGGCGCAAAACCTCTTTCCCACCTTGAAATAGAATGAGTGTAGGCAACTGCTTGGATAGTGGTGATGTACTTACACCATACCTACAACGGTAACAAGGAAGTAAGTAAGAAAATACCCATACAACATGGATGATAATAATAGGCAACTGCTTGGATAGTGGTGATATACTTACACCATACCTACAGCAGTAACAAGGCAGTAAAAAAAATAACCATACAACATGGATGATAATAAATAATAATAATAACAACACAGTGATGTGTCCTCCGCATTTAAAAACACAAACCCACCAGGGAACCGCACCAGTGAATGCACATGTGCCCAAAGCGGTGGACTTGCGCAAGCACGGGGCCCGAAGAGAACTTCAGTCATGTCTCTGCTCCGAATCGAACCTGCATCACTAGGCCCATGGCTGCTCCTAATTTCATGATTTGTAACACAATGTTCTGATGCAAGCGCCATGTTTTATTGGCTATTAAAACAGCTGTTTTAATGTACTGTTCATTTAACTTTGCTTTAGGCTAAAATACAGGGAGGGAGACTTTGCTAGTTTGCAGTCCGTAATTCCAGACAGAAGAACCAACACTCCCTCCTTACTGCTATTCAAAGAAGGGGTTAAAGAAATACATGAGGGTTACAAGTTCTGAAAGTGCATGCAGAGGCACAAAATGCAATCTCCATATTATATATATTTCTATCTATATATATTAGGGGTGTGAATTGGCAAGAATGCGGCGATAGGATACGTTTCGTGATACATGTATGACGATACAATATATACCGATATATTCCCTCTTTGGTGGCCCCTGGCCCTGCAGGCTAGAAGCCGGCATAGCCTAATGGCCCCGGGCCCTTCTGCCCCCCACCCCCGGGCTTTGGCAAGGCAGGTAATGGAGAGGCTCAGGGTTAATGGCAAGTCATCCACTAGCCGCAGGTGACTTGACAGACTCAGAGCCTTGTGAACTGGTACAGGGGTCTCATGGATCCCTTACCATTTCACAAAGGGTTATCAGTAAAAAAAAACAAAAACATAAGAGAATGTATTTATTAAAAAAAAAATATATATATATATATATATTGCTCTTTACTCACCTCCTGTGTCCTTCGCCAATCTGATGACACATGCAGTGATTGCGGGAGGGTGGAAACAGGGGGTCAGATGATCTCCTTCCCCCTCCTCTTCTGCCCAGTGATCATAGAATCGCGATACTTAAGCAAAACGTTTTTTTTTTTTACACCCCTAATATCTATAAATAAGATATATAGATATATATCTCTATCTCCCACCCCATGTTGCTGTTTCTTCATCACTAACAGTGATGTAACCGGAGCACAAGAGCCTGCAGTACTTTGTGGGATCTACCTGTGGGCTGGCAGGTATATGCAAATATTTTTCTCTTTCATTCAATCAAAAAAGCAATTCTGTGAGTACTCACCTGTAGAATTGTTTTTGTTCTTGCATGGCACGGCCCGCTTCGGTATTCATAACAGTTGGGTTATTCCGCCACAAGGTGGCGCAGTGGTACTGCAGAAAGCTGTGGCATCTCCCGGCCCCCTATAAAAATGGGATTAACCATAGAGTTCCCAGCTTAGACAAGCAGTGAGACAAGAAGCCGGGAGAGAATAAAGGTAAAAAATGTAAAAAAGGTAAAAAACCCCAATTAACTTGGAACAATCACCATAAAGAGGCAACCAAGAATAACGATAACAAGGGTGGGTCGAAGCAGGCCGTGCCATGCAAGAACAAAAACAATTCTAAGCACCATAGAAGTGAAATGGCCCTGCTCAGGGAACTCCAGACGCTGTTTACCAGGACGAAAAAAAGCTCACCCTGCTTTCTTTTAGCCACCTCAGGGGGAGCAATGTGCAAGATTTCAAAAATATGTGACAGCAGATTGTCAGTGTCCTCAGGGTACCATGATTCCTCCCCGGACGCAGACCCAGGGTCATTAATGCAACCCTCCTGCTGGTCCCCAGAGGAGTCAGAGTCCTGGAACAGTTCCCCTTCCTCTAGGGCAGTGGTCCCCAACCCGGTCCTCAAGGCCCACCAACATGTCATGTTTTTTGGATCTCCAAATAGCCAGCTCTATTGCTCTGCAGCTGCACTAATTACTCCACCTGTGCATCTTTGTGGAGATCTGCAAAACCTGGCCTGTTGGTGGGCCATGAGGACAGGGTTGGGGACCACTGCTCTAGGGAATAAAGTCCACCAGTGGCATCAAATTCCTCATACTCCTCAGTGGAGCGGGAGGGTGTGGAAGTCAGGTGCCGCTTCCTCCCAGAAGCCTTCCTAGGTATAGGCCCGGCAAGCTGCTTCTCAATGTTGGCCACTGTGCCAGATCAGACTGTGACCCCCTGCTAGCATCCCCCTCACTGGGAGCTAATTGCAGCAGCGGGGGGGGGGGGGGGGGGGGGTAGGTGATGCCGAAGGGGGGCGAAGAGCTGGGAAGCGATGCAGGCAAACCAAGCTGGAGCGCAAGGACACTTTGAGCGCACGGCACGCACACCCTGACACTGTCACGCACAGGGGATACCCCACACATGGCCCACAGCCGGGGTTGCCCTGAAGGACCTCCATGCACGCTATCCCCAGAAGCCTCCATATGGTGATTAACACAGGCGCAATAGGCCAGCGCTGGGTAAAGGCTAATACAAAAGCCACCCGGGATCAACAAAGGGTGGGGGGGGGATGAGGGGGAGGAAGGAGTAGAGTCGGGAGAAACCACAACCCACTGGAATCCCGTCTGAAAGACATACGTAAAAACGACACATGAGCATCCCGCAGCACATGCTCCACGAGACCAATAGAAAAACCCCCAAGGAGGACTCACAGACCAAGGACTCCGCAGGGTCACCAAGGCACAGACCGCAGGATGAAGCGACACACCGGAGGAAACAGCAGTGCAGCCCGGAAGGGAGAAATCCAGACACGCAGTTAATCCAAAATAGCGCCAGAAGAGGTACCTCGAGGGGCGGGCCACGCGATACACGTCATCCCCCGGCCCCGCGCCCCCGAAGAGCACGAAAACGCTGCCCACGTGGCCCCGTCGGCGCCATGACAAAGCAAAAATGCCACAGGTTATAGCGCTCGCAGCCGCGGAGCGCAGTACAAAAGCGGCGTGGCGGCCAAAAACACACTGTAAACGGCCAAAACACCACAACTAATACCACTCGCCGTCATCACCCGCCCCCCCCACCGCCCGAACAAAGTCAGGGGGGGGGGGGGGGAAGAGAGACGAGAAGGCAGTGGCGAGTATCCAGGCCGGGGGGGGGGGGGGACCCCTTAAGGAAAAGAAGGGGACACAGTCCCCAAAACACTCACCCCCTCAGAAGCCAGCACAGGAACTCCGCATCCCTATCAGGCTCACCATAAAGCCTATGGCCGGCTACCCTTTGTGGTACAGGGTCTGCGGCTTGGAGCAGCGCTCCAGGAGCACTTGACCCTAGTGCTCTTCTACCCTCACCCGATCTGTCAGCCAAGGCTGGGAGGCAGTTAGGGTCCAGAAACGGGTGAAAATAGACTTGCAATAGACGCAAGGGGACAGCCGGGATGGTGGGGACAAGATTGCAGATGCCGGTGCATTTTAAAATAATGGTATTGGCGAATCAGCTGCACAGGACCAGAGACAAATGTGGTCTTTTTGCCCAGGGACTTTAAAGTACAAAAATAAATGGTGCTCAGTTCACACCTATCTGCTTTCTCTGTGCTGTGCAGTCACAAGTGCTGTCCATTATTTTCATTGAGTTGCTTTTTCCAATAGAAAAACACGGTGTAACTTACCTCATTCGAGGAGCTGTGCTCGAGTAGAAATACTGAGAAACACACGCTCTCGTTCGTATATAAAACGTTGATTGCCCCCCCCCCAGAGGGAGATGAGCCCCACTTCTTAAAGAAATGGGAAGAGGACCTGGGAGTTGTGTTCTCAACCAAGCAGAGTAAAAAGATCCTGGCGATGCCACATAGAACAGCAGTCTGTACCAGATTTCAGGAGTGCAGCTATAAAGTTCTTACTAGATGGTACAGGCTGCCGTCTCTACTTAAAGTGGACCAACACCGAGAGGTGATCGGCCCGGAAATCTATAAGATTCCCGGGCCGATCACCTCCCACCCCGCGGGACATCCGAGATCGGGATGTCCCGCGGGGTGAAACCCCCCCAAACACCCCAAATCACCTACCTTATCTTCGGCGGCGCCCCTGTAGGAGTGCGCGCGCCCGCGCCGGCCGTCTGCGAATGGCCGGCGGGGGCGCGCGCGCGCCGAAAGTGACGCGAGGGAGGCGGCGGCGGCGGCAGCCGCCTGGACGTTCCTGATCCCCGCCTGGACGTTGGCGGGGATTGGACCGTCCAGTCACGTGGGAGCGGGGACAGGTAAGATTTTGGGGCTTTCTGGGGGGTTTCACACAGCGGGGCACCCCCGATCGGGGTGCCCCGCCGAAGTGGACCAAAACCCAGGATAGTCAAAATCCTGGGTGTTGGTCCACTTTAACAAATGGTTCCCGGGTACCCCGCTGTGTGCTGGAGGTGTGAGGCAGCAACCGGTGACTTACTGCATATCCTCTGGTCCTGCCCTAAGCTTAAACCATTCTGGGATACTGTTAGGAGAATTGCGGGGAGATTGGTTGCTATGGATATCCCTGATGACCCAGCCTTGTGTCTCCTCCACTTGACGAAATTCCCAACTAAATGGTACAAGAGGTCAGTGCTGTGCCATCTGCTAAATGTGGTGAAAGCTTGCATTCCTCAAATGTGGAAAAAGGCTGACCCGCCTTCAATAGCTATGTGGGTTTTGAAGGTCAATGAGATTATGCGGTTCGAGAGCCTGATTCTAGCGAAAGACAACAGGCAGGAAAGTTTCACATGTACTTGGTATAGGTGGATAGAGTTCTCTGAATCTGATGAATGTAAAATGTTGCTTGGGAAAGCCTAAGACCCCTCCAGCTCTCCCCCCCCCCCCCCCAGGTTCTGTCCCCCCTCTGGTGAAGTGGCACAAACACTTGGATGGTTTGCTGACTTATGATTTCTCTTTTCTTTTCAGAAGAGAAATCATAAGCTGAACCTGTGAACCCCAATATCTCGGTCATTTCGTCTTCAAAATAAAACAGAAAACAGTTTAGGACAGTGCCAAAATGTAGCCCGACACAATGGTGCAAATATCTTTGCGATTATAATATCACTTTAATGCAGATCACTTAAACCGGACCAATAGCCCGGCACAGTTGAAAAGGCAAGGTAGCTGCCATTTTGTAGCTTCCACTCCCAACTGACAATGCACAGTAACAGGAAGCCCAGCAGCACTTCCTGTTTGCAGGTGGCTTGCAAATGCATGAACCGCCATCTTGTTTATAACATTGACCCCAGCAAGAGTTAGAAAAAGGTAAATAAATTTTTATGTGCAGTAATCTAAATTGCCCTAGGGAGGGATGCATAAGAGCAGTGCTTGTGTTGGTCTGGTTTGAGTCATTTTTAACTGTTGGTCCACTTCAATAATCTAACAAATATTGTTTGTGTGCGACATGAATACACAATATAGAAGAAGCAAAGAGGAGTTGATAAACCATTTATATTACCTGGTGCTGACATCAGGATATCGGCCTATGTCCACTTTCCCAAACTTGAGTCCAGCACAATTATATCTACATATAAAAAACATGAGTGAGACAAAACACCGCAATGTAACTTTCACATCAGGCCTCTGTTTTCAAGACGTTTTAAAGCAACCTTAAAGCTTTTGCCATGTTGACTACAGTCTCTTCACAAACTGTCCTTTATTTATATAAAGCATTGAAGGCTTTAATCAAGCTAAGGCTTTGGTATATGAAGCCAAGTTCCTTCCTGAAGGATATGCTCTCACTGCGGTATCCAGAGGAAGACTGGGAGCAAAAAAACTCCAGATAGTCTTACTGGTAAATATATTTCCATGAGTCCTCCAGGACACTTGAGCCACCTCCTCCTCTCCTGGACAGGAAACACAAAACTGGAAGAGCATTAATAGGCCCACCCCCTCCCCTTTTAAAGTGGACCAACACCCAGGATTTTGACTATCCTGGGTCTTGGTCCACTTCGGTGGGGCACCTCCGATCGGGGTGCCCTGCTGTGTGAAACCCCCCCGATCACCCGAAAAACTCACCTCTCCCCGTTCCCAGCGCCGACGGACAAGCGATTTGACAGCCGCGGACAAGCGGCTCCTCCGCCGCCGCCTCCTGCGCGTCACTCTTGACGCCCGCGCCGGCCATTCACAGACGGCCGGCGCAGGCACGTCTAGAGGGGCGCAAGGGAGGCAAGGTAAGGGCATTTGGGGTGTTTGGGGGGGTTTCACCCCGCGGGACATCCCGATCTCGGATGTCCCGCGGGGAGGGAGGTGATCGGCCCGGGCCGATCACGGGAGGGTGATGGTCCACTTTAAGCAAGCAATTAGGAATAACTGAGAAGGGAGACAGGAAAGGTTAAGATAAGACAAGCACCCATGCCACCAACCCAGCAGGATGATTCAGAGGGGTGGGGAGTGGGACGCTGTCCTGGAGGACTAATGGAAAAACCATTACCAATAAGACTAACTGGGGTTGCCCCCCCCCCACGTCCTTAAAAGAGCAGTATCGAGAATATTTCTTGGCGACTTATATTTAAATGGTACTTTGAATGTAGGTAAGTGTTGGAGTAAGAATTACAAATGTAGAAAAAAAATTATGTCTGTGTTGTGCAGCTGGAGACTAATAGCTCATGTTTATGTCTGCTGGAGAGGGGGAAACAATGTAACAAAGTATCAGCTGTTCAGTGCTGGCAGCGTCCAGCATAAGATAACAAAATTGCAACATTGCCTGGCCAGAACTTATATATCTAAAACAGAGAGAAAAGCTCTAGAAGTCATTTAGCTGATTTTGACAGTTTTCCCTTCATGTTGGCTCTGCTGCAGAATCTTTCAGTTTACCATTTTCTCTCTTTTCTCAACACATTTTTCCATATGATCTTTCTTTCAGCTTTGTGTGTTTTGAGCAAAGCCCAACCCAGGATTTTCACTATCTGGAGTTTTGTTTTGTGCCCCTACATGTGAAATCCCCAAGTTCGCCTGTGAAAACATACCTTTCCCTGTCCCACAGCACATGCGCGGGCTCTCATCCAATCAGCACTGTTTGCACGCAGATGGGGAGCCTGAGCAGTAACCTTCCTGGCCGCCTGGCCTGTCCAAATGACTATCTGCGTGAGCGCGCCAGAAAAATTGGGGGATCTGTGGTTATCCAGGGGTTGTTTCACACAGTGGGGCATCCCGATTTAGAATGCCCAAGGGGGAAGGTCAATGGCCGGGTCTTATAGACTTCAGGGTCGGCCACTCAGGGTTTTGTTCCACTTTAATACCTTTAGATTTTCCTGCACAGTTATTCAAAGAAGAATTTCAGTCATTTTCAGTCAGTTTAGTTTATTTTGTATAGATTTTACACATTTGAGTCACCTGGTCTCATAACAAAAGCAGCACCTCACACACACACAGCCGTTACCACTGATTACAGTGTCAGCCTCTGAGGTAAAGTGTTGCTAGGAGACCAGTGGGCTAAATGAAGCAGCTCACTAAATACAACCCAGCAGATCCCCCTATTCAGCAAATGGACTGAGCCATTGTCATTATACAATTTAAAAGAGAGGCATATATTTTTTCCATTTTCTATCTATACACATGTTAGAAGCTATTGTGTGGCTATTTAATTATTTACCTTTTTTAATGCAAATTTTGCGATACTGCTCCTTTAAGGAAGGGCTTGGCCATCGAAGGAAAGTAATCCAAGTGCCACCTCCGTGGTATGGTCTGACAAGATCTGAATGTCTCTGTCCTGGAGCTACTCTTATAGACAAAGAAGAGCCATTTTTACTGCCATGTGTTCTCTTAAAATTGGGTGATTTTCTTGACATTGTTGCGAACCTAAACCTATCGTCCCAGGCAGTGAGCCCCCCACCAGAACGAACTTGCGTCCATGTGGATCTTTCTGGTGGCAAGGCCTGCCCCCCACCAGGTTTTGAGTCAGAGTACAGCGAGGAGGGCTTTGCCTGACCTGATCTGAAAGCGTCACTATCTGATCTAGAGACTCCTGTCCCATGCCCCCAGAAACATTTTTTGAAGAGCTCTGCACCCAAACTAGTGCCAGCATTGCTGAAGTGATAAGACCCATAAAGGCCAGGATCTGTCTCAAAGATTCTTCTGGATTCTGCTGAAGTTGTGAGACAACCCCTAAAAGCTAGTCTATCTTGTATTGTGAAAGAAAAATCTTTTCGTGCCTAGTGTTGATCTCATGCCCAAGGAAAATACCATTTTGTGAATACTCACCTTGTAAAATGGGTATTATGAGTATGTCACACACCCCGCTTCAAGAATCCATAACATGTGGGTAATATCGTCCTGAAGAGGGCGTTCCTGCAGAGATGATAGCAAAAGAAAGCCCCTCCCTGATCCATAAATACCTGGGACCTCCCACTCACTACCCAGTATACAGAAGCAGTAAGGTAAGGGACCAGGAAGAGGCAAATATAAACAACCACGCAAAGTTCGCAATAAAGAGGATCCTGAATACAAAAGGGCGGGTTGAAGCGGGGTGTGTGACATACTCATAATACCCATTTTACAAGGTGAGTATTCACAAAATGGTATTATTCTTAGTATGTCACATACCCCGCTTCAAGAATCCATAACATGTGGGACATCCAACAGCAGTGTCCATAACAAGGGCGGGGATCCAAAACTAGGCAACAATGCATAACCTTAAACCACAACAGCTTGCAAAACTTTGCGGCCAAAAACAGCATCCGCTGATGCCCGAACATCAACCTTGTAAAACTTGGAAAAGGTGTGAACAGAAGACCAGGTAGCGGCCTTACAAACTTGCTCAACAGAAGCCTGGTGCTGAAAAGCCCAGGACGCACCAACTGCACGAGTAGAAGGAGCAGTAACACGAAAAGGGGGACTCCTCCCCTTGGCAGAGTAGGCCCCAATGATGGCCTGACGAATCCATTTACTAATGGAAGATTTGGCAGGAGCCAAACCTTTCCTAGGCCCGCAGGGCACCACAAAGAAAGCATCAGTCTTACGAAAGGAAGACGTAACCTCCAGATAATGTTCCACAACACGAACTACATCCAAGGAATGCAATGCCCTTTCCCTGTCGTCGCTGGGATTTGGGCATAGAGAGGGCAAAACAATGTCCTGATTCAAATGAAACTCCGAGACCACTTTAGGAAGAAAATCCTGCTTGAAACGAAAGACAACCTTGTCCTGATGTTTCTCGAAGTACGGAGCTGTAATGGATAAAGCTGCCAACTCAGAAACACGCCGAACCGAAGTGATAGCTACCAAAAAGGCCACCTTTTGCGTAAGAGAAGACAAAGCTATCTCATTCAAGGGCTCAAACGGAGGGCCCTGGAGAGCAGAGAGAACCAGGTTCAAATCCCAAACTGAAACAAAAGGCTTCCTAGGAGGCCGAACATGTGTAACACCTTGGAAAAAGGTCTTGACTAAGGGATGAAGTGCAAAAGACCTTTGGAAGAACACCACCAGGGCAGAAACCTGCCCTTTCAATGTACTAAGCTGGAGCCCCAGATCTAGACCATGCTGGAGAAACTCTAAAATTCTAGGAATGGAGAACTCTCGACAAGAGAAAGACCTACTTTCACACCAATCAATATAGGCCCTCCAAGTCCTGTAGTAAATAGAAGAGGAAGAGCACTTCCTGGCACAAATAAGAGTCTGAATCACCGCGTCAGAAAGACCTTCTTCCTTCAAGATGGCGGTTTCAGCAGCCATGCCGTCAAAGCCAGCGATGGTAAATTGGGATAGCGCAGCCGACCCTGGGTGAGCAGGTCCGGCAGCAGAGGCAGAGCGAACTGATCCTCTGCCAGTCTTACAAGGTCTGCGAACCAAACTCGCCTTGGCCACCTTGGGGCCACCAGAATCGCCGACGCACCATCCAAGGCCAGTTTGCGCAGCACTCTGGCTAGCATTGGGAACGGAGGGAACAGGTAAAGGAACCCCAGATCCCTCCAGTTTAGAGACATGGCATCCACTGTCAGAGCCAGAGGATCCTGCGAGAGAGACACAAAGACTGGAAGCTTGTGATTGTGACGAGAAGCAAAGAGGTCCACCGCTGGGACCCCCCACCTGAGACATATCGACTGAAACACCTTGGGACTGAGAGACCACTCCCCCTGACGAGAGGAGGCCCTGCTCAGCAAGTCCGCCTCCGTGTTCTCCACTCCCGGAATGTAGACTGCTGAGATACACGGGACGTGGGTCTCTGCCCAATCCAGAATCAAAGACACTTCCCTGAGGGCACTCCTGCTGCGAGTCCCTCCTTGGTGATTGATGTAAGCAACCGCCGTTCTGTTGTCCGACCGGACCTGAACTGGCAGGCCTCTCAACTGATGAGTCAAGCGGAACAGAACCAACCTGATGGCTCTCAACTCCAGAACATTGATGGGCTCGTGAGCCTCCTGCGGGCCCCACAGACCCTGAAACTGGAGGTCCTTCCAAACACCCCCCCAACCTGACAGACTGGCATCCGTGGTGACTGTTTCCCAACGCGGAGCCAGAAAAGATCTGCCCTTCAACAGATTGACCGACCCCAGCCACCATTGCAGGGATCGACGAACTCGGGGAGTCATCAGGAAGGACTGATCCAACGATAGAGGAGACTTGTCCCAAACCTTCAACAGATGAAGCTGAAGCGTCCTTGTGTGAAACTGCGCAAAGGGAACTGCCTCGAATGAGGCCACCATTAACCCCACCAGCCTCATCCCTAACCGGATGGTCGGATGAGGGGTTGACAAGAGAAGCCGAACTAACTCCTGAATCAAAAGAATCTTGGCCTGGGGTAGAAACACCCTGGCCTGTGAAGTGTCCAGAGACATTCCCAGAAAGGTCAGAATTCTGGACGGAGAAAGAGAAGACTTGGGGTGGTTGATCACCCAACCGAACCTCTCCAGAGTGGACACCACCGCTCTGGTGTCCAACTCCGCTTGGTTGAAGGAAGAGGCCATGATCAGTAGATCGTCCAAATAGGGCACGATGCGGATACCCTGACCTCTGAGCAGAGCCATCACCCCCGCTAGCACCTTGGTGAACACCCGAGGCGCTGAGGTGAGACCGAAAGGAAGTGCCACAAACTGAAAGTGCCGATCCTCCACCACGAACCTGAGAAACCTCTGGTATGCTGGAAAAACCGGAACGTGTAGATAAGCATCCTTGATGTCTATGGACGTCAGAAAGTCTCCCTGACGAAGAGAGTGAATGGCCGAACGCAGCGTTTCCATGCGGAATTTCCTCGGCCGGATGAACCGGTTGAGAAACTTCAGATCCAAGATGGGTCGGACCAACCCGTCCTTCTTGGGAACCGTGAACAGATTGGAATAAAAGCCCCTGCCCCGATCTGAAGGGGGCACTGGGCAAATGACAGCCATGTCCAGAAGATTCTCCACTGCCACCAGGAGCCCCTGCGCCGCTAGAGGCTCCGACGGCATCCGAGACCTGACAAATCTGGAAGGGGGGCGGAGCTCGAACTCCAGCTTGTAGCCGGAAGACACCACTTCCCGGATCCATCTGTCCGAGACCTCTTGATCCCAGATCTGAGAGAAGTGCTGCAGCCGTCCCCCCACCCGCATGGGTGAGGGCGCCCCCTCATTGCTGAGCCGGCTTAGCAGCCGGTTTGGGCTTAGAGCCCCAACTGTAGCCAGAACGGGCACGTCCTCTGCCCCTGTTTCCGAAATCTCCTCTGGAAGAGGGAAATGCAGAACCCCTGCCAGATCTGGCCCCCCGAAAGGAGGGGTTAAAGGCAGGCGCCCCCCGAAAGGGGCGGCGTTGTTTCTTACGTTGAGGTAACCTACCACCCTTGGTGACAGAGTCCAATGTCTCTCCAAAGAGCCGTAGACCAACAAAGGGTAAGGCCGTCAGTGATTTTTTGGACATAAAATCGGCCGCCCACTGGCGCAGCCACACTGACCGCCGAATAGCCACAAGCAGAGCCGAAGTCCTACCACACATCATCAAAGTATCATCCAAGGCGGTCAACACAAAGGATAGAAACAACTCGCACCGTTTCAGGCTAAGGAACTCGTTACTACCAGGACGAAGCCCGGAAGAAGTCAACAGGTCCCTGACCACAGACCTGGTGGCCAACACCATTAGCTCCGAAGCGCACACAGGCCGGATGGCCGACCCAATGCTAGTAAAGCCATGAGAAGCCATCTGATCAATACGTTTATCCTCTCCATCTTTGAGAGTGGAACAATCAGGTCTGTTTAACACCGAGGAGTTAGACAACCCCAAAACCGGTGCATCCACCTCGGGGGGAGATGCCCAACGCTTGATCGCCTCAGAAGGAAAGGGATATTTCCTATCCCACCCCTGAGGGATGCCAGGGAGCCGAGCCGGCCTATCCCATTCCTTGTCAATGATTCTATCAAAATGGCGTTGCGTAGGAAACTCCAGGCGCGGCCTGGATTCCTCAAACAATTCACCTTTCTGCTGTGACGCCTCCTCGGGAGGGGAAATATTCAGAACTTCCAGCATGAGAGACAGAGCGTGAGGAGAGTCCAAGGATCTCCCTAAATCAGAAAGCTCGGCATCAGCGCCAGCAGACTGCTCATCATCCGAAAATTCTGAACCCTCATCAACTTCCCCCTCCTCTAGCTGGGGATAATCAATCCAGATTATCTCTGTCATCAAGATCACCCACCGGCGGAGCCGGCGACAAATGCTTTCTCTTAGACGGAGCCTTACGGGCGACCGAGCTAGAGAGCATTTTCTCAAGGCTAGCCAATCTGGCACACATTTCGGATTGCAGATCCCTGCCCATGACCACGTCACACGGGGCACGAGTCAAGGCGGGAGGGGGAGTTGAGGTGGCCGGCTGTGCTGACCCAGACGGTTGGGGTTCGGACTGCCGCGTAATAGTTTGCTGTGCACATGGTATACACAGTAACACATCATCCCCAGTAATGGAAATCCCACACAACATACACTTTTTGGGATGCCCCGAAGGGGTCCCAGTCCCAGTATCCGGGGATGCCTCCATAAGGTGAATTTTGAGTGGTCGCTATGACCCAGGGAATTACGCCCGTTAGGCAACCCGGGATGCCCCTTTAATGTCCCGAGTGGGAGGATTTGTGATGCTAAAATGGACCCAGGGACCCAGGATCAGGAGAGACCTTCCAATACTACAGAAGATCCTCCTGGATAACTTTTACCTAAAAGACAGAGAGAGACCTATAAGTCCCTACAATAAAACTTAACAGAAAAGAAATAAATGAGGCCCACAGGGCCACTCACAGACGCTGCGATGAACGATCCGCCTCAGAACAATGGCAATCTCTGAGGTGAAATGAAGAGAAGAAGCCCGGCCGTGCCAGGGGCGTGGTCTGCGCAGCCCGCGCAAAGCTGATTTGTGCCCCCTTCTGCCCAGTAACAGGGAGCTGCCTAGCAACAGGGAGCTCAGCTCCGCAACGGCGCCAGAACAGAGGAGGGCGGAGCCGCGGCGACGCGCCGAAGGCCCGGCTCCGCCCCCCCTTCCAGTGTGAATGAAGCGTGAGGGAAGAAGTCCCTCACGCACCAGCCCAGAGACCGGCGCCGCCGACAACCGCGGCGCCGGCTGCCTGACAACGGGTGCGTCCGCTATCACTAGCGGAGCACCCGCCCCGCTCGCTGCGGCGAGGAGGGAAGGAGAGAACGGGGGCTGGCCGCGGCAGAGCGCCGAGTGCCAGCCCCGCCCCCCCAACGCGCGTGAGGTGAAAAATCACCTCACAGAATAAGAAACCCCGGCACCCGGCTGCAATGACAGCCGCGGTGCTGGGACATAGTAACAAAAAAATAACACATTGACACTAGATACACACATTAATAAAGAGACAGTGAAAGTGTATAAGCTGACCCCTATGAGAGGAACCCCCAGCCTACCCATAGTTGGTAAAGGGAAGGGCCCCCCCCCCCCCCCAGGGGAAAAGTCAAGGGACGGGGCATCCCAAACCGGGATCACCTAACCGGTATTACCGCCTACCCTCTCTTTTAGGGTCTCACGGTGGAGCTCTGCTCCTCAGCACCAAAGGTGGCAATGTACCCTCGCTCGGGCCAGCAGCCAAGACTGTGGAGGCATGTAATATGAGGTAAATTTTTGGGACAAACAGGGGTCCGAGCGGAAATAAACAAAATAAGAGGCCGGGAGTTACCCCGGCTACCTGAAATCCCCCTGTGCAAGGAGGAGCCATCATCTTCTGACTTGCTCGCCGTCTGCAGAGATGGAAAACTGGGTAGTGAGTGGGAGGTCCCAGGTATTTATGGATCAGGGAGGGGCTTTCTTTTGCTATCATCTCTGCAGGAACGCCCTCTTCAGGACGATATTACCCACATGTTATGGATTCTTGAAGCGGGGTGTGTGACATACTAAGAATAGAGCATCTGCTACTTGGGAGGAGATTTTTCCAAATTCAGGACCCATCCCAGTTTGCACAAACACTGCATGGTCTTTTGTAGTCAAGCTAGAATGGAAGATCAGTCCAAGGTGAACAGGAGGAGATCATCTAGATAGATCAAATTTATGTGCCTCAATCTTAGATAAGCCATTGCCTCCGCCAAAATCTTTGTAAAGATTCAAGGTGCCGATGAGAGCGCAAAGGACATTGCTCGGAAGTGCCAATGAACCTCCCCCAGCTGCACCGCGAACCTTAGCAATCTCCAGAGAGAAGGATGAATCGGAAAATGAAGGCAAGAATCCCTGGGTCTATACAGAGCATCCCTTAAAAGAATGTCTCTCATTGCATAAATTCAACACTATTATGATTTTTTAAACTGCTATTTGGGACTTTTAGGTTTAAAAATCATAAGTGGAAGCACTATCCGAAGCACAAAGGGACTTTTGGAGACTTCCTTCCAAGCTGGCAGAAAATTAAGGAGTCTTCCATCCCACTTGACTGTCAGAGAGGGGCTTGGCGGGTTGAAACGTATGGTTCCTTTGCCCCACATTTCTATGCCTGCCAGGGATTTCAGGTCTTCTAAAATCTCTGAGGGAATCTGTGTTTCTTTATATCTGCCCTCAGAAGTGGAATGGGTGCCTTTTTTTTAACTGCGAAACTTCTAATGTTTTCGGAAGATCCTGTAGGGACAGCCTTAAGTTCTGGACCAAAGAGCTGTCTCCCCTTGAATGGGATGCCACAGAGATGGGACTTGGATGTATGGTCCCCCTGCCAAGTCTTCAACCACAGTGCTCATCAAGCACTGTTCGTCAAAGTCATGCTCTTAGCATTGGCCCTGATGGCGTCAGCCGAAGCATCGACAATGAAGGCCATTGCTTGCAAGATCTCCTCTTTAGGGGCATCCTTAATCAAATTTTTCTTAAGGTTGTTGACCCACATTTCAAGCACATGCCCCACACAACCCATGGCCATCAGGGGCTTTAACAGAAAGGCATCTTTGAAAGCCAAAGTAGTGGCACATGCCAGGCACATCCCGCTGGAAGGGCTGAGGGACAAGAATGGGCCATATGACCTGATTTGGAGTGTGATCTTGGAAAAATGGAAAGGAAAAGAAAAGCAAACGTTGGGAGACAGGCTACAAGCATACTGCAGAAAACAGAGCGGCATAACACAGGCTGGATGTAAACTCCTTGCTGCTGTATAATTGCCCTTGCCTGGACAATCGCTTTAATCATTATTAAATGTCTATGCTATGGAAAGGTAAATAAAGAGATACATACTTTAAAGACAGCTCTGCATAGATGGGTGCAAAAGACTGGCACTCAGATGACCAGTTGGCAAAGAACTCCACCAACCAAATTACCCTCCGATCAGACTGGATCTCCTCCTAAGAAAAAAAGTGCAACACAGGGTCAATAAAAGAATTCAGAAATCCAAAAGCCCCCATCTATTTGTGACCTCATCTCAGCTTTTAAAAGGAAAACAAGCATTAGATTCCCTGACACCTCTTTTCCTTGGTCAGGGGACCTGTTATTTTTTCTAAATTTAAAGCCAACAGCTGTGGCAGCAAACCAACTTAAGGCTGATGAACCCAACCCCCCTCTTCCAGAATAAACACTTCAAGCTCTTTAGAATGTGTACCGTGTACACATTCTACTGTGACCACCCACCTGCCATTTTGACTTAGGTGATGGCTATACAAGCAGAGGTGTGAAAATGGCTTGCCATAGAGTTCTGCACACGCCTGGCACACCCTATATTCTGCCTGGCTGGGGAGTGGGTGCCATGGCATAGCAAAGCGTTATGCCATTAGGGATCCCGGACCCAGGCCATATACAGAGGGGCTTCTTGCAGCAGGGGATGACCAGCCAAATAAAGGATAAAAAATACAGGTCTTAAGTTCACCTCTATCGTTTTGTCATTGAAATACTTGATATGTTCAGGTCCCAGATAGAGAGGAGGCTTACACGTCATGAGAAAAACTGAAAAAAAAAAAAAAAAAAGACAAGTCAATGAGAGGCTAAGCAACGTCTATGGACATTATTAAAGTGGACCAACACCCAGGATTTTGACTATCCTGGGTTTTGGTCCACTTCGGCGGGGCACCCCGATCGGGGGTGCCCTGCTGTGTGAAACCCCCCAGAAACCCCAAAAAACTCACCTCTCCCCGCTCCCACGTGAACGCCGCAGCCAATCCCCGCCAACGTCTAGGCGGGGGACAGGAACGTACAAGCCTCTTCCGCCGCCTCCCGCGCGTCACTCTCGGCGCCCGCGCCGGCCATTCACAGAGGGCCGGCGCGGGCACGTCTGGAGGGGCGCGCGGGAGGCGGCGGCAGCGGAAGAGGCGGCGGATCAGGTAAGGTCTTTTTGGGGTTTCTGGGGGGTTTCACCCCGCGGGACATCCCGATCTCGGATGTCCCGCGGGGTGGGAGGTGATCGGCCCGGGAATCTTATAGATTTCCGGGCCAATCACCCCTGGGTGTTGGTCCACTTTAAAGCAGCAGCCCTCTATATTGAACCTGTACTTCAAAAGGAAAACCCTGGGATAATGCAGCTCAGCTATTGGTTGGACAGGTCACTCACCCAGGCATAGCGTGACATACAGCAGGCCCATACGCAGGTCCAGTCGGAAAAACAGAATTATATTGGCAACTTTGCTGAACATGAAGATGTTCCCAACATGCTGCTCTATCGTAACTGAAATAAAAAAGAGTTGAGAATAAAGTGATTAAATGAATACAGCAATACAAGATGTGGCAGAACTATATGTACGTAGCAAGTAATGTGTGAATTTATTTTGGAATGGGGACATTTCTCTCTGCGCTGGCTCCGTAAAGATAAAGGCTCATGTCAGGCTAACAGCAAAGAAATAATTCAGCAGGTTACTTCTGGTCCTGAAAGTCTATCACAGATCTTAACCCTTTAAATGCCAAGCACGTAGTTTCTACGTGGTTGCCTCTCCTACCGTTAAGTGCCAAGCACGTAGAAACTACGTGCCTGGCATTTCCCACAAACAGTTAAAAAGATAGAAAAAAAAAACACTTACCTCCGGTATCCCCGTGAAGCTTGGGGTCCCCTCTTCCTGCGGGGGGCATCCGATCGCCCCCCCGTCGTCCTCCGTCTTCAGGGGGGGGCCCGAAACCAGCCGCCCCCCCCCCCCCGTTTCCAGCGCTGACATCGGCGCTGTAAAAAAAAAAACAAAAACAAACTGTCATTTACTCACCTCTGCGCCCGAGCCTTCTGTCCGGGTCTCCTCTTCACCAGGGGGGGGTCCGATCCCCCCCCTGGGCTGCGCAGTCTTCAGGTGAGGACCCTCTTCCGGGTCCTCACCTCTTGTAATGGCGGCGATGGCCGCCGCCGCTTAGCTCCGCCCATTGTGGGAGGAGCGGGATGACGTCATCCCGCTCCTCCTATACCCCCTCCGAGCTCCGGCATCTCTGTCAGATGCCGGTGGTGATCGGAGCAGGGCGGGTGTCAGGTGAGGAGGCTCGCCTGTCACCCGCCCTGCGCCGATCACCACCGGCATCTGTCAGTGACAGCGGCGCGGGACATACAGCGGCGAGGGACGTCGGATCGGAGGTGAGTATAGTGTAAAAAAAAGAAAAATAAAGATTTTTTTTTCTCTGTGTCTGTCATTTTTTACTATTAACCCCTTGTGAACTGGTAAGGGGTCCATGACCCCTATACCAGTTCACAAGGCTGGGGGGATGGCAAGCCACCTGCGCTAGCGGGTGGCTTGCCATTAACCCCTGGCACCCCCATTACCTGCCTCCCCAAAGGCCAGGGGGGGCAGAAGAGCCCGGGCCCACATGGGCTATGTGGGCTCGTAGGCTGCAGGGTGGGGGGGGGCACAAAAGCTGGCCCCCCCACTCTGTGCCTACAAGCCCCCATAGCTGGTCCCGGGCTGGTTACTGTGGGTAAGGGGGACCCCACGTCAATTTTTTTTTTTATTTTTAAGGGTTTTTAACCCTTAAAAATCAAAAAAAAATGGGGTCCCCCCCCCTGGGAGGGGGGACCCTATGTCATTTTTTTTTTGATTAACCCTTTGTGTTCTGTCATCCAGCAGCTATAAAAGGCTTCTAGCAAGTGAGCAGAAGCCAGTGATCGCCGAGGGACAGAGTGCTCCAGGATGGATGGGAGGTGAGTACAGTGTAAAAAAAAAAAAAAAAAATTAATAAAATATTTTTTCTCTGCTTGTGTCTGTGTGATTATTTACATTTAACCCCTTGTGAACTGGTAAGGGGTCCATGACCCCTATACCAGTTCACAAGGCTGGGGGGATGGCAAGCCACCTGCGCTAGCGGGTGGCTTGCCATTAACCCCCGGCACCCCCATTACCTGCCTCCCCAAAGGCCAGGGGGGGGGCAGAAGAGCCCGGGCCCACATGGGCTATGTGGGCTCGTAGGCTGCAGGGTGGGGGGGCCACATAAGCTGGCCCCCCCCACTCTGTGCCTACAAGCCCCCATAGCTGGTCCCGGGCTGGTTACTGTGGGTAAGGGGGACCCCACGTCAATTTTTTTTTTGATTTTTAAGGGTTTTTAACCCTTAAAAATCAAAAAAAAAATGGGGTCTCCCTCCCCTGGGAGGGGGGACCCTATGTCATTTTTTTTCTCGATTTAACCCTTTGTAGTGTGGATGGTAGTTGTATTTTTTTTGTGAATGTTATAAAATACTTGTTTCAGTTAGGGGGGTCTCCTGGGCAGGATCGGGGGGCTACCGATAAATATGTGGTACCGTTCTAATCGGTAGAAATGGGGCTTTCACATGCAATATGATTTTCCTTAATAAAATACATTTTTTATTTAAAATAAAGGAGTCAATTTTTTTAAAACATTTTTTATTTATTTATTTATTATTTTTACTTAATAATATTGTAAAAAAAAAAAAAAAATTTACAAACAAGACATTTCATGTTAAAGCCTAAACTCTGCTGCAAAAAAATATATATATAATTTTCCTGAAAGTTCCAGCAAAAATGGCGCAAAACATGACGCAAAATGGGGAAAAATGGCCTGTCAACCGAGGGTGACAAAATCTCAAGTAGGCTGGCAATTAAAAGGGTTAATAGTACCTCTGCATGTTGGGTATTGTTCTGTTCGGGGGACCTTGCGCTTTCAGACTTAGCTTGTTTTTTCTGGTTTGCATATTTATATTTTAGGAAAAGGTGTTTTTTATTCAGCTTTTTTATACATTTTTTAAGGAAACCCTGCGCAAACAAAGAATTCTTTGAGGGATTACTTCCAGAAAGATGAGCCCACTACAACAAGCTGGGTACCCTTAGAAAGCTTAACGTGTGTACTTTCAGGGAATATATGGTTTATGGGGGATATTCCAAATGTCAAGGGTTGTTTTGGTTGAAAAATCGCAAGGTGCGCACTTTGTCTGCAGAGCTGAAATTTTCAAGTAAAATTACCGTTATGCTCATGCTTTACTTTGGGGTGTTTGGCAACTCTTCCCTTGACAGAACCTATGCATGTTGGGTATTGTTCTGTTCGGGGGATGTTGCGTTTCCAGATTAAACTTGTTTTTTCTTGTTTGTATATAGTTTTTTTAGGAAAATGTGGCTTTGATTCTGCTTTTTTATCCTTTTTTTAGGGAAACTCTTTGCAACCAAAGAATCCATTGAGGGATTACTTCCAGAAAACTATGGCCACATCAACAAGCCTGGTACGCCTAGAAAGCCTGAGGTGTGTACTTCCAGAGAATATATAGTTTGTTGGGGGTATTTCAAATGTAAAGGGTTGTTTTTCTGGAAAAACTGCAAGGTGCGCATATTGCGTAGCACAGTTGTATTTTATCTGAAAATCCCCTAAAGCGTTGTTTCAGTTTGGGGGAGTCTCCTGGGCAGGAAAGGGTGTCTACCTATACATATGTGGTACCGCTGTAACCGGGAGAAATTGGGATTTCACACGCAATAAGATTTCATTGACAAACTTACATTTTTATTACAAAAAAAACTACAATATGTAAAAATTTTTTTTTTTATTTTTTTTTTTTGCACATATTTAACCAAAAATATTGAGAATACACCTAAAAAATGACAAACAAGACATTTCATGTTAAAGCCCAGACTCTGCTGAAAAAAACAATATATCATTTTCCTGGGAAATCCCTGGAAATCCCTTCAAAAATCACATTTGAACATGGGGAGCGCAAAATAGTGCAAAATGGTCTGGCAACAGAGTGTGACAAAAACTCCAGGTAGGCTGGCACTTAAAGGGTTAAAGGAGCCACAGCACTAAACTCTTCAATGCAATGGACACATTGGGAGCAGCCTTCCTGAGGTTGCCCTATACCTAGATTGCAGGTACATTACTAATCTCCCAGGTCTGAGCCGCTGCCACCTGTCCTTTTATTCTGTGCAAGCACATTGGGGGGGGCGGGGGGGTCTGGAGCTGTGTATGAGGGAGGCTTTTGATCTACCCCATGTGCTGAACTTGGGGGCTCTGATTAGGAGGCACCTCTGATTAGGAGGCACCCTGGCATTTGGTGGTGCAGCTTCAGCATACAGATGTGTGCCCAACTGAGACCACTGTTTTTAACCAGATTTAGAGACATATTATAGGACTGCTAATAGGGTTAAGTGTTGTGGCTCCTTTAATATTTTTATATTTTAATTGCCCTGCTCACATGCACCTACCAGGCTCGCTAAATTGGTCATAGAGGCTGCCACCCCTCCCCATATTCTAACAGTCTAGATTGTCAGATCCGAGAGGTGTCACTGGTGTAAGACCAATTGGACAAAAACCCACGCCGATCAACCCAGGAATCTATAAGATTCCCAGGCGATAGATTCCCCTCCGGGGTATCAAAAATCGTGATGCTCGGCTGTGTGAAACCCCCCCAGATCGCCCTATTCACTTTCCTTCGTTCCTGGTGCAATGGCGCATGCGCAAGCTGCGGCCGCATCCCTGCTATCCCTCTAGCAGGGCGCGTGCCCGCTTCAGCATTTGTGAATGGCCGGCACGGGCATGCTCCCGGTTAGAGGGAAGCGGAGGATGCAGCCGTCAGCAGGCTCTGAACATGGCGTCAGCGGCTCCGAGTGCGCAGATTGGACAAGCAGCCAGGACCGGGAAGAGGCGAGTTGCAATAGGCGATCTGGGGGGTTTAACACAGCAGGGCACCCCTGATTGGGGTGCCCCGGGGAAAAAGGACCCAAACCCAGGATAGTAAAAATCCTGGGCTTTGGTCCACTTTAATGAGGAACTTAGGCCTAAGGTTTATCCAAAAACTGTCAAATTTTGGATGATATAAATAAATTCTTTTCTCGGACTGCAATTAAGATTATGTGACCAAAGATGAGCTCTACCGCAGCCATATACTTCTACTGAAATAGCAAGTCTTACTGTGCTGAGTGATTTCTCCCCCCAACCATCAGGGCTGATTCACTTCCTTTAATCTTTCAGAGATTGAAGCATGGAAAGGGGGAGAAATCACCCAGCAGCAGTGTTCTGTTTGTGAATGCGTGAGAGTGCATTCCTACATGAATTGCAGACACAGATACATTTCAATTATGCAAAATGTGTCAGTTGTTGGGGGAACTTGGATTTTGGACTGCACTATAAAAATAAACATGTGCATTTGGGTGTTGTGCTGCAGGGACATTGCGTCCAAGGACAAATCTCCTTCAGTGAGAGCAGATATCTTATCAGGGGGCAGAGAGGGCGCGCCCCAACAAAAGCCAACGTGGCACAGCCCCGGTGTATGCAGCAATTACTACTTGTAATACATAGGGATTTCTATGGAACA
Organism: Gastrophryne carolinensis; assembly: GCA_027917425.1. Classification (NCBI taxonomy): domain Eukaryota; kingdom Metazoa; phylum Chordata; class Amphibia; order Anura; family Microhylidae; genus Gastrophryne; species Gastrophryne carolinensis. The sequence goes on along the minus strand of CM051235.1, from coordinate 523,633,364 downwards.
TACAAAGTCAGAGACTTACTGCTGCGTCTGTTCTTCATCATAACTATGGCGCTGAGGAACATGAGGATTTCCACTTCTCTCTGCACAGGAAAGAAAACAACGGCGGCTAATTCAACAAATCATTCTGCAAGGATTTGTGGCAAATACACATAACACACAAATTATAGTTATAGTGATTTTCAACCGGATCTTCACCCTGAATAAGAGTCTATCTTATATGTTTCCCACACCCTGTACATACAGAATGCCCAAATTAAAAATCATTCTACCTGCATCTACTGCATTTTCTGAGCCTTTAAACATCCAAGATGGCGGCACATGGAGTCTTGGGCTGTCTTCTGACTGTGCCACTCTGCATTCTGGGATTGCTGTCCTTTTCCTGATCCCAGCTCTGCTCTGTCTGTGCAAAACACAGCTATAACCCACCCCCTGTATTTTTCACTCCTTTCCTCAGTATGTGATGCTTCTGCAGCAAGATGGCAGTGCCCGTATCATAGAGTCCTGAACACATTTGAAGCCCAGCGGGGAAAAGAATAAGCAAGTGACTAAAAACGTAAAATATATTAATTTTAGATGCTGGGGAATAGTTCTTTAAGGGGTTGGGCTTTTCATTAAATGATGATGAAGGTCCTGTTTCATTTTTATCTACCCAAAAGCATGCCATTGGTTTCTGACAGGATTCCATTGTTCGAAACTAGCCGTTTAATCTCCCACCTTGCAATACCATGCTGGGAGCAATCACAGTCTATTGACTATAGTGGTAGAAGGAAAATAAGAGCTAGGGAAAAAAAAAAAAAAACTAAGTTAGGTAACTGGTAACTTTTTTTTTCGAAACATCCGAAAGGGCAGCATACGCCGGAGACCTCCGGGCTCCTCCCACCAAGGGGAACACATGACCACCAGCCAGAATAAAGTCTTGACTCCTCCCTCCATTCCCCAGTTGTTGTAGAGATCTGAAAGAGAGAAAAGAAAGACCCACAACTCCAATCTATAATCCATAAACCAACTCCACAGAAAACAATAAGGGAGGGAAGCCGGCGTATGCTGCCCTTTCGGATGTTTAGAAAAAAAGTTGCCAGGTACCTAACTTAAGTTTTCTCAAAACATCCTTCGAGCAGCATACGCCTGAGAGATAGGAGAGTACTACCTCGTTGGGTGGGTAGAACAAAATGGAGGATACCTCTGCCACAAGACTGATCCTTCTAGGACAGAAGATCCAACCCATAGCGTCCAGCAAAATAACACCTTGCTGAGGACCAAGCGACTGCAATAGCTCGCCTGCTCAGCCCAAGATGTAGCATCACCTCTTGTCAAATGAGATGTGATACCATAAGGCCTGATATAAACTAGAAAAGCCAACTCCTGGAAAAGTCGACTAGACACTCTTTGTCCTTACTCAGAGTTACACCGTCCATGAACCCACAGTTGGGTCTCCCTAAAATGGTACCCAAATATGTATAAGAATATCATATTGAAGTTTCCTCCTCAGAACCGACAGAAGGAACATTCCTAGAATCTAGGAAAAACCGATGAGAACGAAAAAAGCAAAAGCTCCAATCTCAGAATACTGGATCTGGGAAAAAAGGCTCAAAGGGGAACCCCTTGATCCTGAATGAATAACTTAACCCCAAAGTTGTTCGGGTAAAAATAAGGACTATCCCAGGGTTAGAGCCAACCCAGGGCTAGAGTCAACCTTAGTGCCTAGGGGCTAGAGACAGCCTAGGGCACTTCCTTCAACAGGCGGCCCAGATTGGGCAGAATATATGTATGTTCTTATCGGTCGTATACCCGAATCCGTCCAAACAGAAATATTCCTAAAAGAATATTGCACAAGACTCATCTTTGACCCAACATCCTCAGACCCGAGTCCTCAACCAGAGAATGCTGTGAACGGATACGTTACAGCCATGTACTTTGTTCCCAAAAAAACTAACGGCACTTGACACCAAAAGACATAGCTGGAAAGGGATTTCATAATCCCCCTAGACCAGTCCTTTTCAACAAACAGTCCTTACATTGTTGAAGCAGAACGCCAAACTTCCGATCATACAAATGGGAGCCAATAGGTCCAAATATTAGATTCCACTTGTCAGACCTCTTAGAGCAGTGAATCAATATTATTATCTAGGAGATAGCAAGGACCCAAAATCTTCAAAGGCTAACCCTGCTCTCCTAGAGACTTTGGCACAAAAGACCTCCAACTTAGGGCATATTCCCAAACTCTGAATCCTCTTCCGTAAAAGGATATGCAAGTTAAAGACCTCGTGACCCTACTTAGGGTCCAAGTATTGACCGGGCCAGATACTGCTTAATTCCCGAGATCAGATGAGCAACCGCACTCAGGGTGGCGTGAACATAGGTCAAGAAAATCTATTTCCCAAAATGGATGTTTCCAATCGTTCATTCCTTCTCATTATTCTTTAAGGATATGATTATGAACATGAAGAGTCAGGCGTCAAATCTGGAAAAAGCCCAACATGATTAAATCTTGGGCCTGAATCCTTTACTTCTATGCCAAGGATAGGAAAATCATAGGAAAGGCAAGGTAAATGTCCCGGAGGGAATAGTACCTTCCTCTGTTTAAAGCCATAAAACCACCCTGATCTCCCCCCCCCCCCAGGAGAAGAACCCCCCCCCCTCCCCCCTATGTGACCGGATAATAAGCGGGATCAAAAAAGGGACCTGTAGGTCGGGAAAAAAACACAACCTGCTTACCCGAATCCTCCGGAACCTTCTGGCCCCAAGGTGAGGAAGTCATCTGGTCTATTATGATCCGCAAAAGATCGTAATTACGCTACTCATCAACCACCTTGTCTGTGCAATATTGACAGAGGAGTTACATATAGGAATCCAAAAAGCACAGTTTATCCTTGGGACCACTCCTACTTTTCTTATGGGGAATAGGTCCGGAAGAAGAGGATTTAGATACACTTCTGTGAGCTTAGTCTGGAGTCAAAGATTAAGAGACATAAGCAAAAAAAGGGGCGATAGCCATATTTAAATTTAACTAACATGCCCAGAATAGACACTATTAATAAATAAAAGTGACTTACCGGGCAAAGCTGGGCCTCCTCATTCCAGAATCGGCAGCCGACTGGAAGAATCCTGGTCCACATAAGTTATTTTTGTGGAAGAATCTTCAATATGATCCATAAAACCGTCCTGATCCTGTTCTGCCATGCTTCTGGATAGAGGCACCAAAAGATTTTGCTTCCTGAGTCTGCCTAAATAGGGCAGGAGCCAAATCCGATAATTAAATATTAACCCTTCATAATAAATTTAGAAGGGGAGGCCATAATACAGAATTGCCCAAAACACTGTGCTGTCCCTTTAAGGCAAAAAAACACATGTTGTGGGAAAGCAGGAAATTCCACCGGGTGCCGGGATTTGACGTCAGCAGCCCGGGAGGAAGAAGCCTGGGTTCTAATTTCCTGTAAGGATAATATAAAAAAAAAAAAAAAAAATGCAGCGCGTGTGGTACCTTATGCCATGAGGAGGACGATCGTCAGACCCACAGTGCCGCCGCCCGAGTCGCCACCCGCCACAAGAGGAAGGAACCCGCGTCTGGACTCGTGCCGCCGAGAAGGATCCCCCCCCCCCCCCCCCCCGCCGGACTCCCGGAGGAGGAAGACCTCGGAGGTGCTGATCCCCCCCCCCCCCCCGCCGCCTGTCAGCGCAGCAACGTAAGCGAGAATTCGGAAGTAACGGCCAGGCGGGGAAGAGAGAGAGAACGCGTCATTCCCCTCTCTTCCCCGCCCCGACATTAAAAATTCAAAAATGTAAAAAAAATAGTCAAAAATGTTAAATGGTAAAAAGAATAGAAAAAATACCATTTTGTGATTACTCACCTGTAAAATGGATATTATAAGTATGTCTCACACCCTGCTTCGGAGGTAGTCATTACACTTGGGTTATGTCCAGTAGAGGGCGAACTTCTTGCAGAGATGACTAGAAAAAAGAAGCCCCTCCCGGCCCATAAATACCTGGGACCTCCCACACATCTCCCAGTATAAGAAAGCAGTAAGGGGACCAGGAAGAGCAAATAAAATCTATGAGAAAAAAGAATCACCAACAGAGGATCCAAGATACAACTCAAGGTGGGGCGAAGCAGGGTGTGAGACATACTTATAATATCCATTTTACAGGTGAGTAATCACAAAATGGTATTATTCTAAGTATGTCTCACACCCTGCTTCGGAAGTAGTCATTACACTTGGGACATCTAATAGCAGTGTCCAAAAAGGGTGGGGATCCCAACAGGCAAAAATGCACAAATCAAACCACTGCAGCTTGTAGAGCTTTGCGGGCAAAAAACAGCTGAAAAAGCTCGGGAAGCCCCAACAGTACGAGTAGAACGAGCAGTGATCGGAAAAAGGGAAAACCCCCTTGGCAGAATAGGCCCCAACAATGGCCAGACGTATGCATATACTAATGGCAGACTCAACGGCGCCAAACCCTTCTTGGCCCCGGAGGGCACCACAAACAAGGCGTCCGTCCTACAGAAAAGAGAAACAGCCACCAAATAGTACTTCACACAACGCACAACATCCAAAGAGTGCAGGGCCCCTGATTGAAATGGAAGGCAGAAAACCAGCTCAGGTAGAAAGACTGGCTTAAAGCGGAAGACCACCTTGTCCTGGTGTCTTTCAAAGCAAGAGGCCTGAACAGACAGGGCCGCCAACACGAACAAATCAAACAGAGATAATAGCCACCAAAAGGGCAACCTTTTGTGTGAGAAAAGAAAGTGCAACATCCTGCACCAGCCCAAAAGAAGGCCCCTAGAGGGCCGACAAAACCAAACTCAAGTTCCAAGCAGTCAACAAGGACTTGCGAGGGGGCCGCACATGAGTGACCCCCTGGAAAAAATCTTAACCAAAGGATGAAAAGCAAGGCAAGGCCCTAGCCTCACACTAAACAGTATAGGACCGCCAAGTCCTGTAGCAGATGTTTAGAGGAAAACCTCTTCCTAGCTCAAACAAGCGTCTGGATCACAGCATAAGACAAACCTTCCTCTGTTAAGATGGAGGTCTCAGCAGCCACGCCGTCAAAGCCAGCGTTTGTAACTTGGGGTAACATAGCTGACCTTGAGCAACCAGATCTGGAAACAGGGCAACCTGTACTGATTGACCACCAGCCGCACGACGGCTGCGAACCACATCTGTCTTGGCCACCTTGGGGCCACCAGTATAGCTGACACCCCTCGTGAACCAGCCTGCGCAACCACCCTGCCTACCATGGAGAAGGGGGGAAACAGATACAGGAGACCCAGATCTCACAAGGCCAGAGACATGGCATCCACTGCCAGAGCCAGGGGATCCTGGAACAGAGACACAAACACAAAGAGCAAGTGGTTGTGACGGGAGACAGAGATCCACTTCCAGAATCCCCTACCTGCAACAGATGGATAGAAATACCTTGTTGCTGAAGAACCATTCCCCTCGGCGAGAGACCCCCCCCCCACCGCTCAGAGAGTCCGCTTCCAAGTTCTCCACTCCTGGAATGCACACCGCCGAGATGCATGGCACATTGCTCTCAGCCCATGCAAGAATCAAAGATACTTACCGGAGGGCACTCCTGCTGCGAGCCCCTGCTGGGTGATTGATGTAAGCAACCGCAGTCCGATTGTTTGATTGAACCTGAACCGATAATCCCTGGAGATGATGCGCCAGGTGCGACAACACCAACCGGACCGCCCTCAGCTCCAGAAGGTTGATGGGGATGTGGGCCTTTTAAGGACTCCACAGACCCTGGAACGGGTGTTCCTACCAGAATCCCCCCCCCCCCTCAGCCTGGCAGGCTGGCATCTGTGGTGGCTGAGTCCCAACAGGGCGCCAGAAAGGATCTGCCCCCCCCCCCCCCCCCAGAGGGATCTTCGGGCCAGCCACCACTGGGGGGGACCGTCGGACCAGAGGAGACAGCACAAACGACTGAATCAAGGCCAGAGGACAATAAAAGAAGGAGTTGAAGAGGTCTCATGTTAAAATGATCAAAAGGAACTGCCTCAAAACAAGCAACCATCAATCCCACAAGTCTCATCCCTAGTCTAATGAACGGACGAGGGTTGAACAAGAAAAAGACCAGCCGAAACTTCCAATATTGTCACCACCGTCCTGGTGTCCAGCCCCGCCTGGCTGGGAGAGGATGCCGTGATGACAAGGGCGTCCAGATAAGGCACAATGCAAATGGCCAGGGCTCTGAGAAAACCATTACCCCTGCCAACACCTTGGTTAATACCCTAGGCACCGAGGTCAGGGGAGATCCACAAACTGGTAGAGTTGGTCACCGGCCGCGAATCTGAGAACCATCGGTGTCCCGGGAAGACCGGCACATGAAGGTAAGCATCCTTGATGTCCATTGAAGCCACAAAAACCACTGGACGACGGAAGTTGACAGAAAAGAGTCCTCATGCGAAAGTTCTTGGCTCTGATGAACCGGATGAGAATCTTCAGGTCCAAAAAGGGTCTCATGGAGCCATCCTATTTGGGCACAGTAAAGAGGTTGGAGTAGTAACCCCGACCTCTCTCTCTACAAGGGGGGGAACCGGACAAACGACCCCCATATCCTGAAGGTTATGCACCGCCTGCGTGGCTCGGGAATCCGCGGCAACCTCCCGGATCCAGACCTAGGCGAAGAGCAGCAGCCGTCCCCCCACCCGAGAGGGTGAGAGCGCCCCCTCATCGCTGAGTGGGCAGGGCAGGAGTCTGGGGTTTCAGAACCCCCGGCGGTCCCTGTTCGGGCGCGTCCTCTGCCTCTACCCCCCCCCCCCCGAGACTCCTCTGAACACGGGGTAAGAAATTCCCCTACTCGCTCGAGAGCCACGAAAGGAGGGATTGAAAGAGCCCATACCCCGAAAGAACCGGCGCTGCATTTTGCGCTGAGGCAACCTACCTCTTTTCACCACTGAGTCAAATTTATCACCACACAGGCGCATACCCAGGAAGGTAGCCCTGGGAGCGCCCACTTCGCAGCAATATCAGCCGCCCATTGGCGCAACCACACAGAAAGACGAATAGCCACAAGCAATGCTGAGGTCCTGCCACACATCCGGAGCACGGCAACCAAGGCAGATAAGACAAATGCAAAAAAACATCTCTTAATGCGAAAACGCTGTAAATTCCTCACTGGAAGAATTCAGTAGGGTACCATCCAGCATACCCCTGACTAAGGCTCCAGTAGCCACGGCCATGAGAGCAGAGGCACAAACCGGGCGTAAAGCCGAACCCACGCAGGCAAAGGCATTACTAAGCCATTTGGTCGAGACGCCAGTCCTCACTATCCATAAAGGTAGTGGAATCTGGGGGGAGCACAACCGATGTATCGGACAATCCCAGAACCGGAGCGTCGACCTCTGGGTGACCATCAACGCCTTAACCGCATCCACAGGAAAGGGATACATCCTATCCCACCCCAGAAGGGTACAGGAAACCGTCTGGGCTTTCCCCATTCTTTAAAGATCAGATTGGTAAAATATTTTTGAACCGGGAACAACAAAAGAAACTTGGTGGTCCCAAAACAAAAAGTTCCCCCCTTTGCAGAAGGGCCACCGCAAGAGAGAAATAGCAAGCACTTCAAAAATATATGTTAGGAGTCTGGGAACAACAACAGTATCCCCACGCTCCTTACCAGCATCAGCATCCAGGGGCTGCTGAACATCACAGCCATCAGAAGCTGAAAACAATTCCCCTTCTTCAAGCGGGGAATAATCAGACCCATACAAGGAGTCATACTCGTCATAAGTAAAATCCGGCGCAGCGGGCGCCAAATGCCGTATCTTAGCTGGGGCCTTCCTGGCCGCAGAGCTAGCAATCATTTTCCCAATGTTGACCCGTCTGCCACTGACATCAGATTGCGACTCCCCACTCATGGGGGGGCGGGCCGCAACCAGCGCGCCGAGCGTCCGGCCCCGCCCCCTCCCCTGACTGAAAGGAAGAGAAGGCCGCGCTCTCAGCCATGCTGCGGAGCCGGTCACAGGAGACCGACCCGCCGCCGCCGTGAACAGCGGACGTGCGGGCCAGAAAAAGAAAGCACCAGTGCGCACACACTACACTCACACACACACACGCTGGCAGAGTCAGCAAGTGAAGCACACTCACACATGAGTCACCGAGACAATCATATAAGGCCAGCGCCCCCCCTACTATCCTGTGGGAGTAACGGAAGGGGGACCCCAAAGCTACCCAAGTTATATAGCGATGGTATCAAAACGGACAGGGCATCCCACGCCAGGATCACCAAACCTGATAGCCGCCTACCCTCTAGTATAGGGTCTCACGGAGGAGCATGGCTCCTGTACAGTACACCACTAAGGTGTATCCTACCCTCGCCCAGAGCGACAGCCAAAGCTGGGAGGCTTAGGAACTTAACTAACAAGGTCCGGGCAGAAATAGGGAAATAAACAGGCCGGGTGTGAACCCGGCTTACCTGTAAGGAAGGAGACACAGCCATCTTCTGACTTGCTCGCCGTCTTGCAGAGACTAATACTGGGGAGATGTGTGGGAGGTCCCAGGTATTTATGGGCCAGGGAGGGGCTTCTTTTTTCTAGTCATCTCTGCAAGAAGTTCGCCCTCTACTGGACATAACCCAAGTGTAATGACTACTTCCGAAGCAGGGTGTGAGACATACTTAGAATAAAAGAATCCAGAACAACCAAATAGTCAGGGAATTTCCAGATTGCCCTAAAAAATTAACATTAGATCCCAAAATTTAAAAGTATGGGGTCCGGTCATCCCGGCTTCTTCCCAAAATTCATCCTCAGTAAGACAGGCAGCCCGCAAAAGTGCTGTGGGAAACCGGACAGGCAACATATGTGGTAATTATTGGGGGGGGGGGGGGGGGGGGGTCACAGACATTCCTAATCAGGATTCCCCCTGGAAATGCAATCATCCGGCCCTGGAGTACCACACACACATTTTCTATGTAACAGGTGTGGTGCTGCATTGTGACACTCTCGGGGGAGGGGGGGGACCAGATTGCTGGAGGCCCCACAACCCTCACCTAAACCTCACTCCCCCAGGCGATGGTCAACTGCAAGGCAGGGAATCGAGGTTTAGGTAAGGATTGTAAGGGCGATGGGAGGTGTGGTCTCCAGAAATTGGGACCTGTCACAATGTGGCACCATGACCTGAATGCAGAAAAGGGAGTGGGACCTCTTTAGCATAAGGAAAACAATGGTCTTCTTTTTCTATTGTATTCAGAATATTCATTGTAAACTCTGTAACACTGTGTGTAGTCTATGTACTGCATGTTTCTACCCTGTCTGTAATATACTTTGTACAGCGCTACATAATAATGGTCTTATCACAAAGACATGAAGCGAAGAATGAAGGTCTCTTAAAGCATAATGGCTTCTCCTCTGGCATCAGCTGGTTGATTCAGGCTTAGAACCAGATAAACTGGCCGGCAAATGCTAATAACTGCTGAAAGGAAGGGGAGGGGGGACATTCCTGGGAACTAGGTAAGCTTCAAGACGCCATATACAGGAGCCTGGAAAAGGGACTGGACGGGAGTTGTGACATTTTAGAGGAACGAAACCGGGATTAGAAAGGGTTGTGTACCTACAGTGTCAGGGTTGGGCCTGACCTTAGTGAGTGGAATAGTTATAAGCCTATGAACAGACACCAATTATTGGCAATAAAGCGAAAGCATTTGAGGTTACGCCGGCCTTAGTAGATACAAGTAAAGTAGTGTGTGCCAAATACACCACAGCAAATCTATTGGTTTGTTTTGGGATATATATATATATATATATATATATACATATATACACGCTGCGAGGTACACGTTTTTCAGGTTATGGAGTTTCACCTCAGGAAGGCATTTTTAGACACGCTGCGCTAAATTGCTTCTTTAGTGAGGAAGAGTTTATGTAGTCTGAGGTTCTAGTTTGCATACCTGGAATACGTAGTGGCATCAGGGGGAATATGGGAGGCAGTGGGGAAGAGTAGGGTGTTCTACAACTCTTTAAAGCGGACCTCCACCCTGAATAAGAGCCTATCTTATGTTTCCTCCACTTTGTACATACAGATTGGTCAAATGAAATTACCCTACCTGCATCTACTGCATTTTCTGAGCCTTTAAACATACAAGATGGCAGCCCATGGAGTCTCAGGCTGCCTGCAAACAGGAAGTGTCTTCTGAATTTGCTGCTCTGCATTGTGGGATTGCTGTCCTTTTCCTGACCCCAGCTCTGTTCTGTCTCTGCATAGCACAGCTATAACCTGCTCCGGAACTTTTGCCCCATCTACTCAATATGTGATGCTTCTGCGCCCGTATCCTAGAGTCCTGAACAGAGCTGAAGCCCAGCGGGGGAAAGAATAATAAGTAAGCGACTAAAAACGTAATAGTTTGGAAATACTTCAACAGTTTGGGCTTTTCATTAAATGATACAGAGGGTCCGGTTTAAAGGAAAACTCAATTTTTGTCAGGTTTTTGGTGTTGCGCCTTATTATTTTCCTCTTCTGGGATGTAAACAAACGCTTGAGTGTTAGGATTGTGCCCCCAGACCTGTGATTTAGTCATCAGCATGCTGCTTCCAAGTTTCGTATATTCCTGTGTGTCTGTGATCTTAAGGTGGGAGCGGCTTTTCTGGCAAAAATCCTTGATTTTACCTTTGCCAGGAATGCCTAATTGGGATGCCCCGCTGTGCGAGACCCCCAAAGCGTCCATACAAACTCACCTTTCCCTGGTTCTACAGCACATGTGCAGGCTCTTGAGCAATTTGCTGTGCATAGCTTGGCAAACAGCTTTGTTTACATGCAGGGCTTCTCCAATCGGGATCCCCAGCCCATGCCATGTCTGCTCACGTCATGTCTGCCCACGTCATGCCTGCCCATGCCATGCCTGCCCACGCCATGCCATGCCAGCCTATGTGATGTCCTATGTATGTCTGGGGACGGGAGCGCGCTCACAGCCTGAACACGCAGGGATGCAGCACCCCAGGGGTGTTTCACACAGCAGGACCTCCCAGTGGCCGTCCCTGGAATCTAAAGGGTGACCACAGTGGGTTTTGTTCAACTTTAAAAGTGGACTAAAACCCCTGTGCACCACCCCTTGAGTGGAAAAGAGCAGAAGCAGGTTACAGCATACCCCACCATGTGAAATTCCCAGAATCTCCTATATACGCACTTTAGAAATCGATTCCGTGACACATACGTGGGCGTCAGCCGGCATCCCAGCAATCCTAATATGCGCACCCAAACCAGTATATCTAAATGGTGGGTGGCAGGTGAGTGCAGCAGTGGGGAGTGGCCAGCAGGGGGCGCCTGGCCATCATACCATTCAGAACTCATTGCTGGGTATGAATATGCACGGCACTGAGTTTTGATTGGACGAGAGACCAAGGAGAGGAAATTAAGGTAAGTAACCAGGGGCTTCAAACACAAGGGCATCCCAAATCCCAACACTCTAGAAGCAAGGTGAAGGACAATCTTGGGTTTTGGTCCGCTTTGCCTGGAAAGTCCCTGTAAATTAGGAAAGCGGGCCTCTGCGGGCAGCTATGGTGGCTTCTCACCCAGTCAAAGTCACAGGGGTTGCCGTCCTCCCGCTGGCTGGGCAGCGCTGTGCACACGGGCGGGATCTTGCGCACGACCAGGAAGGAGGCGGAGAGCAGCGCGGACAGCAGGTAATAGGGCTGAGACACCCAGCGCCACAGGCCGGGCGCGCCATAGATCAGAGCCAGCAGCGGAGCGATCACCGCCATGGTACCCGCACTGCAACCTGACAGGAACGGCCAGCCAATCAGCGAGATCCTCCCACTAACCAATCACTATAGCTAAGACACAAAACCGCACCCACTATACCAACATCAACCTATTAGGATTATGCTGGTACTGTCCGCAGCCAATCAGGTTCCAGTCCTCCTCATGCCCTTAAAAGCAGCATGCACAGGTCAGCTACAGCGCAAAGTTACACGCCCACTCTGAGGGCAAGCCAATGGCAAATCGCGTTTCGTGAGGCCGACGCACAGAAGGGTTGGATGTGATTGGCAGGCTAGTGCAGACGCTCCGCCCTCCATCCCTGTAAACAAATCAATGGCGACCATTGGGCGTGTAGGCAGGCTTTAGCGCAGTGTTGCTATTGGTCAGTATAGGCGAGCTGCGGAAAGTCTGCCTCTTCTGCTCGATTAGGCCAATCGATTACCGCTGCTGCAGGACGAGGCGGGCTTTGGCTTTGTGTTGTCATTGGCCAGTGGGAGGGAAGATGTGAGATGTGATTGGCCAGCTATTAGGGGAAGGTGATGGACGCTTTCACGGGTCTCTTCGTCCCCACAGACCCGCCACCTTCCCTGTCCTCGGGTCCCCCCGGTGGCCCGGCGGTGGTGCCGGGCGGCTTCGGCCCGGGGAAGGCCCTGTCAGTGTCCGGCCCCGCTAACTCGTCCGTGCCTCCTCTGCCTCCCCCTCCGTCCCTGTCCTCCACCGGAGCAGCGGGGGACGACGCCGCCAGGAGGTCCTCCAGCCCCTTCTACCTGCTCCGAGAGCTGTCAGGTGAGTGCTGGCCGGCCTGTGCTCTCCTTCATTCATCAGCTGCCTGTGCCACCAAACTCGCCCCCTCCAGACATCAGTGACCTCACCTTTTCCTAGGGGAGAGCTCTGCCATGGGGGACAGGAAAGGACTGCACGAATGCATCTCCTCCAATAGCAATTGTTTCTTCCATTATGCAGTGGGATAAAGGTGTGAAGCGCCTATATTTTGGGCTTACGGGCATCAGGAGTATATGAACCTGGACCGTACCTGGCAGAATTGTTAGGGAGAGTTTAGGCCTATATTAAAGCGATGATCACCCCACTGCCACCAGCTGGGATAATATTACCTGCTCCTTGTTCCATTGCTGGAATGCAGCCCCTTGATCACATCCATGGGCGGGCAGTGGTGTATGCGTGGAGATCCTTGATCACATCCATGGGCGGGCAGTGATGTATGTGTGGAGATCCTTGATCACATCCATGGGCGGGCAGTGGTGTATGTGTGGAGATCCTTGATCACATCCATGGGCGGGCAGTGGTGTATGCGTGGAGATCCTTGATCACATCCATGGGCGGGCAGTGGTGTATGTGTGGAGATCCTTGATCACATCCATGGGCGGGCAGTGGTGTATGTGTGGAGATCCTTGATCACATCCATGGGCGGGCAGTGGTGTATGTGTGGAGATTCTTGATCACATCCATTGATGGGCAGTGGTGTATGCGTGGAGATCCTTGATCACATTCATGGGCGGGCAGTGGTGTATGTGTGGAGACCCTTGATCACATCCATGGGCGGGAAGTGGTGTATGCGTGGAGATCCTTGATCACATTCATGGGCGGGCAGTGGTGTATGTGTGGAGATCCTTGATCACATCCATGGACGGGCAGTGGTGTATGTGTGGAGACCCTTGATCACATCCTTGAGCGGGCAGTGGTGTATGTGTGGAGATCCTTGATCACATCCATGGGCGGACAGTGGTGTATGCGTGGTGACCCTTGATTACATCCATGGGCGGGCAGTGGTGTATGCGTGGAGACCCTTGATTACATCCATGGGCGGGCAGTGGTGTATGCGCGGAGACCCTTGATTACATCCATGGGCGGGCAGTGGTGTATGCGTGGAGACCCTTGATTACATCCATGGGCGGGCAGTGGTGTATGCGTGGAGACCCTTGATTACATCCATGGACGGGCAGTGGTGTATGCGTGGAGACCCTTGATTACATCCATGGGCAGGCAGTGGTGTATGCGTGGAGACCCTTGATTACATTTGTCAATGCTTGGCTAAAATCCATTGGGTGCTGAAGACCAGTCTATTAGCACCCCAAGTTCTGTTTGTAAAGGATACTGGTTGTGAGGAATCATACCTTGAGGCCCCAAGTGATATCACTGCAAGACCTTGCAGTACAGGTCATGCAGGGCCCCGACACCAGTGAACAGAGCCTTGCCAGCCCTGTAGGAATGCACCAGCTCTGTTTGACATAGCCTCAGTCCGTTAATGGGATTTTATTGGGCCGGCCTTATAGCGTATAATATAACCGTGAAGCATGAGTGATTGTGTTCAGGATTAAGATAACAGAGCAGCCCAGGATAAAGGTATATAGTTAATCACTTTAGGAGTGCACTAGACAAAAAAAATTTGTTTGTCAAAATTGAACAGTTAATGTGTATGCCAGTTACCTTGGGATGTTACGCTTTGGTGCAGGGCAACCACAGGGATTCCTGCGAGTTCCTGGTTCTTCCAGTGTGAGACTCGTTCGTGTCCTCCCACGGACAAAGACAGCTAAACTGCCCCCCCCAAACTTTCCCTCAGAAAGTCATGGAGTCAGTGCTGGTCCAATGGGGTTCTGGACACTCTTTGAGACCAACCATCACCATCCCATTTGGCTCCCAAACGGAGTTCTCCGGTTCTCATCCCCTGAGTGTCCGGGGATTACGCGAGACCCATGTATGCATGTGTTATGATCTTCAGGTTCCATAACATGGGGTCAGTTTATGCGTAACATGGATGGGATTTTTTAATTCTACAAAACATTGAGGTGCCCAAATGTCTGGCTGTCCTGTTTTAAGTGACATGGCCAGAGCAGGCTGTCTCCATTCCTGCATTGGTGCAGATCTGATCAGTGAAGGTGCCTTTGATGCCAGGCCCAAGCGTGGGGCATTGGCAGACGTGAGCAACGCATTTTAAATAAGGTTGGTTTGTCCCTGAGCTGGCCAGAGATGGAATATTATATTTCTATTTCCTCACACTGGTCAGCCTGGGGGTTTCATTCTATGTTACTGCCACAAATCAAAGATATTAGGACCATTTAGCTATCTAAGAACACATTGATCCACAGCTTGTGTTTTGTGCGGGATTTAATGTATATTTACATATAACCACCCTCTTCTTTCTCTCTTTACATTCAGGGCTTTCTGACCTCACAGGCAGTGTAAATCTTATCCTGCATTATAATCTTGAACATTCATTCAGTAAATTCTGTGGTAAAAAAGTGAAAGAGAAGTTGAGCAATTTTCTTCCAGACCTTCCAGGTGAGAAATTAAAGTTAAAGGCTCTTTCTAAGATAAAATAAAGGCTTTACCTCTCCTCAGGCTGCAGAAAACCCCTGGTTGTCCACATCTTCTATAGCAGCGGTACTCAATTGGCGGACCGGGGTCCGAATGCGGACCTCTGTGCCAGATTTCTGGACCCCTGCCCTGACAGGATTGGCGATGTAGTTTGTCTCCCTGACAGTGTCTCGTGACTCCCTGACACTTAGCATTGCAATATGAAGTACTGCATGTGCAGGAAGTGGCATTGCAAGGTATAATCCACCCCCAACCCCCCCCCAGTGCGCTGATTTCTAACTATCCACCCCCCTGACAGCACCCCATCCGGACCTTCGCCTCTCACCAGATGCCTGTAAATGGACCTTTACAAGAAGTGGTTGAGTACCCCTGTTCTATAGTAATCTATCCTGATAATAGCAAGCTGTGGGGCAGAACTCTGCCAGCATGAGTCCTACAACCAGACCATTCATTCGGTTGATTAGTGAAGATCTGGACACAGAAGGGTCTGTGGAGCAGGAGGAAGGGGAGAGTATAGTAAGTAATAAAGCCTCTTATTAGACCTCTAATGTGTTGCAAATATTTTTAGGTATGATCGACACTCCCGGTTCTCAGGATAACAGCAGTCTTCGCTCTCTAATAGAAAAGCCCCCAATTTGTGGCAACTCCTTTACACCTCTAACAGGAGCATTACTGACTGGATTCAGGCTCCATGCTGGCCCGGTAAGGCTTGCTTTATGTGTGCTTCCATCTCGTACATTAAAAGTGGCTTCCTTTTTGCTACTGTAGGGTCATTTCTGGGCAAGCATTGGTTCTTTGCATGTTATAGTGGAGCTCCAGTCATAGGGTAATGGATGCTCCTGCCTGCCCATTCTAGTGAACGGATAGGTGGAAGCATGTACATTGTGGGGGGGGGGGGGGGGGCGCTTTGTGCTCTGCCTGTGCAGTGGCCACATGGACCCAAGAGAACAGCACTGGACCGCAGGCAAGGTAACCCCCCCCCCCCCTACTTGACTCCAGAGTTCAACTTTTCTTTTAAATAGGCCTCACTTGCAGCACTGTGTCATAGAGGGTTCACAGGGATACTAAACCAGGGGTTCCCAACCCTTTTTCACAGAATTCCATTTTCTAATGATCTCAAGTAGCAACTGAGTGATGCATGTGGGTTGTCAGTCACCTACAGCTGTGTTATATGTGTTTTTATATTTGATTGTTTTATTTATTTTTAATTCTTAAAAATCATTTCAACACATTTTGGGGCAGTTTTGGCTCGATTGAGCAAATGGGTTTGGGTAAAGTATAGGTGGCAGAAGATTAGCATGGGGTACAGGTCAGTCTACAGTCTCTCAAGTGTACCACCTGATAAGATCTCGAGTACCCCAAGAGCGAGTCCTTTAAAAAGAAAATAAAACGGTCTTGTATTTCCATCTGCAGCTTCCGGAGCAGTGTCGGCTGATGCACATACAACCTCCAAAGAAGAAAAACAAGAAGCACAAACAAAGCAGAACACAAGAGCCTGCCCCTCCAGGTAAGTAGAGTGCAAAGTTAGATTAGCTGTTTAAAGTGATTGACTAACCAATAAAAAACAAAAGGGTACTCTTCTTTTGTCCCCCACAGCTGATCAGTCTGAGTCCGGCGATCATTAACTCACCTGAGCGCTAGATCCAAGCCCCTGCATTGCCCCAGCTGCAACATGGGGTCTAGTTTGTTGGACTGGTGACCTGCCAGTAGCACTGTCACGCTCTCTCCATTCGTGGAATGGAGGGGGTGTTCCAAGGTCTGATTGAAGAGGGTGTGGCTGCGCCCTTGTGACTGATGGTGGGGGGGCTGCAAGCTAGACATGAAAGCGCTGGTAAATAGAGTTTGGGAATGGATCCAGTGATTGTGTGAGTTGCTGATCACTGCATTAGAACTGATCAGCTGTGTGGGACAAAAGGGGAGTTTTTCTTTTTTTTTGGTGTTGAATCACTTTAAATGAACAAGTAATGATCTTCTTGCATTTTACAGAAACTCCATCCGACTCGGATCACAGGAAAAAGAAGAAGAAACAAAGGGAAGATGACCCAGAAAGACGGAGGAAAAAGAAAGATAAAAAGAAAAAAAAGGTGACTGCATAGTTTTTGCTTTCTGTGACCCACTTTGAGGAGATGAAGCACAGGTTTATCTCCTTGAAAAACCCGGACACAGATTTTCCATATTCCATGCTAGCTACCACAGTTTGGTCCTCCATGACGTCATTAAAATAATGTACCCTTGCCCCTCATAGTGTGAGGGGTTTAAAAAATGAATACTTGGCTTGTCCCTGCAGCCGGAGCAAAAAATCAAGCCGGTAAAGTCTAGTAAAATGGACAACCAAACTACTGATTTGCAGACTGGGTCCACCAAAGCCTGGTAGCAATGAGCCCAAGAGGAATCTTGGGGACCAAGTTAAAAGAAAAACTGTCCATCAATTGAAGCCTTCTCACACACTGATCAACGAAAGGCTGATAGATAAAACTGCAGTGTCCTCATTATTGTGAAAAGCCAACCAAATTGGCTGTTGAAAGGTCTGTTCTTACACTTCTTAATACTTTTTAGGAAATTCCTAGTGAGTGGCTGAGAGAGGATTTTTGGTATATTTGCTCAAGAATCTTGTTCCATGAAGTTCACTGGACAATGAATACCCCACTAATGTTAAGGCTGCTTTATTGCATTCTCCTTTTGATGCTGCTTAGAAAGGAAAGAAAGCAAGAAAAGCTTTTATAAATGCGCCATCGTAGTCTGTGGTGCTGTTACAAGATAGACATTACAGGGGGTAAGAAAGGTTAAATACTTACAATGGCAGCTGTGCATATAATACTGTATTATGAGTCAGATGTAACAGAAGTGTAACTAAACACATAGATGCAGGAATACATTAGGAGAAAGGGCCCTGCCTTTTCAAGCTTTCCATCTAAAAGGAATGGGGGGTGGAGACGAGGTTGGGACAGAGTAAGTACTAAGCAGGTCTCCAGTGTTCGGAGGGTGATAAGATTGTATGATGGGTGGATTAAGTCAGATAGGCTTGCCCTAAATAGGTTGGTTTTACCCTCACCTTGAAGCAACATGGGAGTTGCGGGCGCGGTGATTTATATTTGATGACCCTGTGATGCTGACTCTATGTGCCATTTTTTATTCTTGAATATTCAGGTTTGCTGGTGTCATTTAGCACGCACACGTGCACTTTGAGTATATCTTTGTTTCCATTCACTTGTAACTGTTTGAACTGGGCGAGTCTGCCAATATATTTTCTGTGGAATTTAGTTTTTTATTCATTTTCACATATGAGGTATTGTTAAGAGTTGATATTTATTAGAGGTTTTACACTTTGAGGGTTTACACATACAATTTTTATGCCGGCATAAAATAACTGTTATAATAGGATCTAATAAGTGCACATAGGGTCTTTTGATGCATTTTTCCCCTTAGGGGGTTTTTTCATTAATATTATTGTGACCATGGGGTCATCCATGTGATTTTAATTGTCCAGTGTGTTTTTGTGTATTTTAATATCTCCTTTTTCATAATAAAGAATTTTGTATCCATATTGATATTGGTGCTCCTTTTTGAAGAAAGGTGTGTAATTGGACACATCCACTTCAGTCTTGTTAGGTTGGTTTTAAGGGCGAATTGTATGAGGGAGGGCATTTTAGAGGAGTGGCGCGGCATGTTTAAAGTCCTGGATTCCGAGAGTGGGAGGAAATGATCAGCATAGAGGACGGGAGGAGATGATGGGCAGAGCAGAGACTGTAACTGGGTTGGTATCTTTGGACTAGTGATGAAATTGATGAGGGGGCTTGGCTGAAGAGATGCCTTACAAGTTAGGGTTAGGGTTAGGAATTTGAACTGAATTCTTTAGATAGTGGAAGCTAGTGGAGTGATTGACAGAGGAGCAGCGAGAGGATAAATTGATGAGACGGGCAGTGGAGTTGAGGATAAATTTCAGTCTGTTTGCCGGTAGACCGCAGAGGAGGGTGTTGCAGTAGTCTAGATGGGAGATGATCAGAGCATGCACTAGTTTCAGGTATGAGAAAGGGACGGATGTGGGTGATATTTTTTTAGTTAAAGGCAAAAGAAGTTGGCTAGTGACTGAATGTTTGGTGTGAATGAAAGCGAGGAGTCCAGTATAACACCGATGCAAAGTCAAAGTAAGCTTGCAGGCTATTGGTTGACAGATGTGCTAAAGCTATTTCTGTTATTCTGGCCATATCAATGTCTCTCTGCTGAAACAAACTGGTATTAATGGGGTGTATACATGGACCAGTGGTATTCCTGACATCCTGCATGTTTACTGAGGCTTGGTAATCTGACGCATCGTAATCGTATATCATGTGAGCTGACTAGAAATGTTTTTTGTTTTTCACAGAGCCGCCACAGTCCTGAACATCTAGGAGCAGGAAGCTCGCAAAGTGGATTACGCTGAGCGTTTACCATTGCTGTTTGTACATAATGTCTGCTATCACTTTTATAGGGTTATTTCTTTTTAATAAAGCACCTACCCACCCACCCTTAATCATTTGTTTGCGTGTGGTTTAATGGTTAAAAAGTACCTGGAGTTAGTTAGATGTTGGTTTGTCTGACATAGTCATGATATTTAGGGTCTGTTCACACCTCTCCGCTTGTGCTGCGTTGGGCAACACAGTCACAATGCAAGTGAAAATGCCCATTATTTTTTTTGGCGTCAGTTCACATGTGTTCGCAGCGAACATATTTGAACTGGCCCATTAAGACTAGTGGCCAGCATTTTACCTTGTGTAGTGACTGCGTTGCCCAATGCAGTGCAAGCGGAGAGGTGTGAACAGAGCTCCATTGCGTTAAAGCGGACCTTCACCCTGAATAAGAGCATATCTTATATGTTTCCCACACCCTGTACATAGAGATTGCCCACATTAAAAATCATCCTACCTGCATCTACTGCATGTTATGAGCCTTTAAACATCCAAGATGGCGGCTCATGGAGCATCAGGCAGCCTGCAAACAGGAAGTGTCTTCTGACTGTGTCGCTCTGCATTCTGGGATTCCTGTCCTTTCCCTGACCCCAGCTCTGCTCTGTCTGTGCAAAGCACAGTATAACCTGCTCTCCCTGTACTTTATCCCGCTCTCCTCTCCTCAGTATGTTATGCTTCTGAGTCAAGATGGTGGCACCCATATCCTAGAGTCCAGAACAGAGTTATATGTGAACTATCGCATCTAGAATAATGTAAAATGTTTCCTCTGCACTGTAACTGTGTTGCAACACAACTCAACAACACAGAACGCAGAGGTGTGAACAGAGCATTACACCATGCATCTCAAACCTGACCTGCAACACATTTATAAAGCTAGAAATAAATCCTTTTTCTCTGCTTATGACCAAGCACTCCACAGACCGGAAATAAGGAGACCTTCTGTTATGCAGGTCAGCCTTACAGCGGAATGCTTGGAGGACAGCATGTGACAAATAGGAGAGTGCTATAATGGTAGAGATATGAGATGCCGCACAGTGTGAGCCCCCCCCCAGCATGTGACAAATAGGAGAGTGCTATAATGGTAGAGATATGAGATGCCGCACAGTGTGAAGCCCCCCCAGCATGTGACAAATAGGAGAGTGCTATAATGGTAGAGATATGAGATGCCGCACAGTGTGAAGCCCCCCCCAGCATGTGACAAATGGGAGGGTGCTATAATGGTAGAGATATGAGATGCCGCACAGTGTGAAGTCCCCCCAGCATGTGACAAATAGGAGGGTGCTATAATGGTAGAGATATGAGATGCCGCACAGTGTGAAGCCCCCCCCAGCATGTGACAAATGGGGAGGGTGCTATAATGGTAGAGATATGGGATGCCGCACAGTGTGGAGCCCCCCCCCAGCATGTGACAAATAGGAGAGTGCTATAATGGTAGAGATATGGATGCCGCACAGTGTGAAGCCCCCCAGCATGTGACAAATAGGAGGGTGCTATAATGGTAGAGATATGAGATGCCGCACAGTGTGAAGCCCCCCCCAGCATGTGACCAATGGGAGGGTGCTATAATGGTAGAGATATGGGATGCCGCACAGTGTGGAGCCCCCCCCCCCCCCAGCATGTGACAAATAGGAGAGTGCTATAATGGTAGAGATATGGGATGCCGCACAGTGTGGAGCCCCCCCCCCCAGCATGTGACAAATAGGAGAGTGCTATAATGTTAGAGATATGAGATGCCGCACAGTGTGAAGCCCCCCAGCATGTGACAAATAGGAGGGTGCTATAATGGTAGAGATATGAGATGCCGCACAGTGTGAAGCCCCCCCAGCATGTGACAAATGGGAGGGTGCTATAATGGTAGAGATATGAGATGCCGCACAGTGTGAAGCCCCCCCCCAGCATGTGACAAATAGGAGGGTGCTATAATGGTAGAGATATGGGATGCCGCACAGTGTGGAGCCCCCCCCCCAGCATGTGACAAATAGGAGAGTGCTATAATGGTAGAGATATGGGATGCCGCACAGTGTGGAGCCCCCACCCCCCCCAGCATGTGACAAATGGGAGAGTGCTATAATGGTAGAGATATGGGATTGCCGCACAGTGTGGAGCCCCCCCCAGCATGTGACAAATGGGAGAGTGCTATAATGGTAGAGATATGGGATGCCGCACAGTGTGGAGCCCCCACCCCCCCAGCATGTGACAAATAGAAGGGTGCTATAATGGTAGAGATATGGGATGCCGCACAGTGTGAAGCCCCCCCCCAGCATGTGACAAATGGGAGAGTGCTATAATGGTAGAGATATGGGATGCCGCACAGTGTGGAGCCCCCCCCCAGCATGTGACAAATGGGAGAGTGCTATAATGGTAGAGATATGGGATGCCGCACAGTGTGAAGCCCCCCCCCCAGCATGTGACAAATGGGAGAGTGCTACAATGGTAGAGATATGGGATGCCGCACAGTGTGAAGCCCCCCCCCCCCCAGCATGTGACAAATGGGAGAGTGCTATAATGGTAGAGATATGGGATGCCGCACAGTGTGAAGCCCCCCCCCCCAGCATGTGACAAATGGGAGAGTGCTATAATGGTAGAGATATGGGATGCCGCACAGTGTGGAGCCCCCAGCATGTGACAAATGGGAGAGTGCTATAATGGTAGAGATATGGGATGCCACACAGTGTGAAGCCCCCCCCCCCCCAGCATGTGACAAATGGGAGAGTGCTATAATGGTAGAGATATGGGATGCCGCACAGTGTGAAGCCCCCCCCCCCCAGCATGTGACAAATGGGAGAGTGCTATAATGGTAGAGATATGGGATGCCGCACAGTGTTAAGCCCCCCCCCCCCCCAGCATGTGACAAATGGGAGAGTGCTATAATGGTAGAGATATGGGATGCCGCACAGTGTTAAGCCCCCCCCCCCCCAGCATGTGACAAATGGGAGAGTGCTATAATGGTAGAGATATGGGATGCCACACAGTGTGAAGCCCCCCCCCCCCCCAGCATGTGACAAATGGGAGAGTGCTATAATGGTAGAGATAATGGGATGCCGCACAGTGTGAAGCCCCCCCCCCAGCATGTGACAAATGGGAGAGTGCTATAATGGTAGAGATATGGATGCCGCACAGTGTGGAGCCCCCAGCATGTGACAAATGGGAGAGTGCTATAATGGTAGAGATATGGGATGCCACACAGTGTGAAGCCCCCCCCCCCCAGCATGTGACAAATGGGAGAGTGCTATAATGGTAGAGATATGGGATGCCGCACAGTGTGAAGCCCCCCCCCCCAGCATGTGACAAATGGGAGAGTGCTATAATGGTAGAGATATGGGATGCCGCACAGTGTTAAGCCCCCCCCCCCCCCCAGCATGTGACAAATGGGAGAGTGCTATAATGGTAGAGATATGGGATGCCGCACAGTGTTAAGCCCCCCCCCCCAGCATGTGACAAATGGGAGAGTGCTATAATGGTAGAGATATGGGATGCCACACAGTGTGAAGCCCCCCCCCCCAGCATGTGACAAATGGGAGAGTGCTATAATGGTAGAGATATGGGATGCCGCACAGTGTGAAGCCCCCCCCCCCCCAGCATGTGACAAATGGGAGAGTGCTATAATGGTAGAGATATGGGATGCTGCACAGTGTGGAGCCCCCCCCCAGCATGTGACAAATGGGAGGGTGCTATAATGGTAGAATTTGGCTGGGACAGTCGATCAAGTACCCCTGGGTAGCCTGAATTGGGATGCCCTGCTGTGTGAACCCCCTGCAGATAGGCTGGGAACTGGCACGCCCCAAACCCCGGGGATGAGGGCACTCCTGTTTCTCTATGACGGAGCTCTGTTCCAAACCAGCCTGTATTCCATGCATTATTATGCACAGCATACAACGCTGATTGGACCAGAAACCACATATGTGGCATGCGAACAGCTTAAAGGGACCCTTTGGGGGGCAAAACACACACAGGTGAGCCCTGCCCCCCCCCCCCCCCCCGGGCATCCGAAATTGGGATGCCAGTTGTGTGAAATCCTCCGGTAGTAAATGTGAATGGAGCGTGAATTGCTACCATGCCAGCCTTTCAGGAATTGTGAGCTAGCAGGGATGTGGCTGTGGCCCACGCACACACCGTGGGATTGCAAGCAAAATACTACGTGATCACAGTGAGTTTCTCACAAATCTGAATACCCCAAGGGATTGAGTCCTTTAGTCCAGAAAGGCTGATCTTCCTCTTTAGACTGTGGTTTTGATTGATGCCCTGCTAAGTGAAACCCATGAGTTTACCCATAAAAATGTACCTCTTCTTCAGTGCTACGGCGTATACGTGCGGACTCTCATCCAATCAGGGATGTAGGCCTAACGGAAGCAAGTGCTGCCACATCCCCAGTTACCTTTGGATTGCCTGAATGGAAGCACGGCTCAGCCTGGAGATGTTGGGGATACAGGCGGCATTATTTACCTTGACGTAGAAGCCAGGGCAAAGGTGAGTTTTGGTGACCTGGAGGCGAGGGCATTCTAATCTGGGATGCTACAAGAGGAAGGCCAGCTGACTGACCAGGTTTTTGTTATGCATTAAATCAATCCTACTGAAAGTTTAGTATTGCAGGGCTGGTGACGGTCGTGACACTGAGATTATAGTGTATAGCAAAATATGGGATGGTGAGGCAGCCTAGACAGGGTATTGGAAGCAGCAGTTCAGACCTCCAGAAAGTCTCCCGGTTCTCCCTATGGCCAGTCCACCCTAGGCTGAGTGGTGTTCTCAGGGGCTTGTGTATACAGAGAATGTGGGCTCTTAGCACCCTGAACATTAGAGGGGCAGAGGCCCCAGAGGGGGAACTTGAGATCAGGGGCTGACTAAGGTATTCCCTGGGCTGGGAGGTGAGTCAGAGTCTGAGATAGACCTTAGTACTGGCTTTACTGGACCGTGAGTGCAGTCCTAGAGATCACCTCAATGTACAGGAAACACAAAATGCAGTAGAGAATGTGTAATGGAGACAACACATAGCTATATGTGACAGCACCATCTACTGTCATAAATGTTAACTGCATTAGAGTGGACCAAAACCCATGCCGATCCGCAGGGGATCAATTCCCTCCCACCGGGGCGTCCAGAATTGGGATGCCCCACTATGTGAAACTCCCCATGCCACCCCATACACTTACCTTGTTTGCTGGTCCAACGGTGCATGTGTGAGCCGCGGCTGCATCCCCGCTATTCCTCTAGCAGGGTGTGTGCCCGCGTCAGACATTTGTGAATGGCCGGCGTGGGCACGCTCCCTGTTAGAGGAAAGCGGGGATGTGGCCATCAGCATGCTCGGAGGTGCCACTGACCTTAGATGAAGGCTTAGACGACATGACATCAGCAGCTCCGAGTGCACTGATTGGATGAGCGACCGGGAAGAGGTGAGTTGGCATAGGCAACCCTGGGGGGTTTCACACAGCGGGGCACAAGATCCTGGCAATATAGGCGCATGTCACAGAGGCCAGCTTTATACTGTTGCACAGTATCTTCCCTGATAACATAGGAACAGAGCTGTTAGTACAGCTGAATTCATCTCAGTGTAGGTGACTTACAGCCATTTTTATTTTGGATAGGGTGCAGTTCTGAGATGATTTATTGCTGGAGGGGGTGACGAATGTCTTGTTGCTAAATACACCCAGCAACAGAACAGAATCACACAGCATGCAAAGTCTGACATGACACTGCCACCAGCAACATGGCGGCGCTCCCTGACTGGCAGTGGCGTCATCACTCCTCGTCGAACCGGAAGTGTGGCGAAGGGAGCAGACGAGCGCAGGCTGTCCACGTGAAGTGCCCCATGCTTATAGAGCGGGTGAGTAAGATGGGGGTTGCGGGGCTGTGTGGGGACTTCGTGTCTTCATATTGTTATTATCAGGTCACGAGTCAGGGGAGCGGCTGCTCTGTATACCTCATGACAAGGTTACACTTCGGCAATGATAAAAAGTGACAACTGCATCAAGCTGTTCATATAGTTACTTGCTGTGAGGCGGGGCAGATGTGTTGTATCATGGGCGCATTGCAGATTTATGACAGGCCTTCCCAAGTGTCCCTCATCTGAGTAAATGTCCTCCTGCCCCTCGTTGTTCCTATTTGTCCCTCTTTGAGGTGTAACATGCAGATCTGCAGCAATAAATGATGAATTTGCTTATTCAAAGTGTTTATATTGTTGTAACTGTTACACACTATTCACCCCTCGATGGGGTTTGACTTATTTTAACATTTGTCTCTCTTTCCCACCCTGAAAAATAACCATCAGGGTTACCCTGCAGCCCTGGGCACCCCATGTTACCGAGGCAGTATATACAACGTGGATCAGGGTGGCTGGGCATGCTGGGAGTTGTAGTTCTGCACAAGCTTGTAACAGGCCGATCAGGAAAGTGTAAGCTCTAAATTATCATGTCTATTTTCCTACTTGCAGCTCCCACTGTGTACAGCCTTACTGCCCCAGAAGCAGCTTGTCAACCAAGAGTCTGAAATCCTTATGTGTCCAAGTGTTGAGAAACAGCAACCTGCAAGTTCTTGGCCATTTGGGATGCCTTGCTGTGTGAAATCCCCTGATATAGCAAACCAACAGTACATGTGCAGACCACGCTGGCATCCTTATGTGCTAGCCTAGCTGAATGGCCGGTGTGGGCACGTGCAGCTGTCAGGAGGAGCCCAGCAATCCATTCATTTAGAATAGCTTGCCAGGTATTAAAGTGGACCAAAACCAGGGATTTTCTCTAGCCTGGGTTTTGGTCTGTCTACCAGGGGCACCCTGGTTTGGGATGCCCTGCTGTGTGAAACCCTGCCATTTGCCCAAAAAACGTACCTGCCCTCGGCCCAATAGTGCATGCATGGCTGCTCATCCAATCAGTTTCTCCAACCACGCATATTAATGTGCCACTAAAGAAACTAAATGTAATCCCTGCCACACACATTGGCATGGGAGTAATGGTGGCCATGCATGTGCTGTGGGCACGTCGGAAAGGTAAGAACAGGGGGCAAACCGGGAAGTTCACAGAGTGGGGTATTCCAGTTCTGGATGTTCCGGGGAGAACAAATCAGTCGGCCCTGGAGTGATTAAAGTCATTGTCCAGGCATGAAAATAAAAAAAATGCTATACTTACCTTTTATCCCTCACAGGTGATTACCCCTAGTCCAGCGCTCTGCACCCCCCAGATGAGCAGTAACAGCTTACCTCTCCCCAGTCCAGCGGCACATGAGCTGGCTCTCATCCAATCAAATTCATTTGTCGTGCCTATGTCATTTTGTGTTCTATTAAAAGTGACAGCTGGGAGATGCATGTTAGAAGGACAAGGACATGTTAGAAGGACCTGTCACCACTAAAATGCTAGTACATGCCCTGGTCATATCCGACTGGACTACTGCAACACCCTCCTCTGTGGTTTGCCAACAAACAGACTGGCTCCCCTCCAATCTATCCTAAACTCTGCTGCTCGCCTCATCCATCTCTCCTCTCGCTTCTCCAGTGCTACTCCCCTCTGTCAATCCCTCCACTGGTTACCTGTCTCCCATAGAGTTCAGTTCAAACTTCTAGTGCTAACCTACAAAGCTCTCTCTAACCAGGCCCCTTCCTACATTTCATCTCTGATCCAGCATTACCAACCAAAGCGCGAACTCCGCCCCGCCTCTGACATTCTCCTGTCCTTTTCCTTGGTTACTTCCTCGCACTCCCGCCTTCAAGACTTCTCCCGTGCCTCCCCACTTCTCTGGAATGCACTCCCCCGCTCGATCCGCCACTCTCCATCACTCCAAGCCTTTAAAAGCGCCCTCAAAACTCACCTCTTCAGACAAGCATATGACCTGGCTTAAGCAACTACTATAACCTTCAATGGCACATGCAGCCATACTCAAGCTCTACCACTTGTGACCCCGCCCCTTTGTCTCCACCCCCATCCTTTAGACTATAAGCTCGCAAGGGCAGGGCACTCCTCCCTATTGTCTCCTGTGCTCACAACACTTGGTTTTAACCTGTGGCATCTAATTTTGTATTGTTCTCTGTGCTATATGTTTTACCTTGTCTGTATTCTTAACTTGTAAAGCGCTACGGAAGTTGATGGCGCTATAAAAATGAACAATAATAATAATAATAATAATAATCACTTTCCAGACAAAGGGCTGCTTTCTGCTTGCCCCATACTGGCTGTCAGGGGCGGCATCTTTCATTCACCAGCATTTCACATCATCTGATAAATCCTATAGAACTTGCTCTCCTTTTACTGACTCATTTTTCAGGGTCCTTAAAATAAATGACTATGGAGGGGGCTGAGGCATTGAGACACGGATGTGTCAAGCAGCAAGCTGTCTATTACTTCCTAAAACATGGCTTTCAACTCATTTTGCTTCCTTTAGACTTGTTGAAAGTTGTCAAGCTTGGCTTAGACAGACGGCAGAAATGTCAAAGCTTGGAAACTGCTTTTAGCAAGGTAAAGGTTTAAAGAGAGAGTCTATTTTGGTGGGCACCTTACCTCTCACTCGCTCCCACACCACTCATCTCTTACCTGCAGCGCTAGTATGAAAAGCTGGCGTGGCCTCAGGCCATAGTGCTCCCACTGATTTCTTTGGGTGTCTGCTATTCTGGAGTTCTGGTGTATGGAAGATCCTATTGAAGTCAGTGGAAGCAGTAAAATTCTGAGGCCACACCGCACCTGACGCAACAGCAGAAAATACAGTTATGGTCGTAAATGTTGGCCCCCTGAAATTTTTCAAGAAAATGAAGTATTTCTCACAGAAAAGCATTGCCGTAACACGTGTTTTTCTATTCACGTGTTTATTCCCTTTGTGTGTATTGGAACTAAACCAAAAAAGGGAGGGAAAAAGCTAATTGGACATAATGTCACATCAAACTCCAAATATGCACTAGACAAAATTATTGGCACCCTTAAAGCGGACCTTCACTCTGAATAAGAGTCTATCTTATATGTTTCCCACACCCTGTACATACAGATTGCCCACATTAAAAATCATCCTACCTGCATCTACTGCATGTTATGAGCCTTTAAACATCCAAGATGGCGGCTTATGGAAGCCGCCATCTTATCAGGCAGCCTGCAAACAGGAAGTGCCTCCTGACTGTGCTGCTCTGAATTCTGGGACTGCTGACCGTTACCTGACCCCAACTCTGCTCTGTCTGAGCAAAGCACAGCTATAACCCGCCCCCCTGTACCTTATCCCACTCTCCTCTCCTCAGTAAGTGTGATGCTTCTGAGTCAAGATGGCGGCGCCTGTATTCTAAATTCCTGAACAGAGTTGCAGCCCAGTGGGGGAAAGAATAATAAGTTAGTGACTAAAAACGTAAAATATATTAATTTTAGATGCTGGGGGACCGTTTTTTAAGAGTTTGGGCTTTTCATTAAATCACACTGAAGGTCCGGTTTAACTTAATATTTGGTTGCACACCCTTTGGAAACATTAACTGAAATCATTTGCTTCCTATAACCATCAATAGGCTTCTTACATCTCTCAGCCGTAATGTTGGACCACTCTTCCTTTGCAAACTGCTCCAGGTCTCTCTTATTGGAAGGGCGCCTTTTCCCAACAGCAATTCTAAGATCTCTCCACAGGTGTTCAATGGGACTTAGATCTGGACTCATTGCTGGCCACTTCAGGACTCTCCAGTGTTTGGTTGCCATGCATTTCTGGGTGCTTTTTGACGTATGTTTGTTGTCATTGTCCTGCTGGAAGACCCAAGATCTCGGACGCAAACCCAGCTTTCTGACACTGGGCTGTACAGTGCGACCCAAAATCAGTTGGTAATCCTCAGATTTCATGATTCCTTGCACAGATTCAAGGCACCCAGTGCCAGAGGCAGCAAAACAACCCCAAAACATAATTGAACCTGCAGCATATTTCACTGTAGGTGCTGTGTTCGTTGCTTTGTAAGCCTCGTTCTGTTTTTGGGAAAATAGTAGAATGATGTGCATTACCAAAAAGCTCTATCTTGGTCTCATCTGTCCACAAGACTTTTTCCCAGAAGGATTTTGGCTTACTCAAGTGCATTTTGGCAAAATATAGTCTCGCTTTTTGATGTCTCTGTGTCAGCAGTGGGGTCCTCCTGGGTCTCCTGCCAATTCATTTAAATTCTGATGGATAGTTTGCGCTGACATTGATGCTCCTTGAGCTTGCAGAAAGTCTGAATATCTTTGCAACTTGTTTGGGGCTGCTTATCCACAATCCGGACTATCCTTTGTTGACACCTTTCATCAATTTTTCTCCTCTGTCCACAACCAGGGAGATTAGCTACAGTGCCATGGGTTGCAAACTGCTTGATAATGTTGTGCACTGTGGACAAAGGCAAATCTAGATCTCTGGAGATGGACTTGTAACCTTGAGATTGTTGCTATTTTTCCACAATTTTGGTTCTCAAGTCCTCAGACAGCTCTCTTCTCTTTGTGTTGTCCATGCTAAGTGTGACACACATGCATAGACTAGGTGAACTTCTCTCCTTTTTATCTGCTTTCAGGTGTGATTTTTATATTGCCCACGCCTGTTACTTGCCCCAGGTGGGTTTAAAGGAGCATCACATGCTTGAAACTTATTTATCCACAATTTTGAAAGGGTGCCAATAATTTTGTCCAGACCATATTTGGAGTTCGGTGTGACATTATGTCCAAATTGTTTTTTTTCCTCCCTTTTTTGGTTTAGTTACAATAAATACAAAGAGAATAAACATGTGTAAAGCAAAACACGTGTTGTTGCAATCTTTTTCTGTGAGAAGTACTTCATTTTACTGAAAGATTTCAGGGGTGCCAACATTTACAGCCATGACTGTAAGTGAAGTGGCAGGTAAGATGGGAGTCTCGTGCCCTCGTGGCACAACTAATCAGATCTGAAAGGGTCAGGTCTGAATGTCCACGCAAGTGGACCTTTGCATTAGAGTAGACTAATCACCTGTGTTGCCAATTCCCTCTCCGGGGGCATCCTGATTTGGAAACCTTACCAATCGCTCTAAAAACCTTTTTGGTGATCCTATGTTTCGACTGCATACCTCATATACCTAATGGGGGAGGTAATGAACACCAAGGAGAGATTATGCAATGAAATTCATGTTTTAATGCTCATAATATGGTGATGTATAAAAGTGCAGGCTATTTACAGTGCAGTCAATAGGTTCTATGGTAAGACATTATAGCCCACCGCATCCTCTTGACAAAGGTCTTTGTTAGACCGAAACGTTGAGGTGTTTTAGCGACCTGCGGTCAGCCTGTAAGTTTATAACTTGTTTGCCTTGTTAACTGGGTTATGCGCTTGATCTCTCACGTATAAAGGGGAATACAACTTGGTATATGATTTACTTTGATTTACTGTGATTTACTTTGATCAACTTGTTAAGCATTTGTACTCTCTCTCTTGTTGTATTATCCCCCTGTAGTGCTATATATGTATACCCTCTGTCTTTGGGCTATAATGTCTTACCATAGAACCTATTGACTGCACTGTAAATAGCCTGCACTTTTGTACATCACCATATTATGAGCATTAAAACATGAATTTCATTGCATAATCTCTCCTTGGTGTTCATTACCTCCCCCATTCAGTATATATTGTATATTTTAGTACCAGTTAAGCAGAGGTATTTTGGAGGTCCTTTTGAACCCTTATGACCTTACTTTTCGTTTTGTTCTATATGACTTTGATGTTATTAACCTATCAGCGTGCTACAACCAATCCTATTAACCTGTCGACTGCATACCTCCCATTCTACGGCTGAGGCAGGCTCCGGTGCTCTGGCTGGGGGCAGGAGCACACCTTAGACCAGGAGCTCCCAAACAGTGGTACTCAAGCTCCTCTTTGGTAGTACTCAATTCCACTAGGGGACACGAAGACCTGCAGACAAGCTGCTGCTCCTATTGGTTGTGCCAGGTGGTCAATTCAACAAGCTGAAGGATAGAAATGCCTAGTTGGGCCAGTATAGGACTACACCTTACCTTGAAAGTCTGTATTAAAAGTACTATAGGTAATAGTAGGAAGTGGTACTGCACGAAAATAGGTTGGGAAACCATGCCTTAGCTAGGAGGCCGGGAATGTGACTGCTTTCCTTTTGCTTTGCAGGAGTTCTGTTCCAAACACCTGTCCTCACCTGTTGCCCTTCCCAACTTGGTTAAATCAATCCACGTCCTGAGATTGAATCTCTCAGGTTGCAGGCCTGTCCTCCATTCACAGCCACTCTAATTGAAAGGTTCTATTTCTCTTTTGCCTAGATGGACCCTTAGCTTCAAATGTTACTATTGATCCAAGACTCTTTCCTTAATTCTTTAGCCAAGATGCCAGCACTGCACTCCTAGTCTATATCGTAGGCCTGCTCGAGTATATGACCTTTAATTTAATATTACCTAGAGTATATGACCTTTAATTTAATATTACCTAAAGACCTAAAGTATATGACCTTTAATTTAATATTATACACACCACAGAATTGACCTGGATATGATGATGTGTGGTTGCAGTAATACTGGGGTGCTGGCTGGTCACCCTACGTCTACTGCATCCTCTGGGTGTGGGGTGCATGGCCAGACTTATTTTGGTGTTTCCCCAAAGCACTACAAGCAGCTCCTGGGTGCAAGTCTCCCAACAGAAAGAAGACCATCACCAACTGGAGGGAGGGACACATAACTTGATTGACCACACTGACATGTGTTCTCATTGGAGGTCTTGGCACACAGGAGCTGGTTGCCTGGCAGCTGGCACCTGAGAGGAGCAGCAGGGTTTTTTAGCTGCAGATATTTAGGAACAATATTGTGACCAGAAACTGATGGTCACTTCACTAGACCTGCAGGTTTCAGGATTTCTTTTGAGGTGAATCAGTATTCTGGCTGGGGCTTTGGTACTTTTTATTTACACTCTTTATTTGGGCAGTTTATTTTGTGACTGGTCAGACACCTTTTTTGTAATCATTTCTGCTGTATTGCAACATTTTTAACCATGAACAATTTTTTTGTCTTCTCAGGATTCACCATAGTAAAACATATTAAAGCAAATCCCTATTCTCTACAATGGGTAAAAAAGGAAAAATAGGAAAAAGTCGCAAGGATAAATTCTATCACTTGGCTAAAGAGACAGGTAAGCCACACACCTATGTATTTAATATCTCTTATTGAGGTACAGTACACTCATTGTACAATCCTAATTTTGCAGCTGCTAGACAAATAACAGATTCTCTAGGTTACACAATATGAAGCACTAACACATATTTCTTAACCCCTCATGAGAAGAAGCCTTTACAGATACCCAGTGATTTGTCATTAAACTCTTCCTCCTTTTTCACCATAACGACGCATCAGACCTGGCAACACACTACATGGTTAAACAGGACCTTCACCCTGAATAAGAGCTTATCTTATAGGTTTCCCCCACCCTGTACATACAGATTGCTCACATTAAAAATCATCCTACCTGCATCTACTGAATTTTCTGACCCTTTTAACATCCAAAATAGCGGCCCATGGAGCCTCAGGCTGCTGGCAGACATGAAGTGTCTTCTTACTATAGCGCTCTGCATTCTGGGATTGCTGTCCTTTTCCCGACCCCAGCTCTGCTCTGTCAGTGCAAAGCACAGCTATAACCCCCCCCTGCACTTTGCCCCCTCTCCTCGATATGCGATGCTTCTGAGGCAAGATGGCGGTGCCCATATACTTGAGTCCTGAATACAGTTGATGCCCAGTGGGGGAAAGAATAATAAATAAGCGACTAAAAACTTAAAATATATTAATTTTAGATGCTGGGGAATAGTTTTTTAAGGGTTTGGGCTTTTCAATAAATGATGCTGAAGGTCTGGTTTAATGTGATTCACCACCCAAATGAAAAAACAAAAGGGTACTCACATTATGTCCCCTGCAGCTAATCTGGCGAACAGCAACTCATCCGAATTGATTGCTGGATCGCTCTCCATGCTGGCTCCAGTCACCCGAACATCCATGTCAGACATGCGCCCCTCTGCAATCAGTCTCAGAGCCACTGCCACACCCTCTCCATTCACTGCAATGGATGCCTGACAAACCTGGAGAGGCCGTGGCAGAGCTTCTGTGATTGAAAGAGGAGGGGATCTTGAGTGACATGGAAGTACCGGTGACTGGAGCTCAGATCTGGCTGGCATGGGTTGCCATGCAGTAATCAGATGAGTTGCTAATCACCAGAGTAGAACCAACCAGCTGCAGGGGACAAAAGGTGAGTGCTCTTTTTTTTTTTTTTGGGTGGTCCCTTTAACCCTTTCAGTGCCAGCCTACCTGCAGCATTTGCCACTCCCTGTTGCCAGACCATGTTTCACTATTTTGCGCTACACATGTTCAACTGTCATTTTTGAAAGGATTTCCAGGGATTTCCCAGGAAAATGATATATTGTTTTTTTCAGCCTGTCTGGGCTTTAACATGAAATGTCTTGTTTGTAATTTTTAGGTGTATTCTCAATATTTTTGGGTGAAATATGTGAAAAAAAATAAAATATTTTTTTACAATTTGTAGTGTTTTTTTGTAATAAAAAATGTAAGTTTGTCAATAAAATCTTATTGCGTGTGAAATCCCAATTTCTCCCGTTTACAGCGATACCACATATGTATAGGTAGACACCCTTTCCTGCCCAGGAGACTCCCCCAAACTGAAATAGCGCTTTAGGGGATTTTCAGAAAAAATACAACTGTGATATGCGCTATGCACACCTTGCAGTTTTTCCAGAAAAACAACCCTTTACATTTGAAATACCCCCCACAAACTATATATTCTCTCGAAGTACACACCTCTAGCTTTCTAGGTGTACCAAGCATGTTGATGTGCCCATAGTTTTCTGGAAGTAATTCCTCAATGTATTCTTTGGTTGCAAAGAGTTTCCCAAAAAAAAGGATAAAAAAGCAGAATCAAAGCCACATTTTCCTAAAAAAACTATATACAAACAAAAAAAAACATGTTTAATCTGAAAAAGCAACATTCCCCGAACAGACCAACACCCAACATGCATAGGTTCTGTCAAGGGAAGAGTTGCCAAATACCCCAAAGTAAAGCATGTGCGTAACGGTAATTTTTCTTGAAAATTTCAGTTCTGCAGACAAAGTGCGCACCTTGCGATTTTTCAACAAAAACAACCCTGAAAGTACACATGTTAAGCTTACTAAGTGTACCCAGCTTGTTGTAGTGGGCTCATCTTTCTGGAATTAATTCCTCAAAGAATTCTTTGGTTGCGCAGGGTTTCCCTAAAAAATGTATAAAAAAGCTGAATAAAAAACACCTTTTCCTAAAATATAAATATGCAAACCAGAAAAAACAAGCTAAGTCTGAAAGCGCAAGGTCCCCCGAACAGAACAATACCCAACATGCAGAGCTACTTTTAACCCTTTTAACTGCCAGCCTACCTTTTTTTCACCCTCTGTTGACAGGTCATTTTTCCCCATTTTGCGCCATGTTTTGCGCCATTTTTGCTGTAATTTTCAGGAAAAATATATTTATATTTATTCTAAGTATGTCACACACCCCGCTTCAAGATATCCATAACACGTGGGTAATACCGACCTGAAGAGGGCGTTCTGCAGAGATGATAGGAAAAAGAAAGCCCCTCCCGGTCCATAAATACCTGGGACCTCCCACTCATTACCCAGTCTTCCATCTCTGCAGTCGGCGAGCAAGTCAGAAGATGATGCCTCCTCCTTGCACAGGGGGAATTGAGGTAGCGGGGACCTTCCCGGCCCGCTTTTGATTTCTATTTCCACCCAGATCCCTCTTTTTTATTACTATACATGCCTCCCAGCCTTGGCTGAGGTCTGGGCGAGGGTAGAACAGCACATTAGGTGCTCAGGAGCTATGCTCTTCCGTGAGACCCTGTACCAAAGGGTAGGCGGTTTTCCGGGCTGGTGACCCCGGTTTGGGATGCCCTGTCCCTTGGCCCTTTACCCCAGGTAGTGTCCCCCTCTGCGGATGCCCTTCTCCTTGTGGGGGGGGGGGTGTTGAGGGGCTTTATTATGTGTAGGTAGTGCTTTCACTGTATTTTGCTGGCTGAGGAGATCCCTCTCCTCAGCCTGGTACTTGGAGGCGGGGCCGGGCGCGGACTCGATACGCCGCGGCCCGCCTGTGTGATTGCTTTACATGTACCGGCGCCGCGGTCGCCGCCATTACCGCGGCGCCGGTACCCTGTCACTTTGCGGCGCGCGGGTGAGGAGTTTTTCTCCTCACATGCCGGAGTAGGGGGGGCGGGGCCTGGCGTCGGAGCGTCGCCGCGGCCCGCCCCCCTCCTTTCTATCTGTCTGTTCACCGGCGCCGCTGCGGCGCCGGTCCTTGTGCGTTTAGTGTCGTGAGGGGAGATCTCCCCTCACGCTTGTGTTAGAGGGGGCGGGACGGGGCTTTCGGCGGGACGCCGGGCCATGGACGATCGCGCTCTCTGCGCTGGCCACGCCCCCCTTCTCCTCTCTCCCTCCGTGCTGCTGCTGGCTCCTGTGAGACGGACGCCATCTTGGAAGAAGGAAGCACCGTGAGTGGCCCTGTGGGCCCCATATCTTTTTTTATTCTTTGTGTCCTTTTCAATGTGCTGATAGCCTTTTCTGTTGTGTCTTTCAGGTAGACCTACGTTAGGTTTAGGGGGTTTCTCCCGGTCCTAGGGTCCCTGGGTTACCTTTACCTATTTCAAATCCTCCCACTTGGGACATTAAAGGGGCATCCCGGGTTGCTTATACGCGTAATTCCCTTGGTCATAGCGACTACACACAAGTTCACCATATGGAGGCATCCCCGGATACTGGGCTCGGGATCCCCTCGGGGCAATTCCGGAAGTGTATGTTGTGTGGGGTATTCATTACTGGGGATGATGTACTTCTGTGTATACCTTGTGCACAGCAAACTATTACGCGGCAGTCCGAACCCCAGGCGTCTGGGTCAGCACCGCCGGTCGCTTCCTCTCCTCCTCCCAGCTTGATACGCACCCCGTGTGACGTTGTCATGGGTAGGGAGCTACAATCTGAGATGTGCGCCAGATTGGCCAACCTTGAAAAATTAATTTCCAGCTCGGCCGCCCATAAGGCTCCGGCTAAGAGAAAGCACTTGTCGCCGGCTCCGCCGGCGGATGATTTTGACGATGTTAACAATTTGGACTATTCTGATTATTCCCCGCTAGAGGAAGGGGAGGTTTATGAGGACTCTGATAATTCAGACGATGAGCAGTTTGTTGGCGCTGATGCTGAGCTGGGGGACTTGGGGAGATCCTCGGATACTCCTAACGCTCTGGCTCAGATGTTTGAGGTTTTGGCTATTTCTCCTCCTGAGGAGGCTCCACAGCAGAAGGGTGAGTTTTTTGAGGAATCCAGGCCGCGCTTGGAATTTCCTAATCAAAGACACTTTGACAAAATTTTTGCTAAGGAATGGGACAGGCCGGCTCGGCTCCCTGGTATTCCTCAGGGGTGGGATAAGAAATATCCCTTCCCTTCGGATACGGTTAAGCGTTGGGCATCCCCCCCCCCAAAGTGGATGCACCGGTTTTGGGGTTGTCCAACACTTCTGTTTTAAATAATCCTGATTGTTCCACCCTCAAAGATGGAGAGGATAAACGCATTGACCAGATGGCTTGTCATGGTTTTGCTAGCGTTGGGTCAGCCATGCGGTCCGTTTGCGCTTCGGCGCTGATGGTGGTGGCCGCCAGGTCCGTGGTCAGGGACCTGTTGACTTCTTCCGGGCTTCGTCCTGGTAGTGACGAGTTCCTTGGCCTTAAACGGTGTGAGTTGTTTTTGTCTTTTGTATTAGCCGCCTTGGATGACACTTTGATGATGTGTGGTAGGACGTCGGCTCTGCTGGTGACTATTCGGCGGTCGGTGTGGTTGCGCCAGTGGGCGGCCGATTTTATGTCCAAAAAGTCGCTGACGGCTCTACCTTTTGTTGGATTACGGCTATTTGGAGAGAAATTGGATTCTGTCACCAAGGGTGGTAGGTTACCTCAACGCAAGAAACAACGCCGTCCCTTTCGGGGGGCGCCTTCCTTTACCCCCTCCTTTCGTGGGGCCAGATCTGGCAGGGGATTTGCCTTCCCCTCTTCCAGAGGAGATTCCGGGAACAGGGGCAGAGGACGTGCCCGTCCAGGATACAGTTGGGGCTCTGAGCCCAAACCTGCTGCTAAGCCAGCTCAGCAATGAGGGGGCGCCCTCACCCATGCGGGTGGGGGGACGGCTGCGACACTTCTCCCAGGTCTGGGATCAGGAGGTCTCGGACAGATGGATCCGGGAAGTGGTGTCTTCCGGTTACAAGCTGGAGTTCGAGCTCCGCCCCCCTTCCAGATTTTTCAGGTCTCGGGTGCCTTCGGAACCTCTGGCCGCGCAGGGGCTCCTGGTGGCAGTAGAGAGTCTTCTGGACATGGCTGTCATTTGCCCAGTGCCCTCCTCAGACCAGGGCAGGGGTTTTTATTCCAATCTGTTCACGGTACCCAAGAAGGACGGATCTGTCCGACCCATTTTGGATCTGAAGTTTCTCAACAGGTTCATCCGGCCGCGGAAATTCCGCATGGAAACGCTGCGTTCGGCTATCCACTCTCTTCGTCAGGGAGACTTTCTGACGTCCATAGACATCAAGGACGCTTACCTACACGTTCCGATTTTTCCAGCACACCAGAGGTTTCTCAGGTTCGTGGTGGAGGATCGGCATTTTCAGTTTGTGGCACTCCCTTTCGGTCTCACCTCGGCTCCTCGGGTGTTCACCAAGGTGCTGGCGGGGGTGATGGCTCTACTCAGGGTTCAGGGTATCCGCATTGTGCCCTATTTGGACGATCTTCTGATTATGGCTTCTTCCTTCAACCAAGCGGAGTTGGACACCAGAACGGTGGTATCCACTCTGGAGAGGTTCGGTTGGGTGATCAACTACCCCAAGTCCTCTCTTTCTCCGTCCAGGGTAGTGACCTTTCTGGGAATGTCTCTGGACACTTCGCAGGCCAGGGTGTTTCTGCCCCAGGCCAAGATTCTTTTGATTCAGGAGTTGGTTCGGCTTCTCTTGTCGGCCCCTCGTCCGGCCATCCGGCTAGGGATGAGGCTGGTGGGGTTGATGGTGGCCTCATTCGAGGCAGTTCCCTTTGCGCAGTTTCACACAAGGACGCTCCAGCTTCATCTGTTGAAGGTTTGGGACAAGTCTCCGCTATCGTTGGATCAGTCCTTCCAGATGACCCCCCGAGTCCGTCGATCCCTGCAATGGTGGCTGGGGTCTGTCAATCTGTTGAAGGGCAGATCTTTTCTGGCGCCGTGTTGGGAGACAGTCACCACGGATGCCAGTCTGTCAGGTTGGGGGGGTGTTTGGAAGGACCTTCAGTTTCAGGGTCTGTGGGGCCCGCAGGAGGCTCACGAGCCCATCAATGTTCTGGAGTTGAGAGCCATCAGGTTGGTTCTGTTTCGTTTGACTCATCAGTTGCAGGGCCTGCCAGTTCAGGTTCGGTCGGACAACCGGACGGCGGTTGCTTACATCAATCACCAGGGAGGGACTCGCAGCAGGAGTGCCCTCAGGGAAGTATCTTTGATTCTGGACTGGGCGGAGAGCCACGTCCCGTGTATCTCAGCAGTCTACATTCCGGGAGTGGAGAACACGGAGGCGGACTCTCTGAGCAGGTCCTCCTCTCGCCAGGGGGAGTGGTCTCTCAGTCCCCAGGTGTTTCGTTCGATTTGCCTCAGGTGGGGGTGGACCTCTTTGCCTCTCGTCACAATCACAAACCTCCGGTATTTGTGTCTCTCTCGCAGGATCCACTGGCTCTGGCGATGGATGCCATGTCTCTGAACTGGAGGGATCTAGGGTTTCTTTACCTGTTCCCTCCGTTTCCAATGGTAGCCAGAGTGGTGCGCAAGCTGGCCCTGGAGGGCGCGTCTGCGATTCTGGTGGCACCAA
Organism: Gastrophryne carolinensis; assembly: GCA_027917425.1. Taxonomy (NCBI): domain Eukaryota; kingdom Metazoa; phylum Chordata; class Amphibia; order Anura; family Microhylidae; genus Gastrophryne; species Gastrophryne carolinensis. The sequence continues at coordinate 523,594,060 of CM051235.1, read as the reverse complement.
AGTGGCCAAGGCAGGTTTGGTTCGCAGACCTGGTAAGACTGGCAGAGGATCAGTTCGTTCTGCCTCTACTGCCGGACCTGCTCACCCAGGGTCGGCTACGCTATCCCAATTTACCATCGCTGGCTTTGACGGCGTGGCTGCTGAAACCTCCATCTTGAAGGAGGAAGGTCTTTCTGATGCGGTGATTCAGACTTTTATTAGCGCCAGGAAGCGGTCTTCCTCTACTGTTTACTATAGGACCTGGAGGTCCTATATTGACTGGTGTGAAGGTAGGTCTTTCCCGTGTCGGGAGTTTTCCATTTCCAGGATTCTGGAGGTTCTTCAACATGGTCTGGATCTGGGGCTCCAGCTTAGTACCTTGAAGGGGCAGGTTTCTGCCCTGGCGGTGTTCTTTCAAAGGTCCTTTGCACTTCATCCCTTGGTCAAGACTTTTTTCCAAGGGGTTACGCATGTTCGACATCCTAGGAAGCCCTTGGTTCCAGTTTGGGATTTGAACCTGGTTCTTTCTGCTCTTCAGGGTCCCCCGTTTGAGCCCTTGAATGAGATTGCTTTGTCTTCACTTACTCAAAAGGTGGCGTTTTTGGTGGCTATCACTTCGGTTAGGCGTGTTTCTGAGTTGGCAGCTTTGTCCATTAAAGCTCCGTACTTCGAAAGGCATCAGGACAAGGTTGTCTTTCGTTTCAAGCCGGATTTTCTTCCTAAGGTGGTTTCTGCCTTTCATCTGAATCAGGACATTGTTCTGCCCTCTCTATGTCCTAATCCTAGCAACGACAAGGAAAGGGCTCTGCATTCCTTGGATGTAGTTCGCGTTGTAAAATACTATCTGGTGGTTACGTCTTCCTTTCGTAAGACTGATGCTTTTTTTGTGGTGCCCTCTGGGCCTAGGAAAGGTTTGGCACCTGCCAAGTCTTCCATTAGTAAATGGATTCGTCAGGCCATCATTGGGGCCTATTCTGCTAAGGGGAGGAGTCCCCCTTTTCGTGTTACTGCTCATTCTACTCGTGCGGTTGGAGCGTCCTGGGCTTTTCAGCACCAGGCCTCGGTTGAGCAAGTTTGTAAGGCCGCTACTTGGTCCTCTGTTCACACTTTTTCCAAGTTTTACAAGGTTGATGTTCGGGCCTCAGCGGATGCTGTTTTTGGCCGCAAAGTTCTGCAAGCTGTTGTGGTTTAAGTTGTGCCTTGTTGCCTTGTTTTGGATCCCCGCCCTTTTATGGACACTGCTATTGGATGTCCCACGTGTTATGGATATCTTGAAGCGGGGTGTGTGACATACTTAGAATAATACCATTTTGTAAAATACTCACCTGTAAAATGGGTATTATAAGTATGTCACACACCCCGCTTCACCCGCCCTTCTTGTATTCTGGATCCTTTATATTGTGAACTTTGCGTTGCTTTGGTTTATATTTGCCTCTTCCTGGTCCCTTACCTTACTGCTTCTTTATACTGGGTAATGAGTGGGAGGTCCCAGGTATTTATGGACCGGGAGGGGCTTTCTTTTTCCTATCATCTCTGCAGAACGCCCTCTTCAGGTCGGTATTACCCACGTGTTATGGATATCTTGAAGCGGGGTGTGTGACATACTTATAATACCCATTTTACAGGTGAGCATTTCACAAAATGGTATTTTTTGCAGCAGAAGGCTTTAACATGAAATGTCTTGTTTGTAAATTTTATTTTGTTTTTACAATATTAAGTAAAAAAAAAAAAATAAATAAATAAATAAAAGCATTTTTAGAAAATTGACTCCTTTATTTTAAATAAAAAATGTATTTTATTAAGGAAAAGCATATTGCATGTGAAAGCCCCATTTCTACCGATTAGAACGGTACCACATATTTATCGGTAGCCCCCCGTTCCTGCCCAGGAGACCCCCCTAACTGAAACAAGTAATCTATAACATTTACAAATAAAATACAACTACCATCCACACTACAAAGGGTTAAATCGAGAATTTTTTGGGGGGGGGATTTTTAAGGGTTAAGAATCCCCCCAAAAAATTGACATGGGGTCCCCCTTACCCAAAGTAACCAGCTCGGGACCAGCTATGCAGGGCTTGTGGAAACAGGGCACAGGGGCCAGCTTTTGTGGCCCCTGGCCCTGCAGGCTACAAGCCCGCATAGCCCGTGGGCCCGGGCTCTTCTGCCCCCCCCTGGGCTTTGGGGAGGCAGGTAATGGGGGTGCCGGGGGTTAATGACAAGTCACCCGCTAGTCACAGGTGACTTGCCACCTCCCCCAGCCTTGTGAACTGGTATAGGGGTCATGGACCCCTTACCAGTTCACAAGGGGTTAAATGTAAAAAAAAAAAAAAAAACAGAGAAAAAATTATTTTATTATTTTTTTTTTTGTTTTAATACTTACCTCCCATCCATCCTGGAGCACTGTGTCCCTCTGCGATCACTGGCTTCTGCTCACCTGCTGGAAGCCTTTTATAGCTGCTGGATGACAGAACACAAAGGGTTAATAAAAAAAAAAAATGACATAGGGTTCCCCTTCCCGGGGGGGACCCCATTTTTTTTGGATTTTTAAGGGTTAAAAAATCTTAAAAATCCAAAAAAAAATGACGTGGGGTCCCCCTTACCCAAAGTAACCAGCCCGGGACCAGCTATGGGGGCTTGTAGGCACAGAGTGGGGGGGGCAGCTTTTGTGGCCCCCCCACCCTGCAGCCTACGAGCCCACATAGCCTATGTGGGCCTGGGCTCTTCTGCCCCCCCCCTGGGCTTTGGGGAGGCAGGTAATGGGGGTGCCGGGGGTTAATGGCAAGTCACCTGCTAGGACCCCTTACCAGTTCACAAGGGGTTAAATGTGGAATAAAAAAAACAGACACATAAAAAAAATGATCTTTATTATTTTATTTTTTTTACTTTACTCACCTCCGATCCTGTATCCCCCCGGCGATCTCCGCTGACAGCCTGCTCGCTGTTTGGAACAGAGAGCCTGGGGAGGAGGGGGGGGGCATCACAGCCCTCTCCTCCTCCCCTCTGCTCTCTGCTCCAAGCACCGAGCAGACTGATTCAGTCTCGGGGGCTTGGGCAGAAGAAGCCGGCTGCTGGTGACATCACAATGATGTCACCTGGCCCCGCCCCAAGGGGCGGGACTAGCAGTCAAGATGCAGGAAGTGGGGGGAGAGGGCATTTTCTGCCCTCTCCTCGCCACCGAAGAGGCTGGGGGGGCAATCGGAGCCCCCCCCCCCAGTGAAGAGAAGACCCGGAGGGAGGCAGCGCGACCACAGGTAAGCAAATGTCATTTTTATTTTTTTTTACAGTCAGCAGCTGCTGCTGCCGAATCGGGGGGTGGGGCTATTCCGGGGGCGCTCCTGGAGCCATCCGACCCCCCACGGGGGATCAAATTAAAGAGGAGACCCGGCCGGATCCAACGAGGGGTCAGGTGAGTATTTTTCATTTTTATTTTTTATACTAGCAGCGGGGAAAGTCGAGCACGTAACACCTACGGGCTTGGCACTTAAGGCCCAGCCAAGCCAGCACGTAGGTATTACGTGCTTGGCAACAAAAGGGTTAAACCGGACCTTCACCTTAATTTATTAAAAAGCCCAAACCCTTAAAAAACCTATTCCCCAGCATCTAAAATTAATATATTTTAAGTTTTTAGTCACTTATTATTCTTTCCCCCACTGGGCTGCAACTCTGTTCAGGACTTTAGGATATGGGCGCCGCCATCTTGACTCAGAAGCATCACACTTACTGAGGAGAGGAGAGTGGGATGGGGTTATAGCTGTGCTTTGCTCAGACAGAGCAAAGCTGGGGTCAGGAGAAGGTCAGTAATCCCAGAATGCAGAGCAGCACAGTCAGAAGGCACTTCCTGTTTGCAGGCTGCCTGATGTTCTATGAGCCGCCATCTTGGATGTTTAAAGGCTCATAACTTGCAGTAGATGCAGGTAGGATGATTTTTAATGTGAGCAATCTGTATGTACAGGGTGTGGGAAACATATAAGATAGACTCTTATTCAGGGTGAAGGACCGCTTTAAGGCCCATTTCACAACTAGCCATTTTCATAGGGTTGAAGTGGAAGTACTCCAGTTTGTCACAAATGGCAAAAATATGCAGCCCGTTAAAGTACACGGACCTTTCACATTGGTGCATTTTGCAATATGCTGCATGCAGAATTCATCTGCAGCCAATAGAAGTCTATGGGCACCACAGGGAAAGCGCGTGTATTGTGCTTTACTTGCATTGCTGTGGAATGGCCATAGTCATCACCATCCCCCGGTCCCCCACCGCTGTTATGAACTTGGGTCCTCTGGTCTGGAGCCTGCTGCAGCCACCTTCGTTGGCTCCTTGCTCGAGCAGAGGGTCACAGGATCCCATGAAGGAGGCTATTACAAGCACCAGACCAGAGGAGGAATCCTGTGTCCTGTCACCTCCGGCTTTTGCTGCCACCATCGGACTTCTGGAGGCGCCTGCAGCTCCTTTCTCCACCTGCCATTCCCAGTGCCCATGCCGCCACTGCCTTTGCTATTGCTGTCTTGGGCGGCTTGTGACTCTGCTGCTGCACCGCACCACAATACAAGCACAGTGCAGCACACAATCCCCACTTGGGGCATCCCAATTCAGTTGCCCCGCTATGTTACCCCCCCAGATCAGCAGATGCTCCTTATCTGTCCCTGGAGCACTAGTCAGACTGTGTTCCCACTCTAGGCCCACCACTAGAGGGGAGCAGGGATGTGGCCGGCAGTTTGCTTATCCCTCTTGGCTCTGTGCGGCTAGAAGAGCCTAATGGAGCCTAGCAAAACCTAGCATGCTGATTGACTTGAGTGTCCCACATGGGAACCAGGAAGAGGTGAATTTCCTGGGCGATGCTGGGGCTTTCACAGAGCGGGCATCCCAAATCGGGATGTCCCCACCTGAAAGGATCAACACCCAGGACAGTGAAATTCTTGGGTGTTGTTCCTCTAATTTATATACCAGAGTTATCAAAACCCTTTTGTTGGTTCACCCCCAAACATCCCTACGTACCCCAGGTTGAGAAGCAGCACTTTAAGGCATGTGTCAAACCCTTGCCCGTTTACCAAATCTATCCCACAGTTCCTCAGATCACCAGAAAGACAGACAGATGGTGCATGCATGCCTATGCACTTCTCCTCAGCCCAAGTAAGCGGGCAGAAAAGTGCATTAAAATTCATGTAAAGTGAAAGTGGACCTAAAGCTTCAAGTGCTGGCTCTGGAGTTAAAAAGACTCTAGGGCCACCCGATTCCCTGCCCCCCAGGGCATCCCGAATGGGGATCCCCAGCTAAAGTTGACCAAGGCCCAGGCTAGTGCCACTTTAAACTGATTGCTTCTGGAGGTTGGGGGGTCCCTGTTTTGAATATTCATACCTGTACACATACCCACAAGTATTCCAGTGAATACCAAGTTTTTCATTTTAGCCAACTGTGTATTTGAATTGCACACAAATGCTGTAAGGTGTAAAAATTGTACTAATGAATTTCACGTGCTTTGTTTAGGCTATCGTTCTCGATCAGCGTTTAAGTTGATTCAACTCAACAGAAAGTTTCAGTTCTTGCAGCGAGCGCGGGCGCTTGTTGATCTGTGCGCTGCCCCTGGGGGATGGTAAGTTCTGTCATCTGTATGGTCGGATCAGCAGGGGAGTAAAGTGAGGCCATAATAATAGATTTCCTTTACATGAAATTGTGAACGGCGAGATAGCCTCTGGTTTTGTCATTTTTTTAAAAACTAAAATAAAATCTGAGGCCGAGCCTGAAATAAGGACATTTTTAGGAGAATTTCCTTCTCATTCCAGTAGATTAGTAACTGCAATAAAAACTTGTTTCAGGTTGGAGGTGGCTAGGGAGTGAACACCTAGGCATCGGGCTTGAGGAGTTGCAGGTACTATAAAGTTGATAACAGAGATGCCATGTTACAGAGAAAGTTAGATGATGGTGTTCTGTTTTGTCTGTGTTCGGTTGAGGGAGGGAGAAGACATAAAGGTAGAGATGGCTGTTATGGAGTTATGGAGGCGATATAGGGGGAAGAGAGATTTGGAGCAGACTGATATTGGATACAGAGTGAGGCTATATAGACAGAGGATGAAGGTGAGATAACTGTGTCTGGTAGTGATCTAGTCAGAATTAATTTTCCTTTCTTTTTGCTTTAGGCTTCAGGTTGCCTCAAAGTTCATGCCAGTCTCCAGTCTTATAATTGGTGAGTGAAATAATGTCATTATGCCGCCGCATTCCCTCTCCCTGGGGCATTCTGATTTGGGGTGCCCTGCCTTTTCCCCCTCCCCAGTTGCCTGGTATGCACATGCACAACCGGCGGCTACATCTATTCTAAGTATGTCACACACCCCACTTCAAACATTAATTATTACACTTGGGTTATTCCACCAGCAGGTGGCGACGTTGCAGAGAAGTCATGAAAAACGAGCCCCTCCTGGTCTATACATACCTGGTACCTCCCACTCATTCCCCAGTGTTCTTCTCTGCAAGATGGCGACAAGACAGAAGAAAGAAGTCTCCTGCTTGCAGGTAGCCGGGGTATCACCCCGGCCCCCCCCCCCCCATGGTCTATTTCTGCCCGGTTCCTCTTGTTACTTTCCCCTGATTATGTGGTAGCCTCCCAGCTTAGGCTTTAGGCTGGGCAAAGCGTAGACGGCACTTAAGGTGCCTAGGAGATTAGCTCCTCCGCTCGACCCCATATTAGGGGGCAATGCGGTTATCCGGTTGGTGATCCGGATGTGGGATGCCCCAGCCCCTAGGTCATTTCTGCCCCCCTCCCACCCTTGTACTTGTGTGTGTGCTTTCTTTAATTTCTCCCTGCGTTGGGCCTTTTAGGAGCTCTTGTTGTGTGTGAGGGGAGTGTGTGTTGTGCTTTTGGCAGGGACGGGTGCCGCGGTCCGTACGTCTGCCGTTTTACTGGTTCTTTTGGGGGCTCCTTGAGCCCCCTGGTCGCTTTTCCTTGTTGGCGTTGGGGCGGGTCGGGCGGCGTATGTGTCGCTGGCCCGCCGCTTTGTCCCCTTGCTTTCTGAGGGCAGGCGCCATTTTGGCGCCTGTCTCTCAGCCCGTTCTCCATAACTGGCGGGGGCGAGGCGTTGGGGCGCCGTGGATTCCCAGCGCCCGCTAGCTAGACTGGGGGCGGTTTCCAGGCGGCTCTTGTACTACGGCCGTCTGGCGGCTTATGTCAGCGCCATTCTGTGCGCGCTGTTCGGCTCTGTGAGGATGGTGGGCGGGGCTGCGTTTTTGGCGCGGCCCGCGCCGTATCTACTGTGCTGGGAGGGGCAGGGCCACGGCGTCTCCCGCGCTTGTGGGTCTGTTCCCTCTGTCTCCATCCTCCTCCGTTTCGCTGGCGCCATACTTCCTCGCTTCTTTTGGTCCAGGTAGGACACTTATCGTTGGGAGTGACGGCAGGGCCCTTGCTGGGAATCCTTCTGGGTTCTCCTATTTCACGTTATTATGCAGCGTGTATATATATATATATATATATTATCCATATATTTTTCCTGTTATGCTGCCTCATATGGGTCTCTGCCTGGTTTTGTTCTTGTTGATGTGGCGCATCTGGAAGTAATCCCTCAATGAATTGGTTTTGTTTTTTGTAATGTATGTGTGTGTTTTCAGATTACTGTACAGGGTGTGACTGTTGTTTTTTTTCTGGTTTTTCAGATCTTGGGATCCCATCCTTCAGGGCTCTCCCGGTCTTAAATACCTGGCTAGTTGGGATTGGCTTTTATTTTTGTCTTTTTCCCATTGGGGCTTTACATATATGAAAAAAAAAAAAAAAAAATTTCATTAGAGGGGCATCCCGGGTCGCTTACTGCGTAAATCCCTGGGTTCTGCGAATACCATAAATTCACCATATGGAGGCTACCAAAGATACCGGAAGCGGTCCTTCGGGACAATCCAGGCTGTGTGGGGGGTGTGGGACTCCGCTCCCGGGGGATGATGTCATTATTTGTATTCCATGTGCGCAGCGGAACATTGAGCGCCAGTCCGGCACCCCGGTGCCCGGTCCTTCCTCGGCCGCGCCATCTCCCTCCCCTCCTCGCCTTTTCCGGACCCCTTGTGACGTTGTCATTGGGGGTGATTCGCAATCTGAGGTTTGCGCCCGATTGGCCAGCCTCGAGAAAAGGTTTTCCGCTGTGGTCGCTTAGAGGCTCCCGCTAAGCGGATACACTTGTCCCCGCCTCCGTCGGACTCAGATGATGACAGTGTTGAGGCTCTGGATTGGTCAGATCGTCCCCTTGAAGAGGGTGAGCTTATTGAGGATTTAGATGATCCTAAGGGTCAGCAGCTGCTGGGTGCTGAGGATGACCAGGCCACGGGGTCGGTCCCCGACACGTCTTCCATTCTGGCCCAAATGTTTGAGGTTTTGCATTTGGACCCTCCTGAAGTTGCTCCTCGGCCAGGGGGTCAGCTTTTTGGGGTGTCCAAGCCGTGCTTGGAGTTTCCCAGTCAACAGCATTTCGTGGATGTTGTCCTTAAGGAATGGGAGCAACCTACGCGTCTCGTTGGGGTGCCGCCTAGCTGGGTTAGAAAGTATCCCTTTCCGGCGGACTTGGTTAAGCGTTGGTCTGTCCCTCCCGAGGCTGATGCTCCGGTTTTGGGACTATCTAATACGGCGTGGCTACGGAGTTTACATCGCCACACAGGTAAGCGATGTTTAGTTTAAAGCCGTTCTTATAGATTTTATAATTGGCGCTGCGCAGTGCTGGTTACATACGAGGGGAGATAACTGTTGTGCTCTGTAAAGTAATTCATTTGAACCGGAAGCATTTACTATGCTTCCGGGTGGAGACACACATTGGATATTTAAACCCACTTCCCACCATAAGCTGCAAACCTGGTTAAAGCCCCATTCGGGTTTTGTCTGTGCGGGTTCGGTCTTGAGGCCTGTTTGTGCTTTGGCACTTTTATTGTTGGCGGTTAGGTCTATTGTCAGGGATTTATGTGTGGATCTTGATCCTACTTGTGATGAGTTTTCTTGCCCTTAAAGTGGACCAACACCCAGGATTTTGACTATCCTGGGTTTTGGTCCACTTCGGCGGGGCACCCCGATCGGGGGTGCCCCGCTGTGTGAAACCCCCCAGAAACCCCAAAAAACTCACCTCTCAACGCTCCCACGTGAACGCCGCAGCCAATCCCCGCCAACGTCCAGGCGGGGATCAGGAACGTCCAGGCCGCTTCCGACGCCGCCGCCTCCCGCGCGTCACTCTCGGCGCGCGCGCCCCCCCGCCGGCCATTCACAGAGGACTGGCGCGGGCGCGCGCACGCCTGGAGGGGCGCGCGGGAGGCGGATCAGGTAAGATGTTTTTGGGGTTTCTGGGGGGTTTCACCCCGCGGGACATCCCGATCTCGGATGTCCCGCGGGGTGGGAGGTGATCGGCCCGGGAATCTTATAGATTTCCGGGCCGATCACCCCTGGGTGTTGGTCCTCTTTAAGCGTTGTGAATCCTTCGTTTCATTTATTCTTGCCGCTCAGGATGATGCCATGTTAATGTGTGGCAGGGCTACGGCTCTGTTGGTAGCTTTCCGCCGCTCAGTGTGGCAGTGGACTGCTGATTTTAATTCTTAAGAGATCGCTCACGGCTCTTCCCTTTCTGGGTTTGAGACTTTTCGGTGAAAAGATTGATTCTGTTGCCAAGGGAGGTAAGTTACCTCAGCGCAAGAAATTTCGTTGCTTCTTTTGGGGGGCGGCCCCCTTCAATCCTTCCTTTCGGGGAGCCAGAGCCGGCAGGGGTGCAGGCTTCTCGGCTTCCAGGGGTGCCAGCTGGAACAGGGGTAAAGGCCGTGGCCGTCCCGTTCACATCTGGGGCGCCAAGCCCAAGCCAGCTGCCAAGCCCTCTCAGCAATGAGGGGGCGCCCTCACCCTTACGGGTGGGGGGACGGCTGCGACTCTTGTCCCGGGTATGGGACCAGGAGGTCTCGGACAGATGGATCCGGGAGGTGGTGTCGGCCGGTTACAAGCTGGAGTTCGAGTCCCGCCCTCCTCCTAGGTTTCTCAGGTCTCGTGTCCCTTCAGATCCTTTGGCCGCGCAGGGGCTCCTGGCGGCGGTAAGGAATCTTCTGGAAATGGCAGTCATCTGCCCGGTCCCTCCTTCGGAGGTGGGGCGCGGGTATTATTCCAATCTCTTCACAAGTGCCTAAAAGGATGGGTCGTTCTGTCCCATCCTGGATTTGGAGTTTCTCAACCTGTTTGTTCGTCCCAGGAAGTTTCGCATGGAAACTCTGCGGTCTGCGATCAATTCGCTTCGGCAGGGGGACCTTATGAGGTCCATAGACATCATGGGTGCATACCTTCACATTACGATCTTTCCAGCTCACCAGAGGTTTCTTCGCTTTGTGGTGGTGGATCGGCGTTTTCAGTTTGTGGCTCTTCCATTCGGCCTCACCTCGGCTCCGAGAGTGTTCACCAAGGTGTTGGCGGGCGTGATGGCCCTGCTCAGAGCTCAGGGGATTCGCATTGTGCCTTATCTGGGCCTTCCTTCAGTCATGCGGATGGGGACACCAGCACGGTGGTGTCCGCTCTGGAGAGGTTCGGCTGGGTGATCAACTACCCCAAGTCCTCTCTGGTTCCGGCCAGGGTGGTGACCTTTCTGGGGATGTTCTTGGACTCTTGCCAGCACAGAGTCTTTCTCCCTCAGGTCAAGGTTCTTTTGATTCAGCAATTGGCTCAGCTTCTTCTTCTTTTCAATTCTCGCCCGTCCATCCATCTAGGGATGAGACTGGTGGGGCTGATTGTAGCTTTTTTCGAGGCAGTTCCCTTTGCGCAGTTTCACACATGGACGCTTCAGCTTCATCTGTTGGCATCTTGGGACCGGCGACCGCGGTCGTTGGATCGGTTCTTCCGGATGTCCCCCCGGGTTCGGCAGTCTCTACTGTGGTGGTTGGTCTCGGACAATTTCTTGAAGGGCAGGTCATTTCTGACCCTGCTTTGGGAAACTGTCACCACGGCCGCCAGTTTGTTAGGAGGGGGAGGTTTCTGGAAGGATCTTCGGTTCCGGGGGCAGTGGGGTCCTCAGGAAGCCCACTTGCCCATAAATGTTTTGGAGTTGAGAGCCATCAGGTTGGTTCTGTCTCACTTGACGCAGCATTTACAGGGCTTGCCTGTTTAGGTTCGATCGGACAATCGGACGGCGGTTGCTTATATCAATCACCAAGGAGGGACTCGCAGTCTGGGTGCCCTCAGAGGGGTGTCTCTGATCCTAGTTTGGGCAGAGACTCATGTCCCTTGCATCTCGGCAGTGTACATTCCAGGAGTGGAAAACACGGAGGCGGACTTTCTGAGCCGGTGTTCTTCCCGCCGGGGGAATGGTCTCTCCACCCCCAGGTGTTTTGGTCGCTTTGTCTCTGGTGGGGGACGCCGGAGGTGGATCTGTTCGCCTTTCGTCACAATTACAAGCTTCCGACATTCGTGTCGCTTTCCCAGGATCCTCTGGCTATGGCGGCGGATGCCATGGCCCTGAGCTGGGGGGACCTGGGGTTTCTTTATCTGTTTCCTCCGATCCCCATGCTAGGCAGGGTGCTGCGAAAGTTGGTTCTGGAAGGGGTTCTCGCCATTCTTGTGGCTCCAAGGTGGCCAAGGCGGGTGTGTTTCGCAGACTTCGTTCGTCTGGCAGTGGATCAGTTCGATCTGCCTCTTCGGCCGAATCTCCTCACTCAGGGTCAACTGTGCTACCCCAGTTTACCATCGCTGGATTTGACAGCTTGGCTGCTGAAACCTCCATCTTAAAGGAGGAGGGTCTTTCGGATTCGGTCATTCGGACTCTTAGTGCCAGGAAGAGATCCTCTTCTTCCATCTATTATAGGGCTTGGAGATCTTATATTGATTGGTGTGAGGCTAGAGCTTTGCCCTGTCGGGTCTTTTCTGTTTCTAGGATTTTGGAATTTCTTCAATCTGGGCTGGACTCTAGTCTTCAGCTGAGTACTTTGAAGGGGCAGGTTTCTGCCTTGTCTATCTTTTTAGGTCATTTGCACTCCATCCTTTTGGTCAGGACTTTTTTCCAGGGGGTTCGCATCTGCGGCCTCCTAGGAAGCCTTTGCTCCCTGTTTGGGATTTGAATTTGGTTCTCTCTGCTCTTCCGGCTTCTCCTTGGGCCTTTGCAGGTTATTGTTCTTCCTACTCTGACTCAGAAGGTTGCCTTGTTGGTGGCCATCACTTCTGTTCTGCGTGTCTCGGAGTTGGCAGCCTTGTTGGTTCAGGCTCTTCACTTTGAGAGACATCAGGTCAAGGTGGTTTTCCGCTTCAAACCGGACTTTCCTTCTAAGGTGGTCTCTGTTTTTCATCTTAACCAGGACATTGTTCTTCCTTCCTTGTGTCCTAAGCCTAGGAATGACAAGGAGAGGGTTTGCACTGTTTGGATGTGGTACGCTGGGTGACGTACTGTTTGTTTACTACTTCTCTTTTTCGTAAGACTGATGTCTTTTTCGTGGTGCCCTGTTGGGCCTAGTAAGGGTTTGGCTCCCGCTAGGTCTTCCATTAGCAAATGGATTCGTCAGGCTGTTGTTGGAGCCTATTCGTCCAAGGGGAAGGTTTCCCCCTTTTTTCGTATCACTGCTTATTCTACTCGTGCTGTTGGAGTGCCTTGGGTTTTTTCAGCACCAGGCCTATGTTGTACAAGTTTGTAAGGCTGCTACTTGGTCTTCTGTTCACACTTTTTCCAAGTTTTTACTTGGTATGTGCGGGCTTCAGCGGATGCTGTTTTTGGCCGCAGGGTTCTGCAGGCTGCAGTGGTTTGTGTTTTGCATTATGGCTTTGTTGGATACCCGCCCTTTCTGGACACTGCTTTTGGATGTCCCAAGTGTAATAATTAATGTTTGAAGTGGGGTGTGTGACATACTTAAAATAATACCATTTTGTGAATACTCACCTGTAAAATGGGTATTATAAGTATGTCACACACCCCACTTCACCCGCCCTTTTGGTATCCTGGATTCTTTATAGGGTGAAGTTTCGTTTACAGTTTGAGGGTTACCATTGGGTTTTTCCTGGTACCTTGTCTTTACTGCTGTTTGAATACTGGGGAATGAGTGGGAGGTACTGGGGAATGAGTGGGAGGTACCAGGTATGTATAGACCAGGAGGGGCTCGTTTTTCATGACTTCTCTGCAACGTCGCCACCTGCTGGTGGAATAACCCAAGTGTAATTAATGTTTGAAGTGGGGTGTGTGACATACTTATAATACCCATTTTACAGGTGAGTATTCACAAAATGGTATTTTCCCTGGCTGTGCACGGACACGTCCACCATAACTGACTGGCTGTGTGTAGCAGTGGCCAGCAGAAGGAGAGGCTGGGCTTGAATAAAATGTATCGGTACTCTGGGGGTTTCACACAACGGAGCATCCCGATTTTGGATGCCCTGGGGAAAAGCCAGGCACCAGCCCTGCAAACTTTTACAGTCCAGGTAGTCGGACGATAGTGGGTTTTTTTTCTGCTTTAAAGTGGACCAAACCAGGATTTTGACCATCGTGAGCTTTGGTCCTTGCCCCCCGGGGCCCCAATCCGGGGTGCCCCACTGTGTGAAGCCCCCCCCAGGTTGCCCGATCTAACTCACCTTTCCCCAGTCCTACGGTGCATGCACAGCCTCTCATCCAATCAGTGCACTCTGATCCGCCCCCCCCCCCCCCCCCCTCTCGTCTAAAGAATCATCTAAGACTCTGCCCCAGCTGAGTCTAGGTTTGGGGGAAGAGTACCACTGTTTTCCTCTGGTTTCCCGCTTGAGGATCAGACTGGACTCTTAATTACCTTACTCCACACACCCTGTTATGGTATTTACAGTGGTTTAATTATTGTATACATGATACACATATATTTACACGTTTCCTCTTATATCTTACAAGCATTATACAATATTCATGCAGGTATATTTCTTACAGGTAATACATTCATAAATTACATTCAAAATTTCCCTGTTTTAGGTTATTTGTATGAAAGGTAGTTCTTTCTCTGGTTGTGGGTTATCCCATTTCTCAGGTATCCTAATTGGGTGTGTTCCCTTCAGGTTGTAGCAAGGGAAATATCTCTGGTGAGTTTCAACCCTCTTTCAGATTGTAGCAAGGGTAATGTCTCTGGTGGGTTTTAACCCTCTTTTTGTTCAGTTTGTAGCAAGTTCACTCTGGTCACGTCACAAACGCGTTTCGCCTACTGGCTTCCTCAGTGTGTGGACCTTATCCTATTATTATATATAATGGTTAGTTGATCCCTCTATCCTTAACTTATGTCCTTATTAGGCTTAATGCCAACTCTGGGTACTCACGTGGTTTTGCTCGTTGGCGCTGTTTTTATGGCTTCTGGCTTCTGCAGGGTAATCCCATTTCATTCTTATGACTATCTTGCTTGTTCTATCTGTGTGTTGATCACAGAACATAATCTAGGTTATAGGGGGGTCTCACGGTATTGGGCTGTACTTCCCCTTTCCTTTCACCTTATTACAATCTATATATACTTTGTGGGAAGATTTACTTACAGTTGTTTTGTGGCTATAGGAAATTTGATCTGTAGTCCGTCATCTCCCCCGTCTCCTAATAAGGACATAAGTTAAGGATAGAGGGATCAACTAACCATTATATATGTGTGGAGTAAGGTAATTAAGAGTCCAGTCTGATCCTCAAGCGGGAAACCAGAGGAAAACAGTGGTACTCTTCCCCCAAACCCAGTGTAAAACAAAGTGGCTCCCCCCCAGGGACTACTTTTTACCAACCCATCGCCTAAAGCAAAACACGGTAAAAAAGGTGTCCCGAAGAAACTCCTTCTCCTCTACCCCCTCCCCCCCCCTCTCCCCCAACGGACCCAGCTGAGTCTAGCTGAGAGCACCCTAAGCGCACCAGCAGCCGCATCCCCGCTACCCTCTAACAGGGAGCATGCCCCCCGTGACGGCCATTCACAAATGCCTGCCACGGGTGCGCGTCCTGCTAAAGGTATAGCAGAGACTGGCTGCTGCTCGTGCATGTGCTGTTGGATTATGGCAGAAGAAGAGTCTATCAGATGACCTGGGGGATTTTACACAGCGGGGCATCCCGAATCTGGATGCCCCGGGGGGAGGGAATCAAGCTATTCCAGGGTCGTCGGACTTGGGTTTGGTTCCACTTGAAGAATTGTTACATCTCTCTGTATATATAATGTGTTAATAATTAGTATTTTTCCCTTTTAGGTGTTGATCTTGTGCCAATTAAACCAATTCCAAATGTTGTGACTCTGCAAGATGACATTACTAGCGAGTCCTGTAGACAGGTATTAAAGCTATATACTATAGTATATAATATATCTGGTTTTGTTTGTATGTCAGTGCAGATCTCCAGACATGACCAAGGCTGTCCTAAAATGCTGTTGTACTCCAGCGTACTAGGACTTGGTCCCTTTAAAATGTTGCAGTACACATGTCACCTGTAAGAAACATTTCTGTTTTGTGGCAAATTATAGTTTGTTTGGAAATTAATTGTGAGGATCAGGATTACAGTAGTGTAGGTATTTGGGATTGTGAATAAAGGATACATTATTATTATTAGTAGTAGTAATTACATACTGAGTAGAAGCATGCAGTACATAGACTACAGAACAAAAATGTGACTTTCCCAGGTTTTGTTCCGTGTCCTCTAGGAAATCATGAATTGGGTTGTGTATATGAAACCCCCTAGTTCACCCAGTAAAACTCCCCTCTCCTCTAGCACGTCCAACAGCGCATGCACAGGCTCTGGTTCAATCAGAGCCCTTTTCCATGTTTACATCTTTCAGCAAAGGGCTGTGATTGCCTTCAATGGGGAGCGCGCACTGTCGCATCCCCTGCAGCATACGCTCCCCATTCACAACAATGGGAGCCATTTGCCAAATGACGTAATTATGGCACACGGCTCTTACTGGACAAGAGCCACGTGCATGCGCCGCTGGACCGGGGTAAGATGGGTTATTAACGGCACCCTGGGGGGGGGGGGTTTGCACAGCAGGGAATCCCAATTCAGGGTGCCCTGGGGGAAAACCAGAGGTCGGCCCTGGAATCTTTTAGATTCCAGATCAGCCGCTGGTGGGTTTTGTTCCACTTTAAAAGTGCGACAAGGCTTGTGATCTACTTATTTTGGTGGCCTTTATAACTGATCCCCCTACTTGGGAGTACTTGTGTGGAACCTCTAGTCACTGAGGGTAAATGGCATAAAAATGTTAAACCGGACCTTCACCATGATTTATTGTAAAGCCCAAACTCTTAAAAAACGGTTCCCCAGCATCTAAAATTAATATATGTTACGTTTTTAGTCACTAACTTCTTATTCTTTCCCCCACTGGGCTGCAACTCTGTTCAGGAATTTAGGAATACGGGCGCCGCCATCTTGACTCATAAGCATCACACTTACTGAGGAGAGGAGAGTGGGATAAGGTACAGGGGGGCGGGGGGAGCTGGGGTCAGGTAAAGGTCAGCAGTCCCAGAATGCAGAGCAGCACAGTCTGGAGGCACTTCCGGTTTGCAGGCTGCCTGATAAGATGGCGGCTTCCATAAGCCGCCATCTTGGATGTTTAAAGGCTCATAACATGCAGTAGATGCCGGTAGGATGATTTTTAATGTGGACAATCTGTATGTACAGGGTGTGGGAAACATATAAGATAGACTCTTATTCAGAGTGAAGGTCCGCTTTAAGAACCACTGGACTAGTGCACTGTGTCAAGGGTGAATGTTAGTGAATACAACTATATACTGATATAAATGGATTGTTTTCCACCTTTTTCTCTAAGGCAGTGAAGAAGCAGCTTCAGACATGGAAGGCTGATGTGGTGTTGAATGATGGTGCCCCGAATGTGGGAGCAAACTGGACACATGATGCTTTTTCGCAAGGTTCAGTCAATTTCTTGTTTTTAACCAGTTAGCTAATAAGAAAGCATTGCAATAAAAAGCCTCTATTGGTGACAGTCAGTTTCATATTTGATTTGTAATTGAAAAGGGTGAAAGTCTTCCCAGCATCTTGCCACCAATTGCCACCTAAGCTAGCACTGTGTCTCCTCTTCATTGAGGCAGGGCAGCAGGAGGTATAGTGCTGCACTCAAAGCCCCCATTGGGAGCAGTGACTAGCAAGCTTGCCGATTCCTCAGTGAAGAGAAAACGCAACCACGATTCAGGTAAAACTGGGAAGCAGGCAGAAGGCGTTCTGAATAGGAACAGAAGAGGTTTCTATTTTGGGTATAAATTGTAAAAGTTTATGGAAAGCAAAAATAAAACCTTATTAGTCAGTGCCTTCTGTTCTGGATATGGATAACACTGGATCATCTAAATGGAGAGATCACTGTGTGCTTCACATTAGGTTTTTTCTTATAAATGTATAACTGAATGGAAGTGCTAAGTGAGCTATGTGTGAAAGAATTACCTAGGTTTCAGGGGAGAAGTGTTTTTATAGAACAAGTGGGCACAACCTGAATCTAGTTGGTAGGAAGATCAGGAGCAATGTCTGGAAATATTTTTTTTTTACAAAAAGAGTAGTAGATGCTTAGTACAAACCTCCAGCAGAGGTAGCTGAAAATCATCAGCTATGTGCATCTATCCTTAAATAGAACATATACACTTAAAGTGGTCCCACATCCATTTTCTAAGTAACGGTTGTGGGACAGTGCAGTGACAGGCTGGGAGGGGGGTTGGGGGGCATCTAGATTACTGGAGCCCCCCGGCAAAACTCCCTTAAATCTATACCTTCATCTGTGGACCTCTTATTGTCCGCCGGTGGTCACACGGCCTGACTTTCCTAGCTGCTGATCAAAGACGCCCCATCTGGATCGATATAAAGGTATGGATTTTGGGGTGTTCTGGGGGGGGGGGGGCATTGCACTGGGGGGCTCCAGCAATCTGGATGCCTCCCCTGAGCCTGTCATTGTGCTGTCCCACACCCATTAGAAAATGGGCGCGGGACCGCTTTAACGTCAGACTAGGTGGACCATATGGTCTCCTTCTGCCGTCAACCTTCTATGTTTCTGAGCTATTTTTTTTTTTTACATTTTACATTTTTTTTCTATTTATTCAAATAACCTTGTGCCCAGAAATGATGGCAAGTCCTATTATTTATAGAAATATGCAGATTGTATCTGGCCTTTTTTAAATAGGCCAAATATGTTGCCTCTAATTATCATTGGCTCCCTATTTGCTTTCAGTTTTGTATTATTGTGTGGCCTTACCTACTTATGCCTTCTGTATTTTAGTTCACCTGTCTCTCATGGCTCTTCGCCTGGCCTGTGACTGCCTTTGTAGAGGTGGTTGGTTCATCACAAAGATTTTCCGTTCTGCCGATTATCAGTCTCTTCTGTGGATCCTGAAAAACTTTTTTAAGAAGGTGGCTTCCACAAAGCCCCAGGCATCCCGAAGTGAGAGTGCTGAGATCTTTGTTGTGTGTCAAGGTGAGAAACCTTTATTCATTTTTTTACCAAACATAGGTCAGCCTTATTTATCTGTAATAAAACAAATCAGCTGACACTAACCTCTCAACTAAAAGCCACAATATCCAGACACCCTGGAGTTCTCTAAAAGAGAAATAAATGGCCGGAGTGACTTGTGGAAGTGCCTGAAAATAACAACCACCTGGCTAGAAAAATGGGTCCATGCCTGTTACTTGACATGGGACCCCTATCTGTTGCACACAAGAAAGTTCTGCCATAGAATTGAAGGCTGTTATAGCGTAAGAATGACTCAGGGTTGTTGGAGGCTTATGGACTGGTTAGAAAGTTCACACAAACGCTAGGTTCACTTCCTGTAATGATTTATGATTTCTTCACATATGTCCTCTGTTTTTTCAGGATATTTGGCTCCCGATAAAATTGATGTCCGATTCTTTGATCCTAAATTTGCCTTTAAGAATGTTGAAAGCCCAGTGCAAACTGTCTCTCAGCTGGTATCTACAAAGAAGCCCAAGGTTTGTCACTGGTTTACCCATAATTGATTTAATTTGTTTGCATCTTGTAGGATCATGCTCTTTTGGACGATATCTGTTTTATTATATGATTTTATACAATTTAGATGACAGTAGTTTAGTAGTAGTAGTCCAGTAAATCAAGGACACATTTCATTGTAGGGAGTATACTTTAATGCTTATTGACAACTCCAAGTCCTACATTGTAACTTGATGGACATATGTCTTTTTTTAACTGTATTAACTATGTAACATATTTTGAAAGGCCGAAAAAAATAATTTACTATGTTCAGTTCTTCCTGTATATAAAACAAACCCCTGTATTAATCATCTCCTTCCAGTGCTCTAATAGCAGTAGCTGTTAATTCTCTTTGCCTTGACAGCTGCTTCCTTGCACTGGTCACTACAGCTTAGCATACTGCTAACTAAAACCCACGGTAGATATACCCAGTGTTATCCACTTAGTAGGTAATCCTGGCAATTATTTCCCTTCCCATGTGCATAACTTGTCCGTGTGTTATCTTGTTTTGCCACTTTCTGCTCGTAGTTCCAACTGCTCAAGATCCATTAGTAACTGCACACAGATCTTTTTTTGTTACTTTACACCACTTCATATAATCTGCAAAGATATTTTATGCTTCAATGGGTTTTTATAATTTTTTTTTACAAATATATCCAACATAAGAAGGTTCAATTGCATTACAATCTTAATAAAAATAGCAAGTTATATGTTTGCCTTTGTTGCAAAGTTGGATTTTAAACCCCTGTTTATCATAGTTTTTTCTCAAACAAGAAGGTGTTTTTTACTTGTTTTAAATTAATAATTGTTAGAAAACCATTTCACTCAGCTCCATGCATAATAACTTTACTCATCATTGAATAGCTTTTCATATCATTCCTATCATAGATATGTGGTGAGCTGACAAGAGACTATGGGGACTGGGCAAATGTCTGGAAGTTGACGGCCAAATGTTCCATTAATACTATTACAATGGGGGCATACAAATTACCTAGCGTTGGCCAGGCTTCGAAAAATGTACCTGAACTGCCTGGGAACTGGCTTTAGAAGATGTATAGATGGGTATATGCTCAATGGTTGCTCCTTTGGTCTCAGGTGTTCAGAATGATTGGTTGATGTTGGGCATCACACCTTGAATTGATCCTTGGTGACATTGCTTCTACTAAAAGCCCCAGAACTCAGTTGTATGCATGTTTTTTTGTGTTAGCGATGAAACAGACCATAACAAAAGCCTGAAAAAAACAATTCATTTACCTGACCTTCATGAAATAATAAAAGGCTTTTTCACCTCAGTTTACATGTCCATCTGATCTTAAAAAGAAGCAATGCACTTTTTGCAATTTTCACTTTTTGGGGTGGTGTTCCTCTATGCGGTGGCATTCCAAATTGGGGTGCCCCACTGTGTGTATCCCCTTCCCAGGTTGCCCCATTCACTCACCTCCCTGTCGCTCCCACAGCGCAGACTCGGGCAAGAATGAGCGCGCTGGTTGGCTGAGCCGATAGCTGAGCTGATGGCTAAGCCGCCAAGGGGGGGCCAAGTGCGCAGCCAGACGCATCCCCCCGCCCACCTTCTGGCTTTGATGTTCCCGTGCTTTCCAGTTACAGAGGCCGGGCATGGGTGCACACATTGTGAACCAGGGTGGGCTGCGGACAGATACAGCGAGGGCTCCGGGACATGGTCAGTGTAACAGGGCTTCTGGGGGGTTTTACACATTGGGGGATCCCAATTCGGAATGCCCCAAGGAGTGGAACTTTAGACCAAAGTATAAGAGAAATAAGAGACTAAATAAGGTCTGTTACAGCTCATGGAAGGAACTTTATTTGTCGCATATAGTTTTAATGGAACATTTCAAAATACCTTTCTTCAAATAAACCTATGAAAGGAGAACATTGTTTTACTCTACAACTGTTTTGGCCACTGATTAAACTGTTGCCTGTGGTTGATTTGGACACATTCTCCATTTTACCCTTTTACTAGGTTGTTTTAGAGGTGCTGAACAAGCAGTTAAATTCTTTTCTTTTCCACAGGCTGAAGGATACGAGGAAGGAACACTTTATAAGCAAGCAACTATAGTTGACTTTATCAAAGCTCCAAATCCTGTGGACTTTCTGTCTAAAATCAGTGAGGTAAGAACCAGAATCATAGTGGCATTATTTCTGTTCCTCCTTTCAGAGTTTTAAACCGGACCTTCAGCATGATTTAATAAAAAAACCCAACCCTTAAAAACTATTCCTGAGCATCTAAAATTAATATATTTTAAGTTTTTAGTTACTTATTATTCTTTCCCCGACTGGGCTGCAACTCTGCAACAGAGCAGAGCTGGGGTCAGGGAAAGGAAAGCAATCCCAGAATGCACAGTGACACAGACAGAAGACACTTCCTGTTTGCAGGTTGCCTGATGCGCCATGAGCCAGCATCTTGGATGTTTAAAGGCTCATAACATGCAGTAGATGCAGGTAGGATGATTTTTAATGTGAGCAATCTGTATGTACAGGGTGTGGTAAAACATATAAGATATGGTCTTATTCAGGGTGAAGGTCCGTTTTAAGAGAGTACTGGCATATCCCCCCATCTGGGTTCTGCTAAAAAGCGATTAGATGCCTTTTAAACACTTTTGTAATGGCATTAAAACATTATACGTTAGGGGATTCCCAAACAATATCCAGGCAAGTTTATTCATCATCACCCCCCCATCTTCTTGTTTTACTGTAGTAAGGGTCATGAGTGATGAAGGATGAACAGACATAGAGCTTACGTTGGATATGCCTGGGTCAACACTAGCTGAATGGAATGCATTTACCAAGAAGACCTCCAATTAAACTGACTTTAGGTCCTTTTACCCCCATCCCCTCAGCCAGTAGACCAGACAGCCTATCCCAATTCTTTTGCTGGTTGCTGCCCCATGTGAAGGCTTTTCTTTATAGGAAAGAGGTTGAAGCACAGATTCTGCCCTTAGTTATATTAAAGCGATTTAAACATGTTACATATTTATATACAATAAAATGTGTGTGTATATGTTTTATTTAGATTGTAATAAATGAGCCAGATCTTGAGAACCATTCATCCACCACCAATGATATCAAAGAGTGCTGCAAAGACATCAAAGTCCTTGGACGCAAAGAGCTCCGGTACGCTTTCACTGAATTGTCATTTGTTTACTGTCCATTTCTTTCTTGGAACTGCTACCAAATAATATCCTTACCCCTGCAGGTCACTATTGAGTTGGAGATCAAAGCTGCGTAGATTTCTTGCAAAGAAACTGAAAGAACATTCCAAAGAAGCAGATGAAATAAAGTGAGTACCTTTTAACCATATAGACATTAAAAACAAAAACATACCTCGGATTATAGGTTGTACAGTAATCATTTTGCTGCCTCTATGGTGTAAAGCCAACACTAGGCACAGTTTTCAGGTATCACCGAGGGTCAGAACCACATGAACTGTCACCACCCTATTGGCTTCATGGCTCTGATTTCTGAAAGATGCCCTACAGTGGGTAACTCTGCACCAAGTTTTCTACTTCATCCATCCACTGCAACTCTCAACCATCTTCCTAGGTGGAGGAAAAAAGCAGAACAAATCCCAGGAATTTGACTTGGTCCGTGCCCCACTGCATGAAAGCCCCCCAGATCACCAAAGTCAACTCACCTCTTCCCTTTCCTACCACGCATGCAAGGGCCGCGCAATGACGCAATTTACGCCATTGCGACGCGGCCCGCCCCTCGAGGTGCTGCGATCTCGCGCCATTTTCTCTGCTGGGAGCCCTACTGCACTCGCCTGGCTCCTCTCCTGCCTCATCCTGGTCTCCCCGGCCCGGGTCCGACGCCGTGGTCCGTGAGTCCGGTCCTGTTTTATTAATTTTGTTTTTCTGCCATGTTTGTGCTGTTACCGTGCATGTGCTGTGGGATGCTTATTGTGCCCCCTTTTTTCCATTGTGTCTTGCAGGCTGGTCCCATATAGTACTTGTGGTTCCTCTAGGCCCATCCACTCCCCCCGGTCTCGCGGTTTTGGGGGACTAGTATTGGGGATTGTCCGGGTTGGGCCTTTTGTGCCTTTAAACCCCTTGTTGCTGATAATCACCATAATGGAGGCTTCTGGGGACCCTGCGTCCAGAGCGCTATTGCGCTACTCTCCCCAGCCCTATTCTGCCTACGGCATCGCCTACACCCCTGCGCCTGCATTTAGCCCCCAGCGAGGGGGATGCCAGCAGAGAGTCCCATTCGGACCTGGCGTTACGCATGGCCATCCTTGAGCTGCAATTGTCCCGTCCTGCCGCCGGCAAGGCCTTTGGTAAGAAGCGGCATTTGGAACCGGCTTATTCTCTCTTTGCTGATGATGATGCTTATGAGACTTTTGGTGGCCGTGACTCCATTGGGGAGGGTGAGCTATTCCATGATTCCGACTCCTCCGGGGACTGCCTGGGGGACTTTGACAGTGACCCCGGGTCCTCCTCAGACGAGGACATGTGGCTCCCCGATGACATGGAAAGGCTCTTGTCTGCGGTGTTGGATACCTTGCACGTTGTTCCCCCGAAGGCAGCCAAAAAGCAGCAGGGGGATCTTTTCCGCCCTGATAGACAGCGCCTGGTGTTTCTGGAGCAGGGTTATTTCTCCAAAATGTTTTTTAAGGAATGGGAGAGGCCTAATAAACTGCCCTCGGTGCCTAAGGGGCTGGACAGACGGTATCCCTTTTCGGAGGAGTTGGTTCGTCTTTGGTCTTGTCCCCCGGAGGTGGACGCTCCTGTCCTGGGGCTCTCCTATACTTCTGTTATACCGTCTCCGGACACTACTACCTTACGTGATAATGCTGATCGGCGTATGGATCAACTCGCTTGTCACGCTTTCACTTTTGTGGGACCTGGTCTTCGTCCTGTCTGCGCCGCGGCCATTGTCTCCATTGCCATTAAAAAGAAGGTAAAGCGCCTTGTTGAGGCTGCCCGATCCCGCAAGCGAGCGGACGAGTATAAGGAGCTTTTGGCTTGCACTAACTTTATTGCTCTCTGCCATGGACGATGCTGTCCAGCTTATCGGTAGGGCTTCGGCCCTGCTGGTTGCTCTTCGTCGGTCTATTTGGCTGCGGCAGTGGGCACCCGACGCTGCCGCCAAGAAATCCCTCACAGGGATTCCCTTCTTGGGACTTCGTCTTTTTGGGGAGCGTCTTTATCTCTTGGCCAAGGATGGCCAGCTCCCTCAACGCCAGAAGCAGGCACAGCCCTTTCGGGGCTCTTCTTCCTTTCGTCCCTTCCGAGGGAGACGAGGTTCTTCCTTCCCTGGTGGTCGCAGGGACTCCTGGGGACGAGTTAGGATCCCGCGGTCATCCCGGTCTCTCCTGGGGGTCTAAGCCCCTCGCCAAGGCCCCTTAGGCATGAGGAGGCGCCCTCACCCATTTGGGTGGGGGGACGGCTTCTGCTTTTTGCTCACGTCTGGAGACAACACATCTCGGACCGGTGGATTCAGGAGGTGGTGTCCTCCGGCTACAAGATAGAGCTGGCAGCTTGGCCGCCCCCAAGATTTCTTCGGTCCCGGATTTCCCAGAACCTCTTGACGGTGCAGGGCCTGAGGTTGGCTGTCCAACGACTTCTGGCGTCCGGAGTGATTTGCCCTGTGCCTCTTCAGGAACAGGGTTGGGGGTTCTATTCCAATCTTTTTTTATGGTGCCCAAGAAGGACGGCTCTCTGAGACCTATCCTGGACCTGAAGGGTCTCAACAGATTTGTCAGGTTCAAACACTTCCGCATGGAGACCTTACGGTCGGCGGCGAGCTCCCTCCGGCCCGGCGACTTCATGACTACAGTGGACACGTGCCTATCTGCACGTTCCTATTTTCCGGGGACATCAGAAGTTCCTGAGGTTCGCCTTGGAGGATCAACACTACCAGTTTGTGGCCTTGCCGTTCGGTATCTCTTCAGCCCCATGGGTGTTCACCAAGGCGGGTGTAGGCGGGTGTCATGGCCCTCCTGAGGAGCCAGGGCATTCGCATTCTTCCTTACCTGGACGACTTGTTGATTGTTGCTCAATCTCTTCAGCAGGCCTTCGGTTGGGTGATCAATTATCCCAAGTCTTCGACCACTCCGTCTTTGGTGAGGTCCTTCCTGGGCATGACTTTGGACACTTCTCAGGTCAAGGTGTTCCTCCCTCAGCAGAAGGTGGAGGGTCTTAAAGTGGACCAACACCCAGGATTTTGACTATCCTGGGTTTTGGTCCACTTCGGCGGGGCACCCCGATCGGGGGTGCCCCGCTGTGTGAAACCCCCCAGAAAGCCCCAAAATCTTACCTGTCCCCGCTCCCACGTGACTGGACGGTCCAATCCCCGCCAACGTCCAGGCGGGGATCAGGAACGTCCAAGCGGCTGCCGCCGCCGCCGCCTCCCTCGCGTCACTTTCGGCGCGCACGCGCCCCCGCCGGCCATTCGCAGACGGCCGGCGCGGGCGCGAGCACGCCTACAGGGGCGCGAGGGAGGCGGCGGCAGCCGCTTGGACGTTCCTGATCCCCGCCTGGACGTTGGCGGGGATTGGACCGTCCAGTCACGTGGGAGCGGGAAGATCAGGTAAGGTGTTTGGGGGTTTTTTGGGGGGTTTCACCCCGCGGGACATCCCGATCTCGGATGTCCCGCGGGGTGGGAGGTGATCGGCCCGGGAATCTTATAGATTTCCGGGCCGATCACCTCTCGGTGTTGGTCCACTTTAAGGCGCAGGCGTGGGCCTTGCTGTCGGGCCCCCAACCCTCCATCTGTCTGGGGATGCAGTTGGTGGGTCTCATGGTGTCTTGCTTCGAGGCTGTACCCTTCACCCAGTTCCACATGAGACCTCTTCAGTTGAATCTCTTGTCCGTTTGGGATCGGACACAGGAGTCCCTGGAGCAGGAATTTGCTCTGTCCCGTCTGGCCAGACAGTTCCTCTCGTGGTGGCTGGACTCGAGAAATCTTCTAGTGGGCAGGTCCTTCCTGCCTCCGTGCTGGGAGATTGTCACAACGGACGCCAGTCTGACCGGTTGGGGTGGCTTCTGGCAATCGCTGAAGTTCCAGGGCCAGTGGGGCCCTCAGGAGGCCCATGTGCCTATCAATCTCCTGGAGCTGAGAGTGGTCAGGTTGGTTCTCTTCCAGTTGACTCCCCACCTACAGGGTCGTGCGGTCCAGGTCCGCTCGGACAATCAGACGGCGGCGGTCGCCTACATCAATCATCAGGGCGGGGCTCGGAGCAAGCGAGCCCTCAAGGAAGTGTCCCTGATCTTGTCTTGGGCGGAGGAGAATGTTCCCTGCATCTCGGCGGTTTACATCCCAGGGGTGGAGAACCAGGAGGCAGACTCCCTGAGCAGGGAATGGTCTCTCAGCAACAAGATCTTTCATGCTCTGTGTCGCCGCTGGGGTCAGCCGGACGTGGACCTGTTTGCGTCTTGTCACAATCACAAGCTCCCAAGATTCGTCTCTCTGTCAAGAGATCCTCTGGCCTTCGCCACGGACGCTCTTGCAATTCCTTGGACGGAGTTCTGACTCCTCTATGCATTTCCTCCCTTTCCTCTCCTGGGTCGTGTGCTGCGCAAGATAGCCCAGGAAGGGGTACCCACCATCCTGGTGGCCCCCCGCTGGCCGCGAAGATGCTGGTTTGCTGACATATGTCAGTGGGTCATTACGTCATGCCTGACGATCCAGGGCTTCTCACTCAGGGACTGCTACGTCATCCCAATTTACAAACGCTGGCTTTGATGGCTTGGCTGCTGAAACCTCCATCCTGATGGAAAAGGGGCTGCCGGCCTTGGTCATCGGTACCATGATTCAGGCTCGGAAGAAATCTTCTTCTATGATTTATTACAGGGTCTGGCACGCTTACATTGCCTGGTGTGAGTCTAAGTTGTTTCCTTGTCGCACTTTTTCCCTTCCCAGGATTTTGGAGTTCCTACAACATGGCCTGGAGTCGGGCCTTCAATTTAGTACCCTCAAGGGACAGGTTTCGGCCTTGGCTATTTTTTTCCAAAGATCCTTCGCCAATCATAGGCTTCTCAACACCTTTTTTTCAAGGATTTACTCATGTACGTCCACCGCGTAAACCTTTGTTACCGGTGTGGAATTTCAACTTGGTGCTTTCTGCTCTCTAGGGTCCCCCCTTTGAGCCTTTGTGCGATGCTGCTCTATCCATTCTGACTCTAAAGGTGGTCTTTCTGGTAGCTATCACCTCGGTGCATCGAGTTTCTGAGCTGGCGGTGCTTTCTATGAAGCCTCCTTACTTTGAGCGGCATCGGGATAAGGTGGTGTTTCGTCTTAAACCGGAATTCTTGCCCAAAGTTGTCTCTGCCTTTCATCTCAATGAGGACATTGTCTTCCCTTCCTTGTGTCCTGCACCTTCCAATTCTAAGGAACGGACCCTCCATTCTCTGGATGTGGTTAGGGCGCTTAAGTACTATTTGGTTGCTACGGAGTCCTTTCGGAAGTCGGACTCTCTGTTTGTCTTTCCTGACGGACCTAGGAAGGGCTTGCCTCCAGCCAAATCCACTATCAGCAAGTGGATCAGACAGGCGGTGGTGCAGGCTTATTCTGCCAAGGGGAAGGAACCCCCTTTCCGTGTTACAGCGCACTCCACTAGGGCTATCGGTGCTTCTTGGCTTTTCAGCACCAGGCTTCTAATGAACAGGTTTGTAAGGCCGCTACAAGGTCTTCAGTTCATACTGTCTAATTTTTACAAGGTTGATGTTAGGGCCTCAGCTGATGCTGTTTTTGGTCGCAAAGTGCTTCAGGCGGTAGTGTCATGAACTACGCGCTGTTTGCTTGCTGGGGATCCCACCCTTCTTGGACACTGCTTTTGGATGTCCCAATCATGAAGAATGAAGATGAACCTAAAGATACAAAATAAGAGATCCTAGACTGATCTCTCAAACCCTTATAGAGAGGCCGCACACTAAGTGTAAAAATATATAAATAATTTTAATGAATATCATATGCATCAAAAAGACACTAAACAAGACATATACAAGATTAAAAAACACAAAACACAAGCAGGGGAATCCCAATCAACGGTGACTACTAAATGTAAATGTAAACGCTGCCGCCATATATATATATATACTATAAAATTGAAGAATGAAGATGAAGCGACCCCAGCAGGATACCAGGAAAAAGACAATTCTGTGATTACTCACCTGTAGAATTGTTTTAATTGGTATCCTGCTCGGGTCACTTCATCCCACCCTCGTTTTGTTATCCTCTTTTGCCTTGTTATGGTGATTACCGTTGAGAGAGTTTATTGTGGGGCCGTGTAAAGTAACATGGTCTCTGGCCTCCCGGCCTTTCTCTGTATTACTGCTTTTCAACGCTGGGTATTATGGGGAATTTGCTGCCCTTTTTTGGGCCGGGAGGAGCCACAAGTCTTCTTGAGTCGACTGCGTCACCTTGTGGCGGATAACCCAGTCGTGAAGAATGAAGATGAAGCAACCCGAGCAGGATACCAATAAAAACAATTCTACAGGTGAGTAATCACAGAATTGTCTTTTTGTGTTTCAGTAGCTACGGTTACTGGCAGTGATCTCACCTGGGGAGGTCATTACGTCAGATTTTTCCAGATTTTGCTTTGTGGGGGGAGCGGAACTCACCCTTGTGAGAGGAAGGATTCTGGGATTTGTACTAAGCAGCTATACTAAAGGGCTTTACTCATGGCCAGGAAAGCCCTGCCCACTTTAGCAACAAGGAGCCACAGGAATAAAGGAAACTGCGTGCTGATAAGTAAATCACAGGTGTGAGGGCACAATCCTCACACACATGTTTTTTTACATCATAGAAGAGGAACTTCATAAGGCAGAAAAACCTGACAAAAAGGGAGTTTTCATTTAAGGGTAAAATATACATTAACAAATTCGGCATGTTGTTTAATTCTAGCCTCAGCTCTGGTGAAGAAGAAGAAGAAGAAAAAGAAAAAGAAGACTCGAAAAAAGAGAAAAAAACGGAGGAAGATGAGAATGAAGAAATGGACAGAAAGTTAGCTGAACTAAAAGCAGAAGAGCTGGCAACACTAAAAAGGTCTTCAAATGTTTGCTCTCATTTATTGATTCATTGGGGTGATTTGCTCATGTGATGCCTCACGAGAGCTTCCCTCCTTCTGTATTATAGCACTTCTTGTTTCTTAACCTAAGGATGCTCCTCTATCTTTATCACATGTAGGAAGAAAAAGCAGTTACTAAAAGCTCAGCGCAAGCAGCGGGTTAGAATGGAACTGAAAATGGATCTCCCAGGTGTCTCCATAGCGGATGATGGGGAAACGGGCATGTTCTCCCTGAAAACGATTGGGAGAAATGAGGTGAGCAAGTTATTTAAACGCTGATGACCATTTGTAACCTCCAAGTGCCAAACAGAGGTGTAACTGAGCTGTCAGCCATGTGCCCTGTACTATCCGCAACGCAAAGAGTGCCGAGCCTATTTAGTCTACACCTTTCTACCAGGGATGTGGAGTCGGACCTAGTTTTGGCTGGAGTCGGAAAAAAGGTTCCGACTCCAGCATTAAAAGAAAATCTCTCCCTAACATTGTGTAATAATATTTTATACTGCTCTCATTCCCCAGATGCTAACAATGCACATGCTGATTGGCTTATCTCTCTGAATATATGGGTCCCATATGTATAGCCCTCCCCCATCAGTCCCATGTCTCATGTTCTGAATACAACAAATCTAAGCGCCCACCAATGCTAAGCATGCAGTTTTTTAGAAAAACAACATGCACAATGTGGGCACCACTCATAAGGAAAAAGAACATGTATCCAATTGGAGGTGCTCCCCTAGCCCCAAGCCACAAAGAGCCAACAACAGGGATCTGATGGGACTGGAAATTGGGCACTACACCCAAAAATATCTTTAAAAGCATAGACAATTTTATTATTGCCCACAATTCAATAAAAAACAATTAGACAAGACAAGGCAACAATTATTAAAAACACTGGACCATGCTAATGCATCAGATACACATTAATAAACATCAAATAATCTGGCGGCTTCCCACTATACAGTAGATGCAAAATAAACCAGCCCCATAACACCCCCTTATTATAAAGTGCTCTATAGTATTACAAAAAATATAAAGAATATGAATAGTAAAGTGCCAATAGTACACAATAGATATGATTATATATATATATATATATATATATATATATATATATATATATATATATATATATTACACACACACACACTCCCCTAAAGTTCCAAGGCAAAAATATGTCAATCAATTGCTAAATTTATTAATCACCTAAAAACATACATACAGTACAAAAACATCATCCCAAATAATCCAACATAGAGATGACCAAGAAAAACAATTTACCAAATTATTGTGCCAGAGATGTCACCCAGGGCTGGTGGTGTCTAATCAATGTTACTCTGTTCCTCCAAGCCACCGCTGTCAATGCTATCCCATCCTTACTGTTCATCTATTTACCTTCCTTTACATGTCAGTTCTATTAACCCCTCCCATTTCCCCACAGCTGGTCATGGGTCAGATCAGATGGCTCTGAGGGCTATGTGTGGACCACTTCAGGTTGCCTTTTACTTATTGAGATCTTAAAGCGGACCTCCAGTGAATAAAAAAAAATACTTCCCTAACAAATTCCGTTAGTGAAATGTTCCTCCAGCCAAAACCTCTGGGGGCCACCATGATGGTACCCAAGGTGATAGAGAAAGAGAGACTTTATAACCAAAAAATTGGAGGGGTGGTTGAATGAATGAGATTGGATTGGATTTACAGCAATCAATTGGATTGGATTTACAGCAATCAACATCACTGTTGTGGTTTGTTGGGGGTCAATACATGTGTGTATGCTCTGGTTGCTGAATGTCCTGTAATAAAGACTTTTCAAATACGTGAAAAGTATGAGGGAGTAGCCTCCAAACACTTTCCATTAGTATATGGCGTTATTGATTAAAGCCAACAAACACCCCCCGTGGCAAGGGTGTTGGCTGATGCTGGGGCCACTGCTAAAATGACAGGCGGGGACTGAACATAACCGCCACCCAGATGCCCGAAAAGCAGCCGGTCGCAGCGCTGGAAGGCCAATCGCGGCGTGGAGTCAAGGGGCTCCCGGTGGGGGAGCAAGGACAAGTTATGGTTTATGGACGTCTGGAGGGTTATGGTTGAGGGGGGGCATCAGCATTCTGGATGCACCCCCCCAGCCCTGTTATTTTGCAAAAGCTCAGTTCAAGCCTCTACATAATCACCCCCTTCTCTACCCCCCGTACATGCAATTTATCTTTAAAATTATTATAAATAAGGAGCAATTAGTATCTAATAAGGCTTCATCCTCACCAATCGAACACACACTATAAATGCTTGCTGGAAGCGTTTACATTTGTACAACCTAATGCTTAATATGCCCTTTACTCTCTTAGCTGTTACAGACATTGTCGCACGGGGACATGGCCGCTGCAGACACCCTCGTGTCCGATTCCATTAATGTAGATGGTGAAGTGGTTCTCTCAGACATTGAGGACGAGGATGAGATATCCCTCGCCAGTGATCTTGATGAAGAAGAAATGGAAGAAGTACGAAAAAGAGAGACAAAGCTGCCAAATAAAAAGTAGGAGGAGCCTCCATTTTCATCCACTAATATATATATATATATATATATATATATATATATATATATATATATATATATATATATATATATATATATAACATAAAAAATAAACTATATTATATACAGATAATATAGACCAGTGGTTCACAAAATGTTTCAATCGTGTACCACTTTCTATTTTCACTATATCCAGTCCAGGTCGTCCCAGAAGTAATGACAGTTGGTTAATCCACCACCAGGTGGCGCCTGACTGCAGGATCAAAAGCTGTAGCTTCCCCTGGCCCCCTATAAAAACATGTGTCTCTCTGATTCCCCAGTGTTCTTCCTGCAGTCTGCTGCATAAGGATCGTATGGATACTCTTCCTGGAATAATGCAGCTGAGCGGGGCCTCCTAGCCCGTCGGCTGCTGCATCCTTATTACCACCGTTCCCGTTGGACCTGCCTCCCAGCTTCGGCTGACTGGAAAGGTAGGGTGAACGCCGGGGTCAGGCGTTGGCAGAGCTGGGCCGCAGACCCTGCCCAAAGGGTAGCCGGCCATAGGCTGATGGTGAGCCTATATAGGGGGGAGAGGAACCACCTTATGCCCACGGGGTTCGTGCCCTCCCTGCCCCACAAGCTTTATTGTTGTATTGTGCTGGTGTTTACTTGACTGTACTGCTGTCCCTTGCGTGTTCGTGTTTTTTATAGATTTTTTTACCTCACATACTCACCCTCCTGTGTTTATTCTTAGTATACAGTACGTCCTGCTCCAGATAGATTACTTACACTTGGGTTATCCTCCGCCAGAAGGCGCTGCACTGCAGAGACATGTAAAAACAGCCTCCTCCCGGCCCCTCAAATACCCGGGACCTCCCACAAATCCCCAGATTTCTCTGCAGTGCTTACTGTGAAGACATGAAATTATCACTCTCTCGCAGGTGAGCGGGGCTATTAGCCTGCGGCCCTGTTGGACTATTCCCACCCGTTCCTCGTGTGATGTGCCTCCCAGCCTGGGCTGCGCTCGTCGGGTGAAGGTAGGCGGCACCATGCGTGCTTATGGAGCGCTGCTCCACCGCAATCCCCAACCAAAGGGTAGGCGGTATAGGCTGATGGTGAGCCTTTATGGATGCCCCTCCCGCATTATTGCCCCGTGTAGCGGGGGGTCCTGTACAGAGGGCCGCCATCCTCCTTCATTCTCCCTATAGCCTTCGGGGGGGAAAGAAGTGGGGGGGGGGGGAGGTGTAGGTGAGTGTGTTGGTGTTTCGTGCATTTGGCTTTTTGTCTGATTTGACTAGTATATGTGGTGTCAGACGCCGCGCCGACTTTGTCTTTTTTACTATTAATTGCTTTTACTATTAATTGCCGCCGCCGCGTGCGTCTTTTCCTTCATTTGGATGTTCCGGGCGGCGGCGTTACCTCAGACGCTTCTGCGTTCTCATTGGTGCTTGTCTGTGGGCTTCGGGGGGTGGGGCCTGGCTTGGCGCGCTCTGCGTCCTGGCCCGCTCTGGCCCGCCCTTCGAGGTTCGCTCGGCGCCATTCTGTCAGGTCGCGCGCGTGTGACGTTCTACCTACCGCAGTCCGTAAGTGCCCTCGCGGGCGGCTTTATGCTTATTCCTTACTGTGTATGGTTTTGACGCCCCTTATTCTCATTGTGTCTTTCAGGCGGGTGAATCCATTGGCTTCTCCCGGCCCGGTGTAATTGATAGTTGGGCCTTGTATAATTACTCCCACTTCCCTAGCGGGTCATTGGGGCATCCAGGGTTGCTTATAGCGTCAATCCCTACTGGCATATCGTGCCTAAGAATCACCATATGGAGGCATCCCAGGATATTGTTACCGGGATCCCTTGGGGACAAGACCGGCGGTGTGTAGCGTGTGGGCAGCCTCATGCTGACGCTGACAAGGCGCGGGTCTGTGTACCCTGTGCTGAGCAGGTACTTGCATTGCATTCTGGCATGCCGGTGGCTGCACCTCGTTTCATTCCACCTACTTCCCCAAGCTTAAATCTCACTCCTGTTGAGTTGCATACTAGGGGGGATTCTCAGCCTGAGGTGTCTTCTAGTCTGGCTACTGTTGAACAGATTATTGCGAGGTCTTTAGCGCGTAAGGGCCCTGGGAAGATGCGGCACTTGACGCCTAATGTTACCGTTTTCCCTATGGGAGCTGAGGAGTTTTGGAATCTGTGTGGCTATACCCCGTCTGATGAAGGGGAGCTCCTTTCTGACTCAGGCTCATCTGATGAGGGACCAAGGGGTCATGACGATTCTGGCTCTGACCCCTGGGCCCCGGATGACACTGACAAATTATTGACCCAGATCTTTGAGGTTCTGTCTATCTCTCTCCCTGTTGAGGCTCCCAGGCAAAGAGGGGAGTCTTTCCATACAGCTAAATCGCATTTGGAATTCCCAGGGCAGGCACATTTCTATAACCTTGTGCTCAAGGAATGGGAGCGCCCCTGTAAACTTCCCGGGGTTCCAAAGAGTTGGGATAGAAAGTATCCCTTTACTGCTGAGGTGGTTAAAATGTTGGTCATCTCCCCCCGAGGTGTATGCCCCGATCCTAGGGCTATCTAACACCTCTGTCATGCATTCCCCTGATTCTACCACCCTGCGGGATGCTGAGGACCGACGTATTGACCAGCTGGCCTCCCACGCCTTTGCATGTGTGGGGACGGCGCTGCGCCCAGTCTGTGCCTCTGTTATTACTGCTGTGGCCACTAGATCCCTTATCAGAAATATGCTTAATAGTGCCCCTGATGATTTTCCTTGTGAGGTGTTTAATGCACTCTCTAGTTGTGCTGCTTTTGTAAATTTTGTCCTTTCAGCATTGGATGACACCATCAGAATGTGTGCCAGAACTTCTGCCCTCGTGGTGGCTATACGCCGCTCGGTTTGGCTGCGCCAGTGGGCTGCTGACAAGGCTGCAAAGAAGGCCCTCACTGGGCTTCCATTTAAGGGGCTACGCCTGTTTGGGGACCGCCTGGACCTTTTTGCTAAGGGAGGTAAGTTACCCCAGCGCAGACGGCAGTCCCAGCCCTTTCGGGGTCAGGGTTCCTTCTCCTCCCCTTACCGTGGTGCAGGACGGGGAAGGGGGGCATCTTTCCCTGGGGCCCTGGGAGTTTTCTGGGGTAGAGGCAGATGACGTTCTGGCTTCTCCTGGGGTCCCAAAGCCAAATCTTCTCCCAAGCCCCCTCAGGCATGATGGGGCGCCCTCGCCCATCTGGGTGGGGGGACGGCTGCAGCACTTCGCTCACGTCTGGAGGTTTCTTGTCTCAGACCGGTTATAAGTTGGAGTTTGCTGCCGATCCCCCTCCAAGTTTCTTCAGGTCCTGGATTCCTCAGGGCCCTGCCTCAGCTCAGGAACTAGTGCATGCAGTACAAGGCCTCCTGGAGCTGGGGGTCATCTGCCAGGTGCCTTTAAGAGAAAAAGAGCAAGTGTTTTTAATCCAACCTATTCACAGTACCCCAAAAAAGATGGTTCTGTCAGGCCCATCCTGGGCTTAAAGATTCTCAACAAGTTTTGTCAGGGGCAGGCTTTCGCATGGAGACTCTGCGCTCTGCCGTCAGTTCCCTGCGCAAAGGGGATTTCATGACTTCTGTGGACATCAAAGATACTTACCTTCATATTCCTGTGTTCCCAGGCCATCACAAGTTCCTCAGGTTCGCTCTGATGGTTCAACATTACCAAGTCATGGCCTTGGCCTTCGGCCTCACTTCAGCTCCCAGGGTGTTCACCAAGGTGCTGGCTGGCGGGATGTCTCTACTCAAACGTCAGGGTGTCAGCGTGCTTCCCTATCCGGACGACATCCTCATCACTTCCCAGCTACATCAGGCAGAGTTGGATACTCAGCGGGTGGTGCCCATTCTGGAGTCATTTGGATGGGTGATCATCCACCCCAAGTCCTCACTGTCTCCTTCCTTGGTAACTCCATTCCTAGGAATGAATCTGGATACAGTTCAGGTAAGGATCTTCCTGCCTCAGCAGAAGGTGGACAATCTGATTGCACAGGCTCAGTCTCTCCTAGCTTGTCCCCATCCCTCCATTAGGCAGGGGATGCAGCTGGTGGGCCTGATGGTGGCGTGCTTCGCAGCGGTTCCTTGGGCTTCGTTCCACTTGAGGCCTCTGCAACTTCACCTATTGTCTGTATGTGACAAGGACCCAGCGTCCCTGGACCGGGTCTGTGTGCTCTCCCCCCCTGGTCAGGAGGTCCCTCTTGTGGATGGACTCAAGGAACCTGTTGGGGGGCAGATCCTTTCTTGCCCCTTCCTTGGAGGTGGGGCCCTCAGGAGGCCCACACTCCTATCAATGTCTTGGAGCTGCGAGCGCTCAGGTTAGTTCTGGCTCGCTTGACTACTCATCTTCAGGGCCTGCCTGTTCAGGGGCGCTCGGACAACCAGACGACAGTTGCCTACATTAATCTTCAGGGAGGGACCCGGAGCAAGAGGGCTCTCCAGGTAGTGTTTCTGATCCTGACCTGGGTGGAGGACATTGTTCCCTGCATATCAGTGGTGTACATTCAGGGGGTGAAAATTCTGCTGGCAGACCCTCTGAGCAGGGGGACCTCTCGCCAGGGAGAATGGTCCCTCTGCAACAGGGTGTTCCAATCGCTGTGCCACGGTTGGGGCCAACCAGATGTGGATCTGTTTGCGTCCCGTCACAATCACGAGCTCCCGGCCTTTGTCTCCCTGTCCCAGGATCCTCTGCCCTTGACCTCGGATGCTTTAGCACTGTCATGGCAGGACATTCAGT
The DNA here is from genome assembly GCA_027917425.1 of Gastrophryne carolinensis. NCBI lineage: Eukaryota > Metazoa > Chordata > Amphibia > Anura > Microhylidae > Gastrophryne > Gastrophryne carolinensis. The sequence goes on along the minus strand of CM051235.1, from coordinate 523,557,935 downwards.
TCCTGTAGGTCTTTCCTCCATTCCCCCTGCTGTGCAGGGTTCTGCGCAAGATTGAGTCGGGACTCCAACTCAGTACTCTGAAGGGTCAGGTTTTCTGCCCTGTCTGTTTTCTTTCAGAAGTCTTTTGGCTCAGCATTCTTTGATTAAGACTTTTTTTCCAGGGGATCGCTCATGTGCGTTCCCCACGTAAACCTGTGGTCCCTGTTTGGGATTTGAACTTGGTTTTGTCTGCCTTGCAGGGTGCTCCCTTGGAACCTATGCAGGATGCTGCTCTGGCTGTTCTTACCCTCAAGGTTGTCTTTCTGGTAGCCATTACTTCGGTCAGGTGTGTGTCTGAGTTGGCGGCTCTTCTATTCAGCCCCCATACTTGGGAAGACACCAGGACAAGGTGGTGTTCCGATTTAGGCCAGATTTTCTGCCTAAGGTAGTGTCTGCCTTTCATTTGAATCAAGATATTGTTCTTCTTTCTTTGTGCCCTAATCCTTGCAACGCTAAGGAGAGGGTTTTGCATTTCCTGGATGTGGTCATTTTTACATGGAGACCTTACGCTGTGAGTTCACTTCGGCCGGGCGACTTCATGACCACGGTGGACATGAAGGATGCATACCTTCACGTTCCGATCTTTCCAGGTCACCAGAGGTTCTTGAGGTTTGCTCTGGGGGACCAACACTACCAGTTTGTGGCCTTGCCGTTCGGTATCACATCAGCCCCTCGGGTCTTCACCAAGGTGCTGGCGGGTGTCATGGCTCTACTGAGAAGCCAGGGCATTCGCATTCTCCCTTACCTGGATGACCTATTGATTGCTGCTTAATCTCTTCATCAGGCCGAGAAGGATACTCAGGTGGTGACGTCCACTCTCGAGTCCTTCGGCTGGGTGATCAACTATCCCAAGTCTTCACTATCTCCGTCTTTGGCGAGGTCCTTTCTGGGCATGACGCTGGATACTTCTCAGGTCAAGGTTGAGGTGGATACTTCTCAGATCAGCAGAAGGTGGAGAGCATTCAAATGCAGACGCGGGCGCTGCTGCTGTGTCCTTATCCCTCCATTCGTCTGGGGATGTAGTTGGTAGGCCTCATGGTAGGCTGGGTGATCAACTATCTCAAGTCTTCACTATCTCCGTCTTTGGCGAGGTCCTTTCTGGGCATGACGCTGGATACTTCTCAGGTCAAGGTAGAGGTGGATACTTCTCAGGTCAGCAGAAGGTGGAGAGCTTTCAGATGCAGGCGCGGGCGCTGCTGCTGTGTCCTTCTCCCTCTATTCGTCTGGGGATGCAGTTGGTAGGCCTCATGGTGTCTTGTTTCGAGGCGGTTCCCTTTGCTCAGTTCCACATGAGACCTCTTCAGTTACATCTCTTGTCGGTTTGGGATCAGAATCAGGAGTCCCTAGATCAGGAATTTGCTCTGTCTCCTCTGACCAGGCAGTCTCTTTCATGGTGGCTGGATTCAAGGAATCTCCTAGTGGGCAGGTCCTTTCTGCCTCCGCGCTGGGAGATTGTCACCACGGATGCCAGTCTGACCGGTTGGGGGGGGAGTTTGGCGGTCTCTGAAGTTCCAGGGTCAGTGGGGTCCTCGGGAGGCCCATATGCCCATCAACATTCTAGAGTTGAGGGCGATCAGGTTGGTTCTCTTCCAGTTGACTTCCCACCTTCGGGGTCGTGCTGTGCAGGTCTGCTCGGACAATCAGACGGCGGGGGAGGGACTTGGAGCAAGCGAGCCCTCAAGGAAGTGTCCCTGATCTTATCTTGGGCGGAGGAGACTGTTCCCTGCATCTCTGCGGTTTATATTCCGGGGGTGGAGAACCAGGAGGCAGACTCCCTGAGCAGGGGGACGTCTCGTCTGGGGGAATGGTCTCTCAGCAACAAGGTATTTCTCTCCCTGTGTCCCCGCTGGGGCCTGCTGGATGTGGACCTGTTTGCGTCCCATCACAATCACGAGCTTCCAAGATTCGTCTCACGGTCAAAGGATCCTCTGGCCTTCGCCACGGACGCGCTCGCAATTCCCTGGACTGAGTTTCTGCTCCTCTATGTATTTCCTCCATTTCCTCTGCTGGGTTGTGTGCTGCGCAAGATAGCCCAGGAGGGGGTCCCGTCCATTCTAGTGGCCCCCCGCTGGCCGAGGAGGGTATGGTTCGCAGACGTCATCCAGATGGCAGTGGATCGGTACGTCTTGCTCGACGATCCAGGGCTTCTCACTCAAGGACAGCTGCTTTATCCCAATTTACGCTGGCTTTAACGGCTTGGCTGTTGAAACCTCCATCTTGATGGGCAAGGGGTTACTGGCTTCGGTTGTCGATACTTTGATTCAGGCTCGGAAGAAATCTTCATCTATGATTTACTATAGGGTCTGGCATGCTTATATTGCTTGGTGTGAGTCCAAGTCTCTATCTTGTTGTGAATTCTCCATTCCCAGGATCCTGGAGTTTTTACAGCATGGTCTGGATTCGGGTCTACAACTTAGTACCCTCAAGAGACAGGTTTCGGCTTTGGCAATCTTTTTTCAAAGATCTTTTGACAATCATAGGCTTGTCAAGACTTTTTTCCAGGGAGTTACTCATGTGCGTCCGCCGTGTAAACCTCTGTTACCGGTTTGGGATTTAAACTTGGTGCTTTCTGCTCTACAGGGTCCTCCCTTCCAGCCTTTGTGTAAGGCCGCTATGTCCATTCTGACTCTTCAGGTAGCCTTTCTGGTCGCTATTACTTCGGTGCGTCGAGTCTCTGGGCTGGCGGCACTTTCCATGAAACCTAATCAGGATAAGGTGGTGTTCCGTCGTGACCCGGAATTTTTGCCCAAGGTTGTATCTGCCTTTCATCTCAATGAGGACATTGTCTTACCTTCCTATTGTCCTGCCCCTGCTAATTCCAAGGAACGGAACCTTTATTCTCTGTATGTGGTCAGGGCGCTCCAAGTATTATTTGGTCGCCACTGAGCCCTTTCGGAAGTCTGATTCTCTTTTTGTTCTTCCTTCCGGACCTAGGAAGGGCTTGCCTCCAGCCAAATCCACTATCAGCAAGTGGATTAGACAAGCGGTGGTGCAAGCTTATTCTGCCAAAGGGAAGAAACCTCCCTTCCGTGTTACTGCTCACTCTACTAGGGCTATTGGTGCCTCTTGGGCTTTTCAGCACCAGGCTTCTGTTGAACAGGTTTGTAAGGCCGCTACTTGGTCTTCTGTTAATACTTTTTCTAAGTTTTACAAGGTTGACATTAGGGCCTCAGCTGATGCTGTTTTTGGCCGCAAGGTGCTTCAGGCGGTAGTGACTTGAACTGCCTGCCGTTACTCTTTGGGGATCCCACCCTACTTTTATGGACACTGCTATTGGATGTCCCAGATGTAATGATTGAAATGAAACAGGCCGTGCTGTACACAAGGAAAAATACAATTCTGTGATTACTCACCTGTAGAATTGATTTACTGTGTACAGCACGGCCTGTTTCATCCCTCCCTTGTTATCGTTGTCTTTGGTTGCCTCTTGATAGTGATTTGTTCAAAAGTTTTTTTATGTGAGGATGTGTATTTTTTCTCATGGTTTTTCTCTCGGCTTCTTGCATAACTGCTTTTCAACACTGAGGGTCTATGGGTGATTCCTGGCTTTTTATAAGGCCGGGAGGAGCCACAAGTCTTCTGCAGTCAACTGCGCCACCTTGTGGCGGTATACCTAGATGTAATGATTGAAATGAAACAGGCCGTGCTGTACAAGGTAAAATCAATTCTACAGGTGAATAATCACAGAATTGTATTTCTGCATGGAGACCTTACGGTCCGCAGTGAGCTCGCTTCGACCTGGCGACTTCTTGACCACGGTGGACATCAAGGATGTTTATCTGCACATCCCTATATTCCAGGGGCATCAGAAGTTCCAGAGGTTTGCGCTGGAGGATCAGCATTACCAGTTTGTGGCGTTGCCATTCGGGATATCCTCAGCCCCCTGTGTGTTCACCAAGGTGCTGGTGGGCGTCATGGCTATTCTGAGTATTCAGGGCATTCGCGTGCTGCCTTGTCTGGACGATTTACTGATTGCGGCTCAGTCTCTTCTTCAGGACGAGAGCGACGCGCGGACGGTGTTGTCCACTTTTGAGGATTTCGGTTGGGTAGTCATTTATCCCAAGTCTTCAATCACTACCTCGATGGTGAGGTCTTTTGGACACCTCTCTGGCCGGGATATTCCTGCCACAGCAGAAGGTGGTGGGTCTTCAGACGCAGGTGCAGGCCTTGCTGTCTTGTCAGCAACCAACTGTCCGTCTGGGGATGAAACTGTGGGCCTGATGGTGTCATGCTTCGAGGCAGTGCCCTTTGCTCAGTTCCACATGAGAAATCTTCAGTTGAATCTGTTGACCAGTTGGGATTAGACGCAGGAGTCACTGGAACGGGAGTTTTCACTGTCTCCCCTGGCCAGGCAGTCCCTTTTGTGGTGGCTGGACTCCAGAAATCTGCTGGTAGGCAAGTCATTTCTGACTCCACGGTGGGAGATTGTCACCACGGACGCCAGCCTGACCGGCTGGGGAGGCTTTTGCCTGACTCTGATGATCCAGGGTCAGTGGGGGCCACAGAAGGCCCACTTACCTATAAATATCTTGGAGTTGAGGGCGATCCGGTTGGTGCTTCTTCACTTGACTCCCCATCTAAGGGGTCGTGCGATTCAGGTTCGCTCAGACAATCAGACGGCGGTCGCCTACATAAATCACTGAGGCGGAACTCGGAGAAAGTGAGCCCTCAAGGAGGTGACCCAGATTCTGACTTGGGCAGAGGAGAATGTTCCCTGCATCTCTGCAGTTTACATTCCTGGGATAGAGACCCAGGAGGCAGACTCCCTGAGCAGGAGTGCCTCACGCCTGGGGGAATGGTCTCTCAGCAACAAGATTTTTCACGCTCTTTGTCTCCACTGGGGTCAGCCGGGCGTGGACCTATTTGCGTCCAGACACAATTACAAGCTCCCAATTTTCGTATCCCTGTCAAGAGATCCCCTGGCCTTTGCCACAGACACTCTGGCGATTCCTTGGACGGCGTTCAGGCTCCTTTATGCGTTCCCTCGGTTTCCACTCCTGGGCCGAGTGATGTGCAAGATAGCCCAGGAGGGGGTACCAACCATCCTGGTGGCTCCTCGCTGGCCGAGGCGGAGTTGGTTCGCGGACATAATTGAGATGTCAGTTGTTCGCTACGTCTTGCCCGACGATCCAGGGCTTCTCACGTAGGGGTTTTTCAGCACCAGGCCTCTATTGAACAAGTTTGTAAGGCCGCCACATGGTCTTCAGTTCATACCTTTACAAAGTTTTACAAGGTTGATGTTAGGGCCTCAGCTGATGCTGTCTTTGGCAGAAAAGTGCTTCAGGCGGTAGTGAAATGAACTACATGCTGTTTCGCACTGGGGATCCCACCCTAATGGACACTGCTTTTGGATGTCCCAACTGTCATTACTTCTGGGACGACCTGGACTGGATATAGTGAAAAATACAATTCTGTGAAACTCACCTGTAGAATTGTTTTTGAATATATCCAGTCCAGGTCGTCCCATCCCTCCCTTATTCATTATATCTGGATTGCCTGTTATGGTGATTGTATTGGACCTTTGTCCTTAGTTTTGATGGAGAGAGTACATGCTGAAGCTATGTGAAATAACATGGTTTCTTGGACTCCCGGCCTGTCTCTTTTCTTACTGCTATTTAACCACTGGGGAATCGTAGAGAGACACCTGTTTTTATAGGAGGCCGGGGGGAGCTGCAGCTTTTGATCCTGCAGTCAGGCGCCACCTGGCGGTGGATTACCCAACTGTCATTACTTCTGGGACGACCTGGACTGGATATATTCAAAAACAATTCTACAGGGTTTTCACAGAATTGTATTTTTCTAATTCCTTTTTCAATAACACCTGGCTGGTATGTATAAGTAGTTTGTCACCAAAAACGATGTTAAAAATGCACAAAACAACAAGTTTAAACCGGACCTTCACCATGATTTATTGAAAAGCCCAAACCCTTAAAAAACTATTCCCAGCATCTAAAGTTAAAGTGGACCAACACCCACGGGTGATCGGCCCGGGAATCTATAAGATTCCCGGGCCGATCACCCCCCACCCCGCGGGACATCCGAGATCGGGATGTCCCGCGGGGTGAAACCCCCCCCAAACACCCCAACTCACCTACCTTATCTTCGGCGGCGGCCGGCCGCCGCCGCCTCCCTCGCGCCCCTGTAGGCGTGCGCGCCTCCGCGCCGGCCGTCTGCGAATGGCCGGCGCGGGCGCGCGCGGCGTCAAAAGTGACGCGAGGGAGGCGGCGGCGGCCGCCGCCGCTTAGACGTTCCAGATCTCCCCTTGTACGTCGGCGCTGGGAGCGGGGAGAGGTGAGTTTTTCGGGGGGTTAGGGGGGGTTTCACACAGCGGGGCACCCCGATCGGGGGTGCCCCACCGAAGTGGACCAAGACCCAGGATAGTCAAAATCCTGGGTGTTGGTCCACTTTAATATATTTTAAGTTTTTAGTCACTTATTATTCTTTCCCCCAATGGGCTGCAACTCTGTTCAGGACTTTAGGATACAGGCGCCGCCATCTTGACTCTAGAAGCATCACACATACTGAGGGGAGAAGAGCGGTATAAAGTACAGGGGGGCGGGTTATAGCTGTACTTTGCTCAGACAGAGCAGAGCTGGGGTCAGTAAAAGGTCAGCAATCCCAGAATGCAGAGCAGCACAGTCAGAAAGCACTTCCTGTTTGCAGGCTGCCTGACGTTCCATGAGCCGCCATCTTGGATGTTTAAAGGCTCATAACATGCAGTAGATGCAGGTAGGATGATTTTTAATGTGGGCAATCTGTATGTACAGGGTAAGGGAAACATATAAGATAGGCTCTTATTCAAAGTGAAGGTCCGCTTTAAATGCAAATAATATATATAGTTGTCATAGCCTTTTGGAGCAGGCTTGGGTAAATATAGATGGCAGCAGATTATAGCTGGTGTACAGATTATTCTACAAACCTGACAGGATCTCAAGGACCACCAGTGGTACCTGCACCACTGCTTGGAGACCCCTGAAATAGACTATATGTTGTAAGTTCAATGAGCAAATTAAGTACATTCATGTATTTCTTTTGAGGATTACAGTCCAGGGCTGCACTCTGTGTAAATATGTTGGAATAGTTGTTGAGTCTATAGAGGAACTATGGTCAAAAATGAATATTCTTCCTTTTAATGGCACGATGCACAGTGGGGCAGCTTGTGTCGGGCATCCTGATTCGGGTTGCTCTTTGGAAAAGTCAGCAGCCAGCCCTTGACATCCAATACCGGATGACCCGCTATGTGAAGCCCCCAGGGTCGCCAGTAATCTTACCTTTCCCGTAAGCTCCCGTGACAATGTTTCCCCCGGTGGCCACATCCCTGGCTATCCTGCAGCTGTGCGCACTCCTGCACCCAGCCACTTATATAGGCCTGGTGCGGGGGAACACCCATTCCACAAGGGAGCCGGTGATTCAGCAAGCTGGCTGGGCCATGTCAAACAGCAATCTTGAGATCAGGCAATCGACAATCTCAGTACTTCCAAGGGGCTTGGCATCAGCGATGGAAAACCCAGTTTTTGTTTTAATACCGTCCCAGAACCAACGCCCAAGATACTTGGGCGGGGAGGATAGGTCGGTGGCATGGGGGGCCCAAAATGGGTTTCCATTTGCTTTAAAGGGACAGGCCAGGCAATGGCAATATTAAGGCAGCGAGGAGGTCGTCACCGGAAACCTTTTCGATGTTAAATTGTTAAATGCTGTAGCAGGGCCCCAAACTTTGCTCCTCCTTTCATTTTCATGTATCCACAACCATGCTTCAAACGTGGTCGCACAGCCATCCATATGCCCCCAGCGCCCAAAGCATTAGTGAACCCGACAAGCTACTACTGTGGCTTGTCGAGTGGTCAGTGCAACTGAATTGAATGCAGTGCAACTGAAATGAGGAGGCAAATTTTGTTGCTACAGAGCTGCAGGAAATGGAGGAGAGGCACATGGCACAGGCTTCTAGTGACCTCCTTACTGCTGGCTAGACTGTCCATTTTATACCCTTCAGCTAGATACATAAATGCTACTTAGGGAAGCCAATATTTTATTTCTTGTACACATGTATCTGTGTGCTCCATAACCTCTTTTGTCACGGTCGCGCCACTCTCTTTATGATTACATATTCTGATTTCTCAGGAGACCCAGCTCTGATCAGCAGGTAAATGAGGAGGATGAAGAGTCATCAAATCCGCTGCTGCTATCTCTAGAAGACAAATCCGAGCGTGAGCAAAGGGATAAAAATCTATGGTTTGGAAAGGTTAGTCACACGACTTCTGTGATATTATCCATTGGCCAAGTAGAGGTTGTCTACTTATCTTGTTGTGTCCAACAGTTGTTTAGATCTTTGGTTTTCTTATTGTTTTAGGGTATTTTTTCTTCTGTTCTACAATCTAATGATGAGGAGTTGGAGATAAAGCAGACCCAGATTTTACAAGAAAGCAAAAAAGGTACAGTCCCTATAGAACCCTAAACTAACTAAATAACTAAACTAGAACTAAACTATAAAATAACTGGGTTGCTCCATTAACCTCTGCTGCCTTATCGTTATTATGAAAATTGGAGGAGACGTTTGCTATCGACAAATCTGAATAAAAAGGAGCCCCTGTATCCTTCCATTTACTGAGCCTTCTACCTTGACCACTTTCAAGAAGTGTAGACCAAGATCATCCTAACAGCTAGACTACATTTCTAGGGGACTAGGGATTATGTCATTTAGGAATCATGTAACCCAAATTTAAAGGGATGTTCCAGGCAAAAGGTTAAAGCCTGCTTTCTGCTCCCCTTAGGGCAGCAGAGGAACTAGCTTAACATTCACACAATGGCTTTGGCAATAACCAAACCTGGGCCACTGCAGTGACTAGATATATTCTAAGTATGTCACACACCCCGCTTCAGATAGTCATTACACTTGGGTTATACTGACCTGTAGATGGCGATCTTGCAGAGATGTCAATAAAAAAGGAAAGACCCTCCCGGTCCATAAATACCTGGGACCTCCCACTCATTCCCCAGTCTTTCATCTCTGCAGACGGCGAGCAAGTCAGAAGATGGATGTCTCCTCCTTGCAGGTAGCCGGGATGACTCCCGGCCCTCTGTTTGATCTATTTCTGCCCGGATTCTCTTATTGATTTACCTTGCCTCCCAGCCTAGGCTGCTGGTCCGGGCAAGGGTAGATGGCACCCTAGGTGCTTAGGAGCTACGCTCCACCGTGAAACCCCATGTCAAGGGGTAGGCGGATAACCGGGTTGGTGACCCCGGTTTGGGATGCCCTGTCCCTTGGCCTTCCACCCTGGCATGGTTTTCCCCTCTCCTGGATACCCTTAGAGGGGGGGGGGGGGGCTTGCCCTTGTAGACATTAGTTTTGGGGTCTATATCCTCCCCCCCCCCCCATCTTGACTCAATTGTTGTATGTGTGTTTGTGTCACTTGTTCAGTTGATGTGGAGCGTCTGGCAGTAATCCCTTCTGTGTGCGTGTCTCTGTGCTTTTACGGTACGGGGCGGGCGCCGGCGGTACCGCGGCGCCGGCCTCCTGTCAGCTATGGCGGCGGGGGAGCTTCTTCCCCTCAGGGGCGGGGCCGGGCATTCGCATGATCGCCTACGACCCGCCCCCGGGCTGCTGGCTGGGAGCGACGGGGGAGGGGTGGGGCCGGGCGCGACACGCGAACCGCACCGTCCCGCCCTCCTTCTGCTTACGCGCTCTTCTCATGCTTCGCCGGGCGCGAGTCTGTTGGTCGGTGAGTGGCCTTCTGGGCCCCGTTTGCACTGTATTTTTTCATACCCCTCTGTGTGATTATCGGCAATGCTTGTTTTGACATGTGGGACATTGGCTGTATATTGAGGGGTCTGATTGCTGTGTCTGTCTTTTGTGTTCCAGGTGGACTTCTCCCGGTCCTAGGGTCCCTGGTAAAAAATTCCTCCCACGTGGGACTTAAAGGGGCATCCTGGGTAGCATTTACTGCGTGGTTTACCCTCTGGTCATTGTGACTTACTTTTTAAAAAATCACCTTATGGAGGCTTCCCCGGATACTGGGCTTGTGCTCCCCTCGGGGCAATCCAGGCAGTGTTTGGGGTGTGGGGTATCCCTTTCGGGGGACGATGTATTTCTCTGTGTACCATGTGCGCAGCGGACTATTACGCGGCAGTCCAGATCCCCGGCGTCTGGTTCTGCTCCGCCAGCCTCTTCTCCTACTCCCCCACCCCCCCGCCTGATACGTACCCCATGTGATGTGGTCATGGGTGGGGAGTCGCAATCTGAGGTGTGTGCCAGATTGGCCAATCTTGAAAAATTTGTTTCTAGTGCTGTTGCCAAAAAGTTCCCGGCTTAGAGAAAACATTTATATACAGCCACGCAGGCCTTTGAATTGGATTTCTTTCTCCCGGCTTCTCGTTAACTGCTTTTCAATGCTGGGGATTTGTGGGAGGTCCCCGGGTATTTGAGGTGCCGGGAGGAGCCAATTTCGCGGTCTCTACAGTCCAGCGCCATCTGGCGGAGTAATATCCAAGTGTAATGATTCTTATCTGGAGCAGGACATACTGTATACTCATAATATCAATTCTACAGGTGAGTAATCACAGAATTGTATTTTTCTTTTACTGGGCATCCTCGGCATGACTGATTTACGCAATTCCTTAAAAATGAATTAATTGAGGGGTCTGACAATAATAATGAATGCTAAATAGGGTTTACCAGAGAACACAAAGTAAAATCATACAGGGGCAAACAGAAAGCCGCCTAATTTAACACTTTGCCTTTGAAAGATGTCTGCCATTGTTTGTCTTTTAACTGTTTGGAAGCAAGGTGTTTCTGCCTATTCCAGGACCAAGTAATATACATGTCAACCACTGGCATGAATTTTATAAAATTATTTTCAACTTCAGACCTTTTAAAAAACAATCAATAACTTTCTTACCGCCATTTAGGAAGCAAGTCACAGGAGAAAAAGAAAGTCCAGAAGAAAAAACAGCCAGCTGACTCCTCAGCAGAAAATAACCCGGAGCTTCATTTAGGAGGTTCAGAAACTGAGCCCCTGAGCAAGACCGTTTCAGCTGATGACTCCTCTGATTCTGATAGTGATGATGAAGGGTACGTTGGCCAGAATGTGCTGTGACTAGTGCTGGTAAGACACGTGAGCTTGTATGTGGGTTTAATGTTGTATTGCATCTTCCTGTACAGGGATATAAAATTTATGAAGCGGAATAGGAGTGAAAAAAATGCAAATGAAGAGACCGATGATTTTGAAGTGGTTCCTGTAGAACGGCCAGGTTGGTATATTAAAACACAAGATCACAGAATTATTATCTGACCAATGTGCATATCAGCCAGGAGGTTAGTGACACAATATAACAGGTTAAAGGCCTTGCCCAGGCACATGCTAACCTTCTCCCACCTCACCCCCTTGGGAACAGAGTAAAATGGGCCATTTTAAAGCACCTGGAAAACTGATTATATATAAGTCCAAAAGTATCGGAGCAGTGATGGTCACGGAGAGCAGCACTAAGATTAAGTGTGACCCAGGAAGAGGAAAAAAAAACTGACACTAATCTAGCCGCACACTTACCTCGGAGAGGCCACTGAAACATTTTTAAAGCCCACCACTGAACCTACACTGGATTTCACTGGGCCACGATTGCTATAGGATCCAGATAATGCATTCCCCATTCTGTGCTGTGCAGTCACCTTGCAAAAAAAACACTTTTAATATTCTACTCGTATATCAAATTCTGTATATAAATTTGAAGGGCACTGAGGAAGCTGTACAGGCGAAACTAGTCCGCCCAGCTGTTTCAAAAGCTTACGATTGGATGAGCTGTTGTCCTGACCCCTACAAATGTGTATTTACTTGGTACTCTTTTTAAAATGAAATTGGAAGCTGTTTGATTTAATTTATTGATGTATAAATATAATGTTTTTTTATCTAGACAAATATATTAATACTTTTCTGATGTTATCTCAATAAGCGGGGTCGAGCTCACAGGCTCTTGAAAAATTAAAGTTGAGAAAGGCCTAAACCCCAACAAAACCCTAGACTTATATATCAATACATTATATATGCTAGGCAAAACTGATTTCTTTATGGCTTTGCTGTGGTCAGAAACAGCTGCTGGACCGCTGTGGGTTGCCAGGCTCGCTCACGCTGAGATCAGATGGGACAGAGTAGCCGTAAGACCACTTTTTTGTGTGGTCTTGGAGGAATACAATTAAAGGGCAAACTTTGGCACCCTACTACAGCTTCTACCTTACGCTGCTGGAATTGGAGGAGAGGCATCAGGTCAGCTGCTTGCTGGCTAAATATTGCAGTTGGTTTTACAGCCCCTTTACAAACTGGCTTTACTGGCTTACCTTTAAAGTAGTCCATTACCCTCTTGGGCTTTGATCTGCTTTACAGGTTAAACCTTATTCATGATGACCCTGTATGTGAAACCCCCTGGGATTGCCCGATTATTTTACCTCGATATGAGGGCTCTCTTCCAATCAAAATAGATAGCTGGACGCCTGCCACTGCCCGATATGCCTGGTAAAGGAGAATTGCTGTGGATGCCACAGAAGGCTTGTTTGCGCGTTGTAGGTTGGAGAATAAGGTAAGATTATGGGGCAATCCCAGGGATTTCACACAGCGGAATGCCCCTGGGAAAGACAGGGGCCAGGTGTCAAGTGTTTTGTCTCTTTAACACAGAGGCAGGGACATGAATGTAGAGCTGTCGGCAGGGCTAGGAGCGAATGGTCTGTCTGCTGTGCTATGAGCTTGTATTGCAGCTCTCATTCCACACGCTATAAAATGTAGTCTGTGCAGTAAGCTAGCGGGAAAAATCTGCTTCCACTATATATATTTGCAAAATAAATAATTGCATATGTAAGGGGCTGTTTACTGAATAAAAGTTGTTGATCAGAAGCATTTTTATTTTGATTTACTTTTGCAGTTAAACGATCTCGGGTCCTGGATCCAGAGGGTCTGGCTATTGGGACAGTTATTGCCACATCAAAGAAAGCCACTCGGGACCTTATTGACAATTCCTTTAACAGGTGACTAATTTGCTTCTTTCAATACATTGTACTCTATAATATACAGACATGATTACAGTGTGAGAAATCTGGAAGCAAAGTAGATGGGTTACACCTCTTTTTCTAGACGTGCCTTTAATGATGATGAAGATGACCTTCCTGACTGGTTTACCACTGAGGAACGGAAGCATCGGAACCTTCAGATTCCAGTTGACCGGGAAACGATGGAGGAATATCGCAGAAGGCAGCGAGAGCTAAACGCCCGGCCAATTAAGAAAGTTGCTGAGGCCAAGGCCAGGAAGCGAAGAAGGGTGAGACGTGCTTTAGAACTCATGTTATATGTAGGACAGTCAATAATTACTATAAGTCGTTAATCCCCTTTACACAACCACCTATTATTCCAAAATTATATCAGACAAATGTAGATTACTTCTGTATTCTAAGTATGTCACACACCCCACTTCAAACATTAATAATTACACTAGGGTTAACGCACCGCTAGGTGGCAGCATTGCAGAGAATCTCCAAAAACTTCAACAGGCCCCTCCCGGTCTATACATACCTGGTACCTCCCAAGAACCTCCCAGTGTTGTTCTCTGCAAGGTGGCGACAAGACAGAAGAAAGAAGTCTCCTGCTTGCAGGTAGCCGGGGTATCCGCCCCCCCCCCCCCCCCCCCCCCCGTGGTCTATTTCTGCCCGGCTCTTGTTTGGTAGTGTATCTGTTTACTGGCAGCCTCCCAGCTTCGGCTGTAGGCCGGGCAAAAGGTAGCCGGCACCATTGGTGCCTAGGAGATTAGCTCCTCCGCTCGACCCTTCATTGCGGGGCATAGCGGGATTCCCGGAGTGGTGATCCGGATGTGGGATGCCCCCATTTTATAGTAGGTTAGCGGTCAGGATGTGCCTAGCCCTGGGACTTTAGTTATTCCACTTTCCGGGGTGTGGGGCGCGCTTTGGGACCGTTGACATGTTTGTGCTTAGTGTGGCTGCTGCGCTGCTGTATTGTGAGGGCTTATGCGCTGTTTACTGTGGCGAATTTTTACTGAGGATCTGCCTTGTGTGTCTTTTTTGTCACTGCTGTTTGTGTGAATGGTGTCTCTCCCATCAGGAGCCGGGGGGGCGGGGCCTCGCGGCGCGCTGTGGCTGAGCGCCGTGCTCGGCGCTTGCAGCCTGGCGTGTCCGGTCTGCACAGGGGGGAGCTGAGGAGATGAGTGTGTGGGTCTGTTTTTGTGTGCGCACTTGGGACCGGCAGGTTGCTCCGCCGGTCCCGTCTTGGTGGCTGAGCGCGGTCTCTGCCTGCTGGCTCTGACGCTGCAAGGGGGCGGGGGCCGCGCGCTGATTGGCTGTTCCGGTGGGGCGGGGCCTTCTCGGCTCCCGCGCTCGGGGCTCGTCCTTCCCCTCCCTCACTCCTCGGAGCAGCGTGCGGGCCGCCATCTTCTGCGGTGCCTATCTGCGCTGTGATCTACCTCAGGTAGGCGTTTTCTTATATCTTGCGGGGGATGTTCACATAAAGTTGGTGGCCTGCCCCCCGTATCACGTCCCCTCCTTCTCCCGCCTCCTCGCTCCTGCACATCTTTTAAAGTGCCGGTTGTGTATTTTAACCATTTCCTGTGTCTATGGTTAATGAGGGGGGGGGGGGGGAGGGGGGTTGTATGTTATGATGTATGCTTGTTTAGGTACTATTGTGCCTGGATTGATTCTTGTCCCTCTCTTTTTGTGTCTTTCAGATCCCGGGATCCCGTCTGGCAGGGCTCTCCCGGTCTTATATACCTGGCTTGTGGGGGGTGTTTTCAATACACTATATATATATATGTATATAAGGGTTTTTATGCTATTCCCCTGGGTCAGGATCTTTTGACAATCTTTAGACTATTGTTAGGTTATTAAGGGGCATCCCGGGTCGCGTACTGCATAAATCCCTGGGTTCTGCGAATACCATAAATTTCACCACATGGAGGCTGCCACAGATACCGGGAATGGTTCTTCTGGACAATCCAAGGTGTGCGGGGGTTGTGGGACTCCGCTCCAGGGAGATGATGTCATTTTGTGTATCCCTTGTGCACAGCAGAACATTGCACGGCAGTCCAGTACTCCGGTGCCTAGCACCTCGTCAGCCGCGCCATCTCCCTCTCCCCCTCGCTTATTCCGGACCCCGTGTGACGTTGTCCTGGGCGGGGATTCGCAGTCTGAGGTATGTGCCCGTTTGACCAGCCTTGAGAAGCGGTTTTCTGCTATGGCCGCTCAGAAGGCTCCAGCTAAGCGGAAGCATCTGTCTCCGCCTCCGCCGGATTCAGATGAGGAAGTTGTGGGAGATCTGGATTGGTCGGATCGTCCCCTTGAAGATGGTGAGCTCATTGAGGAAGAAGATTCTGATGTTCAGCAGTTGCTGGGTTCTGAGGGGGATCAGGCTGACGGCCTCCCTCTTGATTCCTCTACCATTCTGAGCCAGATGTTTGAGGTTTTGGATTTGGAGCCTCCGGTGGTTGCTCCTAGGCCTAAGGGTCAGCTTTTTGGGGTGTCCAAGCAGCGTTTGGAGTTTCCCAGCCAACAGCATTTTGAAGAAATTGTTTTCAAGCAATGGGAGCAACCTACACGTCTTGTTGGTGTGCCGTCTAGCTGGGATAGGAAGTATCCCTTTCCAGCGGACTTGATGAAGCGTTGGTCTGTTCCCCCTGAGGTAGATACTCCGGTCTTGGGACTGTCCAACACGGCGGTCGTGCATTCCCCTGACACGACTTCGCTCAGGGACGGCGAGGATCGCCGGGTTGATCAGCTTGCCCGTCATGGTTTTGTATGTGCGGGTTCGGTGTTAAGGCCTGTCTGTGCTTCGGCTCTTTTGACTTTTGCTGTCAGGTCTATTGTCAGGGACTTGGGTGTGGATCTTGAGCCCACCAGTGATGAGTCCCTTGCGCTTAAGCGCTGCGATTCTTTTTTGTCTTTTATCCTGGCCGCTCAAGAGGATGCCATGTTGATGTGTGGCAGGGCTACTGCCTTGCTGGTGGCTATCCGGCGCTGTGTGTGGTTGAGACAGTGGACGGCTGATTTTAATTCTAAAAGATCGCTCACGGCTCTGCCCTTTTTGGGTGTGAGGCTTTTCGGTGAGAGGCTGGATTCTGTTGCCAAGGGAGGTAAGTTACCTCAGCGCAAGAAATTTCGCCGTTCCTTTCGGGGGACGGTCTCATTCAATCCGTCCTTTCGGGGAGCTGGAGCCGGTAGGGGTGCGGGCTCCTCGGCCCCCAGGGGCGCCAGTTGGAATAGGGGTAGAGGCCGTGGCCGCCCCGCTCGCGTCTGGGGTGCCAAGCCCAAGCCGGTTGCCAAGCCCACCCAGCAATGAGGCGGCGCCCTCACCCGTTCGGGTGGGGGGACGGTTGCAACTTTTCTCCCGGGTGTGGGACCAGGAGGTCTCGGACAGATGGATCCGGGAGGTGGTTTCGGCCGGTTACAAGTTGGAGTTCGAGTCCCGTCCTCCTCCAAGGTTCTTCAGGTCTCGGGTGTCTTTGGATCCTTTGGCCGCGCAGGGGCTCCTGGCGGCGGTAAGGAATCTTCTAGACTTAGCTGTCGTTTGCCCGTTTCCTTCTTCAGAGGTAGGGCGCGGGTTTTACTCCAATCTCTTCACGGTCCCCAAAAAGGACGGGTCCTTCCGTCCTATTCTGGATTTGAAGTTTCTCAACAGGTTTATTCGTCCCCGGAAGTTCCGTATGGAAACCCTGCGGTCTGCGATCGGTTCGCTTCGGCAGGGGGACTTTATGACGTCCATAGACATCAAGGATGCGTACCTGCACGTTCCGATCTTTCCAGCTCATCAGCGGTTCCTTCGTTTCGTGGTGGAGGATCGGCACTTTCAGTTTGTGGCTCTTCCATTCGGCCTCACTTCTGCTCCGAGAGTGTTCACCGAGGTGTTGGCGGGGGTGATGGCCCTGCTCAGAGCTCAGGGGATTCGCATTGTGCCTTACCTGGACGATCTGCTCATCATGGCACCTTCCTTCAGTCAAGCAGAGGGGGACACCAGCACGGTGGTGTCTCTGTTGGAGAGGTTCGGCTGGGTGATCAATTACCCCAAGTCCTCACTGGTTCCGGCCAGGGTGGTGACTTTTCTGGGGATGTCGTTGGACTCCTGCCAGCACAGAGTGTTTCTCCCTCAGGCCAAGGTTCTGATGATTCAGGAATTGGTCCAGCTGCTCCTCTCCCATCCTCATCCGTCCATTCGTCTGGGGATGAGACTGGTGGGGTTGATGGTGGCCTCTTTCGAGGCAGTTCCCTTTGCTCAGTTTCATACGAGGACTCTTCAACTTCATCTTTTGGCGTCTTGGAACCGGTGTCCGGGGTCGTTGGATCGGTCCTTCCGGTTGTCCCCTCGGGTTCGGCAGTCCCTTCTGTGGTGGTTGGTCTCGGACAACCTTCTGAAGGGCAGGTCGTTTCTGACCCGCTTTGGGAAACTGTCACCACGGATGCCAGTTTGTCAGGCTGGGGAGGTTTTTGGAAGGATCTTCAGTTTCAGGGGCAGTGGGACCCTCAGGAGGCCCACTTGCCCATCAATGTTCTGGAATTGCGAGCCATCAGGTTGGTTCTGTCTCGCTTGACGCATCATTTACAAGGTCTGCCGGTTCAGGTTCGTTCAGACAATCAGACGGCGGTTGCTTACATCAATCACCAAGGAGGGACTCGCAGTCTGGGTGCCCACAGGGAGGTGTCTCTGATTTTGGTCTGGGCGGAGACTCATGTCCCTTGCATCTCGGCAGTTTACATTCCGGGAGTGGAAAACACAGAGGCGGATTTTCTGAGCCGGTGTGCGTCCCGTCGGGGGGAGTGGTCTCTCCATCCCCAGGTGTTTCGGTCACTTTGTCTCCGGTGGGGGACGCCGGAGGTGGATCTGTTTGCCTCTCGTCACAATCACAAGCTTCCGTCCTTTGTGTCCCTGTCCCGGGACCCTCTGGCTCTGGCGGTGGATGCCATGACCCTGAGCTGGAGGGACCTGGGGTTTCTTTATCTGTTTCCTCCGATTCCCATGCTCGGCAGGGTTCTGCGAAAGTTGGTTCTGGAGGGAGTGCCCGCCATTCTCGTGGCTCCAAGGTGGCCAAGGCGGGTGTGGTTCGCGGACATCGTTCGTTTGGCCGTAGATCAGTTCGATCTGCCTCTTCGGCCAGATCTTCTCACTCAGGGTCAACTTTGTTACCCCAGTTTACAAACGCTGGCTTTGACGGCTTGGCTGCTGAAACCTCCATCTTAAAGGAGGAGGGTCTTTCGGATGCGGTCATTCGGACTCTTATTAGTGCCAGGAAGAGATCTTCTTCTTCCATCTATTACAGGTATTGGAGATCTTATATTGATTGGTGTGAGGCTAGGTCTTTGCCTTGCCGGGTCTTTTCTGTGTCTAGGATTTTGGAGTTTCTTCAGTCGGGGCTGGACTCCGGTCTTCAGCTGAGTACCTTGAAGGGGCAGGTTTCTGCTTTGTCTATTTTTTTCCAGAAGTCTTTTGCTAGTCATTCCTTGGTCAAGACCTTTTTCCAGGGGGTTTCGCATGTGCGGCCTCCTAGGAAGCCTTTGCTCCCTGTGTGGGATTTGAATTTGGTTCTTTCTGCTCTTAAGGCTCCTCCTTTTGAGCCTTTGCGGGATGTTGCTTTGTCCATTCTTACTCAGAAGGTTGCCTTTCTGGTGGCCATCACTTCGGTTCGGCGTGTTTCAGAGTTGGCAGCTTTGTCTATTCAGGCTCCTTATTTTGAGGATCATCAGGACAAAGTGGTTTTTCGATACAAGTCAGACTTTCTCCCTAAAGTGGTCTCTGCTTTTCATCTTAACCAGGACATTGTTCTTCCTTCCTTGTGTCCTAAGCCTAAGAATGTCAAGGAGAGTGCTTTGCACTGCTTGGATGTGGTACGTTGTGTCAGGTACTATCTACGTGCTACGTCTTCTTTTCGTAAGACTGATGCCTTTTTCGTTGTGCCATGTGGGCCTAGGAAGGGTTTGGCTCCGGCCAAATCTTCCATTAGTAAATGGATTCGTCAGGCCATTGTTGGTGCTTATTCGGCTAAAGGGAAGGATCCTCCTTTCCGCGTTACTGCTCACTCTACTCGTGCGGTTGGTGCGTCCTGGGCTTTTCAGCACCAGGCTTCGGTTGAACAAGTGTGTAAGGCTGCAACTTGGTCTTCCGTTCATACTTTTTCTAAGTTCTATAAGGTTGATGTGCGGGCCTCAGCGGATGCTGTTTTTGGCCGCAAGGTTTTGCAGGCTGCAGTGGTTTGAGTTTTTTCTGCGTTATTGCCTGATTCGAATACCCACCCTTTTCTGGACACTGCTGTTGGATGTCCCTAGTGTAATTATTAATGTTTGAAGTGGGGTGTGTGACATACTTAGAATAATACCATTTTGTGAATACTCACCTGTAAAATGGGTATTATAAGTATGTCACACACCCCACTTCACCCGCCCTTTTCGGTATCCTGGCTCTTTATATGGTGAAGTTTAGTTCTTTACGTTGAGGGTTGCATTGTTTGTTTCTGGTACCTTGTCTTACTGCTGTTCTAATACTGGGAGGTTCTTGGGAGGTACCAGGTATGTATAGACCGGGAGGGGCCTGTTGAAGTTTTTGGAGATTCTCTGCAATGCTGCCACCTAGCGGTGCGTTAACCCTAGTGTAATTATTAATGTTTGAAGTGGGGTGTGTGACATACTTATAATACCCATTTTACAGGTGAGTATTCACAAAATGGTATTTTCTTAAACTAGGTTTAAAGCAGAACAAAACTGAGATTTTGACTTTACCGAGTTTCTCCATGTCCTCCAGAACGCCCTGTAAAACTCACCTCTTCCCAGTCCAATGGCGCATGTGCAGGCTCTTGTCCAATCAGAGCCGTTTAGTGTAATGCACCAAATGACTCTGATGTTCTTCAATGGGGAGTGCAGGCGGCCTCATCCCCAGTGGCGTGCACACTGCGCTCCCTATCTGAGTGGTGGACAGGGGTGCCTCTCCAGCTGAGTGGCAAGATGGGGACCTGCGTGCAGCCCCAAGATGCTTGGGATGTGGCCCCTCTCGCTCCCCATTGTAAACAATAAGATACACTAGATCACTCTAATAATACAGTTCCTCAGATGAAAGCTCCAGCCTTTCACAAGAGTCCATCCAAAGGCACGTCAAACTGCTCTAATTGGACAAGAGGCCGCGCATGTGCTGTTGGATCGGGAACGGGTA
Organism: Gastrophryne carolinensis; assembly: GCA_027917425.1. Classification (NCBI taxonomy): domain Eukaryota; kingdom Metazoa; phylum Chordata; class Amphibia; order Anura; family Microhylidae; genus Gastrophryne; species Gastrophryne carolinensis. The sequence goes on along the minus strand of CM051235.1, from coordinate 523,537,731 downwards.
AGCTGATACTGGAGATGTTGGGGGGTTCACACAGCGGGGCATCCCATATTCTAAGCATACAGCACGTCCTGCTCCATCTATAATACTTACACATGGGTAATCCTCCTCCAGAGGGCGCTGTTCACTGCAGACATGCAAAAACAGGCTCCTCCCGGCCCTACATATACCGAGGGACCTCCCACAAATCCCCAGATTTCTCTGCAGTGCTGACTGCGAAGACATGAAATATCAACTCTCTCGCATGTGAGCGGGGCTATTACAGCCTGCGGCCCTGCGGGACTATTTCCACCCGTCCTCTTCGATACAGATGTGCCTCCCAGCCTGGGCTGCGCTGGTCGGGTGAAGGTAGGCAGCACCTCGTGTGCTCACGGAGCTACGCTCCACCGCAATCCCCCACCATAGGGTAGGCGGTTTAGGCCGATGGTGAGCCTCCATTAGATGCCCCTCCCGCATTGTTGCCCGTGCCCCTCATAGCGATAATCCCTGGGTGCAGGTCAGCTTCCTCCCGTAGCTCCGGGGGGGGGGGGGGGGGTTATGTGTGGCAGTCCTAGTGTATCATAACACGTTTAAGGCCGTTGATTTTTCATTTGACCTTGGGTGTCAGTGCCGCGCTCCTCGCTCCACATAAGCCTTCTGGTTGCGCGCGTATTTGTCCTTTCATACATTAGTGTGCAGCCCGGGCGGCAGCATCATTCTCTAGTGTGAGAGCAATCTCCTTAATTACATTATGTATGTGTGTATATCCACTACTGTCATTCACGTTGCGCTGGTTAGAGCTTCGCGCTCTTTGGGGGAGGCGGGGACTCAGCATGACGCGTCCCGCGTCACAGCCAGATCAGGCCCGCCCCTCGAGGTTCGCTTGGCGCCATTTTGACGGTCTTCGCGCGTGGTTGCGATCCGCCTCCTCCCTTGGTCATGTAAGTGCCCTCCGGGGCGGTATTTGTTCCTATGATTTTTTTTATTCGAGCTGCGCATGGCACTGACACCCCCCTCTTATCCCATTATGTCTTTCAGACGCCAGGATTTCGGTGGCTTCTCCCGGCCTGACATATATTATAGCGGGTCCACATAACAAATTCTCCCACTTCCTAGCGGGTCTTGGGGCATCCAGGGTTGCCTATTGCGTAAATCCCTGCGGGCTTACTGCTCAGATAATCACCATATGGAGGCATCTCAGAATTATGTGTCCGGGGTCCCTCGGGGACATGACCGGCTGTGTACAGTGTGTGGTCAGCCCCATGCTGATGCTGACAGAGCACGGGTCTACGGACCGTGTGCTGAACAGGCACTGACCCTGCAATCAGGTTTGCCAGTGGCTGCACCTCACTTCAATACACCTGTCTCCCTGGACCTAAATCTCACTCCTGATGAGTCTCACTCGAGCGGGGATGACCAGCAAGTCGTGCCGCGCAGGCTGCCTACGGCTGAGCAGGTGCTGTCTAGTTTGGCGGAGCGCTTGGGCCCTGGAAAGAAGCGGTCCCTGACGCCTACTGGCTCTCCGGTTCCTAACGATACGGATGACTCTGCTGCTATGCAGGACCTTGATCCTTCTGAGGAAGGTGAGCTATTCTCCGATTCGGGCTCCTCGGATGAAATGCCTGGGAGCCGTGATGATTCTGGGCCCGGTTCTTGGGGCCTGTGTGACACAGATGAACTACTTATTAAGATCTTTGAGGTCTTGTCTATCTCCCCTCCTGGAGAGGCTTCCAAGCCTAAGAAGGAGAGTTTCCACACAGCGCCGCCGCGCTTGGAATTCCTGGAACAGGAGCATTTCCAGAATCTTATATCCCAAGAATGGGAATCGCCTTGTAAACTTAAAGGGGTCCCGGGGGTCTGGGATTGGAAGTATCCTTTCCCTCCTGATGTGGTTAACTTTTGGTCAGCACCTCTTGTGGTGGATGCACCGATTATAGGGGTTACTAACCCCCCTTCATGACGGCTCCTTATTACCGTACCCTTCGGGATGCGGAGGACCGGCGCATTGACAGACTGGCTTCCCACGCCTTTTCGTGTGCAGGGACGGCTCTGCGCCCGGTCTGTGCCACGGCCATCACTGCGGTGGCCGCCAGGACTCTCATTAGAAACGTACTTGACCACCGACCTGAGGACCTCCCCTGGGGGGTATTTAATGCGCTCTCAGACTGCGATGTGTTTGTGAGGTTTATCCTCTCAGCGCTGGATGACACCATTAAGATGTGTGCTAGAACCTCTGCCCTTGTGGTAGCTATTCGCCGCCTGATCTGTCCGCGACAGTGGGGTGCTGACGATGCTACGAAAAAGGCTCACTGGCCTTCCCTTCAGAGGATGGTGTCTATTTGGAGCCCGTTTGGACCTTTTTGGAAAAAAGGGTAAGGCACCCCTACGCAGAAGGCTGTCCCGGCCTCCTCGGGGCAGGGACACCCCTCCCCCTCCCTACGTTAGCGTCAAACGCGAGCCTGAGGTGTGCTTCCAACTGTTCGGTGTGGATTTCCACCACGGGGTGGGCAGGCAACGCCCTGGGCCCTCTGGCAGGACTAAGCCCAAATCTGCCAAGACTTCCCAAGCATGAAGGGACTGCTACAGCAGCTGACTCCTATCTAGGAATGTATCTTCTCCTTCTGGTGGTTCCAGGAGGTAGTTCCCCCTGGACACAGGATAGCATTTGCTGGGCGGTCCCTCTCAGATGTTGTCAGGGGGCTTCTAGCCCCTGGTTTCCCCTCAGGAATTGGTGCAGGCCGTACTAGGCCTACAGAGTCTGGGCTTACTTACAGGTTGCCCTTAACAGAATGGGGCTATGGCCTCTATATTAACCTTCCTCCTTCCCTCAAAAAGATGAGGCAGTCTGGGCCATGCTGGCCTATGGTAGGCCTGGCAATTCTACTCTCACAGGTAGTCCCCATATGATATCTTTGTCTTGGGACACAGGCGCCCTGTGCAAGGGGGGCTTCCGGCCTCCTGTGGAGTTCTGGATCTTGTTAGTTCCCCCGGTGTCTTCTGGACACCAAGCCCGTTACTAGTCAGTTTGGCAGGATCAACCCTGCGGGGTGAGGCCTTGTTTTTGGCCTCTCTTCTGCTCCCAGGCTACTCGCCATGGTGCGAATGGGGGTGATGCCTGTGGGGCGTCCGCACTAGGACCTACCGGGGCGTCTGCACTAGGACCTACCGGGGCGTCTTTCCTTACACCCCAATCTCTACGTCAGGCCGCGTGGGTTAGTCGGCCGGCGGTCTCCCCTGGGAGTTACTGGATGGGTGCTTAGTCACCTCAATCCTTCATGGTCCCTTATCCGCTATCTCCATTCCTTGGATTCGGTTCAGGCTTGAGCCTTCTTCCTTGGCAACAAGTGGACTCCTGGTTACGGGGGCTCTGTCCCCCTCTGCTGACATTTTACTTTCACCAGGCAGGATTGCAGCTGGTGGGCCCGTTGGTGGCGTATCAGATGATGTCCCTTATATACCGAGCCCTTGGGCTCTTCGGCACAGTAGGTTATTGATCCTACATGGGGTTCCAGCACCCCTGGAGCTAGGTCTGTGCTCATTCCCCCTTGGTACGGTGGTTTCTCTTGAGCTGATTATATTCAAGAACCCTGTCAGGGGGCACCCCCTTCCTTGCTTGCATCTTCCTGTGAATGGTCACCTTGTGTACCAAGTCTCGCAGGCTGGCGGGGGGGGGGGGATTTCCTCCAAATCCCCCCGTGGTTCCTGGGTAGGGTCCCTTATAGGGTCCATCTACCTACCGGCTTTGTTAAAACAATGAGCCTTCAGTTGACTCTATACTGCTTCTCCTCTTTAGGACCTGTCTATTTGGGGACTCTTGGCCTGTTGGAAGACAATGGCCTGTTTTATTATTGGTCTGGAGCTTGAAGCAGGATGATTCCGCTGGAAGGTTCCTGATCTGGGTGGGGGTCTACGTCCCCTGCTCCTCAGTGGTATTCACTCCAATGGATGTCTTTCAGTGGCAGGTTGTGCTATCCTTGTGTCCCTCTGAGAGCCAACTAGGGTGGCTCTGTTGGGTCCCGCTTATATCACAAGGGCTCTGCCCTTGTTTTTACTGTCCCAGAATATTCTGACTCTGGTCATGGGGGCTTAGTAAATTTGTGTATAGACTTCTATTTTATATGTCTTCTCTTCATTCACCCTGCTATGTGGGTTTTCTGCGCACGGTCGTGCTGATAAGAGACCCGTGAGTTTGATGGCCCCTGGGTGGCCTAGTGAACTGTGGTTCGCAGATGCTTCTGCTAAGGTCAGCTGACCTGTACACTCTCTTAGGAGTGCGGTTCTGCCCTTGTCAGGCTCCTTCTTATGTCGTCCCAATCTACAGACTCTAGTCTGGGGCTTGACAGCTGATTCATTCAACCCTTGGAGACGGGCTTATCTTCTGGGTGACTTGGTATATGGGGGGCTAGGAGCAAGCTTCCTTGGCTTCCTCTTCCTCCGGCCGTTGTGGGTTAGGGTGTACCCTTATTGATTGGCATGAGTCTTGGTCTCTCCCCTGTTGGACGTTCTCGGTTCCCGGGGTTCTAGAGTTGTTATAGCATAGGTTGGGGTTGGCTCCCCATCTAGGTACTCTGAAGGTTCAGGTTCTGTCCTGTCTGTCTTCCTTGTTAGGAGTTCTCTTGGGGATTGCTCAAGGGCATCTCCCAAGTAGTTCTATGGTCCCTGTTGGGATCAATTTTCATGCTGTCTGCCCTGCGGATTGTTCCCTTGGGTCTTATTCTGGTTGCTGTCTGAGCTGTTTTTGTAGCCCAGTCGCCCCTCCGGGGGCTGTTGTTTCAGTCAGACGTGTGCCTGAGAAGGTGGCTCTGATTGCTTAGCCCTCGTTCTATATATATATATATATATATATATATATATATATACACACACCATGATGTGGTGGTATTCTGCCTTACGCCGGACCATTTTGTCCAAGGTGGTGTTTTATGATCATTATTTAAGTCCTTTTAGTCTGCCTATGGGCCTTATTCTTAGTAATGCTGAAGTGAGGGGTCTAGGTTCCCTCAACAGGTGTTGAACTTTTCCTGGTCGTTTCTTGTCCCTTAGGGGGACTGATGCCCTTTGGGGTCGGCGGGCGCCTCCACAAGTATGCGCCTGATCTCGTTTGCTTCCAGGGCCTATGCGCCCTGTGGACTGATCTTACCTGGATGGTTTGCCTTCTTGGTCCTGAGTAAAGATTTCGGCTTCTTGCTGATCCTTGTTAGTGAGGGGGTCAGTATCCTCGGCTGTCTGGCGGGAGATCAGTTTTCATTTCCCCGTTGGGGAGAGTTCTAAGTTTTGCAGAGGCTTCCGTTGCCTTTGGGCTGGTTAGGCCGTTACACTGGCCTACTCCTTTAAGGGGGAAGAATCTCCCTCTCTTTTTATTCCGTTCTATTGGTGTTTGGGTACCTTTGGCCCTTCAGCACCAGGTTTTCTGTTGAATAAGTTACTAGACAGCTGCTTATTTCTGTTCATACCTTTTCAAAGGTTTTGTTATGGGATTGACGTTAGAGCCTTTGCTCATGTCATGCTTGGTAGCAAAGCTTTGCAGGTGACAGCGCCTTTACTGTCTGTCTGCTGTGCCTTTTTTGTTGGGGATCCCACCCTACTTTATGGACACTGCTATTGGATGTCCCATGTGTAAGTATTATAGATGGAGCAGGACGTGCTGTATGCTTAGAATAATACAATTCTGTGAAATACTCACCTGTAGAATTGGTATTATGGCATACAGCACGTCCTGCTCCACCCCACCCTGGTTTTACATTTTTCTGGATGCCCTGTATGGTGATTGTTATCATTGTTATATTTACAGTTTTTGGGTGGTTGGTTTCTCCCGGCTTCTCCTTCTCACTGCTTTTCAATGCTGGGGATTTGTGGGAGATCCCTCGGTATATGTAGGGCCGGGAGGAGCCTGTTTTTGCATGTCTCTGCAGTGAACAGCACCATCTGGCGGAGGATAACCCATGTGTAAGTATTATAGATGGAGCAGGACGTGCTGTATGCATATAATACCAATTCTACAGGTGAGTATTTCACAGAATTGTATTTTTGAGATGTCCTAGGGGGAAGCTATTGGCCAACTCTGGAATCTCTTCGATTCCAGGGCCCGCCGCCCTGGGCTTTGTTCTGCTTGAAGTGTAAGGCTATTGAGACCCTGTTTCAGATATTATGGGCAGGAGATGGAACTCCCAGTATAACCATTATAAAGACATGCAATATGGTGCAAGTATAAAAAAAAGTGTTAAAAAAACATTAAAATCCAAAAAGTTTTTTTTTACAGCTTCCACCTTTGTTTTAGCCAATAATTCTGATGCACTGGCAGACCAAGAGTCGGGGATAAAAGAGTCGTGTGTGCTGAGAAATTTTATTAAACCCCACAACTATTGCTGAGCTCTAGATCACAGAACTTCCCAATTGTCATCCATTTGATTGTCAGCAGGACCTGATGAAGTGTATTTGTGAACAGTGACATGTGGATGATTTTAAATGGCTATATTGACTGTGTGAACCTAGGACATGACCGTGCCTGGGGGACTTTAGCAGTGTAATGATTTCTATAGGTGTGCTAGTAAAATAGTATGATAACAGGATTGTAGCTTTGCTATTATACTACTAACAGGGAAAAGATGAATGTCCGTCTGTGTGAGCTCCTGTACACAGTGCGGCTCTCTTATACATTCCTGAATAACAGGCAAATATTGGAATACATATCTGTGTTTTAATGCTTATTTTGTATCCTCTTCAGATGTTAAAAAAGATGGAGCAAGCTAAGAAAAAGGCAGAAGCAGTGGTTAACACGATAGACATCTCAGAGAAAGAGAAGGCCGCTCAGCTCCGGGGGTAAGGGATTCTTCCTTTACAGGCTTTAATCATGATTCTCTCCTCTGGTCACACAAGTCCATACGATAGAGCTATATTTTCCTATTGACAGGAGGGTCATAGTTTCATGCCTTTACTTATTCCTTGTAGACACATCTATTTATCTGGTGCACTGTTTCTGTTTCATCCAACTAGTTTTCTAAAGGTCACCTGTGTGGCAGACTGAGGCCTATGATACATCCTTACTGTCTGTGACGTACAGTTAAGCCCTCCATCATTTCCGAGCATACTAAGCTGGATCTATATCAAGTTGTACTTGGGGAAAGCCAAGAACATTCTAAAAACTCCTTGTCTCCCAAACTTCATTCTGCTCACCAAGCTCCCATGCGGCAAGTGATACTATCATAGGTCACATGTACACAGGGCACAAGCTATGAGCTTCATCAATCTTCTCTTAATTTATACAGAGAGTTGTTAATAGTTACATGTAATTCTTATGATATACTTATACAACCTCCCTGTCACACTTAAATGCCAAACCCCCCTGCCCCATAACCTGCACCCCCAAAGCCCAGGGGTGTACAGAAGAGCCAGAGGCTGATGTAGGCTGGTAGCCTTCAGGACTGACCACACCCTGGTCTACTAGCCCCCATATTTGGTGCTCGAGCTGGTTTTGCTGGAGAGGGCGCTGTTTAAAAATAAAAAACTTTTTACAAGCAGACAAAACTCAGCAGTGTCCAATCTGGAAGCTTAAAGATTCGAGGGCAAGCCACTGGCTTTTCCCCGGGGCATTCCGAATCTGAATGCCCGGCTGTGTGAAACCCCCATTCACCCGTAAAAACTCCCTTTCCCAGGCTCCAACGGTGCATGTGTGGGCTCTCGTCCAATGAGACTACGTCATTTGGCTCTTGTTTACAATGGGGAGCTGCACCCCAGCATTGTGTGCGCACTCCTGCCCTGTGCATTCAGATAGTCAGGGGGCAATTTCAATGAGAGCCGCCTGTTGAATGACATAAGTCACAGCAGGCGGCTTTCATTGGACGAGAGCCAGCACATGCACCATTGGAGCCTGGGAAGGTAAGTTTTTCCAGCCAAACTGGTGGGTTTCACACAGCGGGACATCCCTTGGCACGGAACAAAACCCAGGAAAGTCAACTTCCTAGGTTTTGTTCCATTTTAAGGGTTTAACCCTTGATAGTGTGCATAGTAGCTGTATTTTATAAAAAAAAAATTAAAAAACATAAAACACTTAACTTTGGGGTGTCTACTGATAGATATGTGGTACAATTGTAATTGGGAGGAATGGGGCAATGTGGTTTTCTTGAAAATTGTAAGTTTGTTTTATTTAAAATTTTCACATATTTCACCCCAAAATATTGAGGAAACCCTGAAAGACATTTCATGTTAATGGCCAAACTCTACTGAAAAAAAAATATAGAATTTTCCTGGAAATCTCAGTAAGTTCCTGCAAAAATCACAGTTATATAGGGCAAAATGCTGAAAAATGGTCTGGCAACAGAGGATGTCAAAATCTCTAGGCAGGCTGGAACTGAAAGGGTTAAAGCTGGCACACTTCCCTGTACAGTGCTTGTCATACCTTGTATTGCCATTAGACCAATCCCCTGCCAAAACCATTGCAGTTCCAGCCTTTATTAGCTAACAGTAAATGTATGAAAAAACAGCATTAGTACTTCTAGAAAAAACTGCCCAGGACTAATCTATTCCCTCATTTTTCAGGATATATAAGAAGGCCGGACTTGGCAAGGAGAAGCGGCAGGTGACATATGTGGTAGCCAAGAAGGGTGTTGGAAAGAAGGTTCGCCGCCCTGCTGGAGTGAAAGGACAATTCAAGGTGGTGGATGGCAGGATGAAGAAGGACATGAGATCACAGCAGAGAAAGAGAAAGTGATGACCCGGTGACAATCTCGCATGGTTTCCTGCAGTACTGATAACTTCCATTTCATCTAACCAGTCGGTGGCTGTGCCTTTATCCCACAATAAAAGACATTTATACCTCATTTCATACTGGAAAACCAGTTAAGTGATGACAATAATAATGGGGCCTTCAACTGGGGCAAAATCAGAAGTACACGGGTTTCAGTGTATATAAATGTAGAATTTTTCTATAACACAGAGGTTACAGGGCTCCAGTTTGGCCTCCTTTCAACATTATTTCTCCAGAAAAAGTGGTCTAACGGCCATTATGTTCCTTGGTGCTCTCAGTGTGAGTGAGCCTGGCAAGCCACAGTGGTCCCTTAGCTGTGAATGACTACAGCAGAGCATTCTCAAGAATCCTAATGCTGTGCCATGACACGTCATTCCCAGCTCGGTTACGGCCCAGAAATTGAAGAAAGTAATAAATAAGGGAATTACATTATATATGAATTCAATTATATAAGAGGAATAAAGGAGTGGGGAGGTAATATGTGCCTGGACAGGGTATTTAAATCTTTAGACATGACACTGATGCATTGTTTCTTTGCAGCAGATTCCACAAAACTTAGCAAAGTGTAGTTGGGGGGGGGGTTCATTATAGCTCAACTCCAAATCATCATCAGCATCATTTATGATCTTAAAAGATGAACATCAGCTAAATTGTTTCCTTTAGTGTTTGATAGAGTAAGATTACGTATTATCATTACTTCCTAATTAATGTTGTTTATGACTCAAGGAAGGATAATTTAGCCTCCTTTTCTGTTGGTGATCTAAGATGTTCATTTGGTGGAAAAGCCATGAGCATCACTTGGACTGGGGGTACTGACCTTCTTTGCCACTAACCCTTTGGCTTCATAAGCCTCTATTTCAGTCCCCACAGACAAAAAGGAAGGTGGAATCTCCCCAACAGGGTCACAGTCCTCAAGATGAGCAATTGGTCGATAACTCTAACTCTGCCCCACTCTAGATATATAATGTAAAAAATGCTTTGAATTGGATGCAGCAGTGGGGCAGCCCAGAAGAGGTGTGCATCCTTTCAGCGGCTTGCTGCGTATAAAAGGGCAAAAAAAAAAAAATAACCAGCAGCTTACCTTGCCATGCGTTCCTCCAGCGCTGTGTCTCCTCTCAGCTCGCCACACTGAATGAGGAAATACACTTCCTTATCTGCCCCTCCAGTGCCACCCTGCCAATGTGGTCCACCAATACAAGCTCAAGGAGCTAGTCCAGACCACACCCCCCTCTGTATTGATGGTTTAAATGATACTCTCGAAGCTGCAATTCAAGCCCAGCTAACCCCTCCCTCCCACCCAGCCTCCACCTAGCAAGCACTTTTGCTTACAGCATCGCCCCACCCATTATGCTGATTATTATGCAGCATCACAGCACAAAGGGCCACGTCCACATGCTTCAGAAGAGAAAACAGGAGATGAAACTGTAAACCATGATAATCCCAGCCATTTTTTCTTCAATTGAAAAATGTAAAACTATTTAGGACAGTGCCAAATGTAGCCCGACGCAATGGTCTAACAATTGGCTATGCCTGAAATGTCACTTTAAAGAGGCACTAATTTCTGACCAGAGTTCTGCTTTAAAGTGGACCAAAACCCGGGCCGATCTGGGGGGGTTTCACGCAGCGGCCCCCCCCCATCAGGATACCCCAGGGGAAAGGAAATCCCAGGATAGTCAAAATTCTGCGTTTTGGTCTTCTTTGTATGTACTTTTTGAACCAGATGATCCAGCTCTTCAAATTGGAGGTCTCCCTTTCCTGTTTTTAGCTCAAGCTGCCATCTCCTGAGCAGTGTGGGCTTGTTTACCTGCCCCCAATAAGATAGGACTTCTGCTCTCTTGTGAGTGAGGACAGGAGATCATGCTGGCAGCGGACATTGCTTTCTTTAATGAATATTGCCATTGTGTATAGCTGAAACCATCCAAAAGGAATCTGGAAAAGTAAAGGAGGTGTAAAATGTATATGGTGTGCGTATGTATATATGTGTGTGGGGGCATGTGTATATTTATATATATTCTACACACACTATTATACAGGTTAATTGTATGGCAAATACAAAAACTAAAAATAAACCTAATATGATGACATATTTAAGCATGTTGTATTGTTACTAATCATTTTATTATCTTCCTTTTCTCCTTTTTCGTGAATAGCTTAGTTCATTATTTTGGGTCTCTGTGGTTTGCTGAGCCTTCAGGCCAAGCTTAATGACCATTTGCTTGCCTGTGGTGGGATGTTTCTTTGCAAATGTATAGCTCCCAGTGGAGACAAATCAACTCCATGCTCCACATACTTGAGTTTGATACACATGCTCTAAATCCAAGAGAGAGCTTTTTTGTGATCTAGTTTAAAGAGTTTTTTTTTTTTTTTGTTATATTGGCTTTTAACCCTTCTAGTGCCAGCTACGTGAGTCTCACGTAGCTGCCTCTCCAACCGTTAAGTGCCAGCTACATGAGACTCACGTAGCTGACTTTAAACCCCCATAAAAAAAAAAACTATAAAAGATACAAATGAAGATATATATAAACCCGCGCTGTTAATTTGCTTATAAGATTTTCAAATAGCTTCTCTTCAAATGAATAAATTATTAAATGCTCAACGTGTAAAAACTTAACTATTCCATCAAGTTCAAAACAACACACATAAACAGCATATACACAGAGCAAAATACACTTAGTAATAATTAATGTTAAACTGGTAACGTGTTTAACTGTATCTGGTATAACCAGTGCAGAAATTAAAGAGTTATTTCAGTAAGTCTTTCTGTTGGAAGGATAATAAATTGTCATTATGCCTTCTATGCCGGTGATATATGAAGTCGCAAACTCTTCACCAAGTGCCCGCCACCTGAATCAAATACCCTTACCAAATGGATGAGTCTATTAGGTTTTTCAATTTAGGTCCACAGCTTTTCCTCGTTCTGGGTCTCTCAGGGCTTCTTCCACAAAACAGCCTATTTAACCCTCCAGGGTATTAAAGCTCAACAAATGAGCATAAAAGTATCTCCTAAGGGAAACTTTCCCAGGTGTACATAGGAGAGAAGACACTAAAATAGCGTAATATTGTTTTTTTTTTTTTATAATTCTTTATTTATTCAATTTTTCAATAAACAAAAGAGTACCTCTTTTAACATAGGTCTGATCAACAATTGATAAGGCATAGTACATGTCACACGTCTCCATAACAATGATGTAATAAAGTGAAGAAAAAAGAAAAGCAGTCTCGTCATTGTTTCTTGTCTCGTGAAAGGGTTAATTATGAACGGCATATACACTCAAACCTCATCTTATGTTAAAGCTATGTGAGTAACAGCAAGGAAACAGCAGACTCTAAGAGAGGACTCGCATAAACAACACAGGAACAGGGAAAGAGGGGGGAGGGAAAGGGGGGGAAGGGAAAGGGCAAGGGCAATGATAGCAATGATGGGGGAGCGGGGTCATGTCATTTTCAACAGATCTTTGCCCTCTGGGGACTCAGTGAAGGCCATCCAATCGTACCAGGTAGATATAAATTTCTCATATGTACCCTCTCTCGAGGACGCCACGTTTTCATATCGCATTATGTCATTGACTCTCTGGCACCAGCCTGCAATGGAGGGGGGCTCCTCCTTTTTCCACATCTGGGGGATGCCCGCTTTAGCTGCGTTAAGCAGATGACGGACCACGGACTTGCGATACCGCTTCATGGGCATTTCCGACATGTGGAGAAGGCAGAGAGCAGGATCGTCCGGGACTGGGGTCCCCGACACTTTCTCCGCAGCCTGCCGTACCGAGTCCCAATAGCCTTTCAGTTTACTACACGACCAGAAGATATGCAGCAGGTCTCCCCTTTCCCCGCCGCATCTCCAACAATTTGGAGAGACAGCTGGGAACCACCTATGCAGCTCTGTAGGAACCCTATACCATCTCGAAAGCAGTTTGTACCCGCACTCTTGGTAGCGGGTACAGATCGAGGTCTTGTGCTGCAGCTCCATTACCATGCGGCGTTGTTTGGGGGACCATGGCGTACCCAGGTCTCTTTCCCATTTGTCCAGGAATGGTGGGTCGTCTGCGTCAGGGGGATCAATCAGTAGTCTGTAGATCCTTGAAAGCGTATGCCTCTCCGTCTCAGCACTCTGGCACAGTTCTTCAAAGATGGTAAACTCAGGTCTACCCGCACTGTACTCCTGCAGGGAAGTCAAAAAGTGCCTGAGCTGCATACACTGCCAGGATGACCAGCTAGGGATCCCCAGTCTTTCCGCTATATCGTTGGGGTTCACCCAGTCCCCTCCCGTGCGGAAGTGTCCGACCCTGTACACTTTGGAGTTGATCCAGGTCTTTGCTTTATGTCCCTCGCACCCTGGGGTAAAGCGTGGGTTGCCTAGGACCGGGTACATTGGGGAGGGAGAGGGGGATATCCCCTGGCGCTGAAACACAGTCTTGCATATCCCAAGTGTGGGACCTATGGTAGGGTGCTGTCTCCCCACCTTGTCACCTTCCTCCGCTAGCCATGGTGTCCCCTGGATCGGCACCTCTAAAAAACTTTGCTCAAGACCCACCCACTGCTTATGTTGCCCATGGATACACCAGTCAACCACCCTGCAGAGGTGAGCTGCCGACTGATACATCATAGGATCTGGTAAACCCACTCCTCCCCGCTCCTTCGTCCTAGTTAAGATCCCTCTCCCTAGTCTCGGTTTCTTCCCCGCCCAGATAAAGTTGGTAAAGATCGAGCGGACTCTTTGAAAGTAGGAGCGTGGGATAGCCACCGGGAGGGCTTGCAGGAGATAGAGAAGTCGGGGAAGTAGGGTCATCTTGACAGCGTTGCACCTCCCGAACCACGAGAGCTTCCCCTTACTCCACCTGGCTGTTTCTATCTCGAAGCCTCTCAGCAGTGGGGGAAAGTTGAGCGTATATATCTTGGAGAGATCTCCACTGATATTCGTTCCCAAATATTTAATGCTCTCTTTGGCCCAGCGGAGTGGGAAGGCATTTTTGATCGTCTCAAATCTATGTGTAGGGATATTAATGTTGAGAGCCTCCGATTTCTGCAGATTAATCTTATAGCCCGAAAGAGCCCCGTATTCCCTAAGTTCCTGCATGAGATTAGGCAGCGTAATCTCGGGGCCTGTCAAGAAAAAGATTAAATCATCAGCATATGCCGCCACCTTGTAATGCCCCGAGGTGCTTCCCAGCCCCTTAACATCCGGATTGCCGCGTACCTTACACAGAAAGGGCTCCAGAGCCAGTATAAAGATCAACGGCGACAGAGGACAGCCCTGCCTTGTCCCATTTGAGATTCCAAAGGAACCTGACGTGAAACCGTTTACTCTCACCGACGCCGAGGGGGAGCTGTATAGACTCTCAATCCAGTGTAACATGTTTGGGCCTAGGCCAACATGTCTAAGCACCGCCCTCATGAAGTCCCAATTCACTCTGTCAAATGCTTTCTCGGCGTCGGTGGAGAGCAACAGGGTGGGCACGCGCTGCCTCTGTGCCAGATGAATCAGGTTCAAGACCTTGGTGGTATTATCTCTGGCCTCTCTGAGAGGCATGAAGCCCACCTGATCTGGGGATATCACTGAGTGCAGGTGTGGAGCAATCCGCGATGCCAGAATCTTTGCGAAAAGTTTAACATCTGTATTAAGTAACGAGATCGGCCTGTAACTTGCACATAGGGTGGGGTCTTTTCCCTCTTTCGGGATCACTGCTATGTGTGCCCGTAATGTATCATTTGGGAGGGGAGCTCCCTCCAGGATGGAGTTCATCATAGAGAGGAGCTTAGGGGCCAGGATGGGAAACAATTTTTTGTAGTATTGGATATGTAGCCCATCAGGACCCGGCGCTTTTCCGGAAGCCGCCTCAGACACGGCGGCCTGCAACTCCAACATTGATATTGGACCTTCCATTTCTGAGACAGCCTCCCCGGAGAGTCTGGGCATGCCCGAGTTCGCGATATATTGAGCGCATTTCTGACCCAGGTCACTTTCCTGGGAACGTGGCAAGTTATAGAGATCCCCATAGAACTTGCGAAATGCATCCGCGATTTCCTCGACGCGATGCACCATCTTCCCCCGGGAGTCTGCCACTCTGGGCACGAAGGTTCTTGCCCTTTCTATTCTCAAGGCCCTAGCCAGCATCTTTCCACACTTATCTCCTGACTCGTAGAAAGCCTGCCGGCATCTGGCCGCCTGTGCCTTCAACTTGTCACAGCAAACTGATTTTAACTTTTCTCGCAGCTCAGTAAGCGTCGGCAGGAGTGCGACCGACAGTGACTTCTTATGTGACGCTTCAAGTCTCCCTATCTCTTTGAGGAGCTTCAGCATGCATTCCATTTTCTCCCTTTTAACCCGTGCCCCCTGACTGATTAACGAACCCCTAATGACGCACTTGTGTGCCTCCCAGACCGTCCCAGGGGAAATCTCCGGGCCAGAGTTTGTCTCAAAATAATGTTTAAGGTCTCTTTGAACTACTTCCAATACAGTCTGGTTCTCTAGAAGTGAACCATTCAGTTTCCAAGACCAGGATTTGGGCACAGGAAAGGGGTCCTCAATCGTGATGGAGATAGGTGCATGGTCAGATAGTGTGATGTGACCAATGGTGGTGTTAATCACTCTCGCCAGTTGGGAGTGTGGTATTAAGAACAGATCAATCCTGGAATAGGAAGAGTGTGGGTGTGAGAAAAAGGTGTAGTCCCTCGTGCTCGGATGCTGGATTCTCCAGGGGTCCACCAGTTGAAATAAAGTTAGAATTTTCTTCAGGTGTTTTAATTTGGCATAGGCAGAGTGGGGTCCCCCCTTGGAGGTGTCTAGTAGTGGATCTAGGGCTACATTAAAATCCCCACCTAAAATCAATTCCCCGGCCCGGAAATCCTCAAGGGCCTCCAGGACACCTGTTATAAAGGGGATTTGGCTCGTGTTTGGTGCGTAGATATTAGCCAGGGTATACATTTTAGCTTTGATTTTCCCCTTCACCATCAGCCATCTACCCTCTTCATCTGCCTTGTAATCTACGAGTTCCCATGCTAATGTTTTTGAAATCACTATGCTAACCCCACGGGACCTAGAATCAGGCGAGTAGCTATGATATGCCCTAGGGAAGAATCTATCCCCCAGGGTAGGTGGATTGGAGGCCCTGAAGTGCGTCTCCTGTAAGAACCCTATCTGAGCCTTAAGGCCTTTCAAGTTTCTCAGAACCAGTGATCTCTTTTCAGGGGTATTCATGCCTTTTGTATTAAGGGAAACAATTGTGATTCCTGCCATGGCCGATCTTTCTTCAGAAAGCCCGACAACGAACGCTTCGTAGGTTAGTGGTATCCTATGCCCGTAGGGGTCTAGCTTTGCCCTTAGGAATTAGGGGGAAGGGAATGTGGGGGGGGGGGGGGGGAAGTTACAGACAACAATAAACACAAAATCCAGAAAAGGATAAAAAGAAGAAGAAAAAAGAAAAGGAAAACCCTATTACAATCAATGTAGATAATCTCTAACAGTCCTATACGGAGAAAAAACAAAACTCGTCGGGTCCTAAGGAACCTCGAGTCGGCCCTATCGGGGGGAAGAGTGCCCGTCGACACGGAGAAACAACTGGTACCTCCCTCCCCCGCACCAGGCACTGCAACGTAGACCGGGAGGCACTACTAGGATCTCCGCAATACCTCACCCATCCCATACTTACACTTTAATTCAACCTAACAGGCATTCTCTAGAGCCCTACCCGAGGGGTAAAATCCCTCTCGAGTATGGCTCCAGCTCACTTATTAAATCAAACATTCCAGAACACATGTCGATAACTGTCAAAACAACTAAAACAACTATAAAAACTAGAACAGCACAGAGAAAAAGGCAACGGGTTTCCTGCGTGGGGCAGTTGTGGCGTCCCATATCCCTGACTTCAGGGAGGCTGGCAGCAGCTAGATCTGCAATTATCGGCTATTTGCCGTCCCCTCCCCCACCTCAGACGGGAAGACCGAGGGGGAGGGGGGAGGTAGCCGCCCATGACTTCGAAATACTTTAAATTCGCTAGCCGCGAGTCCGTCATAACGGGAGGGCGCTCGGACTACACCAGGTGTCCCCTGGGTCGAGCCCCTGAGGCGCTTAAGGTCTCTGTAGCTTCTCTGTCCCGGGTTTCTCCTTCTCGGTGGACGTTCCGGAAACTGGTGCCCATGTGGGTCCAGCCAATCTGGGATGCTAATTGGGGCACACTCCAGGAACCCAAACAGTTCCCTCAGGTCCTGGTGTGTCTTCAGCAGGAATGTTCCTTTAGCGTTCTTGACGAGCAGATGGAAGGGAAACCCCCATCTGTATGAGGCACCTTTGTTGATGATGATCTCGAGCAGTGGCTTCAACATTTTGCGCATTTGGAGAGTCCTTTTAGACAAGTCCTGTAGTATTTGAATTGTTGCTCCTTTAAATTTGATAGGGCTCCTATTCCACGCTTTCCTAAGGATTTCCTCCTTCAGAGTGAAAAGATGCACCCTACAAACTATATCTCTTGGGTAGGCTGGGTTCTCGCTTCTGGGGCCAAGCGCCCTGTGTGCTCTGTCAAGTTCGATGGAGGTGGAGGGGTCCCTTTCCAGCACTTCATTAAATATGGTGGTGACAATCGCTTTGACATCTTCCGGACCTTGCGGCTCCGGGATACCCCTAATCCTTAGGTTGTTTCGTCTGCTGCGATTTTCTTGGTCATCGAGGTGCAGGTGGCAGGACCTAATTATGGCGTCTTGGGAGTCGCATCTAGCTTCAAGCGCCCGTATTCGGTTATCGTAGGTTGGGCCCTCTGCCTCCAGGACCTGGACTCTGGAAGAGACCTGGGCAACCTCCTGACGAACTGTTGCTATTTCCCACCTGTGTCTCGCTTCATATTTTGCGATTAAATTTTCAATTTCTGACTTTGATGGTATGCCTCTCAACAGAGAGATAGTCTCCATATGAATCTGCCGGTCCTGGAGCCTCTCCTCCGCGGGGATTTCAACTTGAATATCTGTACCCCAATCGTCAGGGGCTCCCAGGGCAAGCGCTGAGGTCTCAAGAGGGGCCGCCGGCGACATTATAACTGGGCTGCTTCTTTGAGCGGTTGGGGTTCTCTCCGGGGTGGATTGGAGTGGGGACGCTGGAGACCTCGATAGGGCCCCCGCTTTCCCCCCAGCAAGCTGTCCACCTTTTGTTTCCGGGCTGGCACTCATCTGGTTCTGAGTGGGGGCTGTTGGCTGGGCGTCGTGCGTCCGCCCTGTATATCGGTGGGGAGGCTGAGAGGTATACTCCGGATCCGCCTCTGGTCTCGGCCTGAAGGCAAATCTGCCCAGGTGTGTCGCGGTGCTGCACCGGATTTTGGTGTCTTGGACCCGGCCCCCTACAGGAGAGCATGTCTCCCCCAACTCTTTGGGGCCAAATGTGTGGCTCTGGGACTTTCTGTAGACTTCTGTTTTCGGGTCATGGTGGTGCTCAGTCTGCTGTCTACCCGTTTTATGGCTCGTCTGTTCCGGCTGCAGGGTAAGTCCCCCACTGTCTTCCCCTCTCTCCCCCTCCTGTGGCTGTCTTTCTTCCCTGCCATTCAATGGGCCCCCTGAGTCCTCCTGTGCCTTTAAGCGCTTGCCAGCCTCGCTGCTTCTGTCTCCGGCTGTCTCCTTTTCATCAGGGGAGAAGACGGCCGCCATCTTGCTACACCCCCGCACCGCAGCTTCTGGGTGTGTGACCGCTGTGACCGCTCCCTGCCCTCTCCCTCCACCACTGCACAGGTCCCGGGGTTCACCCGCACCACTCACCCCTCGTTCCGCTCCCTCTGCTCCATCAGGATTCTCGGCAGGCGCCGTCTGGTGGGTGGCGGACGCCATCTTGGTCCACCCACCTGTGACTGTCTCTGTCACTGCTCCAGCCCCGCCAGCTCTCGCCTGCGGTTCTTCTCCACACCGCTCTCTGGTGCGCTGCACCTCCTCCATCCCGCTGTCTTCGCCGGAGATGTCACAGGGTGAGGACGTGGCACACTCCTCTTCCTCCTCACCCCGCCAGTGAAGCGCCGCTTCCGCCGCCATTTTGATAGCCTCCGCCTCACTCCTTCTTCTCGCTTTTTCTGGAGGACGCCGCTTTGAAGGCGCCCCCCCGCCATCTCCTCTCCCCCTGTGCTTCTTCTGTCCTCTGGACATCGTGCCCTGGCCAGTCAGATCGCCCGGTAAGTGGGGTAATTTGGGGCTGGGTGGCAGGAGAGGGATCACCCACGTCCTTCCAGATTCATGCCGGGACACGCCCCCCAGCGTAATATTGTTTTTAATAACCTAAGTTAAAAGTATATAAAATGTGCACTCACATTTCCTAAAATAATTTCCAGCAACAATATAACAGGCAAGGATCACACCGCTTACTTCCTACACCGCGGCCGCAGGTGTTCCAATGGAGACAAATGGATATGGGGGATGCGGGTCCTCCTGAAAGATGTATTCTCAATGCTGCAAATCGTGACCGCCTTGCCGCCTCAGGCAGTGAGAATACATCTTTCAGGAGGACCCGCATCCCCCATATCCATTTGTCTCCATTGGAACACCTGCGGCCGCGGTGTAGGAAGTAAGCGGTGTGATCCTTGCCT
This sequence comes from Gastrophryne carolinensis, assembly GCA_027917425.1. NCBI lineage: Eukaryota > Metazoa > Chordata > Amphibia > Anura > Microhylidae > Gastrophryne > Gastrophryne carolinensis. Next base: position 523,518,462 of record CM051235.1, on the reverse strand, counting down.
GTTATATTGTTGCTGGAAATTATTTTAGGAAATGTGAGTGCACATTTTATATACTTTTAACTTAGGTTATTAAAAACAATATTACGCTATTTTAGTGTCTTCTCTCCTATGTACACCTGGGAAAGTTTCCCTTAGGAGATACTTTTATGCTCATTTGTTGAGCTTTAATACCCTGGAGGGTTAAATAGGCTGTTTTGTGGAAGAAGCCCTGAGAGACCCACAACGAGGAAAAGCTGTGGACCTAAATTGAAAAACCTAATAGACTCATCCATTTGGTAAGGGTATTTGATTCAGGTGGCGGGCACTTGGTGAAGAGTTTGCGACTTCATATATCACCGGCATAGAAGGCATAATGACAATTTATTATCCTTCCAACAGAAAGACTTACTGAAATAACTCTTTAATTTCTGCACTGGTTATACCAGATACAATTAAACACGTTACCAGTTTAACATTAATTATTACTAAGTGTATTTTGCTCTGTGTATATGCTGTTTATGTATAAAAGATACAGACTTACCCGACTCCTCGTTTGATAGTGCCAGCGATTCTCCCCCCCTGGGGCTTTCCTCTCTTCAGGAGAGCGCCCGTAATAGCGCCCCCCCGCGCAATTTGGCGATTTTCTTTCCTGTAAAGAAAAAAAAATGACATTTACTCACTTGCGCTCGCGATCCCTCCTGCTGCCTTTGTTTTTCACTGGGGGGGGCAGCCTCAAGGAAATGTGGATGATCTAGGTCATGCTAAAGATCTGGGTGTTTTCAGGTGTGAACTGAAGTTTACATCTGAGTGAGCTTCTTTACTTGAACACACACAAAAAAGCTACAATAAAAAACATTTCTGTTCTAAAATGTCCCCAAAAAATCACCTACCCCTGTGATGGGGCATTTTTACAGGGAAGGGGGGCTTAGTAATTTTATGTCTGGACATTCTATTTTATATGTTTTTTCTTCATTCATCCTGCTAGGCGGGGTTCTGCGCAAGATTGCGCTGATAAGGGGGGACCCGTGATACTGATGAGCCCTGGGTGGCCTAGTGGACTGTGGTTCGCAGATGTTTCTGCTGAGGACTGCGGACCTGTACGCTCTCTCAGGAGTGCGGTTCTGCCCTTGTCAGGCTCCTTCTTATATCGCCCCAATCTACACGCTCTAGTCTGATGACTTGACAGTTGATTCATTCACCCTTTTGGAGACGGGTTTATCTTCTGGGTGACTTTGTCTATGGGGGGCTAGGAGCAAGCTTCTTCTTCTTCCTCCGTCTATTATAGGGTATGGGGTACCCATATTGATTGGCGTGAGTCTAGGTCTCTCCCCTGTTGGACGTTCTCTGTTCCCAGGGTTCTAGAGTTGTTACAGCATGGGTTGGGGTTGGCTCCCCATCTCGGTACTCTGAAGGTTCAGATTCTGCCCTGTCCGCCTTCCGTGGAAGTCTTGTTCAGTCTTCCTTGTAAAGCGTTCTTTTGGGGATTGCTCAGGTGCATCTCCCAAGTAGTTCTGTGTTCCCTGTTGGGATAAATTTTTATTCTGTTTGCCTTGCGGGTTGTTCCCTTTGGATCTATTCCGGATGCTGTCTGAACTGTTCTTACTTCCAGTTGCCCTTCCGGGGGCTGTTGCTTCAGTCAGACGTGTGCCTGAGAAGGTGGCTCTGTTTAGTTAGCCCTCGTTCATTATATATACACCATGATGTAGTGGTATTCCCCCTTACGCCGGACCTTATGCCCAAGGTTGTGTCTTATGCTCATTTATTCAAGTCCTTTTGTCTGCCTCTGGGCCTTATTCTTAGTAATGCTGAAGTAAGGGGGTCTACATTCCCTCAACAGGTGTTGAAGTTTTCCTGGTTGTCTCTTGTCCCTTGGGGGGACTGATGCCCCTTGGGGTTTGCGGGCGCCTCCATACGTATGCGCCTGATCTCATCTGCTTCCAGGGGTTATGCGCCCTTTGGACTGGTTTTGCTTGGACGGATTGTCCTTCTGGTCCCAGGTAAGGGTGTTGGCTTCTTGCTGATCCTTGTTAGTGTAGTGGTCAGTATCCCTGCCTGTCATGTGGGAGACCAGGTTTCAATTTCCCCGATGGGGGGAGCTCTGAGTTTTACCGAGGCTACTGTTGCATTTGGACTGGTCAGGATGTTACTCTGGCCTATTCCTTTAAGGGGAAGAATCTCCTTCTCTTTTTATTCTGTTTCTACATGTGCTTGGGTACCTTGGGCCTTTCAGCACCAGTTTTCTGTTAATCAAGGTTTGCTAGACCGCTGCCTGTTTTCTGTTCATACCTTTCAAAGGTTTTTATGAGGTTACCAAAAGAGGGAGCCTGCCAGCACAAGCCCAAGCAGGCACCTTATAAATGAGGCCGCACAAACCAACAATTAAAATAATCAAGTAAATTTAATATCAAAAAGTACCATAACAAAAGGGATATATATACATATACACATAGACAAAACAATTAAAACCATGAAAGACAGTGCCCTCCGGTGGCCAAAACCTCTTAATGACTCTCTATAAATGTATATTAACTTGCCTGCCTATCAATAATACATATAATAAATTGGAACCACTTCAATTAATAACGTGCAAACAATGCCTAATAAAAAATATACATACTAATTGATACAAAGACAAAATTAAGTAAATAAATATATATACACACAGTTCCAGAAACTGACAAATGTATATGTGATTATGTGCAAAAACCGTGTAAAAAACCAACCTAATCATAAAGTGCCATGTGCTATGAACTGATTGTGCTTAGATAACGACCCAAAAAATGTCCAAAAAGTTTTATGAGGTTGACGTTAGAGCCTTTGCTCATGTCGCTCTTGGTAGCAAGGTTTGTAGGTGACAGCGCCTTTACTGTCTGCTGTGCCTTTTTTGATGGGGATCCCACACTGCTTTATGGACACTGCTATTGGATGTCCCATGTGTAAGTATTATAGATGGAGCAGGACGTACTTTATGCTTAGAATAATACAATTCTGTGAAATACTCACCTGTAGAATTGGTATTATACGCATACAGTACGTCCTGCTCCACCCCACCCTGGTTTTACATTTTTCTGGATCCCCTGTATGGTGATTGTTATCATTGCTATTGTTACCAGTTTGGTGGTTGGTTTCTCCCGGCTTCTTTTCTCACTGCTTTTCAATGCTGGGGATTTGTGGGAGGTCCCTGGGTATATGAAGGGCCGGAAGGAGCCTGTTTTTGCATGTCTGCAGTGAACAGCGCCCTCTGGCGGAGGATTACCCACGTGTAAGTATTATCTATGGAGCAGGACGTACTGTATGCGTATAATACCAATTCTACAGGTGAGTATTTCACAGAATTGTATTTTTTCTCTTTGTCAGTGTCATTTTTTTCTATTTAACCCCTTGTGAACTGGTAAGGGATCTGTGAGATCCTTGTACCAGTTCACAAGGCTAGGGGCTGGCAAGTTACCTGCTGCTAGCGGGTGACTTGCCATTTACCCCCGGCTCACCAATTACCTGCCTCCCCAACGGCCAGGGGAGGGCAGAAGGGCCAGGGCTCCGTAGGCACTATGCCGGCTTGTAGCCTGCAGGGCGGGGGGCCACCAGAGCTGGCCCTTGCGCCCTGTTCTACAAGCCCTGCATAGCTGGTCCCGGGTCGGTTATGCTGGGTAGGGGGGACCCTACGTCATTTTTTGGGGGGGATTTTAAGGGTTTTTAACCCTTAAAATTCCCCAAAAAATGGGGGCCCCCCTGGGAGGGCGGACCCTATGTCGTTTTTTTATTTTTTTAAATTAACAGCATAGTTGTAGCTTATCTGAAAAAGTGCTGTTTCAGTTTGGGGTAGTCTCCTGTGCAGGAAAGGGTGTCTACCAATACATATGTGGTACCGTTGTAACCGGGAGAAATGTGGCTTTCAAACGCAATAAGATTTTATTGACAAACTTAAATTTTTTATTACAAAAAACACTACAAATTGTATTTTTTACTATAAATTTTACTAAAAATTCACTATAATTTTTTGCATATAATTTCACCCAAAAGTATTAAGAATATACTTTGAACATGTGTAGCGCAAAAAAGTGAAACGTAGTCTGGCAACAGAGGGTGACAAAAAATCTAGGTAGGCTGGCACTTAAAGGGTTAAACCAACTGCAACATCTCTGTGCTTGTTATGCTTTAAAGTGGACCAACACCCAGGATTTTGACTATCCTGGGTCTTGGTCCACTTCGGTGGGGCACCCCCGATCGGGGTGCCCCACTGTGTGAAACCCCCCCGATCACCCGAAAAACTCACCTCTCCCCGCGCCAACGGACAAGCAATCTGACAGTCCCGGACAAGCGGCTCCTCCGCCGCCGCCTCCCGCGCGTCCCTCTTGACGCGGGCGGGTTTGGGGGGGGTTTCACCCCGTGGGACATCCCGATCTCGGATGTCCCGCGGGGAGGGAGGTGATCGGCCCGGGAATCTTATAGATTCCCGGGCCGATCACCCGTGGGTGTTGGTCCACTTTAATGTTGCGCACCATTAATTTTGGCACTGGAAAACACAAGCTCAGACTATTGACCTGCCTCCTACAGCTTAATTGGTTCCTTATTTTAGGGAAGATATGCTTCTTTTAAGGGGTAGATAAGTGTTTTTCCATTAATAAATGCATTATGTCATTTTGGAAGTTGAGAGTTAAGGCAGTTTTCCTGAGCAGGACAAACACTGAATCAGGGGAATGGTCTCTCCATCAGGAGATATGCCACACCCTGTGCAAACGCCGGGGAACATCACACTTGGAAGTTCAAGAGGTTTGTCTCCAAGATCAGAACTTTAACTGCGTGTGTATCAGGAGAAAATAAGCTTCTGCTCCTGTTAACCCACCTCCTCTGGGAGGAATGCGTTGTAACAGTGCCTCATGCAGCTTGTTTAATATACTGGTTTACTGCAGCTGCTGGAAAACTGGGAGGGGATCCCTGCTCCTGTGTTTCCCTTTCTCGGCTCCCCCCGACTTGTCTCCTTTACCACCTTGCCAAAACTACAGAGGCATTCTCGTCTCTTCTCTTCCCACCCTCCAGAAGCTGCATCTCTGGCCTTTCACACATTTGCATTGTTGTGCACTTTCCAGTTCGGTGAGTACACTTGGCGCAAAAGGTGGGGGCTAAGGCTAGATAAAGAGGAAAGGAGTGGGGCAGCTGAGTCACTAACCATCGACTTTGACCGACCAATGTTGTATTAGTGGCTCTGGTCTTGTAACCTGGGATCCACCAGCTCTCCCTCCAGGATGCAGTCTATGAGCAATGCCTGATGATATTGTCTGCTTTCAGTGGAGTAAACAAGGAGTCCACACTATAACATCTCCATTTCATGTTCGGCAGATCAGCTGCATCATTATGAACCTAATTCCATCACACCTGATCCCCTAAAGCTCATGGGGATGTTACTGGTTAATCTGGCTTTTCAGAAGAAATGTTGTGTCTAGCAGTCTTCTCCACTCAGGAGGACCTCTACAGGGTCAGGAGCAAAGACACAGCCTTCTACACAGGGGAGCACACAGGGGAATGGTCCAGGGGCCTGGACCCCCCCCCCCCACCTGCCACCCCAGACATGGCCAAGCACAGTGCAACTCTGGCTGCCTTTTGGGCCACTATTGAGCACAGAATGACTGCTGTTTGCATTTGGGAAAACTTAATGGCAATCAGCAGGTCAGGCAATGACTATGTAACAAGTGAGAGCAGAGGGTAAGCAGTGATCGGGCATAAGGGATATGGAAGCTGGAAGTTCACAGAGCATTTCAGGATCCTGTGACTGTTTTGGAGCTGCAGGAAGTCGCGGCCAACAGCAGCAGGAACACCCAGTCATCTAAAATACAAATTGATGTTCCTACTGCAATCACATCTTTATGTTTACCAATTCAGTAGCTGGGGAATGCAGAAGCCATAACCTATCTATGCTACTCTACCTACCAGACCCCCCACCCCCCACTGGCTCTCCACCACTCCTACTAATAACCCCCCCGCCCCGTAAGCCGTTTTTTTGCACCTCACTTCCCTGGTGAGACTGTTCCATAATTGTCCATTCATGGTCAAATGGTATATGTGAGGATGAGGAACATGTGACCACTGGTGGCCAACTGCAGGGCCTGGTCTCCCGAGGAGGGGTTAAATGATCAACAGTCTACTGTTTTAAAGTGGACCAAAACCCAGGATTTTGACTATCCTGGGTTTCGGTCCTTTCCCTGGGGGACACCCTGATCAGGGGTGCCCGCTGTGTGAAACCCCTGAGATCACCCAAACCCAGCTCACCTCTTCCCGGTCCCACAGCGCGTCTAAGAGCAGTGGCTCTGATGGCTGCATCCTCCGCTTCCCTATAGCAGGGCGTGTGCCTGCGCCTGGCATTTGTTAATGGCTGGCGTGGGCACGCTTCCTGTTAGAGGGAGGCGGAGGATGCAGCTAATCTTTAAAGGGAAACAAAACCAAAGAATTTCACTCTCTTGGGTGTTTTTTCTCTTAGATGGGGCATGCCCCGCTTTGTGTATGCCCATGGATCTCCAGGAAACTCTCCTTTCCACAGTGCAGGCGCAGGATGCTCAGCGAATAGGCATGCTCCGTTTCGCTTGGCTCCTTTCAGCTCTGTGAACCATTGTGATGGTACAGCTGCTAGTGAGTCGAGCTCGCTGCCAGCCACATCCCCGCTCACCCAGCTGTGGGTGTGTCTGCACCGGCCTTTTAGTAAGACCTGGTGCAAGTATGTGCCGCAGATAGAGGTATGCTCTATCTGTGGGTGATCCAAGGGGTTTCACACAGCGAGGGAGAGGGACTCAGGTGGCCTGGAGTCTTTTAGACTCCCGGGTCTCCAATGTTCCTCTTTAATAACCTCCTGAAGGCAGGAACAAAATCCAATATTAAAGTGGACCAAAACCCAGGATTTTGACTATCCTGGGTTTTGGTCCTTTCCCTGTATGAAACCCCCCCCCCCAGATCACCACAGCCAACTCACCTCTTCTCCGTCCCACAGTGCATCTAAAAGCCGCAGCTCTGATAGCCGCATCCTCTGCTTTCCTCTAGCAGCGCCCTTGCCTGCGCCAGACATGTGTGAATGGCTGGCGCAGACACGCTCCCTGTTAGAGGGAAGCGAAGGATGCAGCCGTCAGACCTACTGCTCTAAGACATACCGTGGGACAGGGAAGAGGTGAGTCCATTCAGGTGTTCTGGGGGGTTTTACACAGTGGGGTGCTCCTGGGGAAAGGACCAAAACAGATACGTTATTAGAGATTGGTTGTCGCACACCATTAAGGACTCTTAGTAAGAAGGATACAAAGCAGGTTTGGGTTCAATATTCCCTGGTACCCCTACCTATATGGGTACCACACAGTTCATATACAACAAAAATTGCGGGAGAATGTACACCATGCAAAGTTACCACATAAATACCTGTCCTCCCCTCCCTGGGATACCGCATCCTCTTGAGAAAGTCCTGAGGGACCGAAACGTCGAGGTGTTTCATTTTCCTGCGGTCAGCATGTAAGCTAATCTATGTGCTTTATGATCCGTTATACCTACTATGCTTATTGAATCCCATATCAAAGGGGCATTTCTGTTACCTATATATCTCTTATCATGGACTTTGCATTTGTTTACTGCATTTCTCCTGTATTTGCTGTATTAGCTGTATTTGTATGCCCCTTATGATATGCTGCATATTCCTATGCCTAAACTAAGGCTACCATTGCTACATCATAGAACCTGGATTTATACACTGTAAATATCTTGCACTTTGCTTGTATACTTTCACTTATGGGCATTAAAAATATGACTTTAATAGCCTAACTTTGCATGGTGTTCATTCTTCTGCAATTTTTGTTGTATATGAAAGGACCAAAACCCAGGACAGTCAAAACTTTTCATTATCCTGGGTTCGGTCCACTTTAACTGTTTTGTTTGGTGTTCCAAATAGTTTAGTTGAAGAACGTATCCGTTGCACAGGTGTTTCATGATGGACTTTAGCTATGCTTGAGTGGCATAAAATATGTGCTGCAAAACTAAATAAATGGAACGAGTCCCAATTTGATGCTAACGCAAGTGTGACACAGGTACAGTACTGTATACTGCGTTATATGTGCGCTCACTTGTGTTGCCATAGACTTTCCTGAGCTCTGTCTGCATTGTATAGCTTTGGAAATGTGGAAAATAATGGGCAGAGTTAACCCTGTATTGTCACTGTTTTACAATGTGACTAGAACCTAAAAGGAACGGCTACAAAGTATCAGCTACAACATCAAAAACTTGCACTACAGCTAATCCTAAGACAACAGCAAGTTCTGTTCCAGCATCATACTCTGAATCCATAATATCAAGGAAGGACATGTTATTACTTGCAATTTAGGTGGACAGGTCCTTTAATTGAAGCCGGTTATAATCTTGCAGTTATGATCAATAGTTTTGATAGAGCTGTCTTCCTCTCTTTAGCCAGAAGCTATGTTCAATACAGAGTCTTGTCAGGGAAAGATAAATGGTTGTTATTACGGATGGTGACTGCTAGTGGCAGCCACAAGATGGATGAGACATGGCTTGGTGTGGGACAGCGAAGCACCTGCTCGGAGGGTGTATGTTCCTGCTCTTTCTACGACTCCTGGGGATGGTTCCATCACCAAAACCTCCATCTTGTACTCTCACATATGTGCAGGTGTTGAGTATGGCTTTGTCACTAAGACAATAATCTCATTATGAGCCGATCATTAAGTCCAGAACATCTTCCTGTAGAACCTTTCTGTCATCTCTAAAAGGCCTGCTCGCCCCCCTGCTGCGTAGACATCACTTGTCACAGTTGGGTGGCTCTTGTTTTAAGAGAAAAGGGGGAAGAGTTACAGAGTGCACTTAGATGGGAATTGTCTCTAAACTAAAGAGGCACCAGTAAAGCTCAGGACACGCAGGGAGGAAGAGCAAGGATGCATCGCTCCCACCCAACAGGTAAGAGGTGCTCATAATTTTTACAATGTCTAGAAGTTATAAAATCTGTAGGGACAACAAAGTCCATTAGTCTATGTGCCCAAACATCAAGGTGGACCCAGACTTTACCTGGACTCTTAACTAAAGTGTTTAAATATATATTTTTATCTCTTTATTCCCATTCCTAAAGGACAGTTATCCAAATGGCGTTGACCTGACTGATGGTTACAACACAGATAACTAGCTATTGATAGGGAGAAGTGAGCTATCAACCAGGACGTTTACATGTTATCCTGGTGTCTATGAGTTTCCTTCAACTCATTCCAAGTTTTTGGTTGAACGTTCCCAAGCTTCCTCCTAACTTACCCCATTTCATGGGGCTTAAAGGAGCTGTATCGCTAAAGTGTGTAATATTAAAAATCCATATAAACATGCGAGATAGAGAGAGAAGTTACCAATACACCCCAACAGATAAAAATTCTTTTAGTCTAGTGGTTGTCTTCTACTGGTAGGAATAGAATCCAGAGGTGACAGGTTTTTGCGTGTTCCATTCCATTCTCCACTCTAAATATCTACATGATTGATAAATGTGTGCACACATCAGAAGAACTGAAACTGCCACAAGCTTTTATTTCAGAACAGGATAGCTCAGGGGACAGGTAGTTAGTATTGATCAGTTCTCCCCTGTAAAAGCAAAATGGTTTGTTAAAAATATGTAACTCCTGATTCATCCTCTTCTCTACTCACCTTATTTTTCTCCTCCTCCTTATTTCACCCTGTGTAAAGAAAAAAAACATAAACAGACTATAATAACAAACCAGATGCTACAACGTTCAAAGCAAAATCTATGGAAACATAACTGCTAACTTACAGTGACGGCTCTAAAACCGATCTATCTGTAATCTTCTTTATTATGTAGGCACTTCTTTGTAACTTCATTATGTTTTTGTATATGTTTGTAACCCCACTACTACTTCTGGCCCATAGAATAGGATAGGATAGAACCAGAGGGCAGTCGTTAGCAAATTCCTCAATTAGAATAATGTTACAAATGATAGTTTTAAATATTCTAATCTATTCAGTTGCTTTTTGAATTTTGTTATTATTGTTACACCTTTTACCTATCTGGGTATGACATCCCAAGGTTAGGAATAGTGAATAGAAGCATTAGCATGGTGCTGTCAATGGAAGGTTTGATTTTTAGTAAGTTTATGGAATACATTGGCAATAGCTTACATTAATATACTGATTGCATGTATCGGGGGTCACATGCCCCGGGCACAGCAGGACATTTCGGATTTTTCCCCGGGTGCCAGAAAGCCTAGCAACTCCTTTGGCATGTATGATACTGCTTATCATTTTCCTGCAGGAAGAAGTTGCACTCTAATATTTCTACATGGAAAAAATCCTGTATATATCACTATTTTTATATTTATAGCCAAGTTTTTTTTCCTGCCTATTGTTGTGCCTATAAGTTGAAATAGTCCTGATCGCCTCCCCTGCATAAATAAATTCATTATATGTTATGTAAACTGATAATGATTCACAATCTAAAGTTTCTACTATTCTAAAGAAACAAAAAGATGCATTATGTGAACATACTTGTATGAAAGTTTTCTCGCTTAAAGAGGACCAACCACCCTTTAAAGCCGGCCCTGGAGTCTAAAAGCTGTTCCCTTACCCCTGGGGCATCCCAATCTGAAAAGCTCACTGTGTGAAGCCCCCAAAATTGCCTGCAGAACTTATCTTCCTGACAGTCCCACAGTGCATTCTAGTATGTTTTTTTGGGCAATTCTGGTGTTTGACTTAGCAAAGAAACAGACCAAATCCCGGGCTAGTAAAAATCCTGGGTTTTGGTCCACTTTAAATATTGCACCTGGTGTAAAATGTATAATTTAGTTTGGAGTTGGTTACACACTGACTGCCCGGCAACAAATGGAATTACTCTGCTTTTCACAAAGCTCATTATGTATCCAAATTAGCAGATAAAAAGGTAATTGTGTTTAAGAGGGACATCGGAATTTCACTCCGCTATGTAAAACCCCCCAAAAGCCACATTTCACTCACCTTGCTCAGGAGCCCTCTCAGCGACTCTGGGCGGCAGCCGCAGCCCGGCTCACATCTAGCCGTGTGCTCATCCACGGCCATCCTTTTTAAATGGGGGGCATGAGACGGCTAGCAGGGGAGCTGGGGATGCGGGTGGCAGCATACTTGGCTGCTTAGCCATCCAGTCGGCTTAGCCGTCAGCGGAACCGAACAGGGGCCGAGTGAAATAGAGCGGTTGAACGGGCCACTCAGCCAATCAGCATGCTCATTCTTGCCTGAGTCTGTGTCGTGGGAGTGATAGTAAGGTGGGTGACCTAGGGGCATACACACAGCGGGACATCCCAATTCGTGATGCCCCTCACTGAGAGGAACAACTACCCTAAAAGTGAAAATCGGGTGTGTTGTTCCTCTTTAAGGGACAGTTGGCTGATTGAGTTTTTTTAAAGCTGAACTTCAGTCGAAAGTTGACCCTGCTCCCCCGCTCTGGCACTTACAAAGAGGAAAAACCCTTACCTGACCCTCGGGCCAGTTCTGCTCCTCCTGATGGCCGCCATCTTGCCAGAATGACACATGAATGAATAAGTTGTGGGAGTGCATGGAATTAGGGAATACGGCTCTGTGTCATCCTTGACCTGGGGATAAGGTAAGGGTTTTTTTCTTTGTCTCTTGGTTCCTCTGTAGGCTGTTTTATTGGCATCAACGTGAAAAATTGGATGACATTGAGATATAGGCTGCTCACTGCCTATGAAGCTGCAGTAGATCCCTATTTATCTCTCTCTCGGCTGTATTTACACCTGGCTAAGTGCACCTGTCATGTTACTGAGCTATTACTGGCCAGCTATGTGACTGGGCAACAGATATACAGAGGGCAACCAATGATAAATAACACCTATACAGGACAACTTTACAGCCCCTTAAAGAGGAACACCCACCAATTCAGCTGTCTCTGCACTCTAGGACCGTCCAAGTACACTAACCAATTCTAAACAAATTATTCATATGAGTATTATAGGAGGATCTGAGAAACAGCTACTGAACAAATGTTGATGACAAATGAAGAGCCCTGACTTTAAATATAGAAAGAAAATAAGATGGGAAAGAAAGAGAAGAGACGGTAGGGTAGTGTCAATATCAAAGGATGATCAGATGGGAAGTAGAGAACGATCGAAGGGTTTGGGTACAAAGTGCAGAGACCAATTCTCCCAATCCTCTTACCGAGCGATTCCCTGATAGATGCAACAATTTGCTCACGAAGTATAATGTCATTTCCCCAAAAAATTCATTCACAAAACAGAACTGAAGTTTCTTTCTAAGCACATGTAATGGCATGTTTACACCATAAATATGATGATGATAATATGTTTAACAAGGCCAAAGAGCTTATTAAAGCAGTTTAAGGTTAAAGCACACAACCCCCCCAAAACAACTTAAATCTATTTTGCTCCCCCACCTCAGGTGACCTGGGGGTACACACAGTGGGGCATGAGGAACAACACACAGGAAAGTCACATTTCTGTGTGTTTTTTTTCTATTTAAAGAACTCAGCTCACTTATCTCATCACCCCTGTTCTTGATCTTTAAAGACTGACTAACAACTGGTATAGTGCCAAGAGATTGGCGCAAGGCAAATGTGGGTGCCCATTTTTAAAAAGGACTCTAGGTCTTCTCCGGGCAGTTACTGACAGTTACTGTAAGTTTAACGTCCATTGTGGGAAAATTGCTTGAGGGGCTATTAAGGGACTGCATACACTAATATGTAACTATGCATAATATTCTAAGTGACAAACTAGACGGTTTTACTAAGAACAGAAGCTGCCAGACTAACCTGATTGGCTTATATGAGGAGGTGAGTTTGCAAAAGCATCTGACACTGTCCCCCACAGATGCTTATTGGGGAAATTGAGATCTTCAGGATTAGAAAACACAGTTTGTAACTGGATTGCAAACTGGCTGAAGGATCGTGTGCAGAGAGTTGTGGTTAATGATACCTACTCTGAATGGTTACCAGTTGTAAGTGGTGTACCCCAGGGTTCAGTGCTGGGCCCACTGTTATTCAACTTGTTTATAAATGTAGAGGATTATATAGAAATATAGAAGATGGAGTTAATGGCACTGCCTGTATGTTCACAGATGACACAAAGATCTGTAGCACAGTGAAGTCTATTGAAGATGTTCACAAGCTTCAGGCTGACTTGGACACTTTGAGTGTCTGGGCATCCACTTGGCAAATGAAGTTCAATGTGGAAAAATGTAAAGTCATGCACATGGGGTCTAATAACCTGAAGGCCACATATGTCCTTGGCGGGGGTACTGGTAGATCAGAGGCTAAATAACAGTATGCAATGTCAAGCAGCTGCTTCCAAGGCCACCAAGATATTATCATGCATTAAAAGAGGCTTTAAATCACGGGATAGGGATGTCATTTTGCCTCTTTACAAGACACTGGTGCGGCCACATCTGGAATATGCCGTCCAGTTCTGGGCACTGTCAGGCCCCATGGGACACCCGCCTTCTAGGTAAGTCCACAACCCCCAATCTCTGCTGATAGCTTCACCTATAGACAAGCCCCCGTCTGCCGGGACGCTTTATATGCCTCACCGGACACGGTTGCCCCCAGGACTTTGTAGCACAAAGGATGTGCACTTACAGGGGGGAAGGCGGATGAACCTGGGGCAAGACTGGGCGATGTCGGGTAAGCCGGGGTCAAACACGGGTGGTCAGTCCAATATAGCGCAGCACCAAAGGGAAGAGATGGAAGAAGAGTCAAAATCGAGCCAGGGGTCAAGCCGGGAGGTCACAGGTACGCAGTACAAGGGATGAGACAAATTCATAGTCAGGAAACGGGCAATGGTTGGTCCAGGTGGCAATCACAGGAAGGTCAAAACACGGCAAGGTCGGCAACAGAAAGGATTCAGTAGTCTCAGATAAAATCACACCCAGCAGCATGCTATCATGGGCAAGGGACAAGTGTGGGGACACAACCTTTAATTACTGGGAGCTGACGGGATTGGATGGAAGGAGGCTGTGATTGGTGCATATTAGGAACTCTGGGCTGATTGGCCAGTTTGAACTAAAATGGCATTTTCACCCAGAACACTCTGGCTCATCAGCCCATTACTGCAGCCTCCGGCGGGCGCACTGTGTACAGCGCCTCCGGAGGTTATAAGAGAGAGACTCACGCGAGCACGTTCCGGGAAGCCGGGGATGCGGCGGTGAAGGGAGGAGGTAGCCGTGCTGCTCCAGCAGACGCTCAGAGCGGCCGGCGGGCAGGACGCACCCCGGCCAGCCTCCTAGAGACAGCGCGGGAGCGATCCTCAGGTGAGTGACAGGCACCAGTTCATAGAAAGGAAGCTCCAACTATAGAAAGGGTGCAGAGGAGAGTCACCAAGCTAATAAGAGGAAAGATGGATCATAGTTATGAAAGATTACGGGAATTAAATCTGTTTCATGTATAAATATATAAATGGGCAATACAAAAATATGGGGGAAAACTATTTCAGGTAAAATCCTCTCTAAAGAAAAGGGGGCACTCCCTTCGATTGGAAAAAAAGAAATGCAATCTCCGGAGGCGACAATCATTTTTTACGATAAGAACTATAAATCTGTTGAATAGCCTCCCAAAAAAGCTTGTTACAGCATCAAAAAGGGATTAGATGCCTATTTAGAAGAAAATAACATTAACAGTTACTATTAGCTGTAAAAAAAAATAAATACAATTAAAGATATATAATTTACCCCGGCCCTTGTTTGAACTTGGACATGTGTCTTTTTCAACCGTATTAACTATAATACTATGATATAACACCTTTATATTTGTTTTCAGACCTATTGTGTAGAGAAAACTGCTAGAAGTATCTGGCAATATGACATTTAAAGCAGACCAACACAATAAACAGTGCACATCTGCACCCCTCCCCAGGGCAATTTAGATTGCTGCACATGAACATTAATTTACTTTTTTCTAACTCCTGCTGTGGTAAATTTTAGAAACAACATGAAGGCTCATGTATCTGCAGGCCATCTGCAAACAGGAAGTTTTGCTGGGTTTCCTGTTACTGTGCATTGTCAGTTATGTCAGTTTAATCCAGGCAGCAGCATGGCTGAGGTGCTGGGAGAGGAAACTTCAAAAGGGATGCTACCACTAGAAAATCTGTGAGGTGGCGTTTCAGCGGATGCAGGAGCAAATGTAAGTGCTGACAGTGCTTCGGTATCATGCATGCAGATGGGGCAAGGGAGTTTGGGGGGAATTTTTTTCCAACTGTGCCAGGCTATTGGTACAGTTTAAATCAAATTCCCATTTAGTATCATAGGAGGGCTTAATACCCGATGGCGTGTTCATCATTATTTTATAGAATATAGAAATAGCCCCTTTCCCAAGGAATCTTCTCTGCAAATTTGTTCAAAAACTGTAATCCTAAGAAGTTTGGTACTTTTTTTTTGCTGACACATAGTGAGAAATTAGAAGATTAAAAAAAAATGACCTCTATGGTAATCCATATTTAGCCTAGAGATGATCAAAATACGTTGGACCTGATTAGGAGGAAAGTATTCAGTGGTACTTCGATCCTGTTTTGGCCACTGACAGTATGACTTCCAGAGCCAGCGGGTGCTGATCTGAGCTTCTGGCTTGTCGGCCACTATGTGCCCAGGGGCAGCCATGTAACCCCTTGCGCCCTCTACTCCCTCCACAGGCACACATTGTTTATGTCTTTCTGTGGCTGGGGGGCACTCGGGATTGGGCATTAAGGTGGTGGCAATTACTATAATAGTAACAGTGCACTCTAGAGCGTCCCACCACATGCTGCCATCCTAGGCACAGACCCAGCATTGCCTAAAGGGAAATACGGCCTTGATAACCTCCTATATATGCAAAATATCAAATAAAATGTATCTGTTTTCCAGACTCAGGTAGCGTCCATTCTGGCTGCCTTGTATCTTCAGATCTCGGGCCATGGAGCTCGTCTCTCTCAGATGTTCCCCGTCCGCCACAAGATGATGTCTCGTGCAAAAACCCTGCTCTGCGTGGTATTATGGTCAGCCTGGAGACCTCAACTCTTTGGGAGACATTTAATAATCTGGGGACTGAAATGATTGTGACAAAAGCTGGGAGGTGAGCTCTCAATGGAAAATGTTATTTTCTGATTTAGCTTTAGACGTGATGATCTATTTTTCCACATCTGACCCCTTGTTTGATATATTTCTCTGCAGGAGAATGTTTCCACTTTTCCAAGTCCGAATTTGGGGGATGGACCCCAGCTCTGAATACTCCCTTGTGCTTGATTTTTTGCCAGTAGGAGACAAAAGATACAGGTAAAATGTCGATCAGCGGTTCCCAAGCAGTAGTATGAGAGTAGTGCCAGAGGAGCACCCAGAAATGTGATCTGTGTGTTGTAGGAAGGCGCCTGGCACAGATGGAGCCAAGTCTTCTGCATTCCCCAGTTGCCCAACTGGTGACTGCTGCAGGGACATTGATGGGGATTTTGCACAACTTTCTCTGTGAATAGGCATCCACTTGTCACACCTCTTAAAGTGGACCAACACCCAGGGGGGATCGGCCCGGAAATCTATAAGATTCCCGGACCGATCAGATCCCTCCCCGCGGGGCATCCGAAATCGGGATGTCCCGCGGGGAGGAACCCCCCAGGAGGCCCACAATCCTTACCTTACCGGCGATCCAACGGCGCATGCGCGAGACGCGGCCGCGTCTCTCGCTTCCCTCTAGCAGGGCGCGCTCCCGCGCCGGCCGTTTTGTGAATGGCCGGCGCAGGAGCGCTCCCTGTTAGAGGGAAGCGAGAGACGCAGCCAATGACAGCGCTCTGGTATGCGCGTCCAAGCGGCTTTGGACGCGCATACCAGAGCTGCTCTGAGCGCTGTCATTGGCCGGACGAGGTCACGTGGGAGCGGGGAGAGGTGAGTTTTTGCGGCGATCGGGGGGGTTTCAGACAGCGGGGCACCCCCGATCGGGGTGCCCCACCTAAGTGGACCAACACCCAGGATAGTCAAAATCCTGGGTGTTGGTCCACTTTAAACTGTGACACCCTGCTCCTCCTCAATGACTTGTGGGTCCTGTGCCCCCTCTCCTATCTGCTCTTCCTTGTTACTACTTTCCTTTGTGGGTGCAATCAATTGTCACATAGGCTGCTTATTGCCGGCAAGCATCCACCAATGTGAAGAGCGGATATGCTGTTCTCAAGAGGGTTGCAAAAGATAAATGTAGTTGCACTGTGCTCCACTGGGTTTGGGCAGGGAGGATTGCAGACCCCTGGACCACCGCATTGGGTGCCCACCTGTCAGGTGGTGCTTGGTGAGGCTTTACAAGCCTGATTTGCTTCAAGACAAAGCTGGTCCAAAAGGTGTAAAACTTTTATATACATTATATGTTTGCATTTAGTGCACTTTAAAGTGGACCAACCACGTCCTTTGGAGGGTTACATTTAAGAAAACACATCAACTCCCCTTAGTGTCCTGGTGATTGGCTCTTATAGACTCTAATTGCTCCCAGCATGAGATTGTAAGGAGGAAGGAGAACAGCTAGTTTAGAATAATGGTATCCTATTAGAAACCAAGGGCATACAATGGCATAGAGAAAATGAAAATCACTATAACAGGAATACCAAGCAGCATTGAGGGCAGAAAACATCCAAACGCCAATGTCCCTGGGGAAGGGGAGCAAAATAGATTGAGTTATTTGGGGGGTTTTGGTCCACCTTAAATTGTTATTTTGTGTCTGGTTAACATGGTTCCTGTGGTACTTGAGATTAAAGAAAAGTGGTCATATTAATAATACAATTTTGGATATATATTTTGGATCCAGTGTGGCCATTGTTCCCAAAAACATTGGACTGCATTGGACCAGAATCCAAATAGCATTTACGTTTTGTGTATGAAAAGCATCATAGGCAGCAAAATGGCCTCATGTGGCAAGGGAAGAACTATTATACCAATATACCAAATATACTGAATTTCTTAGGAACATGCTAGCCAAATGTATTTAAATAGTGAAAGAAGACATCCTAAAATCACCAAACTGGTGTCTTTAGGAACCCCTCAACTTGTGCCATAAGTGGGGAGCATGCGAACTCCAGGGGGGGCACGCTGAAGGCTGGCATAGGTTGAGTTAAAGTGGACCAAAACCATTGGTAACCTTGGATATGGGATGCTCTACTCTGGGTTCCCATGTTTCATGTGGCAGCCCTGGCACACCTCTAGCTGATGCACACACCCCATGTCAGCATATTTGAATGGCTGGCATGGCTGTTCACAGCAGAGAGGAGCAACCAGTGGGGGAACCCACCTTTGCTGGGCATTATTATACACGCGGTGAGTTGTGATTGGAAGAGAGCTTCGTGGGTGGGTGGACTGCAGTAAGGAAACAGCTGACCCCATTTCTGAAAGGACAGGCAAGGAAAGGGTTTTGGTGCACTTTAATATAGTTATAGTTGCTCTTTTACTGTAAATATAAAACTTTTATAAAATATAATAATCTAAAACGTTTTTTTAAATTAGACGAAGAATTAAGTTACCGTAATGATTTGCTTTCTGTCTTTTCATTTGTCAATTTCCTAGATATGCTTTCCACTCCTCTTCTTGGCTGGTTTCCGGAACTGCAGACCCAGCACCACCAGGCCGCCTTCACTTTCACCCCGATTCACCAGCTAGAGGGTCTCACTGGATGCGTCAGATTGTCTCCTTTGACCGGCTCAAACTCACCAATAACGTACAGGATATGAGAGGACATGTGAGAGAACTTTATACACTAGCATTGTGTCATACAGAAACATTGCCAGATCACTCAGATTTCCTGCTAGATTCCGCTGAGACTTGTTGTCCAACCCAGGAAGTGTTGGCAGTTGAGTGATGCCAATTAGAATTTCTGAATCGTGATGCATTACCCCACTAAGTTGGTAGTGTTTTAGTTGTCACAGTAGGACTTTTGTCTATTGTCTGTTATAGCAAAGCTCTAAATTGGTAGAACTAGTTTAAAGTGGACCAAAACCCTGGATTTTGACTATCCTGGGTCTTGGTCCTTTCCTCGGGGGCACCCCGATCGGGGGTGCCCCGCTGTGTGAAACCCCCCAGGACGCCGAGCCCAGCTCGGCCGCTGCTCTTAGACGTGCCGTGGGACTGGCACACAGCGGGGCACCCCCGATCGGGGTGACCCCAGGGAAAGGACTGGTCCACTTTAAGTCTAATGTTAAACCAGACCAACACCCTAACAAAAAACAGTGCCCATATGCATCCCTCCCCAGCACAGTTCAGACTGCTGTACATAAAAAATTATTTTACCTATTTGTGACTCCTGCTGTGGTATATTTCCCCTCCTTAAGGTGGAACAAACACCAAATCGGGATGTCCTGCAGTGTGAAACCCCCCAGAACGCTTTTAAATACCTTCCCTGGCTCCAACGCTGCATGTGCGGACTCTTGTCCAGTGAGTGACGTCTGCCGTGACCTTGTCATTTGGCAGGCAGCTCTCATTGTTTTGAACAGGGAAAACGTGCTGCAGCATCCCATAGGCTTGGGCTCCCCTTTAGTTTCAATGACAGCTGCCTGCTGAATGACATTGTCATGGCGGGCAGCTCTCATTGGGCGAGAGCCCGGGCATGCGCTGTTGGAGCCTGGGAAGGAGTTATTACAGGCTAACTGGGGGGTTTCACACAGCTTTTGTTCCACTATAATGGCGCCCTGTGGACCTGTCAGTGGCCTGCAAAGAGGAAGTGCTGCTGGGTTTCCTACTGCTTTGCATTGTGGGTCATGCTGATGACCAACGCTGGATTGCAGGACAGATACGTGTTTTTTTATGCACCCCCGTCCTGCTTTAGCACTAGTGGAGGGTGGCAGGGCAGTCTGGCTGGACTGGTCCTTTAAGTCCAGGCAGTAGCACAGCTGGGAAGCTGGTATAAGATGCACACTACAAGAATGTGTTTTTTCAATGTGATATTGTATTAGAAAGCGGTCAGAAATACATACGTACACTTATTGGGGCTCATTTCCATATTGCGGCAGGTTGTCTGAAAGAATGTAACAAAATGCTAGGAATAGGCCATTCTGTGCGGCTAGATGTTGGATTGGGCTACAAATATACTCCAGGAAAGAGTGCAAGGTGTGTTACTTTAATAGGCTGCCTGTAAGGTTCTCCATGGGGTCCTGGAGACTGGCAAGAAAGTGAAGCTGGGTGGGTCCTGCTGGACAGGTAGCCCAGTGCAGTGCTAGTCCATGCCGGAAGAGCTATAAAGAGGGTAACAAGTTTCAGATGGCTGCTGTTGCTGCTGCTATTTGGGCTGACCAGGAGCAGGAGGCACCAAAAGCTGGGCCATAAGAAAGCCTGCAGCCAGTCGTGCATGACGGGGCAGAGGTGTCCAAAGCATTCTAAACTGCTGAGAAGCAAAATTGCTTTCAGTGACTAAGAGCAGGAGCTTTGGCTTAAAGCAGAGCAAAACCTGCGATTTTGAATATCCTGGGTGTTGTTCCCTCCCCCGGGGGCATCCCAAATTAGCATGCCCCACTGTGTTAAACCCCCCAGAACTCTCTGCAAGACTCACCTCATCCCAGTCTAGGACCAAATCTAATGTAATAAAACAGTGTCAGGATATGTAATCTCTTTTCTTTTGCTGATACAGATTATACTGAACTCAATGCACCGATACCAGCCCAGATTCCACATCCTTCTCTCTGATCGCCTTCAAGGAGGGGAAGAAAGAGCAGAACAGAACTTTGTTTCTTTTGTGTTTCCCGAGACCCAGTTTACAGCTGTGACTGCTTATCAGAACCACAGGGTGAGTTGCTTACAATGAGACTATAGCCTGAAGTAGCTAGGAATTTTGCCCATTCCCTTTAGTGTGACACGTGTGTTGGTTCTCTCTGCACTTCAGCAGGGCTGGCAGAGTGCTATTCAGTTAGGAGCAAGCTGGGGGACTGCTGCAACCAATTTGCTTTTGTTTATTAAAGAAATCTTATGTCAGCATGCTATATATCTGTCATGGCATGTGCGTCTTTCTTTTATTACCCCAAAGATACAAATTTATGGTTAGCAGTAACGCCTGCCAGGGTACGGCACACAGAAGACCTGGTCCATTTGCTAATGATTTATTCCAGGAAAAAATACCTAAAGTGGACCAACCACCTAGGGCCGGCTCTAGACTCTAGGGCCGGCGGATCAAGCAACCTTGGGACATCCAGATTCTTGCGTGTGAAAATACAAGTGCAATAAAACATTTTTGTTTTAAGTTTTCAAAATAGGTAGGTAAGGATAGCTGTTTAGGAATTCAGAAATAACAGGCTGCAGCTGCCAAATAGGATCACAGAAGAACTCATCCCTTGGATGAGGATCATTCTACGAACCAAAACACCAGGAAGGGTAGTGAGTTCACGGACGTTCCACAGCATGGACTATACTCTGCAAATACAGGTGATCTGGTTACCCGCCATTTAGGTTCCTTTTTTGTTATGCCAATATTATGATCAAGATCTGTGTACATAGCATATATATGCTACTAAAACTGGCTCCACTGGTACTTCACTCTTACAGTTAATAAACCAGTGATTTGTGTTGTTCACTAGCTGTGAATTTGCAAATATTCTGTATGCTAAAATCACAAGTATATTGTGAGACTGTTATAAAACCAGCCAACACCCATTTTACAAAAAATGGGTGTTGGTCAGCTCCGGGGTCCCCCCTCGATCAACCCCCTGCAAACCCCATAAAGTTTACCTGTCACCTAGCTCCCTCAGTGGCATACAGGCGCCTGTGGCTAGCGGTGGTCATGTGTCTTGTTCTCGGGCTTCTGCTTTGCTGGCGGCAAACGAGAAGGGGACACCTAACTGCCACCAGCCAATCAAGCGGCTGCATGTCGCTGAAGGAGCAAGGTGACAGGTAAGGCTATGGGATTTGCAGGGGATTGCTCAAGGAGGGGAACCTGACATTCGGGATACCCCCTGAAGCTGACCAACAACCATTTTTGTAAAATGGGTGTTGGTCAGGTGTAATAAATGATGTACTCATTTTTTCAAAGATATAATTTCTCTGTCTCTTGTTTATTAACTGTAAGAGTGTGCAAATGTTTTTGCTTGTGATAATCTGAGTTCTTTAGGTGAAACAGCTTGCAGCACCCTCTTTTCTAGCGCAAATACTGTTATGGTGTTTACACTGGTGTGCCTCATCTAACCAACTTTTATTGGTCTATCCTGGGTTTTAGTGCAAATTTTACAATGTTGTGTGTGCTGGAGTGGGGGATGACCCGCTGTGTGAAACCTCACAGCTCACACAATGTACTTACCTTACTGGTGTTCCCATGGTGTAGGCACTGCGGCCATTTAGGTATTGTGGACGCACAGACCTAGAGATGCCACTATGTGCATGCACCCTGGATTTGCCAGTGAAGTAAAAATATCAGACAACTGGCGGAGCTTCACAAAGCATGGCAACCCAAGTTGGAATGCCCTAGCATCTCATAGACGGGTTTTGGGCCACTTTAAAATAAAAACGTTGGAAATGTTGTTCCTTTTATGCAGTTATTGTAAAACTGAAAAGGACCTTGAGATATAAAGTATGCTAGAAACGTAACAATTAAATCTCCTTTTATGAATGCAGATCACACAGCTGAAGATTGCCAGCAATCCCTTTGCAAAGGGTTTTCGGGATGTGGATGGAGATGAATGGTAATGACAAGAGTTGGTGCTTTTAAAAACATTTCAGAGAATTTCTGTAGTTGTAGATATGTAGCTACACACCTTGCACTCTTCTTGGTTTCCTGTCGTTGTACCTTTTCATTGCAGATTTCTTTACTGACCAGTTTAAATTATTAAGTTATAAATTATTATTATAATTCAATGATTGCAGCAACATCAGAAGGACAGAGCAGAATGGAACCTGCACAGCAAATGAATGCACAACACTTTGTAATGTATGTCACAGAGATTAGGGGGAGAAGTCAAATATATATATCATGCCCTTAAATTTCAGTTCCTGACCAAGGAACCTCTGCATTTTCAATAGCGGGCCTGTAAAGTCTGTTTTGACCCAACTTACTTATGAGCCTCTGAAAGCTTCAGCTCTCAGTTAGGCCGAGGAGAAGTACTGCTTTGACACATCATCCACAATGCTCTTTTTACAGAAGGCTTGACCACCGATTCTAAGACAAGAGGTTTGGCGAGAGGAAGGATACCACCCTTTATTAAGAAGCATAGTGGTCTTAGTGAGCCAGGATTCATTAGCGTCAATGGTATTCTCATGTTTGTGAGTCAGGAAGGTATATCAAATATTTTGGAAACCCTAGCAATCGTATCAGGTTTAGTCCACTAGTTTTCCTGCAACATGTTCACAGTCTGAATGGTTGTGACTCAGTCTGCAACTTGATAAAACTATTTAATTTCCCTGGGGGGAAATAGCCTTTTAAAGACTTTGCAGGCTTTCATTATTGTCTGAATCCACAAATCTAAAGCTTCCCTGTAGTGGGCTACCCTTTTCTCACCAAAGGCATATTAATCCTTGTCTGAAAATCAACCTTGCAGGTAAGCAGAGGCCCAAATGCCTGCATGATAGACGCCCTGTGTACCCTTTTTGAGTGCCCACATATGTGCTCAAGGCCTACGGCGGACTTTATATTTTGGCCCTTACATGGGTGTCCTGCGAGCGGTCTTATAAGAAAAGATTTTATAGATATGCATGAGTGGGCAGAGTGGGGGTGTGTCAGCTAGGAGTGGGTGCGGTGGGCGAGGCGAGGCGGGGTTTGCCCGCCTGGGATGCGAGGCCCCACCCCCACATGATGCAGATATCCATTAGCATCTGAACCGACAAAATGACGGGACGTCACATCCGGTGACGTCATCTCTCCCGGGCTGGACTTGTGCTGCAACGCAGATGCGTTCCAGCAGCACTAGCTACACGGCGGTGACGTCACATCCGCCGCGCCGGACCTGTGCTGCGACGCAGATGCGTCTGAGCAGCACCTGCGGAATGGCGGCAATTGAGGTGCATTTTGTCAGGTATTTAAGCAGGCTTTACTTAAACTATTGATTACTCACCCAAGGAAGCGGCACGGGCGGCCGCGTTCGAAGGTGTCCCCTCTGCAGACTCCCCGCTCCGTATTTTTGTGTCTTCACCCGGTGCCAGGCTTAGTATTGGTCCCTCTTTCTGTCTTTGTTGTTTGACTGTCATTGCTAATTGCGTTGATTATTTGTGTTTTGTACTTTTTTGATATATATCTATATAATCTTCTCTATTTTTTCAATATATGTAGTATTTAATTTTGCACAAATACATGTTGCACTGAATCACTGTTTGCACATTTGCACATTAGAAATAATGTTGGACATGTTATCCTGATGTTTATTTTATTGTATATTAGTTGTTTTGCACAGTCACTTTACTATTAGAGTCTTTTAGACAGTGGGCTGTTAGGGTTTGTGCCGGCACAAAAATAGATCAGACAGGTCCGGGAATCTAACATTGTTTGGACACTATAGGAGTTGCCCAGATATTCCAGCTACAATTGTAGCACTGGATGAAATAGGGGATATGCAGTGTTTTAATGTGTCAGTGTTGTAATGTTTTTGCGTCTGTGTCTCTTGATCAGTGTTTCAATAAATGTAATTATATTTTTAATTATGTGGTGCTCCTGTTAATTGGGTTTCTGGGCTATGTCCCATGAGCCCATTTCAGATGCTAGTTCTATTATTACAGTGTAGCACAGTACTATAGCACATATCTATAGCGGTGCACCACTTACAGTGGTCCTGCATGATAGAACATTGACTAAGAGGGTAGATTGCAGAATTCCTCTGCAGAGAGAAAGAGAAAGAACTCACCCGTGAAACTTGCAAGGCTCTGATAGCATCTCGGCTGTGTCAGGGGGAGGTCCTGCTTTGACTTCTCTTCTGAAAAGCGTCTTTTTACCAGGACCCTTGTCAAACATAGAGACAGCTTGACCACTGATTCTAAGACAAGAAACAGATGTTTGTTGAGCGGCTTCAGGCATGGGAAGTATGCCTTTAGTAGCAATCATAGCCAGACAGGGTGTCCAATTATTTCCCAGGTTTTTGACTAAGTGAATCAGGAAGGTATACCCATACTTTTTGAATCTTAGGAACCATGGCAATCGTATTCATTTTAGTGTACTTATTTTCCATAAAGTGGTCACACTCAGAATAGTTTGGAAACAACCTATGGATATTCTTTAAAATGCAGAAATCCTGTTCTTCACAATTATCCTGGGTGAAGGGTGGCATTTAGTCTTTGGAGACATCCATTACTGTCTGAATCAACAAATCTAAAGTTATCCTTAGGTGGTCTATGCTTTTCTTACCGACTGCATATTTCTCCTTATCCTATACCAGATCTTGTTGGTAAGCAAAGGCCCAAAATCATGACAATTGACCAAGTGGTCAGATTGCACAAATCCTCCTGATCAATAACAGAGAATAGCTTCAGACTCAAGAGTAGAAGAGGTGAAGGGCAAAGGCCCAAAGCAGATAGCTATGGTAGCTGCCCCAGCCTGAGCAATGTGTACAGATTGATCTACTCCCTGCTGCTAGAAGCACAGCTGTAAAGACTGCCACATCACTATCAATGTTTCAGAGGGGATGTAATCAAATATCAGTAGGTTAAAGGTTAGTGACAGTTCAAGCCCCAGCCTGCATGCATCCACCTATACAGAGACACGAAGACTGATGGCCCACTTCCATGAAGAGATAGACCATTCATTGAGTGAGCAATGAAAATATGACTTGTATGCAAGCGGACTTGCCTTCAGACATGGAAATTTATCTTCTAAGCATTCATTAGAATGATCATTCATGAGATTGTATGTGCTTTGCGCTGTGCATCCTATTTGTGGCCGATTTCTGTTTCCACATGTCAATGGGCATTCAACCAACTAGAAATTTCATTTCAGACTAAGGCCTTGATCACTAAAGGTAGAAAAAAAAAATTAGCGCTTGGAAAATAAAAGGCAGTTCGTGTGTGCGAATTTGCGGGTGAATTTTTTTGTGTGCGGTTGAAAATCACTTTACAACTGGAAAACTGAGTGAAAAAGTGCACAAATTTCCCAAATGCGGTGTGCGAGAATTTTTTTCTACTGCTTCCTAATTTGCAGCAGAGCAGTATGATCCCTTGTTGCCCTTTGTTCTGTTTTTTTTGCTTTGTGTTTCTGGACTTTCTAATTAATGTGGAATAGTACATATCATTGTTAATGTTTAATTATGTTTAATTTTGCACTTTGCATTGGTTCGGTGCATCATTTTTTGGTTATGGTGGTTTAGGTGCCCTTTTGGCTGTGTTGCTTTGCATTGCTTTACATCTGTTGTTATTGTACCTATTTATTTGGGTCGTTTGTAGATTAACAGTTCCTAGTTTTGACTTTGGTCTGTGGATCCATTAATATATGAATGTGAGTAGTGTTGCCCTGAGTGTCATCATTAGCATGCACATATCTGGAACGGTGCTAGTTTGGTCGCCCGAAATAGGCCTGATGTACTTACATTTCCAAACCACATTAAAGGTTTCTGTTGCATCCAGGGCCAGCTCCAGGGTTTTGTGAACCCCTTGTGTCATGTCACTTGTGCGGCTCTGTGAATGGTATACTCACCACCCATATTAAAGTGGACCAAAACCCAGGATTTTGACTATCCTGGATCTTGGACCTTGCCCTCAGGGCATCCCAATTTGGGGTGCCCCGCTGTGTGAAACCCCCCTAGGTTGCCGAAACCAACTCACCTCTTCCCGGTCCTACGACACATGTGCAGCCTCTCGTCCAATCAGCATGCCGACACCCGCATCCCCTGTTTCCCTCTAACAGGGAGCATGTCCGCGTCGGCCATTTACAAATGCCTGGCGTGGGCACGTGCCCTGCTGGAGGGATGTGCCATTGGACCGGGAAAGAAGGTGAGCGTTTTTTTAAGCGTGGATCAAAACCTACATTGATCGGAATAAAATACCCGGCCCGATTGATTTCCTCCCCCTGGGGCATCCAAAATTGGAATGCCCCGATGTGTGAAACCACCCAGCTCTCCCCATACACTTACCTTGTTTCCCGGTCCAACGGCGCATGCGTGAGCCGCGGCCACGTCCCCACTATCCCTCAAGCATTTGTGAATGGCCAGCGCAGGCACACTCCATTAGAGGGAAGCAGGGGATGCGGCCGGCAGCGTGCGCGGAGCCTCTGGAATTAGACGAAGACTTAGACGACATGACATCAGCGGCTCCGAGTGCGCTGATTCGATGGGCGGCCGCGCATGCGCCGTAGGACCCGGAGGAGGTGAGTTCAGATCAGTGACCTGGGGCGTTTCACACAGCGGGGCACCCCTGATCAGGGTAAAGGACCAAAACTCAGGATAGTAAAAATCCTGGATTTTGACCCAATTTAAACCCTTACATTTTTTTAAATATTTTGGGATGCTCATTTTACTGTCTGCTATATTTATGTTGTCATGGCGTTAGGTATTGTTTACATCACTTACATTTATCAAGTTGTGCAGCAGCATGCAATGTGGTAAATAAAACATTGCACATGTTACTGTGCTCATGTGTCTTCCTCATGGTGCCCCAGGATATTTGTATCCAGGCTGTACTCAGGCATCCAGAAAGCACATTGAGCCTCATCCATTTTGTTCCTCACCATGTCTGGCCTCCTCTGTCCTGTGTGTGTCACTATGATTTATTTCATATAAATGTATTTGCTAACATGTGTAGGGGCCTATATTAAATTTTACACAATTTCATGTTCATAGGCCTCCTTATGGTACACTATGGGCTTTTTTGCAGGTATAGTGGATAGAAGGACTCCATGGTGGAAGTCAGAAAACAAACTTTTCTCCTACTGAAAGCTGCTGTAAAAGATTTGTGTGAAACACTTGAATTTAAGTCATATGAGGAGCCAATCCATGGCACCTGAATCACTAGAATTGTTTTTCACTTGAAAATTCCACACAAATTATTTGAGAAAATCAAATTATTACAGCTTTCAGGATTGTTGAATCGCGCGTAGAATTTTCGCGCACAAAATCGCACCTTTTTCTCGAAAAAAATGCGAAAATGTGAATTCGACCTTTAATGAATCAAGCCCTAAATGACATACGTCATTCAACAGAACATATTCTCGTTTATTACTCAAGTGCAGCGAGTATTTCCATGGATCCATTCTTGTGTGATTTTTAGATGATTTTTTCTGGTGATTCATGGAGATGAGCCATGAATCTACTTGTATGCTGGATTCATATAGGCCTCCTAGCAGTAACAGCTCCAGTTAGTATCTAAGCTCCTGATGCATACAGCCTATATCACATGCAAGTAGAATAAAGAAACGTTTTATGTAAATGTTATGCATTTTGTGGTGTGTTTTTTCTTAATAATACTTAGTTTATCTTATCTGTATTTTTACAAAGAAAGATACATAAAAATGTATAAAGCACATCATGCGGTGTTTTAAAGCCACATTTTTCCTTTTAACAGGTTACTAACACATGCTCCTAAACCAGTCAAAATGCATGCAATGGACTCCCCTGAGAGGTAAATATATTTGTGTAAAATAAAATCTGCATCAAACTGTACTTGTGTTGAGTATTTAACTTGTTTTTTATAGATGTGTATCCATATAGAGGATGAAATATACAGTCATGTAAAAAAGTACGCCTCATGATATTGTTTGCCCATACCCACATATTTCAACACACAGACTGACTGAACAATACCGATAATATACTATGACAAATATAAATCACTGTTGTGTAACTTAAACATACATGAATATTTTGTACATGTAAAGTATATATATTGTACATAAAAGTATATTTTGTACATGTAAGTATACCCCTACATATACCATTACCCCAAAAATAGAATTGCTGCACCAGATCAGGGCCAAAGAATTAGTATAAAAGGTGGATGTTGTGAATGTGCACAACCCAATGTATATTTCACTATGAGGTGCTGGCAAAATAGGGAAACAACAACTATGAAAATTTATAAGATGGGGGTCCTAGACCAACCCCCTAATGCCCTATATATCTGCCGCACACTAATAATTATCTCAATATATCATTAAATCCAATAAATCTTAGAAAAAATATATTACATTTATTTGATAGGACTCACAAAATACACACCAACAATACATAAAAGACTAATTAAAATACATATAATCACACAAAAGGGAGAGAGGTACACCCCACAACTGGCTCTCTTATATACAATAATTCATCCAGAATTCAAGGTATAATGGTGGTGCTAAATCTGCAATTTAAAACGGGGCAACGAAGAATGGTTGAAGAGATAAATGAACACGTGCTATACTATGTAAAAAGTGCTTCCTATTAATAAAAAACTACAAAGCTACACATCTATCAAACAATTCTACACATCAATCAAAACACTGTACAATCTTGAACAATATAAATAAAGTGCAGAGTATCACATCTATTCTATAGTGTATTAACTAAAGTGCAATGTGCAAAAAGATAATCTATAAAATTCTATTGCAACAGCCCCAGTAGATCAAAATCAATACAATTCCAACAGTTCAAGAAAGGTATTGTTTACATCACCATATAATTAGGCCTCCGGGGTCCCCCCTCCAACAGCTCGCCACCGACGCGTTGCGTGGCTCTACGCCACTTCGCCAGGGTGTATCCTGTATAAATGTAGACACTCTAACTTTAACTACTGAATCTAGAAAAAGAGAATGAAATTAAAACATTTTGTACCAAATATAATTCAGATAGGCTGGGACAGGAGCGTGCACGCAGCTGGGGATGCGGCCGCTCTTGCTCCCTCTTGAAGCAAATCAGAGCCATTTGCCGAATTATATAGTCAAGGCAAATGGCTCTGATTGGACAAGAGTCCGTGCATGCACCACTGGACTGGGAAGAGGTGAGTTATGAGCGATCTGGAGAGCTGCCCCTGGGGCATGGAACAAGTCAAAATCACGGTTTTGTTCTGCTTTAATACACACAATGCAGTGTGTAGTGCACCAATACTAAAGGTTTTCTTTATTATACAGATGGAACAATGCGGAATCCCACTACTCACTTTGCACGGAAGCCCATTATTTGCAGCCGGCCGGACAGTGAATATGGTTCCCACGATGTCTCAAATGGGCAAAACCTGACAAGATACCAATTTGCCATAACATTCCCATAAACCCTACAATCTTTTTGTAAGGCTCCTTGAATAAAAAGGCACCTTATAGTTCAAGTAGGGATTCTAGGCCTGCATTCAGCTTGTCACAAGCCATTTAAAAGACCCATATGGCCGGGGGAAAACCACCAACTTCCCACCAGGAGTTATGTCCACTCCTTGGCTTTGACAACTAAATATTAAAAAAAAAGAAACAACAATTTGGAGCCAATACAAAAGATTTTTCGACTGACAAGTTTAAATGTGCTTCTGGAAGCAAACAAGGAGCAAACGAAAACCCCTGTAATCATTCAGGAGCCAGAGCTGGAGTCCTGTCAACCCTAAGAGCTAGAAAAAACAAGGTTTTCTTTTTGTGGAAAAAACTGAACATTATTGTTGTTACTCTGTAATTTATAATAATAGGCTCTGAAGTGCAAGCTCACACTAAGCAATGCAGCCACAGAACAGGCTACTGAAGTATGTGGCAGCAGAGGCAAAGTGCAGTGTATCACAGTAACTCTCATCATAACAATGAACTTAGCCTACTATAAATGTACATTATTTAAAGGTATAGATTGAACCGTGATCTTATATTGTCTTTATGTATACCATATCTAGAAATACATTAAATATACCGTAAATGCCACTAAGTCTGGGCAGATAAAAGGGTAATTAAATACATTTATGTTACATCTCGGAGACCAGAAACTGACTGCACCGAGCCCAGGAAATATAAATATCAATGTGATTTATTGTAAAACAACAGTGGCAATACGCAGCTCAAGAACACAGTAAACAAACCACACCAATACTGCAAAACCAAGGACGCTACTTAAACTGACAGACCTATCAAAATTAGACCCCCAAGTATCCAAGTTGCCGCCCTGAATGCTTAGCCACCAATTAGTGCTGCACAGTGATTGGATGACCAAGCAGTCAGTCATGGTGGGGTGGTAGCTTCCATGGAGGTTGCCGCTGTGGGATCAGGAGCATGGCATCTGAGCAGGTGAATCTTTTTTATTTATAGGGATGGATTTCTGCTTTAAAGGGTAATTTCACTTTCAATGGCATTTTTGAAAAGTTTCCATTAGTGTGTGCCAAAATGATGTGCTCGATGTGCTGAGCTTATCGTTTTTTTCACTTCTACTTGTTGTAAAAGAAAAACGTTTTCTTCTACCTCAGCAACATACATGAAACTGACTTCCTGACTCTGGCTTGCTAATGATCTGATTGACTAGGGCAGAGACAACACTCCACACTCCTGAGCGCATATGTTTAAACTCTTCTGCTCTAATTCAATCTCTTCAAATGGGGGGGGGGGGGGTACAGTCCTATGTTCCAAGAGCTAAAGCATTACTAGACAGTGTTCTAACATGAGGAGGTCATGCCAACTTTGCTGATGAGCTAATCTGTTACAGTGGAAGGATTCTGGGATTTGTAGTCCGAAACTATACTAAGGGCTTTACTCACGGCCAGGAAAGCCACTCCTGCTTTAGCAACACAGAGCCACAGGGGGCAAAATCCTAACACACCGGGTTTATTTTACATTCCAAAATAGTAAAACAATAAGGCAGAGCACCAAAAACCTGACAAAAAGGGAATTTTCCTTTAAAAGGAATAACCACTGGTACATCCGTGTCGGACTTTCGCCCCTCCACCATCCGTCGAGGTGCTGCCATGCTCCCTCCATTCACAGCAATGGAGGCACTGTGCTGCGACCTGAAGGAGTTGCAGCACCTCTGTGACAGATGGTGGAGGTGCGCAAGTCCGACATGGATGTGCCACTGACTGGAATTGTCATTGTCTACCTTGGAAATGATCCAGAGGCAGGTAAAAATGTACACCCGGTAGACAAAGAAAGTCAATGGCAGTTTTCTGTCCTAAAAAAGGAAGGAGGGTTCTCACCTGGCCCTGAATCGACCTCTATATCTAAATACACACTTTGGCAAAGAGGGTATGAGGCAACCTGGGCACAGGAACACAACAAGAAAGAAACTGACAGGGTAGTGGATACAACAAGCTGTGACCAGACAAGGAATCCAGAGGAGACAGATAACGACAGGAACAGAGATAACAACAGAAGAAAAATACAACTCTGTGAAGTACTCACCTGTAGAGTTGGTATTATACGCATACAGCACGTCCTGCTCCAGTAGTAGTAATAACATGTGGGTAGTCCTCCGTCTCCGGCGCCGTGCACTGCAGACATGTAGAAAACAAGCTCCTCCCGGCCCTTCTTATACTGGAGGACCTCCCACAAATCCCCAGCATTGAAAAGCAGTGAGGCATAGAGACCAGGAGAAAGCAACCACCCAAAACTGACAAAAATATCAAAGATAACAATCACCAACAGGGGATCCAGAACAAGGTGAAACAGGGTGGGGTGGAGCAGGACGTGCTGTATGCGTATAATACCAGCTCTACAGGTGAGTACTTCACAGAGTTGTATTATTCTAAGCATACAGCACATCCTGCTCCAGTAATAGTAATAACATGTGGGACATCCAATAGCAGTGTCCATAAAGCAGGGTGGGATCCCCAACAGAAGGCAGCAGCACGCAGTCTAAACCACTGCCGCCTGCAGAACCTTGCGGCCAAACACAGCGTCAGCTGAGGCCCGAACATCAACCTTGTAAAACTTAGTAAAGGTATGTACAGAAGACCAAGTAGCGGCCTTGCAAACTTGTTCAACAGAGGCCTGGTGCTGAAAAGCCCAAGAAGCCCCAACAGCTCTAGTAGAGTGAGCAGTAAGACGAAAGGGGGGAGTCTTCCCCATGGCAGTGTAGGCTTGAACAACAGCCTGACGAATCCATTTACTGATGGTAGACTTGGCGGGAGCCAAACCCTTCCTAGGCCCATGAGGCACAACGAAGAGAGCATCCGTCTTCCTAAAGGCCTGCGTGGTAACCAAGTAAGACTTGACACACCTGACCATATCCAAGGAATGCAACACCCTTTCCTTAGGGTTACTAGGATTGGGGCACAAGGAAGGAAGTACGATATCTTGATTCAAATGAAATGCAGAAACAACCTTAGGCAGGAAGTCTGGCTTGAAGCGAAACACCACCTTGTCCCGGTGTCTCTCAAAGTAGGGAGGCTGAATAGACAAAGCAGCCAACTCAGACACACGTCTGACCGAAGTAATGGCTACCAGGAAGACAACCTTGATCGTGAGCACAGCTAGGGCGGCCTCATGGATAGGCTCAAATGGAGCCCCCTGCAGGGCCGACAACACCAAGTTCAGGTCCCAAACAGGAACCATAGGTTTCCGAGGGGGGTGCACATGAGTGACTCCCTGAAAGAAGGTCTTGATAAGAGAGTGATGGGCAAAAGTCTTCTGAAAGAAGATGGACAGGGCCGAAACCTGGCCCTTCAAGGTACTGAGCTTGAGACCTAAGTCTAGGCCATGTTGTAAGAACTCCAGCACCCTGGATACTAAGAATTCCCGGCAGGGAAGAGACCTGGATTCACACCAGTCAATGTAAGCCCGCCACACTCTATAGTAGATGGCAGCAGAAGTCTTCTTCCTGGCTTGGACCATGGTAGCCACAACAGACTCAGACAAACCTTTTTCCCTCAAGATGGCGGTTTCAATAGCCAGGCCGTCAAAGCCAGCGTTAGTAAATTGGGATGGCGTAGAGACCCTTGGGTCAGAAAGTCTGGTAACCTTGGCAGATCGCACTGATCTACTGCCATTTGAACCATGTCCGCGAACCACACTCTTCTTGGCCACCTTGGGGCCACCAGAATCGCGGGTACCCCTTCCAGAGCGATCTTGCGCAGCACTCTGCCCAGAAGGGGAATTGGTGGAAACACATACAGGAGCCGAAACTCCTTCCAAGACATTGACAGGGCATCCGTGGCCAGAGCCAGAGGATCCTGAGACAGGGATACAAAGCTCGGGAGCTTGTGATTGTGACGTGATGCAAAGAGATCCACGTCCGGCACACCCCAACGGTGACAAAGTGACTGAAATACCGTCGCAGAGGGACCATTCCCCCTGACGGGACGACCCCCTGCTCAGAGCATCTGCTAGCAGATTCTCTGTCCCCAGAATGTAGACAGCCGATATGCATTGTACATTGGTCTCTGCCCAAGTTAGAATCAGAGACACCTCCTGGAGAGCACCCTTGCTCCGGGTTCCTCCCTGATGATTGATGTAGGCTACGGCCATCCTGTTGTCTGAGCGTATCTGAACCGCCAGACCCTTCAGGTGCTGGGTCAATCGTTCCAGTACCAACCCGACCGCCCTGAGTTCCAGGACATTGATAGGAAGGTGGGCCTCCTGAGGGCCCCATCTCCCCTGGAAGCGCAGGGACTTCCAGAAACCCCCCCAGCCCGAAAGACTGGCATCCGTCGTGACCGTCTCCCAGGAGGGAGCCAGGAAGGATCTGCCCCTTGTCAAATTCCTGTGGTCCAGCCACCACACAAGGGATTGTCTGACCGAGGGGGGAATCACACAGCTGTCGTCTAGAGATGCTGGTTCCTTGTTCCATACTGACAGAAGGTGAAGCTGCAGAGTTCTCAGATGAAACTGGGCATAGGGCACCGCCTCGAAGCTTGCCACCATCGAGCCCACCAACTGCATTCCCTGCCGGATGGAGGGATGAGGGTTCGCGAGCAGGGATCTCGCCTGGGTTATCAGAGCTTCCACCTTCAGCGGAGGAAGGAATATCCTTGATTGAACCGAGTCCAGAATCATCCCCAGAAACGGGGTCACTGAGGAGGGGGACAGAGAGGACTTTGGGTAATTGATCACCCAGCCGAAGGACACCAGGGTGGACACCACCAACCGAGTGTCCAGCTCTGCCTGCTGCAGAGACTGAGAGGTGATGAGAATATCGTCCAGGTAGGGCAACACACGTATGCCTTTTAGTCTTAAGAGAGACATCACCCCTGCCAGCACCTTGGTGAAGACCCTGGGGGCCGACGTGAGGCCGAATGGGAGGGCCACGAACTGATAGTGCTGATCCAACAGCGCAAATCTGAAAACACCGGCACGTGCAGGTAAGCGTCCTTGATGTCCACAGATGTCATGACGTCCCCTGGACGTAGTGAGGCAATGCCCGAGCGCAGAGTCTCCATACGAAAATGCCTGCTTCTGACAAACTTGTTTAGGATTTTCAAATCCAGAATGGGTCTGACTGACCCGTCCTTTTTGGGGACCGTGAACAGATTGGAATAAAACCCCCTGCCCCTGTCTCTTAAGGGGACCTCGCAGATGACCCAGAGCTCCAGAAGGTCCTGCACAGCCAGCATCAAGACCCGAGCTGAGGCAGGATCCTGCGGGATCCGAGACCCGACGAACCTGGTAGGGGGCAGCACAGCGAATTCTATCTTGTAACCGGAGGAGACTACCTCCTGAATCCACCGGTCTGGGACGAGGCATCTCCAGACATGCTCGAAGTGCTGTAGACGTCCCCCCACCCTGACGGGCGAGGGCGCCCCTTCATACCTGGGGGGTCTTGAGGGGGGCTTTGGGCTTGGGACCCCAGGAGGAGCCTGGACGGCGTCCTCTGTTCTTGTTCCAGGGTTCTGAGCGCGGCCCAGAGAAGGACACCCCTCTACCTTGCTTGGTCCCCCGGTAGGGGGTAGAATGGGAGCTTGGACCACGAAAGGGCCGAATCTGATGCTTGCGCTGGGGCAGCTTACCCCCTTTGGCAAAGATGTCTAATCTTTCTCCAAACAGGCGCAGCCCTTTGAACGGAAGCCCCGTAAGGGCCTTCTTGGCGACATTGTCAGCAGCCCACTGGCGTAGCCAGACCGCGCGGCGTATGGCTACCACCAGAGCAGAGGATTTAGCACTCAGCTTAATAGCATCGTCCGATGCAAATAGGATATAATTCACAAAGGTCTCACAGGTGGCCAGAGCATTGGCGGTATCAGAGGGCAAGTCATCCGCCCCTTCCAGAGCAGACTTAAGCACAGTCCTGAGCGCCACCACTGTGATGGCTAAGGCGCAAACCGGGCGGAGCGACGCTCCCCCGAAGGCAAAGGCGTGACAAGCCAATTGATCAACTCGCCGATCCTCTAGGTCCCGCAGCGTAGTAGTGTCAGGGGAGTGCATGATAGAGGTATTGGACAGACTCAGAATCGGGGCATCGACCTCGGGCGGCGATGTCCAGCACTTAAAGTGGACCAACACCCAGGATTTTGACTATCCTGGGTCTTGGTCCACTTCGTGAAACCCCCCCGATCACCCTAAAAACTCACCTCTCCCCGCTCCCAGCGCCGACGGACAAGGGATTTGACAGCCGCTTGTCCGCGGCTCCTCCGCCGCCGCCTCCCGCGCGTCCCTCTTGACACGCGCGCGCCCGCGCCGGCCATTCACAGATGGCTGGCGTGGGCGCGCACACGCCTAGAGGGGCGCGAGGGAGGCGGCGGCTGCCGGCCGCCGCCGAAGCTAAGGTAAGGGGGTTTCGGGGTTTTGGGGGGGTTTCACCCCGCGGGACATCCCGATCTCGGATGTCCCGCGGGGAGGGAGGTGATCGGCCCGGGAATCTTATAGATTCCCGGGCCGATCACCCGAGGGTGATGGTCCACTTTAACCAGATCGGCAGGAAATGGATACTTCTTCTCCACAGCCTTGGGAATCCCCTGGAGTTTACTGGGATGTTCCCATTCCTTCAGCACTAGGTTATTAAAGTGAGTTTGTTCGGGAAACTCCAACCGCACCCTAGCGGTATGAAACAGATCGCCCCGCTGCCGAGGTGCCGCGGGAGGGGGAGAGAGGGATAAAACATCAAAGATCTGAGACAACAGTCTGTCAATGTCGTCCTGGGACCAAGGATCAGAGCCAGACTCCTCCTGACTCCTGGGCTCGTCCTCGTAGGATCCTGAGTCAGATAGGAGTTCCCCTTCCTCTGATAGGGACTGAGTATAGGAAAGCAGCACATCATCAGATTCTACAGGGAGAATAGTAGCTTCAGGGTTCAAATGACGCTTCTTGGCAGTGGCCTTGCGCGCCATGGAGACAGCGATAAAGCTTTCCACACTGGCCAATCTAGAGGCCAAATCAGCATGAGAATCCCCACTAGAATTGGGGGTTATGCTCAAGCTAGGGGGAGTAGGGGAAATAAGGCGAGGTGCGGGCCCAGCCTCGGAAGAGGTGGGGAGACTGGCTAGTGCCTGTTGAGCACAAGGTTCGCAGACCCGTGACTTGTCACTGCTGCTAGGTGAAACCCCACAAGCTGCACACAGACGGGCTTGTCGCAGGGGGACCCCGTTCGCGATGTCCTGGGATGCCTCCATATGGTGATTATTAACTTCAATGTGCCAGTAGGGATTGACGCTTTAAGCAACCCTGGATGCCCCTATAACCCGCTGGGAAGTGGGAGTAAAATCTGAAAACTGGTCTGGACCGGGCGCTACGTCGGACTAGGGGAAGCCACCGGTGACCGCTGTCTGAAAGACACAAGGGGAAGAGGGGTGTCAGAGCCGAGCGCGAGGAAAAAGCTAGAAAAAGGGTCGCCCACGAGGGCACTTACAGTCAGCGAGGGGAGGACCGTCTTCACCACGCGCATGCGAGAAGGAAATGGCACCCAGCGAACCTCGAAGTGAGCAAGGGAAATTGAAAAACGCTGTAGCTTCCCCAAAAAGTGCTGCTGTGTGCGCGTAAGGCACAGTAAAACGCTGCAGTCAGTTTAAAATTAAGCAAGTGACACCCAGTAGCTGTAAGAGACTAAGCTGTACTAGGGCAAGGAGTAGGCCATCAACACACAGCCCCCCCCCTCTTTTTTTCCCCCCCTAACGGGGGAATCTGGGAAGGAAGGTGACCCAATAGAGGGCTCACCGTTAGATGGGGCATGGGGGCACTAGTGCGGGAGGGGCATCCACTGAAGGCTCACCATTCGCCTTTAACCGCCTACCCTATGGAGGGGGATTGCGGTGGAGTCTAGCTCTGTAAGCACACTAGGTGCTGCCTACCTTCACCCAACCAACGCAGCCCAGGCTGGGAGGCATATTCTTAACAAGGACGGGTGGGAATAGTCCCGCAGGGCCTCGGGCTGTCAAGCCCCGCTCGCCTGCGAGAGCGTGATACTTCATGTCTTCGCAGTTCCAGCACTGCAGAGAATTCTGGGGATTTGTGGGAGGTCCTCCAGTATATGAAGGGCCGGGAGGAGCTTGTTTTCTACATGTCTGCAGTGCACGGCGCCGGAGGCGGAGGACTACCCACAGGTTATTACTACTACTGGAGCAGGACGTGCTGTATGCTTAGAATAAAGGATTTCTATACAGCCCCACTAGTCTTACTTAACCTAACAGGAGGGGTGCACAGCTGCTGCCTAACCCCACATACATTGAAACCGAGTAAATAGGAACCCGAAAAGTGTAGCTGTCGGGGCTGGGGAACCAGACAAAGGCCTTTGTGCCATTTCAATCACAGTAAAAGCACTGATCTTTTTTCACTTGCACTTGAACATTTTGTGCTGGGCTTTGCCTTTATACTGCTTCATAAGATAAATACAGGCTTGTTACCAGACTTGATCTAGTCGAAGGCTCTTAAGTGCAGTGCACTTTGTCTCTGGTGTGTTGGCAGCACTGTAGGCTGCCATATTCCTCCATTTCCTGTCCCCCTGCTGCACCAAGAACCGGCATAGGAGAAGACTTCATAGGCTTTAATAAAATGGGATCTAGCTTGGTGAGGGGGCATCCCGATTGGTAATCTACCCCACCACCCAAATACCCTATCTGCCTGAGATATTCTGCACCTCATTCCACTGGTGAAATCCAGTCCTGTGATTGGCCGCTGGCGATCATGGCATGCGAAAGCAGGGGCCGCAAAAACATATTTCTATCTGCAGATAAAATGTTTCTGTAGTCAGGTGAAGTTGTGTGAAGTTTTGCAGTTGTTCACAAACCCAGACAGAAGGGGAAGGATATATATTATATGTCAGCATAACCTTCAACTACTGTATGAAAGCAAGAGCGAATGCACTTTCTCCTTTACGCCTGTTGGAAGCTCAGGCTCTAGCACTGGGCCACCCTACAACCATTCAGCCCTCAGTGGAACAGGATGACAAAGAACAATTTTATGGTCACACACTCAGTCCTGGAACATCTAGATCAGAAATGCACAATCTGGCACCCAGCAATGTAATCAGTTCTGTCTGCATCTACCCACCTCACGTTTACTTACTTACCTCTGCAACACAACTTCCAACTTTTCAGAGTGGGAAAGAGGGACAATTCTAAAATTAAGCCACACCCCCTCATTGAGGGATGGATATGAGACAGGTTGTAGCAGTTACATCAATAAACACTTTGAATAATTAATCATTTATTGATGAAGATCTGCATGTTACACCTCAAAGAGGGACATAGAAACATGGACTGAATGGGGGACAATTGGGAGGTATGTAAAATAATGCTATACGTTTAAAGCTGTCCTGCAGTAAACTGTTTGCATTTTCTTTGCTTAAGTTTTGTTGGGGCCCCTTGAAATGGGATAAGACAATGTGGCCCTTAGACCACACTGGCGATGGACAGCCATGTAGTGGTATGCATTGTTTGTGCTGATAAGCTCCCATGCAGTTTCTTTAGCTTTACCTGAAAGAGAAACAAAACCTGTGAATTTTACTTTCGCCAGGTTTTTTTCTATGCCACCCGCTGTGTGAAACCCCCCAGTTTGTCCACTAAAACTCACCTTTCCCCGCTCCATTGGCACGAGTGGGCTCTCTTCCAATCAGAGCACTTCAGCAAAGGGCTCCAGTTGAATTCAATGGGGAGCACACGCTGCTGCATCCCCTGTATCCCCGCTACCGGAGTGCAGCAGAGACCTTTGCTAAAGAATGTAAACATAAAAGAGTCCTCTCATGCGCCACTGAAGCAGGAAAAAGTGAGTTTTTATGAGTGCACTGGGGGTTTCACACAGTAGTGAGCATCACAATTTGGGGAGTC
Organism: Gastrophryne carolinensis; assembly: GCA_027917425.1. Taxonomy (NCBI): domain Eukaryota; kingdom Metazoa; phylum Chordata; class Amphibia; order Anura; family Microhylidae; genus Gastrophryne; species Gastrophryne carolinensis. The sequence continues at coordinate 523,478,523 of CM051235.1, read as the reverse complement.
CCAGGGGAAAGCCAGCGGCCAGCCCTAGAATCTAAAACACAACCGGTGGGTTTGTTCTGCTTTATTACGCATGGGCCAAGAAGCCGATTGGAGCAGAGCTGCATCTGCGTTGTGGGAATGGGCAAGGCATATATAACAGGCGGGTTTCACAAATCAGGATGTCCTAATGGTTTAGTGAAAATACCAGGGTTTGGTCCATTTGAACCCCTTGCATAGAACTGCCATTGCTCAGCCCTGGATGCCATGTAGTCCCTTAGCAGGGTGGTAGACCTCCACAACCCACACACCACATCAGGCCGCCCAGCTACTACGTCTCTACATCACATAATACCTCACCCCAGGGCCGGCTCCAGGTGTATGCGGGCCCTTGGAAGAATCTCAATGGGCCTGTTATGGAGTATGACACTCCATACATGGTGATAAAGTTAGAGTAATGGAGAAAAATAGGATGGACTGATAAAAAAAAAAAAGAGCTGGAAGGAAATAAATAAAAAATAGAAGAACTGACATACATAATAGCATGAAAGAAAATAGCAGAATAAACTGATGAAAGAAACAAAGAAAGTCTCTCCCAATGGCCAGTTTGCCCCTGGCTGACATTCCTTAGCCCTGGTTACTGCACTGCCTTCGTCCAGGGTAGAGAGAATAAAGTGACTACAGAGAGAGCCAAGCTCAGCTGCTTCCTGTATTATAGGTCACGTGCCTGCTCTGGGCTGCTGCCGTCGGTCGCTCGTTGATTACGTCACACGTTTACTCGCTAGGCTCTAGGAGACGTCAGCATGGAGGACACGGAGTAAGTGAAGGAAGCAGATGAATCTGCTGGCATCTAGTGTAGCGGGGCGCGTTATTGCTGCGCCGGCCACAGGGGAGAGCTGGCACGGGGCGGCCAGGGGCATGGGCGCCGGTTTGGACTGTGAGGGTGAATGCCTGGGGCTGAGGCGAGCTGTGCTAACGTAGTGCCGCTTATGGCAGCACTAAGGGGTCCTGCTGGGGGTTCTGTGTTAGAAATGGCTTCTGTTCTGTGTGTATATATAGTAGGTAAGCTGCCCCCTCCTCTACATTGTATCTGGAGGCTGAGATGCCCTCTGAGGGTGTGTGTGTGTGTGTGTGTGTGTGTGTGTATATATATATATATATATATATATATATATACACATACTGCCCTCCATGTGTCCCTTCCAATCTGCTGCATGTTACATGGCTCACTTACATACTGCACCCCTTAGCCCATGTAGTGTGACTAAGAGACCCACCATGAAGGTGGGCATCCCTGTACTCAGTTCAAAGCAACACTTTATGCTGTGTGGGCTGACGAGATGCCACACGTGCCATGGCAACAGTGAGAGTTGTGGGGGCACTCGGGGGTTTCACACAGCAGGGAATCGGGATGCCCCAGGGACAAGAACTTACCACCAGGATAGTATAATTCCTGGTAAAAGGCTCACTTTAAAGGGAAACAACACGGGGGTGCATACTGAATTGGGAAGCTCCACTGTGTGTATCCCCCAAGGTTGCCAAATTCACTCGCTGCTGTTTCCATGGTGCAGGCTCAGCCAAACTGAGAACGCTGAGTGGCCTGCTCAGCCAATTGGCACGTTACTTTACATTCAGCTCTGTCAGCTAAGCAACCGCGTACAGCTGTGTGCGCCCCCAGCCGTATCCCCTGCTCAGTCTCTAGATGTGGCGTGCCCACGTCTGCCATTCAGAAAGGGCTGGTGTGGATGCGCACATAGCTAGGGGTGAGCGAGGCCGGGACTGGGCGAGGGCTCCGGGAGAAGGTGAGTGGAGCGGATGATCCAGGGGGTTTTACACAGCAGGCCATACCTCAATGAGTGGAACTTAGATGGTCCTGGCCGCATCCCCAGCATCTTTGGGCTCAGTGCAGCTGCTTTCATTTCCGGTTGCCATATGCCAAACATATATGCACAGCAAACGGCTTTGATTAGTTGAGTCTGCACATGTGACAAAGATCCAGGAAAAAGGTTTTTTGGGCAATGTGGGGGGTTTCGAAATTAGGATGCTATGGGGCAGGGGAAAAGAATCCAGTGTAGTCAAATTCCCGGGTTTTGTTCTGCCACACTTGGCTATAGAGTCTCCAGGGCTGGGAAAAGGCCTTCTCAGGGGTATCCTGATTTGGGATGCCCATCTGTGTGGAAATCCTAGGGAACACCAGCTTCCACAGTGCATGCATGGACCACTGGCAGCAGCCACGGCACCCCTCATTCTGGTGACACCGCTCTGCCAGGTACAGCTGAATGGCGGCTGCACGTAGCCACATGGAGCGGTCACTGGTCGATCACCAACAATCTGTTCATTTATGATAGAATGCTGGGATATGCACCAGTAAGATATTGAGTGATTCCAGGGGTTTCACACATGGGGGCATCCCAAATCAGGATAAAGTGGACCAAAACCCAGGTTGAAAATCTTGTGTACCAAACCCCTTTGGTTTGGCCCTAGAGTCTAAGGCTGATTCTTTTTTTTTCTGCCCTTGTGTATTCCAATTTGGGCATCCTCAATCTGCGTGAAATCCTCAATTTGCTGTAAAAACTTACTGCTACAGTGACACATGCTCGGGGCATGCCGGCAACACCCCTGGCTGATGTGCCTACCCACCTCAGGCCTATATGAATTGCTGGATGCGATTTATACTGTTCATTTATATACGCGCCATAGAATGCTAATTGGAGGAGAGCCCACACATTTTATTTACAGGGAAAATGTCTCCTGATGTTTCTAGTTATTGTACCTTCTTTGAGTGGCCATTGTAAACCTAATTCTATATTTGTGCCGCTTTTAATGTGATGTTGCTCAGGGCCCACCATACAACCATCATCATCATCAGGGAACAGTCTCTTTTCTTAGAAGACAGCAAAAAAATGTCCTTGTAAGTAAGAAACTGCTAAATTCATTGTTTCCCTGAAAATAAGATCTACCCATAAAATAAGCCCTAGCGTGAGCTCTTTGAATCTTTGAGGATGCTTGAAAAATAAGCCCTAATCCAAAAATCAGCCCTAGCTATATTTCGGATAAAAAGTCGGCTAATATCGTTTGCAGACAGCTATATATGTAAAATCAGCACCCCTCACTAAGAAAAGCAGAGCCACCCCCAAAAAATGACTCAAAAGACCCAAAATGATAACCCACACAGATCAGGTCCCGGGCATCAATCCGGCCCACAGTGTAGATTAGAGCATAGTGGCTGCTTCTGGTCTCCAGGGGAAGCATATCGCTACACTTTGTGCCATGGACCTTGTAAGAAAGTAGCTAAAATGTCAAAGTCTGACAGCGTGTAACGTAGATTTGTTTATAGAAAACAAGCCACCACCTGAAAATACCTGAAGATACAAACTCATCTTTTGAAGCAAAAGTTAATCTAAAACTCTTATTTTGGGGGAAATGTGGTAAGAAACAACTTCAGCATCGTCCATTCCTGTTTTTTTTTACCTTAAAAGCGACTGTAATAAGAAAAAAAGGGCAAGGCTATATTAATCTAAAACAGCAGTTCTCAACCTGTGGGTCGCGACCCCGGCGTGGGTCGAACGACCAAAACACAGGGGTCGCCTAAAGCCTAAAAGAAAATACATATTTCCGATGGCTTTAGTCGCTGAGAAGTCGTGCTACCGTCTGCAGCAGCACTATTCAGCTGGTTCGCACACTGCTATGGATGCGCGTACCAAACTAAATGCCTGCGCGCATGCGCAGACGTGATTGCATCATCTGTCCGGGACCTGAGGCGGGAGGAATGCTCCACAGTCCATAGCAGCGCATTACGTGTGTCCGGCGCTTGCTGATGTCATCAGTGAGAGGATGCAGCAAGCGCTGGAGGACAGAAGCCTAGGAGGTGGAGAGGCAAGAGAGCCTGCTGGTGTAAAAAAGGTTAATGTAAAAACAGTACACACATCATACACAAAATGATGTTTGATTTGTAGCAATGAGAATACATAATGCATATCAGGTATTTACATTCTGAATCATAACTGCAAAATGACAGTTTTTAAGTAGCCACCAAAATTATTTTTTGGTTTGGGGTCACTGCAACATGAGGAACTGTATTGCGGGGTCACGGCATTAGAAAGGTTGAATTCTAAATTCTTCTTCTTTATTTTCTGTTTTGTTGTAGACCAAGGAAGCTTCCGCGAGTGCCAGAGAATCTTTTGAAGAAGAGGAAAAAGTATCAGGGACTCAAAGCAGCGGAAGCCAAGAGAGCTTTAGAAGAGAAGCGAAAGGTGATACTGCAGAGATTTTAAAGTGGAACAAAACCCACACTGATTGATTCCCTCCCCCTGGGGCATCCAAAATCGGGATTCCCCGCTGTGTAAAACCCCCAGATCACCCCATATACTTACCTTGTGTCCTGGTCCAACGGTGCGTGTGGCGAGCTGCGGCTGCATCCCCGATATCCCTTTAGCAGGGCACGTGGCTGTGACAGGCATTTGTGACCGGCCGGCACGGGCGCACACCCTGTTAGAGGGAAGCGGGGGCGTGCCTGGGCGCTTGGAGCCGCTGATCTTAGACAGTGTGGCGTCAGCGGCTCTGAGCGCACTGATTAGATGAGCGGCCACGCACGTGCCTTAGGACCAGGAAGAGGTGAGTTGGCACCAGTGATCTGGGGGGTTTCACACAGCAGGGTGCCCTGGGGTAAAGGACCAAAACCCAGGATAGTTAAAATCCGAGGTTTTGGTCCACTCTTTGGACAGCCTCACTTGCATAGAATTTTTGAAGCTGTGCTAAATATCTTCTTTACAATCACCCCCAAGTTTTACTGATTTAGTATTTTAGGCTAGTTCAGGCTCTCTGTGAATTAGGGCTAGGGTTTCCAGGGAATGTTTAGGTCTGCTTTCACACTGCAGGCATGTCTAGGGGTACAAATGGGGGCTGTTAGATTCTGTGTTTTGGTCTGAAATTGAGCATTCAGCTCACCTTACCTTTACATTTACACACTGTCCTTGCCGGCTTGTGGAATTTTGGGTGGGAGATGATTTTTTGCATGTTTGCTTATATAAACTTTTGTCTTAAAGCTTTAATTTTTTTTTTTGTTTCAGCTTCAGCCTGGGAAACAGATCAAATTTAAACGTCTGGAAACCTTTGTCCGAAATTCTCGGCGGAAACTTAGAGATGATTCGAGACTGCGGAGGATGGAAGTGTACAGGAAAAAAGTGCCCAACTTGACCAATCAGAGACTTGCATTTGTTGTCCGAATTACAGAGTAGGTATTGTACCGCTTGGGTTTTGTAATTGTAGGCATAGCGATGTGCGGTCAGCCAACCAGGAATCCTATAAGGTTAAAGGGAAAGTCCACTTTTGGTGGAATTATTTTCTTATGTTGGCAAATTTGTTTTACTACCTGCAATCTGAGAGAATGTCCTTTCTGCACAAAAAATATATACTTTCCAAAATTCCATTACAAGTGGTCTTTCCCTTTAAGTTCAGTCCTGATTTCTTCAGATGGCTTTATAAAGCTGCTATATACATACATAGCTATCTGATACCATTTCAGGATTTTGGGACGGCCTAAAGTAACATCTGGCAGAATGGTCCACTAAGATACAGGAGGATCTTTCCTGCTACATATGTAACGGCCATCAGAGCAGCAACCTCATGGCTCCATGACACTGACCTCGCCTTATTGCAGAACACCAGGACAACAGGGGTTGTAGGCATTTGTCCTATTGGGAGTCCAGTCTTGGGCCCCATGGTTGCGTTCAACTCTGATGTTTCCTTGCAGGAGTCTCTAACCCCCCCCCCCCCCCCCCCCCCCGCATATCTGTTCATTGTTCCCAAAAAGCATATAGAAGTGAAAGGGTTTTACCTATCTTTCCAAGACAATAGAGGCTTCTGTGATTTTGCTGTGGGATATTAACCCTGTCTGGCCACTAGTGAAAGAAGATGATCATGGGGATCTTGAGGCAGCGGATGGCTACGATATTCCCTAATGGGAACGACTGCTACCGAAAGTCATCCAGGACCCATATACAAAAGACCCAAAGTTACAGGACTCCAGGGCCGTCGGAGTTCCACTCCTCATCCGGAACTGGGATGCCCCGCTGTATGAATCAATGCATTCTGTCCGCATCCCCGCTCCTCTACCCACGCCTAGCCTTTCTGAATAGAAACCTCTGCAAGGTGGATGGGGCATGTGGCTGGCCAAGTGACAGCGAGCATGCGAGTCTGCACTGTGGGAGCAGAAGCGAGGCTAATGAGGTGGGTACACACAGTGGGGCACCCCACACAGAGGAACAACAAACGGGAAAGTGAAATTGCTTTGCTCAAGTGCAATTTTTAATAAACAAGATGTGTTGGCCTGAGATAACCACACAAACATATACTGGTAAATCATAACTATAACTGTGCCCACAATATAAATCCTGATAGGAAACATGTACAAGTGCAGTTCTGGAGACCTTACCTGCAAAAAGACATTATTCAAATAGAACAGGTCCAAAGGTGGGCAACGAAAATAGTAGAAGGGCTTAAACCGGACCTTCACCATGATTTATTGAAAAGCCCAAACCCTTAAAAAAAACCTATTCCCCAGCGTCTAAAGTTAATATATTTTACGTTTTTAGTCATTTACTTGTTATTCTTTCCCCCACTGGGCTGCAACTCTGTTCAGGAGTTTAGGATATGGGCGCTGCCATCTTGACTCAGAAACATCACATTTACTGAGGAAAGGAGAGTGGGATAAAGTACAGGGGGGTGGGTTATAGCTGGGCTCAGGAAAAGGTCAGCAATCCCAGAATGCAGAGCAGCACAGTCAGAAGACACTTCCTGTTTGCAGGCTGCCTGATGTTCCATGAGCCGCCATCTTGGATGTTTAAATGCTCATAACATGTAGTAGATACAGGTAGGATGATTTTTAATGGGGGCAATCTGTATGTACAGGGTGTGGGAAACATATAAACATATGCTCTTATTCAGGGTGAAGGACCGCTTTTAAACTTAAAATCAGGAAAGACTTAATCTTAATTTTTACAGTCTAGAGGAAAGAAGGGAGAGGGGGGACCAGATTGAGACCTTTAAATATGTGAAAGGATTGAATAAGGTTCAGGAGGGAAGTGTTTTTAAGAAGAGACCTAATGATAGAACAAGGGGGCACAACCTGAAGCTAGTCGGGGGGAAGATCAGGAGCAATGTTAGAAAATATTATTTTACAGAAAGAGTAGTAGATGCTTGGAACAAACTTCCAGCAGAGGTAGTTGAAAAATCAACAGTCACTGAATTTAAACATGCCTGGGATAAGCACATATCTATCCTAAGATAAAGAGTACATACAGTATACACATAAGGCAGACTAGATGGACCATATGGTCTCCTTCTGCTGTCACCCTTCTATGTTATATATGAATAGTCCTTCAGTCTGGACAGGAATGTGCTGAGAAATTGGCAGCAAAAAAAAAATCTTCCTCCCCTCCTCCTCACCTTGCCATCTTATTTTGTGTGTGTGTGTGTGTGTGTGTGTGTGTGTGTGTGTGTGTGTGTGTGTGTGTGTTATAAAAGAAAATAAACATAAACATGGGACGGGCTTCAGGTGAGCTGCTTGCTGCCTTGTTGAAATACCCTGGATTGTCCTTTTTAGAGAGGACCAAAACCCTTCTTCAAAATTGCTGCTCCCTTGTCTCCATCCAGGTTATAACAATGAATACCTGTAGCCTGACCCAGAAGAAGTAATGTGCCTTACACTGTAGTAAATGACACTTTATTTTTCAGCTTTGGATTTAGATCTAACCTTTCCTTATCTGTTTTATTGCAGCATTGAAGGGGTTAACAAGCACGTTATGGATATTTTCAAAACTCTTCGTCTAACAAAAATGTTCTCAGGTGTTTTTGTGAAGCTTACTTCTGATACAGTCAAGATGCTTCAGGTTATTGAGCCATACGTTGCGTGGGGGTGAGTAACGGGCTTCCATGATCGTTTCTCTTTTTAGCCTCTTTGTAATCTTGCTGATAAAAAATCAAGTCTTATTCAGACAAGTTGTTAAAGCAAACCAAAACCAAGGTTTTTTTTTACTCCCCTGCATTTTGGTCTGCTTTACTTGGGCATTCTTATTGGGAACGCCCTGTGGATCACTGGTATTCTTACCTTGCTCTACGTTCCCACATTGCATGCAGAATAGATTGCCTCATCAACTAATCTGTTCTGAATTCTGGAGGGTTGGGTGCTCTGCATGGGGCATTCAGATAGGCCTGGTGTGGGAGCATGCACCAGCCACAACCCACACATGGTAGTGATGAATCGGAAAGTATATCGGGTCTATATAGTCTGCTTTAGGTGGACAGTGTAGGTAAAAGGGTGTTTGCTCCGATAGGCCTCAGTGCACATACAAGCATGGCACCATATAACCCAAGCAATTGACTTTCAGCATTTCTTTTATGAGCGTGATGTGTGCACATTTCACATTTTTGCTTTGTTTTTCTTTCTTAAACTCTTTCCTTGCAGATTCCCTAACCTAAAGTCTGTGCGTGAGCTCATACTAAAACGTGGCCAAGGGAAAGTGAAAGGCAAAAAAGTTGTCCTTACTGACAATAATATGATAGAAGAAGAGCTTGGTAAGAATCTTCGTGCGTCTCTACTGCGTGTTTGTGCCCCTCCACCCACCTCCCTATTCTGGCCCTTGCATGCGTCCCCTGTAACAGGGAATGGAGTGTTATTCCCACAGAGGAATAGGTGGCAGTGTAGGTTTCAAAGCCCTAGATCTGTTGTGGTGGATAAATGGGTTTGGGCTTTCTATTTTATTATTTTTTTTTATTTCAATGTTTTTTGTTTTGTAAGTTATAGTACAGCTATAGCATACAAAGCAGTTAAAAAGATGTAGGCTATCAAATAATAGGCTTGCATAATATCTACTCCCATTGAACATTATAACCATACGTTGGAGGGTTCCGCATGTTTGATGCAGCTGTGGAAAAGCCCTGTTTTCTTTGAAAAATGGGCCACCGTTGAGGCAACAGTAGGACCCGCCTGCTCAGACGGAGAGAGGTGGACCCAAATATGGGTTTCCATCCGCTTTAAAGAAAGAGGAAAATTCTATGAAGTGACTTTATCGCAGCAAGTACATTGCTTTTATGATTTTATATAAATATAGTTGACCATACTTTTTGGAAGCTTTGATTTCTTGAGACCTTAGACTGTAAGCTAACAAGGGCAGGACATTCTTTCTTATTGTATCTTGTATACAAAATATTCATTGTGAACTCGTAATAGTCTATGTACTGTATGTTCTTCCCTGTAATTACTACTTAGTACAGCGCTATGGAAGATGGCACTTTATAACTTAATAAGAGAACTATAAAACGGCAATAGCTTAAAAAAAACTCTCTAAAAGCTTTACCCAGTTGTAACAGCTATGGTCCTGCTACTTGCGTGTAAAGTAATTAAAGCAGAGCCTGACTTTCCCGGGTTGTATTCTGTGCATGCTCTGGATCCCATCCAATGAAAGCTGCCTGCTCTGATTACGTCATTCGGCAGATGGTTCTCATTCACTTGAATGGGTAGTAGGCGCTTCCGCATCCCCGACTGTGCCCACACACACATACATCTTAATGGTTGGGGCACTATGCAGGGGGTGCGTTAGCACACGCTCTCGTCCCAGCCTATTTGAATGGCTGGGGCCAGAGCACACGCATGATGCCAGGGATGCGGCAGCACACTCTGCCTATTGTAAATCATGAGATCTGCCTGACGAATGACATGGTCGCAGCACAGCAGCTTATGTTGTTTTTAAAAGGGGTTCTTAGAAGCTGGACATCCACTTTAACAGGTAAGTCCACTTTAGATTAGAATTTTTGAAAGTGTATATTTTTGTGTGGCAAAATTATGTCTGCTGAGGTGCTAAGCTGATCTGTTATTTTTTTTTCTACTGCATAGGAAAAAAAATTGTAGATAAGCTCAGCACCTTGATGATATACTTTTTGGCACAAAAAATATACACTATAAAAAATGCCATTAAAAGTGGACGTTTGGCAGCCAGTCGTCACCACCAGCAACAATGTGCAAACCCAACTGGTTACTGGCACATGATTGTTCATTTGACTATAGGACTGCTGAAAAAATTGCCAGTTTTTCTTTTAGTTAAAGAACATTTTCAGGCCAAAAACTTTGTACTCATTCACTATCTCTGACAGCCAGAATGGGACACATGGTGAGTATAGCGCTTTTTTTTTTTTTTTTTTTGCTGAAAATGTTCTTTAACTCTAAAATTCTTTAAATTAGAAAATGCCTATAATCATTAGCTTTTGTTGCACCTCTTTTGTAGGGAAGCTTGGAATCATCTGCTTGGAAGATGTGATTCATGAACTTTACTCTGCCGGAGAACACTTTAATGAAGTGAATAAGTTCATCTATCCTTTCCAGCTTTCTGTAGCCAGACACGCAGGCGTTAATAGGAAAGGTTATCTCACTGAGTTGGGCGATCCAGGCAGCAGAGGAGATGGGATCAACCAGCTCATCCGTCAGCTCAATTAAATGGTAAGGTTCATACCCTGATTCTGGAGAAATATAGAGACTTGGCATCTAACAAACAACTTGCCTATGCCACTCACCCTCAGCATCCTATACTTCAGCTGCTTTACCTGAAATAAAAAGAATCTAATGATAGTCTGTTCGGTGAAGTGTGTTGCAGAAAAGAGGGGCAGGTACAGTTTATAGCTTGTTCCTCCCAAAGTCTACTTTCTGAGAAACTAAAACACTGTGGTTTTTGTCACCTAGGTTCTAGCTTGTCCCACTTGAAATGTGTAGGCATGCATTTCATTCCTTGAAGTGGAACAAAACCGGGGATTTTGACTGCCGGAGTTTTTTTTTTTCACATTTTTTTCATGCCCTGCTGTGTGAGGTCCCTCAGATCACCCAGTGCAACTCGCCTCTTCCCGGTCCAATGTGTAGACTGTGTCCAATTAGAGCAGTTTGTCATTCGGCAGACTCTTTCGCTCCCCATTGAAGCCTGTTTGAATGGCTGGGGTGGGAGCGTGTGCACAGCCCGAAGATGCAGGTGATGTGGCTGCTCTCGCTCCCCATTGTAAACGTTTAGAGACATTTTCCGAATTACATAGTCACAGCAAACGGCTGATTGGACAAAAGCGCAATTGGACCAGGCTAAGTTGAGCGAATACAGATCTGTGTGGCTTCACAATCCCAATTTGGGGTGCCCCGACAGGCAGCCAGCGGCTGGCCCTGGAATATTTTTTAGTTCTAGGGCCAGCCACCCTGGGTTTTGTCCTGCTTTGAAGCAGTCCTCACCCATATAGACTGCTGGGGGGAGGAGTCTGTCCCTGTGAGACGAGCTTTCCCTAGATATTTCGAAGCCGCTCCTCCACCCCCCACATACTGAAGCAATGGATGCCAGTGTGTAGAAGCTTGTCCTCCATCTGAGAAGGTCTGTCCCACTTCTAGAGTGTGGTCTCCCCTTTTTTAAGTAGAACAGAACTCTCAATTTGGGACACTTGCAATATTACAAACCGGCTAAGGACAGGCTGGGGGCTACTTCCCTTTTGCACCACTACCCAACTGACTAAACTAAACATGAATCTTTTAATGGAATGTGTTTAACAGTTGCTTTTGGCAGTATGAACTATAAGCTGATTTCAGCTGCATTTTATCAACACATTTTACTATTCCATTAAAGGAAACTTCCACTTTCATGGACTGTTCTAAGGCTCCAGGGAAGATCCACTTGCCTTACCACTGCTGCCAATAGTCCTCCTACAGTACTGTAAGTGGATCTTCTATTGCCCCATGTCACTTGCCTGGCTCTGGAGTATTATGAAAAGTCCACAGAAATGGAAAAACATTTGGAGGCAGATATTCATGTTAAAATCACAGATACGCTACCATTTTAGGACAAGAGTTGAACAGTTTTGCTTTTTATGACAGCATATTGGTACCATAATGGCAAATTATGGGTTGCTGGATTGCACTGAGGATTTACTTCCATACTGTAACTCTGACAGGACCCTGTCTGCTTATTTTTTTCTAATTCCCCTTCTGGTGTGATAAATAAAAGTTAATTTAAAAGTCAATTCAGGAATTGGGTAGACCCGTTGAATATCCAACACCTAAAGCAAGAGCATTTTTTTAACCAAAGCAAAAAGAATGGCAATGTCTGTTATACAAAAAGTATTGCTGATATTTATTTCATGTTTTGCAGGCCTACGTTGAGCAGCAGTGGTGCAGATTCACAGCTAGACATGCCTATGGCTATACAGTGGTGGATGTCAAAACGGGATGTTTCTTCACAAAAGTGTCCGTATGGAATTGGAATGATTGCTGGAACATGTCTATGATTTCTGTTGTAAATAATGTAACAATATTAAAATCTGTGCTGAGTGTTTAAAATGTAGATATTGCCCCTTTGCCCTGGCAACAAGTCCAAAAATATGGCATGAAAAAGTTCATTGTTTGCCAAAGATCTATTAACAGCCATTAGTGGAAAACCCTTGCTGGCCTATGAAAAGTAATACTCTTTTGTTAAGCTATTAAAGAAAGTGTAGTTTGCTTGGCATTGGAAAAACGGCAAGGTCTTATTTTGCCAGCAATGATTTTATATGGTGGTGGCATTTTCTTCATAGGTGTATCCCACCTTTCACTTTACAAGTGCATAGGTTTTGCCAAAGCCCAAGAGTAGTCATGTGGACCCCATCACCATGAATGGAGCTGATGGCCAGGCAGGCGCAGGGTGGCACAGGCTTCTGGTGAACTCAATAAACCAGTCTGCCTTATTTTCAGGAAAAGGTGTTTATGCAAATGTCCTGGGGGTTTTTTTTAGGTCTACTGTGACTTTACATTGCTGATAACTCCACTTCTTGCCTTGGAGAAAAGGTCCATGTCATTCTTGTAAGGGAAAGAATATCGATGACATGCCTGGATTTGGGGTGGAAAAAAAAATTGTAACAGATTGAAGTAAAATATATACAGGGCTATAGTCCCTGTTTGCTGTTCATGTCACAGAAGGAAGGGTTTATTAAACGAAATCAAAATGTCCGATGTTGGCTGGTAAAATCTGTTGGTGGATCTTATGGGCAAAAACAATGGTTTGTTAAATGACAAATATGAGAGGCAAAAAAGTATGTTTTTGATAACTTTATATTAAAGTTTATATTTTACGTTTTTGCTTTGATGGTTCTGACTTTTTTCATTCTTGACAAGAATAAATCTTATATTTAAGGAGTTTTTCATTGTTTTGGTTTATTCTGAAAAATGGAAGCTTATCAAAACAGTCCTTAAAGTGGACCAAACCCAGAATTTTGATTATTCTGGGCTTTGGTCCTTGCCTCTGTGGCAGCCTGATCAGGGATGACCTACTGTGTAAAACCCCCCAGGTTGCCCAGTCGAACTCCCCATTCCCTGCACGCCATCTCGTTTAATCCCCACTTGTCTTAAGACTTGTTTTTTGCAGAGCGAACCTGAGTGTGCTGGTCGGCTGCCCTGCTACCCTGTAACGGGGAATGTGTCTGCGCTGGCCAATAACAAATGCCTGGGTTTTGGTCAGGGAGACTGCAACTAACTCAACCTGGTTGGCGATTGAATCTGCCAACCACTGGGGGGGGGGGGGGGGGTACTTCCCTACTACACCATCATAGAGGCAGGGTTTTACATCAAAGCCCTGTTTTGCAACCTTGCCATGCTGCAATCTGGCCGTGCAATCCAGCTGCCCCTCATGCTTGTTAACTAGCTTCTCAGGGACTAAGCAGCAGCAAGTGTGCGACTGGTTTAAAGGCAACTCCCATGATTGCCTAGTCACTCAGATATCTGAGTGGGAAATGGGGGACAGGATTCATGGGCTAAATCTGACAATGCAGAACAGTGTCAGAGTTTGACACCTGTGACCTGTCTGCTCATCATGGGAAATGAACACAAGAGAAAAAGTCCCCCACTAGGTAAAGCGTCCAAGACTTTCTCTTGGTTATTTATACACAGTTTTTTGATTTTACCATTCTTCTAGCACAATTAAGGGTGGTAGCGGGGGTCCTTTCCTCTGGAACTGCACGCAGGGTGGCCCCAGATGAATGCACAGTCCCACTTGGCTGGAGATTGACACTGAAAACTAAAGGAAAACTCCTTCCAGTGACCTGTCCCCACAGCTCACCAGGTCAACTTTCAGTGTTGAGGAGAGGGTTTCTATTAAATATTTTATTCTGGCTACCAGACTAAAGCATGATGGCTTCCAATAGTTCAGACATGGTTGGGCTAGGAACTGCACACGAGGATTTAGGCACTGTGGACTAGAATAGGCCAGCCTCCAAAGCATGTGGTCAGGTGCCTAACATCAGAGAGGGGCGATTTGTTTTTTAAAAGTTAGCACCTTAGGCACCCGTGTGGATCTGAAGACAACCTGTAAGTACGGACAGGAGGGTTTTTCAAATTGGCCAATTGGTCAATTTGACCAAATGTTTACAGCTGTAGCATCCCGACAAAGTTCCTACCATCCTTGCTCAAGCGAAGACTTTTACCAGTGAAATGGTTAAAGTGAATGTCTCTATTACAACGCAAACACTCCTTTCAATTTGGATGCCCCTGTGCTCGGAACACCCATTTAAAAAAAAAAAAAAAAAATGGTTGTTCCAGTTTAACGTCCAAACCCCTGGCAAAACAGGTGAGCACATCCCTGAGTTAAAATGGACCAATTGTGCCCAATTAGACATTTTCCCTCTCCAGTGTCATGTGACGTGTGTCATGTGACTCCTTAGTGTCCAAGGTCACAGGAACACACTATGAAGACAGACCAAAGGTCTAAAGGGAGGCACAAGGTCTCAGGTGTAAATGTGGTGTTATACTTGTCACTGGCAAAAAAAAAAAAACCGCTGAGAAGCTGAAAATAAAGAATTGTTATCTACATAAATAGGACCTAGGCTATAAGGATTGCCAACATCCTGAAACTGAGCTGCAGCACAGTGGCCAAGGCCCTCCCTTTGGAAACTAGGCCTCAAGGGGGTAATCCAACAGTAACTCCAAACACACCTCCAAGATGGCCACTGCCTTGCTGAAACTGAGGGTAAAAGTGCTGGACTGACCAAGTATGTTTTAACAAATGGAAGGTGGAGGAATGAAAGAGGATTCCAGTGGCAACCTGTGAAGCTCTAGAATTCCGTGCCCAAGAGCATTAAAGGTTTTGGCAAGTCAAAATTAAAAAAAAAATCAGTAGCTTACCTTTCATAGAGTGGCTCCAGCATTCCTCTCCTGTCTGCCTCCTTAGTGATGAAAATAACATCCTCATTCTGGTTTCCATCCCCACCCCGCTGATGTGGTCCACCAATGAACTTTCGGGAAGACCAAGGATGGAAACACCCCCCCACTCCTCTGTGTGCTTACATCTGTTGCCACACCTACTGTTTCTCACCTCATTTTTTCTCTGCATCTCCAATGTTCTAATACTTTTACAAATACAGGGTCTTTTTGAAAACAGATTGAAGTTTGGGGCAGTCCGAGATAATGGGACAATTGGATTGCCTTTAGTATAACTTGAAGGCTGGAAAAAAACGGTGGCCACACAAAATATTGACACTTTGGGCACAATTTGTCTATTTTCAGTTAGGCGTTTACTTACTTTTGTTTTGAGGGGTTTAGACATAAAGTTCTGTGTGAAAGTCCCAAAAGGTATGGAGCTAATCATATCAAAAGTCCATTTATACTGAATTGGACCAGAGCAGTTTCAACAGTTGTACAACACAGCAGCCTTCACCAGACACCTTAGTGTTAGAAGCACTAAACCAGAAAATTAGGCAGGCGTTGTAATCCTACCGTATACCCACAGATGGTCACATCCCTCCCTCCCTTTGCTTCTATATATTGACATTAAAAGGTTTCAGATGATTTGCAATATTAGACAGAATCTTAATTGTGCCTTGAATAGAGCTTCCTACTAAAAAGCTTTTTTGACTCCCATATAGCAAGAGATATCAAAACAAACAGTGCAAAAAGATCATATCCTAATCCTGTTTCACATAAAAATATTTGTAATTAAAGTAGTGCACTTACAAAAATGGCAGATCTATGGATGTATCTTTAAAACGTATGACTAAAAGAATGCGTTTCATAACCTGTACTTTCACTAGACTGCTGGTGTGCCGCCAAAGCTCTCATATAAATAAAATTAAGACAGGAAATGAACTTGCTCAATTCTAGAAATTAACTGTTGTGTGTTATTATTTTAAAGGCAAACAATTTACACTGTTATAGAAGCTGTACACTGACTACTATATATTGTATGATATTTTGTCTTATCTGGTGTTGGGCGAACCCCTAAAGTTTGGGTTTGGCAAGTTTGGTTACTGAACTGAACCCGGTCCCTATTGAAATGAATGGGGACCCGAACTTTGGGAACCAAATATAACCCCATGCAGATGGTGCAGCAACAGGAAGCAGCTGTACAACTTACCTGAGCCCCGCAATGTGGTCAACATTCTTTACTATCAAAATGTCCATGGCCGGCTTCAAAAATATGGCCGCCCTCATGACTGAGGACAGTGGCAGCTGGTACTAGAAGTGCTCAGGTAAGTTGTACAGCCAATTGCTGCTGCATACTCTGCATTAGGTTCTGGGTTTGGCCGAACTTTTGGCCGAAGTCCGTGTTTGGGTTTGGGAACTTTCAAAGTTTATTACAACCCTGAACTTTTGAGTTTGCCCAACGCTAGTCCTATCTGCCATGTTGTCTCATAAAAAGATCTAAAACACTTACAAAAATACAAGGGGTGTACTAAATTTTGTGAAATATTATATATTGTATATACAAATTCTGAATATACTAAATAATGACAACAAAGTACAGACTTTAACACGCCAGTTCATATGTTTTTGGGGGCACTGGTTCCCACTAAGAGGACTAGGAGGGGATTTGCTGGAGCCCTACTGCCTGTATTGCTTACCCTGTATTGATGTGGTGGTCATGGTGGTTTTCATCAGCAGGTGCCTCTCCAGATGTGAACATGGCTTAACGGAAGGCAGAATTCACAGAAGAACAGTGACTGTTCGAGCACATGGAATCGATGTTGCAGGGAAATGTCTTCTGCTTGTCTTTTATTGCTGTTTATAATATTTGGTAAGTAGAATATATTAATATTTAAATGTCTGTTGCTTTTCTATTAAGCAAAGTTTTCAATGTAAGTAGCCCTGGTAAATATTGATTTGAATAGGCACAATGAGAAAAGGTTTTTTATAGATTCATGATGTATACTGCTGAGCTGCGGTAAAAATTGTCACTCTGCTCCTGGACCATTGTAGATGTAACAAAATAGAGGGGAAGGGAAACTACCGTGTTTCCCCGAAAGTAAGACACCGTCTTACTTTCTTTTTACCCCCAAAAGCCCCACTACGTCTTACTTTCGGGGTATGTCTTATATTGGAAAAAAATTGTCGAATTTTTTGTTTTAACCTTAAATATGCCGGATGACGTTGGTGAGCGAGCCCGTCATTTTCATGTGAGGGACAGAGCAGTGTGAGAGAAGGCCTTGCTGGCCAATAGGGGGAGACCTACTAATTACATCAGGTGGAGGGGCGGGGTTTACAAAGCCGCAACAACTCACAGCGACAGCAGCTGTGAGCGGCGGTGCCGGCCACCGCGGACTTCACTGGGGGGGTGATAGCCTATGCGCGGGGATGATCACCAGTGAGGGGGGCCCCCGGTCGGGGTTCAGCCACGTCGGGCTCCTCGCAGCGCCCGCAGCTCACCTCCGGTCACGGCGCTGCTCCCGCTCTGTGCTGCAGTGAGAGCCAGATGACAGACGCTCCTCTGCACCCGGCGCCGCTCGTCTTCTGTGGGTCACCCGCGGTCTCTGGGGCACAGGAGGGGGGAGACCGCCCGGCAAAGCGGACCTCCCGTACAGATGCCCCGGCCTCTACAGTCAGTGGGGGCGATAGGTCAGTGGCAAGATGGCAGCCGTGCCTCAGCTCCTGCGCTCGCAGCCCCGGATCCACCGCCGCCTCTCCTCCTCTCAGGTAGGTCCCGTCGGCGCAGGGGGATACACGCCGGGGGCAGGGGGGGGGGGGGGGGTTTATATCGCTTCCCTCAGCCCCGTTCGACAACAGTGTTATATTAGTACGGCTTATATTAGGCGACCCCTCTGAAACTCCCCATACGTCTTACAATCGGGGGTGTCTTACTATCGGGGAAAGACGGTAGCATCAGTTACAGATGTTTTACTTATTTTTTCATTCTAAAAAAAAAGCCCCAAAAAAATGTAATACACATTTTATTTTAGTTGATTCTTCCTTCACTTTTACTTTGTTATAGTGAACCCCGACATTCTATACAAATGTTGTACTATAGCTAAAAGGACATCTGGCTCAGGCTCTGACATTTTCTTGAGCTGAATTGCTGACATTAAAGGAGCATTATTGCAAAATTGTGTAACATTAAAATTCCATATACAAACATTGGTTAATGAAAGGAAGGAGGGGTCACGTATACACCCCAAGTGAATAAAACTCCCGCCAAGCTTGTGGTTTATTCTTTCATGATGGGAATAAAATCCAGTGGTGAAAGGTTTAGTCTATCAAGGGTGACAGAACCTCTTCCTTGATTTTTTCTTCCTTCCATAAAATAAAAAAACAAGCCTGGCTGTATATTCCTTGATGGCAGGTGTAAAAGTGACCCCTCCCCCTGCCATCTAACATATTTACATACATTTATATGGATTTTTATCATTGGGACATTTTTCACTATAGTGCTGCTTTAAAGTGTTTTGTAATAATAATAAGTATCACCCATATTTCACAAAAGGGGGTTCTGATTCAACCAACTTGGCTTTAAATCTAGCTGTAACTTGAATCTAGTAACCTTCAGGCAGGTTACCTTCACAAAGCTGTCCCAGTGGCTTTATTTTTCAGCAAGCAGAACATAAAATATCTTATCTTCAGCGGGACTTACATCAATCACAACACAGGATAACTGTTCAGTATAAAATATCTGAATGTACAATAGTTCAGGTACAGGCTGGACACTCGCCTTCTTATCCCAAGCTGGGTATATTCTGCAGTAATGGCAACTGCACAGCCTGCAATCTCTTGCAAAACGTCCCAGCTGCAGACCTAACAGGTTGCTGGGGAAGCCTGGCCCAGATTCAGGATGGAAACGGACCCGGGATAGTAAAGATCCTCGGTTTTGGTCCTTTTTAAAGTGGAGTAAAGTTCTTTTCTGGGTGCTCCTCCCCTTCCACACCCAAGCTGCTAGCTTGGCCATGGCCTGATTTTCATAATAAATGTGGTTTTCCACCGCTGAGGACAGGCCCACCCGACCCTGTTCAAGTGAATGAAAACCCATTTCTGGGTCCACCACCTATCTATCGGCCCTTATCCCCCGCCTGAGCAGCCGGATGCTGCTGTCTGCTCTGCGGGTTTTAACAGAGGGGCTAGCTGGCTGGTCGCATCCTCGGCACGCTGTTTGGGCGTGCACATGCGCTCCAATACCCAGCCTTTCAGAAAGAGTGCGTGAAGAAGTGTGCATGGCCGCAGAGAAGCTGGTAATGCGGATGCCAGCGAAGATCGCACTGTAGGAGCAGCCGCTTTCAGATCGCCGACTAGTTGATCCCAAGGTGCTGCATGAGGTGGCGTGTGACGCACACCAGCGGGCTGGCTGCATCCCCGGCTTTCATGCTGGGTGCATCCAGCCATTCAGAAAGGCTGGGCTGCTGGCGTGCTCACAGCTACAGGGAGGCTGGGGATGTGGCAACCGGTGATTTCAGTGTCGCGGTACTGTCGGTAAAGAGATTTCACACAGCGGGACAACCCCCGGGAGCATAGCAGACTGCCCTGGATTCTTTTAGTTTCCAGGCCCGTGCCGCATGGGTTTTGCTCCGCTCTACACCTGAACAAAATCCACCAGCAGCTTCCGCTGGCTTTCCCCCGGGGCATCCCAAACGAGGGCACCGGTAATTGCCCAGTCCAATAGTGCATGCACAGGCTCTTGTCCAATGATAGCCATCTACTGTGACTATGTCATTCAGCAAACAGCTCTCATTATTTTCAATCCCCCACATCCCCAGCAGTGTGCGCACACTCCCGCCCCTGCCTATATGAAGGGGTGCGCTCCCCATTGAAGTGAATGAGGATGTAAACATGGAAAACGGCTCTGATTGGGCACTCCCGTGCATGTGGCATAGGAACGAGGAAGAGGGGGGTTTCGGGATGCCCTGGGGAACGGAACATAAGCCACGAAAGTCAAATTCTGCAGATTTGTTTCTCTTTAAGAAATCTGATGCATAGGGGAGATCTACTTTCACATCTTTTAAATAATGGAAGAAGGCTGACTGAGTTAGGTGTCACCCAATGTCCCAACCCCCCCCCCCCCCCCGGCATGCAGCCCACTTCACCCAAAAGATTTCACCCCCCCCCCTTTACACCTTGCTTTCTGATTTTCTTTGCAAGACACTATATTAACTAGATGTATTTTAATTTTAGGTTGCTGGGCAATACCTCTCCCATCTACCATGACTCTGGTCTGGAGGGTCCTGGACAGTGGGCAACATGAAGCCAGTCTCCTCTGTTTGATGAACAGCAGACCAGATGCAGTTATTGCCCTGTGGATATCAACTGGTAAAGAAAGCAATCAAAGAACGTCAGATGGATATCAACTGGGCGTTTTGCCTGCATCCAGCGTCCAGCTCTTCCTTCGGTACAGAATGACCCAGTCTCCAATGTTTATTATTTTATCTCAGGAGCTTTCCATATCTCCTTTTAGTCAGAGTCTACCTACAATTATCCCGTCTTCTTCAGCAAACCTACATTTTCAGTTACCATATAGCAACTATATGAACACACCTACATTGATACTGGATTTGGCTATGCCAGTTATTCAGCCAATAATTTCCGGAGATTACAACATGGCCCTTTCCTTAAATATACCCATTGACAGTCTTAGAGTATGGAACTCTGTGTCCTCCTGCTTTGTAGCTGAAGCTGGGATTAACAACAGCTATGATGGCACCCTCCAAGGTAATTATTAATCAATTATTATTATTGTATCATTAACTTTTTTCACTATATCTGATTTAAAGTGAAAGTCCAGTCACAGCTAGAACCCCCCTCCAACGGCCACTGCCCCGCACTGAGCGCATTTGTCTAATAAACATGAAAACCAAGGCTTACCTGGAAGAGCTGGCCACTAGATCCCCCACTAGAAGCAGCACTTTCATCTTTTAAGCTGCTATCCCGACCCTGACTATCAGCTTAGTAACTTAACAGTTAGTCTCCCAGTGGCTGACACTTATCGGGTCAGGAAGTGGTGAGAAGTTTTTTTTTATCGTTAAAGTGGCCAGACTGCAGGGGAACATTGCCCAGTTTGGTTTATTCCATCTACATTGGGCATCCTAATTTGGGACGTCCTGCTGTGTGAAACCTCGGTGATCCCCTGATCACAAACTCACATATCTGGCTATCCAACAGCACATGTGTGGGCCATGGTCGCATCAGCGCTGTACCTTTAGCTAGGTGCTTACCCGCATAAGTACACCCCCCAGCTAGAGGTGAGCTGTGATGTGGCCGGGGTGCTCGGCTCCATTCAGCTTGTTCTCTGACATCATAAAGGCCAGCAGAAATGAATGGAGTCAAGTACGATGATTGGCTGCCAACCCTTGTGGGAGTCGTGGGAGCAGTTTTATCAGCGATCCATGGGGATATAAATATATATATTTATATATAATATTTTATATTTATATATAATATAAAGTAAGACTCCATAATCATGGATCCATTCTAGACCTCAGATTAGGGGTAGGACACGAGGCTCCGTGCTCACCTTACACCTTCTCCCATGCCACTGATTGGTCTCCCGCAGCCCTGGTATGCAACTTTTAAAAAAAAAAGTCAGACCATCCAGTTGATTTCAAGGAGTCTACATGTTGTCTCATGCTCATTAGCCTCCAAACATTATCTTGAGCCTTCCCAGTGACACAATCACTTTAACCCCGCCCGGACCTAGGACATAGAAAAATGGTGGCAAATGAGCCCAGGGAAGCATCACCATCTATTTACCTGCATAAGTGATGGCTGCAAGAGGCTGATCAATTCTGCCCAGCCAACCACCATAAAGCCCATTCCCTGCCCTGGATGAGTGATTGGTGCTACTAGTGATAGTGGGTCTTCTATCCTTGTAAGAAGAGCAACATTCCAATGTAACCCTATGGCCTTTTTGTCTTCTCTGGACTATTACAGGGGATGATCAATCTTTGTGCTATGAAGAGGACTTCTCTATAAAGAAAGGTATGAAATTGTCTTTCCTGTTCCCTATGCCACATGAAGCTGACAAGCTTTGTACATTTATTCCAAGTAGTATAGTGGGTTTACTATACCTGTTACCCCTCACTTCTGTGATCTGAATCAGAGGCCTGTTTGTTTGCAAGTAGTGTGGGGAAAATACCTATAAGTTTGCCCCCCCCCCCCCCCCCCAGATTGGCCATAAGAAACTCACTTTGCCCTTGTCCTGCGGCACATACGCAGGCTCTGTTTAGACCAGAGCTCGGCAATAAGAAAAGTGAGCAGCCGCATCTCCAGAGCATGGGAGCCAAGGTGATCCAGGGTGGGGGGGGGATTACACACAGCGGGGCACACTGTCTTTTAGACTCCAGGGCTGGCCCACCAGGGTTTTCATCCACTTCAACTGAACATCACCACCACAGAAGTTGCCACAAGCCCTCTGGATGGGGAATATTTTAGACGTTATAGGTAAATTGATCATTATTTCAGAGGGACAGATTTGGGAACCTTAAATTGTGACAGCTTAATAAATCACTAGGCCAAAGCAGAAAAAAAATCTGCCAGCGGTCGGCCTGAAATCTAAAATTTTCCCAGGCCGGCCGCTGGCTTTACCCTGCTGTGTGAAACCCCCCAGGTCGCCGGTAATCTTTTATGTTTCCCCATTCCAACGGCGCATACGCTGGCTCTTGTCCAATGAGAACCGCCTGCTATTACTGCATCATTCGGCAGATGGCTCTCATTGTTTTGAATGGGGAGTGTGCTCCCGCCTCAGCCATTCAGATAGGATGCACGAAGCCGGGGATGTTGTAGTGTGCGCTCCCCATTAAAGCGGACCTTCACCCTGAATAAGAGCCTATCTTATATGTTTCCCACACCCTGTACATACAGATTGCCCACATTAAAAATCATCCTACCTGCACCTACTGCATGTTATGAGCCTTTAAACATCCAAGATGGTGGCACATGGAGCATCAGGCATCCTGTATTCTGGAATTGCTGACCTTTTCCTGACCCCAGCTCTGCACTGTCTGTGCAAAGCACAGCTATAACCCGCCCTCTGTACTTTATCCCACTCTCCTCTCCTCAGTAAGTGTGATGCTTCTGAGTCAAGATGGCAGTGCCCGTATCCTAAAGTCCTGAACAGAGTTGCAGCCCAGTGGGGGAAATAATAATAAGTAAGTGACTAAAAACTTAAAACATATTAACTTTAGATGCTGGGGAATAGTTTTTTAAGAGTTTGGGCTTTTCATTAAATCATGCGGTTTAAAGTCAATGAGCTTTATTTGCCAAAAGAGGTAAACACAGCAAATGTCTCTCATTGGCTGAGCACCTATCCACGCACCATTAGAACGCAGAAGAGGTGAGTTATTTGGGGCTTTCTGGGGGGTTTCACACAGTGGGGCATCCCCAATCAGGGACTTTTCCGGGGAATAAAGCCCGGGAAAGTCAAATTTATGAGTTTTGTTCCGTTTTAACTTCTAATAGCTACAACATTGTATAATGTGGGACCGAAATTCAGAGTTTTTAAACATATTTGTCTGTAAGTATTGACGTGTCTGCTTTTCTTTCTTTAGCTCTTGGTATGACGCAAGATTTCTTGCTGGTCATGGCAATCAGAATAATCACCTCTAAGCTTTTAATCTTCGACCTGCTGGTGACCTGGATAGCCATCTTCAGAGCCTAACATTCAGAAAACATCTCACAACTGCTAACTCTACAAGCAAATATTTCTGATAGAACCATAATGTCAAACACGATTACAAAAAATAAGAAATAAAGAAGTAAACCTTCTACAACCTCTTTGCTATATACTGTACACACCTTTCCTAGTTCTTGAAGTGTGCACTGTCAAGTCATTAAAGGGTCTGTTCAGATTTACTGAGATCAGGTCACCCAGTGTCCCCAGAGTCTGCTCCAGGGGGTGCAGGCCGAGTGCCATTCCATACCTCCCAAATGTCCCTGATTTGGAGGGACTGTCTCTCTTTTGAGTCCATGCCTCCCTCTCCCTTATTGTTCTCATTTGTCCCTCTTTGAGGTGTAACATGCAGATCTACATCAATAAATTATTAATTTGCCCATTCAAAGTGTTTTTATTGTTGTAATTGTTACACCCTATCTCCTATCCATCCCTCAATGAGGGGGCGTGACTTAATTTAACAATTGTCCCTCTTTTCTACCCTAAAAGGTTGGGAGGTATGCAGTTCATGGGTGCCAAAGTACACGCCACAGGGGTGTGTGCAGGCCACAGGGCTCAATCACAGATACAGGTATGTTTCTAACAGTTGCAGTGTGGAGAAAAGGTGAATGTGTAACCAACATATAACAAACCTCTGCTAGGAGGGTTCTGGAAACTCTTCTGTGTGTGGGTGGGCGGGGCCAGCCATGAGAGAGAGGCTGGTGCAGTCCTTCCTGCAGGCTATAAAAGGCACAGAACAGCTCTGAGAGACCAGAGTCCGTGAGCTGGGTCAAAGGGAGCACTACTTCTGTGTTTGTATGTGTTTTCCTATTGCATGGCACGGTCTGCTTCAAGAAGTCCTTACGTATGGGATATTCCGCCACAAGGTGGCGCAGTGTACTGCAGAAGAGTTGTGGCTCCTCCCGGTACCCTATAAAAACAGGATCACCAATAGACCTCTCCAGTATTTCCTCTGCAGTGATACTGCGAACATAGAAGATGGCTCTCTATATTGCGCAGGTGAGCGGGGCAACCAAGCCTGCGGCCCTGCAGGTCTATTTCCACCCGTTTCCGGACCCTCTCTGCCTCCCAGCTTTGGCTGACGGATTGGGTGAAGGTAGAGGAGCACTAGGGTCAGGTGCTCGAGGAGCGCTGCTCCAAGCCGCAGACCCTGTAACACAAAGGGTAGCCGGCCATAGGCTTTATGGTGAGCCTACTGAGGGATGTGGAGATCCTGCCTCAGCTATTGAGGGGGTGAGTGGTGTTTTGGGGACTGGTGTTGCTGGTTTATTTCACCTTGTTTTACCTCTCTCTTTCCCCTTGTTTCTGGGGCTCCCGTTCTCCCCTGCCCCTCCCTACCCTGGCCCTGCTCCTGCCGCTGCCTGCCAGCTCTCCTCCTCCCCCCGGCGGGTGTTTGGGGGGGGGGGTGGTAGCGCGGGTGGTTATTTGCCGCTGTTGTTTTCGTCGTCGTCGCCACTTTCTACACAGCTCCGCGGCGGGCAGAGCTACTGCTGTAAGGTGTTTTCTGAATGTAATAGCGCCAGGGCTGTTTCGTGCTCTTCAGGGGGGGGGCGGTGCCGGGGGATGACGCGATACGCGGCCCACCCCTCGAGGTTCTCGTCCTACCGTCGTTTTGTGGCTGCTGCGTGTCCGTGGCTTCTCTTCCTCAGTGGGCTGCGGCGGTGATCGGTTCTTGAGTCTTTACCATCCGTGGCCTGGTGGCTTTGCGATCTTGGGTGTGTGCTGCACGTCCGGTCGCCTTGGTCCATGAGTCCCCTTTGGGGGTTGCATATTCCTTTTGGGCATGTGCTGGGGGATGCTTATGTGTTTTTCTGTTTATGTCTTTCAGGCTGGATAACTGTGTGTTGTGGTCTCTCCCGGTCCTGCTCCCCCCCCCATCTCCCCTCTTCTGGGGGCATCCCGGGTGGCTTTTATTAGCCCTTACCCTGCGCTGGCCGATTGCGCCTGTGTTAATGCTTGGGGGTCCCTCGGGGCAATCCCGGCTTTGTGTCATGTGTGGGGCATCCCCTTTGAGTGGTGGTGGCGCGGTTTGTGTGCCGTGCGCCAAAAGTGTTATTGCGGACCGGGTTGGGTTGAGCGTTTCTCTGCCCAGTTCTGCGCTCCCTCCGGCATCTCCTACTCCCCCGCGCCTGCATTTAGCCCATAGTGAGGGGGTTACTAGCAGGGGGTCACACTCTGCTCTGGCACTACGCGTGGCCAGCATTGAAAGGCAGCTTGCCAGGCCTGTGACGGGTAAGGCCTCTGGCAAGAAGCGGCACCTTGATCCCACGCCCTCCCTTTTTGCCGAGGAGGATGAGGGACTTGATGCTTTTGGTGGCCGTTACTCCCTAGAGGAGGGGGAGCTTTTCCAGGACTCTGACTCCTCTGGGGACCAGCAGGAGGGGTACGTCAGTGACCCTGGGTCTGCTTCCGAGGAGGATTCATGGCTCCCTGATGACACTGATAGACTGTTGTCTGACATTTTTCGATACCCTGCACATCACCACCCCTAAGGTGGCTAAGAGGAAACTGGGTGAGCTCTTTCGTCCTGATAAACAGTGCCTGGAGTTTCCTGAGCAGGGCCATTTCTCTAATATGGTCCTCAAGGAGTGGGAACGTCCTAATAGATTGCCCACGGTGCCCAAGGGTTTGGATAGGAGGTATCCCTTCTCTGCTGACCTGGTCAAGCGATGGTCGTGCCCCCCTGAGGTGGACGCTCCCATCCTAGGGCTGTCCAACACCTCGGTCATGCCCTCCCTTGACACTACTACACTGCGTGACAGCGCGGACCGGCGCATGGATCAGCTGGCCTGCCATGCCTTTACGTTTGTGGGGGCGGGGCTGCGTCCTGTTTGTGCTGCTGCCATCACAGCCATTGCTCTTAAGAAGAAGCTCAAACGTCTCACTGATGGCACCATGGCTGGTAGGAGGAGGGAGGATTATAGGGCCCTCTTGCTTTGCTCTGATTTTGTTGCCTTTGTGCTTACTGCCATGGATGATGCTGTCCGGCTGGGTGGTAGGCCTCGGCTCTCTTGGTGGCTATGCGCCGCTCTGTTTGGTTGCGTCAGTGGGCTGCTGACACTGCAGCTAAGAAGGCTCTCACTGGGCTCCCCTTTGCGGGGTTGCGGCTCTTTGGTGAGCGTCTGGATGTCCTAGCCAAGGATGGTAGGCTACCTCAGCGTAGGAAGCAGTCTCGGGCCTTTCGGGGGCCTTCCTTCTCCTCCTCTTTCTTTCGTGCCTCTAGGAGAGGTCGTGGCTCCCTCTTCTCGGGTAGCTGCAGAGATTCTTGGGGCCGTGGCAGGTCCCGTGGTCTCTCTTGGGGGTCCAAGCCCAAACCCCCTCCCAAGGCCCCTCAGGCATGAGGAGGCGCCCTCACCCATCCGGGTGGGGGACAGCTTCGTCTCTTTGCTCACTTCTGGAGGCTTCGCGTCTCAGACCGGTTGATTCAGGAGGTGGTGTACTCCGGTTACAAGATAGAATTTGCAGCCTGGCCACCCCCAAGATTCCTCAGATCCCGGATGTCTCAAAACCCTCTGTCAGCTCGGGGTTTGCGCCTTGCAATTCAATGCCTCTTTGAGTCAGGAGTCGTTTGTCTAGTGCCTTACCAAGAACAGGGTCAGGGGTACTACTCCAATCTTTTTACGGTGCCCAAAAAGGATGGGTCTTTGAGGCCCATCCTGGACTTGAAGGGTCTCAACAAGTTCGTCAGGTTCAAGCCCTTTCGCATGGAAACGCTACGTTCGGCTGTCAGTACCCTCCGGCCGGGCGACTTCATGACCACTGTGGACATCAAGGATGCCTATCTTCACGTGCCAATCTTTCCAGGTCATCAGAGATTCCTGAGGTTCGCTCTGGAGGATCAACATTACCAGTTTGTGGCCTTACCGTTCGGTATCACCTCGGCGCCTCGGGTGTTTGCCAAGGTGCTGGCGGGTGTGATGGCTCTGCTGCGGAACCAGGCCATTCGCATCCTTCCTTACCTGGACGACATTCTGATTGCGGCTCAGTCTATTCATCAGGCCGAGAAGGATACTCAGGTGGTGGCCTCCTCTCTTGAGTCCTTTGGTTGAGTGATCAACTATCCCAAGTCTTCACTGTCTCCGTCTTTAGTGAGGTCCTTTCTGGGCATGACTCTGGATACCTCTCAGGTCAAGGTTTTCCTGCCTCAGCAAAAAGTGGAGGGCCTTCAGAAGCAGGCACAGGCCCTGCTCTTGTGTCCCCATCCCTCCATCCGGCAGGGGATGCAGTTAGTGGGCCTGATGGTGTCCTGCTTCGAGGCGGTTCCCTTTGCTCAGTTTCACATGAGACCCCTTCAGTTGCACCTCTTGTCAGTTTAGGATCGGGACCCTGCGTCCCTAGATCAGGAATTTGCCCTGTCCCCCCTGGTTAGACAGTCCCTCTCGTGGGCATGACCTTTCTGCCTCCGTGCTGGGAGACTGTCACCACAGATGCCAGTCTGACTGGTTGGGGGGCTTTTGGAAGTCTCTGAAGCTCCAGGGTCAGTGGGGGCCCCTCATTGTTCTGGAACTGCAGGCAATCAGGTTGGTTCTCTCTCAACTGCCCACACACCTTCGGGGTCAGGCTGTTCAGATCCGCTCGGACAACCAGACGGCGGTTGCCTACATCAATCATCAGGGGGGACTCGGAGCAAGCGAGCCCTCAAGGAAGTGTCCCTGATACTGTCTTGGGCGGAGCAGAATGTACCGTGCATCTCGGCGCTCTGCATTCCCGGGGTGGAGAACCAGGAGGCAGACTCCCTGAGCAGGGGGATATCTCGGCTGGGGGAATGGTCCCTCAGCGCCAAGGTATTTCGCTCCCTGTGTCAGCGATGGGCTCAGCCGGGTGTGGACCTGTTTGCGTCCCACCACAATCACAAGCTTCCAAGGTTTGTCTCGCTGTCTCAGGATCCTCTGGCCTTCACCACGGATGCGCTTGCGATTCCTTGGACAGAGTTTTGGCTCCTTTATGCGTTCCCTCCCTTTCCTCTGCTGGGCAGGGTGCTGCGCAAGATAGCCCAGGAGGGGGTACCAGCAATTCTGGTGGCCCCCTGTTGGCTAAAGAGGGTGTGGTTAGCAGACGTCATGCAGTTGGCAGTAGATCGGTACTTCTTGCCCAAGTATCCAGATCTTCTTTCTCAGGGACAACTGCGTCATCCCAATTTACAAACGCTGGTTTTAACGGCTTGGCTGCTGAAACCTCCATCTTAATGGACGTGGGGTTGCCGGCATCTGTTGTTGATACTATGATTCGGGCTCGGAAGAAGTCCTCGTCCTTTATTTACTACAGGGTCTGGCATGCTTACATTGCCCGGTGTGAGTCCAAGTCTCTTCCTTGTCGGGTGTTTTTTATCCCTAGGATTCTGGAGTTTTTGCAGGGACAGGTGTCGGCTCTGGCAATTTTTTTCCAAAGATCCTTTGCCAATCACCGGCTGGTTAAGACTTCCTTCCAGGGAGCTACTCATGTGTGTCCGCCACGTAAACCCTTGCTTCCGGTTTGGGACTTAAATCTGGTGTTGTCTGCTCTGCAGCCTATCCGTGGGGCTGCGTTGCCCATTCTGACTCTTAAGGTAGCCTTTTTGGTGGCTATTACTTCTGTCAGGCGGGTTTCTGAGCTGGCGGCGCTTTCCATTAAACCTCCTTATTTTGAGCGGCATCATCTCAATCAGGACATTGTCTTACCTTCCTTGTGTCCTAATCCTGCTAATTCCAAGGAACGGACCCTTCATTCTCTGGATGTTGTCAGGGCTCTGAAGTTTTATTTGGTTGCTACTGAGTCTTTCAGGAAATCTGATGCTCTTTTTGTTCTTCCTGCTGGACCTAGGAAGGGTTTGCCTCCGGCTAAATCTACTATCAGCAAGTGGATTCGCCAGGCGGTGGTACAAGCCTATTCTGCTAAAGGGAAGGTTCGTCCTTTTCGGATTACTGCTCATTCCACTCGTGCTGTTGGTGCCTCTTGGGCTTTTCAGCACCAAGCTTCTGTTGAACAAGTTTGTAAGGCCGCGACTTGGTCTTCTGTTCATACCTTTTCCAAGTTTTACAAGGTTGACGTTAAGGCCTCAGCTGATGCTGCCTTTGGTTGCAAGGTACTTCAGGCGGTGGTGGTTTGAACTGCCTGCTGCTACTTTTTGGGGATCCCACCCTACCTTACGGACACTGCTGTTGGATGCCCAATACGTAAGGACTTCTTGAAGCAGGCCGTGCCATGCAATAGGAAAAATACAATTCTGTGAGTACTCACCTGTAGAATTGTTTTTAATATGCATGGCACGGCCTGCTTCACCCCACCCTTGTTATTGTTATTGTTGGTTGCCTCTTTATGGTGATTGTTCCAAGTTAGTTGGGGTTTTTTACCTTTTTTTTATCTCCCGGCTTCTTGTATAACTGCTTGTCAACACTGGAGAGATCTATTGGTGATCCTGTTTTTATAGGGAGGAGCCACAACTCTTCTACAGTACACTGCGCCACTTGTGGCGGAATATCCCATACGTAAGGACTTCTTGAAGCAGGCTGTGCCATGCATAGTAAAAACAATTCTACAGGTGAGTACTCACAGAATTGTATTTTCTGCGCCCCCCCACATAATTTATAGGGCCACAATGACGTTTTTTGATTGAAACTAACACTCTCCTTATTTACCTCAATGCTGAACTGTGTGAGGGGTTTAAAGACTTATTTTTTTGTGTGTTATTCACTGTCTGAAGCCTCCCTCAGAGCACAAAGAAAGGGACTCGGCATGGTTGGAGGACGCCCTTGGTAATTTTATTTAAGAGAGTTTTTGAGGCCGTGACCACTTGAAGAAAGAAATATCTGGAAAATATTTAAAGAAACAGCACCATTTTAGTCAGCAATAACAGTACTGTTATTTTCCACCAAGATCGTTTGGTCTAAGGATAAGTGAACTTTTCTCAGTTCTCCTCACTATTTACAGCATAGTTACAAATTTAGAGCATCATCTACCTGAAGTTTATTATATAGAGTTAATCTTACATGTTAAACAGATTGTGTGTGTATTGATAGATTGTTTGAATTACACAGAGCATACAGTGTGTTTTAAAGTTATCCAAATAGCCATTAACCTAGACATAAGTTTAACCTTTGTAGATTCTTCTACAGTCATTTATTGCCTTAATCCAGTGGCTACATTTATTATACACTAACTATTGTGTTCAATACTTTGACTAATATTCAACTGTTAAATTCTAATTTATTTATCTGGTGTGGTGTCTTTTATTCCGTTATTCATTTTACCCCACAAATGGACCAACATCTGCTTAGTGCTGTCCAGGAACTTTAAGGTTCTTTCCCGATGGTACAGGTGCCCAGCAGGTTTGAGCAAGTTTGACGCTTCATGTTCTGATAGATGCTGGAGATGCCTAGAGGGGCAAGGTAACATGGTCCATATTTGGTGGGGCTGCTCGTCAGTCAGTCAGGGCCCTTTGGGAGAAGGTCCTATCTATATACAGCAACATCACAGGGGAGTCGGTGCAGAGCTCCCTGCAGGTGGCACTGCTGTCCTTGCCTCCGGCCCTCTCTCCTTGCGGCATTTCATGACAGCGATGAGAGCAGTCATCCTGAAGCGATGGAAATCCACAACCCCACCTTCTCTGGGTGAATGGGTACAGGAGGTAGAAGCCATCCGCTGCATGGAGGAACTGATTTCAGATTACGAGGGCACGCAGGAGAGCTACATGATGACATGGGCCGGTTGGATGGACCACAGGGACCCTTGCCTGTCACTAGAGCTACAGTAAAGGGCCCTGCACTGGCACACCCCTGCCCACGCTTGTACTCCTGTTCCTGTAAATGTTTTTGTACGCGTCCTTACTCATACCCTTATCCTTGATCCCACCCTTAACCCTCCTGCTGCTCCCGTATTTCTATTTTTCGGCCTCCCCCCCCCCCTTTTTTCTTCTTTTCCTTCACATGTCCTTGTTGTTCTGCGTCTTCAGGGCCCCTCTGGCTCCTTCCCTCTGCCCTTTGTGGCCGCCCACCTCCCCTAAGAAAACTCCTGCGGGGCTCTGTTACGAGCTGGCCGCTTCCTTCTCCCCTGGTCCTAGACCCTGGGCCTCGGTTAGAAGCTACACCTGGTTGGCGGGTGTGGTATGGAGGGGACTGAGGGATCAGGGATGTCAATCCCACAATTGAAATATTGTATAAAATGTTGACTGGTGTGCAGTTTGGGGTCGTACCCGCGGGGGAGGAGATCGGTGTGGGCCGGGGGCGGGAGAAAGGGGGAGTGTGTTTAGATTTTGGTATGTCATTAATATATGTGTGCCCCTGGACGTGGAAAGTGACATGTTCTTGATTCTTGTTCTTCTGTATCATTGCCCTGTACTGTTCCTTACATGATGTAAACCTAATAAAAAGATATTGAACTAAAATAGCAAGTCCAGTTGGCCTTGCAAACTAGGGGGGCTCACACAACGGAGCACCCCGATTTGGGCAAATTCCAGTATTTTGTTCCACTTTATATGTGGAGGAAAAAAATCCTATATGTGTGCAAACAAACAATAGTCAAATAATGTGCTGTGGAATCCATGTCTCTGTAAATGCAAAGGAGGAAGAAAGCTCTGGCTTTTGGTCTGCTTGAATGATGTCCCCTGGAATCTCCGCACAGAGAGATTGGGATGGCACCCTCTGTGACTGAATAGTTTGCACACCATAAAGCGCTGCCTCACATTATTGTTATAATAATCTTTTTTATTTATAATAATAATAATAACTATTTATCTATGTTGCTGCCGTATGATTTATATATATATAGCTTTATAGCCAAAGTCAATAATGTTTTTGAACAAGCCGAATAGCAGCACCATTTGCTCATTTCAGTCATTGGCTGTGCAGTGGCACCTTAGGCTACAACAAAATGGCCGCCTCCTCTTATAGAGACAAAGAACCTGATGCAACGGTATATGCGAGCCGGCACGCTGCAGGCTGCGATTGGAGGATATATTTTGCCGTGTGATTAGCCTGCTCGGTCACGTGACCGTTAAAAAAGAGGAAGTAATTGGAGACAACAGGTATCGTTCTATGTTGTTATATGCAGTATATTGTATATATTGTGTGCTGGTTTATATATGTGTCGTTGTACAGTGATGAGCTTGGCGGGAAAGCTGAGCATGTGGTGATGCAGCAGCAGAAGCTTGTGCGGCGTCAGCTGAGAGACAGGGCTTAGGACTGAGATGCACTGTATGTTCTCCGCACTTCCTCTGTGGCCGCCATTGGAGGTTCAGGCACTGAGCCCTGAAGCAGCGCGACCCGACACGCAACAGTCGTGCAGCCCCTGATCCCAGCAGCAGTGCAGCCCCTGATCCCAGCAGCAGTGCAGCCCCTGATCTCAGCAGCAGTGCAGCCCCTGATCCCAGCAGCAGTGCAGCCCCTGATCCCAGCAGCAGTGCAGCCCCTGATCCCAGCAGCAGTGCAGCCCCTGATCCCAGCAGCAGTGCATCCCCTGATCCCAGCAGCAGTGCATCCCCTGATCCCAGCAGCAGTGCAGCCCCTGATCCCAGCAGCAGTGCAGCCCCTGATCCCAGCAGCAGTGCAGCCCCTGATCCCAGCAGCAGTGCAGCCCCTGATCCCAGCAGCAGTGCAGCCCCTGATCCCAGCAGCAGTGCAGCCCCTGATCCCAGCAGCAGTGCAGCCCCTGATCCCAGCAGCAGTGCAGCCCCTGATCCCAGCAGCAGTGCAGCCCCTGATCCCAGCAGCAGTGCAGCCCCTGATCCCAGCAGCAGTGCAGCCCCTGATCCCAGCAGCAGTGCAGCCCCTAATCCCAGCAGCAGTGCAGCCCCTGATCCCAGCAGCAGTGCAGCCCCTGATCCCAGCAGCAGTGCAGCCCCTGATCTCAGCAGCAGTGCAGCCCCTAATCCCAGCAGCAGTGCATCCCCTGATCCCAGCAGCAGTGCATCCCCTGATCCCAGCAGCAGTGCATCCCCTGATCCCAGCAGCAGTGCATCCCCTGATCCCAGCAGCAGTGCATCCCCCAGCCCCTAATCCCAGAAGCAGTGCAGCCCCTGATCCCAGCAGCAGTGCAGCCCCTGATCCCAGCAGCAGTGCATCCCCTGATCCCAGCAGCAGTGCATCCCCCAGCCCCTGATCCCAGCAGCAGTGCAGCCCCTGATCCCAGCAGCAGTGCAGCCCCTGATCCCAGCAGCAGTGCATCCCCTGATCCCAGCAGCAGTGCATCCCCTGATCCCAGCAGCAGTGCAGCCCCTGATCCCAGCAGCAGTGCAGCCCCTGATCCCAGCAGCAGTGCAGCCCCTGATCCCAGCAGCAGTGCAGCCCCTGATCCCAGCAGCAGTGCAGCCCCTGATCCCAGCAGCAGTGCAGCCCCTGATCCCAGCAGCAGTGCAGCCCCTGATCCCAGCAGCAGTGCAGCCCCTGATCCCAGCAGCAGTGCAGCCCCTGATCCCAGCAGCAGTGCAGCCCCTGATCCCAGCAGCAGTGCAGCCCCTGATCCCAGCAGCAGTGCAGCCCCTGATCCCAGCAGCAGTGCAGCCCCTGATCCCAGCAGCAGTGCAGCCCCTGATCTCAGCAGCAGTGCAGCCCCTAATCCCAGCAGCAGTGCATCCCCTGATCCCAGCAGCAGTGCATCCCCTGATCCCAGCAGCAGTGCATCCCCTGATCCCAGCAGCAGTGCATCCCCTGATCCCAGCAGCAGTGCATCCCCCAGCCCCTAATCCCAGAAGCAGTGCAGCCCCCAGCCCCTAATCCCAGAAGCAGTGCAGCCCCTGATCCCAGCAGCAGTGCAGCCCCTGATCTCAGCAGCAGTGCAGCCCCTAATCCCAGCAGCAGTGCATCCCCCAGCCCCTAATCCCAGCAGCAGTGCATCCCCCAGCCCCTAATCCCAGCAGCAGTGCATCCCCCAGCCCCTAATCCCAGCAGCAGTGCATCCCCCAGCCCCTAATCCCAGCAGCAGTGCATCCCCCAGCCCCTAATCCCAGCAGCAGTGCATCCCCCAGCCCCTAATCCCAGAAGCAGTGCATCCCCCAGCCCCTAATCCCAGCAGCAGTGCATCCCCCAGCCCCTAATCCCAGAAGCAGTGCATCCCCCAGCCCCTAATCCCAGAAGCAGTGCATCCCCCAGCCCCTAATCCCAGAAGCAGTGCATCCCCCAGCCCCTAATCCCAGAAGCAGTGCAGCCCCTAATCCCAGCAGCAGTGCATCCCCCAGCCCCTAATCCCAGCAGCAGTGCATCCCCCAGCCCCTAATCCCAGCAGCAGTGCATCCCCCAGCCCCTAATCCCAGCAGCAGTGCATCCCCCAGCCCCTAATCCCAGCAGCAGTGCATCCCCCAGCCCCTAATCCCAGCAGCAGTGCATCCCCCAGCCCCTAATCCCCGAAGCAGTGCATCCCCCAGCCCCTAATCCCAGAAGCAGTGCATCCCCCAGCCCCTAATCCCAGAAGCAGTGCATCCCCCAGCCCCTAATCCCAGAAGCAGTGCAGCCCCTAATCCCAGCAGCAGTGCATCCCCCAGCCCCTAATCCCGGCAGCAGTGCATCCCCCAGCCCCTAATCCCGGCAGCAGTGCATCCCCCAGCCCCTAATCCCAGCAGCAGTGCATCCCCCAGCCCCTAATCCCAGCAGCAGTGCATCCCCCAGCCCCTAATCCCAGCAGCAGTGCATCCCCTAACCCCGGCAGCAGTGCAGCCCCTGATCCCAGCAGCAGTGCAGCCCCTGATCCCAGCAGCAGTGCAGCCCCTGATCCCAGCAGCAGTGCAGCCCCTGATCCCAGCAGCAGTGCAGCCCCTGATCCCAGCAGCAGTGCAGCCCCTGATCCCAGCAGCAGTGCAGCCCCTGATCCCAGCAGCAGTGCAGCCCCTGATCCCAGCAGCAGTGCAGCCCCTGATCCCAGCAGCAGTGCAGCCCCTGATCCCAGCAGCAGTGCAGCCCCTGATCCCAGCAGCAGTGCAGCCCCTGATCTCAGCAGCAGTGCAGCCCCTAATCCCAGCAGCAGTGCATCCCCTGATCCCAGCAGCAGTGCATCCCCTGATCCCAGCAGCAGTGCATCCCCTGATCCCAGCAGCAGTGCATCCCCTGATCCCAGCAGCAGTGCATCCCCCAGCCCCTAATCCCAGAAGCAGTGCAGCCCCCAGCCCCTAATCCCAGAAGCAGTGCAGCCCCTGATCCCAGCAGCAGTGCAGCCCCTGATCTCAGCAGCAGTGCAGCCCCTAATCCCAGCAGCAGTGCATCCCCCAGCCCCTAATCCCAGCAGCAGTGCATCCCCCAGCCCCTAATCCCAGCAGCAGTGCATCCCCCAGCCCCTAATCCCAGCAGCAGTGCATCCCCCAGCCCCTAATCCCAGCAGCAGTGCATCCCCCAGCCCCTAATCCCAGCAGCAGTGCATCCCCCAGCCCCTAATCCCAGAAGCAGTGCATCCCCCAGCCCCTAATCCCAGAAGCAGTGCATCCCCCAGCCCCTAATCCCAGAAGCAGTGCATCCCCCAGCCCCTAATCCCAGAAGCAGTGCATCCCCCAGCCCCTAATCCCAGAAGCAGTGCAGCCCCTAATCCCAGCAGCAGTGCATCCCCCAGCCCCTAATCCCAGCAGCAGTGCATCCCCCAGCCCCTAATCCCAGCAGCAGTGCATCCCCCAGCCCCTAATCCCAGCAGCAGTGCATCCCCCAGCCCCTAATCCCAGCAGCAGTGCATCCCCCAGCCCCTAATCCCAGCAGCAGTGCATCCCCCAGCCCCTAATCCCCGAAGCAGTGCATCCCCCAGCCCCTAATCCCAGAAGCAGTGCATCCCCCAGCCCCTAATCCCAGAAGCAGTGCATCCCCCAGCCCCTAATCCCAGAAGCAGTGCAGCCCCTAATCCCAGCAGCAGTGCATCCCCCAGCCCCTAATCCCGGCAGCAGTGCATCCCCCAGCCCCTAATCCCGGCAGCAGTGCATCCCCCAGCCCCTAATCCCAGCAGCAGTGCATCCCCCAGCCCCTAATCCCAGCAGCAGTGCATCCCCCAGCCCCTAATCCCAGCAGCAGTGCATCCCCTAACCCCGGCAGCAGTGCAGCCCCTGATCCCAGCAGCAGTGCAGCCCCTGATCCCAGCAGCAGTGCAGCCCCTGATCCCAGCAGCAGTGCAGCCCCTGATCCCAGCAGCAGTGCAGCCCCTGATCCCAGCAGCAGTGCAGCCCCTGATCCCAGCAGCAGTGCAGCCCCTGATCCCAGCAGCAGTGCAGCCCCTGATCCCAGCAGCAGTGCAGCCCCTGATCCCAGCAGCAGTGCAGCCCCTGATCCCAGCAGCAGTGCAGCCCCTGATCCCAGCAGCAGTGCAGCCCCTGATCTCAGCAGCAGTGCAGCCCCTAATCCCAGCAGCAGTGCATCCCCTGATCCCAGCAGCAGTGCATCCCCTGATCCCAGCAGCAGTGCATCCCCTGATCCCAGCAGCAGTGCATCCCCTGATCCCAGCAGCAGTGCATCCCCCAGCCCCTAATCCCAGAAGCAGTGCAGCCCCCAGCCCCTAATCCCAGAAGCAGTGCAGCCCCTGATCCCAGCAGCAGTGCAGCCCCTGATCTCAGCAGCAGTGCAGCCCCTAATCCCAGCAGCAGTGCATCCCCCAGCCCCTAATCCCAGCAGCAGTGCATCCCCCAGCCCCTAATCCCAGCAGCAGTGCATCCCCCAGCCCCTAATCCCAGCAGCAGTGCATCCCCCAGCCCCTAATCCCAGCAGCAGTGCATCCCCCAGCCCCTAATCCCAGCAGCAGTGCATCCCCCAGCCCCTAATCCCAGAAGCAGTGCATCCCCCAGCCCCTAATCCCAGAAGCAGTGCATCCCCCAGCCCCTAATCCCAGAAGCAGTGCATCCCCCAGCCCCTAATCCCAGAAGCAGTGCATCCCCCAGCCCCTAATCCCAGAAGCAGTGCATCCCCCAGCCCCTAATCCCAGAAGCAGTGCAGCCCCTAATCCCAGCAGCAGTGCATCCCCCAGCCCCTAATCCCAGCAGCAGTGCATCCCCCAGCCCCTAATCCCAGCAGCAGTGCATCCCCCAGCCCCTAATCCCAGCAGCAGTGCATCCCCCAGCCCCTAATCCCAGCAGCAGTGCATCCCCCAGCCCCTAATCCCAGCAGCAGTGCATCCCCCAGCCCCTAATCCCCGAAGCAGTGCATCCCCCAGCCCCTAATCCCAGAAGCAGTGCATCCCCCAGCCCCTAATCCCAGAAGCAGTGCATCCCCCAGCCCCTAATCCCAGAAGCAGTGCAGCCCCTAATCCCAGCAGCAGTGCATCCCCCAGCCCCTAATCCCGGCAGCAGTGCATCCCCCAGCCCCTAATCCCGGCAGCAGTGCATCCCCCAGCCCCTAATCCCAGCAGCAGTGCATCCCCCAGCCCCTAATCCCAGCAG
Organism: Gastrophryne carolinensis; assembly: GCA_027917425.1. Classification (NCBI taxonomy): domain Eukaryota; kingdom Metazoa; phylum Chordata; class Amphibia; order Anura; family Microhylidae; genus Gastrophryne; species Gastrophryne carolinensis. The sequence goes on along the minus strand of CM051235.1, from coordinate 523,440,342 downwards.
CAGTGCATCCCCCAGCCCCTAATCCCAGCAGCAGTGCATCCCCTAACCCCGGCAGCAGTGCAGCCCCTGATCCCAGCAGCAGTGCAGCCCCTGATCCCAGCAGCAGTGCAGCCCCTGATCCCAGCAGCAGTGCAGCCCCTGATCCCAGCAGCAGTGCAGCCCCTGATCCCAGCAGCAGTGCAGCCCCTGATCCCAGCAGCAGTGCAGCCCCTGATCCCAGCAGCAGTGCAGCCCCTGATCCCAGCAGCAGTGCAGCCCCTGATCCCAGCAGCAGTGCAGCCCCTGATCCCAGCAGCAGTGCAGCCCCTGATCCCAGCAGCAGTGCAGCCCCTGATCCCAGCAGCAGTGCAGCCCCTGATCCCAGCAGCAGTGCAGCCCCTGATCCCAGCAGCAGTGCAGCCCCTGATCCCAGCAGCAGTGCAGCCCCTGATCCCAGCAGCAGTGCAGCCCCTGATCCCAGCAGCAGTGCAGCCCCTGATCCCAGCAGCAGTGCAGCCCCTGATCCCAGCAGCAGTGCAGCCCCTGATCCCAGCAGCAGTGCAGCCCCCAGCCCCTAATCCCAGAAGCAGTGCAGCCCCTAATCCCAGAAGCAGTGCAGCCCCCAGCCCCTAATACCAGCAGCAGTGCATCCCCTAATACCAGCAGCAGTGCATCCCCTAATACCAGCAGCAGTGCATCCCCTAATACCAGCAGCAGTGCATCCCCTAATACCAGCAGCAGTGCATCCCCTAATACCAGCAGCAGTGCATCCCCTAATACCAGCAGCAGTGCATCCCCTAATACCGGCAGCAGTGCATCCCCTAATCCCGGCAGCGGGTGCATCCCCTAATCCCGGCAGCGGGCGCCTCCCCTAACCCCCGGGCAGCGGGCGCCTCCCCTAACCCCCGGGCAGCGGGCGCCTCCCCTAACCCCCGGGCAGCGGGCGCCTCCCCTAACCCCCGGGCAGCGGGCGCATCCCCTAACCCCCGGGCAGCGGGCGCCTCCCCTAACCCCCGGCAGCGGCTGCATCAGGAATGGCTTACAATCCACTCAGTCCTTCAGTTATAGGTGGACCACATGCCAGAAGAGGATCAAAACCATCCTCCCCTTAGGGGTTTAGGTTGGGATGCTCCTCTGCATAACACTGCCTGTTTTTCACCTCACGTCACACTCACATGACACGTGTGGACTCTTCTAATAAAATAGATTGGGTGCATATTAATGTGTAGCAATCTGTTCCTAATGAACAGGGGTTTGGGGTGTCTCTGGCTGACCCTTCCCTCAATCTGTGCACACCCATTGCCAGCCGTTTATCTATGCTGACAAGGGTGTGCGCATCAGATGCACAAGCCAGCGCTTGTGGCATGGGCCGTGGGATTACGGTAAGAATACAGGTGATCCTTTCACAAAGCATCCCCCACAGCATCAATTTCTGTTACCTACCTACCATTTCATTCCATCTGACCGCTGGCAGGCAAATGTGCATGCCCAACACTGGATGCCAGCAATTCCAAGGAAATGCGGACCTTTAGTCAATTTGGCATTAAGACATGCATAAAAGTGGAAGCAGTAACGTTAGCTTCCTTTTTACTATGCTAAAAGTGTAACTTCAGGTACATTATGCTCTGCCACCGTACCCTAGTGCGGGGGGGGGGGGGGGGGGTTACAAAGAAAAAAATACCCATACCTTATCCAGGCACCTCAATTACTCCGGCGCCGTTATATTGGCCAAAAGACACAGAGCCCATTCCATGGCTCCACGTGTGACTCTGCCCACCCATTGAAGTGCCTGAGCGAAGCATGCGCGGCTCCTGGGGATGCAGCTTTGATTCTTTTTCCTGCAGCCGTCGCTCGGGAGGATTTTTTTACATTGTAACCTCCCTTCACCTGTCCTGCCTCGGCACCAGGGTAGGTTGGCAGGGCGGGGGGGTAAACTTGATTGAAGTTCAGCTTTAAAATAGATTGAAACTGGACCTAGCATTTGTAAAATTTGATTAAATCTAAATCCTTATCCCTGTGGCATCCTGATTTGGGATGCCCCACTGCATGATACCCCACCACGTCAGCGAGCCCTCAGTGCATGTGTGGTGCCATCTCTCGCATTGCTCTTCATTTGTGTGGGCTCGGTCCAACGGTGTATGTGCGGCCTCTCATCCATTGAGCTTCTCTGGCCATGCATATTAATGTGCAGAAGCTGAGTGTAATCCCAGCCACTCACACCTCGCCCGTGGACGGCATCCTTTGGCAGTGCACAGCCATTCAGTAGTGGTGGGTGTGAGCATGCGAGTGATGCCACCTCTGCCCGCGCATATGCTGTGGCCTCATCGGAAAGGTAAGAGATGCCCCGGAGTCTCATAGATTCAGGGCTTGTTTTTTTTAGCCACCTTTTGAAGCAGTCTGGCCCTCCGGACACGGGCTCAACACCACTTCCTTGGTCATGAGGGATCAGGCTCTCCCACTAATTGGGAGAAGGTAGGTGAACCCTGACAGGCAACTATAAAGACTGTTTAATTCTGGCAGTTGAAAAGCCTTATGACCTTTGTCATAGGTCCAGTGCCCCCAAGAATAGGCACCTCTGGAGAAACACTGGGCTTATACTGAAGTGCCCAGGAGAGGATACAGGGAATCTGGGGGTTGGGGGGGGGGGGCATTGACAAGCGCCCCTGTGCACATGGCGCCATACCTTTTGGACTGGTATAAGGTTCCTCAGGCCCCCATACCAAAATCAAATCAATTAAAGGTTTATTTCTCACATGCACAACCATACATATTATGACATGTAGTGAAATGTGTTTTACGACAGTCCAATTGTAATACCTTTAGGTCTACATAGTAGAACAATCCATCAGGTCATGCAGTAAAAAAAAAAAAAAAAAAAAAAAAAAAAGATTCACACTAAAGCATACACATACACACATTATATAATAAGTATAGCAAAGTAGAGAGTCAGGCTATATAATAAAAATAACAGGCAGAGCTGCTGTTGCCAATCGGTACTAGAGGTCATCATAGTCTCACAAGGTGTCTGTGTTCTAAACTATGTACAGTGCACTGACATGTGGTTGGTTTGCCTATTGCCTTATCTGATCCGTGCTGTACTTGTGCTGTCTAGGGTACAGATAACCTCTGGGAAAAGGCTCTTCCACATTCTTTCTGTATTTGCTTTTATAGAGGGGAGGCACTTGCCCAATTTCAGTTAAGAGCCTGTTGTTCGGATGGTGGACATCATCCTCTATCTTCTTGGCCTTCGTTTTGCACCATTTGTAGATGATTACCTCTAGTTTAGGGTACTCCCGTGAATGCACTCAGCCATTTGCTCCACCCATTGTAGAACCATTCTATCCTGCTTAGCGCTGTTCCTGAACCAGGTGGAGATGTTCCCAGTTAGGATGCTTTTCAGTAGTACAGGAGTAAAAGTTTCTGAGCATAGTCACTGATGCTGGGCTTTTATGGCAACACCAGTTCCTTGTAGTAAAGAAAGTTATATCAGTGCATCACTGTAATGCCAGGACAATCCTGGGGATGCCTCGCCTTAGAGTGCTTTGTCTCTGGCTGGTAGTCAAACATGGATTTATTTGTTATTTGAGTGGTTGATCGAAGGATAAGTATTGAAAACAACCCCTGTACCAGTTCAAAGGTTTGCATCTTGCCAGTACCCCTCACCATTTACTTGCATGGTCTGCACCCCCCTCCTGGGCACCAGGGATGCAGAGGAGCTTGATTTTCTTGGGCTCTGTGTTCTGTCCAAAAGACACAGGTGCTGGTAGCCTGGCTTGGCTGGGAGCTTCTGGGCTATGCATTTAAGATTTGGTCAAACACAACAGAAAAACATTTTGTTTACAGCGAGACCATAGGTGTAATTGTGTTTATGTATGTTATCATTTTTGTATTTAGATCAGTATTTCTCACTTTGTTCTGCAGCCAACAAAGATGTGGTTCCTGCTTGTTCTCTTTCCTCTACAAGTTGGGCTGGGCAGTGCTGCAGGTGACGGTGACTGGGTGAATCTGCCCAGTAAATGTGAAGGTAGGACCAGCACCATGTTTCATCAATGGATGCATGGATACACGTGTATAGATCTACTGAGGGTGTTTTTTTATTCACATTTAATGCAGGATATTTTATTTGGGACAAAATCTTTATTGCAGTGTTGTCTTGTTCCATAGTAATCTCTTGAGGCTTGGCAGAATGTAATGGTTGCCATCCACCTAAATGTGAGACACAAAGATAGTACAATATTAACAAAAGAATAGTAGCAGTAGTTATTAGACTATACCTAAACAATCTGCTCACATTATAACAGATTGGTTGTCAACATGGAATCTAGGCAGGACTGTGCATTATAAGAGCCTCCCTGTGAAAATATATTAGAGGGGTGCCAGCCTGTGAGATATTTTTGAGTTAGAGACAACAGGGGGCTGCTAGTGACTGAATGTGAGGTGTGAATGAGAGAGGAGTCCATTATAACACCTAGGCATTGTGCTTCGGGAGTTGCAGTAACCGATATCTACAGATCTAGTTGGGGGGGCAGTAGGAGAGTTGGATGGTGGGAAGACATGTATATGTGCTTACCTTCACCCTACTGACTGCTATAAGGAGAAAGCAATACAACAGGGCTTGTGTTCTCTTTTGCAGTATGCAAATATGTGGCACTGGAGCTGAAATCCTCTTTTGATGAGACTTCTCGAACACATGAAGTGATTGATACTCGCTATGGCTTTCTGGATGAAAAAAATAAAAAAAAGATTAAGTACACCAACTCGTAAGTTACCCTAAAACCCAGTGCCTTATGCTTGTTTTATGGCCTCCCAAAGTTCCTCCAGCAGGTGTCAACCACCCATTAATGCGTCTGTTTTAGAAAAGGACACAGATGCTACCTCACCCCACTCAACACCTACCCTCCTTATTCACTTAACATAGAATGGCCATGGTGAAGTGAACAATTAGACCAGGCACCCCCATATTGGCAGGCACCCATTTGGGTGATGGTGTGGTACATTAGGCAGTCAAAAGAATGGCCCTGCAAGGTGAAAGTGGACCAAAACCCACACCATAACATCTGATGCCAGGGCTGCTAGAGCCCCCCCGGGCATCCAGAATTAGGATGCCTCGCTTTGTGAAACCCCCCAGCTAGCACAGAAAGTCGCCTTCTTTCCTGGTCCAATGGAACATACGCGAGCAGAGGCCACATCCCCACTATCCTATTAGCATGCTATGTGCTTGCACCAGGCATTTGTGAATGGCCTGCAAATCACGCTCCCTGTTAGAGGATAACGGGGAATGTGGCCATCAGCGCATTTGTGTCTGCTCGCCTTAGACGAAGGGGCGGGAGCGGATCCGATCGCACTGATTAGACAAGAGGGTGTTTCACATTGCAGGGTGTCTGGGGGGCAAGGGCCAAAACCCAGGATTTTGGTCCACTTTAAAGATTTCTTTGTCCCCTTTATGGGCCATTTCTATAGCTTAACATGATCCCTATGCAAAATGTATTTACTTAATTACTCTGATCTAGTGTGCTGAGATGCATGCTGCTTTATTTCTAAGATCAGGTCTATATTAGGAAGGACTGCTTAAATAGAAAAAACACACCTGATTTTCACTCAGTAAGGCCTGCTCAACCAATCGGCGTGCTCACTTTCAAGTGGCTCCCTTCAGCGTCCCTGGCAACTAAGCCACCTGGACGGCTAAGCCGAGTGGCACAAAAGGGAGCCAAATGCAGCCAGACATGCAGCCGGCAGCCAGATCCCCCCTAGCAGTTGCGTGCCCGTGCCGCCCATTCAGAAATGCCGGGCTAGAGGGGGATTTTACACAGTGGGGCATACCAATTCGAGATGCCCCAAGAAGTGGAACTCGGAAGACCTCAGGGCTTCTGGTGTTCCTCTTTAACCTCTTGAATTTGTAACACTGCTGCTAAGCTTTGTTCCTTGGGCTTCTAGTTAGGGTGCCCCCAAAAGTTTCGGGCCCTCCCCACAATCCAGGTAGCAATTCTTCTCATGAGATAGAATTCACATCACAGGGATGGACTAGGGTGCAGAACAGGAAATCCTGATCCTTTTATGGGTACACTTAGGAGTTTGGAGATTAGGTGGAGGAACTCCTTTACCTGTTTGTCAAACACAGTGATTTCCTAATCACACTCTAATCAGACCCCCTCTTTGGTGCACTTTCTTCTCCTGCAGCATCCATTGGGCTACTGAAAGCTCCAAGTTTTGGTTATCTGCATGCCAGGTCCCACACAGTGAGTACAGGACCAGACTGAGGAACTTTGATCTTGGCTCTAGGCCAGAAATGTGGTAGTCAGTTCGCTGATCACAGACACTGGATTCTTAGAAACACTGGAGATGCTGTGGTAGCAGCTGCAGGTGGTGATCAAGGGAGCCTTGGTGGTCCCGGTCTGGTGGAAAAGTTCATCAAAGTGAAGGTATTGGAGTTCTTGTTTCTTGGTTAGGCTGACTGTACACACCATGGCAGAGAAACATACCTACTACTCATTGGAGGGATTGACTGGATGACCTTTAGAAGGAATATAAATATATATATATATATATATATATATATATATATATATATATATATATATATATATATATTATATATTCAGGCTAATCATTGACTATTTTCTAGCTGGAATTTCTTTGTGTTGTGTCCCAAATCATTTTGATCCAGAACATGGCCTCCAGTCTTCAGCTTTATATTATCAGTGACCAAGGTATATAAAGGTATATATGCTTATCTGTCACAGGGATATCCGGCTGATCGATGTTACAGAAGGCCTTTGCCAGAGACTTCTGGAGTACAACATTCATAAGGAACGGACTGGCAGTAATCGATTTGCTAAGGTATTTAAGTAAACGGTAATTCTGTAAGCCAGTTTGTATATTGACTATATGTGTTTTCTTTTATAGAAAAGGGGCGGCTCTCTGTAGGTAGGGGATTTGAAATCTAATAAAATTTTTACTCCTGAATAAATTCAGACCAAAAGAGGTGCAAAACTCTGGATTTTGACTTTTCTGTGTTTTGATCCTTACCTGCATCTTGTTCCACTGGCAGCTAATTGGTAGGACAGATTTTGCCAGGGCACTAGGTGTATTGGCTGGGGCGCACTCGTACCAACACCCAGTGGGCATTGATCTGCTCTAATAAATAAGACACAAATACATTTTTATGTGGAATAAAACCTTTCCAGTGTAAGCCTTAGCAAATCTAGGGGTTTTCATGCATTTTCCGATAGTCAGTTATGCCAATCGTATGGTACACATGTTGGCATTGTCACACGTTTAACCCTTTAACTGCCAGCTTACCTAGAGATTTTGTTACCCTCTGTTGCCAGGCCAGTTTTCAGCATTTTGCACTATATATGTTTAACTATTATTTTTGCAGTAATTTCCAGGAAAATTATATAATTTTTTTTTTTTTTTTTTTTGTTAAATCGAAGTTTTTCAAGAAAATCATATTGTGTGTAGAGCCTTATTCCTCCCAATTACAATGGTACCACATATGTATCAGTAGACACCAGTATGTATCAAATGTTAAACACAAAAGACAGCATGGTGTACCAGCTATACCAGGGCCTGGAGTTCAGATGCAGGTAATGGGGGCAAGGGATATGGCATGACAACCTGCTTTCTGGCAGGTGACTTTACAGCCCCCCTGCCCTGTGAACTGGTATAGGAGTTTCAAGGACCTCTTACAGTTCACAAAGGGGTCCTTCTTTTTTTTTTTTTTCCTCTTTCTACTAACTGCCTTCCCTCGCCAATCGCTGCTGTCCTACATTGATGCTCTTCAACCAGAAGTGATGAGCAGAAGCCGGGAGCGGGGCAGAGAGGAACACGTGACTTCTGCTGCTCACTTCAACCTCTCGGAGGGGCATTTTATACCTGCTGTATCTGTTGGTGTTAATATCCACTGTATATACACACAATTTATGCCTTGTATACTCCTGAAGATGGGCAGGTTTCTAGCTGCCAGTGAGGGGGCGGGCAGGGTTACCTCTAGGCCTGTGGCTCTGCGCTGCACCAGCATAAATAAGGAGCTTCTGTTGTGTATAGAGTTCACTCTTGGTTTTGATCTTAATATTTATTTATGAAACAATGTATATTTGGAAGGACATTTAGAATTAATGATTGGTGTTTGCCTTACGTTGCTCTTTGTTTATGCTCAGGGGATGTCGGAAACCTTCCAGACTTTGCATCACCTTGTCCATAAAGGAGTGAAAGTAGTGATGGATATTCCTTATGAACTGTGGAACGAAACCTCTGCTGAAATTGCTGATATGAAAAAACAGGTAACTATCACTAGCAGGTAGTGCAGCGGGATCCGCCTCTTCAAAATACGAATGAACAGAATTTCCCTATAGTGCAAGTTCTTACTTTAGGAAACATGTAGATAAAAAACTATGGGAGTAATCTTTATTAAAAAGAATGAAAAATGACAGGCTTGTCACCCAATCACAAAAGTGGAACAGCAGTGACCAGCTCCTGGCATGTGGCTAGGACCGGATGGCTTTATTTGCACACCTCACCTCGGGCATAATTGATGTGTAGGACTAGGGCAGGGGGAGTCATTTTTACTAGTTATGTTTGTCAAGTGCAAGATGGCTACATCTGTAATTGCGCTTGGTGTGGTTACAGATCAAAGTGGGTAGTCCAGGAGCTGTGAATATAAATGAAGCAGGAAGTCGCTATATTTTACTAGTAGAAGTAACCTATTCCACTTCTTTCTGCAGTGTGATGTCATGATGGAGGAGTATGAGGATGTAATTGAGGACTGGTACCGAAACCACCAGAAAGAAGATCTTACAAACTTCTTATGTGCCAAACATGTATTGAAAGGAAAGGACCAAAGTAAGTGTGTCATCAAAATGAATATCGCTAATTAAAAAACAAGTTATGCTGTCGTTTGGTTTACACGTACAGTATTTTTCACTACATAGGACGCGCCAAGTGTTTAGAGGAGAGACCTAAAAGAAAAAAATCTGAACCAAACCCCTATTACAGTCAGTGTGGCAGAATCTCCAGTGTGTTGCTTTACTGGCACTACCCCCCCCCCCCCCCTGTGCTGCTGTGTCCTGCATCTGATTTTCCTCCTGCTGCCCACCAGACGCAGGGTTGCAGGCGGACAATCAGTGGCATGGCAGTGCCGGTAAGGTGAGTGGATATTTGCTCCATAAGATGCGCCAACATCCCTCCCACTGCAAAAATAAAGCACCGTATAGAGAAAAAAAATAGGGTATATATAAAGGGAACCCCAGAGACAGAGGGTTTATATAAAACATAAATCGAAAATGAGAAAAAAAATACAAACTACTTATTCGAAACAATACACTCATATTGTCTGTTTGAACCGCAAAAAGAGCCTTCTGTACGAAAACCGCTTACGGGCCATCATTCAGACAGTGTTAAAGGTAAACACTTTCACGATTGTCCTTAAATAAGATACACAATAGGAGATATCTGCTTCTCCTCTCTGGGTGGATCAATTCTACATATTGGATGTCACATGACACACATGCTTTGTACTTTTCTTACTCTGCTGTATACCTGTTTTAAATAAAGAAATCTCATAAAAAAAAAAAATACATATATATATATATATATATATTGCATGCTTCGGGGGGTGGGGGGTGGCCACCATAGGGAGATTTCCTGTCTGTCGTTTGTTTGGGCTTTATTTATTGTATATGTACATAGAATAAAAGGCCTATTTTCTGGAGTCCAGCATGGGTTGCTTCATCTGTAATTCATTACATTTGGGTAATCCGCCACCGGGTGGCGCAGTCGACTGCAGGAAGACTTGTGGCTCCTCCCGGCCCATAAAAGGGCAGGAATTACCCAGAAGACCCAGAGTTTTTCTGCAGTCCTGACTGCGCAGACAGAAGATTTTCTCTCTCTGGTTATATGCAGGTGAGTGGGGCGCCTCAAGCCCGTCGGCCCTGCAAGCCTATTCCCACCTTTCCGGACCCTTCTGCCTCCCAGCCCCGGCGGACGGATCAGGTGAAGATAGGTGAACACCTGGGGTCGGGTGTTCAGTGAGCTATGCTCCGGGCCGCAGACCCTGTAACCAAAGGGTAGCCGGCCAAAGGCTAACTGTGAGCCTGGTTGGGGGAAGGGAGAAACCACCCTTATATTTCTTTCTTATCCCACATACTTTATTATGGTGTGTTTTGTGCTTGTGTCACTTAGTTCACTGTCGCTTTTTACTGTGCCTTGCTCAGACCTTGCTTGGGGATAGTGAGCTTGGGGACCCTTTGGGGCGGGCTCAGTTGTGCCTCATGTGCGGGGCATACCCTGTGAGCGGTTGCAGCGTGGTCTGTGTCCCCTGCGCCCAGAGTGTTATTGCGGAACAGGCTGGGGCGAGCGCTTCTCAGTCCCATCCTGCCTGCAGCATCACCTACTCCCCCACGCCTGCATTTGGTCCCTAGCGAGGGGGAAGCCAGCAGGGGGTCTCAGTTGCACCTGGCGCTGCACGTGGCCAGCCTTGAGTGGCAGTTGGCCCGTCTGCCCGCCGGCAAGGCCTCTAGTAAGAAGAGGCATTTGGAAATGGCCTATTCCGCCCCTTGCTGATGAGGTTTTTGATACCTATGGCGGCCGTGACTCTATGGAGGAGGGGGATTTGTTCTGTGATTCCGATTCCTCTGGGGATCGTCATGGCGAGTTTGATAGTGATCCCGGGTCCTCCTCAGAGGAGGACTCTTGGCTCCCAGATGATACCGATAGACTTTTGTCGGCCGTTTTTGATACTTTACACATTGTGCCCCCTAAGGTGGCAAAGAAGAGGCAGGGTGAGCTTTTCCGCCCTGACAGGCAACGCTTAGAGTTCCCAGAGCTGGGACATTTCTCCTATATGGTCCTCAACGAATGGGAACGGCCCAACAGATTGCCCTCGGTGCCTAAGGGACTGGATAGAAGGTATCCCTTTTCGGCTCATTTGGTTCGTCGCTGGTCTTGTCCCTCTGAGGTGGACGCTCCCGTCCTAGGGCTGTCCAATACTTCTGTTATGCCGTCTCCTGACACCACTACATTGCGCGACAATGCTGATCGGCGCATGGATCAACTAGCTTGTCACGCCTTCACCTTTGTGGGGGCTGGCCTGCGCTCGGTCTGTGCCGCGGCTATTGTTGCCATTGCGATCAAGAAGAAGGTTAGGCGCCTTGCTGAACCCGCCAGATCCTGTAAGCAAGCGGATGACTACAAGGAAATTTTGCTTTGCTCTGACTTTATTGCCTTTGTGCTATCTGCCATGGATGATGCTGTCTGGCTTGGTGGTAGGGCCTCGGCCCTGTTGGTTGCCATGCGTCTGTCTGCGTCAGCGGGCTGACGCTGCTGCTAAGAAGTCCCTCACTGGGCTTCCCTTCACGGGACCCCGTCTCTTTGGGGAGCGTCTTATGCATTGGCCAAGGACGGTCGGCTCCCTCAACGTAGAAAGCATTCTCGGCCCTTTCGGGGGTCTTCTTCCGTTCGCTCTTCCCGTCGGGGACGCGGCTCCTCCTTCCCAGGTAGTTGCAGAGACTCTTGGGGACGAGGTAGATCCCGTGGTCGTCCCGGTCCCTCCTTATGATCCAAGCCCAAACCCCCCACCAAGGCCTCAGGCATGAGGGGGCGCCCTCACCCATTCGGGTGGGGGGACGGCTTCGACTCTTTGCTCACATCTGGAGACTTCAAAAGGTGGTGTCCTCCGGATACAAGATAAATCTAGCAGCGTGGCCACCCCCAAGATTCCTTCGGTCCCGGATCTCCCAAAATCCCTTGACGGCGCAGGGCCTGAGGTTGGCCGTCCAACATCTTCTGTCATCCGGAGTGGTTTGTCCTCTTCAAGAACAGGGTCCGGGGTTCTACTCCAATCTGTTCACGGTGCCCAAGAAGGACAGCTCCTTGAGACCTATCCTGGATCTAAAGGGTCTCAACAGATTTGTCTGGTTCAAACATTTCCGCATGGAGACCTTACGGTCGGCGGTGAGCTCCCTTCGGCCAGGCGACTTCATGACCACGGTGGACATCAAGGATGCCTACCTGCACGTTCCTATCTTCCTAGGATATCAGAGGTTCCTGAGGTTTGCTCTGGGGGATCAACACTACCAGTTTGTTGCCTTACCATTCGGTATCTCCTCGGCCCCTCGGGTGTTCACCAAGGTGCTTGCCGTTGTCATGGCCCTCCTGAGGAGCCAGGGCATTCGCGTTCTTCCTTACCTGGACGACCTGTTGATTGCTGCTCCATCTTTTCATCAGGCCGAGAGGGTTACTCAGTTGGTTGTGTCCCCCCTCGAGTCCTTCGGTTGGGTGATCAATTATCCGAAGTCTTCACTCTCTCCGTCATTGGTGAGGTCCTTCCTGGGCATGACGCTGGATACTTCTCAGGTCAAGGTGCTTCTTCCTCAGCAGAAGGTGGAGGGCCTTCAGATGCAGACGTGGGCTTTGTTATCGTGCCATCATCCCTCCATCCGTATGGGGATGCAGTTGGTGGGTCTCATAGTGTCTTGCTTCGAGGCTGTGCCCTTCGCTTAGTTCCACATGAGACCTCTTCAGTTTAATCTCTTGACCGTCTCGGATCGGAGTCAGGAGTCCTTGGAGCAAGAATTCGCTCTGCCCCCTCTGGCCAGACAGTCTCTCTTGTGGTGGTTGGACTCGAATCTCCTAGTGGGCAGGTCCTCTCTGCCTCCGTGCTGGGATATTGTTGACGCCAGTCTGACTGGTTGGGGAGGGTTTTGGCAATCGCTGAAGTTCCAGGAGGCCCACATGCCCATCAATCTCCTGGAGCTGAGAGCGATCAGGTTGGTTCTCTTCCAGTTGACTCCCCGCCTACGGGGTCGTGCAGTCCAGTTCCGCTCGGACAATCAGACGGATGTCGCTTACATCAATCATCAGGGCGGGACTCGGAGCAAACGAGCCCTCAAGGAGGTGTCCCTGATATTGTCTTGGGCAGAGGAGAATGTTCCCTGCATCTCAGCGGTTTACATCCCAGGGATGGAGAACCAGGAGGCAGACTCCCTGAGCAGGGGGACGTCTCGTCTGGGGGGGCGGTCTCTCGACAACAAGACCTTTCACGCCCTGTGTCGCCGCTGGGGTCGGCCGGACGTGGACCTGTTTGCGTCCCGTCACAATCACAAGCTTCCAGGATTCGTCTCTCTGTCAAGAGATCTGTGGGCTGTCGCCGCGGATGCTCTAGCCATTCCCTGGACGGATTCCCGGCTCCTCTATGCCTTTCCTCTCCTGTGTTGGGTGCTGCGCAAGATAGCCTGGAGGGGTTACCGACCATTCTGGTGGCCCCCCGCTGGCCGAGGAGAGTATGGTTCGCAGACGTCGTCCAGATGGCGGTGGATCATTTCGTCATGCCCGACGATCCAGGGCTTCTCACTCAGGGACAGTTGCGCCATCCCAATTTACAAGTGCTGGCTTGACGGCTTGGCTGCTGAAACATCCATCCTGATGGATAAGGGATTGCCGGCCTCGGTTGTGAGTACTATGTTTCAGGCTTGGAAGAAATCTTCTTCTATGATTTATTATAGGGTCTGGCATGCTTACATAGCCTCGTGTGAGTTTAAGTCTTTTCCATGTCGCTCCTTCCCCATTTCCAGGATTTTGGAGTTTCTACAACATGGTCTGGAGTCGGGTCTACAACTGAGTACCCTTAAAGGACAGGTTTCGGCTTTGGCAATCTTTTTTCCAAAGATCTTTTGCCAGTCATAGGCTTGTCAAGACTTTTTTTCCAAGGAGTTATTCATGTACATCCACCACGTAAGCCCCTGCTACCGGTGTGGGATTTGAACTTGGTGCTTTCTGCTTTCCAAAAGTTCCCCATTTGAACCCTTGTGCGATGCCCTTCTTTCCATTCTGACTCTTAAGGTGGCCTTCCTGGTTGCTATCGCTTCAGTGCATCGCGTCTCAGAGCTGGCAGCACTTTCTATGAAGCCTCCTTATTTTGAACGGCATCTGGATAAGATGGTGTTCCGTCTTAATCCGGAATTCTTGCCCAAGGTTGTTTCTGCCTTTCTTTTCAATGAGGACATTGTCCTGCCTTCCTTGTGTCCTGCCCCTTCTAATTCTAAGGAACGGATCTTCATTCTCTGGTTGTGGTCAGGGCGCTCAAATATTTTTGGGTCGCTACTGAGTCTTTTCGGAAGTCCGATTCTTTGTTTGTCCACCCTTCCGGGCCTAGGTAGGGCTTGCCTCCAGCCAAATCCACCATTAGCTAGTGGATCAGACAGGCGGTGGTGCGAGCGTACTTTGCCAAGGGGAAGGACCCCCCTTTCCGTGTTAACTGCTCACTCCACCAGGGCTATTGGTGCCTCTTGGGCTTTTCAGCACCAGGCTTTGGTTGAACAGGTTTGTAAGGCCGCTACTTGGTCTTCGGTTCATACTTTTTCTAAGTTTATAAGGTTCATGTTAGGGCCTCAGCTGATGCTGTTTTTGGCCGCAAGGTGCTCCAGGCGGTAGTGGTTTGAACTTCCTGCCGTTGCTCACTGGAGATCCCACCCTTCTTCAGGGACACTGCTGTTGGATGTCCCAAATGTAATGAATTACAGATGAAGCAACCCGTGCTGGATTCCAGAAAATTACAATTCTGTGATTACTCACCTGTAGAATTGATTGTATGGTAATCCAACACGGGTTGCTTCATCCCACCCTTGTTATCGTTATCCTCTTTTGCCTTGTTATGGTGATTTCTTTTGAGAGAGTTCTTTTTTTGGCTATGTTTCTCTGGTCTTTGCCTCCCAGCTTCTTGCATTACTGCTTTTCAAACACTGGGTCTTCTGGGTAATTCCTGCCCTTTTATGGGCCGGGAGGAGCCATAAGTCTTCCTGCAGTCGACTGCGCCACCTAGTGGCGGAATACCCAAATGTAATGAATTACAGATGAAGCAACCCGTGCTGGATACCCATAAAATCAATTCTACAGGTGAGTAATCACAAAATTGTATTATTTTATCCCTGGGTGCCTCTGCAGAAGAGAGATGGCTGGGGCTGTTGGATTAGGGATAACATTGCCTTACAAAAGTAACAACCACCAGGATCATCACTCCTTGTTATTGTTCCCAATTATTAAAAAGCCTATTGATTGCAATAGAGGTATATGCACACAAGCCTCTCTCATCCTGAGTCTTTAATCGTAATATCTTCCAAGTAAATGCTGCAAGAAATGGATTGTATTGTAGTTTTATTTTATTATTGTATTAAGACCGACCATTTCATTTCTTTCTTCTCATTCTTTTTATTATTATCACGTGTATTACCTGTAGGCTGCCTGCAAGAGGTGTGGGCTGGAAAAAAGGGCGATACTGGTCCCTCCACTGGAAAAAAGAAACCGTCAAACAAAGGTGGAAAAAAGAAATCCAAGAAGGCCAAAGAAAGCCATGACACAGAAACTCTGCAGGGATCACAGGAAGCAACTGCTCAAAGCCGGGCTAGTGATGAACTCTGACACTAAATGTTGCCAGGTTATATGGACTCTTGTCTTGTCCAGATAGAGGATATATGGCTTCTGACACTCCATTATTTCTCTTCAGCTCAACAGATCTTCATTGCAGGGTTAGAGAGAAAAGTTGAATCTATCTGTAGGTATTACAAATGGGAAAACACACAATACACCTGTGGACATCGAACCCAGAAGAGCAATGATTGAAGATACCTTATATTTTTGTATTCTTCCACTAACCCCCCCCTCCCCCCAACCCGCTCCAGTGCACTCACCTTCTTTCAGTCATAAGAGGGCTGGCTTTTTTGCTAATTTGAGGGAGGTGTGTGTCCTCTGTGTCAACAGCAAAGAATGTTTTCAGATCAGGGGTGTCAGCGAAGGAGGCTGCGGGGGGGGGGGGGGGGGGGGGGGCACTCCAGATATATAAAGTATAGAAGATGTCTTTAGTCACCACTGTACTGGAACAGCTGCCCAAGGTGAGTATAGTGTTTAAAGCAGATTGATCTGCACCCAGCTGTGAATTACAATTACTGGTGTTTACCTGGTTTCCAGTGTCCTGTGTGTGTGGAAACTCACCTTAGATTTACAAGCCAGTAAGTCATACTCGTGGCCATCCATAACTCAAGTCCTTTTCCTTATGCCTTGCTCCTGCCAGTATTATTTCTCAGTGGTCCTGCAGCTAGCTGGTCTTTGCTGTGACGTGCTTCTTTTTACAGTATCTCCTGTCAAGTCTACCAAAAACTGATATGAAGGGAAATGACGTGTCCATTGTATACATTTCCTGCATAGGTAATTGAAGGCCATTAATGTGTTTCTGTAACTGGAATTATTTATTAATTTGAATTACCAATTGACCTTCACCTTAGCCCCACCCTTAGGACATCTGATCTAGTATAGCGCTGTGTGAAGAATTCTCCTTTGCTCCTTCTCTAATGTTCTATCTTCAGCAGCGTGGACCCAGCTGGAGTCACCTCCTCTTGACCAGTTCCTGAGCTGAAAAGATCTATTTGTCAGCCCTCACTAGAGCACCATGCCGCTGAACGGAAGATGGAAAATTAGAGAAGATGTCTCCGAATATATATTGTGACACCTGTCCTTCATGTATTACAGTATATGTAGCCCCAAAGGGTCGTCATCTTCTTTTTTTTTTTTTTTTTTTTTTATCTCTAATCTACCATATGTTTGGTTTGTACCTCATAAACTGCATTTCTGATGTCACCCACAAGTTTTGTATGGGGTTGGGCAAGTCACTAAGATGATGTTTGCTCGCTGTCATGTTTTGGGTTATTGTGGTGTTTGTGTTTCAAGGACCTTTTTTCTTTGACGTAGAGCAACATGATCTCAAGTATTTTGATATATTCAAACTGATCCGTGATCCCTTGTATGTAATATTAAGGCCCCACACATTGGTATTAGAGAGATGTCCCCATTTAATGATTTTACCACCACCATGCCTTGCTGTCCTCACAGCGTATTGTGGCTTGAATTCAGTGAGTTTTTTTTTCTGGAGGGAAGGGGGGGGGGGGGGACCATGTGACATGGTTTGTGGCCACTAGATCCAGAAAGAACAATTTCACACTCATCACTGCACATGTTGCACCATTTCTTTTTTTGGGCAGTCAGTGAGTTCCTTGGCAAATTTTAATGATGTGTGATTGCTATTTTTTTTTTAAACCTCACTGTAGTGTGTATTAGTCTGGAGATCCCTGTTATGTTTTCTCTGTTTGGCCTGTACTGTGTGTTCTCTTGCAGCCTTCATGGTATTGTCAGTCCAGGGTACTGATGGGTTTTGGAATATTATTGATCATGGATGTTGTTACCGATGTCTGTATTGCAGACCTGAAGACTTTTTTATTTTCTGAAACTTGAAATAAACAGATTTTAAATGGTGATTTGTCCTGGAGCCTGTGGTGGAGCTAAATGTGATGGGGCCCTATAAAGCCTCAGATAATACATTATTTTCTGTATTTTAACTCAGTTGAATTCAGCTAGAAAACTAAAGACTGAAGCAGCAGAGCCAAAGAGTGCTTCTTTTTCTAAATACTGCAAATTGAGCACAAATTTGATGAATAAGGAGCAACAAAAATGGGGTTCCCTGACCTGCACCCCAGTGCGGTTACACCCCTGCTTGGAGCTGATCCTTTTGCAGTTCATCAGCAACATCTAAGCCCGATATGAATTGTCATGGCAAAAAATTTCAGTCTAATAGTATTGCCCCTCTCTCTACCCTGGTGATGAGGCAGGCTGGAGGAGTGGGGTTACAACCAAAAAAAAACAAGCCTCACCTCACCTGGAATCCAATGTTGTGCGCCATATCCAGAGCTGAGTGCAGCCTTCCTAGAGAGTATTTACAGAGCAGCATCCTCTGCTTTGTGAGTGGCTCGATCATTCACTGTGCACCAGTGACACGCTGGATCCTGGGCGAGGTAAGTTTTCTTTTGTTTCCCTTGTCCCAGGGGAGGAAGAGAGGGAAGAGGGGTTACTATTAGACTGGACATCCACTTTGAAGTGCCATAACAACAAAATGATTAGTGTCATTAAACCTACAGGGGCTACTTTCCCTGTGCATCCCTCGCTGACACTGAACACCTGGGGATGAGCTCGCTGGGGGTGGGGGTCGCCTTGGGGTATATTCCCTGAAGGGAGTGAGCGTCTCTTTCCAGAACTTGCCGAGACTTCAAACGTACTGTTACCAAGTGATATCTGCTCTCCTTACACCAAGCCCTTCAAGGGATCTATCAAGCCACTGTTATTTTAGCTTCTTTCGACTCCGACTAAATCCATGATTCAGGAATCTATAAATGATCAGACAGCAGACACTGTTATCAGATGATGCTGTCATGGAGGCTGTGATGATACCCACCTCACTGGGAGATTTTCCACAAGAACCATCTTGTTAGGAAACAAATGGCTGGGGGTTTCCATGGTGATAAGTGTTAAACCTTGTCCATTCTGGTCTGTCACTAAAAGTCAATTTGAGACTTTTTACACTTTTACTTTTGAGGCTGCCTTGGATACATCACTCCTCACTGAGTATTTTCAGGTTCTCATTGGAAAAATCACACTCAACTTGGGACGTAGGCCCAAACTAAAGTCATAAATAAATAAATATAAATTATATATATATATATATATATATATATATATATATATATATATATAAATAAGTACTTAACTCACTACTTCCTCACTCATGGACCAACTGGGAAATCCAGATGGGTCACGTGACTGCCAGCCACTTGTGAACGAGGAAGTGGTTAACATATGGGTGTAGGGTTGCTTCAAACCGGACCTTCACCATGATTTATTGAAAAGCCCTAACCTTTATAAAATGATTCCCCAGCATCTAAAATTTAATATATTTTAAGTGTTTAGTCACTTATTATTCTTTCCCCCACTGGGCTTCAACTCTGTTCAGGACTTTAGGATACGGGCGCCGCCATCTTGAATCAGAAGCATCACGCTTACTGAGGAGAGGAGAGTAGGATAAAGTACAGGGGAGCAGGTTATAGCTGTGATTTGCTCAGACAGAGCAGAGCTGGGGTCAGGAAAAGGTCAGCAATCCCAGAATGCAGAGCAGCACAGTCAAAAGGCACGCCCTGTTTGCAGGCTGCCTGATGTTCTATCTGTATGTACAGGGTTCGGGAAACATATAAGATAGACTCTTATTCAGGGTGAAGGTCCGCTTTAAGGTTTTCGGTGTATATTATATACTGATGTTTTAATAAAATATAAATACTCCTGTGGTCCCCCGAGTCAAAAAAGCAGTCTGGGACAAAGATGAAATGAAGAGGCAGAATTTCAGGCTAACACCTCTAGGGAGGACATGACCTAGAAATCCAAAGCTGGAACAGGAACATAAGGAGAAATTGTCTTTAGCTCCTCCTCCTCTCATGTTCTATCATTAGCAGTATGGACACCACTGCAGATACCTCATTGAGACTAGCAGCTAAGCTGAGAGGATTTATTGTCATCCAATTAGCAAGTGAGCCTGGCCCTACACAAGCGCAATACGCTGCTAAGTGGTCGGTTGAAAATTAAAGAAGATTGAATAGATTCCCTAAAATATATATTGTGACCCCCAGACATTTCTTCCCTAAGATTCTCTGCTGCTCGCAACAGTTTCTGACAGCTCTCTCCCTGCCACAGGGAGGACATTTTATACCGGCTAGTTGGCTCACTCCAGAAATCTAAAAGCTCTTCCCTGCAGTGGGAGTCAATACAGGCTGTCAGAAGTAGCGATTAACTACTCAAGGTATTGGGAAAAAAAAAGGATTAAAAGACTTTTCAAGTGTGTGTGTGTTTTTGACACTTAACCCTTTTGAACTGGTAAGGGGTCCTTGAGAGCCTCTGGAGAGGGGGACCCCATACTGTACACACATTTCACCCCCACAATATTGATAAAGCATTGAAAAGACATTTCATGTTAAAGCCCAATCTCTGCTGAAAAAAATACATAATTTTCCTGGAAATTCCTGCAAATATCACAGTTAAACATCTATAGTGCAAAATGGTTAAAACTAGCCTGGCAACAAGTGGTGACTCTAGGTAGGCAGGCAAGGGTTAAACCCTGAAGAAATAAAAAGCAGATAATAACCTAAAGCAGGATTTTTACTTTTCCGGATTTTATCCTGTGGCCCCTAGGCATCCCACAATGGGATCCTCCACTGTGAGAAATCCCTGCCATCGCTGCATTCAGGCTCCCCTCTTCCCGGTCCATCAGAACCCCCCCTGAAGTGACATAATTTGATGAGCAGCTCTGATTAGAGGGAGCTAGAGCAGCCTCATCCCCTGCTGCCCCATGCTCTAAATGGCTAGGGCGGGAGCAGGTGCACAGCCTGAGGATGCAGGAATACACTCGCTCCTTGACGAATTACGTGTTCAGTGGGCGGCTCTGATTGGACGAGAACCCGCATCGGGGAAAGGTGAGTGATTACTGGCGCCTCTGGGGATTTCAAGCAACAGGGCATCTCAATTCTTTTAGATTCTAGGCCGGCTGCTGGTGGGTCTTGTTCTGCTTTAAGAAGAAGAGGGGAAAGTGAAGGAAGGTCAACGTCGGAGGAGGATTAGATCGATAGTAGAGCAAAATCAAAGTACTTTGTAGACCGCTTTCACACCAAGGTGTTACACTGCGATTGCTGTTGCAACTGTGATTACCCAGGAACAGTTTTAGTGGTGGGACTGGGGCAAACATTCCTAAGTAAACAATCTTTTTAGGCTTTCTCTGTGCTGTGATTATGCCCTAGTACAATCCTTCCCAAGGATGCCTACCCTAGGGCCATTCTGTAAAACCTACCAGTATCCCTGTATACTGGACAACCTCTGTTCACCTCTTTCACGTTCCTATGCTGGCCCTTTGTGCCCACCAGCAGCCTATAGGGCTCCTCTGGCAGGGTGCATGTAAATGTGCCTACCAGTGCAGCTAACCCAAGGGGTTGCCAGTGGTCACACAGAGAATATATGTACTGGCTATTTACACACTATGCATCTCCCTCTATTGCGGTGGAGATGCATAGATGCAGCGCAACTGTGTGCTGAGCTGTGCCTCTGCTGCAGCTGTCCTGCACTGCCCCATTGTTTCCTGTCCCCCTGCATGGACGCAGGTAGCTGGAGATGGTGGCACAGGCAGAAAAGAGCCTGGACCTGCATCTTTGGTCAGGCACTGCTGCAGCCACCTCTTTGGGGCCTTCCACTAGTCCTTTCTGGAACAGAGGACTGAAGGCCCCTCAAGAAGCAGCAGTGTCTGACCGGACGACCAGCAGCAATGTATTGGGAGGCGAGGGTGAGTATGACCCTTTCATCGCAATGCACCGGAGGTAAAGCGCAATATATATGCGCTTTCCAAGGGGTGCCCATAGACTTCTATGGGGGTGTGTTGCAGTTTCCCTGTGGGCAAAACGCAACACACACAAATTGAGAAATTGTATAATATTAAAAATCCATATAAACACATCAGCTAATGAGAGGAGGGGTCACTTATACAGCTGGATTGAATAAAATTACCACCAAGTTTTCTTCTCCTGGTTGGAATAAAATCCAGGGGTGACAGGTTTAGTCTATGAAGGGTGATAGGACCTGTCGCCCCAGATTTCCCCTTTCCTTCCATCAAAATTTAAAACACAAGCCTGGCTTTATATTTCTTGATGCCGGGTGTATAAGTGACCCCTCCTCCCATCATCCAGCATATTTATATGGATTATTATTGGGCCATTTTTCGCTATAGTGCTCCTTTAAGTGAAAGGGACGATTTATTTTAATGGGCGTGTTTTCTGGTTGTTTGTGACACGTGATGCACATGGCCTGGTGTGAAAGTGGTCTCAGACTTCATGTGGAGTGTTGTGGTCAGGCTTTGCTGGTTCTCCGGCTTACCAGCCCCTCCCTGGTGCCCCATCGCTGCAACCTAAATGTATTTTCTTTACATCCCAACACACACATACAATGCCATTTGTCATAAAGTTTCTGTGCATGGACCCGGGAAAATATAAGCTAGTGATATTTGCATCTAAGGGAGGGGTAGGCCCCCAGAGTCAGTTAATCTGATGGGCTCTAGAAACACTGGTTGGGGTCATATGCAGCAGCACATGCCCTAAAACAGGAGTGCAGCTTCAGTCACTTATGACTGGACTTTCTCTTTCATTTAGTTGTTCTTTTACATCACTTTGTCTAGTTCAAGGGCTTATTTATGCACCAGAGTCCAAAAGTAAAGCTTGGATTTAGGGTGGGTCCTTCTTATTAGTGCCTCTTTTAATATAAGAAAGGATATTGCTGGCTTTATAAGCTGCAGACTGGCATTGCATGCTGTTATCTACAAGGACTCCCCACCACCAATATTTCTTTATCAGCAATTCCATCAATGTTTAAGTCTGCTTTTTGTACTAGCTGGTGGTCACACAAAGGTACACAAAGTAACAGAAGAATATTAAAAAATACATTGCATTTTTATATATTTTTTTTTTAAATTGTAATTTTTATTGAGGAGACAGGGATTACAGACATGCGTCGTCAATACAGGCATGGCAAAGTATTAATCATATCAGGAATACACATCATATAAACACTGCACAGTAAGGCGACCGCTTTCAGGGGAATAGTAAGCTAGAGGAGTCTGACGGGCCTGCCACTCAGCCGGAGGGGCCATCAAACAACATCCAACGCCCTGGGAGACCAACCGTACAGCCAGCCCCCACCAACACAACCGCCATTGATGTTCCCCGCACCGACCACCGTCAATTAAAGCTTGGAAGCCATAGTCCATAACCCAGGTCCCCGCATTTCTTTAAAGCAAGAACAAGACAACATAGTACATAGCATACCACAAAGAAGAAGAGAAAGGAAATAAAGAAACTGAAGAAAAGAAGGAGACGGGGGGAGGGAAGGTACCTGGGGGGAGGGAGTTGGGTGCAGGGGACACCGGGGAGGGGATCCGCAACAGGTTATCATGACGTCACTCCTGAAGAAAGCCCAGATAGTCCGCCGAGAGGGTAAACTGATCCCAAGCGCACCAAGTCTCCCTGTATTTGTCAAAGGTTCCCTTCATTGAGGCTGTAAGTTCCTCCATCCTACATACGTCTCTCACCCTAGACAGCCAGAAAGCCGTAGAGGGAGGATCCAGCGACTTCCAACAAGCAGGTAGACATGTCTTTGCGGCGTTCAGCAGTGGGGCCAGGAGGGACCTGCTCCTCTTGCGGATAGAAGTCGGGGCCAAGTTAAGGAGGTAAGCGGCTGGATCCACTCCCAAATCGATCCCCGTTAAGTGTAACACTATTCTCCGGACGTTACCCCAGAACTTGGTGAGGCCAGTGCATTCCCAGAAGACATGGATCATCGTGCCCTTTTCACTCAAGCACCTCCCGCAGAGAGGGCTGGAAGAGGGAAACATCTTTGCCAGCCTAGCTGGCACATAATACCAGATAGAGTATTTGTGAGGTAGCTGAAACATAGCTTGCCTCTGTTCCACAGAGAAGTTTCTGTTTAGCTCTCTCTCCCATCCCTCCACGCAGGGGGGCACAAGTATTTTTATATTTTTAATATATACACTAACTACAGAGTTAAACCCCCCCAAAAAGAACAGTAATTGCACATAGTCAATTCTAGTCTAAATCTACCTAAAGACAAATCATAACAGTAATGTCCAAGATTACAGTGCTAAACCATATGTCATTATCCACTGAGTGATATACTATTATATATATATGTATATATATCCCA
Source organism: Gastrophryne carolinensis (assembly GCA_027917425.1). Taxonomy (NCBI): domain Eukaryota; kingdom Metazoa; phylum Chordata; class Amphibia; order Anura; family Microhylidae; genus Gastrophryne; species Gastrophryne carolinensis. Next base: position 523,416,750 of record CM051235.1, on the reverse strand, counting down.
TAGACTAATATATATATATATATATATATATATATATATATATATATATATATATACAGTATATCCCCTAAGGTGGGAAAAACACACACTATGTGCTGGCAGGCTGGAGACGCTCTTGGCTTGCAGCATCTCTCACCCCCTTTTATTGGTCACACTATGTGCTGGCGGTAATAACTAGAGGCTTAACAATGCACGTCTGTACTATGATATATGTAAATCACACAGTGTGCTTACATCATATCACTATTGCCACACCCACTGTTTCTCCTCAATGTTTCTCTGCCTCCCCAATGCTATAATACTTTTACAAATAACTACAGGGTCATTTTGATATCGGATTGAAGTTTAGGAAAGTGCAACGTGTAGCCCGAGACAGTGGAACAACAATCGGGCGCTCGCCTTTATATAACTTTAATCACAAGTTTATAGGACACAATCCATTTATAGTGCTTGTCACAGGAGATATTTAAGCCTTTATTTATCTACATTTGACCTCATTTTCCATTGCATGTAAAATGAACAATTAGCAGCATAAAAGATCATAATTAGCCAGTAATCTCGCAATTACCTACCTTAAAGGGTCATTCCAGGTTCAAAGGCATTTTTAAAAATTTCCATTATTGTGTGCCAATATAATGTAATCATTGTGCAGAGCTTAGCTGTTAATTTTTTGTTTTCTATTTGTTTGCAGCTCTGTGTTATAAAAGAAAACACTTTTCTCTAGAAACAATGTCTTTAGCTTAGCACCGTACACCAAGGTGGTGTGTTTTGGGTAGCAGAAACTTCCTGACTCTGGCTTGCTAATCATCTGATTGGCCAAGGCAGAGGCGACACTCCTCATTTTTGATTCAGCCTCCTGAATCGGCTAGAGGGTTACTGGCAGAGTTCTCGCCTGGGGATGCCATTACTGCTGCTGATAAGTTCACCTGTTATAGTTGAAGGATTCTGGAATGGTAGTTTTTATGAAAGGCCATGAAAGCTGTTCCCACTTTAGAAACACAGAGCCACAGGTATATAAGAGAATTAAAAGCAGCGTGCTGGTAAGTAAATCACAGATCTGGGGGCACAATCCTAACACAAATGATTATTTTACATTCCAGAAGAGGAACACTATAAAGCGGGACACCAAAAACCTGCCAAAAAGGGAGTTTTCCTTTAAAAATGGGTTTCCAGAAATAAAAACATGTTTTATTAAGTACATCCTTAAAGAGGAACTAACCCCGTGGATTTAAGTTTCCTGGGTTTTGTTTTGTTGCTCATGGACAACACAAATTGGGATGCCCTACTGTGTGAAACCCCCAGAACACCCAGTACAACACACCTCTTCCTCATTCCTTTGGCACATGTGTAGACATTTGCAGCCAATCAGAGCCGTTTGCTGTTTACATCCCTCAGCAAATGGATCCTATTGACTTCAATGGGGAGCGCACATTGTCACACCCGCGGTCGCAGGTGCACGCACACATTGCCAATTAGAGCTGTTTGCCGAATGACATAGTCCCAGCTGACGCCTTTCATTGGGCAAGGGGAAGGGGAAGCAATTACAGGCCAGTTAGTTTAACATCTATAGTGGTCAAATTAATGGAAACACTCTTAAAAAAACAGATAATTTCCCATCTTAAAATTAATGACCTATTGGACCCAAAACAGCACGGCTTTACTGAGGGCAGATCATGTCAGACCAATCTTATTGATTTCTTTGACAATGTCACTAAAGTGTTAGATGAAGGTGGTGCTGTGGATATCGCCTATCTGGATTTTAGCAAAGCCTTTGACACTGTACCACATAAGGAGCTCATAGATAAGTTATTGAAGGTAGGACTCAATCCCTGGATAGTTCAGTGGATTTCCAGTTGGCTGAGGGATCGGTATCAGAGCGTTGTTGTAAATGGCATGCAATCTGAACAAAGGCAAGTTACAAGTGGTGTGCCGCAAGGCTCTGTCCTGGGCCCCATTCTTTTTAATATATTTGTAAGTGACATAGGAGAAGGCCTGGTAGGAAAAGTTTGTCTGTTTGTCTGTTTGCTGATGATACAAAGGTTAGTAATAGGGTGGATATTCCTGGAGGTGTCTGCAACATGGAAAATGATTTAGCTTTATTGGATAGATGGTCAAAACTGTGGAAACTAGAGTTTAATGTCTCTAAATGTAAAATCATGCACTTGGGTAGAAGGAATCCCTGCTCTGAGTACCGTATGGGCAGCACTGTGTTAGCTAGGACCTTGGAGGAGAGAGATTTAGGGGTACTGATTACTGATAGCTGCAAGATGAGTGGACAGTGTAGCCAGGCAGTGGCAAAAGCAAGCAGGATGCTCGGCTGCATAGCTTGAGGCATCACCAGTAGGAAGAGAGAGGTTGTGATGCCGCTGTATAGAGCCCTGGTAAGGCCACAGTTAGAATACTGTGTGCAGTTCTGGAGACCTTACCTGCAAAAAGACATTATTCAAATAGAACGGATCCAAAGGCGGGCAACAAAAATGGTGGAAGGACTTAAACTTAAAACTTATCAGGAGAGACTTAAACAACTTAATTTGTACAGTCTGGAGGAAAGAAGGGAGAGGGGGGACATGATTGAGACCTTTAAATATGTGAAAGGATTGAATAAGGTTCAGGAGGGAAGTGTTTTTAAGAAGAAGCTTAATGATAGAACAAGGGGGCACAACCTGAAGCTAGTCGGGGGGAAGATCAGGAGCAATTTTAGAAAATATTATTTTACAGAAAGAGTAGTAGATGCTTGGAACAAACTTCCAGCAGAGGTAGTTGAAAAATCAACAGTCACTGAATTTAAACATGCCTGGGATAAGCACACATCTATCCTAAGATAAAGAGTACATACAGTATACACATAAGGGCAGACTAGATGGACCGTATGCTCTCCTTCTGCCGTCAACCTTCTATGATTCTATGTTTCTACCCTTTTTGCCCGCAGGAAAATCAGTGGATGGCCCTGGAATCTTTTAGTAAACAGAATCTTTTATATTCCAGGGCGGCCGCTGGTGGATTTTGTTCAGTTTTAAAGGAAAACTTCCTTTTTGCCAGGTTTTTGATGTTCTGGCTTATTGTATTCCTCTTCTGGGGTGTAACATAAACATTTATTTATAGGATTGTGTCCCAGACCTGTGATTTACTTCACTACACAAAGTTTCTTATATTCCTGGGCCTCTGTGTTGCTCAAGTAAGATTAGCTTTCCTGACCTTGAGTAAAGCCCTTAGTATATTTTCCTATGAATCTGAGAATCCTTCATTTGTAACAGGTGAACTCATCAGCAGCTTTGGATAAATCAAGCAGAAGTAATGACCTAACCAGGTGAGAATGCTGCCAGTAACCCGGCAACTGCAACATAAGATTGTGATCCCCCTATCTGAAGAGGATGAATTAGATCAGGAAGGGGTAAACCTGTGAGTTAAGGAGTGTGGAGCATGTCATTTGATTAGCAAGCCAGAGTCAGGAAATCTCTGCCATGACCTAAATCACCGGTTTGTGTACATTGCTAAGGAGACTGTTTTCTTTTACAGAGTTGCAAACATAAAAAAAAAGTAAACAGCTAAGCTCAGCACCTTGAGCACAATAATGGAAACTTTTAAAAAATGCCATCAAAAGTGGAATTACCCTTAACCCTTTAAGTGCCAAGCACGTAACACCTACGTGCTGGCTTGGCTGGGCCTTAAGTGCCAAGCCCGTAGGTGTTACGTGCTTGAATTTGATCGCTTCTAGTTTAAAAAATAAAAATAAAAAATACTCACCTGACCCCTTGTTGGATCCGGCCGGGTCTCCCCTTTAATTTGGTGCCATCCGATCCCCCGTGGGGGGTCGGATGGCTCCAGGAGAGCCCCCGGAATAGGCCGCCCCCCCCCGCTTCTGCAGCAGCAGCTGCTAACTGTAAAAAAAAAAAAAAAATAAAAATGACATTCACTTACCTCCATGTGCGCTGGCTCCCGCTGTCCCTCCTCTTCACCTGGGGGGCCTCCGATCCCCCCCCAGGACTTACCGATCTTCAGGAGAGAGCCTGAGAGGCTCTCTCCCCTTTGATCCTCGATGGCGGCCGCCATCTTGCCGCTAAGCCCCGCCCCCTTGGGGGCGGGGCTTATGACGTCATCCCGGCCCCCGATATCTGGCTTCACCCTTCTCAACTTCTCAGATGCCGGTGATCGGCACAGGGTAAGGAGGTGGCAGGAGATCCTCTGATCTCCTGCCTCCTCCTTCTCCTGTACCGATCACCGGCATCTGTCAGCTGAGCGGCGAGGGACAAGAGCTTGCAATCGAAGGTAAGTACAGTAAAAAAAAATTATTTTTTTTTAATAAAATACTTTTTTTTATTGTGTGGTGTTTTTTTTTTTACAGTTAACCCTTTGTGAGCTGGTAAGGGGTCCATGAGACCCCTTATACCAGTTCACATGGCTGGGGGGGTGGCATTGCCATTAACCCCCGCACCCCCATTACCTGCCTCCCCAAAGGCCAGGGGGGGGCAGAAGAGCCCGGGCCCACATAGGCTATGTGGGCTCGTAGGCTGCAGGGTGGGGGGGCCACCAAAGCTGGCCCCCCCACTCTGTGCCTACAAGCCCCCATAGCTGGTCCCGGGCTGGTTACTTTGGGTAAGGGGGACCCCACGTCATTTTTTTTTTTGGATTTTTAAGGGTTTTTAACCCTTAAAAATCCAAAAAAAAATGGGGTCCCCCTCCCCGGGAAGGGGGACCCTATGTCATTTTTTTTTTTAATTAACCATTTGTCATCCAGCAGCTATAAAAGGCTTCTGGGCAGGAAAGGGTGTCTACCTATACATATGTGGTATCGCTGTAAGCGGGAGAAATTGGGGTTTCTCACGCAATAAGATTTTATTGACAAACTTACATTTTTTATTACAAAAAAACTCTACAAATTGTAAAAAAATATATTTTTTTTATTTTTTTTCACACATTTCACCCAAAAATGTTGAGAATACACCTAAAAAACACAAACAAGACATTTCATGTTAAAGCCCAGACTCTGTTGAAAAAAACAATATATAATTTTCCTGGGAAATCCCTGGAAATCCCTTCGAAAATGACAGTTGAACATGTGTAGCGCAAAACAGTCAAACTCAGTCTGGCAACAGGGAGTGGCAAATGCTGCAGGTAGGCTGGCAGCGAAAGGGTTAAAGCGGACCTAAACCCACTGAACTTGTGAAATACATTTGGCCAAAGCCCCTGCCGATACTCTATTCTTAGGGTATAGAACTAGAAATGGATGTTTTTGCTTATCAAATCACCCTGGAACATGTTTTTTTTTTTGCTGTCCCTCTCTATAAGGTAACCGGTCATTGCATAAGTGCAGCAATGACATCATTACCACACACAATAGTGGCAATGAATGGAGGAGGCGGAGCTTTACAGCTAAAACAGACGCCATTATCTGGGATTAGAATGAAACAAGAGCAGTAAAAATAGGCAACAGTTACTATACACGGGGGGAGCAATTCAAGGGATGCTAATTAAAAATATGGGTTTTGGTCCTCTTTAAAGAAGCACATTTCAGGAACTGGACGGCACAACACAGGTTTTATTTTTAGTTGCAGCTAATTATGTCCCATTCCTCAAGGCTGACAGGAAGTCGCTATCTGTAGCTCACAGCTGACTTGTAACCTCCATTCTAGCCCTATAGTTAAAATAGTGGCGAGAAGGTAAACAGATCATTACGCGGCGTAACACACTGATAAGCATTTTGCTTTCATTTTTTCCCAGTAATTACCAAGAATTTTATTAATATTAGATCGGAAACTAAACAGAAACGTAAAGCAGAGTTTATAAAAAAAAGGCCACTAGAGGGAGTTTTATGACTAGAAAGAATCTTCACATTATGGTTTTCTACCATTCTCTAGTAGATTAAGGACTATGGTGGGGGCGCTATCCTCTATAGAAAATGTCCTCATTCATGCATTTATAGTTATTAGTACATTGTGATGTCATCATTATTATTGCGCTGTACAAAAAAACACGGTATGAAAATTCCCTTACTCATTTCTCTTCTCCACTTTTCAGCAGTGAATGTGGCCCCGCCCCCTCTATACAGAGCAATGTGGCAGATGCTGGCCTTGGAATATAGGTGTGCTTTGTATTTAGCTTCTTTTTTAATACATTTGAGTTTCAATATTAGAAATTCCCTATAATGTTCAATGAAGGAAGGTTCCAAAGAATCTCCTATAGAAATGAATGGTACGATGTTACTGATGCACACGTGGCCCGCCCCTGTTCTCTCTCATTCTCACACATCAACAGATGCACACCCCCACACGCCTGCAAACCATGTACACAACACATCAAAGACACCCACCCCAATGCATACACACATGTGCAACCCCCCCCCTCCCACAGGGTGTATGCTTGCACATAACCCTGCCCCCCAGACGCACATGCACACATTCCCAGGAGCACATGCACACATTCCCAGACTCACATGCACACACCCCCAGACTCACATGCACACACCCCCAGACTCACATGCACACACTCCCAGATGCACATGCAGACACTCCCAGATGCACATGCACACACCCACATGCACACACTCCCAGGCACACATGCACACACTCCCAGATGCACATGCACACACTCCCAGGCACACATGCACACACTCCCAGATGCACATGCACACACTCCCAGGCACACATTCCCAGGAGCACATGCACACACCGCCAGACTCACATGCACACACTCTCAGACTCACATGCACACACCCCCAGACTCACATGCACACACTCTCAGACTTACATGCACACAACCCCAGACTCACATGCACACACTCCCAGACTTACATGCACACACTCCCAGACTCACATGCACACACTCCCAGACTTACATGCACACACTCCCAGACTTACATGCACACACCCCCAGACTCACATGCACACACTCCCAGACTTACATGCACACACCCCCAGACTCACATGCACACACTCCCAGACTTACATGCACACACCCCCAGACTCACATGCACACACCCCCAGACTCACATGCACGCACTCCCAGATGCACATGCACACATTCCCAGGCACACATGCAGACACCCACATGCACACACTCTCAGACTTACATGCACACACCCCCAGACTCACATGCACACACTCCCAGATTCACATGCACACACTCCCAGACTCACATGCACACACTCCCAGACTTACATGCACACACCCCCAGACTCACATGCACACACTCCCAGATGCACATGCACACATTCCCAGGCACACATGCAGACACCCACATGCACACACTCCTAGATGCACATGCACACACCCACATGCACACACTCTCAGACTCACATGCACACACTCTCAGACTCACATGCACACACTCTCAGACTCACATGCACACACACCCAGATGCACATGCACACACCCCCAGACTCACATGCACACACTCCCAGGCGCACAGGCAAACACTCCCAGATGCACATGCACACACTCCCAGGCACACATGCACACACCCACATGCACACACCCCCAGATTCACATGCACACACCCCCAGATTCACATGCACACACCCCCAGACTCACATGCACACACTCCCAGGCGCACAGGCAAACACTCCCAGATGCACATGCACACACTCCCAGATGCACATAGACACACTTCCAGGTGCACATGCACACACTCCCCAGACGTACATGCACACACTCCCAGGAGCACACTCCCAGACTCACATAGACACACTTCCAGATGCACATGCACACACTCCCAGACACACATGCACACACACCCCTAGACTCACATGCACACACTCCCAAATGCACATGCACACACTCCCAGACACACATACACGCACTCCCAGATGCACATGCACACGCGCCCCAGATTCACATGCACACCACTCTCAGATGCACATGCACACACCCCCAGTCTCACATGCACACACTCCCAGACTCACATGCACACACTCCCAGATGCACATGCACACACCCCCGATGCACATGCACACACTCCCAGACCCACATGCACACACCCCCAGACCCACATGCACACACCCCCAGACCCACATGCACACACCCCCAGACTCACATGCACACACCCCCAGACGCACATGCACACACCCCCAGACTCACATGCACACACCCCCAGACGCACATGCACACACCCCCAGACGCACATGCACACACCCTCAGATGCACATGCACACACCCTCAGATGCACATGCACACACTCCCAGACTCACATGCACACACCCTCCCAGATGCACACGCACACACTCCCAAGACGCACACATTCCCAGGTGTACAGACACACACTCTCAGATGCACACACTCCCAGGAGCACAGGCACACACTCCCAGATGCACACACCCACAGACGCACATGCACACCCCCCAGACGCACATGCACACACCCCCAGACTCACATGCACACACTCCCAGACTCACATACACACACTCCCAGATGCACATGCACACACTCCCAGGTGCACATGCACACACTCCCAGACTCACATGCACACACCCTCCCAGATGCACACGCACACACTCACAAGACGCACACATTCCCAGGTGTACAGACACACACTCCCAGATGCACATGCACACACTCCCAGGAGCACAGGCACACACTCCCAGATGCACATACCCACAGACGCACATGCACACCCCCCAGACTCACTGCACACACTCCCAGACTCACATGCACACACTCCCAGACTCACATGCACACACTCCCAGATGCACATGCGTACACTCCCAGGTGCACATGCACACACTCCCAGGTGCACATGGGCACACCCCCAGCGCACATGCAACCCCCCCAGACACACATGCATACACTCCCAGAAACACATGCACACGGTCCCAGGTGCACATGCGCAAACCCCCAGATTCACACACCCAAAGACACGCATTCACACACCTGCAGATGTGCATACTCATTGCTCACACACCCAGATGAGCATGTACTCACTCACAAGCGGGTGCAAACAGGCACATGTGTACAAACCATAAATACATACCCTCAACCCCAATACATACACGCATGAATGCACCTCCTCACAGATGCACATGTACATACCCCATAAAGGCAAGCATACTTACTCCCCAACAGCCACACAAGCACACATCCCCATATGCACAAGCACATCCCCATATTCACAAGCACACACCCAGAGTTGCAAGGACACACTGACACACACATATATATATATATACACACACTTACAGACACACATGCACGCACACTTGCATCTTTTTCCGAGTACTATGTATTTGCTCCTGGAAATGCACTAATTATTATTACTGTTCATTTATGTAGTGCCTTCTATAATGAAACTCATTGTCCAGGCTCACTCGCAAGTATTCCCATTGTGTAGGGCTACACAGGTTCTTTTTTTTTTTCCTTTGCAATTCTAAAATAAAGTTTCACCTCAAGTTGTGCTGTGACTGACAACGTGAAGGGCTTCTCTCTAGTCTATCACTAAGAGAAGGGATTTTAACTTGACACAAGCCTCAGGATTGTATTTGTGGTCAGGATCAGGGGGGAGGAGGAAGAAATTGCCCTTCCGCTCTGTGACCAGAGCAAAGAGACAACATGGGACTGACGCTGCAACAGGTAAGCTGCCAAGATTTTCAAGTCTATCTGGTCAATTCCTTTGTTTTACCGTATAAATGGCCTTTGATGTGTTAATATTTAATGAGGATCACAGACATCTTTTTGGACAGCATATGATATTCACAAATATCATATTTTTGGTGTTTCTTGTGTTTCTTTTTATTTTCACTTATTGGTCATCTCTTCTTTTTCAATTTCCACAGAGTAACAGTAAGAAGAACATGTGACTAAGTAACACAGGCAGGATTCAAGGAAAACAATCTTCTTACCCTCCTTATCTGTAGTGGTCATTTCAAGATGCACCACATGACTAGTAGTATGCTGCCAGCCCAGGCTGATGAATACGTCCTGCCATGCAGTTTCCTTAGATAAACAGTAGAATATGTTATGTCATAGCATACCACAAATCCTAAGGAAATCATCAGAAGATTTACCCTACAGGTCACCCCAGACACCTGCTGGGTCTGTTATTGGGAAGCGGAAATGTCTATTAACAGCACCTAAGCCACTGTTTGCCTTAATTAGCTCACCGAATGGATCAACTGAGCCCCGGAGCAAGTTTATTATATAGTCTGTCCTAGTTTTCAACACTTACCACTGAAGCCGATCTTGTCTGTCCTATTTTTCAACACATATTATTAAGTTCAAATCTACAAGTTTTGTTATTAATGTTATACTTTGGGTCTATACATGGATGATATATATACATATATATACATACACATACACATATATATACATATACATATATAAACAAGACAACTTTGGGGATGTGGCTGCTGGCATGCAGTTCAAATCAGCGGCTTTATGCTGTTTAATAGTATGCGCCACATAAAGAACTGAATAGACGAGCACCCATGCATGCTCTGTGGGAACAGGAAAAGGTAAGTGAAACTGGGCAATCTGGGGGGTTTCACATGGGGGGGCATAGTCGAAATCCTGGTGATTGGTCCATTTTAAGGCATTCCTGAGAATGGCATGGAGTGCACTACCCCCAGTGACCACAGGGGGTTGTCACTGAATTCAGCACTGCCAGTGAAGCTCCGCCTCCGCCTAAGCAGCATAGAGCAACATGGACTATGCCAAGATGGCTGTCCCAACACTGAGGACACTGGTAGTCAAGCTGGCACAAGCAACAATGTTGCTGAGCATCTGGGAGGGGGAGCACAGCACCTATGCTCCAGGAAGAGGCTCACTATCCGGCCTTCAAAGTTATGCAGCACTTTAATTTATCTGTTTTCTGCATGATTTTGCTTCCATTCTCCCTTTTTTACTTACTTTCTTTTTTTCCTTTCGTTTCACTCTTTCTTCATTACTGCCTTTTTTCTTTTTTTCTGTCCCTCTTTACTTCTCTTTTCTTTTATTAGTCTGCCTTTTTTCCTACCTACCTTCTTTCTCTTTCCTTCCTTTCTCCTCTTTTTCTTTCTTTCCTTCCTTTGCTGTCTTCTTTCTTCCTTTCTCTCTTCCTTCTGTCCTTCTTCTTTTTTCTCTCATACATTCTTTCTTCCTATACTTTCTTTTTTCCTTGTTCCTTTCCTTCGTTTTCCCTCTTTTCTGCCTTCCTATTCTTTCTTTCTTTTTTTCTCCTTATTTCTTTCTATTCCTTCCATCTACTTCATCCCATATATTTCCCTCATGCCTTCCTTACCTGTTTCTTTCTTTGCTTCCTTTTTCCCTTCCTTCATTTTATTCATCCTTCCTTCCTTCCTTCATTCTTTACCTATTTCTGTTTTTCTTCCTTCCCTCCCACCTTCATTCATTTTTTCTTCCCTCTGTTTTCTTTCCTCCTCTTTTTTTCCTTGCCATGTTACTTTTCTTACCTTCCTTCTCTTTCTTTCAAGAAAAGTTTAATAAATCTGTGACCACACCAACACAGCAAACAACTGTGTGACTGAATTAATCATCTCTGGATAGCACCAGGGAACCTTATGGCCACCATTCAGACACCAAACTGCATCCAGTTAGTGTTTTTATTCATATTGTGTAAAGGCTTAAGTAAAAAAAGTAAAAGAAGCAGGCTGTTCTGGGGCATTTGGTTGGGGATGGAAAGTAAATACATATGCCAGAGTGACAAGACAAGGTGTGCACAAGAATGGGTGGAAAGAAAAAATGTGGGGAAATGGAGAAGGAAGGGAATGTGGCCAATGGATGAGGGAGAATTGGAATGCAGGAGAAAAGACAATAAAGTAAATATAAAAATGAGTGTTAAAGCAGACCAAAGGTCAAAAAAGCAAGTTCAGTAAATTGCACCCCTAAAGCCCCACTCTGGTAATCAGTGACATAAACTATTTAAGATGGCTTAACTCATGCAGATGTTATGGAATGGCAGACAGATTCTATGCTGCATAACCCCATGGCAGCGGCCATCTTGCCATATACATGAGTCCAGCTTATTTGAAAACTCAGTCCCACAGTCAAAATTGCCTCACATGTCAGTGCAATTCTACTTTATTTCTAGTAGAAGGCCATCAGCTGTGATGACTCATTGCTCTGCTGCACAGCTAAAAGAATTGTATCATTTTAGAAGATACACTGTTGGAATGGGAGTGCGCTAAATCCATAGTCCACAGTTAAAAGTGATAAAGATACATTGTTGCAGGTTTTCCTTTACACACACAATCTCTCTAGCAGCTGGGTATTCAATGTGTGTGTTTATATAACACAATGCACACGCTGCCCGTGTTTCTGAGGCATTTATCTCCCTCAGTTTGGTGTGGGCTGCTGCTGGCATAGCTCTGCCCTCATGCTTATGTGTGTGACAAGATGGCCGCTCCCATGCAGTTCTGCAGAAAATAATCGCCCTGTTATTCCAGCACATCTGCATGGAGTTAAGCCCTCTAAGATAGTTGTTACCAGAGGGGAGCAAATTACTAAACATTCTATTTTTCACTTTTGGTCCGCATTAAAGCAAGTGAGGAGTAAATGGTGAAAAGAGGAAATATGAAGGGAATGTAGAAAATAGAAAGAGAAGAATAGAATACAGAGAAAGACATATACTATAACATACACACACTAAAACCTGAGACGTGCTGCAGTCTGGCTGCCCAGTGTCTCCTCCCAGCTGAGACTGGATAAGCTGCTGATAACTGGTCTTGCTCATAGGAGGACAGAGATGATAGGCTCCCCGGCCGCTCACAAACAGTTGCAGCTGCTGCACACTGAGCTGGAGAGAGGTGGAGGGGAGGCTGCAGTCTGCCCAGATACGCCTGCACTGACCACCATAAAGACTTCTGTGGCCCAGCCCACCACACTCCTCCTTCCTCTAGTGCAGACAATGCGTCTATTAGGTAATTTAGTAGAGTCTATCGTGCTTGGCTTCCATGACAGCAAATCACATATAGTTCAGGCCACCAGGAAGCCAGTAGCTGTCTTTTACTCCAAAACTGTCTGCCATAGCTCCTCCTGCTTTGGCCGCCCTAGGCTTGTGCCCGGGTGTGCTTAATGGAAAATTTGGACCTACATAGGGCCAATACATGCAAAAATTAGGGATGTTCTGCTCAATTGCCCACACAAATGGAAATTTCATGCAGGTGATCCTAAGAATGTTCTGAGGTAATTTTTTTATTGACCTGTGCTGAATAAGGCCAAGGAGTAGTAAACATTTGTAGCCTTTAAACAAAAATTGCTTAAAATGTGAACAGCAACCAGTCACGACTATTTGGTCCTGATCACAACTGTGTATCTTTTGTTATTGTAAGTTCCCGTCCCTGGTGACTAGTTTTTCTGTTTAGCTTCAGGTTAATGTTACATTTGACCAGGGTTTGACTGATTCAGGCTGGTTTGATCCAAACAGAATCTTGGCAACATTTGGGTAAAATTTGACCAGCTGAAAGGGGTTTAAGGTGGTTTGGCTTTCATTCTAGAAATAAAATTACTTAGCTAAACAGAACCTTTGGCCTTTTTTAAAAATCACAAGGTGTTTGGTGGTCTATGCAATTTGGGGTCACTTAGTTGCGTTAGTTGCTTTCCAGGGATCACAACACACTACCAGAAACCCCCCCCCCCCCCCGGAATGAATGATGATGGGTGATGAAGAACCAGAATATTTCAATCACTTAGGCCAAACTGCATCAGGCCATAACATAGGCTTAACAGCAAAACTCTGCACTTCAAGGGACAGTCCAGGCAGTATCAATAATAAGGCAGCAAGCAGCTCATTTGGCTTCTTCCACGGGCTTCCCCTTCATTTTCTGCAGCACCGTGTAGAGGGTGTAGTGGAGCTTCTTTCAATTCCATTTCTCCAGGTCTAACAGATAATTTGTCCCTTGGAGCTCTCAGTGCAAGCAGGCATGGCAAGCCACAGTGTTCCCGCAGATAGCTCTGACCACAGCAGAGCATACACATGAGTCATAAAGCTGCACTATGAGATACCCTTCCCAGCTCAGCCATTCCAAAACATGAAAGCAAAGTCAGCAGCAGGGAATAAGGAGGGAAAAAGTTTGCGTGGCTCTGGACATAAGCCCAAGTCTATGCCAGAAGGTCCATGGCACCCAAACACACTATTTCCTTTCAGAGCTTCATCCGACAGGGGACCCATCCTTGGCTGCACCCAAGGGTGGTAGCCACACCTCCAGTCCTGCTGTGACAGATGGGGCTCAGCAAAGAAAAGGAAAGGATATATTTATTAGGAGTGGAGGAAGGGGGTTGTCATGAACCTTGACCCAATCTGGATCTTTACTAGCCACTTACTGCTTTAATAGCTTTTTACAGCCTAGTAAAATATTCTGAATAAGCATTTTATAAGAACATGGCAGTTTCTGGGTGAGTTCATTCTGGGATGAAATTAAAAAATAATTGGTCCCCTCCTTACTCATTTTATAGTGCTGCTCAGGGCTGGATTAAGTGTGGTGGAGGCACTCGGGCACAAAATCTGGTGGAGGCCCTAGATACTGCTTTGTTTTCCTTTGAATTAATAGTCCAAACAAGTAACTGATTGGCAATTGTCTGGCACCTGCCTACTTACTGGAACGTCAGATTGAGTTCCTTGTGCCACCCTTGTGCAGGTGTGTGCTGCTCGGGAACTCCTGCTTTGCCATTCTGGGCGGTGTGTAGTCACCCAGCTGGTCCAGCAGAAAACAGTTCCCTGCATTGAGCTGCCAGCGGCTGTGCTTGGCGGCTTATGTGCAGTGAGCGGCCGCCAATTGACAGCTCTGCACCCACCCATCCCTGTAGCGTTGCTGACGGCGGCTTTGCTGCTCTAGACTCTCCGTCCTGCCCTGTGGTGGCTTTGGCTGAAGGGTTGCAAAAACAAAAAGGCTTCCCCAGGTGAGGCAAGCGATAGCTTTGTTGCTGGCCCCGCAGCCCGTCAGACCAAAGACTGCAAAGCCCCCTGGACCAGACCATAACCCATAAGGTTGGTGTAGGCCCCCTTTGCAGGGCAAGGGGTGGAGGCCCTGGAACACATGCTCCTTGCTTCCCCCTCATAATCAGGCCCTGGTGCTGCTACTGTCTCATACTGAGATGTGCCTTGCAGTGCCCCTTCCTTAGCAACTGGCTGTGCCCCCTCCATATGAGCCCAATATGGGGGTATGAGGGGCCTGGCGTATGGGTGAGGATGGCTGAGATAAATTATAATACACAATGTGGTTTGTGGTTTCCGATTAGCTCAGATAAATAGGAGAACAGAAACCTAATTTTCTCCTAACTACGATGGCCTTGGCTCACTGACAGTTGAAAAAAATTCATTGTATGTGAAAAAACCATGAGAATTTTACTGTTACTGAATCACCAGATAAAAAAAAACAGTGAAAGTCAATGGCACTTTTTACTACAGTCTAAAAAGGAGTAAAAAGCTATCTACTTTTCTTAGGAGTAAAAAAAGCACCATTTACTTTCCTAGCTGATGATTCAGCAACAGTAAAAGCCTCATGCTTTTTTTCTCATAAAGTGATTTTTTTCCTACCATGAGCAGAGGCGTAGCTAGGCTTTTTGGCACCGGGGCAAAGATTCAAAATGGCACCCCCCGTCTGTGCTCAGGCCCCCCTTTGGTGCCCCCCTGACCTGCTGCACCTGGGGCACGTGCCCCCTCCCGCCCCTCCCTAGCTACTCCCCTGTCCATGAGAATTTTTTTCAAATTTTATTGAATCGAGGCCTTTGATGTTAGTGTATTCCCCTTTTCTTTAATAGTGTATGGCACCTTGAAGTGTTCAGGTAACCAAGGCTATATAGGGGAATATTTACCTTAGCTAGTTGGACTACTATAGAAAGACTATTGAGTTATTTGAAATGCCCTTGCTGGATATTATTGGAAGCTTTACAGACTCTTGAAAAAAGCCTTATAGCTTCAGGACCCCCGAAGTTTTGTTCTGGTTGTTTCCAATCAACAATAAGCCTTGTAGTCCAAGTTTTAAGCAGCAGTAATGCCAAGGTCACTAACAGCGGGATATGGAAATGGAAAAATATAGGGCTGTATAGCAGAGATGCCAACCTTGGAGACCTGTTTACAGTGGTAATGGCGGGGGCGTGGTTTAGGACATGGCTTATTTGATGGGACAAATGTTTATGACATTTATTAATTTTTGCAGGTATATAAGGGTCTTAAATCCATAATACATAGTAATTCTGGCCATACTCTTTACTACTACAGTAAATGACACTAAAAAAAAACATCCTTGTGTATGGAGGCGACCATTGAAGTCAATAGAAGCGCTTTGACCATTGCAGTCACCATATTGCTCCCTGGCTGAGCAGCCCCACCCCCAGTGATGATGCAATCAGTTAGAGTACACACAGATCAGCAATGGGGAGCACATCAACCTAACTGACATTATGTGACAGTTTAATTTTAACTGAAATAATTAGCATATGACATGTCATTTACCATAATACTACTTCCTGTTCTTTTTTTCTGGTGTATTTATGCATAATGGGCAAAGGCTGAGGTAAAAAAAAGAAACACAGGCTGTTTTGGGGCAAAGGGCTGGGGATAGAAGGTGATCACATAAACTTCCTATTCTAAGTATGTCACACACCCCGCTTCAAGAAATTCATAACGTGTGGGTAATACTGACCTGTAGAGGGCGATATGCAGAGATGCCAGGAAAAAAGAGAGCCCCTCCCGGTCCATAAATACCTGGGACCTCCCACTCATTACCCAGTCTTCATCTCTGCAGACGGCGAGCAAGTCAGAAGATGTGGTCTCCTCCTTGCACAGGGGGATTTCAGGTAGCCGGGATGACTCCCGGCCCTTTAGTTATCTATTTCCGCCTGGATCTTTTTTTTCTGTTACCTCATGCCTCCCAGCCTAGGCTGACGGTCCGGGTGAGGGTAGAAAAGCACCCTTGGTGCTTAAGAGCAAATGCTCTCCCGTGAGACCCTATATAAGAGGGTAGGCGGTCATCCGGGACGGTGACCCCGGTTTGGGATGCCCCGTCCCTTGGCCTTACACTTTGGGTGGTCCCCCCCTTTGGGTAATGCCCCTCTCTCTAGCAGGATAGCGGAGGGTAGGAGCAGGGCCCCTTATTCGGTGTTAGGTCCAAATTTTGTAATCATTAATTCTTAATAATGTTTTAATGTATTAATTTATTAAATTATCCTCCCAATAGTTATTAACTTATCATACCAGCGTGTATTTCTCTGTCAAAACGGCGCTGTGGCCGCCATTTTTATGCAGGTTTTCTCCCTGAGGTAAAAGGGGCGGGGCCGGGCGTCAGGGTCAAAGCCATGGCCCCCACCCTTCTATTTGGCGCTGATGCGGCTTGGATTCTGAGCAAGGAGCGGGGCCGGGCGTCAGGGTCAAAGCCACGGCCCGCTCCCCTCCTTCTGTGTCTTCTGAGATCGGCGCCGCGGCCGCACATGGCTGCGGTGCCGGCCTTTTTGCATTGTCATGGCGGAGGGGAGCTTCTCCCCTCACGCTTTCACTCTTGGGGGCGGGGCCGGGCTTTCCAGCGCTGCAGCACGCCCCTGTGTCACAGGCACCGCTGAGGTGCTTTTCTCTGTGCCTGTTTCCTCAGAAGGAGCTGGCCACGCCCCCCTTCTCTCCTCAGAGCTGCTCTTTACCTCACGGAGAGAGGAAGCTGTCTTCAGGACCACAGTGAGTGGCCCGGTAGGCCCCCCTTCTGTCCCATCACCTATAATTATATATTTTTACGTCATATATATATATATTTTATACTCCGCTTTTCTTATTAGCCTTTTTTATTATGTCTTTCAGATATAACCTACAGTGGTGTTAGGGGGTTTCTCCCGGTCCTAGGGTCCCTGGGTTCTTAATTGGCTTATTGCAAATCCTCCCACTTGGGACATTAAAGGGGCATCCCGGGTTGCTTATATGCGTAATTCCCTCGGTCATTGCGACCAACTATAAGTTCACCTTATGGAGGCATCCCCGGATACTGGGCTCGGGCTCCCCTCGGGGCAATCCCGGAAGTGTATGGGGTGTGGGGCATCCCTTACTGGCGATGATGTATATCTGTGTATACCATGCACACAGCAGACTATTACGCGGCAGTCCGGACCCCAGGCGTCTGGTTCAGCGCCGCCGGTCTCTCCTCCCCCCCTCCCAGTTTGATCCGTGCCCAGTCTGACGTTGTCATGGGCGGGCAGTTGCAATCGGAGATGTGTGCCCGATTGGCCAATCTTGAATAATTATTCTCTAGCACGGTCACCAGAAAGGCTCCGGCTAAGAGAAAGCACTTGTCGTCGTCTTCACCGGCGGCCGACTTGGATGATCTTGATAATCTGGACTGGTCTGATTACTCCCAACTTGAGGAAGGGGAGGTATATGAAGAATCAGATAATTCAGACGATCAGCAGTTTGTGGGTGCTGATACCGAGCGGGGCTTGGGGAGGTCTTCGGATACTCCTAATGTTCTGGCTCAGATGTTTGAGGTTTTGGCTATTTCTCCTCCTGAGGTGGTTCCACAGCAAAAGGGGGAATTTTTCGAAGAATCCAGGCCGCGCTTGGAATTTCCTAACCAAAAGCATTTTGATGGGATTATTGCTAAGGAATGGGAGAGGCCTGCCCGGCTCCCAGGTGTCCCTCAGGGTTGGGACAAAAAATATCCCTTTCCCTTGGATACGGTTAAGCATTGGGCGTCCCCTCCCGAGGTGGATGCACAGATTCTGGGTTTATCCAACACTACTGTTTTAAATTCTCCTGATTGCTCCACGCTTAAAGATGGTGAGGATAAACGCATTGACCAAATGGCTTGTCATGGTTTTGCCAGTGTTGGGTCAGCCATGAGGCCGGTTTGTGCTTCAGCGCTGCTGGTGGTGGCCACCAGGTCGGTGGTCAGGGACCTGTTGACTTCTTCCGGGTTAGATCCGGATAGTGACGAGTTCCTTGGCCTTAAAAGGTGTGAATTGTTTTTGTCATTTGTACTAGCCGCCTTGGATGACACACTGATGATGTGTGGCAGAACGTCGGCTCTATTGGTGACTATTCGGCGTTCGGTTTGGTTGAGCCAGTGGGCGGCTGATTTTGTGTCTAAAAAGTCGCTGACCGCTCTTCCCTTTGTGGGATTACGGCTCTTTGGTGAGAAGTTGGATTCAGTTGCCAAGGGTGGTAAGTTACCTCAACGCAAAAAACAGCGTCATCCCTTTCGGGGGGGCGGGTTCCTTTGCTCCTTCCTTTCGTGGGGCTAGAGCTGGCAGAGGAATTGTTTTCCCCGCAGCCAGAGGAGATTCCAGGGGCAGAGGACGTGCCCGCCCCGGATACAGCTGGGGCTCTAAGCCCAAACCCGCTGCCAAGCCAGCTCAGCAATGAGGGGGCGCCCTCACCCATGTGGGTGGGGGGACGGCTGCAACACTTCTCCAAGGTCTGGGACCGGTAGGTCTCGGACAGATGGATCCGGGAAGTGGTGACTTCCGGTTACAAGCTGGAGTTCGAGCTCCGGCCCCCTCCCCGATTCCTCAGGTCTCGGGTGCCTTCGGACCTTCTGGCCGCGCAGGAGCTCCAGGCGGCAGTAAAGAATCTGTTGGATATGGCAGTTATTTGCCCAGTGCCCCCCTCAGACAGGGGTCGGGGCTTTTTTTCCAATCTGTTCACGGTGCCCAAGAAGGACGGCTCGGTTCGACCCATTCTGGATCTAAAGATCCTCAACAGGTTCGTCCGTCCGTGGAAATTTCGCATGGAAACGCTGCGTTCAGCTATCCATTCTCTTCGGCAGGACGCCTATCTGCATGTGCCGATTTTTCCAGCGCACTCAGGTTCGTGGTGGAGGATCGGCATTTTCAGTTTGTGGCACTTCCTTTCGGTCTTACCCCGGCTCCAAGGGTCTTCACCAAGGTGCTGGCCGGGGTGATGGCTCTCCTCAGAGCCCAGGGTATTCGCATTGTCCCTTATCTGGACGACCTTCTCATTATGGCATCTTCCTTCAGCCAAGCGGTATTGGACACCAGAATTGTAGTGTCCACTCTAGAGAGATTCGGGTGGGTGATCAACTACCCCAAGTCCTCCCTTTCTCCCTCCAGGTTAGTGTCTTTTCTGGGAATGTCCCTGGATACTTCCCAGGCCAGGGTGTTTCTTCCTCAGTCCAAGGTTCTCTTGATTCAGGAGTTGGTTCGACTCCTCCTGTCTATCCCTCGTCCGGCAATCAGACTGGGGATGAGGATGGTGGGAAGGATAGCCTCCTTCGAAGCGGTTCCCTTTGCTCAGTTCCACACAAGGACACTCCAGCTCCATCTGTTGGCGGCCTGGGACGGGTCGCCACTGTCGTTGGATCAGTCCTTCCTGATGACCCCCCGAGTTCGGTGCTCCCTTCAGTGGTGGCTGGATCCAATCAATCTGTCGAGGGGCAGATCCTTTCTGGCCCCTTGTTGGGAGACGGTCACCATGGATGCCAGTCTGTCGGGATGGGGGGGTTCTGGAAGGATCGTCAGTTTCAGGGACTGTGGGGGCCTCAGGAGGCTCACGAGTCCATCAATGTTCTGGAATTGAGGGCCATCAGGATGGTTCTGTTTCGCTTGACTCATCAGTTGCAAGGATTGCCGGTTCAAGTCCGGTCGGACAATCGGACGGTGGTCGCCTACATCAATCACCAGGGAGGGACTCGTAGCAGGAGTGCCCTCAAGGAAGTGTCTTTGATTCTGGCCTGGGCGGAGACCCACGTCCCGTGCATTTCAGCAGTTTACATTCCGGGAGCGGAGAACACGGAGGCGGACTCTCTGAGCAGGTTCTCAGCTCACCGGGGGGAATGGTCTCTCAGCCCCAAAGTGTTTCGCTTGATTTGTCTCAGGTGGGGGTCCCCGGTGGTGGACCTCTTTGCCTCTCGTCACAATCACAAACTTTCGACATTTGTGTCTCTCTCACGGGATCCACTGGCTCTGGCAGTGGATGCCATGTCTCTGAACTGGAGGGATCTGGGGTTTCTGTATCTGTTCCCTCCGTTTCCCTTGGTGGCCAGAGTGGTGCGCAAGCTGGCCCTGGAGGGTGCGTCAGCAATTCTGGTGGCTCCAAGGTGGCCAAGACAGGTTTGGTTCGCAGATGTGGTAAGGTTAGCAGAGGATCAGTTCGTTCTGGCAGATCTGCTCACCCAGGGTCAACTACGTTATCCCAATTTACCAACGCTGGCTTTGACGGCGTGGCTGCTGAAACCTCCATCTTGAAGGAGGAAGGTCTTTCCGATGCTGTGATTCGAACTCTCATTAGTGCTAGGAAGCGGTCTTCCTCTAATATCTACTATATGACTTGGAGGTCTTATATTGATTGGTGTGAGATCAGGGCGTTGCCTTGTAGGGAATTTTCCATCTCCAGAATCCTGGAGTTTATTCAACATGGTCTGGACCTGGGGCTCCAGCTTAGTACTCTGAAGGGGCAGGTTTCTGCCCTGGCGGTGTTCTTTCAAAGGTCATTTGCCCTACATCCTTTGGTTAAGACTTTTTTCCAGGGAGTCACGCACGGGCAGCCTCCTAGAAAACCTTTGCTCCCTGTTTGGGATTTTAATTTGGTTCTTTCTGCTCTTCAGGATACTCCTTTTGAGCCCTTGAATGATATTGCCTTGTCTTCACTTACGCAGAAGGTGGCCTTTTTGGTAGCCATCACTTCGGTTAGGCGTGTCTCTGAGTTGGCAGCTTTGTCCATTCAAGCCCCGTACTTTGAGGGGCATCAGGACAAGGTGGTTTTTCGTTTCAAGTCCGATTTCCTTCCTAAGGTTGTTTCTGCCTTTCACCTAAACCAAGACATTGTTCTGCCCTCTCTGTATCCTAATCCCAGCAATGACAAGGAGAGGGCCCTGCATTCTTTGGATGTGGTTCGTGTTGTGAAGTATTATTTGGAGGTAACGTCTTCCTTTCGTAAGACGGATGCCTTTTCTGCCAAAGGGAAGGTACCCCCTTTTCGTGTTACTGCTAATTCTATTTGTGCGGTTGGGGCGTCCTGGGCTTTTCAGCACCAGGCCTCTGTTGAGCAAGTTTGTAAGGCTGCTACTTGGTCTTCTGTTCACACTTTTTCCAAGTTTTACAAGGTTGATGTTCGGGCCTCAGCGGATGCTGTGTTTGGCCGCAAAGTTTTGCAAGCTGCAGTGGTTTAAGTTGTGCCTTGTTGCCTTGTTTTGGATCCCCGCCCTTTATGGACACTGCTGTTGGATGTCCCACACGTTATGAATTTCTTATAGCGGGGTGTGTGACATACTTAGAATAATACCATTTTGTGAATACTCACCTGTTAAATGGGTATTATAAGTATGTCACACACCCCGCTTCACCCTGCTCTTTTGTATTCTGGATCCTTTATATGGTGAACTTTGCGTTGTTATGTCCAAAGCAAGTTTGTCCAGTGTATCCATAAAATTCTATATAACCTTTATTGAAGACTCATTAAAATCCACTCCATCAAAATCGGGTGTACATGGCCTGAGGCATGAAGGCAGGAAAACGTTACGCGTTTCAGGCCCGGGTAGGCCCTTAGTCATACAACTAATGGGGCGAGCAAGAGGTCCTTAAATATAAAGCAAGACTAGCAATCAACCAATCTGAAAGGGGGAAAAAGAAAACACCACCTGAGGAAAGCTGATGGGCCTTTGACCCGGACGGGGATCATACCCCCTATCTTCTGGATGGCCGCCTGACGCCCATAGCTTGATTAACAGCGGACGCGTGTGGGTATAGTAACCGACAGGTCGCCACAGGCCGAGACACGGAAGGAAACTCCGTGCTCACTGTTATCCAATTGGTCACCTAAGAACCAATAGGATCAGGTGCCTGAGCAAGCGTCAAATGACGCTGCAGATCTGTGAATGAATAAGCGTCAAATGACGCTAGGAACTGGGGAAGATACGCCCAGCTCGTAGTAAAAGAGGAAGCAGCAATCCCTTGCCACGAACCAGTGCAGGCCAGAACAAAAGGCTTGTAATCACAGCTTTTATTAATGCTAAGTTCTGCGGAATATATAATACCTAAACATATGTGGATACTATCCGCCTGAGGCGGCGCAGGCCGAGACACGGAAGAACACACCGTGCTCAGTGTTATCCAATTGGTCACCGAGTAACCAATAGGATCGCGTGCCTAGGCAAGCGTCAAATGACGCTACAAATCTGTGAATAGATGAGCGTCAAATGACGCTGTGGACTGGGGAAAAAATTACACCCAGCACATAGTAAAAAAGTACAAAAATCCCTTGCAGCCGGCGTACACAAGCGGGACTAGAAGGGCTTGTGACAGCAGCGTTATTAAAGCTGGATGCTCAAAATATATTGTATGTAGAAAAAGCCCCTCTATACTCCTCGGACACTACGGGGCAGCAGACATCATACACTGCCACAAACCAGGAAAAATTACACACTCATACCCTAGATGGCAGAGGGCATATGTGCGCCCTGCCCAAATGGCCCCACTAATGGAAACCGCCCTAAGAGGGAAGCCACAATACCCTATTGGGTTAAATGAAACAATATAAATAGCCTAAATTGTAGAAACATTTGATTGAGTACTACTAAAATGTATATGATAAATACACTAAAAATGGATAAGGGAGCAAGCCATGGCACTTATATACATAATGATACCTATAATAGCTATACGCCATGCAGGCATGATTCTAATATTGAAAATTAAAGCACCCCCGTAGTTACGACAGTAATAGACCCCCTTTAGTTGAAAAGCTAGACCCCTAGAGACCACGAATCCTACACTATATAATAATATACAAAAATTATCATGATGATATATATAGATGCAAAGTACTCTTGGGCCTCCTATCAGGTACTATCAAAAATAACTATGGTTTTATAGAAAAATCCACCCCCCAACCTGTTCTAGTAGGGTATTACAAATATCCAAAAGGAACTACTGAAAAGAAATAATACTACACTAGGGGAGGGGAAATGAAGGAAAAGGACAACTTGCTCGTTCCATAAGTAAAAAATACAAAAATCGTAAAATATCACCAAAATTAAAAGCAGCCACTGCCCATACATGTAAAAATAGGAAAAATTGGGTAGCACTGGGTAACAGTATAAGCAACACACATCTGGGAATTTCAATCTATAAAGAGAGAGAGGTCCATTCTGTCATTGAGTCCTTCCGGAAGACGAGTTGCAAGTCTCAAGATCCATCGCACTTCCGCTCGTAATAAGGCTCTCTGCTGATCCCCACCTCTAATATTTCGTTCGACTTTCTCAAGAACTGCAACTGTCAATGTGGAAGAATTTCCATTGTGGAACCTCTGGCAATGTCGGGCTACATACCTTGGACTTAGGTATCTGTGATCTACATTGGTAGATATGTTCCAAAAACCTCACTTTCAGCTTTCTTGAGGTGCATCCCACATATTGGAGTTTGCACTGCATACAGGTGACCAGATAGACCACCATTCTCGAATTGCAATTATAGAATCCAAAACTTGTATATCTTTTCCCGGTCGTCATAGATACAAAAGTGCTGCTTTTGGTCATAAATTGACAGCATGCACAGCGCGATTGACCACACGCAAAAGATCCCTTGCATTGCAGCCATGTCTGGGATTTCACTTCCCGTTTCCTTAACAGAGATGGCGAAAGCCTACTGGCTATAGTTGGAGCCCGTCTAGCCACCACCTGAACGCCTCCTTGCTCAATCAGAGGTTGTAAATCTGGATCGTATTTCAAGATTGTCAGATTACAGTTCACTATTTTTTTAATTTGATTAAATTGTCTGCAGTATTTTGTGACCATTGTCAAGGGTCTAGGCCTATTAGAGGACACAACCTTAGAATTGTATAGTAAATTCTCTCTTTCAAGGGAACTGGCTTTATTCTAAGTATGTCACACACCCCGCTTCAAGATAATCATTACATGTGGGTAGTATGGTCTGAAGAGGGCGATCTGCAGAGATGATTGGAGGAAAGAAAGCCCCTCCCAGTCCATAAATACCTGGGACCTCCCACTCATTACCCTAGTTTTTCATCTCTGCAGACGGCGAGCAAGTCAGAAGATGATGTCTCCTCCTTGCACAGGGGGATTTCAGGTAGCCGGGTTTATTCCCGGCCCGCTTTTCTCTCTATTTCCACCTGGTTATGTTTTTTATAAGTCCCAATACACATGCCTCCCAGTCTAGGCTGTATCCCGGGTGAGGGTAGAATGGCACTTTTAGTGCTCTGGAGCCATGCTCCACCGCGAGACCCTGTACCAGAGGGTAGGCGGTTATCCGGGCTGGTGACCCCGGTTTGGGATGCCCTGTCCCTTGGCCCCCCTTTCCTGATGCCCTTCTCCTGTGGTGGTGGGGATAAAATGTCGGGGGCCACCTTTTTTACCTCAGAGTTAGGATTTATTTATTGTGCATTGTTTCACTTTAACAGCGGCGCTTGCTGCTACTGGCGCCAGAGCTGAGGAGAACTTTTCTCCTCAGAAGTTGTAGTTGGGGGTGGGGCCGGCTGTTGGCGCTGGCTTGTCCCCCTGGCTTTACTGTTTTTTGTTGCGGTGGCTACCGCAATGGCCGCGGCGCGGTTATTTGCGCTGGCGGTTCCCTTAATCTTGTGAGGGGAGATCTCCCCTCACGCGCTGGCCACAGTGGGCGGGGCCGGGCGATTGCGCGCCGCTGCGGCCCGCACCCATTACATCCCTGGGGTCTTTGTGGTTACCGGCGCCGCGGCTGCTGTTCTTGCCATGGCGCCGGTATATGTGTGCGCTATAGTGTTTTTCTGAGGTAATTTACCTCACACATTTTGCCATTAGGGGCGGGGTCGGGCTGTCGAGCGGGACGCCACGGCCCGCCCCTGTTAGGCAGACCCACTGCGGAGCCCGCTTTCCGCTCTGTAAGGGGACGGAGCTACGCATATCGCGCGCTCCGCGCTGGCCACGCCCACGGGATCCTCTCTGCCTCTGTGAGCTGCGTGTGTGGTGGACGCCATTTACCTCACGCAGGAAGGCACAGTGAGTGGCCCTATGGGCCCCCTATATTTCTATATATATATATATATATATATATATATATATATATATATTTACTTATATGTAACCCTTTATATCCGGCAGTCTTTCAGGTAGAACGCCTTAGGTTTTAAGGGGTCTTCTTCCGGTCCTTGGGTCCCTGGGTTAAATTCCATGTTAAAATCCTCCCACTTGGGACAATTATAAGGGCATCCCGGGTTGCTTACTAGCGTAATTCCCTCGGTCATTGCGACTACATATAAGTTCACCGTATGGAGGCATCCCCAGATACCGGGCTCCCCTCAGGGCAATCCCGGAAGTGCATGGGCTGTGGGGTATCCCTAACAGGGGATGACGTATTTCTATGTATACCATGTGCACAGCAGACTATTACACGGCAGTCAGAACCCCAGGCGTCTGGGTCAGCACCGCCGGGGTCATCCCCTTCCCACCCCGTCTTGGCCCGTGTCCCGTGTGACGTTGTCACGGGTGGGCAGTCGCAATCTCATGTGTGTGCTAGATTGACTAATATTGAAAAATGTATTTCTTCTGCGGTTGCCAAGAAGGCTCCAGCTAAGAGAAAGCATTTGTCACCGGTCCCACCGACATTTGAATATGACGATGAGGATCGCCTGGATTGGTCAGATTACACCCCTCTGGAGGAAGGGGAGCTATTTGACGAATCGGATTATTCGGACGACCAGCAATTTGTTGGCGCGGACTCTGAGAAGGGGTCAGGGAGTTCTTTGGATACTCCTAACGTCCTTGCTCAGATGTTTGAGGTTCTGGCTATTTCTCCTCCGGAGGTTGCTCCTCATCAACAAGGGGAGTTTTATGAGGAATCCAAGCCGCGCTTGGAATTCCCTAATCAAAGGCATTTTGATAAGATTATTTCTAAGGAATGGGAGAGGCCGGCTCGGCCCCCAGGCATTCCTCAGAGTTGGGATAAAAGATTCCTTCAGACACGGTTAAGCGCTGGAAGTCCCCCCCTGAGGTGGATGCACCAATTCAGGGGTTATCCAATTCAGCCAATTTTGAATAACCCCGATTGCTCTTCTCTTAAAGATGGAGGGGATAAATGAATTGACCAGATGGCTTGTCATGGTTTCGCCAGTATTGGGGCAGCCATACGGCCTTTTTTGCGCTCCGTCTCTGCTGGTGGTGGCTACCAGGTCGGTGGTCAGAGACTTGTTGTCATCTTCCGGTTTGCACCCGGACAGTGACGAATTTCTGGGACTTAAACGTTGTGAGTTATTCTTGTCTTTCATGTTAGCCGCCTTGGAGAGCTTCTGCTCTGATGGTGACTATAAGGTGTTCAATTTGGTTGCGCCAGTGGGCGGCCGACTTTGGGTCAAAAAAGTCGCTGACGTCTCTCCAATTCATGGGGCTACGTAGCTAAGGGATTCAGTAGCTAAGGGGGGTAAGTTACCTCAACGCAAGGAGCAACGACGTCCTTTTCGCGGGGCGGCTTCTTTCAATCATTCCTTTCGCGGATCCAGAGCAGGAAGAGGTTTCGCCTTCCCTTCCACTAGAGGAGATTCCTGGAATAGGGGCAGAGGACGTGCCCGCTCAGGATACAACTGGGGTTCAAAACCCAAAACCTGCGAACAAGCCTGCTCAGCAATGAGGGGGCGCCCTCACCCGTGCGGGTGGGGGGACGGCTGCGACACTTCTCTCTGATCAGGATTCGGGAGGTTTCGGACAAATGGATCCGGGAAGTCGTGTCTTCCGGCTACAAGTTGGAGTTCGAGGCCCGTCCTCCTCCGCTTTTCTTCAGGTCTAGGGTGCCCCCGGACGCACCTGGCGCACAGGGGCTTCGGGAGGCGTTTTCAAGTCTTCTGGAGATAGAGGTCATCTCGCCAGTGCCCCTATCAGATCAGGGTCGGGGATTTTACTCAAATCTGTTCACGGTCCCCAAAAAGGATGGCTCTATCCGGCCCATCCTGGATCTGAAGATCCTCAACAGGTTTATCAGGCTGCGAAAATTTCGCATGGAATTGCTTTGTTCAGCTATCCGCGCTCTCCGTCAGGGGGACTTCATGACGTCCATAGACATCAAGATGCTTTCCTCCATGTTCCGATTTTTCCCGCGCACCAGAGATTCCTCAGGTTTGTGGTGGAAGATCGGCACTTTCAGTTTGTAGCTCTTCCTTTTGGTCTCACCACAGCTCCAAGGGTTTTTCACCAAGGTGCTCGCTGGGGTGATGGCTCTTCTTGGAGCGCAGGGAATTCGCATAGTGCCATATCTGGACGATCTCCTCATCATGGCATCATCATTCAGCCAAGCGGAATTGGACACCAGGACGGTAATATCCACTCTGGAGAGGTTCTGCTGGGTGATCAACTACCCCAAGTCCTCCTTTTACCCGTCCAGGATAGTATCCTTTCTGGGAATGTCTCTGGATACAGATCAGGCCAGAGTGTTCCTTCTTCAATCCAAGGTTCTTTTGATTCAGGAATTGATTCGGTCGCTCATGTCCATTCCTCGTCCGACCATTCGACTAGGAATGAGACTGGTGGGGTTGATGGTGGCCTCCTTCGAGGCAGTCCCCTTTGCCCAGTTTCACACGAGAACGCTACAACTCCATCTATTGTCTGTCTGGAATAGATCTCCTCTGTCGCTGGATCAATTCTTTCTGATGTCTCCCCGGGTTCGCCGACCACTCAGGTGGTGGCTGAACTCAACCAATCTGTTGAGGGGCAGGTCTTTTCAGACTCCTCGTTGGGAGGTGGTCACCACGGATGCCAGCCTCTCAGGATGGGGGGGTTTCTGGAAGGATCTGCTATTTCAGGGGTTGTGGGGACCCCTGGAAGCCCACGAGCCTATCAACATTCTGGGATTGAGAGCCATCGTTTTTCGTTTGACTCATCTCCTGCAGGGCTTGCCGGTCCAGGTTCGGTCGGACAATCGGACGGCGGTTGCCTACATCAATCACCAGGGAGGGACTCGCAGCAGGAGTGCCCTCAGGGAAGTGTCGTTGATTCTGGACTGGGCGGAGAGCCACGTCCCGTGCATCTCGGCAGTTCACATTCCGGGAGTAGAGAACTCGGAGGCGGACTCTCTGAGTAGGTGGTCAGCCCGCAAGGGGGAGTGGCCTCTCAGTCCCAAGGTGTTTCGTTCGATTTGTCTCAGGTGGGGTTCACCGGTGGTGGACCTCTTTGCCTCCCGTCACAATCACAAACTTCCGGCATCTGTGTCTCTGGCGAAGGTTCCGCTAGCCTTCGCGACGGACGCCATGTCCCTGAACTGGAGGGATCTGGGGTTTCTGTATCGGTTCCCTCCGTTTCCCATGGTGGCCAGAGTAGTGCGCAAGCTGGCTCTGGAAGGAGCGTCAGCAATTCTGGTGGCCCCAAGGTGGCCAAGACAGGTTTGGTTCGCAGACGTGGTAAGGTTAGCAGAAGATCAGTTCGTTCTGCCCCTGCTGCCGGATCTGCACACACAGGGTCATCTACGTTGCCCCAATTTACCAACGCTGGCTTTGACGGCGTGGCTGCTAAAACCTCCATCTTGAAGGAGGAAGGTCTTTCTGATGCGGTTATTCAGACTCTTATTAGCGCTAGGAAGAGGTCTTCTTCTTCCGTTTACAATAGGACTTGGAGGTCTTATATTGATTGGTGTGAGACTAGGGCTTTCCCTTGCAGGGAATTCTCTATTTCTAGAATCCTGGAGTTCCTGCAACACGGTTTGGATATAGGACTCCAACTTAATACTCTGAAGGGGCAGGTGTCTGCCCTGGCGGTGTTTTTCCAAAGATCTTTTGCACTTCATCCGCTGGTTAAGACCTTTTTCCAGGGGGTTATGCACGTGCGGCCCCCTAGGAAGGCTCTGATTCCGGTTTGTGATTTGAATTTGGTTCTTTCTGCTCTTCAGGGTCCTCCCTTTGAGCTCTTGCATGATATTACCTTGTCTTCCCTTACTCAGAAGGTGGCCTTTTTGGTAGCTATCACTTCTGTTCGGCGTGTTTCTGAGTTGGCGGCTCTGTCCATTCAGGTCCCGTATTTTGATAGACATCAGGACAAGGTGGTTTTCCTTTTTAACCCGGATTTCCTTCCTCAGGTGGTTTTCTGCCTTTTCACTTAAATCAAGACATTGTTTTGCCCTCTCTGTGTCCTAATCCCAGTAACGAAAAGGAGAGGGTCCTGCATTCCCTGGATGTGGTTCGAGTTGTGAAGTACTATTTGGTGGTAACGTCTGCCTTTCGTAAGACTGATGCCTTCTTTGTGGTACCCTCTGGGCCCAAGAAAGGTTTGGCACCCGCTAAGTCTTCCATCAGTAAGTGGATTCGTCAGGCCATTGTCGGGGCCTTTTCTGCTAAGGGGAGAAATCCTCCCCTTCGTGTTACAGCTCATTCTACTCGTGCGGTTGGGGCTTCCTGGGCTTTTCAGTACCAGGCCTCTGTTGAGCAAGTTTGCAAGACCGCTACCTGGTCTTCTGTTCACACTTTTTCAAAGTTTTTACAAGGTTGATGTTTGGGCCTCAGCGGATGCTGTTTTTGGCCGCAAAGTTCTGCAGGCTGCAGTAGTTTAAGTTGTGCTTTATGCCTTGTTTTGGATCCCCACCCTTTATGGACACTGCTTTTGGATGTCCCACATGTAATGATTATCTTGAAGCGGGGTGTGTGACATACTTAGAATAATACCATTTTGTGAATACTCACCTTGTAAAATGGGTATTATAAGTATGTCACACACCCCGCTTCAACCCGCCCTTTTGTATTCTGGATCCATCGTTTTGTGAACTTTGCATTGTTATGACTAATATTTGGCTCTTCCTGGTCCCTTGCCTTACTGCTTTCTTTATACTGGGTAATGAGTGGGAGGTCCCAGGTATTTATGGACTGGGAGGGGCTTTCTTTCCTCCAATCATCTCTGCAGATCGCCCTCTTCAGACCATACTACCCACATGTAATGATTATCTTGAAGCGGGGTGTGTGACATACTTATAATACCCATTTTACAAGGTGAGTATTCACAAAATGGTATTTTCTCTTGCTCGATTGATCATCTTGAGATTATATCCCCTATCCAGCAAGCGAGACTGTATCACGTTAAATTCTTCCTCTCTTGTCTCCGGAGTACTGCAATTCCGCACTGCCCTCACAAATTCGCCATAGGGAATAGCTCTTTTGGTGTGTTGTGGATGACAGCTTGTGGCATGTAGTGTCGAATTGCCTGAGGTTGACTTTCTAAATGTTCTTGTTTCAATATTCCCTCCAACTTTTGGAGAAGATAGAACAAGATCCAGTTATTCTATTTCATTGATTTGGACGTTCCCTGAAAATTTTAGATTGAACTCATTCTTATTGACATATTTCAAGAAGTCTTCCGCTTTCTCACGTGTTCCCCCCAGATGCAGAGTAGATCGTCGATATAGCGCCCATACCAAAAAATCTGGTCATGGAAAGGATTATTTTCTGTAAAAATAAATTCCAACTCCCACCAGCCCATATAAATGTTGGCAAGCGATGGAGAAAACGGTGCGCCCATCGATGCTCCACATTTCTGGAGATAAAACTTGTCTTCAAATAGAAAATAGTTGTTGCGTAATAGGTAATCCAATACCAAACATAGAAACTGGATCTTATCATCTTCCAGACTGGTATATTTACGTAACATAAGATCAGTAGCCTGAATGGCCTTCTGGTGGGGAATACAGGAATACAGTGACGATACGTCCATTGAGATCCACATACCATCCTTGGGCCATCTTAATTGGTGGCTTGCTTTGAGCACTTCCCTTGTATCTTTAATATACCCCGGCAACATCTTCACAATAGGTTGTAAGATTGAATCCAACCATTGCCTGAGTCTTGCATTGAGGCCCCCTATTCCAGCGACAATAGGTCGCCCTCGTGGTGGTCTCTCCGGTTTATGGATTTTTGGTAAATGGTGAAAAATTGGAATCACTGGGTGCTCAATTTTCATTTTCTCCACCAAATTTGTACTAAACATACCCACTGCCATTCCTTCTTGAAATACCAAGTCTAACTTTACTTATGTTTACTTATGTTTGGAGGAGTTGATGCAGGATCTCCCCTGTCTGTGCGCATATAAGGTTGGTGAGCTGGCTAAACACATATCACATCTTTTGCGTTGTTATGCTTTGTGTTGGGCTCTTCCTGGTCCCTTACCTTACTGCTGTTCTTATACTGGGTAATGAGTGGAAGGTCCCAGGTATTTATGGACCGGGAGGGGCTCTCTATTTTCCTGGCATCTCTGCATATCGCCCTCTACAGGTCAGTATTACCCACACGTTATGAATTTCTTGAAGCGGGGCGTGTGACATACTTATAATACCCATTTTACAGGTGAGTATTCACAAAATGGTATTTTCTAAATATAGGTGCATTTAAAGGAGCACTACTGTGGCAAATGGCAGAAGATAAAAATCCATAAAAATATGCTGGATGACAGGAGGTGGGGTCACTTATACACACGGCATCAAGAAATATCCAGCCAGGCTTGTTTTTTTTATTTTAATGGAGGAAAGAGGAATAAGGATTGGCTTTGTCACCCCTAATACACTAAACCTGTCACCCCTGGATTTTATTTCTACCATGAGCGAATAAACCACAAGCTGAAGTTTTATTCATTTCTGGTGCATAAGTGGCTCCTCCTCTCATTAGCCGACGTGTTTATATGGATTTTTAATATTACACAATTTCGTGACATTGCTTCTTTAAGGTTCCGGGACTGCAGAAACCCTGGGAATCAAGAGCAACATTCTTTTCAACCAATTACTGCTTCACTGATTTGGTGATCACTCTAAAACCCTGGAGACATGGCAGACCCAGAAACTATTGTGACTATAGCGTGTGATTGGGTGAAGGGTGGTAAATATTAATTTGTAATCAGGCTTATCACATGATGGTCAGGTGACCCCCTCCCTCCTCCCCAGCTATCAGCCTGACTTCTATTAGCCAGTGCCTGCTACCAGGGGGCAGAGAGCTTTGAGTACTTGTACAATGGGTGGTAGGCCACCCACTGCCGGCAGGTCAGGATTTGGCAAGGGGCCCATAGTTTTGCGGAGTGACATGTCCGCATTAGTTTAGCCCAAAAATCATCTCCAGCTGGGTGTTCTGATATTGGGGAGCCCAAACCCACCCTCAGGATGCCATGTGAGAAAAAAACCTGTTTCTGACGTCTTTTATGGTCCTACATTACCCAAAAACACCTATTGGCAATTTATTTCCTGTTACGCCAGCATATTTGTTACAAGCAGGATTTGCATATGGCAGTAGTTATACACCACCATGTGTGTATCCAGGGTGCTATCTGATCTGCTGTGTACAATAACCACACCACAAAAACCTTGGAACCAAATCACAGCAAAGGACAGCACACCTCAATCAATAATGAAAATATATATACAAATCTTTAGTGTAAATACATCAACACATAACACTGATTAAAACTCCTAAAAAACATCTATAACAGATCAAGACACTAAAATACATAAAAGAGAGCTCTGCAGCGTATCTGACACAAATTAATCAATATATATAATAAATTTCATCCAAATACAGATAATCATAGACTCCCAAATCAATGATACGGAACACCATTGAAAATAAGGCGTCAGAGGCTGGAGAGCTGTACCTAGGGATGAGCGAACCGGTTCAGACGAACCGGAATTCGCTCCGAATTTCAGGGAAAATTCGATTCGGCACGAACCCGAATTTTTTTTGGTTCGTGGCGATCGAATTTTCCCTGAAATAAAAAAAAAAAAAATGCCTGCATGGTGGGAGCGGGCAGGCCGGCTACGCTGTCAGCGGGCTGGCGGCGGCCCGCTGACAGGCGTAGCCGGCCTGCCCGCTCCCACCATGCCGGCATTTTTTTTTTCAGATGAGCGATTCGTGAAAGTTTGATTCGGGCGAACCCGAATTTCTTGGGGAAATTCGTCGAATCGCCCGAATCGAACTTTCAAGAAGTTCGCTCATCTCTAGCTGTACCCACAGGGCCACGCGTTCTGCAGCTGCTTCCCCAGGTTATGCCATGGCCTGAAGTTGCAGATATTTCATAGCTGCGGAACACGTGACCCTGCGGGAGCAGTTCTCCAGCCTCTGACCCCCCCTGATCTGGCCTTCTGACAGGTTTCCTTTCGTTTTGACTGCACTGTTTTCATATTTATTGTTGTGCCTTGACTCCTAGGGATTTATTTACCATTGCTATTTGGGATAATGCTGATAGGATTTTCTTGGCTGTGCTGCAGGATTTTCCAGGGCACAATTCAGTAGCCCCTCATTTTAATTATATTATATGTTTTTGTATTTATGTCATCTTTTTTTTTACATATATATTGATATATACCAGTTCACTTTATATAACCTTTGTTCTGCTTTCGAGTAGATGTGTTTTTTTTTTACATTGCACATTGAAATATCTTATTTTCAATGGTGATCAGGATCATTGACATTCATACTGATTTGGGGGTCTATGATTATATGTATTAGGAATAGAATTGAATATATTGATTCATTTGTGTCAGATATGATGCAGAGCTCCTTGTTATGTATTGTACTTTCTTATAGATGTTTTTTTAGGAGTGTGAAGATTAGAAAGGTTTCCTTCGAAGTCTCTCCCTGCCCCCTGCATGTCCCTGCTTTTTGTGTACAGTACAACCAGCAAGGCCCAGAGGAACTGAGCTCACCATCTCTACAGCAAAACCACATTTAAGCTTTTTAGACATTTGGGAGCCTAGATGTTTGTCTAAAGAAGATTAGAGATGCCAGATGGTTTACAGAAGATCTTGTAACAAAATATATTTTTTGTTTTCTTTTCTACTCTTGCTGCTTTGTAATTTGGTAATATATATATATATATATATATATATATATATATATATATATAGGGCCATTGTATGCTCACACAGATATAGGATGCTTAACATAATGCCATATATTTCAGATGAAGATACTCTGCTCTCTTATAGTTTTGGTAAATGCATTACGAACGGCATAATGACAGAAAAGGTCCATAGGTTTACGGCTTGCGTGTTTTATTATCACTACAGCTTTCAGGAAGGGACAGCCATGATATCAGTTATAGTGAAGCTGATGTGAATATATTTCCAGGCTGCTAAGTGGTCCTTTGCCATTAAGGAGTATGACTTTAACTGTGAATGCTGTGACAGAGGGAACAATGGCTGGCTCTTTCAGGCTTCAAGAGGTTAATGAATGACGGAGCTCCTGGTTGGAGAGGAGGGGGGATGTCAGTAACCAGAACCCCTGTCTGAGCTACAGGGCGGATATTTGGTGTTTGTGGAAGTCCAGTGAAAATAATCCGGGTGCCAGCAGTATGGCTCCCCGCAGGCCTGCATACGGCGCGTCTCAGTGTGTGTGAGGTGTGTGCTTGCCGAGTGCCCTGCTGTGAGGCGCTGCCCCTGCCCAACTTGTTTCAATGCTTTCTGCTACATGTCTTTGACTCTGGAGTGGCCTCCTTAACCAGCTCCTTATGTGGCATGCGTGTGAAACTCAGCACTTTGCAGAGAACACATTCATGGGGAGTTTTTCTATGATGGCAGCTCATCCTCTGCTTTACATAATGTACAACACATGCTACCCAAAGAGCCATTTCAGCTCATACAAATGAGATGGCTGTAGGAAACCAAAAAATCCCACTCTTTTTTGACTGTTCTATAATCAAGAGCCAGGCTTGCCAATGTATTTATTGCATAGCAACAACTTAATTAAAGGAAACAATACCAAGTTAGGAAAATGTATCCCAGGTCATCACTTCTTCTAGCCTAATCAGTCTATTCAGAGATTCCAAATTTATCAAGACTGGGAAGAGAAGACATGAGGATGCAGAGGTTATGTTCATTAGTGCTATTAACCCCAGAAACCCCAAATTAGAAATAAAAATGACTTTACTGACCTGTATTTGGGAATATCTTCACCAACCTTGATGGTGTTCCCTAACATTAAACTCACAGTTTCTCTCACTCTGTCCATCTACTACCTAAAGCAGGACCCCAAGTAACACTAGAAATGGCTGCTTGGGTTGGAGGCAGGAAGATCTCCCCACTAGTTCTCATCTCATAATTTACCAGGACTGAGACCCCCTCCTGGAATAGAAATGGCTGTCTGGGTTAGATTTTATTACTTCAGGAAGAACTCTTCCTCTTTTTAATCTAACATCTGTCCATGTAGCCCCCATTTCATTTTCTAAATGAGCTTTTACCATGACCAAATAGAGACCAAATAAATACCGGGATCAAATAGAGGGATTTGATGCTTTGGAATGGTATTGGTTTGGTGGCCCGGGTAGAGGGCTACTAGTTCAGAAAAACTACGCCCTGTTCTGTACCTGTACTGCCACTGTTAACTGTTTATTTCCCAACCACTTACCATGCCACAATGAACCGTATGTAATATATACTGGTGAAATACATCTAAAAATATGTTTCACAGCGATCAGGTCTTTAAAAGGAAAGTCCACTTTCATTGACTTTCCAACTACCTCAGGCCAGATTAAGCCAGAGAGTAAGAGACTCCTCTGTTAACTGCCTCGCAAGCCTCTAATGGTTGATCTTAAAGTGCCGGTATGAGAAGCTGGTGCAGCAAGGGGATGTAGTGGCTTCAGTACAGAGCCCTCCCACTGTTGAATTGCTGCTACTGTTGAACAAGAAGAAGAATATTGGCTGGGCCATGAGACACAGGAATTGTACATTAGATGAGTGAAAATACATACTTTGGCCTGATTAGGCAAAATTTTAGATGTTTGGTTGCAACAGATACATCTTTTTTGGACACAGAAAAGCCAATGGTTTCTACATGTGTGATGCCCACCGTGAATTATTGAGATGTGAGCGCATGAGTACCACCAAAGGCATGGCTACTGCAGAAATTTGCTGCTTTCAAATTGGTCAAGAAGGAGAGTGATGGAAGGTTGCGTCCGATGACAAGTTCCTCCACAATCACTGTCCCTTAGCCCTACGGAGATAAGTTGGAGCATAGAGAAAAGGAAACTCAGCCAATAATTGATTAGTACCTCTGTACTCTGTGTGTTGGATGAAAACATTCCAGGTCACTACCTTCTGAAGCCAAGATGAAAAAATGCCAACAGTGTGCAAACGCGTTATTAAAACAAAAACGGGTACTTTAAATAATAAAACATATTCTGAATTCTTACTACTTAATGCCTTATATGTTTCTTAATAGTTTCTTTGTCTTTATTATAAATCTACAAAGCAGACAATAAAAAAACAGGAAAAAACATGGAATGAAATTGTATGTCCAAAATTTTGATTTGTACTGTATAGGCATGGGAGCCTTAAAACCTGCCCACCGTGATCTGCAACATCCTGAAGAGCTGTAATATCTCCTATCCAAGGTCACAGTTACCCCATTTCTAATGTTATCTATTCTTTGCAGCAAAGTCATTGAACCTAATGGACATTTTTCTACTCATGCTGCCTAAAAACTGTCCATTCTAGGGTTGGCAGTTGAATCCACTTTTTAGTGCCCCCCAACGTCTTTTAAACGTATCCCATTTCACTGCTTCCACTGTAGAGCAGAAATGTAAAATGTTATAGATGAAAACCAAAGCCCCTTACTAGAAACAGGATAACTCTAATTCAGTTCCTGGAGAACCCAAATCTATGTGCTGTATAGGTCTTTTGGGACCTGAACTGACATTATGCTGTGCCCAAGGGGATGTGAGAAAAAGCAGGTGCTAGGACTGTGTTATATCAGAAAAGTTTTCCTGTGACATGCAAAATAACATATTTCCAGCCCATGTGCTTTTATGGTGCCCATATGCGTCATTTTTTTTTTGACCAAATTGAATGAAAATGGTTAATTATTTAAGATACTGTACAGTACTGGTAGTTAGATATTGTAAGTCTGATAGATTGTCATATTTTTTTTATACATGCGGTTCATCAAATTATTTTTATTCTATTAACATAGTTATGTTAATGAAATATCCATTTACATGTTCTATGTAAATGCACTTTACATTGATGCATGCACATCATTGTAGAGATCCACAAGCCATAAAACAATGGTTTTGAGTTTGCCTTTCTGGGGTGGGGGTGAAATGAAAGGACAGGGTTCAGGTTTTATATATACATGTGAAACTGCAATAATGATGCAACTACTATATGCAACTGGAAGCCACCCTAACACATAAAAATAAGTTCTATTAGCCTATGCAGAAAAATTAAAGAACAGAGAGGCAAGAGGCAACTCATGTTAGCTTGGACCAAGATAACCTGGAAAGAAATTAGAACTAAGGAACAAATATAATAATGAAAAATCATAGATAATTCTGAACATAATAAAGAAAAATGCTCATAAAAAAAATAAGGACTACCTAGAAAAATAGGAAAAATGGGTGGAAGGCAGAATGTAAGAGAGAGAAGGGAGGGAGGGGATAGGGTAGGGTGGGAAGAGGCCGATATTGGAGAGAAAGGAGGGAGGGGGAGGAGTGGAAAAAGAAAAGGACAAAAGCATAATACCCCAAGGATGACACCCAAAATGTGCTGCTTTCAATACTGTCTTGACAGAGGAAACTATTGGAAGGGTGTGGATTCAGAGGGGTACAAAAAAACTGTTTTATATAAGGATACCTGTGGGTGAAACTTTTATTCCTTAGTTCTAATAAGCCTCGTTATTCTTTCCATTCTGTGGGTTTTAGTAGGAACCTGAAGGATCTTGGGTTGTAGGTCTCCAGACAGAGTCCAGCTTACTGTATGTCTTTATAATACATAACCTCCAACGGAGAACTTAGAATAGAATGTACCAATTGTGCCTAAGAATTACCCATCATTTTTAGCCAGTGGGCAAACCCCTGTAAAAAAACCTGCTATGAATGATTCACCCAGCGCATTCATTGTCTTTCTGATTTTCCTTTAATTTAGATTTACTCTATATAAATTAAATTAAACTATATAATAAACACAAACAGACAAATTTCCATTAAATAAAATCTTTGTGAATCAATGGCAGGCTCTCCCATAAAACATAGCTATAACTCTTTCAGTGGCAAGTACTTAAGTCCCTCCGCAGGGAGGGGCCTTTTATACTGGAAGTGAGATGATGTCAACTCTCTCTCTGCATAAAAGCCCGCTTCTAGCTTATTGCTAATTTATAAAGATTCTTTATACGACAGGCTATTTTGTTTACATTGAATGCATTCCCCACTGGAAATGTTCCTATGTATGCCTGTAGTGTGATATGTTTTGGTTAAATTGAAAGCCAACTTGGACAAAACATGTATCACCTTAATTCTTTAACAAAATTTCAGCAGTAATGGTAGAATCAGTAGGGGAGGGGAACCTTCTTCAAATATTTGATTGATCAACATTTCCAAAATATCTGAAATGATAAAGAGTTACAGTGGTATACACCTACACCATTAGAAAATGTCAGTTTGTTGGGGCTCCTGGGCAGGAAAGGGTGTCTACCGATACCTATGTGATACTATTGTACTCGTGAGGAATGGGGATCTCACACGCAATATGATTTTCTTGAAAAAAAATATTTATTTATTTTTAAAAAATGTGACGACATTTGAAAAATATAATTTTTTTTATTTTTTAAAACATTTTTTTACAAAAAAAATATTAAAGCACTGAAAAAATTACAAACATAACATTTCATATTAAAGCCCAAACTCTGCTGAAAAAATATATGTAATTTTCCTGAAAATCCCTGGAAATTGCTGCAAAAATCGCAGTTAAAAATGTATAACGCAAAATGGTGAAAATGGCCTGGCAGCAGGGTGACAACATCTCTAGGTAGGCTGGCACTGAAAGCGTTAAATAGTCTCTTAAAAATCATGAACACCTACTAACGCTATTTGCTGCTGCAACGTGTTGACAAAGAGAGAAACCCCAAAACCCATTGTAGCTGTGCACTTCCACACTAGTTGAGACTTCATATACCTATAAATCTTGACGGGGATATTCAAAGCTTGTTTGGCATTTAAAGGAAACAGTAGTGTTCTGGTGAGAATCAAAGCCACGACCCTTGTGATAAGGCAGCAGAACTAACTGTTGAGCCACAATTCTGGCAGTACAAAAATATTACACTTGGCTGAAGTAGTCCAGGTTCACTTACAATTACAGGAACTGGGCATGTTATAAAGGTAATGGGACTAGACAGATTTAATGCTTACTGTCAGACGGAATCTAATTTTAAAACAAAGAGATCTTTTAGTACTTCTTCCTCCTTTCACACACAGTTACAGTCTCTCTCTCACTGTCTCTCAATTTGGCCAGACACAGGATATTTTTAGGAGGATGGAGACTGTACTATAAGACTGTTATGATACGTACTGGGAATACATGGTGCTGGTGTTGCTCAAACACACTTGTACCCAAAACACCATTTAAATTCCTCTTTAAAGTAAAATAAGCATTACGTTCCATTTGTGATTTCTTAAATGAATATGATATTTTGGGCCATTTTAGACGATGCGTTGTCACTGTATTGCCAGATCAAATATTACCGATTGGAACAGAGGACCTTTATTATTATATAGAGGTATTTTACAATAGTTCAAGGGGGAAGTCTTTTTCCACTTCAAAGGTGCATTATTATGTTAAAGAGAAAGTCCAGGCAGATTTTCAACTCTCAGCTATTCCCTATCCCCATGCAAAAGCCTGATTGGATAAGAGAGTAAAATGGATACTTACCTAGAAACCATAATATTTCTCCGATCACCGCAATGGCTTGGCAGGGTCTACCGGCAGCTGTGGAGCTAGGACTTGCCGTGGCCTCTGAAACAGCCAATCAAAGTGTCAGCAGTGGCATTGCTGTCACTGTGACTGACTGACCCTGTGGTCAAGGCAGACACAAGCTCCTCCACTACTGTGCAAGAGTGCTGTGCCACTGGAATGTAAGGCAGAGGTGACTAGGTGAGGACCTATTTAACTTTTTTTTAGCCGAATCACCAAATTGAGCTTGCCTCGGGGAAAAGAACCAGAGGGTGGGGATGGCTGAGAAGCCCCTAAACTGATGGGGGCACCCTTGAAAAGTTTGACTAAAATTGTAAATGATCAAGATTCTTCTATGAAACCATTTTGTGTTGAGCAGAACAATTTTTCCCAGGGAAAATGTCTCATGTTCAATAGATTTTGAGAGTAAAACGCCCAACGAATGACTGGTGTATTTGGCTACTGCTCTTACTGGTCTCCTCGACAAAGAGAAAAAGTCAGCAATTTACAGGGGAGTTTATTGCTGTTGTTATGTCAATGGACTGGAATGCCAAAGAATTCTTTGGTACAAATTTTCAACACCGTGGCAATACAGTACATTATTCACCGTGGTTGCAGATGGGACAAGGTCAAAGCTAGTCTTATACTTTTCTGGGCAGAAAGGCATGTACTGTAACTTTACAATGGCCACTTGAGCAGAAAAGATCTGTCAGGGATAATGGGCCCTGCAGCCAGAAACCTTTTCAGCTTTTTGTTGCTGATAGAGGTGTCTGCCACTACGTCCACATCAACTTAGCATTGTTAGCTTTAGTGACAAAGCTGTTAAATACCGGTACAATCTCTTCTTGTGTGGTTTGGAATTCAAAGACTCAAAAATTGAGTCTTGAGTCACAATTTATGAAGTTACTGGAAGTCCTATTTTAGATGGTGCAAGTGGTCAGTGGTCTCCCCCTGCTCTCTCTGGATTTACCTTACACTTTTATTTTTTTTTGCTTGTAGCAGTTCTGCAAGCTATTTTTCTATATGTTCTTATATATTTTCTTATGTTGCATGCACAACTAAAACTTGCCACTTGCTGAGAGTACACTTATGTTAGATTAAATTGATACTGCACCATTGTGACACCATTGTGCCGGGGTATGCTTGACACTTGTAAATTTCAGAAGAAATGGCCGAGATATTGAGGTTTACACTTTCCCCTCATGATTTCACTTCTAAAAAAGTAGACGTGGCACTTGGATCTGTGATTCTGCTTAATAATAAACAATGTGATGGATCTGGAGGCAGAGGGAGGGGTCAGAAATCCTGCCCCACTCTACTGAGCTGATTAGGGGGACAGGATGAAAAAGAGAATGTCATTGGCTGAACCTGTAAATCCCCCATATCTCGGCCATTTCTGCTTCAATTTAAAAACGTAAAACAGTTTAGGACAGCGGCAAATGTAGCCTGACACAATGGTGCAATTACCTTTGCCTGCAGTATCACATTAATCTGTGAATTTGTGTTTTAGCTTGGCAGTTGTTGGCAGTGACCTCATGTCCAGGTTAAATGATAGGTGCACAAATGCCCAGGAATGCTGACACTTAGCCGTAGTCTACCTTCGAAGTAATGTGTTGCTTGGGTATCTGACCACATCCACAGGCTCCTTTGATTCATGGGCCTTGCTTGTTAGCAGCAGCAGCTGCTAAAATAGAGGTGAACTGTCACAAGTGGTCCCTTTTTAAATCTAGAATTGCCTTGAACACTGTTGGTGTGGTTGTACAAAGAGTGGAATTTCACCCTGAAAGTAAAGTCTGCTTACATTCTAATGCTGATTCCGGACTGATACTGGATGCTAAAGGTGGAGGGTTGTCTGTTTATTCTCTAATGGTGTACATACATTTTGGGCAACAGGTTTATAAATAGGGGGGTTGTGCTGTGTGACAACAAAAAATCTATTATTTTAGAAAGTTAGGGCTAAAGTTTTGTTTCAGGTTTAATACATCGGACAAGCATATTATTTCAGTTATAGCATTGGTTACCCTGCGGTCAACAAGACTGTAACTGATGAGGGCAGCAAGGTGTTCATCTCTGGCTTCAGTTCAGTCAGTGGCCATTAGAGGGGCAAATAATGTTTCAGGATTTCAGTCCTGTGCTTTAAGGCACATGTGCTCAATCCTCCTCCTCAAGGGCCACCAACAGGCCAGGTTTTGCAGAAACCACGCACACACACCACACAGATACACAGGTGAGGCATTTAGTGCTCAGACAGAGCTGTAGTCTGAAAACTAATGACTTCACCGTGGAATTTTTGTGGAGATCTGCAAAACCTGGCTTGTTGGTGGCCCTTGAGGAGAAGGGTTGAGCACTTGTGCTTCACGCTCTTTGTAATGTTGTGCCTGTTTTATTTGTTCCAGCATGTGCTTCATATCTGGTTTTACCCTAGTTGGCATTCCACAGAAGATAGAATCCTAAGAGCAACTTTTATATTCATATTATATTCTTTGGCGTAGACCGATTCATCCCTTGGATTTTGCACTTTTGGAGATGCTATGCCAATTCTGGCTGCTGGGTAAACATACAAGGCAGGCCTGTGTAGGTCCTGGCATAGCCCCTTTCATGTGTGTAGTAGGCATGGGCAGGATATAACTTCATGTTGTGCCCCAGCCACAGTTTGTACTCTATCAAACTTTATTCGCAGGAACACATACTTTTCCATGCAGGCTTTAGAGAGCAGCCTTGCTTACCAAGATCCCGCCATGGAAAGAAAATGAGAGTAAACACGCAGTATGGATAAATCCTGTCCGCACATAGGGGCTATTTAAACGCGAGGAGTGAGCTGACTGTGTCCTCTGTCCCACTGTTTTCAGTGGAGAGCGGCATTAGAGATTTGCCCGATGATGACCTCGCCCAGAGTTTTACCTTGTACCTTTTGCATCATTCAATGCTGTTGAACAGGAGCTTTGATAATTGTCATAATTGGTACATATAAGAATGCAATAATTTGGAAAACTCATTCCCGTATTTTATTCACAATAAAACACATACATTTTCTATACATAACCATAAATTAACAAAAAAGTGATAGGACAGGGTTAAAGGCTGACAAAATAGGTGGTACTAATACTGAAGGATCCAGTGAGCACTACTGGGGCCAAAATCCAGAAGTGAAAAAGCTTAATTTCACCACTTTTTCATTTTCCATTACTTGGCTATTTATAAAAAACACATTAAAGCATCTGAATCTCTTGCGAAGAAGGTCAGAGATTCATCAATCTGTGATTGCTTCTAAAAATGTTGGAAATGTTCCTTAACTTAAAATTGCAAGGACTTTAAATATCCCATCATCTTCAATACATTATATCATTAAAAGATGCAGAAAAACTTGGATAAATCAAAGGAACAAGATACAGGGCCAATGGTCAATAATGGATGCTCTTAATTTACAGGGTCTTATGGGACACTGCATTAAAAACATGAATTGGTAATGCAAATCATTGCATGTGCTCAGGGATACTTCCAGAAATCATTGTCTGTGAACACAGATTGCTATGCAACCCAATAATGCTGATGTTTCTTTGGGACAATGCTCATTTAAAATAGACACTAAACTGAAATAGAAAACTGTTATTTTGTCTGATGTATCAAAATACATTATTCTTTATGGGAACAACAGATGCAATGTCCTGTGGGCTTAAGGGCAAAGAGACAATTCATGCTTACATCT
The DNA here is from genome assembly GCA_027917425.1 of Gastrophryne carolinensis. Lineage (NCBI taxonomy): Eukaryota > Metazoa > Chordata > Amphibia > Anura > Microhylidae > Gastrophryne > Gastrophryne carolinensis. The sequence goes on along the minus strand of CM051235.1, from coordinate 523,372,536 downwards.
GTGATGGTATGGGCTTGCATTAGTCCTCATGGCATTGGCAGCTTACAAATCTCGAGTAAATTAATGAAGTAGGGTAAGCACAGCAATTGTAATAGCAAGTGCTAGCTTCTTTGTGAATGCATAAAGGTGTATTCATAAAATAGGTTGCAAAGAAGATGCATTTATAAGCATTAGATACAACAAGCAGCAGATGCACTGCTATACACATGCTATGGGTCATTTTATCATATCCGACCAAAAAAAAATACAATGCAGGAAAGTAATGCTCGAGTAGAATTCGTTTATGAGATTTCTAGCAACCTGAAGTAAGGAAATATATTGTAACCATTAACTCTATAGTAACAACTAGTCTACTGACACTAATGGTACTAATAGTAAATATTACCTTCAGTGCAATCAAGAAAAAGGTAGTTATTCTCACTCTTAGTAACAGTATGGGCAATAGTACAGACAAAGAAAATATTTCCATCACAAGAAAATATTCCCATCACATGAAAAATATGTAACACATTCAGTTTACATGATCAGGTAAAAAGTCATCATTGGCATGTGACAATGGCCTGTTGTATTGAGGGCTAGCACTCATGATGCCACAGACATGTACCCCCAACAATTAGACACACTAAATCGCAAGTAGTGCATATCAGGGAGAAACAAAGTAGTACATAAACAACAATTATAGGTGAACATTGTCACAAATGCAAATTGAATAGTGACTGCTGTATACTGTACCACCAACATTTCGTGGCCACGGGCCCCTTCCTTAGGGCTCTTACCTTGAGGAAGGTAGGGGTTTAAGCCCAGCCAGATATTTATTCTATTCACCTTAGTTCAGCTGTGCTGGTTCTGGTTGATGCAGGCACATAGTTACATAGTTAATATGGTTAAAAAAAGACATATGTCCATCAAGTTTAACCGATGGTGTTGGGGTAGGGGAAGTTATATTCTAAGTATACAGCACGTCCTGTTCCAGAAGATATTCCTTACTCTTGGGCTATGCATCCAGTAGATAGCGCTGGGCTGCAGAGACAGATAAGCAGCTCCTCCCGGCCCCATACATACCAGGGACCTCCCACAAATTCCCCAGTTCTTCTCTGCAGTCTGGGCTGTGATGGCTAGAAGATGGCTCTTTCTACTCGCAGGTGAGCGGGGCTTATTAGCCTGCAGCCCTGTAGGACTATTCCCACCCGCTCCTTTCTCTGCCTCCCAGCTTAGGCTGCGCTGGTCGGGTGATTGTAGGCAGCACCGCTGCTAGGTGCTAAGGAGCGCTGCTCCAACCGCAGTCCCCCACTAAAGGGTAGGCGGTACAGGCCCGTGGTGAGCCTTATGGGATGCCCCTTCCACGGCCGTTTGCCCCTCGCCCCCTGTCCCCTCAGTTAGGCTCCTCTTAGGTCTGCTGCTTCCCCTTCGCTCCCCCTGGGTAGATCTCCGAGGGGGGGGGGTGTATATATATTACTATGTGTTTTTTGCTACGTGTTTTGCATTGGTTGCACTGGTTTTGCTATTGCTATTGCGCTTGCACTCCGCTCCGCGGACGATGGCGGCGTCATTGGCTGACATCGCTGCTGCACCATCATTGGCTGGCCTTGTCACGGGGGCGCATTTTCTCGCTCTTCGGGAGGGGGCGGCCTTGCGGATGACGTTATCTGCATCACTTCTCCACGGCCCGCCCCTCAAGGTATATGCAGGCGCCATTTTGGAGCTCCTGTGCTGCGTGTCTGGTGTCACCCTATCGCGGTCCGTAAGTGCCCCTGTGGGCTGGCTATTCTATGTGTGCCATACACTCCACTTCGATCTTCATGACATGTGGGTAATCTCCAGTAGAGGGCGAACTTGTGCAGAGATGTCCCTATTGCTGCCAGGACTCTAAATTGTCCCTATCTGAGCCTCCCAGCTTAGGCTGCGGGTCCTGGTCCCTATGGGTGCAGAAGGTACCGTTTGCACAGTTTCACATGAGATCTCTTCAACTTCACCTATTGACGCATTGGGACAGGTGTCCGCAGTCATTGGATCAACCTTTCGGGATGTCTCCCAGGGTTCGGCAGTCCTTTTGGTGGTGGCTGGAGTCGAGCAACCTGTTGAAGGGCAGATCCTTTCTGGTCCCTTGTTGGGAGACGGTTACCACGGATGCCAGCCTGTCGGGCTGGGGAGGTTATTGAAAAAGTCATCAGTTCAGCGGGGTGTGGGGTCCTCAGGAGGCTCACACCCCCATCAATGTCTTGGAGCTCAGAGCCATCCGACTGGTTCTGGCTCGGCTGACCTCACATTTACAGGGTCTACCGGTTCAGGTTCGTTTAGACAACCGAACGGCGGTAGCTTACATCAATCACCAAGGAGGGACTCGCAGCAGGAGTGCCCTCAGGGAAGTCTCTCTGAGGCGGAGAGCAATGTTCCTTGCATTTTGGCAGTCTACATTCCGGGAGTGGAGAACACGGAGGCGGAATCCTCTCGCCAAGGAGAGTGGTCTCTCAACCCTGAGGTTTTTCTGGATCTTTGCCGCAAGTGGGGGACTCCGGAGGTGGATCTCTTTGCCTCGAGGCACAATCACAAAACTTCCGGCCTTTGTGTCTCTTTCTCAGGATCCTCTATATCTGGCAGTGGATGCCTTGTCCCTTGCTTGGAAGGATCTGGGTTTTCTTTACCTGGTTCCGCCCGTCTCAATGCTGGGCAAGGTAGTTCACAAACTGGTTCTAGAAGGGGCGCCAGCAATTCTTGTGGCTCCAAGGTGGCCAAGAAGGGTTTGGTACGCTGGCCGTAGATCAGTACCGGCTTCCCATGTTGCCGGATCTGTTATCTCAGGGTCTACTACTTTACCCCAATTTACAAACGCTGGCTCTGACGGCTTGGCTGCTGAAACCTTCATTCTGAAGGAGGAAGGTTTGTCTGCGGCCGTTGTTCAGACCTTGATTAGAGCTAGGAAGCGGTCCTCTTCTGGAATTTACTATAGGACTTGGAGGTCCTATGTTGATTGGTGTGAGGCTAGGGCCTTGCCTTGTAGGGTGTTTTCGATTCCTAGGATTTTGGAGTTTCCTCAACATAATCTAGATCTTGGGTTCCAGCTTAGTACTTTGAAAGGACAGGTTTCTGCTCTGTCGGTTTTCTTCCAGAGCTCTTTTGCCTTACACCCGCTGGTTAAGACCTTTTTCCAAGGGGTCGTGCATGTGCGGCCCCCTCGGAAGGCTGTGGTTCCTGTTTGGGATTTGAATTTGGTTCTTTCGGCTCTCCAGGGTCCTCCTTTTGAGCCGCTACAGGATATTGCTCTTTCAGGTCTCACTCAGAAGGTTGCTTTCTTGGTGGCTATTACCTCTGTTCGGCATGTCTCTGAGTTGGCGGCTCTGTCGATTCAGGCCCCTTACTTTGAGAGACACCAGGATAAGGTGGTTTTTCGTTTTAAGCCAGATTTCCTTCCTAAGGTGGTGTCTGCTTTCCACCTCAATCAGGATATTGTTTTCCCTGCCCTGCGGGCCCAGGAAAGGTTTGGCGCCTGCTAAGTCTACGATTAGAAAATGGATTCATCAGGCCATTGTTGGGGCCTATTCTGCTAAGGGGAGGACTCCCCCTTTTAGGGTCACTGCGCACTCTACTCGTGCTGTTGGTGCATCCTGGGCTTTTCAGCACCAGGCTTCTGTTGAACAAGTTTGTAAGGCTGCTACTTGGTCTTCCGTTCATACTTTTTCCAAGTTTTACAAGGTTGATGAGCGGGCTTCAGCGGATGCTGTTTTTGGCCGCAAGGTTCTGCAAGCTGCAGTGGTTTGAGTTGGTACATTCTTTACTGTTTCTGGTTCCCACCCATGACGGACACTGCTATTGGATGTCCCACATGTCATGAAGATCGAAGTGGAGTGTATGGCACACTTAGAATAATACCGTTTTGTGAGTACTCACCTGTAAAACGGGTATTGCCATAGACTCCACTTCGCCCCACCCCTTTTTTCAGGTATTCTGGAGCTTTTATATGGTGAACCATTGGTTTTGATTGTTAAGGTTATAATTGGTTCTTCCTGGTCTCCTTACTGCTTTTTTTACACTGGGAAATTGGTGGGAGGTCCCAGGTATATATGGACCGGGAGGGGCTTTCTTTTTTTTTTTTTTGCATATTCATCTCTGCACTAGTTCGCCCTCTACTGGAGATTACCCACATGTCATGAAGATCGAAGTGGAGTGTGTGGCACACTCATAATATCCGTTTTACAGGTGAGTACTCACAAAACGTTTTTTTTCTTTACTTTTCATTGTATTATGCTTACGGGTTCTTTGCTTTATGTCTTACAGGCGGATCAAACTTTTTTGTGGTTTCTCCCGGTCCTATCCCCTCTATTTAGCGTTAACTCCCTATTGGAGGGCTATTGTATTGTATATCTCCCACTTCCCTAGCGGGCTATTGGGGCATCCCGGGTAGCCTTATTGGCGTCAATCCCAATTGGCCTATTGTGCCACAATAATCACCATATGGAGGCTTCTCAGGATAATGTGCTTGGGGTTCCTTCGGGACAAGCCCGGCTGTGTGTGGCGTATGGGGTATCCCCTATAAGTGATGATGTCAGGGTGTGTGTACCCTGCGCCCAGCAGACACTTGCGCTGCAGTCTGGGGTACCGGCGGCTGGGCCTGCCGTCCCTCTGGGTCTCGCCTACCCCCCCAGGCTTACATCTGACTCCTAGTGAGGTGCATACCAGTGGGGAGTCTCAACCTGATTTGGCTGCTCAGGTGTCCAGCATTGAGAGACATATTGCTGGCTCTGTTACTGTTACTTTTGGGGATCCCACCATACTTTATGGACACTGCTATTGGATGTCCCAAGAGTAAGGAATATCTTCTGGAACAGGACGTGCTGTATACTTAGAATAATACAATTCTGTGATTACTCACCTGTAGAATTGGTATTATATGTACACAGCACGTCCTGTTCCACCCCACCCTTGTTATCATTATTTTTAGTTACCTCTGTATGGTGATTGTTCAATTTTTTATAATGGTTATAGTTCTCCCGGTTTCATTTTAACTGCTTTTCAATACTGGGGAATTTGTGGGAGGTCCCTGGTATGTATAGGGCCGGGAGGAGCCGCTTTTCTGTCTCTGCAGTCCAGCGCCATCTACTGGACGTATAGCCCAAGAGTAAGGAATATCTTCTGGAACAGGACGTGCTGTATACATATAATACCAATTCTACAGGTGAGTAATCATAGAATTGTATGTTTTTTTTAATAGCTAATTGTAACTGTTAATGTTATTTTCTTCTAAATAAGCATCTAATTTTTTTAAGCTGTCAGCGGGTGATGCTGTAACAAGTTTCTGTGGGAGGCTATTCCACAGAATTATAGTTCTTATGGTAAAAAAAAAAGATTGTCGCCTCCAGAGATTGAATTTCTTTTTGCCCCCTTGTCTTAGGGACATGATTTTTCCTGAAATGGTGTTTTCCCATAAGAAGCGGCATTTATCACCTGGTGTTTCCCTCTTTCCTATGGAGGCAGAGGAATTTTTTGACGTTACCGGTTATACCCCCCTGGAAGAGGGGGAATTATTTTCTGATTCAGAATCATCTGAGGAACAATCTAGGGTGTATGGTGCCGATTCTAGGTCTGACCCATGGGCGTCAGATGATACTGACAGGCTTTTAGCTCACATTTTTTAAGTACTCTGTATCTCTCCTCCTGTCGTGGATCCAGCGGCAGCAGGGGGAGCTGTTTCATACTGTTAAACCACGCTTGGAGTTTCCTGAACAAACTAATTTTAATAATCTGGTGCTCAAGGAGTGGGAGCGGCCTAGCCGGCTCCCTGGGGTGCCAAAGAGTTGGTATAAGCAGTATCCCTTTCCTGCTGAATTGGTTAAACGGTGGTCATGTCCTCCCGAGGTGGATGCACCAGTTCTGGGGTTGTCCAACACATCCGTCATGCATTCCCCTGACTCTACTACACTGAAGGATAGGGAGGACAGGCGCATTGATCAGCTGGCTTGCCATGCCTTTGCCTGTGTGGGGACCGCGCTGCGTCCGGTCTGTGCCGTTACGGCTGTTGCTATTAAAAGCCTGCTCAGGGGTGTCTTAGATGGGGCCCCTGATGATGCAGGTAGTGAAGAGTATAGAGCTCTTCTGCGTTGTGAGGAATTTCTTGCATATGTTCTCTCTGCCTTGGATGATACCATTAGAATATGTGGCAGGGCATCTGCTTTGTTGGTGGCGATACGCCGCTCGGTCTGGCTGCGCCAGTGGGCAGCTGACAACGCTGCTAAGAAGGCTCTCACTGGGTTTCCCTTCAAGGGGCTGTGCCTCTTTGGTGAATGTCTAGACTTGTTTGCTAAGGGAGGCAAGTTACCTCAGCGTAGAAGGCAGCCCCGGTCCTTTCGGGGTTCAGGTGCCTTTTCTCCTCCCTTCAGGGGCTCCAGAATTGGACGAGGAGCTTCTTTTGCTGGAGCCCGTGGAAATTTTTGGGGCAGGGGCAAAGGACGTGGCCACCCCAAGCCCCCTCAGACATGAGGGGGCGCCCTCACCCATCCGGGTGAGGGGATGGCTTTGGCTCTTGGCTCATGTCTGGAGGCGTCATGTCTCAGACCGGTGGATTCAGGAGGTAGTATCCTCCGGTTACAAGATAGAGTTTGCAGCCTGGCTGCCCCCAAGATTCATCAAATCTCGGTTAGCTCAAAACCCCCTGTCAGCTCAGGGTCTGTCCCTGGCTGTCCAAGGCCTTCTGGAACTGGGTGTCATCTGCTGGGTGCCCTTGAGGGAAAGGGGCAAAGGCTATTATTCCAATCTTTTCATTGTCCCCAAAAAAGATGGGTCCATTAGACCCATCCTGGATTTGAAGCACCCCAAAAAATTTGTCAGATTCAGACACTTTCCCATGGAGACTCTGCGCTCAGCTGTGACTTTCCTACGCCCAGGGGACTTCATGACCCCTGTAGACATCAAGGATGCTTACCTTCACGTACCTATCTTTCCAGGTCATCAGAGATTCCTCAGGTTCGCTCTGGAGGATCAGCACTACCAATTTGTGGCCTTGCCCTTCGGTCTCACCTCGGCTCCCAGGGTATTCACCAAGGTGCTGGCAGGAGTGATGGCTCTGCTGAGATCTCAGGGCATTCGCATTCTTACCTACTTGGACGACATGCTTATTGCTTCTCAGTCCTTCCCTCAGGCAAAGCTGGACACTCAGTGGGTAGTGTCCACACTGGAGTCATTTGGCTGGGTGATCAACTCCAGATCTTCCCTGTTTCCTTCCATGGTGAAGTCCTTTCTGGGCATGATTCTGGATTCATCTCAGGTCAAGATCTTTCTTCCTCAGGAGAAGGTGGAGAGTCTTCAAGAGAAAGCTCAGCTCCTTCTGTCTTGTCCTCATCCATCCATCAGGCAGGGAATGCAGCTGGTGGGTGATGGTGTCCTGCTTCGAGGCGTTTCCATATGCTCAATTTCACATGAGGCCTCTTCAGCTTCACCTCTTGTCAGTATGGGATCGGGACCCTGTGTCCTTGGATCAGGTGTTTGTCCTGTCCCCGGTCTCTATCGTGGTGGCTGGACTCAAGGAACCTGCTGGGGGGCAGATCCTTTCTGGCCCCCTGCTGGGAGACTGTCACCACGGATGCCAGTCTGACAGGTTGGGGGGGCTTTTAGAAGTCTCTGAAATTCCAGGGTCAGTGGGGCCCTCAGGAGGCCCATGCCCCTATCAACATTCTGGAATTGAGGGTGATCAGGTTGGTTGTCGCCCACTTAACCCCACACCTGCGGGGTCGGGCTGTTCAGGTCCGCTCGGACAACCAGACGGCTGTTGTCTACATCAATCATCAGGGAGGGACCCGGAGCAAGAGGGCCCTCAAGGATGTGTCCCTGATACTGTCCTGGGCGGAGGAGAATGTTCCCTGCATCTCAGCTGTGTACATCCCGGGGGTGGAGAATCTGGAGGCAGACTCTCTGAGCAGGGGGACCTCTCGTCTGGGAGAATGGTCCCTCAGCAGCAGGGTGTTTCGCTCCTTGTGCCACCACTGGGGTCAGCCGGATGTGGATCTGTTTGCGTCCCGTCACAATCACAAGCTTCCAGTCTTTGTCTCTCTGTCCCAGGATCCTCTGGCCTTGGCCATGGATGCCCTGGCAATGTCTTGGACAGGGTTTCAGCTTCTGTATGTGTTTCCCCCTTTTCCCCTGCTGGGCAGGGTGCTGCGCAAGATAGCTCAGGAAAGGGTGCCAGCCATACTGGTGGCCGCCTGTTGGCCAAGAAGAGTGTGGTTTGCAGACATCGTGCAGCTGGCAGTAGATCATTATGCCCTGCCCCGGGTTCCAGAACTGCTCACTCAGGGACACCTACGCCACCCCAATTTACAAACGCTGGCTTTGATGGCCTGGCTGTTAAAACCTCCATCTTGATGGAAAAAGGGCTGCCTGCCTCAATACCATGATCAGGGCTAGGAAAAGGTCCTCTTCTTTTATCTACTACAGGGTTTGGCGTACTTACATTGACTGGTGCGAGTCTAACTCGCTTCCCTGTCGTGTGTTTTCTATTCCTAGGATTCTGGAGTTTCTGCAACATGGTTTGGACCTGGGTCTTCAGCTCAGTACTCTGAAAGGTCATGTTTCTGCCCTGGCTATTTTTTTCCAAAGATCCTTTGCTCAGCATCCCCTGGTCAAGACCTTCTTACAGGGGGTTACTCACGTGCGTCCCCCACGTAAGCCTATGTTACCAGTCTGGGACTTGAACTTGGTCTTATCTGCCCTGCAGGGATCTCCCTTCGAGCCCTTGCAGGGGGCCCCTTTGTCCATTCTTACGCTTAAGGTAGTCTTTTTGGTGGCTATTACTTCTGTGAGGCGTGTTTCTGAGTTGGCGGTGCTTTCCATCAAGCCTCCTTATTTTGAGAGACACCAGGACAAGGTGGTGTTTCGTTTTAAGCCAGAGTTTCTGCCTAAGGTTGTTTCTGCCTTTCATCTCAATCAGGACATTGTTTTGCCTTCTCTTTGTCCTAATCCTAGTAATTCTAAGGAGAGGGTTTTACACTCTCTGGATGTGGTCAGGACTATTTGGCACTCTCTTTGTGCTCCTATCTGGACCTAAGAAGGGTCTGGCTCCGGCTAAGTCCACTATCAGCAAGTGGATCCATGAGGCTGTGATACAGGCCTACTCTGCTAAAGGGAAGGAGCCTCCCTTCCGCCTTATTGCTCATTCTACTCGTGCTGTTGGTGCCTCTTGGGCTTTTCAGCACCAAGCTTCTGTTGAACAAGTTTGCAAGGCTGCCACTTGGTCTTCTGTTCATACTTTTTCTAAGTCTTACAAGGTTGATGTTAAAGCCTCAGCTGATGTTGCTTTTGGCCGCAAAGTTCTGCGGGCGGCAGTGGTTTAAACTGTCTGCTGTTACTTTTGGGGATCCCACCCTACTTTACGGACACTGCTATTGGATGTCCCAAGAGTAAGGAATATCTTCTGGAACAGGACGTGCTGTATACTTAGAATAATACAATTCTGTGATTACTCACCTGTAGAATTGGTATTATATGTATACAGCACGTCCTGTTCCACCCCACCCTTGTTATCATTATTTTTAGTTACCTCTGTATGGTGATTGTTCAATTTTTTATAATGGTTATAGTTCTCCCGGTTTCATTTTGTTACAAAAACTGTTTATTCAGTGTTTGTATGTGTAAAAAATGACAGGCAAGCTTTTCCTTGTTTATGGGGTACAAGCCCTTATGCTTGGTGCCTGGGCTAGCTGCCTTTTGGATAGGGGGGGACCCTACATAATTTTTTATAATAACATTTTTTATAATAACATTACAATAACATTTTTAACTAAAAAAAAAAAAGTTTCATCGATAAAATGAATGCCGCATTGAGTGGTATTCATTTAATCATTGAAAGCGTGTTTAAAAAATCTCGAGCGGCATACTTTTTTTCTCGTGAAACCGGACGCTTACTACAGCTTTCTGTTTCAATCTTTTTCTTTCACAATATCTTTATTGAAAGATTCAGGTTGAACAGCATTATGATAATACAATAACATATCGTTACATATCGTTGATATCAACAGCATAATAATCACATATCTGAATCAGTGTTTTTACCATTTTTGTAACACTTATAACGAAGGGAGAAAAAAAATAAAAGAGAGAAAAATGAGAGAACATTATCTGAATATTAGAGCATGGACCTACAAGACAAACACCAGATCACATGGGGATTGGGGGGAGAGACGCCAGACAAGGGGAAATAAGGGAGGGGAAAGGAGAGGTAAAGGAAGAACGGGGGAGGGAAAAGAGGGGGGGGGGAGTTGCTCAACCCATATGAGCCAAATGACAATTATACCGCTTTATCCCCAGTAAGTCAATCTCCTGAGCATTTATTTCTGGCCTCTTTGGGCACAGTGCTGCTGCCATGGCTCCCAGACCAGGTCATACTTCTCCCTTTGCAGGTTAGCTATCGTCGTCAACTGTTCGTTGACCATTATGTTAGACATCCTGGCTTCTACCTCCTTCCACAGTAATTTCGGGGCCTTCCAATTTGCAGCTATTGTAAGTCTGACCGCCACCAAGAGGTGTTTAGTCAAGAGCCACTCATCCTTAGAGAGGGCATTTTGCTTCAAAGATAATAACACTTCTATTGGGTTAGGGGTGCATGTTTTCCCCAGCATTCGGGATAGAACTGTATATGCCCTCTGCCAGAGCTGCCCAACCCTCGGGCATGCCCACCACACATGGAGGTAGTCCCCCACCTCCCCACAGCCCCTAAAGCACATGGGGGAGTGAGAGGAAGAGCACCTATGGAGCCTAGCGGGGGTATAGTACCATCTCAGTACCAGCTTGAAGGCATTCTCTGTTGCCAACACATTAAGTGAGGTGGAGCGACTCCCGGTTTCATTTTAACTGCTTTTCAATACTGGGGAATTTGTGGGAGGTCCCTGGTATGTATAGGGCCGGGAGGAGCCGCTTTTCTGTCTCTGCAGTCCAGCGCCATCTACTGGATGTATAGCCCAAGAGTAAGGAATATCTTCTGGAACAGGACATGCTGTATACATATAATACCAATTCTACAGGTGAGTAATCATAGAATTGTATGTTTTTTTTAACAGCTAATAGTAACTGTTAATGTTATTTTCTTCTAAATGAGCATCTAATCTTTTTTAAGCTGTCAGCGGGTGATGCTGTAACAAGTTTCTGTGGGAGGCTATTCCACAGAATTATAGTTCTTATGGTAAAAAAAAAAAGATTGTCGCCTCCAGAGATTGAATTTCTTTTTTCTCTAGTCAAAGGGAGTGCCCCCTTGTCTTAGGGAGATGATTTTACCTGAAATGGTGTTTTCCCATAATTTTTGTATTGCTCATTTATATATTTATACAAGTTAAACATGTCCTCCCTCAGTTATCTCCTCTCAGGACTAAACAGATTTAATTCTCGCAATCTTTTCTCATAACTATAATGCTTCATTTCTCTTATCAGTTTGGTGGCCCTCCTTTGCACCCTTTCTATAGTCAAAGCGTCCTTTCTATGAACAGGTGCCCAGAACTGGATGGCATATTCCAAGTGAGGGCGCACCAGTGCCTTGTCAAGAGGCAAAATGATATCCCTATCCCGTAATTCCATGCTTCTTTAAATGCACTATAATATCTTGGTGTCCTCGGAAGCAGCTGCTCGACATTGCATGCTGTTATTTAGCCTCAAGCTTGTTCACAAGCTTCAAGCTTATTTAGCCTTAAAGTGGACCAACACCCAGGATTTTCAGTATCCTGGGTGTTGGTCCACTTCAGCGGGGCATCCGAGATCAGGATGCCCTGCTGTGTGAAACCCCCCCAAAAGCCCAAAAAAATGTACCTTTTCGGCGACGGGCAAGTGACGGACAAGCCGCCGCCACCGCCTCCTTGTCCGTCGCTTGTCCGTCGCCGAAAAGGTAAGTTTTTTGGGGCTTTTGGGGGTGTTTCACACAGCGGGGCATCCTGATTTCGGATACGGATCAGCCGCCGCCGCCTCCCGCGCGCCGCTCTAGCAGTTTTTTGGGGCTTTTGGGGGGGGGATTTCACATCCCGATCTCGGATGCCCCGCGGTGAGGGAGTTGATCGGCCCGATCACCCCTGGGTGTTGGTCCACTTTAAGTCAGCCTGAAGCTTGTGAACATCTTCAATAGACTGCACTGTGCTACATATCTTTGTGCGAAAACAGAGACAGCACATTTAATTCCAACTGCTATGTCATTTATAAACAAGTTGAATAATAGTGGGCCCAGCACTGAACCCTGGGGTACACCGCTTACAACTGATAACCATTCAGAATAGGCATCATTAACTACAACTCTCTGCACACGATTTTTCAGCCAGTTTCTAATCCTGAAGATCTCAATTTTTCCCAATAAGCGTCAATGGGGGACAGTGTCAAATGCTTTTGCAAAATCCTGAAAAACTATATCCACAGCCACCCGTCTGTCCAGGCTTCTACTCACCTCCTCATAGAAGCCAATCAGGTTAGTCTGGCAGCTTCTGTCCTTAGTAAAACAGTGCTGGTTGTCACTTATATTATTATGTATAGTAAAATATTTGTGTATGCAGTCCCTTAAAGTGGACCAACACCCAGGATTTTGACTATCCTGGGTTTTGGTCCACTTCAGGTGGGCACCCCGAGTAGGGCCGGCGCGGGCGCGCGCACGGCTAGAGGAGCGCGCGGGAGGCGGCGGCGGACACGCTGCCTTGTCCGCCGCTTGTCCGTGGGAGCGTGGTGAGGTGAGTTCTTTTGGGGTTTTGGGGGGGTCCCTCACCGCGGGACATCCCGATCTCGGATGTCCCGCGGTGAGGGAGGTGATCGGTCCGGGAATCTTATAGATTCCCGGGCCGATCACCCCAGGGTGACGGTCCACTTTAATAGCCCCTCAAGCAAGTTTCACACAATATATGTTAAACTTACAGTTCTGTAATTGCCCGGAGAAGACCTAGAGCCCTTTTAAAAAATGGGCACCACATTTGTCTTGCACCAATCTCTTGGCACTATACCAGTTGTTAGTGAGTCTTTAGAGATGAAGAACAGGGTTGATGAGATAACTGAGCTGAGTTCTTTAAGAACTCTCAGGTTAAGTCCATCTGGTCCTGTAGTCTTATTCACATTTAAATGATTTCGTTTTTCTTGGATGATATCCATGTTTAGCTTTTTGAGTATTGTACTTGGGCCATTGCTGTCAGTGTCATCTTATATGCTGGCTCTTTGCTCCTCTCATGTGTACACAGAGCTAAAGAATCAGTTTAACAGCTCTGCCTTCTCTTCATCCCCAGTAACCATTTCCTCATTATCATTAATTAGGGCACCTACCAATTCTGATTGAGTTTTCTTTGAATTTATATATTTAAAAATGTTTAGGGTTTGTTTTTCTTTCTTTTGCCACATCCCTGTAATTTTGTGCTTTTGCCAACCTTATTTCTTTCTTACATGCTTTATTTACTAATGTATTCTTTTCAAGAGTTACCGCTGAGAGCTCAGCCTTGTAATGTTTAAATGCCCTTTTCTTGTTCTTTATTGACCTTTTAACCTCAGGTGTCAGCCATTAGGGTTTAATATTAGCCGCTTATATTTGTTACCCATAGGAAAACATTTTGCAACATTGGTACTCACAGTTGATTTAGAAGACTCCCTTTTGTCATCTGTATCCTTATTTCCCAACAGATGCTCCCAGTCTATGTCCTGGAGTGCAGCTCTGAGCCTGGGGAAATTGGCCTTTTTCCCGCCCAGACAGAAAATCTTTTATCAGTTTATGATAAATACAACTATATTGTGGTCACTGTTACCAAGATTTTCACAGACTGTTACCATCTCTATCAGGTCATCATTATTTCATATTACCAGATCCAAAAAGCACCTACCCCTAGTAGGTGCTTCCAGAAACTGATTCATATAGTTATCTTGTAGCAAGCAGAGGAATGCTCTCCTGCTTGTAGTAGAAGTGGAATCGATTCCTGGATAGTTGAAGTCCCACATCACCACTACTGTACCAGCCTGTGACGCCCGCTATATCTGTTTATGCAGCTGACCCTCTATGTTTGGGGGTCTATAGAGTACTCCAATTTGCAATTAAAATATTCTTTGAATTTTTGCTTTACATAGAGACACACGCTGCCCCTTTTCTATTTGCTCTGTCTTTCCAAAAGAGAGCAAAACCTTGAAGATTGACAGTCTAGTCATGTGTGGAATCCGGCCATGTCTCAGCCACACCAATACCGTCAATATTTTCTTCCAGTACCAGAGCCTCAAGCTCCCCAACTTTACTTGCCAGACTTCTGGCATGTGTGAACATACACTTTAAGTTCCTAGTTGACATATTGAACTTTAGTATTAGCAGTAATGCATTCACCTAATTTTTCACTGCTGGTTTGCAACACATCTCAAAAGCTCAGAAACTTGCTTTAAAACAATGTTATTTATAGCAAAGCAAAACCTCCCTTTACCAGTGTCAGTCTTGGCTAGTCTGGCAAACAGCTGGTCTTGTTCTTGATTGTGTTGTGGTTGACTCACCTCCTTCTTCTTTAGGCAATGGACAGAGGACACAGCCAGCTCACTCCTCACATATAAATAACCCCTCCATGCGGCAGTGGGGGGGATGACTGTATGGATAAACTTACCTTCTAGAGCGCCCTCCAATGGGGGACACAAGAAACAGCTAGACACAAAAGTGCTGTGCTCCTTTTAAGGGAGATATGTCTTCAGTGTAAGTACAGCTATATCTTTAGTCACCAGATAACCTCCCCAGCCTGCCTTCTTCCCCTGGTGCTGAGAGAGGTCACAGAGTTTACAATAAAAAAAACTGCTTACCTCACCTGGGATCCAGCAAAGTCCCCGACATTCCTGCGGTTGCCACACGGACCATGCACGCATATATTGTCTTCCCCTGCTTTGTGCATGTGCCCAAGGGAATGGGTGGACAGAGCTGCCCATAGAGTGGTAGAAATCCTGGTGAACAGCGCAGGGTAGTGAATTTTTTTATGACAACCTCGTACCCAAGCGGAGGGTGGCAGCATAGGGGGGAGTTTCATGGTGACTAGGCTTTCCCTTTAATTTATGTGTAATAATGAGAAATGAGACAGGGAAAATGCATTACGCACATAAAGAAAAAGAGGTGCAAAAAGACATGGAAAGTCGTGATAACAACTGAAATCTATCAGTAATTTAAAAGCAACCCTGCTACTTAGTGCAAAATAACAACTGCTGGTTAAACTGATGCTTATAAAAAGGTATCATTACCAAAGTGCCACACAAAAAACATCTCATGATGATTAAAATCAGTAAGCTCCCTCAAGGCCTACAGAATCACAAACATACTGGTGGCATTGGTTACAGAAGAATTTCTACACTATTAAATGTTCCATTGAGAACTATTGGGGTCATAATCCAGAAGTGGAAAGAGCTTAAATTCAACATAAATTGGCCACGTGCTCCCTGCAAGATTTTAGACAGAGTGAAAATAAGAAGAGTTGTCCAAGAGCCAGTGACCACCTTTGGAGAACAACAGAAACAATCAACAATCAGCAGGCATAATTTTTGCAAAGAAAACATAAAGTAATGCACTCAATCTCCACGCCCTGTATTGCACGCTCACTATGCAAATACAAATCACTTTATTTACAGATACAGAGATCGCACATGCAAAATGTTGCAGCAGGTTTCTAGGATTTCCGAGGAATTGGATCACTGGATATACACAGGTGTATCCACCTGACTATACAGGCAAATGCAGTACAGTGTGCATTTTAGATCAGTTTGAGGAAATACTTTTAGTTTAAAAACTGTTCTTGGAGCGAGTAGATTTGCAGGGTGCTACTCTAAAATCCGGGAGAAAAAGAGAGTGATCCAGATGATTCTAGTCGGAGAGGATTTTGTTTGTACTAGACACTTCTCTTTTCATATAGGGGACAGGGTTTTGACCTGGACTAGTCCATTTTACTCAGGATATCCTCTACCACGTTATTATTTTCAATAAAAATTAAAAGCTATATTTTTCTAAATATTTATGGATACATTTTCTTATGTATGTATATGTAGATGTTACATTCCATATTACACTGTATCTATTGGGTGGACATTTTTTTAGAACATTCTTAACACCATATTATTGATACTGTGAATGATATAAGAAAATATGAGTTAAAGATAAGCAACAGCATGTGTAATTTCTTGTTGGCTTTACATTCTCATTATCACACTTCTCAGAATTGTTACAACGAACCTGATTCTTATAATGGATACAAGTAACTCATATTATCTGAAATTGTCTGGTGGCCATTCTGGTGATGGCTCCCCACACTCACCCCCTCTCTTATTCCCGGACCAGACCAGGGCTGTCTCTCTCTTCCTGAACTTACAGTTACTAATCCAGCCATTATATTGTAAGTATGAGGTGTTATAAAAAGACTTATAATATCCTTATTTACCCTAATGGAATATATAATTTGCAGCCAGGAAATCTTCTGACTAACATGGACAGTGCATTACACTAGCAGACACTAATGGTTACATGTATCCATTTAAAGAATAAAGTATGTTGTAACAACAATGATATTGAGAATGCAGTATCACTCACATCCTCAAAATTACACACATACAGACAACTGGTTCCTCTAGAGCTGGCACTCCAACAAATAACTCACCAAAAAGGACCTATCATTAACACATGTTTATTAATACATCCAAAGGCACCAATACAAAATTACCCAAAATCCCTAAAAAAGATAAAAAGCTAATTAGCATGGTAAACACGGGGGGCCCCCATTCAGCCACACTCCCAGGCATACAAGCTCCCTTGCTCTCACACACTTACTAATACATTAGGCTGGCCAGCCAATATAATGTTGGTAAACGGAGAATCCTGTGTATAGGAGGGGAAAGGCAGTCACTGCTCAAAGGTCAAGACATATATAAAGTGCGCGTGCTTCAAATGCCAGCTATTTTCAGGCGGCTCATATCTCATATATCAGCGCTTGATGCACTCATGATGCAGCAGTTCCACAGCAGAGATAAATAGAGCTCCAGGCTTTACATGCCGGTAAACACGATCATACGCTTAAAGAGTAGCAAAATGTCTGCACAGGCGGGAGACGCACAGGTCAGGACACCTCAATGAGGGCCATTATACCTGGCACCACTCGACCGCCTAATACCTTTTCCTCAGTGTGCGGCTGCAGCTTGCGTCCACTGTCATCATTTTCCCGGCATTACCAAGACAGGCTGTTTCTCACATCAAAGGACTCGACATCACGTGCGGCCAAAGTGCGTGAGGAGGAGAGCCTGGGAGGGGGCGTGATGGAGCCGGCCGTCCGCCGACGTACGTTTCGCCCCGCCTACCGGGGCTTCATCACTCACATCCCATTCGGCTTTGCACTGCCTCCCCCGGCACAACTGATTGGCTGAAACGTGTTTAAAGTTTTCTCAACAATATTTCAACAAGCCTGTGATATACTGGGAGAATATAGTCTGGTCAGAAGAGACGAAAATGTAACTATTTGGATGCCATAATCAACACCATATTTGGAGGTCAAAATGCAACATTGCATATTACCCCAAAAGCACCATGCCAACAGTGACATTTGCTGCTGGGAACATCATGGCATGGGGGTGTTTTTCAGCATACGGCAGTGGAATGCTTAATATAATTGAAGGAAGGGTGAATGGATGAATGAACCAAGACATTCTTGATGAATATTTGCTGCCATCAACCTGGATGATGAAAATATGAGTGGATATTTCAGCAGGACAATGATCTCAAACACAGGAAAAAATGGAAACTCTTTTTTGGTTTCAGAGAAAGGAAATAAAGCTGCTAGAACAACGTTACCAATCACCTGAACTGAATCCAATTGCAAAGCCTTGGAAGGACCTAAAGCTCAGAGTTCATAGAAGGAGCCATCGGAACCTTCAGGATATGAAGATTGTATGTAAGAATGGGCCAGAATCACACTTGAGCAAAGCATGCAACTACTTCATAAAGGCGGTGTCTTGAAGCTGTCATCACAAAGGCTTTTGTATGAAGTCTTAAATACATTTCAGTAGGTGTGTATTTTTCCCGGTACCATTTCTCATTATTACGCATAATATTAATTAATATTACACAGACATATATACTTTTATTAATTTGCATGTGTAAATCAAATGGTTTGTTATCGACACCTGGTGAGCACTTTTATGACCCATTTCGACAGAGCGATTATCAAGCGAGAAATCACTGAAGCAACCACAATTTAGAGATATCGCTATTTGGAAATGCTGCTGCGATCAAGTGATGCACGAGAATTCGTTAATCGGTCAGCTGTTGTAACATTTCTCGTTCATTTTCTCGACCAAAAAATGGGTCATTTTTTTAGGTCATGTGCGAGAAAATCAGTAGAAGTTATGATTCTCCCTCTCTCCCTACATTGATAAGATACCTCTTTTTTCTCTGCTCCCATTGTGTGGTCATTGTGTACAGGCATTTCCTGTCCGGTGATGAAGCAACATGAGGAAAAGGTGGAAATTGATGGCTACGTTGCCAGGAAGGGTGTAGGCCCATTCTCTCAACAGATTTGCCAGAGTTTGACTTTAAACAGGGATAAAATCTCCCTCAAAGAAAAAAGAAATCATACCAAGGACCTCAACAGCTCCATCCTTTGTTCACGTCTCCAGCATGGAAAGTGTTAGCAGCTATCGGGAAAGTCATTGGAAATGTAGCCGTAGAGAAGGGAAAAGTCTCGGCTCTGCAGACGGAGCGAGTGTAAAAATATCAACTCACTCCAAGATCAACTGCTGGCTGGCGGCGGCTGGCCCTATTAATGCTGGCTGCAGATTTGTTTTCTTGCTTCATGGAGTGAAGGCTGCTATTCATGTTGCAACAGGTAGCAGTGGGGACAGCGGAGCGGGGGCAAAGGCAGTAGGGGCGTCAAGGTGGGGGGGAAATCGGTTGCTTTTCTTTCCAGACGGCTCTTAAACACACAAAACAAAGCATCTATGTGGACAAGAAAGTCAAACACTGAAGCACTCAGAGTAATGACGGGCCTCCATGCAAGAAGCTGGTGCCTGTCTGTGGGGTAGGCAGTACAGGACTTTATGTGTCAAGATGATGTGTTGAAATCTTTGGCCCTAGGTACCATCCTATGACTCCAAACATTACTGGTCACTCTTTTCTACAGTCTTGCCTCAAATCCTAGTGAGCAAGCTGTGACTAGCCTATGCTGGTCTTCAGAACACCTGTAGAATCCCTTCATATGTCCCTGGTGAAATGCGGTGATTGCTTTATTTGTCGTGACATGGAAAATACCTTCTTTTAACGGGTTATTAAAGTAGGAAATATAAAACTACAACAGTGTTTGAAAGTTTTTCAGCTCTTCAGAATTCTCTATACTTTGCATAAACTACACCAGATTTTCACACGTTATAAAAGTAGATTAAAAGATTAACCAGATGAGTCAAAAATATTAGACTTGGTCACTTCTTGATTTCTAAGGACTGCAAAAGAAGGGTTGGTAAATGAAGCATAACTAAGTGTGACCCAGCTCTGATGCAGACATAAAATAGGGGTGTTGCTGGTGTTGCTAATATGCAAATGCAATTGCCCCTTTTGCACTCCTTGGCCGTTGATGCTAATCAGGCTAAAAAAGTTTAGATAATTTTCTCTAATGAGTTTGGCCTCCGCCAATCCACAGTCAAGTAGATTGTTCACAAATTGAGGAAAAAAATATAGAGGAAAATTTAAAGTGGACCTTCACCCTTAATAAGAGCCCATCTTATATGTTTCCCACACCCTGTACATACAGATTGCTCACATTAAAAATCATCCTACATGCATCTACTGCATGTTATGAGCCTTTAAACATCCAAGATGGCGGCTCATGGAACGTCAGGCAGCCTGCAAACAGGAAGTGCCTTCTGACTGTGCTGCTCTGCATTCTGGGATTGCTGACCTTTTCCTGACCCCAGCTCTGCTCTGTCTGAGCAAAGCACAGCTATAACCTGCCCCCCTGTACTTTATCCCAGTCTTCTCTCCTCAGTAAGTGTGATGCTTCTGAGTCAAGATGGTGGAGTCCGTATCCTAAAGTCCTGAACAGAGTTGCAGGCCAGTGGGGGAAAGAATAATAAGTAAGTGACTAAAAACTTAAAATATATTAACTTTAGATGCTGGGGAATCATTTTTTAAGGGTTTGGGCTTTTCAATAAATCATGGTGAAGGTCCGGTTTAAGACTTTTATTACCTTGCCCCGGAATGGTTGACCAGCATGGAGCACGTCAAAAGGAACCCAAGGTAACCTCTAAGCAATGAAATGCCTTCCGTGCATTACCTAACATCTATGAGTCCACAACCAGGAGGAACATTGAACATAAGTGGTGTGCATGGCAAGATTGCAATGAGAAAGCCGCTGCGCTACAAAAAGAACATTGCTGCTGGTCTTCAGTTCGCTAAAGATCAGCATTACACTCCAATTGCGGGTTGATTACAGAAGCAAATTACTAGCCATATTAGCCTATGGGAATTACAATTTGGCCCGCAAAAGTCTGCATCCATTTTTGAGTAAAGCATTTGTGATTAAAGTCTATTGAAGGGAATCACAATCCATGACAAATTGCGATAGCAACCTTGGAAATCACCATTACATTGCAATGCCATAGTGTAAACTGACTAAACTGAAACATCTTTGTTGATGGATAAAAGCAAAATAAAATGTTTGGCTTAAATAAGAAGCCTTGTTTCCACTTCTGGTATCTATCTATCTATCTATCTATCTATCTATCTATCTATCCCCCTGCCCCTATCTATCTATCTATCTATCTATCTATCTATCTATCTATCTATCTATCTATCGCAAGAGCATCTATCTAATTGTTTTCATATCTATGTTTTTACAGGAAACCCCAAAGAAACATTAGACTATCTCTAGATTCTCTTTTCCCTCCAGAAACATATAAAGACTCCTCTTCCTCCTACACACACACCCTTAGCAACAAACATCTCCCTTTCCCACATTTCCTCTACACCAACACACACAAAAACATACTTACCCCCACCCCAAGTGATTCAGCAGGTATAGAAAAAAATGGGGGTACTTTAGTCTCATGCAGCTGTTCAGTGTTATTCCTCACCTGATCGCTGGATCTGAGAACCCCCCCCCCCCTCCTCGTTGCAGTCACCACATTCCATGCTAAGCTTGGGGTCGAGCTTGATGGAGGGCTAGGGGTCATGACTTGCCATCAGTCACAGAATCCTGTCATGCCTTCTTCATTCATTGCAATGGAGGTAGTGGGCCAGGGCCTGAAACTCCCTCTCCATTGTAGTTAATGGAGAGGGCATGACTGCGTCCCTGCGAGTGATGGCCAGGGGGTAGAACTGGGTAGAATACAGTGGAAGTCATGCAAAGATTGTAAGCTTAAAGGGTCTTTGAAATGACACTTCAGTATAGGTGAACATTACATGTATTTTTTTATATGCATTGTTAATTTTTCTGAAGATAGGGTTGATTCAGCACCAGACCTCATCAGTGCAAGAAATAAAAGCATGTTCCTATAATGGGTACAGTATGGAGATAAATGGCCAACTGACTGTCCTTCCATACTAGCAGAATTTAATTCTTTCTAACTTTCTATTAATGTTGGAACTGTACTTATAAGTAATGTATATGTGTAATTTTACCAGGGCTGTTTCTAGGGGAACACAAGCAGGGTGGTCGCCCTGGGCACAAAGGCCATTGGGGGAGCATTTGTCCTAGTAATGGCCACTGCAAGTGGTGCAGGTCATGAGACTCCTCAACCCCCCCCCCCCCCCCATCATACTGGGCTCATTCATGGGGAAGAGGCAATGCCTGCTGATATGGTAGAGGCACAGCATGGCACATACCGGTATGGGACATCAGCAGCACCATGATGGATGAGGAAGGGCAGATTTCTTTCCTTCTTTCCTCATATCACATTGAGAAAACAAATGCAAGAAAAAAAATATTGGGGCACACACATTAATGATGACATTTGGGGTGCTTTCATTCATTTATTACCTTTGCGTCAGCTCTCTAAAATCAAGCACCCAGCCATGTAGTCTGCTATTACAATTATTTGGGAATGAATGGCTCAGTAACTCCCAGCATTGTATTGTAGAAGGATGCCACTGCTACAACAAAAAAAAGGAAAAGGCTTTACAGGGTATATACAGATGAGAATAATAGGACCCACAATAGCACAGGAAATGTAAAAACAATATGGGGTTTAAGGTAAAAATCCCAAATGGTACCTAAAGTGCAGTGCTAGATTGTACAAACTAGATAACCCCTAGTAAAAATGTCAGAAAGCATTATAGAAGAAAAAAAGCTATCACTCAAGATGAGCCTGGTGGAGGGGTAGCAAGGCTGGGGTAGCCCTGGCACAGACCATGTGTGTCATAGTAAACCTGTAATACTCTGAGGAACACATTCTAGCACTGCATTTTGGGTACCATTAGGTATTTTAACCTCTGGCTGGCTCCAGGATTATGTGGGTCATTGGGTGACATAGTCTAAGTGGCCTTCTGCCGGTGTCTCGGTTAAACTCGATATGGGTGGATTTGGCTTACCCCACTAAGTGAAATCCATCCCAGCCCTAGTTGTCCCAGCCTAGTGCTGGTTCAGTCCCATTGCTGGCTGTCACAGCTCCCTGTCTGGTGCCATTTGTTAAACCACTCAGGTTATTTGGCTGGCTTGGTGGCGGCTGCCCAGTTTGAGTAAATAGGGTTTTCCACCCCCAAGGGCATGCCCACCTGTCATTCTTTAAATCGCCAACTGGCTGATCTCAAGAATGTCGTCTGACCTGACCCAGCCCCCCGTAGACTAGGAAGTGCTCCCATCCCCACCCTATCTGAATGGCTGGGTGCAGGAACATGGAATACAGCCGGATGGGTCGGGATGCGGCTGCTGGCAAAGACAGTGCCGTGGGAGACACCAGGAAAGGTAGGTAGGCCGCCCCGGGAGGTTTCACACAGTGGCACATCCTAATTGGGATGCCCTAGGGGATGCCAAGGCTAGAGGCTGGCCTTGGAGTCTTTTAGACTTTAGGGCTGCTGCAAAAGGGATTAGCTACTTTTTAAATGCTATTTTCCTGTCAAACTGCAAAATAAAACTGTCCCTCAAAGGGGCTCAAGGTTGAAGGCTCACATCCTTGCACTGCTGCTCCACTTGACAACAAAATAATCAAAAGAATGAAGAACTGAATGTAATGAATATAATACAGAGACAGGTAGAAATAATATTAACAAATAAATGAGAAGAAAGAAAGATGGAATAAATAACATATGAATGAAAAGAAGGAAAGGTATAAATAATAATAACAAATAGCCAAAGAGAAAGGAGGATAGAAAGAATATTAATGAGTGAATGAAAAAAATAGAGATAAAAAAAGAGTAAATAATGAATTAACGAAAAACAACGAAAAACAAAACAAAAAAAGAATGAGGGTAGAAAGAAAAATTAAGAATGAATGAAGAATGAATGAAAAGAAAAAAAGATAATAATAATAATAATAAAACAAGTTAATAACAAATGATTTAAAAAACAAATAAAGAAAGAATAATATGGAATTAATTAAAAAAAGAAGGTGTCAGGCCCAAGGCCTGATTATAGAATAAGCATATGTATTGTGATTGTATAATGTATGGTCCAAAGACCTGGGTGAGGGGTCACTCAGACTGTTTGTGTATTCCAGTTTTATGGGGGGTTCTGTTTGTGGCACTTCCTTTTTTTGAAGTCAAAGGTTTTTGATGCAGTAGGATGTGCTGTCTCTGGACCCACCATAAACCAGAACTCAGATAAGAGACCTGGGAGAGAAATGCCCTCACCAGTTGGGGTCAGAGGGGAGGGGTGAAGCTTTTCCCTCCAAAGTTTAGCTAATAAAACCTAATGCTAAGGACATTCTAAGTGAGACACCTAAGGACAAACCTAAATCAGAAAGATGGGTCATGCTGGACATAAGACTTTAAGCAACAACTGGATACTCACTCACAAGGACTGCTACGCCATTATACTGTAAGGACTTTCTTTTTATTTGCTGAACTGATCTTTGCTGTACACTTTTATGTATTATTTGTACTTGTATGTCATTTGTTTCTGTACATTACATCTAACACTGTGATACCTTTTTATCAGATTAAATGTTTAATTAATCAGCTCTGGCCTTTGATCTCTAAATATACTGTATGAGCTCGCCTTTCTGAAGGAAGCTCTGGTGAAACAAGTTTATCAAAGGGTTAATTTGGTGACTTGCTGGGACTAGTAGTGCATACCCGGGGGTCTGATGGCTTTAACCCTTGCACCATCACACTCTCTCTAGCGTCTTGGCTGGGCTGATAGAGTGTGATCGTGACAGAAGGATAAAAAGAAAATGAATGAGTGAACAGGAAAAAAGAATGATAAAAAGAGTAATAATGAATTAACAAGAATAAGAATGAGAATAAAAAGAATAATTATGAATGAATGAAAAGGAAGAAAGAAAGGAATGAGCAGAAAGAAAATAGAAATAAGAAGAAAAAAGATAAAAAAAGATTAATAAAGCTGAATAAAACGAAAGAAATGAAAGAATATCACTGAATGAATGAGAAGAAAGGAAAGAATTGTAGAGAAGAAATAAATATAGAAAGATGAATGAATGAAAAGGAAAAATATATGTAAATGCAAAGAAAACAAAAAATATTAATGAATGGAAATCTATTCTTTATGGCAGGAGCCTCACCCCCAACATTATTGTGGGACACATTTGAGATCCTGTGATTTGTCTGTCTGCGCAGTGTCGATAAAAATCTTGCTGTTGTTAATCTGCAGAAGGAATCTTGTGACTTCTACATTAGTGGGGTCATTTTGCTACAGCTGGTTACTATGGAGCTGAATCTTTTCTGACATTTAACACTTATTCCCAGCATTAATTGTATATAGATTTCTTTTGTAATTTTTTTTAGCAGGGACCTTTAGGAATGTATTACTTTTTACATTTCATAATAACAAATTAATTAAAAGATAAAAAGAACAATGAATGGAACAATAAAAGAAACAATAGAAGAAATGAATAAATAGGAAGAAAGAAAGCAATCACAGTTTAGATTTAAACCACTGGAGGATCTCTGTGGATGGCGAGAAAAGAGAGACACATTGCTGCTTTCTGCACAGAGCAGAAAGACACAACAGACAGTTGTGTGACTGCTTATCTGAAAGCCGAGATTGCAGGATGGATGGCCCACCAACGACTCTACTGATGGCCAGTCCGAGCCCCTGGCTGTCAATTCCCCTCCTGGTTACTATACTGCCCTGCATCCTGCTTAGGGGCTGCTTGATGTTCGGGGAATTTCATGCATGCATGTTTTATCTTTCTTTTGTACCAATAATTTGCCTTGACTTTTGTATACGGGCAGGCTGATTCATTATTAGCACCAGGTAGTGACAGATGAGCGTCTGTACTGCGGCGTTATGATCGACCGCTAGTGGTTAGTGGCTAGTGGACCGCCACAGTCGCTACTTGCCGTTAGTAGTAAGCACTCTGCCAATGTTAAATGTGATGTTTCAGATTTGCATTAGAGGCGCTGTTGAGTTGTTACACCTTATTCAATACAGCGCCTGAGCGTTTCTATGCTGTTGTGTAGCAATCAATCTGTAAATGCTAGAAATGTGAAACCACATAAGCAAAATAACACGTCACCAGATTTTTAATAAAAAAATACAAATAACTTTTATTCAAGCATATTTTTAAAGAAAAATTTGGGTTTCTTTTGACAATAAGTAGTTCCAATCTTCATGGTGCCTGTAATGAAGACAAAAGTGTTGTTATTTTTGGATTTTATTTATAGATAATGTAGATTAAACAACCTAATGTGGTTTGTATTAATTATAGAACAACCACCTTTTTTAATAACCAATTATTACCCACCCACTTTTTAGTTTTCAGTATTATAAACCACCCACATATTTTTCTAATTAATTATAAACCACCACATCTTTTTTTAATTAAATTTAAACAACCCACATATTTGTTTGATTATTTTAAATAGGCCCCTGTTGTACTGTAGTTGTAGTATATCTCAGCTGAGCTCACTCACCGAAAAAAATCATGCTTTGGTGTCGCTCAAACCCAGTCTGGGTATCCTCATTACTGTCTGCGGCCATGTTGGGTACTTCTGGCACCAGTGCTGTTTCCTCAAGGGGTTCGATTCGGTGGCATTTGCAAATGTTGTGTAGGACACAGCAGGCGAGGATGATTTTGGAGACCTTTTTTGGATTGTACAACATCTCTCCTTCTGGGCGTGCCAAACAGAGAAAGCGTGCTTTCAGCAGGCCGATGGTTATTTCCACAATGCATCTTGTTTTGCGATGTGCTGCATTGTAGCGTACTTGGGCAGAGGTCTGTGGGTTTCTGACCACGTTTTCTGCCCATACCCCTTGTCCACTGTAGAATAAAGGAAGTGAGAGATAACAATTAGTAAAGTAGCTATAACTTTATGTCTACATTAAAACTAGCCATATATAGCTGTTTATTTGTTTTAAATTAATATTGTTATTGTTATTCTGTCTAGGATTCTTAATTACCCAGTAGCCATCCAGGTGGCATTTCATTGTTCTCAAACTTCCGGCACAGGACTGATTGCTGGAGCACATAAGAATCATGGCATGAGCCTGGGAAGCCAGATCTCACGGCCCTCAGCTTCATGCTGGGGTCACATACCACCATGATATTCATAGAATGGAATAGTTTCCTATTCCTATAATGCAGCTCCTATGCATGAGGAGGGCAGAAAGGGATATGTGTACCATCCACGCACCCGAGCACATTAGGTATCCCTCAGAATTGCATCAGCATCTCCTCATGGGTCGTCATACTCTTTGGAAGCCAGTAAGTGTGTGGCTTAATTTTGCCAGACTTAAAATTACTTAAAGGTCTGGAATTAGATGTATTATGTTTTTTATTTGGCCAAGTCCCAGCTTCATCTTTGGACCCCACTTGATGTGTTGCAGGCCTACAGGACACTGTTGGTGTGTAGTGCAAAGCATACTGTATTCTTAATTGATGTTGGTTTTTAATGTGTAAACCTAAAATATTTGATGTGAAAAAACATGACACATCACATTTAAAGCAGTCTAGTTGTTTAGGATTAATAACCAAAGGTTTAAAATGTAACCGGCTAAAAAAATTAATACAGGAAATAACAGGTGGAATTTCTGTTGGTCCCATTTTAATAAACATATTAAAGCAATACTATGACAGCTTAAAGTAATATTGATTATGTTTCCTTTCGTTAGGCCCGAATACAGGAAGTGCTGGTCCTGAAAGGGCCCTTCAAAGCACGGCTGCTAGGGATAAGGGTAAGCATGTGATTTCAAATTTTTTTCTAAGGATGTTTGATATCATTACATGTATGTGGGCTAATGACATTTGGTATGACCCATGTATTTGTAGGGCAAAGCTGTAGTGATGGCTTGAGTCTGGACATCTCCGATGTGGCGGGTATGTGTGTCTAATAATGTGATTATGATCTTTGGCCACACAATGAGTTTGCCTATATTTTGCAATTATTATTTTTCTTTCCTAAACATCATACATTTTGAGGGTGTGTTGAGTGAACTTTAGGATCAAGGTTAGATTTCTAAAATCTTTACAGGTTAGACAAAGTTGAGACGCAATAAATGATTTAAAAAAAATAAACACATTTTCTATTTAGCATATGTGATGTTGCCGCTATTATCGGATGATGATTTGCCCCTTTCTGGCAGCCAGACACCTGAACTATTTGAGGAGGACCACACTCAGGTAACATAGATCAGTTGATTCTGGTTGTGATAAATGTAATTTATTTTTTAACAGTCAGTTAAAAACATGTTACATACACCATACTTTGATCTTATGAGGAAACCTTGATGGGAACCTGAGATGTGGCCTCCTCCCAAGTGCCATGTGGTCAGCCTTCTGAGCCAGCACAAACGGTACATGATAATATAACCATAGATGTGGATTAAATAGTTGCATATGCAAAATACAGACAGTAATTTTTCATATCACTTTTTATTATAGACTACTACGCAACCAACACCAAGGGTGTCCCCACCAGTGCTGAACTGTATGAGTTAGGGAGCCAGATGCTGGAGGCATACAGTCACCAGCAGCAGCGTGATAGACTCCAGGAGCGCATTGCCGCGTTGGAAAAACAGTCGCCGGTGGACCAACAACAAATACGTGACCTGAGGCAAGAGGTACGCGAGCTGAGAAATCAACCACAGGCAGAATTGGTCACTGCTATCAACCGCTCCATTGATCGGCAGGACCAAACTTTGTTGTTGTTACATCAGCTAATTCAGCAGCAGTCTATTTTTTTTACTGCACTGTTGGCCCCCAACACGGCCCCTACAGATGAGTCAGCACAACCAAGGCCACCCACTGATTAAAGTTTGGGGCCCATGAATTTTATTATACAAATGAGGCCAAAAATGTGTTTGTCTTTATTTGATTAAATACATTTTTGTTAACATTTAAAACTTTTGGTATTATACTTGATTGCATATATACTAACCCATACGTGTAGACATGTCTTTATCGAGATATGTGTATGTGTTTTAGATTTCACAACAGTAATAGGTTGGAACACATTCAAATGCTTCTATTATGCTTGGTGTAACAATGCGTTTCACATTCTACAAAATAATGGGTTAATGGTAATTTTACAAGGTTAACAACATTAAAGTAGTGAAAACCACAGGAATGACATTGTTGGAGGGGTGTGACTTTAACATTTTAATGGCAGACTATAAAATACATTTTGGAAAAAAAAAAATACTTCCAAAACATACATACTGTTCAGGAATAATGTCTTAAACATTTGTAGTATTGAAAAAAAAAATGGGATGAGCAATGGGATTTGAGGATCGTCCATTGAAATGTATGGGAGAGCGGCAGGTAGCAAGAGGTAATAGGTGGCGCTGTGAAAGTTTGAACGCAGGCGCTGTACGCTGAGGCTTGGATAATAATGAATCTAACGCTACATGGCGTTATCCCAGTCGCTCAACAGGATCGGCTTTACAAAAGTGTAATTGCGTGCTGTGGCCAGCGCTCTCTTGCCGATACCTCTCGCTACCTGTCGCTAAATAGCCACTACCTGGCGCTATCTCTTCATGAATAAGGCCCTTAGTGCTATAGCTTAAACTGGGCCAATAGCCTGGCACAGTTGGAAAAGAAAGGTAGCGGCCATTTTGGAGCTTCATCTTCTAGCATCTCAGCCATGCTGCTGCCTGGATTCAACTGACATAGAGGCTGATTTAACACTAGTGCCACGTAGTGCCATGTGAGCGTCTGTGCAGGGGCGCTTAGAGTGATCACTAGTAGATGCTGCAAGGGGGCGTCTGACGATATAACCTAGCGTAGCGGCTGGCCAAGTTACGCTGTACTATCCTGTCCAGCATTGATATATGTGATGTCTGGAGGGTGC
Organism: Gastrophryne carolinensis; assembly: GCA_027917425.1. Taxonomy (NCBI): domain Eukaryota; kingdom Metazoa; phylum Chordata; class Amphibia; order Anura; family Microhylidae; genus Gastrophryne; species Gastrophryne carolinensis. The sequence continues at coordinate 523,343,165 of CM051235.1, read as the reverse complement.
TGTAGAAGCACTGTCCCTGATTCACTGCAGAGCCAATCGAGAATGCTAGGTGGTGTTCCGAAGTGGTGTCAAAGTGCCCAAGACTCTATGCTACATCCAACAACAGGACGCTGCAGCGAATTACAGGTAGTGACATTTGTGGTTGAAATCCTAACTCCCAACTGGGCTCATGCAAAAGTTGGGAGAAGGGATGTCTGTTGTGGCGCGCTTGAAGGTGTCTCAAATAGGATCTGGTCCAGAAAGAGTGTTGATGCACAACTTAATGGGGAGGTTTCCTAATTGAGATGTCCCAATTTATGCTGTCAAATATAAGGAAACTGTATAGTGAAAACAGTCCTTATTTGTATACAGCAGAGTCTGTGGTTATAAGCATACAGTAAATCCTTTTGACTAGGTATAATAAACAGGAAAAAATGTGCAAAGGCACTTACCGCCGGGGCCCGGGGGTACTTGACCTGCCCAGGGCCTCTGAAGGTGTGATGCTTCTGTTGGGGGGGATCTCCTTCCTGGATAGGGGTGTTTTCTGCTTGGGCTCCACCATATAATTCCACCAGGTCCTCTTATCAATTGCAGAATCCCGCGATGAATTGGTTGCCAGTTGTAAAAAAAAGCGCTAACCGCCTGTGTTTGGTGCAACACAATTTTATTTGGGATTATGGGGGGGTTGGGATTCGGGACAATTCGAGTGGGAGGGGGTGGTGAGGGGGGGGGAAGGAAGTCCGAATTGAGATGTCCTATAAAGTCTTAATAGTGGATCAGATGTGGGACAGCTTGAATGTCTGTTTTCTATTATTAGCAACGAATGCTATGATTCAAGGGGGGTTAGGTTCAGCATGTATAGAGTCAATTTCATAAGTTAAGGAGTACGAGTTCCTTTTCCCCCTTGACGTCTGTCGCACGGGGAAGTGGTGTTATCTCGTAGGGTAAAGTGAGTCAGCTGGAGCGGTGTCTGGCGTTGTGCTCTGGTGTCTGGGTAGAGCAGATCCGCTGTGGCGGCGTCTCGCACTGTGCTCCGGTGTCCGTCTGGGTAGAGAAGATCAGCCTGGAGCGGCGTCTCACGCTGTGCTCCGGTATCCGACGCGCGTTTTGGTGAGGTCACCATCTTCAGGGTGCTGATGATGCGTGCAGACGCATTTTTTTTTTTGGTTGAGGCAATCACATGGTGCTGTAGAGGATAATGGGAGGTGTAGTTTTCTTCCTGATAGGTTAAATTCAGCGGCCGCAGATGCTTCAGTGAGGCAGCGTTGTATCTTTCTTAGTGTTGTGATTGAACATATGTGAGTGGCCGCAGATGCTTCAGCGAGGCGGCGTTGTATCTTTCTTAGTGCTGTGTTTAAACATTTGTCGGCTTCCCGGGGAAATGAAAAGTAATAAAAGAGGGGAAGTCAGTTGTTTCATGAAAAAATTATTTAACATTTTTTTAGTGTTCAATGATTTGTTAATGATACACATGTCTATATGATTTGTTAATAATTTGTTAATGATAAACATTTCTATACACAAGTCTATGTGTGGAAAGCGAATGTTTATTGTACGGCTTCAAATAAGTGGATAAGATCCAATAGAAATTAAAGAATGAGGGAATACATCGATTCATACTTGCAAGTCCTAGTCACTCAGACTCCAGCATATTTAAAAGATTCAGGAGACCTTCTGACAATAATTCAAAACTTCCAAGATATGTCTGAAATATCCAAGGGAACAACCGATGTAAGCTCCTTATACACGATTATACCACAGCAAAAAAGCCTAGAAGCTGTTCAATTCTTCCTAAAAAAAAGCCAATCAACTTCCTCAGAAACAAATACAATTCATCATCGACTGCCTACAATTTTCTCTCACACACAACTACTTCTGGTACGAAAGTCATTATTACTTACAGAAGATTGGTGTCGCGATGGGCGGCAAATTTGCCCCAAGTGTGGCCAATCTGTTTATGGCACAATGGGAACTAGGAATCCTCCAAGAACAAAGACCAAAAGAATTGATGTTATACAAAAGATACATTGATGACTGTATCTTCATTTGGAACGGTCCAAAAGAACAACTGGAATCTTTTCTGTCATCCCTTAACCAGAATGATTGGAACATCAGATTTACATATGAAGCCAGCGCATCTAATATAAATTTTCTAGACTTAACCATCTACAAAGACAATAACCAGATAAAAACCAAAACCTTCTTCAAAGAAACTGACCGCAACAGCTTCATTCCAACCGACAGCTGTCACCACCCCCAGTGGTTACAAAACATCCCGAAAGGACAGTTCACCAGACTAAAGAGGAACTGCACAGATGATGCCATCTTCCACAACCAAGCCCAAACTTTAGGAACTAGATTTGTTGAGAAAGGTTATCAACCAAAAACCATCAACAACACCATTATGGAGGTCTCCTTAAAAAACCAGAGCAAATCCAAAAACACAGAAAACCTCAAAGAGCCATTTATTACTGGCTTCAACAGGGACTACAAGCGGATTGAAGAAATTTTCAAAAAGCATTGGAACATTCTTCTCATCGACCCCACCCTACAGAATCTGATCCCTGATCGACCACACTTCATCTACAGAAGACCTCAGACTCTTTCGCAACATTTTGTCAAGAGCCACATCAATCCTCCAGTAGAATCTACAACACATAAGAACAAATTCAACAAGTGTAGAGATTGCTTAGCGTGCAAAACATCCATGAAATATACGTCCAATCCCATGCAACAAACGACATTCAAAGATCCAAAAACAGGCAAAGAATATAAAGTTAAAGGTTCAACAACCTGCAACACAAAAGGAGTAATTTACTGCCTGCAGTGCCCGTGTGACCTCCTTTACATCAGCCGTACCAAAAGGCAATTCAAAATCCGCCTAAGAGAACATATTAGGAACATCACTAAAGGCCTAGAGACCCACAGCTTGTCCTCCCACTTCAAATCTAACCACAACCAAGATCCTAGACTCCTAAACTACTGGATCATAGAAAAAATCAACAACAACTGGAGAGGCTCAGATATTGATAACGAGTTGTCCAAAAAAGAAACCTTTTGGATCTTCGAGCTCAACTCCCTCACCCCAAACGGCCTAAACATTGAAATAGATCTCAACTGCTTCTTGCAAAACAATTAAATAATACCACCAAATACTTTATACAGAGGCCGCCAGGAACTAAAACATCCTTTTTGCCTTACTCACATAGAGGTTGCTACGAAACTTTAATACCTCTACTATAATCACCAATACCTTTACTACAATTATCAACTCCACTATACAGACCATTACATTACAATATTAACTAGACACATTCATGCTAGTCAAAATAATTATTATAATTATCACATCATTGTTTACAGTTTATTTCACACCAACATAACCTACTTTCATAATTATTAAACATAATTCACCAAACTCGCCATAACACGTTACATCTATAGTTAATACCACCTATATCTAACCTTAACCCACCCATGCAAAAAATAGCACCAAAATATTATCCTCTACATAGTACACCCAAAAACCCCCATCCCCTCAATAGCCCCCTTCCATAATTTCATGGTCATCCCCTTTATAAAAACATAAAAATATAAATACAATGTAGCTTTCTTCAGCTCTGAGAGTTCATTCTTTAATTTCTATTGGATCTTATCCACTTATTTGAAGCCGTCCAATAAACATTCGCTTTCCACACATAGAATTGTGTATAGCCATGTTTATCATTAACAAATACACTAAAAAAATGGTAAATAATTTTTTCATGAAACAACTGACTTCCCCTTTTTTATTACTTTTCATTTCCCCGTCGGGAAGCCGACAAATGTTTAAACACAGCACTAAGAAAGATACAACGCCGCCTCGCTGAAGCATCTGCGGCCAGTCACATATGTTCAATCACAACACTAAGAAAGATACAACGCAGCCTCATTGAAGCATCTGCGGCCGCTGAATTTAACCTATTTATCAGGAAGAAAACTACACCTCCCATGATCCTCTACAGCACCACGTGATTGCCTCAACCAATAAAAAATGCGTGAAAATTGACTCTATACATGCTGAACCTAACCCCCCTTGAATCATAGCATTCGTTGCTAATAATAGAAAACAGACATTCAAGCTGTCCCACATCTGATCCACTATTAAGACTTTACAGGACATCTCAATTCGGACTTCCTCCCCCCCCCCCCACCCCTCCCACTCAAATTGTCCCGAATCCCAACCCCCCCCATAATCCCAAATAAAATTGTGTTGCACCAAACACAGGCGGTCAGCGCTTTTTTTTTACAACTGGCAACCAATTCATCGCGGGATTCTGCAATTGATAAGAGGACCTAGTGGAATTATATGGTGGAGCCCAAGCAGAAAACACCCCTATCCAGGAAGGAGATCCCCCCAACAGAAGCATCACACCTTCAGAGGCCCTGGGCAGGTCAAGTACCCCCGGGCCCCGGCGGTAAGTGCCTTTGCACATTTTTTCCTGTTTATTATACCTAGTCAAAAGGATTTACTGTATGCTTATAACCACAAGCTCTGCTGTATACAAATAAGGACTGTTTTCACTATACAGTTTCCTTATATTTGACAGCATAAATTGGGACATCTCAATTAGGAAACCTCCCCAGTAAGTTGTGCATCAACACTCTTTCTGGACCAGATCCTATTTGAGACACCTTCAACAGACATCCCTTCTCCCAACTTTTGCATGAGCCCAGTTGGGAGTTAGGATTTCAACCACAAATATTACTACAAGACGCAGGGATCAGTGGCAGCAGCTCAACACTATCTCCAGCGCTCTTCACAACTGCCTTTTATACAGGTAGTGACAGTTAAGTGTGTCCGGCACTCGGCGCTGAAGCCCTAATTTAAGAAAAAACTACACTCAACCAACACTGGTGCTTTAAAACTGGGTGATCTAGCATAGAGCGCCAGATGCTGTGTGACAAAAGTCTGTTTCTCAACACATATACACCAGAAACAAAGTGAAAACATACCACTGTGACAATGACACTGCAATGGCAGACCTGCACATACAATTCTGCATACAAAAAGAAAAATAACCTATAAAAGTGTTTGTTGGCTGGGCAGGAGAGGACACACAGTGATTTGATACCAAAATTTTAAACTGAGCAAAGGGGGGGGTCACTATTATTTATACAAAATCATCATCATTATAATTCAGGGCCTGGGAACCAATTTACCGCCCAGTTTAACCCTCTCATCATCCAAGTATTAAGCACCAAACATGTCTAGCTATGTGGAAAGACTTGGTTGCACATATCTGCAGATACATGTGGAAGCCACACTGCCCCGGCAAGGCACTCTGTTTAGTGTGGTCCCTACTCTTATTTTTGAGTCCCCAATGCAGCCAGAGCTACTCACCTGGGAAGCTGCCAGCCTCCCTTTAGAACACTCCATAGGGAGAGATCCATAGTGGCTGAATCCCTCCCTGGGTGTGTTCATGGCAATTCAAACTGAGCAAAGGGGGTGGGAGTAGCTCCATCACTATAATTTATACAAAATCATCATCATTATAATTCAGGGCCTGGGAACCAATTTACCGCCCAGTTTAACCCTCTCATCATCCAAGTATTAAGCACCAAAATTTACCAAAATTTTAAAGTTTACCTTTGCAACAGTCTATTTAAACACAACCAAATGAAAGCCCATTGAAATGTATGGCAGAGCTGAGCAACAGGTACTACATGACACTGCTGAACCTAGAGCACTGCCGCTATACACTGAGCCACCACTAGTAATACATGTCACGCTATGTGGCGCTGTTAGAGACGCTCACCGGATTTGCTTTCTTAAATGTGGTTTTCACATACAGCGCCCAGTGTTCACCTGACGCTATGTGCCGCTAAGTGCCATTACCTGGCATTATCGTTTCTTAAATAACCCCCATAACTGACAACGTCACAAGAAGCCCAGCAGCACTTCCTGTTTGCAGGTGACCTCGAAATGAATGAGTTGCCATATTGTTTCTAAAATTTACAACAGCAGCAATTGGAAAAAGGTAAATTCATTTTTTGTGCAGCAATAAATTGCCCTGGGGAGGGATGCATATCAAGTCATTTTTGACTGTTGGTCTGCTTTAATATTTGTAGGAAAGGACCAGGCTGGCGCTATTTGTGTTTCCCCTGAGTCAGCACACTATTATTATAGGCATTTCAAACGCATTTTTTAAAAATAGCATACAGGGTCTTGAAGACCAAGGATTACCAATAATTGCTGTTAAAGCTGGTCAAAGCTGATGTGGCCTGGCCTTGAAATCTAAAAGATTCCAGGACGGAACACTAGCCTACCCCCAGGGAATCCTACATCGGATGCCCCGCTGTGTGAAACCCCCTGGGGCTCCGGTGATCTTACCTGATCCCAGCCTTGGCTCGATTGCCGGCAGCGCCCGCATCTCCAGCTTCTCTGCGGCACAATGGCACTTTTGAGAGAGCAAGGGCAGGCTTCCGGGGCCCAAAGGATAAGCAGTGGAGCCAGAAATTCCATATGCTTTAATAGTAAAATAAACTTCAAACAAAAAAAATTGATACAATTTAAATGTCCACTTTTACCTCTTCTTTAAATGTTAAACTGATGTGTTGGTATTACAGTACAACAGGGCGAGCATTTCCTTGTGATGGATAAGTTAGGTGATGTGAGCAGTTAAATATTATAAGCATTCCTTAAGATGAAAGCCCTAACAGATTAGTCCTGGTCTTGGTCCTGTAACCCTGAGGTTAAAGTGATTAGACAGAAAGAAGGAGTCAATGAAATCTGAGTACACAGTCGCTGTGTACATAGGTAGGGACACTAGCTCATGGGTGATAGCAATGGTTTAAAGAACATGACAGAATATAATAATACCTCCATCTGCTCTTTCCAATCAAAGAGTTGTGTGGGTGCCAGTGGGAAGAAGAAGATGTCAAATTGCTTCAGGCAAAAGAAACACAAGCCTATGATCTTATAGACAACCTCAGACAACTGGACGTGTCATCTTCCAAAGAGCAGGAACCTGCCGACAGAGACGGGTCATGTAGCAGTGACCCCGGAGACTTAAACAAAGTGGATAAAAAAGACCACTTGACACCTTCACTTTCATAGACACTTGAGGCACAGTGTTTAACAGAGATTAAGTATAATTAAACACTTTGAAGAGTGTTTTCAAAAGTGCCCTAAAATGTTAACCAAATGATCCCTCTGTAGTCAGAATAGACAAACATGAAATAGCCTACAATGGTGTTTCTCTTCCTTCTTTTTTTCAAATTAAGAGCCACTTTCCATTATCTATTGATCTCAAGTACTGCCTGGGTGGCACATATGATGTTTAATTGTCCTAAAACTAGTAAAAACACACAAAACAGCCATAAATAATCACATTTTGCAGCAGTTTTGTGTTATGGAGCAAATCACTATTAGGTACTAGAAGGTATATTAGGTAAGTATAAATGGTAGCTGACCAGGATGGCGCAAAAGTCAATAAGTAGCGTCACTTACAGGATAGGAGTGTTATCAATGGTACACATATCACTGGTTGGGAACCTCGGCTCTACACAACTGTCTCCAACTTCCCTAACATGATGCTATATGACATGAGAATTCAACATTAACAACCGCCTCAGGATTTTTTGTATGGTGAAACCCCTGCTGAACCCTTTAAATTTTATTTTCATGTACGTGCACTATTTTCCCTCTCCTTTTGGTTTTATGAGGGTCATTTTGAATTAGCACTGTATGCACTTTATAGTATCTTGAATTTTGAATATGTACATCACTGTATGGGAACTTTTTTTTATTCATGCCAATATAAATGTTTGTACATTATGTACTTGTGGTCCGTGTAGGAGCTTGATTGGGCGTTCACCTAACTCATTTTGCTTTTAGCAGTATGTCATAGTTTTAAACACAGATTCAATTAGACTTAATAAATTTGTAATTCATATATCATATTCTTTATGAATTGGGTGCAGTGCCCTGTTGTTCTGTATAATCCTGATTTGACCAGCTGGGGTCATATCAAAACTTTTCCTTATGGGGGAATAAGGATTATGAAAATAATAGACGGCAGGAGACCAGGTTGGCATAAAAGTCAATAAGCAGCCTCAATGAGTACCCACTTACAGGGTAGGAGTACTATTAATGGTATACATACCACTGATTGGGAACCTCTGTTTTACATAATTTTTCCTTCTTCTCTAAAATAGTGCTATATGACAGCATGTAAATGTGTGAGCGTGGAGGGGGGCATTGATATGTGTGTACAAAGAATAGCTTAAATTAAAGTGATTTGGCCACAAAGTCCATGATCACACTGACCAACAGCAGGCAGACAGGAAGGAGTAAATGGACCCCTGATCTGTGCCCTCCAGTGCTCTTACTTTATGTAATACAGGTATGTACCTTTTATTACAGGGACCAGATCCTGGATACCAGTTATGCAATGAAATTGTGTTGATGGAGCGAAGAATCAATAGAATGACCTATAAAAACATTTTGAGCCAGGAGTGATACAATAACTGGAAATCCATATACAGGTTGATTAGAATGATGTGGTAGTTACAGAAAATGCACAAGGACATTTAAATGTTAACTTAGAGGAGCTGTATAGGGGCACTGTATAATATTAAAAATGCATATCAACATGTGAGACGGGTCACTTATACATTCCAAGTGAAAATAAATCCCACCAAGATTGTGTTCCTCTTCTCCTGGTAGGAATAAAATCCAGGGGTGACAGGTTTGTGAGCCCACCATTTCCCTTTTACAGGGGTGATCTGCTCCATTCCAGTGCCTGTCCTCTGAGCCAGTTTGTGAGGAGCAGCATTAAAGACAATTTTAAGGCAAATAAAAAAAAGCTATACTCTCCCTTTTCAGCAGCAGTGCTCATTCATTGCAATGGAGCACTCATTCACTGACTGATGGTGAGGGTGTTGCCACATCAGAGCAAGACAGAAAGAGAAGCCCGACAAGAGAGCTGCGCTGTGCGAGGTGTCGGGCGGTGAAGGATCTGCATCCAGCTTTTCAGACTAGGGCCGAGAAAAAGTGGGAGAAAAAGTGAGTTTTTTTTTTATTTGCCTGAAAATGTAATTTCACCAGTATAAATAAATGCCCAAAGCATTACATGATGGGTGAAAGTATATCCACGGGACATATCATTAGAGTTTAGCAGATCTCTGTAAAAGTTTCACTCATCTGAACCACGATCCCCTGGAGAAATGCGCCCCCCCCCCACAATGGCGCTCACGGGGTCTGGTGCTGCTGCGTTGGCTGATAGAAGGACACACGCACGCCGGTGGCCAGCATTTCACAAGGAGATCGTGGTTCAAGTAAGTGAGACTCAGTGTTTTTGGATGGGTGGGGGGCTATTTATGCGTGTGGGGGGGCAGCACTCTTGATGCCCCCAAAGCCGGTCCCAGTGCGATCCAGAACCCCACCCCTAAGTAGATGTAGCCATAAACAGGGAAGAAAAATAAAGCATTAAAGCAGAAAAAAGAAAGACTGAATAAGTTGAAAAAGAGAGGGAAAAAAGTAAATTTGGAAAAGTGAGAGAAAATGTCAAGAGAGGGAGATAGTAACATGCCTGTTTATCTCCTTCCAGTGGTCTAGTAGCCATAGCTGGAAATGTTATTACATGCCAGGAAGGCATGCAGGCCAATTTTGAACGTTTTTACTGTATCCTTCATTACTACCTCCTCTGGCAGCGAGATCCATAGCCTCACTGCTCTTACAGAGAAGAATCCCCTCCTATGTCGGTGGAAATAGCACCTTTCCTCTGACCTTAGTGGATGCCCCCGGGTTATGGTTACACTCCGGGGTATAAATAGATTGTGGGACAGATCTTTGTATTGACCCCGAATATATTTATACATAGTTGTTAGATCAGCCCTCAAACATCTTTCAGGGTACTCTAGCCCCAGCACTCCTTTTATTAACTTTGTTGCCCTTCTTTGAACGCGCTCCAGTTCTGATATGTCCTTTTTAAGCACAGATGCCCAGAACTGTACACAGTACTCCATATGGGGTCTGACCAGTGACTTGTACAAGAATAAAATGATTGTCTGGTCATGAGCACCTATGCCCCTCCTGATGCACCCCATGATTCTGTTTGCTTTGGTAGCTGCTGCCTGGCATTGATTACTACAGTTGAGCTTATTGTCAACTAAAACCCCTAGGTCCTTTTCCATTGTTGTTTTACCAAGTGTTTCTTTATTTAGTATGTAATCATGACACATATTTCTCCTTCCCCTGTGTATAACCTTACATTTATCTGTGTTAAACTTCATTTGCCATTTAACTGCCCATGCTTCCAATCTATCTAAATCTGTTTGTAGCTGCCAGCTGTCCTCTTTTGTTTTGATTACTTTACACAGCTTAGTATCATCTGCAAAGATTGCGACTTTACTGTTTAATCCGTACCCATATTGAAAGTGAACCTTCAGCATCATTTAAAGAAAAGGCCAAACCCATAAAAAACTATTCCCCAGCATCTAAATTTAATATACTTTATGTTTTAATAACTTACTCATTATTTTTTCCCCCACTGGCCTGCAACACTGTCCAGCAGTCTAGTATATGGGCGCCGCCATCTTGGCTCAGTAACATCACATCCTGAGGAGAGGAGAGTGGTCAAAAGTGCAGGGGGCGGGGTTATAGCTGTGCTTTGCACAGACAGAGCAGAGCAGGAGTCAGGAAAAAGACAGCAATCCCAGAATGCAAAGCAGCACAATCAGAAGACACTTCCTGTTTGCAGGCAGCCTGAAGCTCCATGAGCCGCCATCTGGATGTTTAAAGGGTGATAAAATGCAGTAGATGCAGGTAGGATGATTTTTAATGTGGGCAATCTGTATGTACAGGGTGTGAGAAACATATAAGACTCTTATTCAGGGTGAAGGTCCGGTTGAAGAGAATTGGTCCCAGAACTGACCCTCCACTAGCAACAGTGACCCAATCTGAGTGTGTACCATTGATAATCACCCTCTGCTTCCGATCATTAAGCCAATTTCTCACTCATCTGCACACGTTTTCCCCAGCCCAAGCATTCTCATCTTTTGTACCAGCCTTTAATGTGGCACAGTATCAAATGCTTTAGAAAGATAGGAGCAATGTGAAAAGAGAGGGAGATAGAGGGAACACGGAAAAGAGGGAGAGAAAGATGGAATGCAGAAAAGAGGGATAGAAAGATAAAGAACATATGACAAGAGGGGGAGATAAAGGAAACACAGAAAAGAGTAAGAGAAAGACAGAAGGAATGTGACAAGAGAGGGAGATAGAGAATGCAGAAAAGTTAGAAGAAATGTGACAAGAGAAGGGAGATAGAGGGAACACTGAATAGAGGGAAAGAAAGAAGGAACATAAAATGAGAGGGATAGTGAGGGAATGCAGAAAAGAGGGAGTGAAAAAGGAATGTGATAAAACAGTAAGATTAAGACTTTGTGAAAAAGAGGTGAAAAAACAAATGTGGGAAATGGAAGAACAGAATGTAGGAAAGAAGTGTGGTGAATGAGGAAAGGAAACAAAAAAGTGTGATATGAAGACAGATAAAGATGGAGGAAAAGGACAAAATAAAATGCTGGTGATAGAGAAAGAGAATTATGGAGCAATGTGCAACGTGTAATCAAAGAAAGGACTGTAGAAAAGAGAAGCCGGCTGAGTCAGCTGAGAGCTTTCTTCCAGAAGGTGCGGATGGAGCCCTGTGCCCCTTTTTCAATGTCTGCAAATTCTAAATTTTTAATTGCCAAATTAATAAATTGCTGTAAATCTATTTTTTGGCCTTCTGAAACACAATAGGTAGAGTTTACATACGCAGAAAGACTAGTTTGTAAATCAGCCATACAAAAGTTCAAGTTGACAGCCATAAAATACAGTCCCTCAGCAGATAGTGAAAGGATGGGGCTGACCTAGCACTAAACCCGTGACCTGAGCTTATTTGTATTGACTTCCCAGAAAAATAGTCTTATTAGGTCTGACTGAGTAAATCATTTGGTCAGGTTTAAGACTGGCGTCTGTTAGGAGGCCTCATCCCTGCTGTCTGTAACACTTGGGCTGGGAGTTCCTCCTCACACAATACCCTCTGTGCTTGTATTTGTTGTGATTTGTGGGCCTGCCACCTGGACAGAAGGACCTCTACCAAAGGAATGTTCCTCAGGATTATACAAATGCTTTTCTAATTTCTTTGTCCTTCTGTTGTTTCTAAAATACAGCCCAGCGGGGAGCAGATCTATAACAGACAGGCCTTGCTTCCATAATGATGGAGCCTCCTGGTATAGCTGGCTCTCCAGGACAACCATTCTTTGTTGGGTTTGACTCTGTGAACTCTGAATAGCTTGTGTTTTTATTATTGCTCCTCTATTATTTATTTCTGGAGCAAGATTCCCTCTTCAAATATAAATACCTATACAATGGGGGGGATTTTAACCTCTCACCCCAAATGTTGTCATAGGGAAAAGGAGCTAGCACTACTCTGTGGGGCTCTTTGGGGTTATTATGTTAAAGTTTGTGATATGGCTAAACCACTTTGGAATAAATAATTATTGTTATTAGAGCCAGATTCTGGTGACATTTTTACATTTGAGGAAACAATTCCCTCCGATGAGCACAAATATGTCTAACCCTAAATACACTGTGGTTCTTATAGAGTTATAACATATCTATCTGTGTGAATGCTTGACATGGCATGGCCTTACTGGAGTTATGTAAATCTTTACATTTCTCCAGTTTAGTGTTTTTAAAGCTTGGTTAATAACATGGAAGTAATTTAATCTACTACCCCAGCAAGAGAACCAGAATATTATGTATATCTATAGCTTTACCATCAGTGGGAGCCATTATTGTGGCTATGCCCACTTTTCACTTTGCCAAGACATGCTGATGCTGGCAGGAAAGACTAGCTTACAAAATCTATAATCTAAGGGTCCTCCCTCCAGGCATCCTGATTTGGGTTGTCCTGCAATGTAAAATCTTATAGTTTGTTACTTATCTGGGTCTGAGATCCCATGGCACAAGCATGGCCCTTGCCTAGCAGGTCTGCCAGCAAGGCAGCGTGGGACAGGGTTAGCAAAGATGTTGCAAGGTGCACAGCTTTGACACAGCATGTACAACAGGGATGCCAGGTGAAGGCTACAGAAGCACCATGGGATTCTGTACTGAGGTGAAAACACATGGCAATCCAGGGGGGTTCACAATGTGAGGCATTAGGGTGTTAAGTTTAAGGATTAAGGACCTCTTTAACAGTTCCCTGGTGTGTTGAAATGTTTTTACATATCTTCATTTTTTAGTGGATATAGGCAGAATACATTTGTGGCCCCTAACGTCTCTCCCCCAAGGCCCCCTCCTTAATCAATGTTCTTCCGTTAGTAGGGGCAGCTCTAGACACACAGTGCATGGGGTCCTGGAACACAGGGTGAGGGGGCAGTAAGGTCAGAAGTCTGCTCAACCAAACTTAAAAGCTTCTTTATCAAAAGGGCAAAACCTGTCCAAAACAGTTAGGGGGTTAAAAAGGGAGCTCCCTCAATGAGGGGCAGCCCCTAGCTCAGTTTACTTACCTCACTGGCAATCCCACAAGGCATGCATGTGTTGCGTCTTCCTCCAGCTAATATGTGTAGCTGTGCCAGGCATTTCTGAGTGGCTGGCACAAGTACTTGGTGGGAACGGCAAGAGGCGTGGCTCGCACTCAATTCTTTTTTGGTATCCTGCTCTGAGGTCAGTGCGGCAAAGCTAAGATGAATGGGAGCATAAGGCGCTGATTGGTTGGGGGGGGCTGCATGGAGCTCTGTATCATAGGGGTCAGGACACTGGGGGAACATGCAGATGTTTCCTGTTCTCAATAGGATGGGGCTGTTCTAGCAAAAGAAAAGTATATTTCTAATGCAGGGCCCCTGATGGTTTGAGGGCTGAATTAGGTTAGTTTAGCATCCATGTGAATAAAAACTCCAGGGAGGGATTAGGTTAGGCTTGCTGTCACACACTGCTTAATGGCTCAGGCCATACCAGAACGGTCATGGGGGTATGGGTAATGGGGTGGGGGTAATGGCAGTCATCCACCCCATGCAGGCAGGTAACTTGCCACCCCTTCCCTTAGAACTAATAACTTACTAGTTTAAGGTAGCAACAGTAAAAATAAAACACCACACCACGTTTTTGCAGTATCCCAGAAGCTGCATGTTCTCCCATGCCATTCAGATATGCCAGGCACTCGGGAAGGGGGTGCATTGGCCATAATGATCTATAATCCAAATGCTAATCTAAACTATATAAGGGCATAGTAACAAAAAATACGCACATGGAGTATCTAAAGTGCCAAGTGCTAAATCAATCTAAGGAATTCATTACCGTCATGCATTAACAACAGTGCAAATCGATGAAGACATGACCTCCTTTCCCGAGACAGCAGCCCAGAACAATGCCCCATGCTAAACTGATCTGATATCCCACTATGGGTGGGACAGTCTGACTTTGAGGCATTTTATCCCTCAAAAGGGGGCACTGAAAGGTCCTACTTTGCTTATATTAGTGGGAAGACTGTTCCACCGAATCCAGAACTTCTGGTCAATTTACAACTGGGGCCCTGCTTAGACTCATTTGTAGTAGAATTAATAGAATGATTGGCTAGGTCAATCACCCACATATTTTACAGACCAGAGATATCAAACTTGTACTTTAAACCGGAAAAACACACAGCCTTGCCTTCCACAGTTGAAAAAAAAAAACTCCCCCAAACTCCCTTGCCCCATCTGCATGCATTATACTGAATCATTGTCAGCACTTATATTTGCTCTTACATCCACTCAAAGCTGAAATGCCACCTCACTGATGTTTTCCTGGTAGTGGCCTTTTTGAAATACCCCTAAGTCTCCCTTTCCCAGCATCCTAGCTGTGCTTCTTCCTGGATTTATCCAACATAACCCACAATGCATAGCAGAAGGAAACCCAGCAGCACTTCCTCTGCAGGCGGCCTTCAGCTCCATAGGAGGACAAGAGTTACAAAAAGGTGAATACATTTTTATGCGCGGCAATCTAAATTGCTCTGGGGAGTGAAGTATATGAGCACTGCTTCTTGTAAGAGTGTTGGAACAACACACAGGGATTTCACTTTTTCCGTGTGTTGTTCCTCTGTGTGTGGACATCCCGAATTAGGATGTCCCCCTGTGTGTCGCCCCATATTACTCACCTTCCTTCCGCTCCTACTCTGCAGACTCAGGCTAGAGTGAGTGCACTGATCAGCCAATGGACAGATAGGCAGCTGAGTGGTGGCGCCAGCCGCATGCCCCGCCCACCTCGCAGCAGTGGCGTGCCCACATCACCCATTCAGAAAGGCCAGAAGCATGCTCGGCTAGAGGTGAGCTGGGATGTGGCCAGAGCACACAGATGGCTCCAGGAGAAGGAATGTGAAATTGGTTATTGGGGGGGGGGGTCACACAGTGGGGCATCTCTTAGACTCCAGGGCTTCCGATGTTCCGCTTTAAGCATATGTCCAGGGGCAGGGCTACACCTGCTTATACACAGAAGCGTATCAGAAGCCGCTATTTGTTCCTCAAGAGACCACAAATATAGCACACACCCCTGCCACACTTATTACCCTGTTAAGTGGTCAGTTTAACTAAGTGTCCCCCTTCAAGTCCACCCAAAATGGTCAGTTTACCCTTCACGTTCTGTGGCAAATGATGCCACTGCTTCAAGGATGTCAAGTCCTGAAATATTTTGCCCAGGACATGAGGTGACAGGCCTAATAACATTGCACATGACAGGCAATTTGTCCAGGACAGTCCCACACACATTTTTCGCCACCCTACCTGGCACTAGCTAGCAACAAGCTCTTCAGCAGCTGTAGCACCCTCTGTGGGTTAGGCTGGCAGCCCCCCCCCCTTGTGTGGTTACAGCTGCTCAGAGCAAACACAACACAGTTGCAGATACTCCTTTCCCCCCACAGAATGGTAAAAATGTGCATTCCAGCTGTATTTAATGGCACTGCGACTTGGGGCAGGATTAATGGAGGGACTGGACTCCACAGTGGTGCTACAAACAGGTGCGAGGGTGTGCTTCAAGGAGTGGAGGTCTAGAAGGGCACTGCCATGGGTCGCATGTGCGCCACCTAAAAAAGCACAGGCAGGCCAGGTCCAGCCCAGAGACCTTGTGTTTGACACACGTGTTATAGATAATGGCTTGCTGCTTGGTTCAGCAATCTGCTAATGTTGCCATAAGCTCAGTTCTACTGATGCTGAAATGGATTCCATCTTTGGTACTGATCGGTCCTAAAAAAAAAAAAGACAAGAGACCAGATTTTCAGCATTGGCTGTTAGTGAATGACAGGGAAGGAAGGCATTTGTGAAGCGCCATGCTGCAGGAAAGTCTTGGTGCCGGAGCGCTGAATCTCTGTGTTCTGTTCACTGGCACAGACGTGACTTTGTTTTAAAACAACTGACACATTCTTTCACTGACATATTTCTCTTTCATGATTAATGAATAGCTGTAAGTTCTATGTCAGCATTTCTTTGGCAACATATATGCTACGCACAGGGACGGCCTTAGGCGCCCTGGGCGGGACTGCAGAAAGGTGTCTCATAACAGTTTATTCTTCTTTGATTTAATCAACTCTTACCACTTACAGACCCACCAAAGTGACACTATGAGTGGACATCAGCTGGTGGAGGACGAAGATTAGGTGGACAGTGTCAACCAGCATTTAAAAAAAAAACAGTGACTGTGTGGCTGCATGCTCTGAACACCCCAAAGGTTGGCCATATCTATGCATAGACTTTTAGGTTATGTCTTTTAGTCATCTAGACATATTAAGTGGGTTATTTAAGAAACACGTTCTCTATTGGCTCTACAGTGAATCAGGGAGAGTGCTTCTACAGTGCCCACCACACATCACATTTATTAATGCTGTCCAGGATAGTACAGCGGCACTTGTTCGGCCGCTAAGCTAGGTCACATCGCCCGACACCCGCTTGCAGCATCTACTAGCGGTCGCTCTAAGCGCTGCTACATAGACGCTCACATGACAATATGTGGCGCTAGTCTTAAATTAGCCTCCCCATGCCTAACTTGTAGTACTGCAAGTAACAGCTATTTGCAAGATTGTTGTCAGTGGGGGATGGGAGAGGTGCAGCTTCCAAATGGGGTATGTACACCCTGGGGCATTTTTTTTAGAGATTCTGTATTGGATAAGCATCTGAACACAGATCCCATCTACACCCCTCCGCCAATCAGCGCTGTAGTTGTTTTCCATGCCTTAATGGGGACTGGCAGATCATGAAAAGTTGTCCATACTGAGAGGGGACTCAAAAGACAATGGCCTTGATTCATCAAGAGTTAATAATAAATCTTGTAGTAATAAAAAAACTATTTCATGAGAAAAAAGCCTGAGAATTTCACTGTTGATGAATCACCAGATAGGAAGACAATGAAAGTCAATGGCACTTTTTTGCTACAGTGTAAAAAGGAGTAAAATGTTCCCTACTTTTCTCAGGAGTAAAAAGTACCATTGACTTTTATTGTCTTCCTATCTGGTGATTCATCAACAGTGAAATTCTCAGGTTTTTTTTTGCATTAAATGAATATTTTACTACCATGGCATTTTTTTCAGCTCTTGATGAAGGCTATTTGGCTTGATGCAGAGCCTCCCCGTTCAGTTCTCCCGTGCGTTTTCCCGTTGGTTTTGGGCTTTGATCGGGTCAGGAAAGGGTGCTACGTTGATTTTAGTGTGCGCTTATGCGCTCAGGTGTGCGCTCAGCCGCCTTTCCGATTGTCGGCTCGCACGAGGCTGTTTCCCGGGAAAACGGACGCCTCGTTCATTGGCCCGTTTTTTCCAGTGATGCAGAGCCTTGATTTCCGATTGAAATCAGCCTAATAAAACGGGGCCGCCGAGCCTTCACTTATGGCCAGTCTGACCAGCCGTATTGGAGCTCCGTGCTTTTTGGGAATGCATTCCTCTGTGGGCCAACATCAAAGGCGGCAGCTACGCCGTCTGATAGTTCTGAGTATGGCAGAAACCAGGCTGCAGCGCATGCCTTTGGACATCGATGGCATGAGTGACGTTGACCTATTCGAGCTCACCCGCCTTAACCGTGTTTCTCTCCATGCCTTGTATAGTGACCTGCGGCCATGGTTAGTCCCCACCACAAGAAAGGGGCATGCAATTGCAGGTATGACCAAATTGGTTGGCTGCCTGCAATTTTTGGCGAACGGCTCGTTCCAGAGACTGGGTGCCTTCTCCCTGGGGATGTCCCAGTCTACGCTGAGCCGCAGCCTAACTAAGTTTTTGGATGGCATGGCTACCCTGGCACAGAATTACATTTTTTTCCCTCAAACAGGGGAAGCCTGGAATGCGGTTAAGTTGGGCTTTTATAACATAGCCGACATGCCCAACGTCCTTGGTGCAATCGATTGCACACATGTCTCGCTCATCCCCCCTGTGGACCAGGAATATCTGTTCAGGTATGTGGTTCTGCTTTTTTTCTGGTTAACAAACATTTATTAAGGCTTACACTAATTCCACTGTTGTTTTGCTTGGTGCAGGAACAGGAAGATGGGCCATTCCATCAATGTTCAGGCAGTGGCGGGCCCTGATCTTCAATTTTTCAGTCTGTTTGCTGGCTTTCCTGGGTCCACGCATGATGCGCACATTTTGAGGAACTCCAGCCTCTATCAACGGTTTCAATCTGGAGGTATTTCTGGAGGATGGTTACTGGGTATGTGTATTAAAGTTGTATTAGTTGGCCCCCAGGTTTGAATGTGGATTTGCCACTACCCCACTAATCTGTGAGCCCTTTCCTTGAAACTTGAAAATGTTTTTTATTTAGTTTGTTTACAAATTAATGGGTGAAAGTATTCACCACTATTGGTTTATGTTTTGGCACTCTTATCTAAGTAGCATTACACAGACATTTTTAATGAGTGTACAGGTTGCATGTGTTTGTAGGCTCATTAAAAATGTCAATTACTCCCACCATACCTAGCTCACCGATTTGTCCCTGTGTACTAATGTTTCTATGCACACCTAAACCTTTTTTTAGCCATCCACCTTATGTTTGTCTTTTGGATTTTTGCAGGTGACTCAGGCTATCCCTTGTTACCATGGCTGCTCACACCCATCCTGCACCCATCTTCCCAGGCACAGGAGCGCTACAACACAGCCCATAGGAGGTCTCGCTCCTCGCTGTGGTGGAACGTGCCTTTGGGTTGTGGAAGATGCGTTTCCGATGTCTGGATCAGAGTGGGGGTTCTCTTCAGTATCAGCCTGGCAAGGTTATCAAAATAATTATTGCTTGTGGGGTCCTGCACAACCTTGCCATTAGAAGCAGGATTGCTCGATATACTGACCTGGGTGCAGAACTTTTACCTATTTCTGACGAGCAGACCCCTCCTTACACTGTTACACAAAGTGGGCCAGCACACACAATCCGTGCCGACCTTGTGGCCAATGTATTTTCTTGAAACCACCCCCTGTCTGCAGGCTGGGGAAGATTAAATCACACCTAAGAAGTGTTACATGCTGGTCCAAAAGCGACTCTAAATGCATTTGGGCTTTACCTCTGCTGCCGGCGCATGTCCATTTTTGGACAACTATATGATTTCAGGTCCACAACTGTCCGCTTGATTTGTTTAGTATCTCGACGGTCAGAACCCCATAATGTACCCAAACAGCATTGTCAACAGCCATGCTTTGTACTTAGGTTTTGTGGGTATGCTTAGTGTGTTGAGGTTGAGTATGCTGCAGGGTCTTACTAGATTTAGCACCCTGGTGTGTTTGTTTGTTTTTTTCTTGCGGGGGTGAATGGGTTAATGTCTCCTTGCTTCTGCGTTTTGGGGAATGTGCCTGTGTCTGTAGAGTACCCACCGTTTAAGTTGGTGCATGTTCTGCATGTGTGTTGTGCCTGCTCTTCTGTTTTATTTAGAATGAGGCATGTGTGCGGCTGCTATGTGCCTTTGGCCTTGCTTGCCTATTTTTTCTCACTTTAGGTCTGCCAATATTGATATGGTATCCTACACCGAGCGGAGTGGCTTGTTCTTTAAATATGTTTCCCGTGTGGGCGTGCACAACAGCGAGTGCGCGCCTGCGCGCACGCACGCACGTCAACGCGGGGGAACGTCAGAGCTATCTAGCTTTGGAAAGAAGACAAGATGTCGCCCGCCATCTTTACCCCGGAGCAGGAAGACATCATCATGGATGTAAGTATGCGAGCGTGCGTTTATGTGCGCGCACACATTCCTTGTAATTAAAAAAAAACAAAAAACAAGAATAGTCTGAAACAACTTAGTTTGTCACATTACATACCAGCCCACCTTAGTTTAACACATGTACGCAGCAACAAACTAGCCTACATGCAGATAGCAGAACTAGGGCAATGTGAGGCAGCAAGAGGTTAATAAAGTGACTTGAGTTAGGCCAGGAAACTTGTTAATGTATTTGGTGGATTAATGGTGTGTCCTTGTATTTTTTAATAACAGATGATGCTGAGGAATCGCTACGACTTCCTGCCGTCAGATTATGCCAAACGGACGTTGGCCCTGGAGGTGGTGGAGGCGATAGAACGCCGATCCCAAACCACCTATACCTTCACCCAGATCGCCCAACACTGGTCTGATTTAAAAAGAAGGCATAAGCCCCGGGTGAGGCGGTACTTCAACAAACATTTTCCATGTAAGTGTAGAAAATGTAAATGCACCTATAACCCTGGCATCGCCTGGGCGTGGTTTAATGATTGTGTTTGTATTTCAGCCCATGAATGGAATCTACGGTTCCGCCCCACCCGGACCAGGACACGCAGCCCAGTGTTGGGCGAAACAGGTGAAGGTGTAGGTGGCCCACCGCCAGGGTCAGCGGCCACCCCCTCCTCTGTAAGTGACTCGGAGGAGCCGCTGGACCTCAGCATGCAAGGGAGGGGGCAATCTGACGGCAGGGAGTCGAGCAGAACAGAGCCTCAACCGGACTCCGGTAAGGGAAATATAGTTAGATATGTGGCAATACATGCATTAAATATAGATACTCATGTGCACTATTGTTGTAGATTCAGACGTCGCTGGAACATCCCAAGGGATGAGTGAGGAAGGGGGCGAGGAGGAAGAGGTTGCTGGGTAAGGTGAGTAGATTGATACCTAGAAGCCTAACTTAATATTATATTCATGAAAGAACAACAGTCTCTAATATCAGTGTGTTTGTCATCCATACAGATTCACAACAGCAACAGAGGGAGGCTGAAGGGAGACTCCGCCCCCGACGCAATGTGCGGCCAAAACCTTGTAAGTGGTGTTTAT
The DNA here is from genome assembly GCA_027917425.1 of Gastrophryne carolinensis. NCBI lineage: Eukaryota > Metazoa > Chordata > Amphibia > Anura > Microhylidae > Gastrophryne > Gastrophryne carolinensis. Next base: position 523,321,936 of record CM051235.1, on the reverse strand, counting down.
TTAAACTAAAGAAAATGAGCAAACAATTACATTTGAAACTGAAAATTCAGAGACATTTCCAAATTAATTTAAAAAAACAAAACCTTAAAGCGGACCTTAACTCTGAATAAGAGTCTATCTTAAATATTTCCCACACCCTGTACATACAGATTGTCCACCTTACAAATCATCTTACCAAACTTTTCCAGAGCACAGCTCTGCTCTGTGTGAGCAAAGCACATCTATAACCCACCCCCTGTACCTTATCCAACTCTCCTCTCCTCAGTAAGTGTGATGCTTCTGAGTCAACATGGCGGCGCACGTATCCTAAATTCCTGAACTGAGTTGCAGCCCAGTGGGGGAAATAATAATAATTAATTGACTAAAAACTTACTATATATTATTTTAAGATGCTGCGGAATCTTTTTAAAATAGTTTGGGCTTTTCATTAAATCACGCAGAAGGTCCGGTTTGAAAAGGGCCCCAAAAAAACCACGCCCAACCAAACCAAAAAAACAATGCTAAACTAATGTTGTTTTTCATTCACAGATCAAAGAAGACAACATCCACAAGACCCCGAGGCCTAATTTTTTAAAAAAATTTAAAAATGTAAAGATTTATTTCTTTCTGTTTTACCACAAAAAAAAAAAAACGTTTGAATAAAAAAAAAATTAGAATATTTTGAGAGTTGTCTTTCCTGCAAAAGTACAATCACACAACATCAGCACACATTTACATGACACAAAAGGTTTAGATATGGGACAATAAATCAGAAAAACACACAAACAATTAAGGTATGCATTAAGGACAAGGAAGAAGGAACAACCAAGGAGATTAAGGTATGCATTAAGGACAAGGAAGAAGGAACAACCAAGGAGATTAAGGTATGCATTAAGGACAAGGAAGAAGGAACAACCAAGGAGATTAAGGTATGCATTAAGGACAAGGAAGAAGGAACAGCAAAAAAATTCTTAAAATATATACATATGTGTGAAATTGGCAGTTGTTGCCATATGTATATTCCAATGGAGGTTGAGGGATGTGCGCTTGTGTGTAGCCAGATTGCCAACTGAATAGCCATGGAGATGTAAGTATACTTGAAAAAAACACCAAAATGGAAGGTCAAATACGATGGAAGGCAAGCAGGTACGTTCAAAAAGGCAGGAAAAATCAGGGAAAAACGGGCCGCCCGTGTGAACGGGAACGGGAGCCCCGATCAAATTGAAGGCACCCGAGAGAGCAAAAAAAGCTTTCCGAGTGAAGTCAAATTGACGGATCAGTTAGGGAGCCATTCCGACGGAGGCTCTGCATCACATTTGAGCCACGATTCAAATGGGAGCCCCGGACAATCGGAAGGTTTTAAGGGCAGTTCAGAGGAGGCTCTGCATCAGGCCAATTGTGGCTAATGCAAAAGTCCAGCCTCAAATAAGGGGATAAAGCAGGCACCTCTCCCACTCCTCCCCGACACTAAGCTGGGGGGATTGCAGCAGGGGCAGCCTGGGGTTAAAAACGGCCCAGGACTTTTTGGGTCATGCTGGCCCTGCTGTACTGAGCCTGGCCCAGTATAGTATGTTTCACCACAGGCAGGCAGCAGCCCTTCTTGCTGGCATCACTGATCTCACTTTTGTGGGCACCCTGCCCCCCCCCCCCACCGCCTGTTTGGCTGGTATTCTAACCTTACCTTAGCCACTGCATCTTTGTAGCTTTACTCCAGTCAGGCAAGGTTGCCGGGTAACACTGAACAATGAACATGGCTTGAGTAATCTGGCAATCCATTCTACATGAATGGAGTTCCGGCCGCCAGTGCTTCTCTCTAGCTAAGCGTGCCCATGCCGACCATTCACAAATATCTGCCGTTGGTACGTGCTTGTGACACAGGATTGATTAAAGAATAAGAATACCGGGCGATCAGGGGGTTTCACAACACAGGCATCCCACATCCAGCCTGAGGGCACTGGCGCCAGCCAATAAAGTGGATCAAAACCTGGGATTTTGCCCCACTGTGTGAAACCCCCCTAAAGCTAACTCACCTCTCTTCGAGCCCACATTGCAGACGCACGCCCAATCAGCTTTTCCGGCTGCGTATACAGTATTAATGAGCGGCTAAAGAAGCTGAATGGAATCCCTAGCTGCACTTACAAGCAGCGCACAGCATCACTTACTCCCTTTGGCTGTGCGCTGCCACACACAGCCATTCAGTTGTGGCTGGCAGGGCTGCACAAAGCCGTGAAGCGAGGTTAGTAATGCTGTTGCCGACCGCATATGTACTGTGGGCTCGGGGAAAAGGTAAAAATAAATGATTTTATTTAAACATTCACACATCAGAACAGGTTCCTATGTGGGTAGACATAGGCTGACCATGGCCCGGGCCAGCCATGAGTGCACGCAGGACACCTAGCTCGCCGTATCTTGGGTGGGGTCCACCAGAGGATCATCCATTAGGACAGTGCACATGTTAGTCTGGCTATGGAGATACATACATTTTTTAGTGAATTCCTTTGGGTACTGTTATTAACCAAATGCAAGTGACAGTTATTTATTAAAGTGGACTGCTTGAACCCCCCCCCCCCCCCCGTGCAGACAGGTGCTGCCGTTGGCATCGCCGAAACCACGTCCTGGGCAATTTTGGAGAGAGCCAATTGGTTCTTCAAAATGAGCCGCTGTGACGAGGTGCAGCCAACTGGCCGCATCCCCAGCACAATGTTCAGGCTCCCACACCCAGCCATTCAGAAAGCCGTAGAGCAGCCAGGGATGTGGCGCCAATGGAGATTGCAGCGCAGGACCCGCCATGATCAGGTAGATTCCAGGGCCCAGCCTCGAGGGTTTTGTAAACCTAATAGCAATAATAAGGCAGCAAGCAGCTCCCCTGATGATTGCACCTCTGCCTCTGATCCCTTTCCTGCAGAGCTGGGTAGAAGCCTTTGTAGGGCTCCAAACTCCCCCTCCTTTCAATTTCGTTTCTCCAGGACTACACCAAAAAAAGCCACTCTGCCTTGGTGCTGTCAGAGTAAGCACCCACAGCAAGCCATAGTGGTCCAAATGCTGTCTCTGACCACAGTATGACCATGACTCAAAGCTCCGCCAACGTCCCAGATAATGAAGTTAATAAAGCAGCCTGGCTTGGGATACATAAGGTATTTACATATAATCTGATATTTTAAGATGCTTTTAAATGGCTCATTTTACAATGTCCCCCAGGTGGAAGGAAGTTAGTGTGTGCCTGGAAAGGGTATTTAAAGAGTACCTCTCTGTATTGTAAAAAGGCGCTCCAAGGTTTAATGCATTTCCCTCACTTGTAGGACCACAAATCCCTAAAACCCAGTATATATATCTAATAAAAGGTTGAGTAAATTAAAATAGGAAGACATGATTGAGAGCTCTTCACACTGAACACACGATGAAGTACAAAAAAAACCTGATTCAAGCATGAAAAAGTTTAAAAAACTCACCCTATCGGGTATTCAGACAAGCTTGCTAGGTTCTCTTGGTAACTTAATCCCAGGATGGAAAGCTTTGCCTAGCTCTCCAAGCCTGCGTTACCTTCTCATGAAGCCCCAATCAGGTGCAGAAGATCTGCATTTTGTATTTTTCTGTTTACTGAAATAAAAGCTTCTGCCATCTATACAGAGGACTGCAACTGTGATCTTTAGCCCTCTATTAGGTTAAAATAATGATTATAGTAATCAAAATGGACTTGAATCTACATTTTAGAAATGCAACTGTGGCCAAATAATAAAAAAACATTATTGTTCACCTTACCATACTTCCACACAGCCTCGATCCTACACAATCTGAGGTGCCTAGCTGTTATTTTTACCTGGCTGACCACTGTGTGCCAATACAGACCATGACTGAAATGCTAGGTGTACATCCATTCCCTGGAGAAGCAGTGTGTGACGAGTTCGTGCCACAGAGAGCGTGGACACCAGCTCCCCCGCTCGATACCCTCCTGGTTGTTTTTGTGAAGTTTAGCTGCTGTTTTGTTGTTTTTGGTACTTATGTAACGGGTGATATGTACATCTATGTAAAAGAGAGTGGAAAAATGAACACCCATACATATAAAGTATTCACATAAGTACAAAAGAGGTGGACCGCTGGATAGTGTTAAAGAGGAGGCTGGGAGGAGGCAGGGATTGGATAGGAGTGTTAGTAAAGGTAGCAGCTATGGCCAGTCCACTCCTGTTTGCAGCAGGAAGTAAAGCACCAATGCTTTACATTGCCTTCACATTGGTTATTTACAATAGACTCCTCCATTGTTTTCGGTTTTCAGGATATTATAATATTTCTTGCTTTGCAATGAAAAGAAAAAGGAAAGAGGTGGGTCTGCAGTGTTTATTTCTCTTGGATCCTGTCACTCACTGTATGTTTTTTTTGTTTAGCTGAATTCTTGATTTTGTAAAAGGAAGGAACAGCTGGAACAAAAGCAGACCACACAAAATCCCCCATAACTCCCTTAGCTACCCCATGTTGGATGTTTATACTAGACCGAGAAACCAGCCAGCCATGGAAGTCAATAGGACAAATCGCCTCTTTTATATGGCCAAGTCAGAGAATCCTGGAGACAAATTACTTCCAGTGGGGAGGAAATGGTCTACTTGTCGAAATTTTAAAAAAGGGGCTGCTTCTATGGGTTGCCCAATAAATTACATATACACTACAATAATATACACTTACAGTGTATATTGTAACTGTATATTTGGCAAGAAAGAATCATCACGTCTTTTCTTGTAATAATTATTATGTAAAAAAAACAAGCTTATTGCTTGTTAGAGAAGAAAGTTAGTAGAAAGCTCTTATCTGATTCTTTTTGGAGGGGGGATCAGGGTGCAAGCATCCGCAGATTATAAAATAAAAGCGCTAATTAGAAAGATCAGGTTTATGTGGTTCCTATGTGGTGTGGCATGTCATTCTTCATCCCTCTGCCGCTCATCCACCTTAATCCTCAACGTCGTCAATAGTCCTTTATTCATTGCCAACTTTTCTTCTGCATTGATTGTCCTCCAGGCTTTTCTGCCCACCGCTGCTGCCGATCCTCCTCTGGTCATTGTCACCTTCTGAGCTGCCCCCAAAGTCTCTCCATTCCTCGCTATTTTTTCAATTGATCGCCCTCTGTTGCTGAGGCTAGCCATGAGTGGGTCTGCACATGGAGCACCCAACTCACCGGTTCGGTTGGTGGGGCCCACTGAAAAATCCTTCTATGACCCAGTCTGAGACAGGCTTACCCAGTTATACCCAGTGAAGGCTCAGTAGAAGACCCATGATAGGCTTAATATAGTTGACTTAACTATATACCCCTAAAGCCCCTACTTAATGCTACAAGGTAAAGAGCACTTTCTTAAAACACAAAGTATTTACATGACATATACAGGTCAAGAAAAACATGCTGCATATTACAAATAAAAGGCTCATCATGAATCAGGAACAAAAAACAGGACTACTTAACCTCTAATAAATACCCTTGGATGAGATCTGGGACCTAGGTTCCATGAGTGGCCCTACAGCAGGCAGTGCATGCTCAACTTACTTTGATAGCAGCAGGAGCAGGTCCCAGTCTTGGTTCTGTTCATGTTAATCCCAGGGCCTAGCAGGAACCAGCCATGGAAGTCAATTGGACAAATTGCCTCTTTAATATGGCCAAGTCAGAGAATCCTGAAGACAAATTACTTCCAGTGGGGAGGAAATGGTCTACTTGTCGAAATGTAAAAAAAGGGGCTGCTTCTATGGGTTGCCCAATAAATTACATATACGCCACAATAATATACACTTACAGTGTATACTGTAACTGGATATTTGGACCTAGGTTCCATGAATGCCCCTACAGCAGGCAGTAAATGCTCAACTTACTTTGACAGCAGCAGGAGCGGGTCCCAGTCTTTTCTGTTCATGTTGATCCCAGGGCCTAGCAGGAGCCAGCCATGGAAGTCAATAGGATTAATCGCCTCTTTAATATGACTAGCAGGACATTTTCAGGATGAAAGATGTGTATCCTCTTTTTCATTCTGCCTGTGTCACTTAGATACATAATAATTTGGATTAAAAAAAAAAGACACAGATTCAATCAGCTTAATTCCTACAAACCACTCCTACATTTTGGTTCACGAAAAAGAAAAAGAAAAACATTCAGACAATAGTAGGCAATTATGCTGGATAGAAGAAAACATTTTCACTAACTTCTGATGGCAATTGAATCAAACCCCTGGGACGAATGATTTGTAAATGTATCAAGCTGACTTTTAAATTCTGTGTAAGTGGACCAAAATCCAGAATTTTGACTATCCTGGGTTTTGGTCCTTTCCCCCAGGGGAAACCCCCCAGACCGCCAAGTGCAACTAAGCTCTTCCCGGTCCCCCGGTGCTTGCGCGGGCGCTCGTTTAATCAGCACGCTCTGAACTGCTGACACTACGTCGTCTAAACCTTCGCCTAAGGGCAGTGGCTCCGAGCACGCTGGCCGCCGCATCCCTGCTTCCCTCTAACAGGGAGCGTGCCCGTGTCACCCATTCACGAATGCCTGTCGCGAACACACGCCCTGCTAGAGCGATAGCGGGGATGCGGCCACAGCTTGTGCATGCGCCGTTGGACCGGGAAGCAAGGTAAGTGAATGGGGCCACCTGGGAGGTTTCACACAGCGGAGCATCGTGATTTTGGATGCCCCGGGGGGAGGGAATCGATCGGCCTTGGAATCATATAGATTACCAGGCCAATTGCGCTGGGTTTTGGTCCACTTTAAAAATAAAATATCCCTTAATACACTAAGTGCCATGGTATGCCCTATATACTCCGAATCATCAGATTAACTCTGTTTTACTTTGATTGTTTAATCCCCCCCTTATATCTCTGAAGCGGCTTGGATAGCTCTGTACTCCATATTAGTCTTCAGCTTTCTTGTGCAAGGTACTCAGTTGCTGAGTACCCTGTCATTCTGTCTGCTCTTCAGTTTGTGTCTTGTGGACTGTCTTTTCCCTCCCAAAATCTGTTCAACCCACCCACCTGTGCAAACTCTGTCATCTGGAACTCGGCTGAAGAAGTTGGTCGGTTACAGGTGCTTGATTGAGTGCAAGCTTCCTTTACACCGGGTGGTTGCCACTTGCTTCTCTGGCTGAATACAAGCATATACTGCAGACCCCATAACTAATGGATAAAGTATAAACATGCTCCACAGTCTCCAAAATAGATACAGATTGAGCAGCACAACGCACTGCACAGTTAAAAGGCAGTATAAGCAGGTCCCCTAGACCTCTCATTTAATAGGCCATAAAGCCCCCTCCAACAGGCTCCAAAATAGTGTGTGGAAGAGATGTGCAGAACCAAAAATGCTGTGTATAGTGTGAATCAATACCTCTAGACCTCCACCATTGTAAGCACAGATGCACACTAATTCCAGGCCCATGTCTCATCCACAGACCCAATGGCCAGTCACACCATGCATAGGGCAGTAAACAGAAACATCACAGCATGGTAAGAAAACAGCACAAGGCATGACAGACAGGCTCTTTGCCATCCGGGAAATGACTTCATTCTCTTAGAAGCAACAAACAGAGATTAAGGTGGAGCTCCTTCCTGCAAGCTATCAATAAAACTTGGGTGAGTGTTTTCCCTCAGGCAGAGTCTGTCTTGGGGGAAGCCTTGGAGTTAGTCTTCCATGAGGACCTCCCTATCTGTTTGTGAAAGACATGATGTAGAGGGTTTCCCCACTGGTTCTAAAAAGTCAGACCTCTGCCTTGTTGCCCTGTTCATCTTAAAAGGAAATGTGTGTTTTTTTTTATTTTTACCTCAAGTCACTTGTCTATACATTCAACTAAAGCCTGTGTCGAAAAGTATCCACCAGAGACACATTGGTCTACTTGTGACACCAGAAAACATTCTCATTCTAAAATTCAAATGTTACATAGATGGTTACTGCTTCTTAGGCTCTAATATTAAAAACAAACTGGTTTTCAATCAAAAACTCAGATGTTTGTTGCTTCTTAGGCACTAGAATTTAAAGAAACACTAATTTACAACTACCAGAATCCAGATTCTAATACTAATTTCGATGGTGTAGCATAAAATCAGCCAGTGAACTAAACTTAATTTAAAGGGCAGCAAAAGTAAAGGGAAAAGGAATGATTGCTCATGAGTATATTATGCCTGTTGGCAGACTGAGGGTTAATTCAGTGGGTGGCAAGTTTTATAAAATAAAGTTGAGTCTTGATCATTCAGAAGTTGTTTCTGGCCACTCCTCCACCTCCACAATAGCTACTTTGTCCTGCACAGGAGTTAATATTTATTTTGGGGTGGAAGCGCCTTTAGCTCGCACTGCCGCATTCATTGCAAGTCTCCAGGCTTCATTTCTCCTCACTGCCCAGAGCGTGCTGTAACAATCACATTGGAGACAGTAGGTCTGATACCCACTGAGCGACAGACCACTGAGTGTAACCCCGTGTAGCCTTCACAGAGGCAAAGTCACAAGGTCATAAGGAAGAGAAAAAAGTGTTAAAGCAGAATATAGAAGGGGAGCTTCTGCATACCTCCAAACATATTGGTGTACAAATCCACAAACAGACTGAATAAAGAAAATGGTACTGTATATGTTTGCTGATTCACAACACAAATATGTTAGCTACACAATGCACAACACTTGCTTCTCACAACCGACAACCGACAACCTCACAACACTGACACCTCTTCTGATCTAAAAATATATTCCAAAGTGTAGAATTACCAGCACAATGTTTCTGGGCCATGGGGGGACTGGGGCTTTATCAGGGTTCCATAGAGTATATTTAATTTTTTCTGTATATTTGCTTCAATATGCTCATTTCTGTTTCCTATTTAATTAAATATTTGGGATATTTTTAAAGCTGCTTATCTATATATATATATATATATATATATATATATATATATATATATTCTTTTTTTAGCAAATTGAGTTGCAATTAGAGATGAGCGCACTTTTTAAAAGTTCGATTTGGGCAATCCGCCAAATTTTCCCAAGTAATTTGGGTCTGAACTTTTACAAATTCACTCATAAAATAAAAAAATAAGCTTACCTCCGTCCCCGTTACTGCACCTTCGGGGCAGCAGGTGTCTTCAGCGGGACAGAGGACCCAGATCCTCCATCCTGTGCTGGGATCCTGGAACTTTTATTCCAGTGAGTCTTTAAATGACAGCACGGCTCTCCCATTATAAAAGCCCCCTGCAGTGGGGGTGAGATGTCAGAAGCCAAAGTGATTGGCAGAAGCTGGGGGATCCTCTTCCCTATTCCTGGCACCTACAATCTATCTGGCTGTCAGAAGCAGCAGCAGATGGCGCAGGACACTAGCAATTGATGATGGAAGCTGGTAAGTAGGGGAACAAATGGAAGGACTTTTTAAGTTGTGTGTATGTGTGTTCTTTTACATTTAACCCATTTGTGAACTGGTAACAGGTTCCTGAGACCCCTATACCATTTCAAAGGGCAGGAGGGGCTGCCATAACTGCCCGCCTTATTATCTGCATCCCCAAAGACATCAGCTCACTCTCAGGTAGAAAAAGCCCCTCCCTGGGGTGGGGAGGGAGATGTGACAGCCCAGGTGAGTATGTACTTTTGTTACTTAAGGATTTCAGGGAAAATTCAGTCGGCAAGCATCACAGGAAAAAATTGAATCTGCACTGAAATGATTTTTCTCTGAAGTTCGTAATGAACTCCGGTTCGACTGAATCAGTTTGCTCATCTCTAGTCCAAATGGTATATCTGTTTTAATAAGCCAAGGAAGCTAGACGGCTATATAACAAGTTATCTGAATGCTTTTCTCAGTTTAAAATGTACACAATGCCGTAATGACACCCCTCCCTCTGCAGTTGTTTTGAGAAAGAAATGTGGATTCTTGGTAAAACAGAAAAAAACACATATTCACCTTTTGCTCTTAGTTCTGTCTTAGTCGCATAGTAAAAACTTGGCTCCTGAGATCAAGGCCTCAGCACCCATGTCAGACAGTCCGCGAGTCAGTCATGATGACTTCTGCACACCCACTGTATTCATTTCTATGGAGGGATGTACTGAAGCCTGGCATCCCTTCTCCATTGCGGTGAATGGAGTCAGCATTTCCAGTCACAGTGACTAACATGGTGTGGGGAGGCAGCTATTCTAGGAGGTCGTTGATGAGCGTTAATGTTGTGTGACCTGGTAAGTTTTACTGGACAAGGCTCTTTATAGAGATATACACCTAGATCAGGGGTTTCCAACCAGGTGTGCCGGTACCGCTGGTGGTAATTGAGATCCTGTTTGGTAGTACTCAACAAGGTTGCGGAATGATCTGTACACCAACTTGATCTGCTGCCATATATAGTTTACCCAATCCCAATTTACTCCATAAGTACAAAAGTTGGCTAGAACCTTTTCTAATCATTTGTACTTAAAATGCTGTTATATGCATTTGTAACATGATTTTAGATAATTAACAACCTATACAGACTTCCCAGGTGCAACTTGATAAAATAAGGAAATAGAAAATTTGCACTTGATGAAAATGGTTGGGAACCCGTGACCAATATGAATTAGTACCTTCCATAAAACAATCTAAGTGATTCAAGAATCATAAGATTCAACAACAATGAACTATGTTGCGCCAAACAATACAGCCCTAATAAATGCAAATTGGCTACAAATAACCAGAATTTACTTTTCCTTTAGGTGGAATAAAACCCAGGAATTTGACTTTCCCGGCTTTGTTCCGTTCTCCCGAAACCCTCCAGAACATCGCTATTCTCTCACCTCTTCCTTGTTCCAACGGCGCATGCATGGGCTCTTGTCCAATGAGAGCTGTCTGCTATGTCATCCGGCAAATGACTCTCATTGTTGTCAATGGGGAGCCCGCGCTGCCACGTCTCCCACATTCCAGGTGGCGTGTGCTCCTCATTGGTAACAATGAGAGCTGCTTGCTGAATGACATAATCATGGCAGAGGACTCTCATCAAACAGTGAAAGGTGTTTATGGGCCCCTCATACAGTGGGGAATACAGGGGAAGGCCAGCTTGGGTGGCTTTTGTTCTGCATTAAGAGTTATTTTTAACAAACATTTATTCGCACAACACTAATAAAGGCAACTTTAGGTTATTATTTATCTATATTTTTGCATTAAATACAACAAAAGACAAAAGCATACATTTCTATTTTATTTTAAATATATTTTGACTAACTCCTTTCCTCTTCCCTTTAATTAATGAAGCCACAGGGGACACTTCTTATGGCGCCAGAGCATTGTTTTCTAATGCATATTGTTTCGTTATAAAGTTGAAAGTTCACTCCCATTCACATAACCCTACACACAAAATATTCTGACCTTTCATTGCAAACACAATCAATCATATTATTTAGAGGGTCATGACAGTTATCATAATGACTGAGTTACTGCACAGCAAGATATTGTTTTAGCCATGGTACCCCAGGATATGAATATGTTACATTGAAGAATGGGCCCCTTTACTGAGCTTGAAATGATCTTATAATATCATTGCTTCTTGTTCATCACGATTGCTACCCTGTTTCTTTAGGAGCTGTGTTGGCTGAAGTAAATGTGTATTTGTTACAGGGCAACAATAACGCATCAAGGAGCTCACCTGAAGCCTTTCCCATTTGCCTGTCTTCCATTCCCTGCGGCATGCTGTAGATGCTGTAGTAGGCCTCTACAGTTTGCCCTCCTTTCCTTTCAGTTAGTCCACATGTGGTTGGACAGCCGCCTTAGCCACTCAGCACTCCCAGCTGGGAGCACCAACGAATAGGAGCAGCCGTGCGAAAGTATTTGGAGTTGGAAAGGAAGCAAGGAGGGGCAAACTTTTCTATGTATTTGTTAAGCCAATTCTGCTTAATCTGAACCTACACACAAAACTAAACAGGCTTCAATAGTGACCTCTCCACCAGGTGATATCACCCTCCCCCGCCATGCTGGCTCATGTTTAAAAAGAAAAGAAAAAACAAACCAGGCAGAGAAACAGGAGTTATTATCTTCAGCCAAAGCCATTCAAGATTCCCAACAAGTCAATACATAGTCGGGAAACCTGGACCCCCGCCCCCACATTAGGCTAGGCTAAGTACATATCCACTAGGTTAAGTTTGAAAGCAAATAGAACTAATAAGATAAACTACCCCATGTCGAACACTCAGAATTCCTTGTGGTATCTTACTCGGATGACCATGAGGGTATCTCCTCTGAGAAAAATATCGAGAGGTCAAAACTGATATAGAGGATATTAAACAGGAGTGCAAGCTGAGGGGGGGAAAAAAGCAATGTGCACCAAGACTTTTTCCGGTTGTTTGTCTTAGTAGTACTGTGGTATCTTTGTGGTGACCGGTGGTGAAGACCTGGTTGGGGGTCACATTGAGTCTTAAATCACACTTAAACTGGAACAAACACGTTACAAGAAACATTGCTCATATGCATCCCCCCTCCAGGGCAATTCACATTGCTGCCTTGTGGCTGCAGGTACCTGCACAGCTGGGATGCTGGAAAAGGAAGAAGCCCCCCAGGTGTTCCGAGATGACCATGATGAGAAAAACATTGAGGATGTGTTTTAGCTGTGAGTGGTTGCAGAAGCAAATATAAGTGCTGACAATATTTCAGGGTCATGCATGCAGATGGGGTAAGTGAGTTTGGGGTTTCTCTTTTTCAACTGTGCAAGTCTGTTGGTCCGGTTTAAGGTCAACAGCCTCATTTATTAAGCATCAGCGCCTGTGAATTCCATTTAGTGCCAATGTTTTTGACTCAGCAGCACCCATTGCTCAATTTATGAAGCCAGCCTGCATTTAATTGATCACTTGCGCCCCTTTTTGTATATGGTGAATGGCACTAGTGTTTAAGCTGCGTCAGTTTATTGTGGCACTCTAAAAGTCCCCTAGACTACAATGGGCAGAACTGCACTGAAGTGCATTTTACTTAGTTTTACTGAACTTGCTTTGGGACTTGAATGTACAAAACATCAACACCCCCATTCACTTTTATTCAATTTTACACACTAAAGAAAACTCCCATAAAAGCACTAACAAAAGTAGAAGCCAGTATATGTTTTGTAAGGTAAAGACTGAGGAAAATACTTTCCGTTCTAGGAAAGCCACACTTTTCTTTTACCTAAGTAGAGGGTTTTTGGTCTCTTTAGCCCCCCTATATTAAGCCTAACATGGGTCTCTCCACATACTGGCTTGCGACCAAGTCTCACCCCCTATACAGCAAGAGGCATCCGCCCTAGTGCTGATGGGAGCCTAAAGCTCGAAACACGTGTCCACTAGTTGGATGTGTCTTGCTGTATAAAATTCAAAGCTAATCCTTGGCATTGCACTCTTAGCGGTTCTAAGGGCCTTGGATGGCACAGAGATGTAAAGAGATGATTTGCATAGCTCTGCCTACTGCAAGGGTAGATGGGTAGTGCTATCTGTCCTTGGACTGGGTACTATGCAAATACTTTCCGTTCTAGGAAAGCCACTCTTTTCCTTTACCTAAGTAGAGGTTTTTTTGGTCTTTTTAGCCCCCCTATATTAAGCCTAACATGGATCTGTCCACATACTGGCTTGCGACTATGTTAAGGTAAAGACTGTAAATCGCATAAGTTGAATAATTAGTCATATATATATATATATATATATATATATATATATATATATATAGAAGAGATTGTCTGGCACAATGCCATAGGAAATCACAATAATCTAATAGTGCTCTAGTGCCTGAACAAATCACAGTACTATTTAGATTAATCACAGTGCATATCTTTAACATTATTTCAATCTAATAGCAATCAACAATAAAACAATGTAAATTAATAAACTAACTATTCAACAAAATAAATTGTGGCAAATTGTCATGAATATAAACTCAGGACTTAGATGTCTCCAAAGACTAGATTTCTTGTAAAATTTCTTTTCACACCTGTTTTTTTTTGTTAACAATGTGTCCGTTGTAAGTTTGTTTCCTTGGTTCACTGCAGTGATCTCCTGTTACTGTAATGAAGAAACACCAAACAGCACATATTAAATACAGCGCCAATCTTTTCTGCGTGTAAAAAAATTAATAAATACGGCCTGTAGTGCATATAAAATAGCAGCACCAATATATAAAAAGACCCAAGGCGCACTGACGCGCTTCCGCAAATATGCCAAATGGCCCTTTGGCTCCTTTCACACCACTGCGTTTTTGTGCTGAGCTATGTAGCACTGCTTTTTACTTGTGTTTTGCGTTGCCATAGACTTCTATGGAGGTGTGTCCAGCATGCAGGACTTTTTGAACATAAGCGACTAGGTGTGGAAGGGGCCTGAAAGGCCCACTTCATAAATGAGGCTTCAAACTTTATGTGACCCCAAGTTGGCTTTGATCCCACAATGGTAGCTATGACGCTAAGTAGATCTGCAGTTTACAATGGGAGCTTTAAGTTCAACTAAGGAGATTTTCCCGAAATTATAGATTTATTAATTTATGTACATAATATACTGCACATTAAACTGCAAAATTGTTATTTCAGTTAAAATTGTTTATAGTCATGAAGTGAGTTAAAAGCTAGTAGCCTGGATTAATGGTAGTTTTGAATCAATCAAAGGTCAGTATTATTCAACAAGGGTAAAGAAAAGTATAAGGGTTCATATATCACTGTTGGATCGAACGTCCAGCAGATGAGGGACCTGATCACCAACCAACACCAACCAGCTACTCCACTTTTATATACATTTCAGTTTGGTCCATGCTTACCTACTACCCTCTTGGAACTGCCTGTACGGGTCCAAACGGTTTAACTGCCACCTGCTCACCTGCTTTACCAACACTAGGACGCCCCACCTACGTGCCAGAGGGGCACCCACCTTGGCCACTTGGTAACTATTCCAAGTTCTCCAATTGATCAGGTAATTGCAGAATGCTCAATCTAGCTACACACTCAGGGATAAAACAACCTTGCTCTGAGGGTTACATCCCTCTTGCTACAAACTGAGACATCCCTAACTATGCTCCAAATAAGGCATTTTCATTTAACCAAAGGATTACCCCTACGCAAGAATGTTAACAGAACCGTCATGCATACAGCTAAATCACTAATCTCCTGAAGAAGCCCAGCATCTTAGTCAGGGGTGAAACGCAGTGTTTCCAACACCGTCTATACTCAGTTGGTAGATGCTTCTGATAATGTTGATTCTGTATGAATTTATACAGCAACTTTGTGGCTAATGACACATCTTCAAGTGACATACCAACCCTTGTAGTTGTATTTATGTACCCCTGTTGAATAAAAATGACTTAATTAATTCCAAACTGCCATCAGTCCAGGCCACCTTCTTTTAATCCACTTCATGATTATAATTGATTTATTAGGTGGGACTGATAACAGTTTCATTACCCTACGATACCATTTATTTACTAAATACACCACTTTGGTTATCACAACAAAACCATTCTCTTTTTTTGTCAGTTAAAATTGTTACTCAGGAGGCCCATGATCCCCTGCTTCATCAGACATGTGGAAGCTGAGGGTACAGGGATGAACTTTTGATTGCATGAATTAGATTTTTTCTTTTAATTCTTTTAATTGTGTTTAGTGGGATAGAAGGGTGACTTACTAGTAGATGGGTGTGGGGGGATGAGATGGTAGGGGGGATAGTCTTTCTCCATTTGCCTGCACACATCACCTGGACGTACGACCAGGGGCAGGGTGAAATGTGGCCCTTTACCTCTTTGGAAGAGCCTTACAAATGTGTTGTAAAATTGTTTGTGTGGCTGCTCACTGGTGATGAGCCGAATCTGCCTCTGTTTTATTCTGGTGCAATTTGCAATATTCTTCTTTTTCATCACCTTAATCCCGGTCTCATTACAATCAATGGGGGGGGGGGGCAAGATGTGCTTTTAGGCTTCTGGAAAGCCCCAAATTGCATGATGGGAATACCACAAAATCTGGGGCACATTATTTTAATTGAAGCAAAAACATCTGCTCGTCTGCTCAGCCAAAAATAAACTATAAACTGAGCTAGTTGAATTGGACCTGTTTTTTGCCAGTATTCTGTCTTGGCAGAACCAAATCATACAAATTCTGGTTGAATTTACTTTTGACTGGAATCCGATGCCCAACACTACTTGCCACCACTCTCTGTGGTTCTGCAGGCCCAGATAAAGCTATGTCTATCTGAAGCCATCCGGTGTACACTGTGAGTTCCATTGGGGTAAAGTGTCTCAATCATATGTCCAACTGGCCAACTGAATTTACTGCATGCTTATTCATACTTTTTGTCACGTGACTCGGATTTATTATGACTCTACAGGCAAACATAAAAAACAATACTCACCTACAGTCCTGCGCAGCTGATTGGTGATATTCCAGGGGTTTGAAACTTAGGGGTTTATTGAAGAAACGCTAATGTCACGTAGTGCCAGATAATTATCAGGTGAGTGTCAGGTCCCAGTGCAAAAAGTGTATTTATCAAGTCAAAAATCCAGAGCACCTCTGATAGTGCCAGGTAGTGTCCCATCTATCATCTGTGCCGACGATGGGATGAGCGCGGTTCCCTACAGTGCCAGATAGGACCAGGCACTCACCCTGCACTGTGGGGCCTGATCCCCTACATACCAATGGGCTGGGATGGTAAAAATTATTTTGACATTTTTGTATAAATTGTTTTTTTGGGGGCTGGTGCATGTGCCACAAGATCCCTGGGCTCTTTGAGATTTTTTTAGTTTTTTATGCATTTTAGGCACTTTTGTGTTGCCCTGGAAACTTGTGATTTGGCCTGAGAAAAAGCTGTGTTGTGTCTTTCAAGTGTCCCCAATGCAATTCCCATTTAAAAATACTGCCCTGACACTAAAAAATAAAAAAATGGGGATTACAACATTTTTAATAAATTAAAATGTTTCTGTGCTGTGATCCATCTGCCAGATCACAGCTTGAATCAACAACAAGGTCAAATGTCTTATATTACAATTTGATCATCACCATAATAAAACAAAAAAATAAAAACTTTCCTGTCCTTCAGAAAAAAAAAATGACTTGCTTGCATTTCATATTTAAGGTTGTTCACAAGCTACCAGAATAATGCCTCTGAAGGTGAATTCCAGTACAGGGAAACTCAGCCTCATATTAAATCTTTACAATTTTTGTTCACCACTGTCTTTTTCCTTGGTTCAGGACACCTCCAAATGTCACGTTTTATGGCTGCCATGAACATCTTTTCCCATTTCTACCCAATCTGTGTTCCTCTACTGCCTATGCTACACTTGTGCTGGGAGATAAGCAAAACAAATCGGTAACTTGGACTTGGAACAAAATGATATAACAGATGTCAGCAATGACTAAACCCTGTCTCCATTTAGCAGCCACAGGGAAGCAAATTGCAATCTGAGAATTAGGTAGTGTATTGGATTAGTGTACTTACTAGTGCAGGGGTACTCAACTACTTTCAGTGGAGGTCCACTTACCAGGGTCTGCCGTGGGATGAAGGTCCGACCTGCACACCGACAGTAAAGAACCCTGGTCCCCTAGCAATAAGGCCAATTTGGTGTGAGGGAGTCGGGGGGGGGGGGGGGGGGGTAAGTAAGAGTGCATGTCACGGGCTGGGAGAAGGGTTAGGGGAGGGTGCAGATCAGCTGCTGGGGGGGTAGGTGAGGGTCAGTGGATGTGTAGAAGGGTTAAGGTGGGGTGCAGGTCAGTAGCTGGGAAGGAGGGGGTAGGTGGGGGTGCAGGTCAGTAGCTGAGAAGGAGGAGGTAGGTGGGGGTGCAGGTCAATGGCTGGGAAGGAGGGGGTAGGTGGGGTTGCAGGTCAGTAGCTGGGAAGGAGGGGGTAGGTGGGGGTGCAGGTCAGTAGCTGGGAAGGAGGAGGTAGGTGGGGGTGCAGGTCAATGGCTGGGAAGGAGGGGGTAGGTGGGGTTGCAGGTCAGTAGCTGGGAAGGAGGAGGTAGGTGGGGGTGCAGGTCAGTAGCTGGGAAGGAGGGGGTAGGTGGGGGTGCAGGTCAGTAGCTGGGAAGGAGGAGGTAGGTGGGGGTGCAGGTCAATGGCTGGGAAGGAGGGGGTAGGTGGGGTTGCAGGTCAGTGGCTGGGAAGGAGGGGGTAGGTGGGGGTGCAGGTCAGTGGCTGGGAAGGAGGGGGTAGGTGGGGGTGCAGGTCAGTGGCTGGGAAGGAGGGGGTAGGTGGGGGTGCAGGTCAGTAGCTGGGAAGGAGGGAGTAGGTGGGGTTGCAGGTCAGTAGCTGGCTGACGCAGTATGCCTCTCAGCCGGGGTTGCAGCTGTGGCCTGCACACCTGCCGTGGGATCAATTGGGGATCCCTGGGGATGCACAGAGTCTCAGAGACAGGCCTAGGTCCTGATTTGGGATGCCCCAGGGATGAGGAATTATGCCTTCCTGGGAGGCTGACTTTTCTATTGAAGGTGGAGCAAAAGTTTTAAAACAGCACGGGCCTGTCCGGCACAGGAAGGGTCATTGCTCAGGTCTCCCTTCCCAGCATGTTGTTGGCTGAAAAGCTTGCACTCTACACAGCATGGGGTCAGGCCCTTATAGGAACTGTCGGCCAATGAAGTTTGAGAACCCGCTCTGTTGCTGGAGGATTAGGGAAATCACCCAATGCAGATGAACCATGTAAAGGTGGGCATTATGCCCCAATTTGGGCTTCCTAGATTTCTATTTACAGGGGTATCCCAAATTTGGATGTCATAAGAGGGGTATCCCAAATATGGATGTCATAAGAGGGGTATCCCAAATGGATGTCCAAGGGAAAGGGACATAATTCATGTTTGGAGGTCCTCTTTAATAATTAAAGGTCCTCCTATTCCCGGTGTCAGCTGATCTCAGTACAGGCTCCATTATAAGGAGTGACCAGGCCGGTGACAGGTCCTCTTTACTCCAACACTGAATGTCAGTAGCAGCGCAGGGTTAGGTGAGTAGCAGACAGATTACATAGCATGTGAGGGTCAGTACCGGGGGCAGATGGACGATTAGTTGCCCCAGTTATTATACCCCACCCGGTGTTACCTGCACAGCGTCCCAGAGCGGAGATGCAGCCGTACACAGGGCAGCGCCATGACATCGGAGACCCGGACTGTACCACTGCTCCGGCAGAGGAGGGGGAGACAGAGCGCCGTGCACTGCTAACCCCGCCCCCAGCTCACTGTAACCGCCGGACCGCGGAAACCCCTCTACCTATGCCAAATGTCCTTGCCGGCAAAAGCGTTCTGTGACGTCACAGAGCTTCTCCTCCCGCGCCTCCATCCTCCTCCCGCGCCTCCTTCCTCCTCCCGCGCCTCTTCGTCTCCACTCCTCCCCCCCCCCCCCGCCTACGAGGCCCGAGCCGCTTCCACCTTCCCCGGCCTGGCCACGCCCATGTGCCCGCCCCCAGCTCTGACAGCCCCGGCCGGCAATTGTCACCAGCACCGCCGGATCCCGGGCTGGGCAGCGGTCCGGACAAATGGCGTCTGCGGTCCGGATTCGGACCGCGGTCCGCCATTTGAGTACCCCTGTACTAGTGTAAGTATAGTGTAAGTATTGGACTAGGAATCAAGAAAACAAGAGTTTATGACCCACTTATTGTGTTGTTATTACTTTTCCAGATAATGGTCAAAACAATAAAAAAAAATATATTATTAAAATATAAAAAATTATATATATATATATTAGGGATGAGCGAACTTTTGAAAAATTCGATTCGGCTGATTCGCCGAATTTTCCGGCAAAATTTGTTTCGGTCCCAATTTATTCGCGACGAATCGCTATTAAAAACTGCTATTTCTGAGCTTCCTAGAGCCTCAATAGGGTTGTAAACCATTCTGCCTTGCTGTAACACGGATGCGTGCTGGGTTAGTGAAATAATACTGTAAATAATTATAACATGCAAATCAGAGGCATCGCTATTAGAATCGCAGAGCGGCACAACTGCAGAGAGTTGAGGTGGCATCACTATGAGGGGCCCCTATATTGCATGAAAAACACACCCTGGAGCTGGCAGCAGCAGGAGCCCAAATATTGGCTGAAAGACATCCTGGAGTTGGCAGCAGGAGCAGCAGGAGCCCAAAAATTGGCTGAATGACACCGTGGAGTTGCAAGCAGCAGCAGCAGCAGCAGGAGCCCAAACATAGCTTGAAAGAGACACTGGAGTTGGCAGCAGGAGCCCATAAATTTGCTGAATGACACCCTGGAGTTGCAAGCAGCAGCAGCAGGAGCCCAAACATAGCTTGAAAGAGACACTGGAGTTGGCAACAGAGCCCAAAAATTGTCTGAATGACACCCTGGAGTTAAAGGCAGCAGCAGCCCAAACCTAGCTTGCAAGAGACACTGCAGTTGGCAGCAGGAGCCCAAAAATTGGCTGAAGGACACCCTGGTGTTGCAAGCAGCAGCAGCAGCAGCCCAAACCTAGCTTTAAAGAGACACTGCAGTTGGCAGCAGGAGCCCAAAAATTGGCTGAATGACACCCAGGAGTTGCAAGAAGCAGCAGCAGCAGCAGCCCAAACCTAGCTTGAAAGAGACACTGGAGTTGGCAGCAGGAGCCAAAAAATTGGCTGAATGACACCCTGGAGTTGCAAGCAGCAGCAGCAGCAGCAGCAGGAGCCCAAACATAGCTTGAAAGAGACACTGGAGTTGGCAGCAGGAGCCCAAAAATTGTCTGAATGACACCCTGGAGTGGCAAGCAGCAGCAGCAGCAGCAGCCCAAACCTAGCTTTAAAGAGACACTGGAGTTGGCAACAGGAGCCCAAAAATTGGGTGAATGACACCCTGGAGTTGCAAGAAGCAGCAGCAGCAGGAGCCCAAACATAGCTTGAAAGACACACTGGAGTTGGCAGCAGAAGCCCAAAAATTGGCTGAATGACACCCTGGAGTTGCAAGCAGCAGCAGCAGCAGAAGCAGCAGCCCAAACATAGCTTGAAAGAGACACTGGAGTTGGCAGCAGGAGCCCAAAAATTGGCTGAATGACACACTGGAGTCGAAAGCAGCAGCAGCAGCAGCCCAAACATAGCTTGAAAGAGACACTGGAGTTGGCAGCAGGAGCCCGAAAATTGGCTGAATGACACCCAGGAGTTGCAAGCAGCAGCAGCAGGAGCCCAAACATTGGCTGAAAGAGACACTGGAGTTGGCAGCAGGAGCCCAAAAATTGGCTGAATGACACCCTGGAGTTGCAAGCAGCAGCAGCCCAAACATAGCTTGAAAGACACACTGGAGTTGGCAGCAGGAGCCCAAAAATTGGATGAATGACACCCTGGAGTTGCAAGCAGCAGCAGCAGGAGCCCAAACATAGCTTGAAAGAGACACTGGAGTTGGCAGCAGGAGCCCAAAAATTGGCTGAATGACACCCTGGAGTTGCAAGCAGCAGCAGCAGCAGCCCAAACATAGCTTGAAAGAGACATTGGAGTTGGCAGCAGGAGCCCAAAAATTGTCTGAATGACACCCTGGAGTTGCAAGCAGCAGCAGCTGCAGAAGCAGCAGCCCAAACATAGCTTGAAAGAGACACTGGAGTTGGCAGCAGGAGCCCAAAAATTGGCTGAATGACACCCTGGAGTCACAAGCAGCAGCAGCAGCAGCCCAAACATAGCTTGAAAGAGACACTGGTGTTGGCAGCAGGAGCACGAAAATTGGCTGAATGACACCCTGGAGTTGCAAGCAGCAGCAGCAGCCCAAACATAGCTTGAAAGAGACACTGGAGTTGGCAGCAGGATCCCAAAAATTGGCTGAATGACACCCAGGAGTTGCAAGCAGCAGCAGCAGCAGCCCAAACATAACTTGAAAGAGACACTGGAGTTGGCAGCAGGAGCCCAAAAATTGGCTGAATGACACCCTGGAGTCGCATGCAGCAGCAGCAGCAGCCCAAACATAGCTTGAAAGAGACACTGGAGTTGGCAGCAGGAGCCTGAAAATTGGCTGAATGACACCCTGGAGTTGCAAGCAGCAGCAGCAGCAGCCCAAACATAGCTTGAAAGAGACACTGGAGTTGGCAGCAGGAGCCCAAAAATTGGCTGAATGACACCCTGGAGTCGCAAGCAGCAGCAGCCCAAACATAGCTTGAAAGAGACACTGGAGTTGGCAGCAGGAGCCCGAAAATTGGCTGAATGACACCCTGGAGTCACAAGCAGCAGCAGCAGCAGCCCAAACATAGCTTGAAAGAGACACTGGAGTTGGCAGCAGGATCCCAAAAATTGGCTGAATGACACCCTGGAGTCGCAAGCAGCAGCAGCAGCAGCCCAAACATAGCTTGAAAGAGACACTGGAGTTGGCAGCAGAAACCCAAAAATTGGCCTAAAGACACACTGCAGTTGGCAACAGCAGCAGCAGGAGGCCAAAATTTGGCTGAATGACACACTGGAGTTGCAAGCTGCAGCAGCTGCAGAAGCAGCAGCCCAAACATAGCTTGAAAGACACACTGGAGTTGGCAGCAGGAGCGCAAAAATTGGCTGAATGACACCCTGGAGTCACAAGCAGCAGCAGCAGCAGCCCAAACATAGCTTGAAAGAGACACTGGAGTTGGCAGCAGGATCCCAAAAATTGGCTGAATGACACCCTGGAGTCGCAAGCAGCAGCAGCAGCAGCCCAAACATAGCTTGAAAGAGACACTGGAGTTGGCAGCAGAAACCCAAAAATTGGCCTAAAGACACACTGCAGTTGGCAACAGCAGCAGCAGGAGGCCAAAATTTGGCTGAATGACACACTGGAGTTGCAAGCTGCAGCAGCTGCAGAAGCAGCAGCCCAAACATAGCTTGAAAGACACACTGGAGTTGGCAGCAGGAGCGCAAAAATTGGCTGAATGACACCCTGGAGTCGCAAGCAGCAGCAGCAGCAGACCAAACATAGCTTGAAAGAGACACTGGAGTTGGCAGCAGGAGCCTGAAAATTGGCTGAATGACACCCTGGAGTTGCAAGCAGCAGCAGCAGCAGCCCAGACATAGCTTGAAAGAGACACTGGAGTTGGCAGCAGGATCCCAAAAATTGGCTGAATGACACCCTGGAGTCGCAAGCAGCAGCAGCCCAAACATAGCTTGAAAGAGACACTGGAGTTGGCAGCAGGAGCCCGAAAATTGGCTGAATGACACCCTGGAGTTGCAAGCAGCAGCAGCAGCAGCAGCCCAAACATAGCTTTAAAGAGACACTAGAGTTGGCAGCAGGAGCCCAAAAATAGGCTGAATGACACCCTGGAGTTGCAAGCAGCAGCAGCAGCAGCAGCCCAAACATAGCTTGAAAGACACACTGGAGTTGGCAGCAGGAGCCCAAAAATTGGCTGAATGACACCCTGGAGTCGCAAGTAGCAGCAGCAGCAGCCCAAACATAGCTTGAAAGAGACACTGGAGTTGGCAGCAGGAGCCCGAAAATTGGCTGAATGACACCCTGGAGTCGCAAGCAGCAGCAGCAGCAGCCCAAACATAGCTTGAAAGAGACACTGGAGTTGGCAGCAGGATCCCAAAAATTGGCTGAATGACACCCTGGAGTTGCAAGCAGCAGCAGCAGCAGGAGCCCAAACCTAGCTTGAAAGAGACACTGGAGTTGGCAGCAGGAGCCAAAAAATTGGCTGAATGACACCCTGGAGTTGCAAGCAGCAGCAGCAGCCCAAACCTAGCTTGAAAGAGACACTGCAGTTGGCAGCAGGAGCCCAAAAATTGGCTGAAGGACACCCTGGAGTTGCAAGCAGCAGCAGCAGCAGCAGCAGCCCAAACCTAGCTTGAAAGAGACACTGCAGTTGGCAGCAGGAGCCCAAAAATTGGCTGAATGACACCCAGGAGTTGCAAGCAGCAGCAGCAGCAGCAGCCCAAACCTAGCTTGAAAGAGACACTGGAGTTGGCAGCAGGAGCCAAAAAATTGGCTGAATGACACCCTGGAGTTGCAAGCAGCAGCAGCAGGAGCCCAAACATAGCTTGAAAGAGACACTGGAGTTGGCAGCAGGAGCCCAAAAATTGACTGAATGACACCCTGGAGTTGCAAGCAGCAGCAGCAGCCCAGACATAGCTTGAAAGAGACACTGGAGTTGGCAACAGGAGCCCAAAAATTGGGTGAATGACACCCTGGAGTTGCAAGAAGCAGCAGCAGCAGGAGCCCAAACATAGCTTGAAAGACACACTGGAGTTGGCAGCAGGAGCCCAAAAATTGGCTGAATGACACCATGGAGTTGCAAGCAGCAGGAGCCCAAACATTGGCTGAAAGGGACACTGGAGTTGTCAGCAGGAGCCCAAAAATTGGCTGAATGACACCCTGGAGTTGCAAGCAGCAGCAGAAGCAGCAGCCCAAACATAGCTTGAAAGAGACACTGGAGTTAGCAGCAGGAGCCCAAAAATTGGCTGAATGACACACTGGAGTCGAAAGCAGCAGCAGCAGCAGCCCAAACATAGCTTGAAAGAGACACTGGAGTTGGCAGCAGGAGCCCGAAAATTGGCTGAATGACACCCAGGAGTTGCAAGCAGCAGCAGCAGGAGCCCAAACATTGGCTGAAAGAGACACTGGAGTTGGCAGCAGGAGCCCAAAAATTGGCTGAATGACACCCTGGAGTTGCAAGCAGCAGCAGCCCAAACATAGCTTGAAAGACACACTGGAGTTGGCAGCAGGAGCCCAAAAATTGGATGAATGACACCCTGGAGTTGCAAGCAGCAGCAGCAGGAGCCCAAACATAGCTTGAAAGAGACACTGGAGTTGGCAGCAGGAGCCCAAAAATTGGCTGAATGACACCCTGGAGTTGCAAGCAGCAGCAGCAGGAGCCCAAACATAGCTTGAAAGAGACATTGGAGTCGGCAGCAGGAGCCCAAAAATTGTCTGAATGACACCCTGGAGTTGAAAGCAGCAGCAGCTGCAGAAGCAGCAGCCCAAACATAGCTTGAAAGAGACACTGGAGTTGGCAGCAGGAGCCCAAAAATTGGCTGAATGACACCCTGGAGTCGCAAGCAGCAGCAGCAGCAGCCCAAACATAGCTTGAAAGAGACACTGGTGTTGGCAGCAGGAGCACGAAAATTGGCTGAATGACACCCTGGAGTTGCAAGCAGCAGCAGCAGCCCAAACATAGCTTGAAAGAGACACTGGAGTTGGCAGCAGGATCCCAAAAATTGGCTGAATGACACCCTGGAGTTGCAAGCAGCAGCAGCGGCAGCCCAAACATAGCTTGAAAGAGACACTGGAGTTGGCAGCAGGAGCCCAAAAATTGGCTGAATGACACCCTGGAGTCGCAAGCAGCAGCAGCCCAAACATAGCTTGAAAGAGACATTGGAGTTGGCAGCAGGAGCCTGAAAATTGGCTGAATGACACCCTGGAGTTGCAAGCAGCAGCAGCAGCAGCCCAAACATAGCTTGAAAGAGACACTGGAGTTGGCAGCAGGAGCCCAAAAATTGGCTGAATGACACCCTGGAGTCGCAAGTAGCAGCAGCCCAAACATAGCTTGAAAGAGACACTGGAGTTGGCAGCAGGAGCCCGAAAATTGGCTGAATGACACCCTGGAGTCACAAGCAGCAGCAGCAGCAGCCCAAACATAGCTTGAAAGAGACACTGGAGTTGGCAGCAGGATCCCAAAAATTGGCTGAATGATACCCTGGAGTCGCAAGCAGCAGCAGCAGCAGCCCAAACATAGCTTGAAAGAGACACTGGAGTTGGCAGCAGAAACCCAAAAATTGGCCTAAAGACACACTGCAGTTGGCAACAGCAGCAGCAGGAGGCCAAAATTTGGCTGAATGACACCCTGGAGTTGCAAGCTGCAGCAGCTGCAGAAGCAGCAGCCCAAACATAGCTTGAAAGACACACTGGAGTTGGCAGCAGGAGCCCAAAAATTGGCTGAATGACACCCTGGAGTCGCAAGCAGCAGCAGCAGCAGACCAAACATAGCTTGAAAGAGACACTGGAGTTGGCAGCAGGAGCCTGAAAATTGGCTGAATGACACCCTGGAGTTGCAAGCAGCAGCAGCAGCAGCAGCCCAGACATAGCTTGAAAGAGACACTGGAGTTGGCAGCAGGAT
Source organism: Gastrophryne carolinensis (assembly GCA_027917425.1). NCBI lineage: Eukaryota > Metazoa > Chordata > Amphibia > Anura > Microhylidae > Gastrophryne > Gastrophryne carolinensis. Next base: position 523,296,081 of record CM051235.1, on the reverse strand, counting down.
CCCAGAAATTGGCTGAATGACACCCTGGAGTCGCAAGCAGCAGCAGCCCAAACATAGCTTGAAAGAGACACTGGAGTTGGCAGCAGGAGCCCGAAAATTGGCTGAATGACACCCTGGAGCTGCAAGCAGCAGCAGCAGCAGCAGCCCAAACATAGCTTGAAAGAGACACTAGAGTTGGCAGCAGGAGCCCAAAAATTGGCTGAATGACACCCTGGAGTCTCAAGCAGCAGCAGCAGCAGCCCAAACATAGCTTGAAAGACACACTGGAGTTGGCAGCAGGAGCCCAAAAATTGGCTGAATGACACCCTGGAGTCGCAAGCAGCAGCAGCAGCAGCCCAAACATAGCTTGAAAGAGACACTGGAGTTGGCAGCAGGAGCCCGAAAATTGGCTGAATGACACCCTGGAGTTGGAAGCAGCAGCAGCAGCAGCAGCCCAAACATAGCTTGAAAGAGACACTGGAGTTGGCAGCAGGATCCCAGAAATTGGCTGAATGACACCCTGGAGTTGCAAGCAGCAGCAGCAGCAGGAGCCCAAACATAGCTTTAAAGAGACACTGGAGTTGGCAGCAGGAACCCAAAAATTGGCCTAAAGACATACTGCAGTTGGCAGCAGCAGCAGCAGGAGGCCAAAATTTGGCTGAATGACACCCTGGAGTTGCAAGCAGCAAAAGCTGCAGCCCAAACATAGCTTGAAAGAGACACTGGAGTTGGCAGCAGGAGCCCAAAAATTGCCTGAATGACACCCTGGAGTTGCAAGCAGCAGCAGCAGCAGCAGCCCAAACATAGCTTGAAAGACACACTAGAGTTGGCAGCAGGAGCCCAAAAATTGGCTGAATGACACCCTGGAGTCTCAAGCAGCAGCAGCCCAAACATAGATTGAAAGAGACACCGGAGTTGGCAGCAGGAGCCCGAAAATTGCCTGAATTACACCCTGGAGTTGCAAGCAGCAGCCCAAACATAGCTTGAAAGAGACACTGGAGTTGGCATCAGGATCCCAAAAATTGGCTGAATGACACCCTGGTGTTGCAAGCAGCAGCAGCAGCAGCCCAAACATAGCTTGAAAGACACACTGGAGTTGGCAGCAGGAGCCCAAAAATTGGCTGAATGACACCCTGGAGTTGCAAGCAGCAGCAGCAGCCCAAACATAGCTTGAAAGACACACTGGATTTGTCAGCAGGAGCCCAAAAATTGGCTGAATGACACCCTGGAGTTGCAAGCAGCAGCTGCAGCAGCAGCCCAAACATAGCTTGAAAGAGACACTGGAGTTGGCAGCAGGAGCCCGAAAATTGGCTGAATGACACCCTGGAGTTGCAAGCAGCAGCAGCCCAAACATAGCTTGAAAGAGACACTGGAGTTGGCAGCAGGATCCCAAAAATTGGCTGAATGACACCCTGGAGTTGCAAGCAGCAGCAGCAGCAGCCCAAACATAGCTTGAAAGAGACACTGGAGTTGGCAGCAGGAGCCCAAAAATTGGCTGAATGACACCCTGGAGTTGCAAGCAGCAGCAGCAGGAGCCCAAACATAGCTTGAAAGAGACACTGGAGTTGGCAGCAGGAACCCAAAAATTGGCCTAAAGACACACTGCAGTTGGCAGCAGCAGCAGGAGGCCAAAATTTGGCTGAAAGGCACACCCTGAAGTTGGCATCAGCAGGAGCCCAAAAATTGGTCTAAAGACATAAATATGTTTTGCACCATTTGGAAAGTGTAAAATGTGGCACCATGCTGAATCTAGTCACATGCATCAGCCATTGTTGGGTGGAAATCCTGGCTGATCCATCCCTGATTCATTTTCACAAAGGTGAGTCTCTCCACATTTTTAGTTGACAGACGAGTTCTCCTCGCCGTAACTATGGCCCCCGCCGCACTAAACACCCGCTCCGATGGCACGCTACTTGCCGGGCAGGACAGCTTTTCCAGGGCAAACTCAGCTGGCTGCGGCCACAAGTCAAGTTTGGCTGCCCAGAAGTCCAGCGGATCCTCAAGGGGTGTTGGCATGGTCATGTCAAGGTATGACATGATCTGCTGGTTCAGGTCCTGCTCCAGGTCTTCCTGCTGCTCATGAGTAGACTCACTATGCGGGTGTAGAAAGCTACTCATTAGCGACTGAAGACTGAGGCTGCTGCTGATGGAGCTGCTGCTGCTGCTCCTGCCAACCCCCCCCCAGCAGCCATGGCAGTGGAAGGTGAGCGCAGAGGTCCCCCCGTGTCAGACCTGCGAGAGTATGGGCCATGGCGCAGATAGGCATCGGCCAACTGCCTACGTAGAATGTCTTTGTACTACGGTTCGTCCGGATCGATTCGCTCTTCCCTAATATATATATATATATATATATATATATATATATATATATATATATATACGTTTATGGTTTATAAACGTATAAGTACTAGCGTGGAATCACACCCCAATTTCCAATCTGCTGAAATCTAATGATTAGGACAAAATTTCAAAAGGCGACGGAAACTATTTATGTGCATACTATTTATGTGCCAAAAAGAATTCCTTGTTCATCTCACGCTGTACTTGGCGAACAATAAATTGAATTTAATTGAATTGCATTTATGTGCGTTTTTTGCATTTTTAAGATATGTGGGTATATAGCAGGCTGGGGCAGTCCTCTATTTAGCTATTAGGTAAACATATGGGGGTCGATTCAGCACCACGGGAGAAAACTCCATTACCTTTTAGGAGAGAATGCTGTCATTCAGTTTCAATGTCTACCTTGGGGCTCATTCAGCACCAGGTAACAATTTTTATCCGATTGCTGAAACACTCCAAAGGTAGACAAGATTCAGCACCAGGTGAGAAAAGCCACTAGTTTTTAGGAGAGAAAGCTATCATTTACTTTCATTGTTTACCATCTCAAAGTGTACATCCAGTGGCTGAATCAGCCCAAAGTAGACAATGAATTAATTAATAGCAGTTTTCTCTCCTAAAGAGTAGTAACTTTTCCCAACTGGTGCTGAAGCAACCCTAATGAAAGTGAATGAGCGTTTTCTCTCTTAAAAAGTAGTGACATTTTCTCACCTGGTTCTATGTTCTCTATTTCTATGGTCTTCTATTTGCACGCTTGACATATTGGGTGTAAATCTATGGAATATTTACAATATACGCATTGATGATAGTTTAACAAATTTGTTGAGGTTTACGTTTAAATAATACCTGGGATAATTGTGTGTTAACACATTTTGATTATTTTGTTCTATGGACAGGTGTAACATATTGTAATGTATTCATGATTGTACATTTATTAGCATCATTAGCATCAGGGTTCAAGACAGTTCCTGTATTTAATTGTCTTCTATCTAACATGCTTTTATTGTGGTGCCGATTATTTATAATAAAGTTACAAATATTCTTATTTAATGGTCATTTAAAGATGGAAGTGTTTTTACACCACATTCCCGTCTTTTGATTTAAAGGGGCTATAAACCCAAAGGTAAAAATAAGGCAGCAGGGACTCAACTGATGCATGTCCAGATGTGTCTTTCCTCCATTTCCTGCAGCGCAGGATGGAAACCATAGCAGGACTCTAAATTTTGCCCTCATTTCAATTTCATTCCCCTAGAACCACGCAAAGAAATGGTCCTTTGCTGCTCTCAGCATGAGTGAGTGTGCAAGCCACAGTGGTTCCACTGCTTTCTCTGAACACAGCAGAGCATGCTCAACCTAGAAATTGAAGCAAATGAATCGGCTTTTCTTACATTACATAAGGTATTTAAATAAAATCGTAAATTTTGAGAGGCTTTGAAATAGTTCATTTAAGAATGTTCCCAAGGTGCATAAGGTTGGAAGAAGTTTGTGTGCGTCTGTACATGGATAATATGTATAAGCAGATGGTACCTGAAGTCATTAGAAAATGGAAAGTGGTACTTGATCCAAAAAAAGATGTGGACCCCTGTGCCAAGCTTTAGGTTTTCTGCCTCTTAAAAGGAGCCAGGGGAACCATTGCAAAAGTACAAAGTACCCCGATTCTGATCCAAAATGAAGTTAGTTTTCAAATGAATTGCAAGGAAATGAAACTTGGAAGGTTATCTAATCTCTACTGGTTAATAATAAAGATTTTACAGAATATTTCGCTCACTTTCCCAAAATGGGAACATTTTGAAAAATGTTATTTTTTCATTTACAACATGTCAGTGCGTCTTATCAGGCAAATGTGAAAAAAGCAAAAAAGTCAACTCACCTTTCCAACTCACCTTTGGAAAGGGGGAATGCCACCCTACCTATATGGGGGACGGTGGGGGAATGCTACACTGCCCATGGGAATGGGAGCGGGGATGCCACAATCCCTATGGTAATTGAAGGGGGATATGTCACACTGCCTATGTGAATGGGAGGGGGATGCCATACTGCCTATGGGAAAGGGAGGGGGGATGTCACACTGCCTATGAGAAAGGGAGGGGGGAATGCCACACTGCCTATAGGAAAGAGAGGGGGGAATGCCACACTGCCTATGGGAATGGGAGGGGGGAATGCTACACTGTCTATGGGAAAGGGAGGGGGGAATGCCACACTGCCTATGGGAAAGGGAGGGGGGAATGCTACACTGCCTATGGGAATGGGGGACAATGCTACACTGCCTATGGGAATGGGAGGGGGATACTACACTGCCTATGGGAATGGGAGGGTGTAAATGCCACACTGCCTATGGGAGATGGGGGTGAATGCCTCTCTGCCTGTAATGGCGGGATTGTGCACCTTGCCTATTATTTGGTTCTTACGATGGTGTTTTAGCACAACATTTGGTTCTAAATATGTATTTTTACTCCTCCAAATCCTAGGTGCATCCTATGGGCGTATGCATTTTATAGGGCAAAAAAAAAACTATATGCCAAATTAAACGATATGAGCATTTTGATTAAATTGTTATATATCTGGAAAGGACAGTGTGCATTTTGGCCACTGAAAAAAATTAAAACGTACAAAAAATAATATTAATGAGTGGGTAAAAAAGTCCAGATTTCTCTGAACACAAAACTTCATGGGTAAAGCATAAAATACTTGCTGTTCCTTCAACCAATTCAACATTTGTTTTAATTCTTCTACCCTGCCAAAGTGTAAACAGTCAAAGAATTCAGGGCACTATACAACCGTGAGGTCTGTGTTCGCAAAGGAGTTTTTGGCAGCGCATTCACCTACAACAGAATAACAGTATATCTCCTAAATGAATAAACGTGGGCCCTGCATATGATGGGCACACAAATAAAATAATAATCAAACTGGGAAAATTGTGGCCATCAGAAGGGACCAAAATACTTTTTCATACGTCTTTTGATTGAGGCAGTGAATATAATACACTAGGCCACTATACATCATGGGAAATATCTTCCAAATGGCAGTCTGTGTGTTTTAGATGAACAAGGCCCTGATTTATTAAGCCAATATAAATGATTTTCTTGGCCTTCTTGGAAAAACCTCTTCTTAAATTCTCATATTTTCATTTCATTTTAAGAAAAAAAATCCCCAAGAGGTGAAAAAAGATGTTTTGTACTTTCAGCATTGGTCAAAATTTTAGCTAACTCCTCTTGAGGTTTAGTAATGACGGACTGTCGCTCTAACATCCTGGGCTCTTCCCAGACTTGTCTAAAAAACTAGACGTGATAGGAGATATATGGTTGTTATTAGGCTTCCTTGGCATGTGAAGTTATGGCGAAAAGTGAAAATGACCTAAAATAACAAAAGCAGTCTAGGAGACAGCGAGACTGTCCTCAGGATGACAAGGTATCTGCCAGTGACAGAGGGTACTTTCCCAAAAGCCTACTTGTCAATTATTCACACCAGATTTCCCGGCATTTGAAAGCTAATGCACTACAGAATGTAAAGTTTTGTCAATGTTTAGCTTTTTGATGCTCATTTTTCAGAGTTGAAAGATTGTTGGATTCTTAACTTTGGCTCCATCCAGACATTCAGATACATTTGCAGACAGACAGTGAAATTCAGTATGGGTGAAAGCACATGTGTTCTAAGCTGCAGTGCCTGATGTGCAGCTGTCATTGTGTAACCATGGGCAATGGTAACATATTCCTTTGTTCCCAAAGCTTCTACTGAATTTAAAACACAGGATGGCTACTAGTAAAGGCATAAGGACCCAATGAACTAATGGTGCCTGCCACTAGGAATGGTGGCCACCACTAGGAAATTCAGGGCCCCATACAGCCACAATGTCTTCCCCCCTTTTGATCCTACTCAAATGTATAAATACAACCCCCTGCGACACCCGTAAACACTCAACTTTTCACGCTCCAACACCACATGCATGGGCATGAGAGCCTCCTGCCTTTGGCCCTTATTCATCAAGCGATAGCGCCAGGTAGTGTCTGACGAGCGCCAGGTCCCGCCAGCTAACGGCGGCTACCGACTCAAGTACGCCCGGCGTTGGCCACAATGATGCATTTATCAAGCTAAATGAGGCTAGCGCCGGCGAGAGCGACAGCTACCGCGGGATTCATCATGTAGCCGACTGCAACGAACAGCGCCGCTGCTAATCCCATCACAGCGCCAGGTATGACCTGTCGCTCCCTGGCGATGTCCAATGCATTTCAATGGAGCAATCTTTAATTAATCATAATTAATTGCTATTAATGTTTTTTTTTTTTTTTAATGTCAAAAATTCTGTGACCACTTCTGCAATGTTAGGATTTGTTTTTAAGGTAAAAAAAAAAAAAATGATTTTGTGCAGAATTGATATTACAGGTCTGATATTAATGTATTGATATTACAAAATGTTTATAAAAACTTGTATAATTTTACAATCAAAAAATATGGTTGTTTGGGGGTTAAAAACTATTTTAAATCCATCGCCGCCAGCGCTCTGGGGTTTAAACAAGGAATTCACAGCGCGAAAAAATTCGGAGCGTGATTTGTTGATGAATCTGCAGCAAGCCGTTCGCTCTGGCCATTCGTTGTCAGGCGCACCCATACAACGCTGAACCTGTGAAACAGCGACCCCCCAGCCCGTATTCAACATTACCGCACACCAACTGAGTCGCTGTCAACAAGCAAACCCCGGCCAAGCACAGCGACTACTAGCTGGCGCTGGGAAAATCACGCTACTGGCGCTCATCTTTCGCTACCTGGCGCTATTAATGAATCGGCCTCCCCGTCTTTCGGCAAACAGCTCTCATTGTGAATGGGGAGTGCGTGTTGCCACATGCCCAGTTTAACTCAACTCATATGCAGCTACACAAAGGTGGACCAAATCCTAGGATTTACACTATCCCGGGTTAGAGTCTGTCCCCATGGGTCACCCCAGTCTGGGATGCAACCCGTGTGGCATCCCAAGGTGCACCTGATTTTTTTACCTTTCCTCAAGCCTACGGCACATGAGTGTCCTCTCGTGCAATCAGCTTCTCTGGCTGTGCGTATTAATGTGCGTCTGGAGAAGCTGAACGTAGTCCCAGCCGCACACACAATCGTCGGTTAGTGGCATCACTCGCACCCCTCGCTGAGTGTGGCCATGTACAGTCATTAAGTTACGGGGGGGGGGGGGGGTTACGGCTGTGCTCACCCAGAAATAGATGCAAGTGATGCCCCTGTTCGCCGCTCATGCACCATGGGCTCGTTGACGAGGTAAGCATACTGGGGGGGGGGGGGGTTTCAGACAACTCGCATCTCAAATCAGGATGGTGGTAGGGGTGATCAGATGGCCTTGGAGTCTTATAGAATCCAGGTCAACTATTGGTCTAATTTAAGACTGATACAGCAGAAACGAATGGTGCATCTTTTCTCGAAATCATGCCAAGGCAGCACAAATATGATAAATAAGGTGAAGGAGGAACAATGATGGAGCCCCCTGACTTCCTGGGCCCAGGTGGAGTCGCACCCCCTATAGTTACCCCCAGGGCTGGCCTTAGGTTGAAAGGTGCCCTGTGCAAGACTGCAGGATGGCGCCCCCCCCGGGGGACCCATCCTTCAGTGTGTGCACCCCCCCTCACATGGCCAAAAGAGCCATGAGTCTGCCATCCACTAAAAAAGCATATTAAACATAAACATATCGTCATATAGCTGAGATGAAGAGACCAGTGGGTGAGTATAACGCTTTTTGTTTTATTTGACTGAAAATAGTCTGTAAAAACATGGCACCCCAACATCTCTGTGCATGCAGGTTGGTTTTACTGCGGACTCGGGGGGGGGGGGGGGGTCAGCGGCTGCACTGAGCTCTCTGCATCTGCTCCCACATGCGATGCCGGCCTCGTCTAGCCTGCCCACCATCTGCCTCTCGCGTTGCCATCCCGCACACCACCAGCGTCCCACGCTGACAGCCCCACTCGCCGCTGTTGCCTGGCGGTGGGTGGAAATGCTAGCTAGGTAGGGCCATCATCAGGGTGGGGTGAGCCTGGGCCCCGCCAGAGTGGACATGGTACACCACCCTTCCCCCTAATGGCGGCCCTGGTGACAGTAGAGAAAGCATAAGAAGCTAATGGGCTAATGGTGACAGTATTGAAGTCATAAAGACCCAATAGACCACATGTGTCAAATTCAAGGCCTGGGGGCCGGATGCGGCCCTCTAAGCCTTTTTATGTGGCCCCCTGACTGCTGCCACATGGAGGCTCTTGGATGGCACCACCTCTAGCCGGTTCAGTCAGTCCAGGACTTCTGACACTGGCAATGTCATCATGTTTGCATGTGGAAGCACCAAGTGATGCAGCACAGTACCACCTCTAATCCTGGAGGAGAAGAGAGTAGTGTATACAACTGTTCAGTGCCTCTGTGCAACCATCTGTGCAACCATGCAACCATCACCAAAGCATAGCTATCACTTTTTTGCATTTCTCTGTGCTCTCAGCGTGAGCGAGCATTGGTCCTACAGCCATCTCTGACCACAGCAGAGCTGTGCCATGACATGCCCTTTCCAGCTCAGCCATGGCCCAGAAATTAAAGCAAAGCCAGAAGTTTGGCATAAAATACATAAGATATTAACATATAATCATTGGATCATAAGATTTTGAGAAGCTCATTTTACACAGTTCTCATGGGGAATAAGGTGGAAGGAAGTTAGCATTTGCCTGAACAGCAAATTACTTTAATGTAGACCAAAACCGGAGATATTTCCGGAGATATTTTAAGCAGTTTTACAAAGTTCTTTAAAGTTATGGGGCTAGAAAAATAAAATGACAAGTCCTTAGTATAAGGCGATTTTCTAAAATAAAAATATTTTTAATGTCCTTTATTCAGTAAAAGCTGAATTAGAATTGGCCCAGATATTGCATAGTGCTTGTAGCTGACAGGTCCTCTATTATATGGCTGGCTTATGACCTAGCTTTAGAAGTTCACCTAGCGGGCTGTGACTTGGCAGGACAGAGACACTAACCACAAATGGAACTGTCAGTAACAAAATAACATTCGAGAAAAGTCACATAATCACTTAAAATGTATGTGTGTGCTTTTTTTTTTACGGTAAATAACCCAAAATATAATAAAGATTTAAAAGTCCTCTTTTTGAAATGAGAAGGGGAGGCTCTTTTCAGTCGGTATAGCTGTAAATGTGTGCCTGTGTGTCGGGCGGAAAGAGGCTGCTACACAGCGGCTACACTAGATTGTCCCCCTTTATATTATAGTTTTATTATTTATAGTATTATTATATAGTTAAAGAGGTTGGCGTGTTTCATTACTGATTATTTGAAGTTTGTTTGTCTTCAGTCTCAATAGCGGCCGATGCATTTTTAGTATAAAGCGCAACTCCTTAGGAGAATAGACTGGTCAACTGCTCATCTTAAAGGAGCAGTATCGCGAAATTTGCATTAAAAAAGATAAATAATTAAATAGCCACACAATAGCTTCTAACATGTGTATAAATAATCTGGTGATAGAAAAAGGAAAAAAATATATGCCTTTCTTTTAAATTGTATAATGACAATGGCTCAGTCCATTTGCTGAATAGGGGGATCTGCTGGGTTGTATTTAGTGAGCTGCTTCATTTAGCCCATTGGTCTCCTAGCAGCACTTTACCTCAGAGGCTGACACTGTAATCAGTGGTAACGGCTGTGTGTGTGTGAGGTGCTGCTTTTGTTATGAGACCAGGCGACTCAAATGTCTAAAATCTATACAAAATAAACTAAACTGACTGAAAATGACTGAAATTCTTCTTTGAATAACTGTGCAGGAAAATCTAAAGGTATTAAAGTGGAACAAAACCATGAGTTGCCGACCCTGAAGTCTATAAGACCCGGCCATTGACCTTCCCCCTTGGGCATTCTAAATCAGGATGCCCACTGTGTGAAACGACCCCTGAATAACCACAGATCCCCCCATTTTTCTGGCGCGCTCACGCAGATAGTCATTTAGACAGGCCGGGCAGACAGGAAGGTTACTGCTCAGGCTCCCCATCTGTGTGCAAACAGAGCTGATTGGATGAGAGCCCGCGCATGCGCTGTGGGACAGGGAAAGATACGTTTTTACAGGCGAACTTGGGGATTTCACATATCAGGGTATCCCAAGTCGGGATGCCCTAGGGGCACAAAACAAAACTCCAGCTAGTGAAAATCCTGGGTTGGGCTTTGCTCAAAACACACAAAGCTGAAAGAAAGATCATATGGAAAAATGAAAAATAAGAATATGAAAGAGAAAATGGTAAACTGAAAGATTCTGCAGCAGAGCCAACATGAAGGGAAAACTGTCAAAATCAGCTAAATGACTTCTAGAGCTTTTCTCTGATTTAGATTTATAAGTTTTGGTCAGGTAGTGTTGCAATGTTGTTATCTTATGCTGGATGGCTGCCAGCACTGAACATCTGATACTTTGATACATTGTTTCCCCCTCTCCTCAGCATGGAACTGATACATTGTTTCATCCTTCTCCTCAGCATGGGTCCCGACACTCAGAAGACATAAACATGAGCTATTAGTCTCCAGCTGCTCAACACACACATCATTTTTTTCTAAATTTGTAATTCTTACTCCAACCCTTACCTACATTCAAAGTACCATTTAAATATAAGTCACCAAGAAAAATTCGCGATACTGCTCCTTTAAAGTGAACCAAAACCCTCTGCACCTGGCCAGTGTCCAACTTGCCCGCCAGAGCACCGGGGGATCCTTAGGTCGCAGAGTACCAGAAGATTCTCAGACCCCAGGCACTGACCCAGGGCCCCCATTGGCATAGTGCAAGAAATCCAAAACTAACACTGTGTTGGATTGCCTGGAGTTTTCTTTAAACCAGACCTTCACCTTGAATAAGAGTCTATCTTATATGTTTCTCCCACCCTGTACATACATATTGCCTACATTAAAAATCATCCTACCTGCATCTACTGCATTTTATGAGGCTTTAAACATCCAAGATGGGGGCCCATGGAGTCTCAGGCTGCCTGCAAACAGGAAGTGTCTTCTGACTGTGTTGCTCTGCATTCTGGGATTACTGACCTTTTCCTGACCCCATCACTGCTCTGTCTGTGCAAACCACAGCTATAATCCTCCCCCACACTCCTTTTCTCAGTATGGAATGCTTCTGAGGCAAGATGGCGGCGCCTGTATCCTAAAGTGCTGAACACAGTTGCAGCCCAGTGGGGAAAAGAATAATAAGTAAGTGACTAAAAACATAAAATATATAATTTTAGATTCTGGGGAATAGTTTTTAAAGGTTTGGGGTTTTCATTAAATGATGCTGAAGGTCTGGTTTAAGTTTATTTTCTCAGTAAGTTACTTATTTTATTTGGTCAGTAACCATTAATTCTATTTTATTACAATTATATTATGGTTGATTAATGGTTGGTGCACAAAAATGCTCAGACGGAGCGCAAACTATTCCGCATGCACCTAGGAGCATGATTCATGGCTGCATACACTTGCCGGGCACACATGCAAATCGCACCAAATGGCAAGCGCACACCAGAAGCGCCAGTTGCCTCTTCTCACACTAATCTGCATTTTCCGCAAAGAAAATCTGCTGTTTAGAAGTGCAAATGGCCCCGCCCCATGTGCATTTGTCCAGCTAAGCACCTAACTGCTCCTAATGGTCCTCCATGTTTCTCCCGTTTCCTTTATTGTTTCTAGCAATTTGATCTCTCCAGATGTGTTTTTTTTGCTTTATTCTCCATTTCAGAATGTATTCTCTGAAGAACCTGTGTTCTCCATTTTTTTTGGGGGGGGGGGGGTCAGATTTTAGGGGATATTGATGATTCCAGTTAACCCTTAACTTTTTTTGCCCAATATTTTGTCCCAGATGTTTATTAAGGCTTAATAATTTAACTATAAATTTTTTGGGCCCAATATCCACATTTTTGTTGTTTTGACCTTTATTTTTGTGATTTTGGACAGCTTATAATTTTTTTGAACAAAAACATAAAAAGGGGTTCAATCCTTAAAAAGAACTTGCGGCGGACACTTTCATTGTTCAAAATCCATGCTGGACGCTTCTGGCATGTGTTTTCAGAATGAAATACGGCTGTTACTCATTGGAATTGGCAGTTTCGTCCAACTATTTGCTGGAGGAAATTCACTCTTCAAAGTGCTACATTTGCACATGATTTTCTGCTCTTTAACCCTTCTTTTGCCAGCCACGTAAATTTTACATGGCTGCCTCTCCAACCGTTAAACGCCAGCCACGTAAAATTTACGTGCCTGACTTTCCCCAGTAATAACAAAAAAAGTAAAAAAAAAGACACTTACCTGACCCCTCGTTCGATCCGATCCGGGGCTCCTCCGGCTGCAGGGGAGTGCCCAAAATAGGGTCCCCCCCGTTTCAGCAGCCGCCCGGTTTCCTGCAAAAAAAAAAAAAAGAATGACAGTTACCTACCTTTGTCCCCGCCGCCTCCCGCCGCCTCTCCTCTTCATGGGGGGGGGGGGCTCCGATCACCCCCCCGCTCTTCCGTCTTCTGGAGGGGGCATAACAGCCCTCCTCCCTCCACAGCTTCCGATGGCGGCCGCCATCTCGGATTGGACGATCGCCTACCTCCCCCCTCCTCTGCCCAGGCGTCACTGAAATCAGATCGCCGCGGGACACAGGAAATGAAGATCGGAGGTGAGTAAAGTAAAACATTTTTTTTTTTTTTAATAAAGTTATTTAAAAAATTGTGTGTGTCTTTTTTTTTACATTTAACCCTTTGTGAACTGGTAAGGGGTCCATGTGACCCCTATACCAGTTCACAGGGCTCGGGGGTCTGGCAAGTCACCTGCGGCTAGCGGTTTCTTTTTTAATTAACCCTTTGTTACCTGTAACCCAGTAGGTATAAAAGGCTTCCAGCAGCAGCAGGAGAGCAGAAGCCTAAGTGATCAGCATGGGACACATGGATGGATGGGAGGTAAGTATAAAAAAAAAATATTAAAAACATTTTTTTTTTTTAATAAAGATATTTTTAAAAAGTGTGTCTGTGTGTTTTTATACTTTTAACCCTTTGTGAACTGGTAAGGGGTCCATGTGACCCCTATACCAGTTCACAAGGCTCGGGGGTCTGGCAAGTCACCTGCGGCTAGTGGGTGACTTGCCATTAACCCCGAGACCCCCCATTACCTGCCTCCCAAAAAAAACCTTAAAATTCCCCCAAGAAATGGTGCCCCCCCCCCTGTGAAGGAGGACCCCACACCAATTTTTTTATTTAACCCTTTATTATGTGGATAGTAGTTGTATTTTATTTGTAAATGTTATAAAGTGCTCTTTTCAGTTTAGGGGATCACCTGGACAGGAACGGGGGGCTACTGATACATATGTGGTATCATTGTAATCGGGAGAAATGGGGCTTTCACATGCAATATGGTTTTCTTTAATAAAATAAATGTTTTTGTTAAAATAAAGGAGACAATTAAAAAAAAAAAAATATATATATATATATATATATATTTTTTTTTACTTATTTATTTAAAAATATTAAAAAAAGTAGAAAAAATACAAGCAAGACATTTCATGTTAAAGCCTAAACTCTGCCACAAAAAGAAAATATGCCATTTTCTTGGAAATTCCTGCAAAAATCACAGTTAAACATCACGCAAAATGGTGAAAAATATCCTGTCAGCAGAGGTTGACAAAATCTCAAGTAGACTGGCAGTCAAAAGGTTACAGGTACCTATGCATGTTGGGTATTGTTCTGCTCGGGGGACCTTGCGCTTTCAGATTTAGCTTGTTTTTTCTTATTTGCATATTGATATTTTAGGAAAAGGTGTTTTTTATTCTGCTTTTTTATACATTTTTTTGTGAAACCCTGTGCAACCTAAGAATTCTTCGAGATATTACTTCCAGAAAGATGAGGCCACTACAACAAGCTGGGTACGTTTAGAAAGCTTAACATGTTACTTTCAGGGAATATATGGTTTATGGGGGATATTCCAAATGTAAAGGGTTGGTTTGGTAGAAAAAGCACAAGGTGTGCACTTTGTCTGCAGAGCTGAAATTTTGAAGTAAAATTACCGTTATGCACATGCTTTACTTTGGGGTGTTTGGCAACTCTTCCCTTGACAGTAGCTATGCATGTTGGGTATCATTCTGTTTGGGGGATGTTGCTTTTTCAGATTTTCAGTTTTTTTCTGGTTTGCATATAGGTTTTTTGTAGGAAAATGTGGTTTTGATTCTGCTTTTTTATTCATTTTTAGGGAATCCCTGTGCAACCAAAGAATACATTGAGGGATTACTTCCAGAAAACTGCACCCATGTCAACAAGCCTGGTACGCCTAGAAAGCTTCAGGTTTATACTTCTAGGGAATATATAGTTTGTCGGGGGTATTTCAAATGTAAAGGGTTGTTTTTCTTGAAAAACTGCAAGGTGTGCATATTGCATAGCATAGTTGTATTTTATCTGAAAATCTCCTAAAGCGTTGTTTCAGTTTGGGGGAGTCTCCTGGGCAGGAAAGGGTGTCTACCTATACATATGTGGTACCACTGTAACCGGGAGAAATTGGGGTTTCACACGCAATAAGATTTTATTGACAAACTTACATTTTTTTATTACAAAAAAACACTACAAATTGTAAAAAAAGTTTTTTTTTAATTTTTTGGCACAATTTTCACCCCAAAATATTGAGAATACACTTATAAAATGACAAACAAAACATTTCATGTTAAAGCCCAGGCTCTGCTGAAAAAAACAATATATCACTTTCCTGGGAAATCCCTGGAAATCCCTTCAGAAATCACAGTTGAACATGGGGAGCGCAAAATAGTGCAAAATAATCTGGCAACAAAGGGTGACAAAATCTCAAGGTAGGCTGGCGGTTAAAGGGTTAAACATTCTATAAATCAGCCACCAGAGACAGTTTGGTGTGCCAAAATGGTGTGAGCGGATAATTTCAGGCACAAACTGGCGCATTGGCAAACACTAGTGCGCAAATTGGTGCAAAAACAAATGTGCATCGAATTTTGACAACCATGAATCAGGTGGAAGCCCAAGCAGAACTTGACGCTCCAAAAAATGTGCGCAAATTTGTTCACCCACGACCATGAATCGACCCGATTGTGTTGTACCTTGAGGTTCGGCATCAAGGACAACTTTCTCTGGTGGGCCCCGTAGGATAACTCCTATTCGAGCCATGGGATCACCAGATTGAGGTGAGAATATGGCAAACCGAGGGGATAACACACACAAAAGGTGGACCAAATCCTGGAGGGATGAAAATACTGGGTCTTGGTCGACTTTAAGGAACATCTTTCAATAAATGAAAAAGGAAACAATAAATGAAAAGGAAAGAACCTATATGACAGGCTGCAGAAAAAATAATTAAAAAATCCCCCCGTACTTCTTGAAGTTTGAAAAAAGCTGCAAAAAGTACTGCTGGGCTTTCGGTTACTGTGCATTGTCAGTTATGAGGCTAATTTAAGACTAGCACCATGTATTGCCAGTTGAGCGTCTATATAGCGGCACTTAGAGCGTCCGCTAGTAGGCGCTGCAAGCAGGTGTCTGGCACTATATCCTAGCATAGCGGGTGGACAAGTGATGCTGTAGTATCCTGTGCAGTATTGATAAATGTGATGTCTGGAGGGAGCTGTAGAATCGCTCTCCCTCAATCAATACATATGTAGTGCCCCGAGGAAATGCCGCCCAGAGCAACGCCACATATAACAGCAAGACAAAGCTGCAGCAAATGTTAGGTAGGACCAGTTAAGTGCGTACAACGCTTGGTGCAGATGCCGGACGCTATATGAAAAAAGTCTGTTTCTCAACACCAGCGCCAGAGGGAAATCATATGGAATGACATTGTTTTATCACTGTAACAATGACACTAAAAAATTGAGAAAAATAATTGATACACAAGCAAAAAAACACCATTGAAATATGTGGGATAACACTGGTGAACGACAAGTGATACATGGCGCTGCGGAACACACAGCGCCGGCGCTTTACACTCAGCCACCGCTAATGATACATTCAACGCTACATGATGCTATTAGAGGTGCTCACCAGATTGACTTATATATATGGTTTTCACATACTGCGCCCGGCGTTCACCTGACGCTACGTGGTACTTCGTGGAGTTAGTGTTTCTTAAATAACCCCCTAAGCCAGTTGAATCCAGGCAGCAGCATGGCTGAGATGATGGGAGAGGAAGCTCCAAAATGGCCGCTACCTTTCTTTTCCAACTGTGCCAGGCTGTTGGTCTGGTTTAAGTCATTTTTGACTGTTGGTCCGCTTAAATACAGCCCTGGAACTCTGATATAAATGACATACATCAATGACATCAATACAGAACTGTAGGGTGTAGTTTAACTATTAGTAAATGTGCTCATATCTATGGCCAAGAGGATAGTGTGGTCAGTCTATTCGGCACCAGCCACACTCGCTTAACTCGCTTTCACACCCACCAAACAGCCAGAAGCCTTTAGTTTTTCTTTACTTTTTAGAGAGAGATCAGAGGCTTGGTTCAGTGAAACGCTCCTGCGTTTTTCTCAGCTGAAGCGTGTAATGTCCTGAGAATGAAGCCTGCCGCCAGTGGTCATTCTCATTACAGTCCAGGCTGCCATGAATGGCCCATTCTCTGGGACGGGAGAATAAGTGAGGCCGGAGGCAGGAGAGGAGTCCCTAACAAGGCGCTGAGATTAATTAGAGGGACTGTAATAGAGCCCACTTGTTTGCATTCCATGTAAGCCACATGCTTGTCATTACATGGCTTTATAGTAGCTGTTGTCTTCTGCTGACTACTTCAGTTTCCTGGGAAAAATGATTAACGAGACACTTCAGTAAATAAAGCGGGATTCTGAGAGAAGACACAGGAAATGGGTGCTAATAAAGGTTGTTATAGGAGCAGTATCACTAAATTGTCTTATGTTAATAAAATGTCCATAAAACATGCTGGATAGTGACAGGAGGGAGAGTTACTTACACTGAAAAATATTCACCAAGCTTGTGGTTTACTTCTGCTAATAGAAATAAAATCCAAAGATGACTGGAGCATACCATTCTACTTTTATAGGGGAGATCTGCTCACCTCTAATAGTTGGTCTCCTGGAGCAAGCAACAACTACTTTAACATTTGTCTAGACTCTAAAGCATTGCGTGATGTATAAAAGTATCTAGAAAACAAATGGGTGATGGCACCACTAACAATTATAAGCAAATACTAAAATATTGACACCGGAAGGTGCACCCCGGGCTCCTCACATATGCATAGTAACCACTAAAGAACACCCTAACCAAGGAGTCCAACTTGAAGCAGGGCACTCAACCGGTTAATATGTATCACAAAAATCTTTATTATCTAGACTAGGCCATCACACAATATAAAACACAAAAAACACAATGACAACGCATTTAAAAAAAAAATACAAGTAAATAACAGACCCAGGACCTACACAGCACCAATGATTATGTAAAATTTGTAGGATATATGAAATCACAATAATATTGGTATAAACACATCAATTAATACATAGTACATGCGGCCACTCAAAGCATATGAATAAATAATGTCAAACCCCACAATCCAAAAATCATAAACATATCTGCCCAAATATTATAAATACAAATATTAATGCCCTAATATACCACAGATAAACACTATATAAAGTGACCATGTGCAAAAGCTAACATGTAAAGTGACCATGTGCAATAAGTATATATCTTCCTAATTAAAGTGCTAATTGGGGCAAAATGCCTCCAAACTACAATATTCCCCCAAAAAACTTAATATATATGTAATAACATATCAATTTAAAGTGCAAAGTTGCAAAAAAACAAAAAGGAACAGTATATAAATAGTAACTGTGGAAAATACTATTGTCTGCAAATAAGCTAATCACTGCACATCATGTACAACATGAAATGAAATCCAAAGCAAGAGATACTGAAAGCTCCCCCACGCGCCCACAGCTACTCTAGAGAATATTAATATAATCTCTAGAGAAGCTGTGGGCGCCCGGCGGAGCGCGTGGGGGAGCTTTCACCCGGGACTGAACAGCACCTACATGCGGTATCTCTTGCTTTGGATTTCATTTCTTGTCATGATTGTGATGCATTAGGTCAGGCTGGTCTGGCCTTTCTATGTCAGCTGTACAGCATGTGCAGTGATTAGCTTATTTGCAGACAATAGTATTTTCCACAGTTACTATTTATATACTGTTCATTTTTGTTTTTTTGCAACTTTGCACTTTAAATTGATATGTTATTACATATATATTAAGTTTTTGGGGGGAATATTGTAGTTTGGAGGCACTTTGCCCCAATTAGCACTTTTATTAGGAAGATATATACTTATTGCACATGGTCACTTTACATGTTAGCTTTTGCACATGGTCACTTTATATAGTGTTAACTGTGGTATATTAGGGCATTAATATTTATATTTATAATATTTGGGCAGATATGTTTATGATTTTTGGATTGTGGGGTTTGACATTATTTATTCATATGCTTTGAGTGGCCGCATGTACTATGTATTAATTGATGTGTTTATACCAATATTATTGTGATTTCATATATCCTACAAATTTTACATAATCATTGGTGCTGTGTAGGTCCTGGGTCTGTTTTTTACTTGTATTTTTTTTTTAAATGTGTTTTTTGTGTTTTATATTGTGTGATGGCCTAGTCTAGATTAGAGATGAGCGAGTAGTGAAATATTCGAAATTTCGAATTTCGATTCGAATAGACCGAGTTACTCGACTACTCGACCGATTATCGAATCCCATTATAGTCTATGGGAAAAAAATGCTCGCCACTGGGAAATCTCAATTCAACCACTTGGATGTCACCAAGTCCACCCTGAAACATCAGAAAATGATGCCAACACTGCTGGAATGCAACTGGGACAGCAGGGGAAGCATGTCTGGGTGCATATAACGCGCCCAAGTCGCACTATTACGCCACTATCACAGCCACTCAACAATACACTCCAAACACAATATAACTTCTACGTAAAGTGAGACAAGACAAGGAAACCTTCTTTCCTCTACATTGCCATGGACCCCAAGCCAAACTGTACAAAAAAGAACAAAATTCTGCACCCCTTAAAATCACGTTGCCTAATGACAACCACAGATGGCATAGGCAAGGGGGAAAATAAATAGACCCCACCCCTAATTGTCATTGTGTGTGTGTGTGTGATGTGGTCAGACATGTCCTCTTGTGTCATTGTGTCACCCCAGCAGTAAGGGAAGCTTAAAGGAGGAGGTTTGTTACAGTGTGTCACCCCAGCAGTCAGGGAAGCTTACAGGAGGAGGTTTGTTACAGTGTGTCACCCCAGCAGTCAGGGAAGCTTACAGGAGGAGGTTTGTTACATTGTGTCACCCCAGCAGTAAGGGAAGCTTACAGGAGGAGGTTTGTTACAGTGTGTCACCCCAGCAGTCAGGGAAGCTTACAGGAGGAGGTTTGTTACAGTGTGTCACCCCAGCAGTCAGGGAAGCTTACAGGAGGAGGTTTGTTACAGTGTGTCACCCCAGCAGTCAGGGAAGCTTACAGAAGGAGGTTTGTTACATTGTGTCACCCCAGCAGTAAGGGAAGCTTACAGGAGGAGGTTTGTTACAGTGTGTCACCCCAGCAGTCAGGGAAGCTTACAGGAGGAGGTTTGTTACAGTGTGTCACCCCAGCAGTCAGGGAAGCTTACAGGAGGAGGTTTGTTACAGTGTGTCACCCCAGCAGTAAGGGAAGCTTACAGGAGGAGGTTTGTTACAGTGTGTCACCCCAGCAGTAAGGGAAGCTTACAGGAGGAGGTTTGTTACATTGTGTCACCCCAGCAGTAAGGGAAGCTTACAGGAGGAGGTTTGTTACAGTGTGTCACCCCAGCAGTAAGGGAAGCTTACAGGAGGAGGTTTGTTACAGTGTGTCACCCCAGCAGTCAGGGAAGCTTACAGGAGGAGGTTTGTTACAGTGTGTCACCCCAGCAGTAAGGGAAGCTTACAGGAGGAGGTTTGTTACATTGTGTCACCCCAGCAGTAAGGGAAGCTTAGAGCTGAGACCTCTTAAAAATTGTGTGGAGTCCCAAGAGCTGAGACCTCTTAAAAATTGTGTGGAGTCCCAAGAGCTGAGACCTCTTAAAAATTGTGTGGAGGCCCAAGAGCTGAGACCTCTTAAAAATTGTGTGGAGGCCCAAGAACTGAGACCTCTTGAAAATTGTATTAAGGCCCAAGAGCTGAGACCTCTTAAAAATTGTGTGGAGTCCCAAGAGCTGAGACCTCTTAAAAATTGTGTGGAGGCCCAAGAGCTGAGACCTCTTAAAAATTGTGTGGAGGCCCAAGAGCTGAGACCTCTTAAAAATCGTGTGGAGGCCCAAGAGCTGAGACCTCTCAAACATTGCGTGGAGTCCCAAGAGCTGAGACCTTTTAAAAATTGTGTGGAGTCCCAAGAGGTGAGACCTCTTAAAAATTGTGTGGAGGCCCAAGAGCTGAGACCTCTTAAAAATTGTGTGGAGTCCCAAGAGCTGAGACCTCTTAAAAATTGTGTGGAGGCCCAAGAGCTGAGACCTCTCAAACATTGTGTGGAGTCCCAAGAGCTGAGACCTTTTAAAAATTGTGTGGAGTCCCAAGAGCTGAGACCTCTTAAAAATTTTGTGGAGGCCCAAGAGCTGAGACCTCTCAAACATTGTGTGGAGGCCCAAGAGCTGAGACCTCTCAAACATTGTGTGGAGTCCCAAGAGCTGAGACCTTTTAAAAATTGTGTGGAGTCCCAAGAGCTGAGACCTCTTAAAAATTGTGTGGAGTCCCAAGAGCTGAGACCTCTTAAAAATTGTGTCGAGGCCCAAGAGCTGAGACCTCTCAAACATTGTGTGGAGGCCCAAGAGCTGAGACCTCTCAAACATTGTGTGGAGTCCCAAGAGCTGAGACCTTTTAAAAATTGTGTGGAGTCCCAAGAGCTGAGACCTCTTAAAAATTGTGTGGAGGCCCAAGAGCTGAGACCTCTTGAAAATTGTATTAAGGCCCAAGAGCTGAGACCTCTTAGAAATTGTGTGGAGGCCCAAGAGCTGAGACCTCTTAAAAATTGTGTGGAGTCCCAAGAGCTGAGACCTCTTAAAAATTGTGTGGAGTCCCAAGAGCTGAGACCTCTTAAAAATTGTGTGGAGTCCCAAGAGCTGAGACCTCTTAAAAATTGTGTGGAGGCCCAAGAGCTGAGACCTCTCAAACATTGTGTGGAGTCCCAAGAGCTGAGACCTTTTAAAAATTGTGTGGAGTCCCAAGAGCTGAGACCTCTTAAAAATTGTGTGGAGGCCCAAGAGCTGAGACCTCTCAAACATTGTGTGGAGTCCCAAGAGCTGAGACCTTTTAAAAATTGTGTGGAGTCCCAAGAGCTGAGACCTCTTAAAAATTGTGTGGAGGCCCAAGAGCTGAGACCTCTCAAACATTGTGTGGAGGCCCAAGAGCTGAGACCTCTCAAACATTGTGTGGAGGCCCAAGAGCTGAGACCTCTCAAACATTGTGTGGAGTCCCAAGAGCTGAGACCTTTTAAAAATTGTGTGGAGTCCCAAGAGCCGAGACCTCTTAAAAATTGTGTGGAGGCCCAAGAGCTGAGACCTCTTGAAAATTGTATTAAGGCCCAAGAGCTGAGACCTCTCAAACATTGTGTGGAGTCCCAAGAGCTGAGACCTTTTAAAAATTGTGTGGAGTTCCAAGAGCTGAGACCTCTTAAAAATTCTGTGGAGTCCCAAGAGCTGAGACCTCTTAAAAATTGTGTGGAGGCCCAAGAGCTGAGACCTCTCAAACATTGTGTGGAGGCCCAAGAGCTGAGACCTCTCAAACATTGTGTGGAGTCCCAAGAGCTGAGACCTTTTAAAAATTGTGTGGAGTCCCAAGAGCTGAGACCTTTTAAAAATTGTGTGGAGTCCCAAGAGCTGAGACCTCTTAAAAATTGTGTGGAGGCCCAAGAGCTGAGACCTCTCAAACATTGTGTGGAGTCCCAAGAGCTGAGACCTTTTAAAAATTGTGTGGAGTCCCAAGAGCTGAGACCTCTTAAAAATGGTGTGGAGTCCCAAGAGCTGAGACCTCTTAAAAATTGTGTGGAGTCCCAAGAGCTGAGACCTCTCAAACATTGTGTGGAGTCCCAAGAGCTGAGACCTTTTAAAAATTGTGTGGAGTCCCAAGAGCTGAGACCTCTTAAAAATTGTGTGGAGGCCCAAGAGCTGAGACCTGTTAACAATTGATTGTATTAAGCCCAAGAGGTGAGCCATAATTTTTTTTATTAATACAGCAATTCTACGGCGGTTAAGGAGGAGGAGGAGGAGGAGGAAATGGCACTTCATACAGATGGCACTTCACTCTTGGCTGCTTTCCACTGTTGTACAAGCAAAGTCCGGGTCAATCCACTTGCTGTTCATTTTGATTAGCGTCAGCCTGTCGGCACTGTCGGTTGACAGGCGGCTGCGCTTGTCGGTTATAATGCCCCCGGCTGCGCTGAACACCCTTTCTGATAGCACGCTGGCGGCAGGGCAGGCAAGCACCTCCAAGGCGTACAGGGACAGTTCCAGCCATGTGTCCAACTTGGAGACCCAGTAAGTGTAGGGCGCCGAGGGATCGGGGAGGACAGGGGTGTGGTCTGCCAGGTAGTCCCGCAACATCCGCCGATACTTGTCCCTCCTGCTGATAGCGGGCCCCGCAGTAATGGAAGTTGCACGAGGGGGTGACATGAACGTGTCCCACACCTTGGAGAGTGTTCCCCTGGTGGCTGTGGGCCTGATCGATGTTGTCAGACTCTGGGAGACACTCTCCTCTCTGCCGCCAGCGATGCTGGGTGGGAAAATCTGCATCATGTTCTGCAAGAGTTCCCTCTGGTGTTCCAGTAATCGATTCGTCCTCTCCTCTACCGGAATAAAAGAGGAGAAGTTATTTTTATACCAGGGGTCCAGGAGTGCGAAGACCCAGTATAGTTTGTTCTCCAATATCCGGACAACACGTATGTCCTGGGAAAAGCAGCCCAGCATGAAGTCAGCCATGTGTGTCAGACTCTGAGTAGGCATGACGTCACTGCCCCCACCAGAAGGATCATTTTCCATTTCCTCCTCTTCCTCCTCCTCTCCGCCCCATCCGCGCTGAACCAATGGGACGCACACAGCCTGACTGCTACCCTCGCCGCCAGCATCCTCTTCCACAGCCACCTCCACGTTGTCCTCCTCCTCCTCATCCTCCTCCTCCTGCAACTGCCACCGAGCAGCAGACAAAAGTGTGGTCTGACTGTCTACCTGCGTTGCGTCTCCTCCTACCCCCGTCTCCTCTGTGTGCAATGCGTTCTCCCTTATTGCGATGAGCGATTCTTTAAGGACGCATAGGAGCGGGATGGTTACGCTCACTATAGCGTCCTCGCTGCTGACCTTCTTAGTGGACTCCTCAAAGATACGCAATACATCGCATATGTCTGCCATCCATGGCCACTCGTGGTTGACAAACTGAGGGAGCTGAGTTGGATGCACGCGTGGATGCATCATCTGGTACTCCATCAATGCTCTCTGCTGCTCACACACCCTGGCCAACATGCAATAGGTGGAATTCCAGCGAGTGGGCAGGTCGCACAACAGCCGATGTTGAGGCAAATGGAGGCGTTGCTGGATTTTTTTTACGCTAGCAGCAGCTACAGTTGACTTCCGAAAGTGAGCGCACAAGCGCCGCACTTTCACCAGTAGCTCTGCCAGGTTGGGGTAAGTCTTTAGAAACTTTTGTACTACCAAATTAAAAACGTGGGCCAGGCATGGTACGTGATTGAGTTCTGCAAGCTCCAGAGCCGCCACCAGGTTACGGCCGTTATCGCACACGACCATGCCTGGTCCTAGCTGCAGCGGCGACAGCCACATCTCTGTCTGCTGCAATATGGCGTGCCTCACCTCTGCGGCGCTGTGCTTCCTGTCGCCCAAGCTGATGAGCTTAAGCACCGCCTGCTGACGTCTCCCCGCGCCAGTGCTGCAACGCTTCCAGCTAGGGGCTGAGGGCGATGTTAAGGCAGAGGAGGAGGAGGAGGAGGAGGAAGAGGAGGGGGGTCTATCAGAACCCGTGCTGGCAATCTTGGGCGGGGGTGGTATGTAGGCCGTCCCTGTTTGCGACCCCGTCCCCGCTTCCACAACATTCACCCAGTGTGCTGTCAAAGAGATGTAGCGTCCTTGGCCGCAAGCGCTTGTCCACGAGTCGGTGGTCAAGTGGACCTTTGCGCTGACTGCGTACCTCAGGGCCCGCCTGATGTTACGCGACACGTGCTGGTGCAGGGCGGGGACGCCACACCGGGAAAAATAGTGGCGGCTAGGGACGGAATAGCGAGGTGCGGCAGCCGCCATCAGGTCGCGGAAGGCCTGCGTCTCCACAAGCCT
Organism: Gastrophryne carolinensis; assembly: GCA_027917425.1. NCBI lineage: Eukaryota > Metazoa > Chordata > Amphibia > Anura > Microhylidae > Gastrophryne > Gastrophryne carolinensis. Next base: position 523,271,446 of record CM051235.1, on the reverse strand, counting down.
AAACGGCAACATCTCCAGGGCCAGCAGTTTGGAGATGAGGCAGGTTAAGGCTTGGGCTTGGGGGTGACTGGAGGCGTACTTCCGCCTGCGGTTGAACGCCTGCGAGATGGACAGTTGATGGGACGAGGAGATGGAAGGTGCAGACGAAGATGCGGGGGAAGGGGGGGCTGAAGGAGAAGGCCCCAAAGTAGCCGAGGCAGAGGCAGATGTGGAGGTGTCCTGGCTGGAGGTCTGGACCGCAGTGGCAGAACACAACAAAGGGGAAGAGGCAGTGGCAGCAAGACCGGGCGCAGGTTGTATTGCGTTTGCTCTCTCCCACTCAGCCCAGTGCTTGACTTCCAAGTGACGGCGCATGCCTGAGGTGGTCAGATTGCTCTTCTCAGAGCCCCTACTCAGTTTTGAGTGGCAGATTGCGCAAACTGCGCTCAGTTTGTCGTCCGCGCAAACATTAAAAAATCTCCACACCACAGAAGTACGAGGCCTCGATGGGGGAGCTTCGCACTACTGCCTGCTGCCGGGAAGAGCTTCGGCCCTGCTGGCTGTGGCCTGCCTTCTCTGTCTGGACTGTCCTCTGCCTCTGGACTGTCCTCTGCCTTATTCGGTGATGCGCAGACCGCATCTCCACTGCTTTCCCCGCTGGACATCACCCCTGTCCAAGTGGGGTCGGTCATTTCGTCGTCCACCACCTCCTCTTCCACTTCCTCTCTCTGCTCCTCCTCCTGCCCACTGGACATTCCAACAGCCTCCCTTGATGGCAACTGCATCTCATCATCATCGCTCATGATAGCAGATGCTGGTTCCGGGTCCACATCACTAGGAGATGGCGGATACTCAAGTGTTTGGGCATCACTACAAACAAATTCCTCTGCTAGCTCCAGGGATTATTGCAGCACATCTGGAAAAGGACCCGAAAAGAGGTCCTGGGAGGGGTCAAGGGTGGGCTGACTCTGTTGGCCAGGTTGGGAGGAAGGAGGGTCAGAGTGAGACTGTGTGGATGACTGGGTGGTGGACAAGCGACTGGAAGCATTATCGGCCATCCATTGCACCACCTGTTCACGCTGCTCAGGCCTCAACAGAGGTGTACCCCGCCCCCCGCATAACTGTCCCATAAAGGCAGGGAAGCTGGATGAGCGTAATGCTGGCTGCCCCTCACCAGCACGCATTGTATCCCCACTGGCTTCAACGCGGTTTGTGCCCCCACCAGCATTTCCGCGCCCCCGTCCTCGTCCACGTCCCTTTGCGCTAGCCCTCCGCATTTCAGACGTTTTACTTTTTTGGCCACGCGTTATGCCAAATATAAATATATTTTTTAGGAGAACACCTGGCTATACAGCCGTATACTGCCAGAAGGTGAAATGGTGCCTATACGCACCAGGTATATAACAGGGTTTTGTTGGCACAGAGGACACAAAACAGTAGAGCCAAATATAAATATATTTTTTAGGAGAACACCTGGCTATACAGCCGTATACTGCCAGAAGGTGAAATGGTGCCTAATACGCACTGGGTATATAACAGTGTTTTGTTGGCACAGAGGACACAAAACAGTAGTGCCAAATATAAATATATTTTTTAGGAGAACACCTGGCTATACAGCCGTATACTGCCAGAAGGTGAAATGGTGCCTAATACGCACCGGGTATATAACAGGGTTTTGTTGGTAAAGAGGACACAAAACAGTAGTGCCAAATATAAATATATTTTTTAGGAGAACACCTGGCTATACAGCCGTATACTGCCAGAAGGTGAAATGGTGCCTATACGCACCGGGTATAAAACAGTGTTTTGTTGGCACAGAGGACACAAAACAGTAGTGCAAAATATAGTTTTGTATATAGGTGCTAATACACCACTGAAGTCTTTCTGTCCCTATTCCAGCAGCAGCTACCCCTCACTAAAGCAGCCGTTTTGAGCAGAGTGTATATAGTTTTGTATATAGGTGCTAATACACCACTGAAGTCTTTCTGTCCCTATTCCAGCAGCAGCTACCCCTCACTAAAGCAGCCGTTTTGAGCAGAGTGTATATAGTTTTGTATATAGGTGGTAATACACCACTGAAGTCTTTCTGTCCCTATTCCAGCAGCAGCTACCCCTCACTAAAGCAGCTGTTTTGAGCAGAGTGTATATAGTTTTGTATATAGGTGCTAATACACCACTGAAGTCTTTCTGTCCCTATTCCAGCAGCAGCTACCCCTCACTAAAGCAGCCGTTTTGAGCAGAGTGTATATAGTTTTGTATATAGGTGGTAATACACCACTGAAGTCTTTCTGTCCCTATTCCAGCAGCAGCTACCCCTCAGTAAAGCAGCCGTTTTGAGCAGAGTGTATATAGTTTTGTATATAGGTGGTAATACACCACTGAAGTCTTTCTGTCCCTATTCCAGCAGCAGCTACCCCTCACTAAAGCAGCCGTTGTGTGCAGTGTGTATATAGCTAGAATGAGCTATATACCGTTCAGCATAGTAGCCCTAATAAGGACTCTCAATGACTCTCTTGTCTTCTGGTAGCTGGTATATATGGTGGTAAATGCGATATTCTGAGCTTCTGGGGCCCTGCCTGCCTACATATGAGCTATATACTGTTCAACAGAGTAGCCCTAATAAGGGCTCTCAATGACTCTCTTGTCTTCTGGTAGCTGGTATATATGGTGGTAAATGCGATATTCTGAGCTTCTGGGGCCCTGCCTGCCTACATATGAGCTATATACTGTTCAGCATAGTAGCCCTAATAAGGGCTCTCAATGACTCTCTTGTCTTCTGGTAGCTGGTATATATGGTGGTAAATGCGATATTCTGAGCTTCTGGGGCCCTGCCTGCCTACATATGAGCTATATACCGTTCAGCATAGTAGCCCTAATAAGGGCTCTTGACTCTCTTGTCTTCTGGTAGCTGGTATATATGGTGGTAAATGCGATATTCTGAGCTTCTGGAGCCCTGCCTGCCTACATATGGGCTATATACTGTTCAGCATAGTAGCCCTAATAATAAGGACTCTCAATGACTCTCTTGTCTTCTGGTAGCTGGTATATATGGTGGTAAATGCGATATTCTGAGCTTCTGGGGCCCTGCCTGCCTACATATCAGCTATATACTGTTCAACATAGTAGCCCTAATAAGGGCTCTCAATGACTCTCTTGTCTTCTGGTAGCTGGTATATATGGTGGTAAATGCGATATTCTGAGCTTCTGGGGCCCTGCCTGCCTACATATGGGCTATATACTGTTCAGCATAGTAGCCCTAATAAGGGCTCTCAATGAATCTCTTGTCTTCTGGTAGCTGGTATATATGGTGGTAAATGCGATATTCTGAGCTTCTGGGGCCCTGCCTGCCTACATATGGGCTATATACTGTTCAGCATAGTAGCCCTAATAATAAGGACTCTCAATGACTCTCTTGTCTTCTGGTAGCTGGTATATATGGTGGTAAATGCGATATGCTGAGCTTCTGGGGCCCTGCCTGCCTACATATGAGCTATATACTGTTCAACATAGTAGCCCTAATAAGGGCTCTCAATGACTCTCTTGTCTTCTGGTAGCTGGTATATATGGTGGTAAATGCGATATTCTGAGCTTCTGGGGCCCTGCCTGCCTACATATGAGCCATATACTGTTCAACATAGTAGTCCTAATAAGGGCTCTCAATGACTCTCTTGTCTTCTGGTAGCTGGTATATATGGTGGTAAATGCGATATTCTGAGCTTCTGGGGCCCTGCCTGCCTACATATGAGCTATATACTGTTCAACATAGTAGTCCTAATAAGGGCTCTCAATGACTCTCTTGTCTTCTGGTAGCTGGTATATATGGTGGTAAATGCGATATTCTGAGCTTCTGGGGCCCTGCCTGCCTACATATGAGCTATATACTGTTCAACATAGTAGCCCTAATAAGGGCTCTCAATGACTCTCTTGTCTTCTGGTAGCTGGTATATATGGTGGTAAATGCGATATTCTGAGCTTCTGGGGCCCTGCCTGCCTACATATGGGCTATATACTGTTCAGCATAGTAGCCCTAATAATAAGGACTCTCAATGACTCTCTTGTCTTCTGGTAGCTGGTATATATGGTGGTAAATGCGATATTCTGAGCTTCTGGGGCCCTGCCTGCCTACATATGAGCTATATACTGTTCAACATAGTAGTCCTAATAAGGGCTCTCAATGACTCTCTTGTCTTCTGGTAGCTGGTATATATGGTGGTAAATGCGATATTCTGAGCTTCTGGGGCCCTGCCTGCCTACATATGGGCTATATACTGTTCAGCATAGTAGCCCTAATAATAAGGACTCTCAATGACTCTCTTGTCTTCTGGTAGCTGGTATATATGGTGGTAAATGCGATATTCTGAGCTTCTGGGGCCCTGCCTGCCTACATATGGGCTATATACTGTTCAGCATAGTAGCCCTAATAATAAGGACTCTCAATGACTCTCTTGTCTTCTGGTAGCTGGTATATATGGTGGTAAATGCGATATTCTGAGCTTCTGGGGCCCTGCCTGCCTACATATGGGCTATATACTGTTCAGCATAGTAGCCCTAATAAGGGCTCTCAATGACTCTCTTGTCTTCTGGTAGCTGGTATATATGGTGGTAAATGCGATATTCTGAGCTTCTGGGGCCCTGCCTGCCTACATATGGGCTATATACTGTTCAGCATAGTAGCCCTAATAATAAGGACTCTCAATGACTCTCTTGTCTTCTGGTAGCTGGTATATATGGTGGTAAATGCGATATTCTGAACTTCTGGGGCCCTGCCTGCCTACATATGAGCTATATACTGTTCAACATAGTAGCCCTAATAAGGGCTCTCAATGACTCTCTTGTCTTCTGGTAGCTGGTATATATGGTGGTAAATGCGATATTCTGAGATTCTGGGGCCCTGCCTGCCTACATATGGGCTATATACTGTTCAGCATAGTAGCCCTAATAAGGGCTCTCAATGACTCTCTTGTCTTCTGGTAGCTGGTATATATGGTGGTAAATGCGATATTCTGAGCTTCTGGGGCCCTAACTGCCTTACATATGAGCTATATACCGTTCGGCATAGTAGCCCTAATAAGAGCTCTCAATGACTCTCTTGTCTTCTGGTAGCTGGTATATATGGTGGTAAATGCGATATTCTGAGCTTCTGGGGCCCTGCCTGCCTACATATGAGCTATATACCATTCAGCATAGTAGCCCTAATAAGGGCTCTCAATGACTCTCTTGTCTTCTGGTAGCTGGTATATATGGTGGTAAATGCGATATTTTGAGCTTCTGGGGCCCTGCCTGCCTACATATGGGCTATATACTGTTCAGCATAGTAGCCCTAATAATAAGGACTCTCAATGACTCTCTTGTCTTCTGGTAGCTGGTATATATGGTGGTAAATGCGATATTCTGAGCTTCTGGGGCCCTGCCTGCCTACATATGGGCTATATACTGTTCAGCATAGTAGCCCTAATAATAAGGACTCTCAATGACTCTCTTGTCTTCTGGTAGCTGGTATATATGGTGGTCAATGCGATATTCTGAGCTTCTGGGGCCCTGCCTGCCTACATATGAGCTATATACTGTTCAACATAGTAGCCCTAATAAGGGCTCTCAATGACTCTCTTGTCTTCTGGTAGCTGGTATATATGGTGGTAAATGCGATATTCTGAGCTTCTGGGGCCCTGCCTGCCTACATATGGGCTATATACTGTTCAGCATAGTAGCCCTAATAAGGGCTCTCAATGACTCTCTTGTCTTCTGGTAGCTGGTATATATGGTGGTAAATGCGATATTATGAGCTTCTGGGGCCCTGCCTGCCTACATATGAGCTATATACCGTTCAGCATAGTAGCCCTAATAAGAGCTCTCAATGACTCTCTTGTCTTCTGGTAGCTGGTATATATGGTGGTAAATGCGATATTCTGAGCTTCTGGGGCCCTGCCTGCCTACATATGAGCTATATACCGTTCAGCATAGTAGCCCTAATAAGGGCTCTCAATGACTCTCTTGTCTTCTGGTAGCTGGTATATATGGTGGTAAATGCGATATTCTGAGCTTCTGGGGCCCTGCCTGCCTACATATGAGCTATATACCGTTCAGCATAGTAGCCCTAATAAGGGCTCTTGACTCTCTTGTCTTCTGGTAGCTGGTATATATGGTGGTAAATGCGATATTCTGAGCTTCTGGGGCCCTGCCTGCCTACATATGAGCTATATACCGTTCAGCATAGTAGCCCTAATAAGGGCTCTTGACTCTCTTGTCTTCTGGTAGCTGGTATATATGGTGGTAAAAGGTATATTCTGAGCTTCTGGGGCCCTGCCTGCCTACATATGAGCTATATACTGTTCAGCATAGTAGCCCTAATAAGGGCTCTCAATGACTCTCTTGTCTTCTGGTAGCTGGTAAATATGGTGGTAAATGCGATATTCTGAGCTTCTGGGGCCCTGCCTGCCTACATATGAGCTATATACCGTTCAGCATAGTAGCCCTAATAAGGGCTCTTGACTCTCTTGTCTTCTGGTAGCTGGTATATATGGTGGTAAATGCGATATTCTGAGCTTCTGGGGCCCTGCCTGCCTACATATGAGCTATATACTGTTCAACATAGTAGCCCTAATAAGGGCTCTCAATGACTCTCTTGTCTTCTGGTAGCTGGTATATATGGTGGTAAATGCGATATTCTGAGCTTCTGGGGCCCTGCCTGCCTACATATGAGCTATATACTGTTCAACATAGTAGCCCTAATAAGGGCTCTCAATGACTCTCTTGTCTTCTGGTAGCTGGTATATATGGTGGTAAATGCGATATTCTGAGCTTCTGGGGCCCTGCCTGCCTACATATGGGCTATATACTGTTCAGCATAGTAGCCCTAATAATAAGGACTCTCAATGACTCTCTTGTCTTCTGGTAGCTGGTATATATGGTGGTAAATGCGATATTCTGAGCTTCTGGGGCCCTGCCTGCCTACATATGGGCTACATACTGTTCAGCATAGTAGCCCTAATAAGGGCTCTCAATGACTCTCTTGTCTTCTGGTAGCTGGTATATATGGTGGTAAATGCGATATTCTGAGCTTCTGGGGCCCTGCCTGCCTATGGTGGTAAATGCGATATTCTGAGCTTCTGGGGCCCTGCCTGCCTACATATGGGCTATATACTGTTCAGCATAGTAGCCCTAATAATAAGGACTCTCAATGACTCTCTTTTCTTCTGGTAGCTGGTATATATGGTGGTAAATGCGATATTCTGAGCTTCTGGGGCCCTGCCTGCCTACATATGGGCTATATACTGTTCAGCATAGTAGCCCTAATAAGGGCTCTCAATGACTCTCTTGTCTTCTGGTAGCTGGTATATATGGTGGTAAATGCGATACTCTGAGCTTCTGGGGCCCTGCCTGCCTACATATGAGCTATATACCGTTCAGCATAGTAGCCCTAATAAGGGCTCTCAATGACTCTCTTGTCTTCTGGTAGCTGGTATATATGGTGGTAAATGCGATATTCTGAGCTTCTGGGGCCCTGCCTGCCTACATATGAGCTATATACCGTTCAGCATAGTAGCCCTAATAAGGGCTCTTGACTCTCTTGTCTTCTGGTAGCTGGTATATATGGTGGTAAATGCGATATTCCGAGCTTCTTGGGCCCTGCCAGCTACAGCCTGTCTTTCCCTGCTGTGAGCGTCTATCCCTCACTAAGTTCAAGCTGCTAATGCTGACGAAGAGGAAGTGCTGAGTTTTGTAGATTCGAGGTCACATGGTTTTTCCAGCCAATGCGTCTAGACGCCGTTCTCGCGATGCCAGCGTCCTCCCAGGACCTGTCCCACCCCCCCTGCATGGTGATTGGTGTAAAAAACGCGCCAGGGAAGGTGTGAGGGGAAACGAATTGTGAGTGCGCCATCGCCGCTGTACTCGATCGAAATCGAGTATGACGAATAGCGTAGTATTCGATCGAATACCGACTCGGTCGAATACTACTCGCTCATCTCTAGTCTAGATAATAAAGATTTTTGTGATACATATTAACCGGTTGAGTGCCCTGCTTCAAGTTGGACTCCTTGGTTAGGGTGTTCTTTAGTGGTTACTATAAAAGTATCTACACACCTCAGAAGACCTGCTCTTATTGCAGTACTGGCTGGCTGGAGCACAGGTACCTAAAGCTGGACAGACCTCCACTCAGGAGTGCACCTGTGATGAGGCCATGTGAGGCAGCCGCCTCTATTGGCTCTGCAGAGGGGGCAGCAATAGCTGGACCTGTTTTTATTATTATTACTCATCTCATTATCTAATTGGTGGTTCTGTGGAAATTGGAAATAGCTCGCTGTTTTTAAGTCAAATATTGGTGGCTCAGTTGCATGCATCGGGGTGAGCGCAAAATTCCTCTTCTGATGCCTTCCCCCTCAAATTCTGTTGTTTTGAAGTGCAAATCGACCTGGCCCATGTGCATTTGTCTGCCTGAGCTCTTAACTGGTCACCATGTTTCTCCCCTTTCTTTAACTTTTTCAAGATTGTCTCTCCAGCTTCTGTGTGTTAGGGGAATCTCTATTCTCCAAATCGGAATGTATTCCTTGTCAGGTGACTCAGGGGACGGGGAATACTCCGAAATGGAGAATTGAGACTCCCCTAAAACACAGACGCTGGAGAGACAAATTCGCAATCTGTAAACAGTTAAGAAAGGGGAGATTCATTTATTTATAGGTGCATTTTTCTCCGAAATTTTAGGTGTTGTGTTTTTTTTTGTCTAACTGGCATGTGTTTTAGGAAAGAAATAATCCTGTTAGTCCTCTTTAAAATGACACATTTGCGCCCGCTTTTCTGCCCTCTAAACACCCCCTGAATCAGTCACCAATTTGCGCTTGCAAAAAACTACAAGCGCCCATGAATCAGGAGGAAGCCTGAGCACGACATGGCGCTCAACAAATGTACAGGAGCGCGAAAACGGTTTTCTTTTATAACACAAAATTGACAACAAACAATTAATATAAAGAATTCCCAGATAAATTAAGCACATTGAAAACATAATTTTGGCTCACAATAATGGGAAGAGGCTATCAAAAGTGGAATTACCCTTTAAAGAGCCTTATGAAGTCAAAATCATATAAGGAACCCTGTAAGCTGGGGGAAAGAAAATAGCTGCGCCTAAAAATATGATTATTGCTTAGTTTTCCTCTGAAACATTCCAGTGTTAGTAAGAAAATGTAATGAAAATCTAGTGCCCCCCGTGGCAGAAATCAGGCTACAGTTTAATTATCAGTGTGCCTTGCCTGTGTCAAGATCTGCAGTGTGATCATGTTGCATTGCGGGGCCTATTGATTAAGTAGGCAGGATTTTCTTTTTGATTTTGCCGCTTTGGAGTATTCCAATTAGACACAATCGGGAAGGTGTGAAAGGTGCCTCATAGGTTAATGTTAGGGTCTGTATGTGAAGCTTCTTCAATTATTCTTCCTAAGGACCACCAGTATTATATTTTTGTTTTTTCCCGAGACATCAAGAGCTTTCTGTGCTTTGTGTAACTTTTACAAATAAAAGTATGGATTAAACAGTAAAGTCTCAATCTTTGCAGATGATACTAAGCTGAGTAAAGTAATTAAAACAAAAGATGACAGCAGGCAGCTACAAACAGATTTAGATAAATTGGAAGCATGGGTAGTTAAATGGCAAATGAAGTTTAACACAGATAAATGTAAGGTTATGCACATGGGAAGGAGAAATCTGTGTCATGATTACACACTAAATAAAGAAACACTTGGTAAAACAACAATGGAAAAGGACCTAGGGGTTTTAGTTGACAATAAGCTGAACTGTAGTAATCAATGCCAGGCAGCTGCTGCCAAGGCAAATAGGATCATGGGGTGCATCAGGAGGGGCATAGGTGCTCATGACCAGAGCATCATTTTACCCCTGTACAAGTCACTGGTCAGACCCCATATGGAATATTGTGTACAGTTCTGGGCACCTGTGCTTAAGAAGGACATATCAGAACTGGAGCGCGTTCAAAGAAGGGCAACAAAGTTAATAAAAGGAGTGCGGGGGCTAGAGTACCTGGAAAGATTGGCCAAGTTAGGCTTAATTAGTCTAGAAAAAAGACGATTGAGGGGTGATCTAATAACTATGTATAAATATATTCGGGGTCAATACAAGGATCTGTCCCACAATCTATTTATACCCCGGAGTGTAACCATAACCCGGGGGCATCCACTAAGGTTAGAGGAAAGGTGCTTTCTCCACCGACATAGGAGGGGATTCTTCTCTGTAAGAGCAGTGAGACTATGGAACTCGCTGCCAGAGGAGGTAGTAATGATGGATACAGTAAAAACGTTCAAAAGTGGCCTTGATGTCTTCCTGGCATGTAATAACATTTCCAGCTATGGCTACTAGACCACTGGAAGGAGTTAAACAGGCTGAACTGGATGGACTAAAGTCTTTATTCAGCCTTACATACTATGTTACTATGTTATGGTAAAACACCATTATTTTCTGTGGCGTAGTGTAAGGTAGAAATGACAGACAGGGTAAAACAAATATACCTATAAGGCCAGGTCAAAACAGCATTTTGTAATATTTGTGCACATTGGCACATGTCAGCGCACTGCAAAGCAGGCATTCCATACCCGTCAGTGTACAGCGGCGCACCACCACTCACTGCGTTGTTTTTGTTGCCGCAGGGCTCCCATTTCCCACATTATATATGAAAGGCAAATTACACAGCAGGTTATCGTTTTACCTATTGTTTTTCACCATAAGTGTTTGTGTGTTGTGTGCACCGGACTATGCCAAGTTCACGAATGTGGATAAATATAGGCAGAGCAGACTGACCATAGGGGCTGATGCTTCTAACACCCTCAGACAATCCCTTATTTACAATCTAAAGGGTAAGGTTGGTGACATAGCACAATGGTAAAGATTAAATCGGGGTATTGGTGTTCAGGCTGCCCTAGCCACTTTAATTGCTTGCGCTTCTGCTGCACAAGTATAAAAAATCCCACACCCCTGCTTAAATATGAAGCATAGCATTAACTTCACCCATGACCACAGAAGCAGAGGCAGGCAAACTGGGTCCTGTTGACAGCCGTGAAACACTCTGTGGACTGCATTTAACCGCTTGTACCCTCTGCCCCTTCACACACACACCTGGTCTTTTGGTCTTTTAGTGGCTGGCAGGTGTTAATGAGGGAGCACTGTAGCATTTTACTATAGCAGTAATGACACACTGTACAACACCCTCTGCAGATGGCCGCTCTAGGCAAAGGTCAAGTGTTGTGTAATGGGAAATACGTCTCTGTCCCTTTAAGCAACCCTTTTGTATGTGTGAGTAGGAGTATTTATGTTTTAAAATTTTTTTTTTCGCATCATAAGATGCACTTTTTTCCCCAAAAGTGGAAAGAAAATGTCAGTGCCTCGGGCAAATATTAAAAAATAAACCCATCAGGCAAAACACATAGACACACAAACACACATTACTGGCCCCTCACTGACACCACCTCTGCTGACCGCCGTCATCCGCTGACACCTGCCGTCACCTTTGCTGCCGTTGTTGCCTCAGCATAAAACAAGTTCCCAGGGTGTGTGTACTTTTTTACTGACCGGAGGTAAACTGGAGCCCAGTGCGCCCCTATACCTGTTCACTGAGTTAAGGAGCTGGCATCAGCAGGACATGCTGCTACCCTGCTCGATTACGCATACCCTAGGTGTCGCACCCAAGGAATAGCCCCGTGCTCATACCAAAGGGCATGAGGGCTGGTAACTTGCATGGCCTCTGAGACTCGGGTTACAAGCTCTTATGTCTGGTGCCCATGCTGGTTGCATTATGGGGGAGGCGCTTTTTTAAAAAAAAAAACATTAAATAAAAAAAAGAGGTTAACTGTCATTTTCATTGGATAAATTACGCCGGCTCTAGTGGCATGGTTTTTATCAATGAAAACTAGTACCACTTGCTGACATCAATTCAATAAACTGTCATGCGAGTTGTAAAATCTTGAATGGAAGTGAGAATTCTCGCTTCCTTGCACATAAGTGAAATAATCTTGGAGGGGGCTTTGAATCAGCTTTATGCTTTCAGTGGTGCTGCATATATTTCATGTTCATGTGAGGTTTATTTAAAAGGATACAGAACTTGCCTGGTGAGGAAATGGTTACACGGAGCGGCAATGTGGATTGAGTGTTTAGAAATGCCCAATTTTTGTGCTTTATAAATTCGATTTTTGTGCATGTGCAGATGGCCATCATGTGAGGGTGGTGGTTATACCCCCAATGCCCGCTGGGGTAAAATTGACTATTCTGCTTTACAGCAAAGGACACAACACTCTTACAATAAACATGGGTTGCAAGCTTTCTGAAAGTGTTGTCCATAAATATCTTCAATCTTGAAGATCAACATTGAGGCGCAGCTTGTAGCAACACAATATTTTAGTACCAAAACCCCGCCTTCTGCTTGAGGAAAACTCAAGTTGGCAAAACTTTTGCATCTCCTGGTATTTATGAACTAGTGAATTATTTAAAAGAATGACTTTATACGATGCATATTGTTCCCAGTCAGTGTCGGATGGCCAGGCTCTGCAAACTGATGTCCTAATTAGAGGCAATTTCTTGTGATGGGTCTAAATTATTCACATGACTTCTTAATCAGGTGCAAATTCAACAGCTCTAGAATGTTCTTTGCAGATTTGCCAACCACAACGCCCTTGTATAGTATGTTTTTAGTTTCAAATAATTTTATTGAGACATTTCTTTTCCATTCACGCACGATTGTCAGGTAGATCGATGTCTGGAAGATAAAGATGATACAACGTATACCATGACTAAAGGATATGGCCAGGCCAAACAAAAAGGAAATCACCTTTTCTCCCCCTCAGCTGTTCCCTCATGCTCTGGTGTGATAAAAATGACCACGTGCTGAGATCTAGTCTCGCTGCCTGTAGGTAGGGTTGCCAACTGGCCGGTGTTTTTTTTTTACTTTACTGGCCACTGGCCTGGCAATGCTGGTATTTTTTTACTTGTAATTGTAATTGCAGGTATACTTTTCCCATCTTCAGTCACCAGTAAAAAAACAAATACCGGCACCACCAGGCCAGTAAAGTAAAAAAAAATACCGGCCAGGTGGCAACCCTATCTGTAGGCCTCTCTTTTCCGGCGAGCTCTAGGAGAATAGCTGCCACCATTATCAGTCACAGGAACTGCAACATCCTCCCCTTTCACTATGATGAAGGGGACATGCTTGGGTCACTTTGACTGACACTGGCTGCTTGGAGCTTGTGGTTGAAAAAAGGCCGGCCTACATGCCATGGCCCCTGAGTTTGGGACCTGGAAAATTATATAACGCCTGTGTAGAACAATGGTAAAATTAGGTGAAGCGGAATGCCCTTCTTGCTTATAGTGAGGGTTATACTTCCCTTAGATACGCTAGCCGGCCACATACCGAGCACATTTGTCCATGTAGGGAACATTATTTTACTACCAGTTGCCAGAACTGGCTGGGTAGTCCCAGGGCTGGTGCAGAAGATCTGATGGAGCCATACCACACTCTTTACATTCCTCCATGTCTGAGAGACCCATCAGGAATGCCCTGTGCTGGGAAATGTAAGCACCATGAAATTTGGCCAAGATTATTTCTCAGTATTCATTATTGTTTTTAAAACATTGAGCTAAATCATTTAGTCATGCAATACTGTAGCATGCAGAAGAGATAACAGCCCTGAAAAGAACTCTAAGCAATGAGACTCTACCTTTATCCTTGGACTTCCAGAAGTATAGCACATGGTGCTCATGGGCCTGATTTCCTGCAGGATGTGTTAGAATTGCTTGGGAAGAAGTAATCATATAAAGAGTCACAACTATGTCATATGAAAGGTCAGCTGGGCTGAGATTAGTCTGTTGAAGAAGAATTTCTGATGTGCTCTATTATCTTACTGATGTTGAAATAAAATAGTAGGGAGAGGGGTTACCCCTTAATGTTATTGATGCAGGATAAAGCAGGCTGGGGCCAAAAATGAGGCTGATTTTAACTAGCGCCACGTATTGCCATTGGAGCGTCTATGTAGCGGCGCTTAGAGCGTCCGCTAGTGGACACTGCAAGCAGGTGTCTGGCGCTATAACCCTGCGTATAGGCCTGACAAGTGACGCTGTAGTATTCTGTCCAGCATTGATAAATGTGATGTCTGGAGGGCACTGTAGAAGCACTCTCCCTCAATCAATGCATATGTAGTGCCCCGAGGAAAAGCCTCCCAGAGCTACGCCACATATAACAACAGGACAATGCTGCAGTGAACGTTAGCTAGTACCAGTTAAGTGTGCCCGGCACTCGGTGCTGAAGCCCATATTTAAGAAAACCAAACACAAAACCAGCATCGCACTCTAAAACGTCGAGCTCCTAAAGCTAAATGAACGGGGAGGCCGATTCAGTAATAGCGCCAGGTAGCGACAGATGAGCGCCTGAAGTATGGTGCTATGAGCGCCGCTAGCGTACGCCGCGGGCGGCAGCGATTCGCTATAGCAGGCCTCCTCATTCGCTACCTGGCGTTGTTGGGAACAATGCCTACATTGGTGAATATCCGTTTCAGATCAGCTTTGTAGGCGCTTTGCTTTGCTGTTGGCTTGAAATCAATGTTAGTACCTTCAGAAGTAAACACATTGCAACATGTTTCTTTGGTGAATTATTATATATTTTTTTTATGTTTTGGTGGGAATAGATAAAATCTGAATCCACAGGATTTTTATCTTGGTGCCTGAAAAAGAATAAAAAGTGCAGTTAGTATTTAGATATAATTTTGCTTTTTCGCAGTTATTGTTTTTTGTTTATTTTTTTGGGTAACAGTTTGGCCAAACTTGCACAACAACCCTAATTGTTATGTTGGTCAAATTCCCCCCCCCCCTTATAGTGGTTTAGGGTCATCTTACACCCCCCTTATAGTGGGTTTGGCTCATCTTACACCCACTTACAGTGGGTTTGGCTCATCTTACACCCCCTTATAGTGGGTTTGGCTCATCTTACACCCCCTTATAGTGGGTTTGGCTCATCTTACACCCCCTTATAGTGGGTTTGGCTCATCTTACACCCCCCTTATAGTGGGTTTGGGTCATCTTACACCCCCTTATAGTGGGTTTGGGTCATCTTACACCCCCTTATAGTGGGTTTGGGTCATCTTACACCCCCTTATAGTGGGTTTGGGTCATCTTACATCCCCTTATAGTGGGTTTGGGTCATCTTACACCCCCTTATAGTGGGTTTGGCTCATCTTACACCCACTTATAGTGGTTTTGGGTCATCTTACACCCCCTTATAGTGGGTTTGGGTCATCTTACACCCCCTTATAGTGGTTTTGGGTCATCTTACACCCCCCTTATAGTGGTTTTGGGTCATCTTACACCCCCCTTATAGTGGGTTTGGGTCATCTTACACCCCCTTATAGTGGGTTTGGCTCATCTTACACCCCCCTTATAGTGGGTTTGGCTCATCTTACACCCCCTTATAGTGGGTTTGGCTCATCTTACACCCCCTTATAGTGGTTTTGGGTCATCTTACACCCCCTTATAGTGGTTTTGGGTCATCTTACACCCCCCTTATAGTGGTTTTGGGTTATCTTACACCCCCCTTATAGTGGGTTTGGGTCATCTTACACCCCCCTTATACTGGGTTATGGGTCATGTTACACACTCCTTATAGTAGTTTGTGACAAATTTGGATTGGAGACAAAAAATAGTTCCCCTGTAGTGCAGTACTTGGATTAGAGTGAAGGGTAGTTAGCTTACCGCAAAAAACGAAGAGATCATGCTTTCCCTTAGCTCAAAGCCAGTCTGGGTGTCCTCACTCGTTTCTGCGGGCAAGTTGGGGATTTCGGGCACCAGTGCTGTTTCTTCAGGGGCTTGGATTCTGTGGCATATACAGAGATTGTGAGCACACAGCATGCAAGGATTATCTTGGAGACCTTTTGTGGACTGTACAGCATCTCTCCTCCTGGCCGTGCCAAACAGAGAAAGCGCGCTTTCAGCAGTCCGATGGTTCGTTCCACAATGCTTCGGGTTTTGCGATGTGCTGCATTGTAGCGTTCTTGGGCAGAGGTCTGTGGGTTTCTGACCGGAGTCATCACCCACGTTCTCTGCCCATATCCCTTGTCCGCTGTAGAAAAAACACAATGAGCGAGACAGCAATTAGTACTAGGAAATGTTTTGGGTTTCATTTGTAAACCAATAGCTTACTAGGCCACATATTTTAGGCTAAATACTTTGACATGGTTAATTATTTACCCAGTAGCCAGCCAGCTGGCATTTCGTTGTTTTCAAACTTCCTGCACAGGACTGACCGCTGCAGGACGTAAGAATCATGGCATGAGCCGGGGAAGCCAGATCTCACGGCCCGCAGCTTCATGTCATGGTCACAGACGACCATGACGTTCATCGAGTTTGAACTGCTTACGGTTCCGATAATGCAGCTCCTGTGCACGGGGAGGGCGGAAAGGGATATGTGTACCATCAACGCACCCAAGCACATTCGGGATCCCTCCCATGTGATAGAATGCATGTTTTATTTTGGCAACCTCATCCTCATCCTCAGGAAACTGGATGTAAATAGGGATCAGGTCACAAATAGCCAGTACTACCTGTATAAATATGCGGCTCATTGTAGCCTGGCTGATCCCGCTGAGGAGGGCAGAGGTTGCCTGGAAGGTCCCTCATGCCAAAATGTTAAGACTGGCACATAGGCGTACTATGCCTGGAATGGATCTGGTGCGTTTGGTCGATGGCTCGATTTTGTGCTTAATCTGATCATATAGGGACTGTAGTGCAGCACGATTCAGACGGAAGCGGCTCCTGATCTGCTCGTCACTTAAATCTCACACTGAAAGGCGGATTCCAAAGGATCAGGGTGCCCTAAGCCTCACAGCCCCCTCCTCCCTGGCCTCCTGCTCTTCCAGCATTCTCACACATCCCTGCACCCATAACCCATACATCACCCTCTTATCCATCTCACACTCAACAGATATACAAAAGAAGCAAAACAAAAACCAAAACCACAAACACACCACACACACAAGCAAGCACACTACTCACACACTCACTACAATGCAGCTCACCACAAAACCAGAAGTATAGTGGTCTGACCCACCAGACTGCTGAAAGTCAGCTTTCTAAGTTAGGCACAACCAAGAGGGGAGTTGCTGCACAGCCCACAAAAGGCCCCAAAATCAAGCCTCACTTGCTCTATGCTCCACAATATTTGCATATGCCAACAAAATCCAGCTCCTAAAGAAACAGCACTGATGTCAGAAATCACCCAACAAGCCACAGAGAGTGAGGACAAAACCCAGCCAGACACTCAGATGAGCTAAGGAACCAAAGCACCACACCACCACACCACAGCCTTTGCCACAGTGTAACAATACCAGAAGGTTGCCAAATCCAGCCATTTATACTTCACTGAGAAAAAGGACAGGTCCTCTTTGCCGCCTTTTGCGTTGCTCTGCTATTTCCTGTCTCCAATTAGCTGACCCAGGTGTGCGTGAAACGGAGTGCGCACGCGCACGCTAGTAGCGCTACTAGCGTACGTGAGCCGAAACTTGCGTGCATTAACGGACATGGCTGAAAATTCTGTGGTGGACCAATGAAAGGTAAGCTGCTCTTGATTTAAATAGCCGTTTGTCTAGCCACATGTCACAAGTGTTTAATATACATGAGTACATTGTTGTCTTTGGTTGTGTGTTGTTGGGTTAATGAGCTCTGTAATTAGTTAATTAACTACCACACATGCTTCAATCACTGCAGTGGAGCTTTGGCTACAAGCACCTGGCCAGTATGTGTGAATCAATTAAGTGGACCTGTTTGTGATTGGCTGTTAGAGCACATAAAACCTGGCCAAACCCAAAAAACGGTGATACCATTCTGTAGTCTGCATGCGTGCTTGTTGGTTGTGTATTGGTGTGTGTGTGCAGCTACAGGATGGAGCCAAATTCTGGGCATCTGCCGGCCACAGCTGGCTCAAGTAGGAGTGTGGTGGGTGCTGTGCGCAGACCTCCCTTATGGAAAAGGGCCCAGCCTGAAGGTGATGCAGCACCCCAGGCTAAGCGCCCAGTTGCCAAGAGGGAGACAGAATTTAATTTGGCTGAGAATAATACTCTTGTGCGCCTGACCCTTGCTAAATGGGAGCTGATATTTGGCTCCCAAAGCAAGTCTATAGGCAAACAAGAAAGGAGCAAATTGTGGGATGCCATTGGTGTTGAGCTTACTAGCAGTGCTCAACACCCACGTAGTGGCCCATCCTGCAGGAAACGCTTCTACACTTTGAGAGATGAATCATGATCTTGAGGTCGAGAGTGGGACCATCCAGGGTCCAAAGAGTACCTACAGGCCATATGAGGAGATGCTGAAGGCCAAAATTCCACTTACTCGGCTGCAGGGTGTGGATGCTGGGGATGACACCACAGGTTGGACTGAAGGTACATATTTTCAGAATCTGTTTTTCTGCTAATGTTAATTTATGTGATTTGCCTTTTCTCTTTCTGCCCAACTAACAGTAGGACATGTGAAGTAGTACATTATACCTCATAAATGTTTTACTTTGCTGTCTGTTGCTTTCTGCATAGGTGCACATGGTGATGTCCATGAGTCGGGGGAGGTGGACACCCCAACTCCTGCCCTTCAAACAACCTCCAGCCTAACCCAGTCTGCCATTGAAGGTATTTTTCAATAATTTAGGGGCTGGTTATTTTGGGCCAAAATGGGTGTGTGAGCACCTCAAACAATAGATTTGACCACTGTTGATGATTAATAATATGTGCCTGCGGACTATTTACACGTCCACTTGACCCCTCTCTGCAACTAACTAACAAGTCCCTAACATGTGTAGCTATGTTGGAAGCCAGAGATGTGTGGCCATATATCTGCATATACATGTGTAAGCCACACTGGCCTTGATTAGTGAATATTAGTGATTGAGCTGCTCACACACACCTTAATGCATGGTTTATTTAGTGCCGCACATTACCAATGGCTAAATGTTTTCTTTGCTTTTGCCTAGCTGCACCGCCATTGGCACCAGCATCTCCTCAGGAGCCAAGCTACTCTTTGGATGCTGGTAAGTGCATGTGTCCACCTTGCTTTATCCGCTTTAACACAAGTGCATGTCTTTCATTCCTCTTTTTTCTTTGTAGGCCAAGTGACTGGCTCATCTTTGGACCCCACATCCGATGTTGCAGGTCAACAGGACCCTGTTGGTGTGTATTGCCTAAAAAAATGTATCCTTTATGCTGTTTATGTTACACTGGTTATATTTGGTTAGTCTAATAATCTACATGTTTGCTATGTCAACTTGAAGATGCCTATGTGGAGTGGATTTGCCATCCCCAGGGTCATTAGTATAGTTTTTTGAGTGATTGCAATGCATTTGTTGGGTATATTGAAAGACAAACATTCACCCGAGTAGTGTTAGGAATATTTAGAGACATTAATTGTGTATTTTAGTTGGCCGGAATCTCGGTAGTGGCTGTCCGGAAAGGGCCCTTCACGTTGAGGCTGCCAGAGATGAGGGTAAGTTTGTTTGGCTTGATTATCTAGTAGGTATTTTTTAACAAGTTTTTGTTAAATTTAGTAGGCCAACTTGTGTTTAAACATGTATTTTCAAGGGCAAAGCTCGAGTGAGGGCCCCACTCCAGACATCTGGGAGATTGCGGGTATGTGTAATTTGAGCAATGTGTCTTTTTGTTTTTAACCCAATTATTGGCTCATCTTCCTCTTACATACATGTTAGCAATCTGAGTTGACCAGATCCCTTTTGGCTAGTGTGTAATCTTCCACTTTGTGGAGGTATGGCCTCGATAGTATATCCATCTTAAATTTGATTTTGGTCCACTGACCTACTAACCTGACTTTCCTGTTTAGCATATGCCAACTTGCCCGATCTCTCAGATGTGGATTTGCCCCTCTCTGGCAGCCAGACCCCGGACCTACTTCGGCCGGACGACACGGAGGTAACATGGCTGATTTAGAGGAACAATAACCACATTGACATGTTGGTGGGTAGTCCATAAACCAACATGTCACATTTTATGTATTTGTTGGTTTTGCAGGAGGCGGGACCAGAACCCCAACCTGGGACCTCTTCTCAAGTGCCATGTGGCCAAGCTACAGAGGCTCAAGCAAGGGTAAGTTGGATTGTTACACTTTTGGGAACTGATTTGGAGGGGCCTAGCTGCATTGTTTCAGCTTAACTAAAATCTTTTTTTGGTTTTCTTTTAGCCTGAACCCAGAGCAAGAGGAGGTGTGGCACCGACAAGTGCCGACTTTTATGAGCTAGGGGTCCGGATGCTGGAGGACTACAGTCGCCAACAGCCGCGTGACGGAAATACTGACCGCATTGCGGCGTTGGAAAATCAGGTGCTGATGTGTCGGCAACAAATTGAGGGCCTGCAGCGCGAGCTCCAGGACGTCAAACAAGGCCACCAGCAACAAACCAACAGGGAACTTGAGCGGCTGTCCAATCTGATGGAGCGATCTTTACAGCGCCAGGACCAAAGTTTGTTGTTGACACAACAGCTCATACAACAGCAGTCTATTTTTTTTACTGCACTGTTGGCCCCCAACACCACCCCTAGCAATGACTCTCAACCTCCCAGGCCCCCAAGCCAAGAATATTAATTTGATTGTTTTGATTTTGTTTAAAATACATTTGAGAACACCACCTCTAATTTGTGTTTTTCCTAAGACATAGGTAAGAACACAGTCAGGGATGAGTCTCTAGATCTAGATATGTACTTGTAGCCAAAAATGTATGCCACACATTGGTGACCATATATTCCTATGGTTTAGACATTAAATGGCTACAAAGGTACACCAACATTTTACAAATAATGGGTTTGAAGACACTTAAACTAGGCTAGACAAGGCACAACACAGTGTAAGTACAAAAATACAAAAATTTTAATCTTAAAGGCGGCCAACAGGCCCAACATTTGGGGGCACAGCGGCTCTAAACATCCCCCCCACCCTAACGACGCCTCTCCAAGGCCAGCAGCATAAGGCGAAGACGCCGGATCGACCGCCACAGTCTGCGATGCTGGTTTACACAAGCTGTAGAGAGTACAAAAAAAACATATTAAAAATATAGAATGTGACCTCTACAGACACAGATGTAGCAATGTAATGTAAGTGGCTAAAATTAGCTGAGCCACACAATCACATTGTTGGCCACTGTGCCCTTAGGTGTTACCATTATATGAGTACTAGTGGCTGGCTTAAATGTGACCACCACATCCCAAGCATACATTTACTCTTAACTCTTGGGACTAAAATCAGGTCTAAGTGCCAGTGTGGACATTTATTTGTTTAGTTACAGCCAAACATCAGGGCCTAAGTCCTAACGAGTAAACTTGTTTGGGCAAGAATCTTAGAGGTCACCACCTTAGCAGGCCAATTTTGTTGGGTAGAAACCACAATTTGCCACTATGTGGCCAAAACAAGAATGTGAGCCAACAATCAAGCATGCAGACATGCATGTAGGATTGTTGGACAAACACATGTAACCTAGATGTGTGTTGATTAAACACATAGGTACATTGTAAATGTCTCCAGAATTTACTATAAGACATAGGGGTCACAAGTCTTTAGGCATATGAAGTGGGATGTACTCACCATCGCAGCTGTGGCTGGGGCCCATGCTGCTGGCCGTCCCAGGAGGTGTGGTGGTGATGTACACCGGCTCCGTCTGCGTGGCCACATCTGTCAGGAGAAAGCAAAAGAGAAAAGCAAAATTAGTGTGACAATGACACCTGACTATTTGACATCCATCTGGTTAGGGAGTCTGGCAAAACAAATGCTTGCATGGTTACACACATGTTGTCCGACATTAGCATATTTCCTGGTCCATGAGTTAAATTATTTATGGTTGCAACATGGACACATAAAGATAATGTGCCAATAACCTTGACAGTGCAATGGTAAGGACTAATTTGCATTTTGCCATTTGGATTGCACTGTAGTGGGGTTTGTGATGTTAATGTACATTAACAAACCAGCTTGTACTATGGAGCAGGAAACATGTGTATGTTAAAAGTGGTCCAAGACCCAGGATTTATACTATCCTGTGTTTTGGTCCACTTTGGCAGGGCACAACAATTTGAGCGAGAGACCGCCCGCCGCCGCTGCCTTCTGCGCGTCACTCCTCCAGTGCGTGTGCACGCGCAGGCCATTCTGACACGGAGAGAGCGCAGGTGCACACACGTCTAGAGGGGCACGCAGGAGGCTGCGGCGGTGGCTTCTGCCACCCCCAATGAGGTAAGGAGTTTGTGGGCTTTTGGGGGGGGGGCCCTGGGTGAGGGAGGTGATTGGGCAGGGAAGCTTATAGATTCCAAGCCCAATCAACAATGTGTGTGGGTCCACTTTAAGGAATGTCAGAACATAGGGAATGTGAGGGATAACAACAAACACTTACCATGACTATGCCCGTGGAGAAGGCGTTGCCAATAGCTCCTGGAGGTGCCGCCTATATGATGCGCTGCAAATTAGAGAGGAATGGCAAGGGCTAAGTACAAATGGCCATATGTAACCTGTCACAGACTAACACTGACTAAATGTGCACTCACCAGGGGATGAACTGCCACTTGAAGCCCAGGGAGGGCTCTGAGGAGGAGGCGTGGAGCCTCGGCTCCTCACACTCTGATCCAAAGATCCCCCAGGCAAAGGGCCACCCTCCTCCCTCTCACTCCCTGCTCCTTCAGGGAGTGTGGGAGAGTCCATTACTTCCACCCCACTTGGACTCCCCACTTGAGAGTGGCCCCTTGTCTGGTGAGACTCCTCAGATTCAGAGTGTGAGGAGCTGAGGCTCGAGCCTGACAGCCCCCCAGCAGCAAACTCCTCTGGGGCGTCATCCCCTTCCTCCCCTGGGTCCTCTAAATATGACCCGCGAGAGGGACCCTCCCCCGAACGAGACAGGCGGACTCGGGGGAGTCATCGGGGGAGGGTCCCTCTCGCGGGTCATATTTAGAGGACCCAGGGGAGGAAGGGGATGACGCCCCAGAGGAGTTTGCTGCTGGGGGGCTGTCAGGCTCGAGCCTCAGTTCCCACGTTTCCCCAGGGGAGGACGCTTATCTGTGTTGAGGGGGTGAAATAAACAAATTAAAAATATTAAATAAATATTAAATAAATATTAAACAAATTAAAAATAATACCAAAAAGGGACACAGCTTACAATATTATTTCCCTAAAAAATTAAACAGCCTAAACTTCCACTTACCTGAAGCGTACGCATCATATAGGCGGTACACGCCTTCAGGGTCCCGGCGCTTGAAGTCGGACCACTTCTGCATTATGGAGCGCACACTCAGGCTGGTGTTGAAGCGCCGGGAGACTGTGGCCTTCACCTCCAGGGCTATCCGCTTCTTGCCCCCAAGGGCATAATCATATTGGTGGATGCAGAAATCCTATGACAAATAAAAAAAAAAAGATTATCAATACATGACATCAGACCAATGGCCTAAACATTTATACTGAGAACAGATTAAACATATCATCCAAGGGAAATATACTCACTTTCACCACCTGGCCGTATGCGGCTATCCAACCTCTTCCTTTTTTGTTTTTGTGGCCCAGGGGGGGGAGGGGGTAGAGGGGGGTTAGGTGGGGGAGGTGAGGTAGGTGGGGGAGGGGTGGGGGGGCCAGAGTCAGAGGAGGAGCTGGGGAGGCGCAGCACACGTCGTCTGTGCATGATTGTGGAAATGCAAAGGAGGAAACCGGAACTGGATATGACGAAAGCGACAGGGAAAAAAAAAATCACGCTCCGCGCATTAGGAACCAGCTAATGTCCGCTACGTGCAAGCTAAGTGGCGGAAATAGGATATTTACGCATTAAAACAAGCTATTGGCAAAGACACCATTGATTATTAGCTTGATTTAGCTGGGTGTTCAATATCCTGTAATTGTGTATTTTAGTTGGCCGGAATCTCGGTAGTGGCTGTCCGGAAAGGGCCCTTCACGTTGAGGCTGCCAGAGATGAGGGTAAGTTTGTTTGGCTTGATTATCTAGTAGGTATTTTTTAACAAGTTTTTGTTAAATTTAGTAGGCCAACTTGTGTTTAAACATGTATTTTCAAGGGCAAAGCTCGAGTGAGGGCCCCACTCCAGACATCTGGGAGATTGCGGGTATGTGTAATTTGAGCAATGTGTCTTTTTGTTTTTAACCCAATTATTGGCTCATCTTCCTCTTACATACATGTTAGCAATCTGAGTTGACCAGATCCCTTTTGGCTAGTGTGTAATCTTCCACTTTGTGGAGGTATGGCCTCGATAGTATATCCATCTTAAATTTGATTTTGGTCCACTGACCTACTAACCTGACTTTCCTGTTTAGCATATGCCAACTTGCCCGATCTCTCAGATGTGGATTTGCCCCTCTCTGGCAGCCAGACCCCGGACCTACTTCGGCCGGACGACACGGAGGTAACATGGCTGATTTAGAGGAACAATAACTAGAGATGAGCGAACTTTTGAAAAATTCGATTCGACTGATTCGCCGAATTTTCCGACAAAAATCGTTTCGACCCGAATAAATTCGCGACGAATCGCTATTAAAAACGGCTATTTCTGAGCCTCCTACAGCCTCAATAGGGTTGTAAACCATTCAGCCTTGCTGTAACACGCACAGGATGCGTGCTGGGTTAGTTAAATAATACTTTTAAGAAATATCACATGCAGATCAGAGGCATCGCTAATAGAATCGCAGAGCGGCACAATTGCAGAGAGTTGAAGTGGCATCACTATGAGGGGCAGAAGGAGCCCAAATATACACTGGAGTTGGCTTCAGGAGCCCAAAAATTGGATGAATCACACCCTGGAGTTGGCAGAAGTTGGCAGCAGCAGCAGCAGGAGCCCAAATATACACTGGAGTTGGCTTCAGGAGCCCAAAAATTGGATGAATCACACCCTGGAGTTGGCAGGAGTTGACAGCAGCAGCAGCAGGAGCCCAAATATACACTGGAGTTGGCTTCAGGAGCCCAAAAATTGGATGAATCACACCCTGGAGTTGGCAGAAGTTGGCAGCAGCAGCAGCAGGAGCCCAAATATACACTGGAGTTGGCTTCAGGAGCCCAAAAATTGGATGAATCACACCCTGGAGTTGGCAGAAGTTGGCAGCAGCAGCAGCAGGAGCCCAAATATACACTGGAGTTGGCTTCAGGAGCCCAAAAATTGGATGAATCACACCCTGGAGTTGGCAGGAGTTGACAGCAGCAGCAGCAGGAGCCCAAATATACACTGGAGTTGGCTTCAGGAGCCCAAAAATTGGATGAATCACACCCTGGAGTTGGCAGAAGTTGGCAGCAGCAGCAGCAGGAGCCCAAATATACACTGGAGTTGGCTTCAGGAGCCCAAAAATTGGATGAATCACACCCTGGAGTTGGCAGAAGTTGGCAGCAGCAGCAGCAGGAGCCCAAATATACACTGGAGTTGGCTTCAGGAGCCCAAAAATTGGATGAATCACACCCTGGAGTTGGCAGGAGTTGACAGCAGCAGCAGCAGGAGCCCAAATATACACTGGAGTTGGCTTCAGGAGCCCAAAAATTGGATGAATCACACCCTGGAGTTGGCAGGAGTTGACAGCAGCAGCAGCAGGAGCCCAAATATACACTGGAGTTGGCTTCAGGAGCCCAAAAATTGGATGAATCACACCCTGGAGTTGGCAGGAGTTGACAGTAGCAGCAGCAGGAGCCCAAATATACACTGGAGTTGGCTTCAGGAGCCCAAAAATTGGATGAATCACACCCTGGAGTTGGCAGAAGTTGGCAGCAGCAGCAGCAGGAGCCCAAATATACACTGGAGTTGGCTTCAGGAGCCCAAAAATTGGATGAATCACACCCTGGAGTTGGCAGGAGTTGACAGCAGCAGCAGCAGGAGCCCAAATATACACTGGAGTTGGCTTCAGGAGCCCAAAAATTGGATGAATCACACCCTGGAGTTGGCAGGAGTTGACAGCAGCAGCAGCAGGAGCCCAAATATACACTGGAGTTGGCTTCAGGAGCCCAAAAATTGGATGAATCACACCCTGGAGTTGGCAGAAGTTGGCAGCAGCAGCAGCAGGAGCCCAAATATACACTGGAGTTGGCTTCAGGAGCCCAAAAATTGGATGAATCACACCCTGGAGTTGGCAGGAGTTGACAGCAGCAGCAGCAGGAGCCCAAATATACACTGGAGTTGGCTTCAGGAGCCCAAAAATTGGATGAATCACACCCTGGAGTTGGCAGAAGTTGGCAGCAGCAGCAGCAGGAGCCCAAATATACACTGGAGTTGGCTTCAGGAGCCCAAAAATTGGATGAATCACACCCTGGAGTTGGCAGGAGTTGACAGCAGCAGCAGCAGGAGCCCAAATATACACTGGAGTTGGCTTCAGGAGCCCAAAAATTGGATGAATCACACCCTGGAGTTGGCAGGAGTTGACAGCAGCAGCAGCAGGAGCCCAAATATACACTGGAGTTGGCTTCAGGAGCCCAAAAATTGGATGAATCACACCCTGGAGTTGGCAGGAGTTGACAGTAGCAGCAGCAGGAGCCCAAATATACACTGGAGCTGGCTTCAGGAGCCCAAAAATTGGATGAATCACACCCTGGAGTTGGCAGAAGTTGGCAGCAGCAGCAGCAGGAGCCCAAATATACACTGGAGTTGGCTTCAGGAGCCCAAAAATTGGATGAATCACACCCTGGAGTTGGCAGGAGTTGACAGCAGCAGCAGCAGGAGCCCAAATATACACTTGAGTTGGCTTCAGGAGCCCAAAAATTGGATGAATCACACCCTGGAGTTGGCAGGAGTTGACAGCAGCAGCAGCAGGAGCCCAAATATACACTGGAGTTGGCTTCAGGAGCCCAAAAATTGGATGAATCACACCCTGGAGTTGGCAGAAGTTGG
Organism: Gastrophryne carolinensis; assembly: GCA_027917425.1. Taxonomy (NCBI): domain Eukaryota; kingdom Metazoa; phylum Chordata; class Amphibia; order Anura; family Microhylidae; genus Gastrophryne; species Gastrophryne carolinensis. The sequence goes on along the minus strand of CM051235.1, from coordinate 523,244,615 downwards.
CAGCAGCAGCAGCAGGAGCCCAAATATACACTGGAGTTGGCTTCAGGAGCCCAAAAATTGGATGAATCACACCCTGGAGTTGGCAGGAGTTGACAGCAGCAGCAGCAGGAGCCCAAATATACACTGGAGTTGGCTTCAGGAGCCCAAAAATTGGATGAATCACACCCTGGAGTTGGCAGAAGTTGGCAGCAGCAGCAGCAGGAGCCCAAATATACACTGGAGTTGGCTTCAGGAGCCCAAAAATTGGATGAATCACACCCTGGAGTTGGCAGGAGTTGACAGCAGCAGCAGCAGGAGCCCAAATATACACTGGAGTTGGCTTCAGGAGCCCAAAAATTGGATGAATCACACCCTGGAGTTGGCAGAAGTTGGCAGCAGCAGCAGCAGGAGCCCAAATATACACTGGAGTTGGCTTCAGGAGCCCAAAAATTGGATGAATCACACCCTGGAGTTGGCAGGAGTTGACAGCAGCAGCAGCAGGAGCCCAAATATACACTGGAGTTGGCTTCAGGAGCCCAAAAATTGGATGAATCACACCCTGGAGTTGGCAGAAGTTGGCAGCAGCAGCAGCAGGAGCCCAAATATACACTGGAGTTGGCTTCAGGAGCCCAAAAATTGGATGAATCACACCCTGGAGTTGGCAGAAGTTGGCAGCAGCAGCAGCAGGAGCCCAAATATACACTGGAGTTGGCTTCAGGAGCCCAAAAATTGGATGAATCACACCCTGGAGTTGGCAGGAGTTGACAGTAGCAGCAGCAGGAGCCCAAATATACACTGGAGTTGGCTTCAGGAGCCCAAAAATTGGATGAATCACACCCTGGAGTTGGCAGAAGTTGGCAGCAGCAGCAGCAGGAGCCCAAATATACACTGGAGTTGGCTTCAGGAGCCCAAAAATTGGATGAATCACACCCTGGAGTTGGCAGGAGTTGACAGTAGCAGCAGCAGGAGCCCAAAAAATGGCCTAAAGACATAAATATGTTTTGCACCATTTGGAAAGTGTAAAACGTGGCACCATGCTGAATCTAGTCGCATGCATCAGGCATTGGTGGGTGGAAATCCTGGCTGATCCATCCCTGATTCATTTTGACAAAGGTGAGTCTCTCCACATTTTTAGTTGACAGACGAGTTCTCCTCGCCGTAACTATGGCCCCCGCCGCACTAAACACCCGCTCAGATGGCACGCTACTTGCCGGGCAGGACAGCTTTTCCAGGGCAAACTCTGCTAGTTGCGGCCACAAATCAAGTTTGGCTGCCCAGAAGTCCAGCGGATCCTCAAGGTGTGTTGGCATGGTCATGTCAAAGTATGACATGACCTGCTGGTTCAGGTCCTGCTCCAGGTCTTCCTGCTGCTCATGAGTAGCCTCACTATGCGGGTGTAGAAAGCTACTCATTAGCGACTGAAGACTGAGGCTGCTGCTGCTGATGGAGCTTCTGCTGCTGCTGCTGCCAACCCCCCCAGCGGCCATGGCAGTGGAAGGTGAGCGCAGAGGTCCCCTCGAGTCAGACCTGCGAGAGTATGGACCATGGCGCAGATAGGCATCGGCCAACTGCCTACGTAGAATGTCTTTGTAGTAGTTGAGTTTGTCCTCCCTCTCGGTGGGTTTAAAAAATGCCCCCATTTTGTGCCGGAAGCGAGGGTCCAATAAGGTGGACAGCCAGAAGTCATCCCGCCGACAGATGGCAACAATTCTGGGGTCACTACGCAAGCACGTGAGCATGCTTCGTGCCATTTGCGCAAGTGACTCGGATGGACTACCTGTCTCCATCTCCACTGCATACTGCCACGGTGTGCCCGGGTCCTCTGTCTCTCCTTCCTCAAAAACCTCTAGCTCCTCTGGCTGCTCCTGCTCCTCCTCTCCTGTCCGCTGACTAGATAAACCAGCCATTTTGCCAAGCCTAAACTGTGTTTCGCTGGGCAACTCCTCCTCCTCCTCTTCCTCCTCCTCCTCCTCCAGTTCAGCTCCAAGGGGGTTCATGTGGCCGTAAGATGTAAACGCCATGTCTCCAGTGCCCTGACCAGCCATGGTTTCCAACATGTGCTGCAGTACATGAAGCAGTGGAATCACGTCGTTCATCCCGTAATCCTGCCGACTGACAAATAAAGTGGCTTCCTCAAAGGGCCTGAGCAAACGGCAGGTGTCACGTATGAGCTGCCACTGGTTGACATTGAAGTTACACAGGGGAGTCCCCCTATCTGCTTGGATCATCAGGAAATCCGTGATGGCTTTTCTCTGTTCATATAATCGGTCCAACATGTGAAGGGTGGAATTCCAACGGGTGGAAACATCGCAAATCAGACTATGTTGGGGGATACCATTCTGACGCTGTAGCTCAAGAAGGGTGTGTTTGGCAGTGTAGGAGTGGCTGAAGTGCATGCAAAGTTTCCGTGAAGTTGTTAGGATGTCCTGCAGATGGGGGGAACACTTCAGAAACCGCTTGACAACCAGATTGAAGACGTGAGCCATGCAGGGGGCATGGGTCAGGCTTCCTTGGCGCAGCGCAGACAAAATGTTCTTCCCATTGTCGGTAACCATGATTCCCATTTTAAGTTTTCTCGGAGTAAGCCATGTTTGGATTTCCTGATGAATACATTTAAGCAGTTCCTCCCCTGTGTGACTCCGTTCGCCAAGACAAACCATGTGAAGCACTGCGTGACACCTCCGTGCCCTGCACACATGGTAGACTGGAGGGGCACTGAGACTTGAGCCTACAGTGGAGGGTGAGGAGATGGCGGAGGATGAGGAGGCCGAGTCGCACGGTGTCACAGGCCCAATGGGCAGAGAGCGCGGAGGCCGAAGCGGCGTGACCTGTCCAAGTTGCTGCTGCAAAGGGACCACATTCACCCAGTGGGCCGTAAACGACATGTACTGCCCCTGACCGTAGTTACAGCTCCAGATGTCGGCGCTGCCATGTATTTTGCTACACACCGACAGGCTCAAGGACTGGCCCACCTTCTGTTCAACAAAAGTGTGCAGCGCTGGTACTGCCTTCTTGGCAAAGAAATGACGGCTTGGGACTCTCCACCTCGGCTCGGCACAAGCCATCAGTTCTCTGAAAGGTGCAGATTCCACCACCTGAAAAGGGAGCGACTGCAGCACCAGCAACTTGGACAGGAGCACATTCAGCTTCTGCGCCGTAGGATGAGTGGGCGCATACTGCTGTCTCTTGGACATGGCTTCGCTGATGGATTGCTGGCGGGATGCATGACTTGGAGGAGGAGGAGGAGGAGCAGGAGCGACAGAGGATGGGTATGACGCACAGCTGCCTTCGGCTGAGGTGCTGGAGCCTTGGCTGGCAGAAATTGGGAGCTCACTTGGTGAGGAAGCAGACTGGACCACCCCATGGGAGCCTCGGTTCTCCCAGGTCGTTTTATGGTGACGCATCATATGTTGACGCAGGGCCGTGGTGCCAACATTTGGACCCTGGCCACGCTTCACCTTTTGCCTACATATCTTGCATGTGGCCATGTTACCCTCCTGCGGATGCCTCGGGAAAAACTGCCACACTGCCGAGTAGCTACTTTTCCCACCCCCTGGCCTCACTGATTCACTGCTGCTGTTGCCAACTCCAGGAACCCCTGCTCCACTACCTCCCGATAAGGTAGACTGCCGCACAGCAGGTGCTCTACCCCGGCCCCGGCCCCGGCCGGCTCCAGCCTTTGGAATTGTGCCCCCATGCTGACTGCTACCACTTTGCTGCCTCAGCTGCTGACTCCGGGGCAACCTGCACCCCTCTTCTCCTGATGATGACGATGAAGCCCCTTCATCACCCGGCTCCCAAGTGCGATCGGCTTCATCGTCATCATCATCATCATCACCGGGTTGTGGCTGTACGTCACTGATGTTCGTGGATTCGTCAACAGTGTCTGGCGCAGGAGCTGGAACGCTCGCAGCACCCACGACACTGTCCACATCACTATTTGTCTGCCTAGCTAAAGAAGCCACCTCCATTTCTTGGCTGGGCAGTAGCTGCTGACTGTCCTCTATCTGATGGTCCTCCTCACTAAAGAGTGGAGCTGAACCCAAAGCATAGGATACGTCGCTGGGGGAGGGAACGGCGTAGGCCAGAGGCAATGGGAGGACAGGGACTGCTCTCGGGGCATGCCAACTCAGGGTTGTGTCAGAGGAACCTACCGACCCTAGACTGGGGGTCTCAGACGTAAGTTGTGATGATGTTGTTGATGAGCGCGTCAACCAATCTACCACGGCAGATGTGTTACTGGTGGAGACCCGACCGCTAGCAGATACTGGCAGATTAGGTCTCTCAGCGTGACTCCTGCTGCTACTGGCCCCCAGTCTGATGCGAGCTCTTCCTGCGGAATCTTGGCCTCTGCCACTCCTCTTTTCACTTCCAGGCACTTGTCTGCCCGACATAGTCTAACTGGCGTGGTAGTAGGTGATATTTAAAAAAACCCCGGGCAGCGGTGGGTCTATATGAAACAGAATATAATGCACACCAAAAGTGAGCAGTAACACTCAGCCTCCAACAGGCCTGCTTAGTGTAAATAAGAGAGCTGCTTAGTGTAAATAAAGAGGGGTATGCTATGTTACAGAATGGGATGCCTCAACAGAAGTGCACCTGGCAGGCAGCAGTAAGCCTATGCCCAGCAAAAGTGTCTTATAATATAAATATAATAAGAGCAAATGCTTATATGGTCTTAAACAGAGGCTGCTTTAGTCACAGAATGGGATGCCCCGGGCAGGAATCGAGCTGCCAGGGTACAGTAGTGCTTTGGCCAGCAAAAGTGTCTTTATCAGGCCTAATTTCAAATATGATAAGAGCAAATGCTTATATGGTCTTAAACAGAGGCTGCTTTAGTCACAGAATGGGATGCCCCGGGCAGGAATCGAGCTGCCAGGGTACAGTAGTGCTTTGGCCAGCAAAAGTGTCTTTATCAGGCCTAATTTCAAATATGATTAGAGCAAATGCTTATATGGTCTTAAACAGAGGCTGCTTTAGTCACAGAATGGGATGCCCCGGGCAGGAATCGAGCTGCCAGGGTACAGTAGTGCTTTGGCCAGCAAAAGTGTCTTTATCAGGCCTAATTTCAAATATGATTAGAGCAAATGCTTATATGGTCTTAAACAGAGGCTGCTTTAGTCACAGAATGGGATGCCCCGGGCAGGAATCGAGCTGCCAGGGTACAGTAGTGCTTTGGCCAGCAAAAGTGTCTTTATCAGGCCTAATTTCAAATATGATTAGAGCAAATGCTTATATGGTCTTAAACAGAGGCTGCTTTAGTCACAGAATGGGATGCCCCGGGCAGGAATCGAGCTGCCAGGGTACAGTAGTGCTTTGGCCAGCAAAAGTGTCTTTATCAGGCCTAATTTCAAATATGATTAGAGCAAATGCTTATATGGTCTTAAACAGAGGCTGCTTTAGTCACAGAATGGGATGCCCCGGGCAGGAATCGAGCTGCCAGGGTACAGTAGTGCTTTGGCCAGCAAAAGTGTCTTTATCAGGCCTAATTTCAAATATGATTAGAGCAAATGCTTATATGGTCTTAAACAGAGGCTGCTTTAGTCACAGAATGGGATGCCCCGGGCAGGAATCGAGCTGCCAGGGTACAGTAGTGCTTTGGCCAGCAAAAGTGTCTTTATCAGGCCTAATTTCAAATATGATTAGAGCAAATGCTTATATGGTCTTAAACAGAGGCTGCTTTAGTCACAGAATGGGATGCCCCGGGCAGGAATCGAGCTGCCAGGGTACAGTAGTGCTTTGGCCAGCAAAAGTGTCTTTATCAGGCCTAATTTCAAATATGATAAGAGCAAATGCTTATATGGTCTTAAACAGAGGCTGCTTTAGTCACAGAATGGGATGCCCCGGGCAGGAATCGAGCTGCCAGGGTACAGTAGTGCTTTGGCCAGCAAAAGTGTCTTTATCAGGCCTAATTTCAAATATGATAAGAGCAAATGCTTATATGGTCTTAAACAGAGGCTGCTTTAGTCACAGAATGGGATGCCCCGGGCAGGAATCGAGCTGCCAGGGTACAGTAGTGCTTTGGCCAGCAAAAGTGTCTTTATCAGGCCTAATTTCAAATATGATTAGAGCAAATGCTTATATGGTCTTAAACAGAGGCTGCTTTAGTCACAGAATGGGATGCCCCGGGCAGGAATCGAGCTGCCAGGGTACAGTAGTGCTTTGGCCAGCAAAAGTGTCTTTATCAGGCCTAATTTCAAATATGATTAGAGCAAATGCTTATATGGTCTTAAACAGAGGCTGCTTTAGTCACAGAATGGGATGCCCCGGGCAGGAATCGAGCTGCCAGGGTACAGTAGTGCTTTGGCCAGCAAAAGTGTCTTTATCAGGCCTAATTTCAAATATGATTAGAGCAAATGCTTATATGGTCTTAAACAGAGGCTGCTTTAGTCACAGAATGGGATGCCCCGGGCAGGAATCGAGCTGCCAGGGTACAGTAGTGCTTTGGCCAGCAAAAGTGTCTTTATCAGGCCTAATTTCAAATATGATTAGAGCAAATGCTTATATGGTCTTAAACAGAGGCTGCTTTAGTCACAGAATGGGATGCCCCGGGCAGGAATCGAGCTGCCAGGGTACAGTAGTGCTTTGGCCAGCAAAAGTGTCTTTATCAGGCCTAATTTCAAATATGATTAGAGCAAATGCTTATATGGTCTTAAACAGAGGCTGCTTTAGTCACAGAATGGGATGCCCCGGGCAGGAATCGAGCTGCCAGGGTACAGTAGTGCTTTGGCCAGCAAAAGTGTCTTTATCAGGCCTAATTTCAAATATGATTAGAGCAAATGCTTATATGGTCTTAAACAGAGGCTGCTTTAGTCACAGAATGGGATGCCCCGGGCAGGAATCGAGCTGCCAGGGTACAGTAGTGCTTTGGCCAGCAAAAGTGTCTTTATCAGGCCTAATTTCAAATATGATTAGAGCAAATGCTTATATGGTCTTAAACAGAGGCTGCTTTAGTCACAGAATGGGATGCCCCGGGCAGGAATCGAGCTGCCAGGGTACAGTAGTGCTTTGGCCAGCAAAAGTGTCTTTATCAGGCCTAATTTCAAATATGATTAGAGCAAATGCTTATATGGTCTTAAACAGAGGCTGCTTTAGTCACAGAATGGGATGCCCCGGGCAGGAATCGAGCTGCCAGGGTACAGTAGTGCTTTGGCCAGCAAAAGTGTCTTTATCAGGCCTAATTTCAAATATGATTAGAGCAAATGCTTATATGGTCTTAAACAGAGGCTGCTTTAGTCACAGAATGGGATGCCCCGGGCAGGAATCGAGCTGCCAGGGTACAGTAGTGCTTTGGCCAGCAAAAGTGTCTTTATCAGGCCTAATTTCAAATATGATTAGAGCAAATGCTTATATGGTCTTAAACAGAGGCTGCTTTAGTCACAGAATGGGATGCCCCGGGCAGGAATCGAGCTGCCAGGGTACAGTAGTGCTTTGGCCAGCAAAAGTGTCTTTATCAGGCCTAATTTCAAATATGATTAGAGCAAATGCTTATATGGTCTTAAACAGAGGCTGCTTTAGTCACAGAATGGGATGCCCCGGGCAGGAATCGAGCTGCCAGGGTACAGTAGTGCTTTGGCCAGCAAAAGTGTCTTTATCAGGCCTAATTTCAAATATGATTAGAGCAAATGCTTATATGGTCTTAAACAGAGGCTGCTTTAGTCACAGAATGGGATGCCCCGGGCAGGAATCGAGCTGCCAGGGTACAGTAGTGCTTTGGCCAGCAAAAGTGTCTTTATCAGGCCTAATTTCAAATATGATTAGAGCAAATGCTTATATGGTCTTAAACAGAGGCTGCTTTAGTCACAGAATGGGATGCCCCGGGCAGGAATCGAGCTGCCAGGGTACAGTAGTGCTTTGGCCAGCAAAAGTGTCTTTATCAGGCCTAATTTCAAATATGATTAGAGCAAATGCTTATATGGTCTTAAACAGAGGCTGCTTTAGTCACAGAATGGGATGCCCCGGGCAGGAATCGAGCTGCCAGGGTACAGTAGTGCTTTGGCCAGCAAAAGTGTCTTTATCAGGCCTAATTTCAAATATGATTAGAGCAAATGCTTATATGGTCTTAAACAGAGGCTGCTTTAGTCACAGAATGGGATGCCCCGGGCAGGAATCGAGCTGCCAGGGTACAGTAGTGCTTTGGCCAGCAAAAGTGTCTTTATCAGGCCTAATTTCAAATATGATTAGAGCAAATGCTTATATGGTCTTAAACAGAGGCTGCTTTAGTCACAGAATGGGATGCCCCGGGCAGGAATCGAGCTGCCAGGGTACAGTAGTGCTTTGGCCAGCAAAAGTGTCTTTATCAGGCCTAATTTCAAATATGATTAGAGCAAATGCTTATATGGTCTTAAACAGAGGCTGCTTTAGTCACAGAATGGGATGCCCCGGGCAGGAATCGAGCTGCCAGGGTACAGTAGTGCTTTGGCCAGCAAAAGTGTCTTTATCAGGCCTAATTTCAAATATGATTAGAGCAAATGCTTATATGGTCTTAAACAGAGGCTGCTTTAGTCACAGAATGGGATGCCCCGGGCAGGAATCGAGCTGCCAGGGTACAGTAGTGCTTTGGCCAGCAAAAGTGTCTTTATCAGGCCTAATTTCAAATATGATTAGAGCAAATGCTTATATGGTCTTAAACAGAGGCTGCTTTAGTCACAGAATGGGATGCCCCGGGCAGGAATCGAGCTGCCAGGGTACAGTAGTGCTTTGGCCAGCAAAAGTGTCTTTATCAGGCCTAATTTCAAATATGATTAGAGCAAATGCTTATATGGTCTTAAACAGAGGCTGCTTTAGTCACAGAATGGGATGCCCCGGGCAGGAATCGAGCTGCCAGGGTACAGTAGTGCTTTGGCCAGCAAAAGTGTCTTTATCAGGCCTAATTTCAAATATGATTAGAGCAAATGCTTATATGGTCTTAAACAGAGGCTGCTTTAGTCACAGAATGGGATGCCCCGGGCAGGAATCGAGCTGCCAGGGTACAGTAGTGCTTTGGCCAGCAAAAGTGTCTTTATCAGGCCTAATTTCAAATATGATTAGAGCAAATGCTTATATGGTCTTAAACAGAGGCTGCTTTAGTCACAGAATGGGATGCCCCGGGCAGGAATCGAGCTGCCAGGGTACAGTAGTGCTTTGGCCAGCAAAAGTGTCTTTATCAGGCCTAATTTCAAATATGATTAGAGCAAATGCTTATATGGTCTTAAACAGAGGCTGCTTTAGTCACAGAATGGGATGCCCCGGGCAGGAATCGAGCTGCCAGGGTACAGTAGTGCTTTGGCCAGCAAAAGTGTCTTTATCAGGCCTAATTTCAAATATGATTAGAGCAAATGCTTATATGGTCTTAAACAGAGGCTGCTTTAGTCACAGAATGGGATGCCCCGGGCAGGAATCGAGCTGCCAGGGTACAGTAGTGCTTTGGCCAGCAAAAGTGTCTTTATCAGGCCTAATTTCAAATATGATTAGAGCAAATGCTTATATGGTCTTAAACAGAGGCTGCTTTAGTCACAGAATGGGATGCCCCGGGCAGGAATCGAGCTGCCAGGGTACAGTAGTGCTTTGGCCAGCAAAAGTGTCTTTATCAGGCCTAATTTCAAATATGATTAGAGCAAATGCTTATATGGTCTTAAACAGAGGCTGCTTTAGTCACAGAATGGGATGCCCCGGGCAGGAATCGAGCTGCCAGGGTACAGTAGTGCTTTGGCCAGCAAAAGTGTCTTTATCAGGCCTAATTTCAAATATGATTAGAGCAAATGCTTATATGGTCTTAAACAGAGGCTGCTTTAGTCACAGAATGGGATGCCCCGGGCAGGAATCGAGCTGCCAGGGTACAGTAGTGCTTTGGCCAGCAAAAGTGTCTTTATCAGGCCTAATTTCAAATATGATTAGAGCAAATGCTTATATGGTCTTAAACAGAGGCTGCTTTAGTCACAGAATGGGATGCCCCGGGCAGGAATCGAGCTGCCAGGGTACAGTAGTGCTTTGGCCAGCAAAAGTGTCTTTATCAGGCCTAATTTCAAATATGATTAGAGCAAATGCTTATATGGTCTTAAACAGAGGCTGCTTTAGTCACAGAATGGGATGCCCCGGGCAGGAATCGAGCTGCCAGGGTACAGTAGTGCTTTGGCCAGCAAAAGTGTCTTTATCAGGCCTAATTTCAAATATGATTAGAGCAAATGCTTATATGGTCTTAAACAGAGGCTGCTTTAGTCACAGAATGGGATGCCCCGGGCAGGAATCGAGCTGCCAGGGTACAGTAGTGCTTTGGCCAGCAAAAGTGTCTTTATCAGGCCTAATTTCAAATATGATTAGAGCAAATGCTTATATGGTCTTAAACAGAGGCTGCTTTAGTCACAGAATGGGATGCCCCGGGCAGGAATCGAGCTGCCAGGGTACAGTAGTGCTTTGGCCAGCAAAAGTGTCTTTATCAGGCCTAATTTCAAATATGATTAGAGCAAATGCTTATATGGTCTTAAACAGAGGCTGCTTTAGTCACAGAATGGGATGCCCCGGGCAGGAATCGAGCTGCCAGGGTACAGTAGTGCTTTGGCCAGCAAAAGTGTCTTTATCAGGCCTAATTTCAAATATGATTAGAGCAAATGCTTATATGGTCTTAAACAGAGGCTGCTTTAGTCACAGAATGGGATGCCCCGGGCAGGAATCGAGCTGCCAGGGTACAGTAGTGCTTTGGCCAGCAAAAGTGTCTTTATCAGGCCTAATTTCAAATATGATTAGAGCAAATGCTTATATGGTCTTAAACAGAGGCTGCTTTAGTCACAGAATGGGATGCCCCGGGCAGGAATCGAGCTGCCAGGGTACAGTAGTGCTTTGGCCAGCAAAAGTGTCTTTATCAGGCCTAATTTCAAATATGATTAGAGCAAATGCTTATATGGTCTTAAACAGAGGCTGCTTTAGTCACAGAATGGGATGCCCCGGGCAGGAATCGAGCTGCCAGGGTACAGTAGTGCTTTGGCCAGCAAAAGTGTCTTTATCAGGCCTAATTTCAAATATGATTAGAGCAAATGCTTATATGGTCTTAAACAGAGGCTGCTTTAGTCACAGAATGGGATGCCCCGGGCAGGAATCGAGCTGCCAGGGTACAGTAGTGCTTTGGCCAGCAAAAGTGTCTTTATCAGGCCTAATTTCAAATATGATTAGAGCAAATGCTTATATGGTCTTAAACAGAGGCTGCTTTAGTCACAGAATGGGATGCCCCGGGCAGGAATCGAGCTGCCAGGGTACAGTAGTGCTTTGGCCAGCAAAAGTGTCTTTATCAGGCCTAATTTCAAATATGATTAGAGCAAATGCTTATATGGTCTTAAACAGAGGCTGCTTTAGTCACAGAATGGGATGCCCCGGGCAGGAATCGAGCTGCCAGGGTACAGTAGTGCTTTGGCCAGCAAAAGTGTCTTTATCAGGCCTAATTTCAAATATGATTAGAGCAAATGCTTATATGGTCTTAAACAGAGGCTGCTTTAGTCACAGAATGGGATGCCCCGGGCAGGAATCGAGCTGCCAGGGTACAGTAGTGCTTTGGCCAGCAAAAGTGTCTTTATCAGGCCTAATTTCAAATATGATTAGAGCAAATGCTTATATGGTCTTAAACAGAGGCTGCTTTAGTCACAGAATGGGATGCCCCGGGCAGGAATCGAGCTGCCAGGGTACAGTAGTGCTTTGGCCAGCAAAAGTGTCTTTATCAGGCCTAATTTCAAATATGATTAGAGCAAATGCTTATATGGTCTTAAACAGAGGCTGCTTTAGTCACAGAATGGGATGCCCCGGGCAGGAATCGAGCTGCCAGGGTACAGTAGTGCTTTGGCCAGCAAAAGTGTCTTTATCAGGCCTAATTTCAAATATGATTAGAGCAAATGCTTATATGGTCTTAAACAGAGGCTGCTTTAGTCACAGAATGGGATGCCTCACAGCAGACTTAAGATCAGTTCAGTATATATGCACAGTTAGTTACTATAAGCAGCCTGAAAACGCTAACAAAGGCTGGATGAAAAAAAAAAAATCTCCCTGTCAGCCAGCTCCGTTTTTCCTACCTTTCCCTGGCTTTCTGTCTGTCTCCTGTCTGTCTCCTGCCTGTCTCCTGCCTGTCTCCAGCCTGTCCCTGTCTGTCCCTGTCTGTCCCTGTCTCCAGCCTGTCTCCAGCCTGTCTAACTGCCTCAGCTACACAGCGTTCTGTCTGTCTGTCACGAATGCAATAGAGAAATGAGGAAAAGCAAGATGGCCGCCGTTAAATACCGCTGTGTGACGTCACCGGGCTTGCTGGCTGCTGATAGGCTGCATGTGACTGCCCCAGCTTGCACTGGCGCGGGATACATGTCCAGACATGTCCCGCCCGCCATCTTAGAATGCCTGTAATGTAAATGAATGGATGTTAAAGGAAAACTTCGAGTGATCGAATCGCGGGGAAATTCGGATTCGATCCGAATCGAATTTTTCCTGAAATTCGGATCGAATCCGGGTTCGTCCGGATCGATTCGCTCATCCCTAACAATAACCACATTGACATGTTGGTGGGTAGTCCATAAACCAACATGTCACATTTTATGTATTTGTTGGTTTTGCAGGAGGCGGGACCAGAACCCCAACCTGGGACCTCTTCTCAAGTGCCATGTGGCTAAGCTACAGAGGCTCAAGCAAGGGTAAGTTGGATTGTTACACTTTTGGGAACTGATTTGGAGGGGCCTAGCTGCATTGTTTCAGCTTAACTAAAATCTTTTTTTGGTTTTCTTTTAGCCTGAACCCAGAGCAAGAGGAGGTGTGGCACCGACAAGTGCCGACTTTTATGAGCTAGGGGTCCGGATGCTGGAGGACTACAGTCGCCAACAGCCGCGTGACGGAAATACTGACCGCATTGCGGCGTTGGAAAATCAGGTGCTGATGTGTCGGCAACAAATTGAGGGCCTGCAGCGCGAGCTCCAGGACGTCAAACAAGGCCACCAGCAACAAACCAACAGGGAACTTGAGCGGCTGTCCAATCTGATGGAGCGATCTTTACAGCGCCAGGACCAAAGTTTGTTGTTGACACAACAGCTCATACAACAGCAGTCTATTTTTTTTACTGCACTGTTGGCCCCCAACACCACCCCTAGCAATGACTCTCAACCTCCCAGGCCCCCAAGCCAAGAATATTAATTTGATTGTTTTGATTTTGTTTAAAATACATTTGAGAACACCACCTCTAATTTGTGTTTTTCCTAAGACATAGGTAAGAACACAGTCAGGGATGAGTCTCTAGATCTAGATATGTACTTGTAGCCAAAAATGTATGCCACACATTGGTGACCATATATTCCTATGGTTTAGACATTAAATGGCTACAAAGGTACACCAACATTTTACAAATAATGGGTTTGAAGACACTTAAACTAGGCTAGACAAGGCACAACACAGTGTAAGTACAAAAATACAAAAATTTTAATCTTAAAGGCGGCCAACAGGCCCAACATTTGGGGGCACAGCGGCTCTAAACATCCCCCCCACCCTAACGACGCCTCTCCAAGGCCAGCAGCATAAGGCGAAGACGCCGGATCGACCGCCACAGTCTGCGATGCTGGTTTACACAAGCTGTAGAGAGTACAAAAAAAACATATTAAAAATATAGAATGTGACCTCTACAGACACAGATGTAGCAATGTAATGTAAGTGGCTAAAATTAGCTGAGCCACACAATCACATTGTTGGCCACTGTGCCCTTAGGTGTTACCATTATATGAGTACTAGTGGCTGGCTTAAATGTGACCACCACATCCCAAGCATACATTTACTCTTAACTCTTGGGACTAAAATCAGGTCTAAGTGCCAGTGTGGACATTTATTTGTTTAGTTACAGCCAAACATCAGGGCCTAAGTCCTAACGAGTAAACTTGTTTGGGCAAGAATCTTAGAGGTCACCACCTTAGCAGGCCAATTTTGTTGGGTAGAAACCACAATTTGCCACTATGTGGCCAAAACAAGAATGTGAGCCAACAATCAAGCATGCAGACATGCATGTAGGATTGTTGGACAAACACATGTAACCTAGATGTGTGTTGATTAAACACATAGGTACATTGTAAATGTCTCCAGAATTTACTATAAGACATAGGGGTCACAAGTCTTTAGGCATATGAAGTGGGATGTACTCACCATCGCAGCTGTGGCTGGGGCCCATGCTGCTGGCCGTCCCAGGAGGTGTGGTGGTGATGTACACCGGCTCCGTCTGCGTGGCCACATCTGTCAGGAGAAAGCAAAAGAGAAAAGCAAAATTAGTGTGACAATGACACCTGACTATTTGACATCCATCTGGTTAGGGAGTCTGGCAAAACAAATGCTTGCATGGTTACACACATGTTGTCCGACATTAGCATATTTCCTGGTCCATGAGTTAAATTATTTATGGTTGCAACATGGACACATAAAGATAATGTGCCAATAACCTTGACAGTGCAATGGTAAGGACTAATTTGCATTTTGCCATTTGGATTGCACTGTAGTGGGGTTTGTGATGTTAATGTACATTAACAAACCAGCTTGTACTATGGAGCAGGAAACATGTGTATGTTAAAAGTGGTCCAAGACCCAGGATTTATACTATCCTGTGTTTTGGTCCACTTTGGCAGGGCACAACAATTTGAGCGAGAGACCGCCCGCCGCCGCTGCCTTCTGCGCGTCACTCCTCCAGTGCGTGTGCACGCGCAGGCCATTCTGACACGGAGAGAGCGCAGGTGCACACACGTCTAGAGGGGCACGCAGGAGGCTGCGGCGGTGGCTTCTGCCACCCCCAATGAGGTAAGGAGTTTGTGGGCTTTTGGGGGGGGGGCCCTGGGTGAGGGAGGTGATTGGGCAGGGAAGCTTATAGATTCCAAGCCCAATCAACAATGTGTGTGGGTCCACTTTAAGGAATGTCAGAACATAGGGAATGTGAGGGATAACAACAAACACTTACCATGACTATGCCCGTGGAGAAGGCGTTGCCAATAGCTCCTGGAGGTGCCGCCTATATGATGCGCTGCAAATTAGAGAGGAATGGCAAGGGCTAAGTACAAATGGCCATATGTAACCTGTCACAGACTAACACTGACTAAATGTGCACTCACCAGGGGATGAACTGCCACTTGAAGCCCAGGGAGGGCTCTGAGGAGGAGGCGTGGAGCCTCGGCTCCTCACACTCTGATCCAAAGATCCCCCAGGCAAAGGGCCACCCTCCTCCCTCTCACTCCCTGCTCCTTCAGGGAGTGTGGGAGAGTCCATTACTTCCACCCCACTTGGACTCCCCACTTGAGAGTGGCCCCTTGTCTGGTGAGACTCCTCAGATTCAGAGTGTGAGGAGCTGAGGCTCGAGCCTGACAGCCCCCCAGCAGCAAACTCCTCTGGGGCGTCATCCCCTTCCTCCCCTGGGTCCTCTAAATATGACCCGCGAGAGGGACCCTCCCCCGAACGAGACAGGCGGACTCGGGGGAGTCATCGGGGGAGGGTCCCTCTCGCGGGTCATATTTAGAGGACCCAGGGGAGGAAGGGGATGACGCCCCAGAGGAGTTTGCTGCTGGGGGGCTGTCAGGCTCGAGCCTCAGTTCCCACGTTTCCCCAGGGGAGGACGCTTATCTGTGTTGAGGGGGTGAAATAAACAAATTAAAAATATTAAATAAATATTAAATAAATATTAAACAAATTAAAAATAATACCAAAAAGGGACACAGCTTACAATATTATTTCCCTAAAAAATTAAACAGCCTAAACTTCCACTTACCTGAAGCGTACGCATCATATAGGCGGTACACGCCTTCAGGGTCCCGGCGCTTGAAGTCGGACCACTTCTGCATTATGGAGCGCACACTCAGGCTGGTGTTGAAGCGCCGGGAGACTGTGGCCTTCACCTCCAGGGCTATCCGCTTCTTGCCCCCAAGGGCATAATCATATTGGTGGATGCAGAAATCCTATGACAAATAAAAAAAAAAAGATTATCAATACATGACATCAGACCAATGGCCTAAACATTTATACTGAGAACAGATTAAACATATCATCCAAGGGAAATATACTCACTTTCACCACCTGGCCGTATGCGGCTATCCAACCTCTTCCTTTTTTGTTTTTGTGGCCCGGGGGGGGAGGGGGTAGAGGGGGGTTAGGTGGGGGAGGTGAGGTAGGTGGGGGAGGGGTGGGGGGGCCAGAGTCAGAGGAGGAGCTGGGGAGGCGCAGCACACGTCGTCTGTGCATGATTGTGGAAACGCAAAGGAGGAAACCGGAACTGGATATGACGAAAGCGACAGGGAAAAAAAAAATCACGCTCCGCGCATTAGGAACCAGCTAATGTCCGCTACGTGCAAGCTAAGTGGCGGAAATAGGATATTTACGCATTAAAACAAGCTATTGGCAAAGACACCATTGATTATTAGCTTGATTTAGCTGGGTGTTCAATATCCTGTAATTGTGTATTTTAGTTGGCCGGAATCTCGGTAGTGGCTGTCCGGAAAGGGCCCTTCACGTTGAGGCTGCCAGAGATGAGGGTAAGTTTGTTTGGCTTGATTATCTAGTAGGTATTTTTTAACAAGTTTTTGTTAAATTTAGTAGGCCAACTTGTGTTTAAACATGTATTTTCAAGGGCAAAGCTCGAGTGAGGGCCCCACTCCAGACATCTGGGAGATTGCGGGTATGTGTAATTTGAGCAATGTGTCTTTTTGTTTTTAACCCAATTATTGGCTCATCTTCCTCTTACATACATGTTAGCAATCTGAGTTGACCAGATCCCTTTTGGCTAGTGTGTAATCTTCCACTTTGTGGAGGTATGGCCTCGATAGTATATCCATCTTAAATTTGATTTTGGTCCACTGACCTACTAACCTGACTTTCCTGTTTAGCATATGCCAACTTGCCCGATCTCTCAGATGTGGATTTGCCCCTCTCTGGCAGCCAGACCCCGGACCTACTTCGGCCGGACGACACGGAGGTAACATGGCTGATTTAGAGGAACAATAACCACATTGACATGTTGGTGGGTAGTCCATAAACCAACATGTCACATTTTATGTATTTGTTGGTTTTGCAGGAGGCGGGACCAGAACCCCAACCTGGGACCTCTTCTCAAGTGCCATGTGGCCAAGCTACAGAGGCTCAAGCAAGGGTAAGTTGGATTGTTACACTTTTGGGAACTGATTTGGAGGGGCCTAGCTGCATTGTTTCAGCTTAACTAAAATCTTTTTTTGGTTTTCTTTTAGCCTGAACCCAGAGCAAGAGGAGGTGTGGCACCGACAAGTGCCGACTTTTATGAGCTAGGGGTCCGGATGCTGGAGGACTACAGTCGCCAACAGCCGCGTGACGGAAATACTGACCGCATTGCGGCGTTGGAAAATCAGGTGCTGATGTGTCGGCAACAAATTGAGGGCCTGCAGCGCGAGCTCCAGGACGTCAAACAAGGCCACCAGCAACAAACCAACAGGGAACTTGAGCGGCTGTCCAATCTGATGGAGCGATCTTTACAGCGCCAGGACCAAAGTTTGTTGTTGACACAACAGCTCATACAACAGCAGTCTATTTTTTTTACTGCACTGTTGGCCCCCAACACCACCCCTAGCAATGACTCTCAACCTCCCAGGCCCCCAAGCCAAGAATATTAATTTGATTGTTTTGATTTTGTTTAAAATACATTTGAGAACACCACCTCTAATTTGTGTTTTTCCTAAGACATAGGTAAGAACACAGTCAGGGATGAGTCTCTAGATCTAGATATGTACTTGTAGCCAAAAATGTATGCCACACATTGGTGACCATATATTCCTATGGTTTAGACATTAAATGGCTACAAAGGTACACCAACATTTTACAAATAATGGGTTTGAAGACACTTAAACTAGGCTAGACAAGGCACAACACAGTGTAAGTACAAAAATACAAAAATTTTAATCTTAAAGGCGGCCAACAGGCCCAACATTTGGGGGCACAGCGGCTCTAAACATCCCCCCCACCCTAACGACGCCTCTCCAAGGCCAGCAGCATAAGGCGAAGACGCCGGATCGACCGCCACAGTCTGCGATGCTGGTTTACACAAGCTGTAGAGAGTACAAAAAAAACATATTAAAAATATAGAATGTGACCTCTACAGACACAGATGTAGCAATGTAATGTAAGTGGCTAAAATTAGCTGAGCCACACAATCACATTGTTGGCCACTGTGCCCTTAGGTGTTACCATTATATGAGTACTAGTGGCTGGCTTAAATGTGACCACCACATCCCAAGCATACATTTACTCTTAACTCTTGGGACTAAAATCAGGTCTAAGTGCCAGTGTGGACATTTATTTGTTTAGTTACAGCCAAACATCAGGGCCTAAGTCCTAACGAGTAAACTTGTTTGGGCAAGAATCTTAGAGGTCACCACCTTAGCAGGCCAATTTTGTTGGGTAGAAACCACAATTTGCCACTATGTGGCCAAAACAAGAATGTGAGCCAACAATCAAGCATGCAGACATGCATGTAGGATTGTTGGACAAACACATGTAACCTAGATGTGTGTTGATTAAACACATAGGTACATTGTAAATGTCTCCAGAATTTACTATAAGACATAGGGGTCACAAGTCTTTAGGCATATGAAGTGGGATGTACTCACCATCGCAGCTGTGGCTGGGGCCCATGCTGCTGGCCGTCCCAGGAGGTGTGGTGGTGATGTACACCGGCTCCGTCTGCGTGGCCACATCTGTCAGGAGAAAGCAAAAGAGAAAAGCAAAATTAGTGTGACAATGACACCTGACTATTTGACATCCATCTGGTTAGGGAGTCTGGCAAAACAAATGCTTGCATGGTTACACACATGTTGTCCGACATTAGCATATTTCCTGGTCCATGAGTTAAATTATTTATGGTTGCAACATGGACACATAAAGATAATGTGCCAATAACCTTGACAGTGCAATGGTAAGGACTAATTTGCATTTTGCCATTTGGATTGCACTGTAGTGGGGTTTGTGATGTTAATGTACATTAACAAACCAGCTTGTACTATGGAGCAGGAAACATGTGTATGTTAAAAGTGGTCCAAGACCCAGGATTTATACTATCCTGTGTTTTGGTCCACTTTGGCAGGGCACAACAATTTGAGCGAGAGACCGCCCGCCGCCGCTGCCTTCTGCGCGTCACTCCTCCAGTGCGTGTGCACGCGCAGGCCATTCTGACACGGAGAGAGCGCAGGTGCACACACGTCTAGAGGGGCACGCAGGAGGCTGCGGCGGTGGCTTCTGCCACCCCCAATGAGGTAAGGAGTTTGTGGGCTTTTGGGGGGGGGGCCCTGGGTGAGGGAGGTGATTGGGCAGGGAAGCTTATAGATTCCAAGCCCAATCAACAATGTGTGTGGGTCCACTTTAAGGAATGTCAGAACATAGGGAATGTGAGGGATAACAACAAACACTTACCATGACTATGCCCGTGGAGAAGGCGTTGCCAATAGCTCCTGGAGGTGCCGCCTATATGATGCGCTGCAAATTAGAGAGGAATGGCAAGGGCTAAGTACAAATGGCCATATGTAACCTGTCACAGACTAACACTGACTAAATGTGCACTCACCAGGGGATGAACTGCCACTTGAAGCCCAGGGAGGGCTCTGAGGAGGAGGCGTGGAGCCTCGGCTCCTCACACTCTGATCCAAAGATCCCCCAGGCAAAGGGCCACCCTCCTCCCTCTCACTCCCTGCTCCTTCAGGGAGTGTGGGAGAGTCCATTACTTCCACCCCACTTGGACTCCCCACTTGAGAGTGGCCCCTTGTCTGGTGAGACTCCTCAGATTCAGAGTGTGAGGAGCTGAGGCTCGAGCCTGACAGCCCCCCAGCAGCAAACTCCTCTGGGGCGTCATCCCCTTCCTCCCCTGGGTCCTCTAAATATGACCCGCGAGAGGGACCCTCCCCCGAACGAGACAGGCGGACTCGGGGGAGTCATCGGGGGAGGGTCCCTCTCGCGGGTCATATTTAGAGGACCCAGGGGAGGAAGGGGATGACGCCCCAGAGGAGTTTGCTGCTGGGGGGCTGTCAGGCTCGAGCCTCAGTTCCCACGTTTCCCCAGGGGAGGACGCTTATCTGTGTTGAGGGGGTGAAATAAACAAATTAAAAATATTAAATAAATATTAAATAAATATTAAACAAATTAAAAATAATACCAAAAAGGGACACAGCTTACAATATTATTTCCCTAAAAAATTAAACAGCCTAAACTTCCACTTACCTGAAGCGTACGCATCATATAGGCGGTACACGCCTTCAGGGTCCCGGCGCTTGAAGTCGGACCACTTCTGCATTATGGAGCGCACACTCAGGCTGGTGTTGAAGCGCCGGGAGACTGTGGCCTTCACCTCCAGGGCTATCCGCTTCTTGCCCCCAAGGGCATAATCATATTGGTGGATGCAGAAATCCTATGACAAATAAAAAAAAAAAGATTATCAATACATGACATCAGACCAATGGCCTAAACATTTATACTGAGAACAGATTAAACATATCATCCAAGGGAAATATACTCACTTTCACCACCTGGCCGTATGCGGCTATCCAACCTCTTCCTTTTTTGTTTTTGTGGCCCGGGGGGGGAGGGGGTAGAGGGGGGTTAGGTGGGGGAGGTGAGGTAGGTGGGGGAGGGGTGGGGGGGCCAGAGTCAGAGGAGGAGCTGGGGAGGCGCAGCACACGTCGTCTGTGCATGATTGTGGAAACGCAAAGGAGGAAACCGGAACTGGATATGACGAAAGCGACAGGGAAAAAAAAAATCACGCTCCGCGCATTAGGAACCAGCTAATGTCCGCTACGTGCAAGCTAAGTGGCGGAAATAGGATATTTACGCATTAAAACAAGCTATTGGCAAAGACACCATTGATTATTAGCTTGATTTAGCTGGGTGTTCAATATCCTGTAATTGTGTATTTTAGTTGGCCGGAATCTCGGTAGTGGCTGTCCGGAAAGGGCCCTTCACGTTGAGGCTGCCAGAGATGAGGGTAAGTTTGTTTGGCTTGATTATCTAGTAGGTATTTTTTAACAAGTTTTTGTTAAATTTAGTAGGCCAACTTGTGTTTAAACATGTATTTTCAAGGGCAAAGCTCGAGTGAGGGCCCCACTCCAGACATCTGGGAGATTGCGGGTATGTGTAATTTGAGCAATGTGTCTTTTTGTTTTTAACCCAATTATTGGCTCATCTTCCTCTTACATACATGTTAGCAATCTGAGTTGACCAGATCCCTTTTGGCTAGTGTGTAATCTTCCACTTTGTGGAGGTATGGCCTCGATAGTATATCCATCTTAAATTTGATTTTGGTCCACTGACCTACTAACCTGACTTTCCTGTTTAGCATATGCCAACTTGCCCGATCTCTCAGATGTGGATTTGCCCCTCTCTGGCAGCCAGACCCCGGACCTACTTCGGCCGGACGACACGGAGGTAACATGGCTGATTTAGAGGAACAATAACCACATTGACATGTTGGTGGGTAGTCCATAAACCAACATGTCACATTTTATGTATTTGTTGGTTTTGCAGGAGGCGGGACCAGAACCCCAACCTGGGACCTCTTCTCAAGTGCCATGTGGCCAAGCTACAGAGGCTCAAGCAAGGGTAAGTTGGATTGTTACACTTTTGGGAACTGATTTGGAGGGGCCTAGCTGCATTGTTTCAGCTTAACTAAAATCTTTTTTTGGTTTTCTTTTAGCCTGAACCCAGAGCAAGAGGAGGTGTGGCACCGACAAGTGCCGACTTTTATGAGCTAGGGGTCCGGATGCTGGAGGACTACAGTCGCCAACAGCCGCGTGACGGAAATACTGACCGCATTGCGGCGTTGGAAAATCAGGTGCTGATGTGTCGGCAACAAATTGAGGGCCTGCAGCGCGAGCTCCAGGACGTCAAACAAGGCCACCAGCAACAAACCAACAGGGAACTTGAGCGGCTGTCCAATCTGATGGAGCGATCTTTACAGCGCCAGGACCAAAGTTTGTTGTTGACACAACAGCTCATACAACAGCAGTCTATTTTTTTTACTGCACTGTTGGCCCCCAACACCACCCCTAGCAATGACTCTCAACCTCCCAGGCCCCCAAGCCAAGAATATTAATTTGATTGTTTTGATTTTGTTTAAAATACATTTGAGAACACCACCTCTAATTTGTGTTTTTCCTAAGACATAGGTAAGAACACAGTCAGGGATGAGTCTCTAGATCTAGATATGTACTTGTAGCCAAAAATGTATGCCACACATTGGTGACCATATATTCCTATGGTTTAGACATTAAATGGCTACAAAGGTACACCAACATTTTACAAATAATGGGTTTGAAGACACTTAAACTAGGCTAGACAAGGCACAACACAGTGTAAGTACAAAAATACAAAAATTTTAATCTTAAAGGCGGCCAACAGGCCCAACATTTGGGGGCACAGCGGCTCTAAACATCCCCCCCACCCTAACGACGCCTCTCCAAGGCCAGCAGCATAAGGCGAAGACGCCGGATCGACCGCCACAGTCTGCGATGCTGGTTTACACAAGCTGTAGAGAGTACAAAAAAAACATATTAAAAATATAGAATGTGACCTCTACAGACACAGATGTAGCAATGTAATGTAAGTGGCTAAAATTAGCTGAGCCACACAATCACATTGTTGGCCACTGTGCCCTTAGGTGTTACCATTATATGAGTACTAGTGGCTGGCTTAAATGTGACCACCACATCCCAAGCATACATTTACTCTTAACTCTTGGGACTAAAATCAGGTCTAAGTGCCAGTGTGGACATTTATTTGTTTAGTTACAGCCAAACATCAGGGCCTAAGTCCTAACGAGTAAACTTGTTTGGGCAAGAATCTTAGAGGTCACCACCTTAGCAGGCCAATTTTGTTGGGTAGAAACCACAATTTGCCACTATGTGGCCAAAACAAGAATGTGAGCCAACAATCAAGCATGCAGACATGCATGTAGGATTGTTGGACAAACACATGTAACCTAGATGTGTGTTGATTAAACACATAGGTACATTGTAAATGTCTCCAGAATTTACTATAAGACATAGGGGTCACAAGTCTTTAGGCATATGAAGTGGGATGTACTCACCATCGCAGCTGTGGCTGGGGCCCATGCTGCTGGCCGTCCCAGGAGGTGTGGTGGTGATGTACACCGGCTCCGTCTGCGTGGCCACATCTGTCAGGAGAAAGCAAAAGAGAAAAGCAAAATTAGTGTGACAATGACACCTGACTATTTGACATCCATCTGGTTAGGGAGTCTGGCAAAACAAATGCTTGCATGGTTACACACATGTTGTCCGACATTAGCATATTTCCTGGTCCATGAGTTAAATTATTTATGGTTGCAACATGGACACATAAAGATAATGTGCCAATAACCTTGACAGTGCAATGGTAAGGACTAATTTGCATTTTATTGTAGAATCTTACTAGTGTGCAACATGTGTTAGCCGGAACAACTTACAAAGATAACACGTTTGCTAGCCCCCTTCATGGTGTGGGCTGAAACATAGGGGTGGTTGCCATTTGGATTGCACTGTAGTGGGGTTTGTGATGTTAATGTACATTAACAAACCAGCTTGTACTATGGAGCAGGAAACATGTGTATGTTAAAAGTGGTCCAAGACCCAGGATTTATACTATCCTGTGTTTTGGTCCACTTTGGCAGGGCACAACAATTTGAGCGAGAGACCGCCCGCCGCCGCTGCCTTCTGCGCGTCACTCCTCCAGTGCGTGTGCACGCGCAGGCCATTCTGACACGGAGAGAGCGCAGGTGCACACACGTCTAGAGGGGCACGCAGGAGGCTGCGGCGGTGGCTTCTGCCACCCCCAATGAGGTAAGGAGTTTGTGGGCTTTTGGGGGGGGGGGCCCTGGGTGAGGGAGGTGATTGGGCAGGGAAGCTTATAGATTCCAAGCCCAATCAACAATGTGTGTGGGTCCACTTTAAGGAATGTCAGAACATAGGGAATGTGAGGGATAACAACAAACACTTACCATGACTATGCCCGTGGAGAAGGCGTTGCCAATAGCTCCTGGAGGTGCCGCCTATATGATGCGCTGCAAATTAGAGAGGAATGGCAAGGGCTAAGTACAAATGGCCATATGTAACCTGTCACAGACTAACACTGACTAAATGTGCACTCACCAGGGGATGAACTGCCACTTGAAGCCCAGGGAGGGCTCTGAGGAGGAGGCGTGGAGCCTCGGCTCCTCACACTCTGATCCAAAGATCCCCCAGGCAAAGGGCCACCCTCCTCCCTCTCACTCCCTGCTCCTTCAGGGAGTGTGGGAGAGTCCATTACTTCCACCCCACTTGGACTCCCCACTTGAGAGTGGCCCCTTGTCTGGTGAGACTCCTCAGATTCAGAGTGTGAGGAGCTGAGGCTCGAGCCTGACAGCCCCCCAGCAGCAAACTCCTCTGGGGCGTCATCCCCTTCCTCCCCTGGGTCCTCTAAATATGACCCGCGAGAGGGACCCTCCCCCGAACGAGACAGGCGGACTCGGGGGAGTCATCGGGGGAGGGTCCCTCTCGCGGGTCATATTTAGAGGACCCAGGGGAGGAAGGGGATGACGCCCCAGAGGAGTTTGCTGCTGGGGGGCTGTCAGGCTCGAGCCTCAGTTCCCACGTTTCCCCAGGGGAGGACGCTTATCTGTGTTGAGGGGGTGAAATAAACAAATTAAAAATATTAAATAAATATTAAATAAATATTAAACAAATTAAAAATAATACCAAAAAGGGACACAGCTTACAATATTATTTCCCTAAAAAATTAAACATAGCCTAAACTTCCACTTACCTGAAGCGTACGCATCATATAGGCGGTACACGCCTTCAGGGTCCCGGCGCTTGAAGTCGGACCACTTCTGCATTATGGAGCGCACACTCAGGCTGGTGTTGAAGCGCCGGGAGACTGTGGCCTTCACCTCCAGGGCTATCCGCTTCTTGCCCCCAAGGGCATAATCATATTGGTGGATGCAGAAATCCTATGACAAATAAAAAAAAAAAGATTATCAATACATGACATCAGACCAATGGCCTAAACATTTATACTGAGAACAGATTAAACATATCATCCAAGGGAAATATACTCACTTTCACCACCTGGCCGTATGCGGCTATCCAACCTCTTCCTTTTTTGTTTTTGTGGCCCAGGGGGGGGAGGGGGTAGAGGGGGGTTAGGTGGGGGAGGTGAGGTAGGTGGGGGAGGGGTGGGGGGGCCAGAGTCAGAGGAGGAGCTGGGGAGGCGCAGCACACGTCGTCTGTGCATGATTGTGGAAACGCAAAGGAGGAAACCGGAACTGGATATGACGAAAGCGACAGGGAAAAAAAAAAATCACGCTCCGCGCATTAGGAACCAGCTAATGTCCGCTACGTGCAAGCTAAGTGGCGGAAATAGGATATTTACGCATTAAAACAAGCTATTGGCAAAGACACCATTGATTATTAGCTTGATTTAGCTGGGTGTTCAATATCCTGTAATGCATAGGTCAGAACAAAAACAGAGCTGGTTGCTTACAAATAACAATGTTATTCCTTAATAAAATAATAACACAATAAAACTATCAAACTACATGATAATGTTGCACACAGGAGAATGCATAACGGGTTGTTATGAGCTTGTACACCTGAACAAATCCAGCAGAATGTGGACATGCACGCTCAGAACTACAGTGTATTCATTAACAACGACTGGGGTCGCTGCAAGTGAATTCAGGGAAAATGGCAGAAAGGCACATGTATGAACAGCACAGCGCAGCACAGCGACGCTAGCGACGCCACATAGCGAATCACAACAGTGACTGCACAAACTCTGACCACCACAGATTCAACAAGGACAGGGCTGCCGAATAGCTTGGGCGCTGACAATTTCAATGAGCGAACGTGAGCGCCAAACATGAGTGACTAAAAAGTAGTTTTACAAGCCATGTGTGTTGTGAAAGCAAGCTAATTTGAGGCTAATGTGTTTTGTGTGAGGAGATGCATTTTAGATTTCACTCACAACATTCCAGTGTAAAAATTACATCTGTCATACAAAAATCATTAAAAACCAGACAGATTAATCAAACATATCCTAAACAACCCGTGTTTAATTTTTGGCCAAAGACAAGAACACAAAAACCAATAAAAAAAAACATTGCAGTGTCTGCCATTGAAATGTATTGGAGAGCGCCAGGTAGTTCTGCATGAAAAAAATAAAAATGTAACAATATATGTTTGGTTGCTGGGCAGGAGAGGTCACACAATGATTATATCCTAAAAATGAGAAAAATAATTGATTAAAACACTATTCATACACAAGCAAAAAAACACCATTGAAATGTATGGGTTAACGCTGCTGAGCGGCAGGTGCTACATGGTGCTGCTCAACAGACAGCGCCAACGCTTTACACTGAGCCACCGCTAATGATACATTCGATGCTACATGATGCTATTAGAGGCGCTCACCAGATTGACTTTCATATATATATTTTTCACATACTGCATCCAGCGTTCACCCGACGCTACGTGGTACTACCTGGCGTTAGCGTTTCTTAAATAACCCCCAATATCTCTTTCAGCAGGGAGGGGGCAGCATGTTTTAAAGAAGGGTACAGTTTGGCAGGCCATCACACTTTTTTCTTGCAGGGCTGGAAAAGATGCATTGATAGGGTAGCGGTTTTAGGTACGTACCCCCTGCTTACCAGGGATCAGTAGGTTCTTAGAACCTCGTGTGGGAGTAACGAGGGAAGCAGCCATCTGGCTTGGCCTTCCCCCCCTTACCTGAGAGGTACATATATGGTGAATGGTAGTGAGGTGAGTATATATTCTGTGGTTCTGGAGCCCCAGAACCTTGGTCACTTAACTCCCAACCAATAAAGGCAGTGCCTGTTTCACAAGCCCATATGTGTGGAGGAACACCTTTTTCTTCTCCTGTGTTGGTTGTGACCTCTCCTCTTTCCTCTTTGTGGTTCCTGCACTCTTTTCCCTGGTGGCTCTTCCCTTTTATCCTCCTGCTCAGGTCTCATCTCACGAGACTTGAGACCCTAAGATCCACCAGGTCCCTATGCTCATGGGCTTGACCAACCTACTAAGCCTGAGAAGGCCTGCTACATCACCCCCGGACCATGACAATCTATCCCCAGCTGTTGTGATAAGTGCTGCTCTCCTTTGTCCTGTCTCCAACCCCTTCAGCTTATTTTCTTCTTTCCTACAGGGAGACCTGTACTGAGGCGCCACCCATTCCTCCGGATCTACAAGTGGACTCTGCTAAGCCCTCATTTGTATCTTCTCAATTTGTACAAGGGTACAAATAAGCATACCCCCCTCCCCCGTAGGTTAATGGCCCAGTCATGGCAATCATCCAGCCATGTCTCGGTTAGCCCAACTATGTCACACTGTCATAGTTGGTTCTAGTTTTGTCATGCTTTAATCATTGGTCATCATCCAAATGCTTTATGGTTCTCCTTTATTGTCAAAGTAGCTTCTTGTGAACCTTTTCCTTGTTCCATTTCCAGTTCTCTGGGCAACGCTCTCAGTAATATCAGTATATTTACCAGTCAGAATGCAGCAGCCTTGCTTCCCCAACCATGTACATGCCCCCAGACTGAACATAAAGGTAAATGCTTATTAAAGTTCCCCACCCCAACTTCAACTACAAATTCACTTTTTAAATTAAAAATATACTTGGTATGCAATAACAGTCCTTTCTCTGAATTCCTCCTCTTCTGCCACATCCTCCACTGCCTCCTCTATTGCTAATGCCGAGATGCCAAGACACCCATTTTTCAATTCTCTCTCCCTCACACAGTCACCCTGTCTTGATGCTGTTTCACCCTGTAGCCCGGCGGCCACACTGCTGTTTTGCTGCTCTATTTTTAAAAAAGTTGGAAGCTGCAGCGCCGCTCCTGTTCATTTGCTTTTGCTGCCCCCCCCACCCCCCAATATATGTGAACTCCCCCCCCCCCATGTAACTTGGTTCCCCCTGTCAGGCAGGTAGAGAAGTGGAGGATGCACATATTGATAAACAGCATAAAACGCTGAATGTGGAGTGGCAGGCATGTGCGTGCCCTTACTGGCCATTCAGATAGGACTGGCGTGGAATTGCACATCGGCTGGAGGAAAGCCAGGAAAGCCTATGTGGCCCATGCATGTGGGATCTCCAGCAGGGTTTCAAAAAAGTGTTTCAAAGGGTTCCAAATCAGAATGCCCCAAAAAGAGACCACCAGCCCTAGAGTCTTATAGACTCTAAGGCCAGTTTTGTTCTTTAACAGAAGATTCGGGATGCCCTTATATATATATATATATATATATATATACCCGCCCTGCCCCACGCATAACATATTTATGGCAAATATGTATGGGGGTGATAAGCAAAATATATGATCCGCAAAAGCCGCCTGAATAAGACATGCCCCTAAACCACACCCCTTCCACACCCTTCACCTTGTAAACTTGCCTCCAAGGTTGGCATCTCTGCTACTGCCACCTTCTCCACCTCATCCTCTGCTGCCACCTCCTCCCACTCTTCTGGGGTTGCCACTATCTTCTTTGATCATCTACTTTTGCTGCCAGTTCTACAAGCTTTGCTGCTTTCCTCCACAGTTACAACTTAGCTACAACTGGGTTTCTATTCTTTGCTCTAATCTTGGCAGCAGCAAGGACTGGCAAGGAAGGCAGGTTTCTACCTTTTCCCCAAGGCCCAACAATGCCTTCTCAGCTTAAACTGCCAAGTCTCTGGGTTTCCCCTCCTTGCCCACTGGGTTCTCTACTACTGCCTCCCCTGTCCTCCACGGCTACTACTAGGCTTTCAGCCTTTGCTGCTTCCACCACCAGGTTCTCTGCTGCCAGGGAACCTAAGTCCCCATCACTAACACAGCTTGACAGTGACAGCAGCAAGGACAGACACGAGAAGGGAGAGAACCATTAAGGGCCAGAGGCTTGATGGGGGTTGCTGAGAGGCCTACCTCAACTCATGTAAAGTGTACCATGCTGAACTAATGCATATCCTTTGCAATGCAGAAAAATGGCTGGTGTTAAATGGGCTTTATACAAGCAATATATATATATATTTATAAAAAGCAATCATACGTCCTTTTGGATACTATATAAGACTAAATAACATGAGCTCTCTTAGTTATGGCTTCTCTAGGCTTCTCTCCCTAGTTCAAGGACCCAAAACTGACCTGCATATTCCACATGGAGCCCTTCTAGTTAATTGTTAAAGATGAAAAATGATGCCTTCCTCTTTGTGGGGAGCCAATGCCTGTTTTAAAAACAAGAGGAGACTGATCAAGTGGCTGCCATGTACCATTACAGGGAATTAGACTCATTGTTACATTATTGAGTAGAGGCCTGCATGTGTGCAGACAGCTTTAGAAAAAGCCCATGGCACTGACATTCTTTATGTCTTTATATTGTTTTTAGCTTGAGTGTCCCTTTAATTGACCCTCTAGTCTGCTTCACAGACAAATACTTGCACGTGTTGCATATCCGTAACCTCAGCGCTTTCACTCTGTTACCTAACGTTACAAGTTTTCCAGGGGGAAGAATTACTTGCTCCCGAAGAAAGGAATCCTTTTTCTTTGCGCCATCAAGCCTCTGCTAATGGAGTGTGGCCGTCTTTATTTATGGCAAGGAGCTGGGCCTGTGATGATTTGTGCAGGATGTGGAAGCGAAATATTAGGTTAGTGGTTTGCAAATTCCGGTGCTGGAGCTACTGATTGCTCTCTTGTACAGAGGGTGAGCTATTTTAGCAGCCCTGCAAGGTCAAGTTTAAGAGAAGCTCCATCCGAGGTATGTTCGTGGTGCTTTGAATGAGAAATGTGCATTCCAATTTTATTTTTACTGTGGCTGCATGTATTATATGTGTTTTATATTTATATTGGGGGTGTTTTTTTAGATTTAGGTTAATTAGAGCCAGAATCCATTTAAAGCAGAGCCAATGTTTATTGGAATTATGTTTGCTCACCTCTTTTTCTAATTTAGAAAAGAAGGAGCCCTTTAGCTCCTGTGATTGTTTTAAATTTTGGGATGCCTCCCTAAATTTCCATAGAAAAATGGATGTTCCGGGTAAAGGAAATATTTTATAGTCTGGGTAAAAAATAAATAAATGAGGGCCAGCAGGTTAGAAAAAAGGAATTTTGTTGGACCAGGGGACCTAGCTTTTTTTTGAATGGGACCCACAGCTTTATATTTATGCAAGCCGTGCCCTACCGCCTTATCCACTGTGGGAACTGTGTCAAATGAGCCATTTCAAAGCATTGCAAATTATTTTATGTCACGTAAGTTGCTGGCTTTGCATCCATTTCTCTGTGTGGTTGAGTTGGGAGGGTTGTGCCATGGTGCAGCTTTATGGGTCATGATGAGCCTGTGACTTTATCGGCCCCCGCCAGCCCACCACTAGCCCATGAGCTGATCAGCCCTGCCCCCAAGGTGTTTTTCAGATGGTTAAAAATGTCATTCCACAGCAGGGACTATAGCATTGCAGGAACAGATATGCCATCTCCTAAAGCAATCATTCCTGAAGCTTTAATATTGCACGGGCAGATACTATGGCAGGGGTGCATATGGGCTCCCCACAGTCATGATGCTGAAGTGATAGCATTATAGGGGCAGAACATGAGTGGTCAAGTGGCACTGCGAGGCAAAGTGGAGTGCAGTGTTAGAAGAAGCAAGCTCTGGATGAAGTGGGCTGCATGCCGAGGACTACACCTAGACCATGTGGCCCCAAAGCAGGGCAGCCCACCGGGAATTTTCCCTACGCTCCCTATGACCAGTTTGTCCTAGTCATGAGCATATTCTACTGTGAGTACCAGAGCCACATGCAGGGCCACTGTGCTGTGATGTCCAGACTCCATGGTACCACGTAGCAGAAAGGAGGGCAAACTTTGGAGCCCTGTTACATAAACTGACCATATGTCCCACTTTTGGTGGGATGGTCTCACTTTGAGGCTCACTTTCCCTCTAAAAACACCTAAATGTCCCACTTTGCTCACATGGGGAAGACTGTCCCACCAAATGCAGAATGCTGGATGTCTGGGTGGTTTACAACTACTGATCTTTTATAGACCAAATATTCCTAGAGCATGTGACCCATAATTAAGCCATTAATGCTAAACCACACTCCTACCACACCCATCACCCACAAACTGGTTTAAACTGTCCCCCTTTGAGGACCCCAAAAATGGTCAGTTTCCTGCTACAGCTTCTGGCTGGCACTGCAGGATATGAAGCAGAGACAAAATGGACAGGAATCATTTAAATGGCTTGCTGCCAAATTATTGCCATGGTCTGGAATGTCCCACTTTGAGGCTCACTGTCCCTCCGAAAACTCTGGAAACACCTAAATGTCCCACTTTGCTGACATGGGGAAGACTGTCCCACCAAATGCAGAATGCTGGATGCTGGGTGGTTCACAGCTGTTCTGACTACTGAGTCTCAATCACCAACATCTTTTCTGGACCCAATATTCCTAGAGCATGTGACCCATAATTAGGCCACATGCTAAACCACACCCATCACCCACAAACTGGTTTAAACTGTCCCACTTTGAGGACCCCAAAAAATAGTCAGGTGACTGCTACAGCTTCTGCATGGCGCTGCAGGAAATGGAGGAGAGACACATAGGACAAGCATCCGGTGAATGGCTTGCTGCCAAATTATTGCCATGGCTTGGAATGTTCCTTTAATGTGTAAACCTGAACAAGATTTCTGTGAATTGTGAGTTAAATAAGTTTGGTGACAGATTGTGAAGAATGTGTAAAACAGTGGTGTCAGCTGTATCACTTAACTATGTATGATTTTCTAAAAGGTAAAAAGGTAAAAAGAAAAACAAATAGTAAGGGTATCTAAGGAAGTGGTTAACATGTAATACATTAGACACCTAGACAAGAGAAATCATATTTCTATGGGTAATGAAGTCCATGGACTTTGACATTTCTTTTTCTTCAAGTAAATGTAATTTCCACAGCTGGCCCTGCTCCTGTTGCTCCCTCCCCTGTGATTGTCTAAGTGGCTCATCTAAAGTTTATGAGCATTTTTAAAGGACATTTGTTGACAAAAATGGAAAAGCTGCATCTAAAAATCATCCCCTCCAATGTTCTTTTCTTTCCTGTTTTCTTTTCACAAAATGGGTGTTGTTCTAAGCGTAGGAAGGCATCCTGATTGCTGATGCCCCCTGCGTATTAACCAAGTTAAATGGGAGAAGGATACGGTTTCTTCCTTTTGACAAGGTTAATGTGCAGGGGGTGATGAGCAATTGGGACACCTCCCTGTGCTCAGAACAACACCCATTTTTCACAAAATGACGGATTAATGTCTAACCCCAGCAAGATTGGGAAAGTGGGAGCACATGTTCCCATATCCCCTGTCAGACAGAGCATTGTGAGGAATAGGTAAGATCCCCTGTCAGACAGAGCATTGTGAGGAATAGGTAAGACCCCCTGTCAGACAGAGTATTGTGAGGAATAGGTAAGATCCCCTGTCAGACAGAGCATTGTGAGGAATAGGTAAGATCCCCTGTCAGACAGAGCATTGTGAGGAATAGGTAAGATCCCCTGTCAGACAGAGCATTGTGAGGAATAGGTAAGATCCCCTGTCAGACAGAGCATTGTGAGGAATAGGTAAGATCCCCTGTCAGACAGAGCATTGTGAGGAATAGGTAAGATCCCCTGTCAGACAGAGCATTGTGAGGAATAGGTAAGATATCCTGCCAGACAGAGCATTGTGAGGAATAGGTAAGATCCCCTGTCAGACAGAGTATTGTGAGGAATAGGTAAGATCCCCTGTCAGACAGAGCATTGTGAGGAATAGGTAAGATCCCCTGTCAGACAGAGCATTGTGAGGAATAGGTAAGATCCCCTGTCAGACAGAGCATTGTGAGGAATAGGTAAGATCCCCTGTCAGACAGAGCATTGTGAGGAATAGGTACGATCCCCTGTCAGACAGAGCATTGTGAGGAATAGGTACGATCCCCTGTCAGACAGAGCATTGTGAGGAATAGGTAAGACCCCCCCTGTCAGACAGAGTATTGTGAGGAATAGGTAAGATCCCCTGTCAGACAGAGCATTGTGAGGAATAGGTAAGATCCCCTGTCAGACAGAGTATTGTGAGGAATAGGTACGATCCCCTGTCAGACAGAGCATTGTGAGGAATAGGTAAGACCCCCCCTGTCAGACAGAGTATTGTGAGGAATAGGTAAGATCCCCTGTCAGACAGAGCATTGTGAGGAATAGGTAAGATCCCCTGTCAGACAGAGCATTGTAAGGAATAGGTAAGATCCCCTGTCAGACAGAGCATTGTGAGGAATAGGTAAGATCCCCTGTCAGACAGAGTATTGTGAGGAATAGGTAAGATCCCCTGCCAGACAGAGCATTGTGAGGAATAGGTAAGATCCTCTGCCAGACAGAGCATTGTGAGGAATAGGTAAGGTCTCCTGTCAGACAGAGCATTGTGAGGAATAGGTAAGATCCCCTGTCAGACAGAGCATTGTGAGGAATAGGTAAGATCCCCTGCCAGACAGAGCATTGTGAGGAATAGGTAGGATCCTCTGTCAGACAGAGCATTGTGAGGAATAGGTAAGGTCTCCTGTCAGACAGAGCATTGTGAGGAATAGGTAAGATCCCCTGTCAGACAGAGCATTGTGAGGAATAGGTAAGATCCCCTGTCAGACAGAGTAGAATAGGTACGATCCCCTGTCAGACAGAGCATTGTGAGGAATAGGTAAGATCTCCTGTCAGACAGAGCATTGTGAGGAAAAGGTAAGTCGGACATGTCAAGTTACCTGGATTTCTGGGAGTCTGCCAGTTTTGGACTTGGAAAAAACAGACTGAGGCCTGCACTCTTCTGTGATGGCTGTGGACAGGGACAATTTTGTGTCCACCACCAGAGATACCGAGCACATTTATATACTCACTCTGTCAGACAGAGTATTGTGAGGAATAGGTAAGATCCCCTGTCAGACAGAGTATTGTGAGGAATAGGTAAGATCCCCTGTCAGACAGAGCATTGTGAGGAATAGGTAAGATCCCCTGTCAGACAGAGCATTGTGAGGAATAGGTAAGATCCCCTGTCAGACAGAGCATTGTGAGGAATAGGTAAGATCCCCTGTCAGACAGAGCATTGTGAGGAATAGGTACGATCCCCTGTCAGACAGAGCATTGTGAGGAATAGGTACGATCCCCTGTCAGACAGAGCATTGTGAGGAATAGGTACGATCCCCTGTCAGACAGAGCATTGTGAGGAATAGGTAAGACCCCCCCTGTCAGACAGAGTATTGTGAGGAATAGGTAAGATCCCCTGTCAGACAGAGCATTGTGAGGAATAGGTAAGATCCCCTGTCAGACAGAGCATTGTAAGGAATAGGTAAGATCCCCTGTCAGACAGAGCATTGTGAGGAATAGGTAAGATCCCCTGTCAGACAGAGTATTGTGAGGAATAGGTAAGATCCCCTGCCAGACAGAGCATTGTGAGGAATAGGTAAGATCCCCTGTCAGACAGAGCATTGTGAGGAATAGGTAAGATCCCCTGCCAGACAGAGCATTGTGAGGAATAGGTAGGATCCTCTGTCAGACAGAGCATTGTGAGGAATAGGTAAGGTCTCCTGTCAGACAGAGCATTGTGAGGAATAGGTAAGATCCCCTGTCAGACAGAGCATTGTGAGGAATAGGTAAGATCCCCTGTCAGACAGAGTAGAATAGGTACGATCCCCTGTCAGACAGAGCATTGTGAGGAATAGGTAAGATCTCCTGTCAGACAGAGCATTGTGAGGAAAAGGTAAGTCGGACATGTCAAGTTACCTGGATTTCTGGGAGTCTGCCAGTTTTGGACTTGGAAAAAACAGACTGAGGCCTGCACTCTTCTGTGATGGCTGTGGACAGGGACAATTTTGTGTCCACCACCAGAGATACCGAGCACATTTATATACTCACTCTGTCAGACAGAGTATTGTGAGGAATAGGTAAGATCCCCTGTCAGACAGAGTATTGTGAAGAATAGGTAAGATCCCCTGTCAGACAGAGCATTGTGAGGAATAGGTAAGATCCCCTGTCAGACAGAGCATTGTGAGGAATAGGTAAGATCCCCTGTCAGACAGAGCATTGTGAGGAATAGGTAAGATCCCCTGTCAGACAGAGCATTGTGAGGAATAGGTAAGATCCCCTGTCAGACAGAGCATTGTGAGGAATAGGTAAGATCCCCTGTCAGGCAGAGCATTGTGAGGAATAGGTAAGATCCCCTGTCAGACAGAGCATTGTGAGGAATAGGTAAGATCCCCTGTCAGACAGAGCATTGTGAGGAATAGGTAAGATCTCCTGTCAGACAGAGTATTGTGAGGAATAGGTAAGATCTCCTGTCGGACAGAGCATTGTGAGGAATAGGTAAGATCTCCTGTCAGACAGAACATTGTGAGGAATAGGTAAGATCCCCTGTCAGACAGAACATTGTGAGGAATAGGTAAGATCCCCTGTCAGACAGAGCATTGTGAGGAATAGGTAAGATCCCCTGTCAGACAGAGCATTGTGAGGAATAGGTAAGATCTCCTGTCAGACAGAGCATTGTGAGGAATAGGTAAGATCCCCTGTCAGACAGAGCATTGTGAGGAATAGGTAAGATCCCCTGTCAGACAGAACATTGTGAGGAATAGGTAAGATCCCCTGTCAGACAGAGCATTGTGAGGGATAGGTAAGACCCCTGTCAGACAGAGTATTGTGAGGAATAGGTAAAATCCCCTGTCAGACAGAGTATTGTGAGGAATAGGTAAGATCCCCTGTCAGACAGAGCATTGTGAGGAATAGGTAAGATCTCCTGTCAGACAGAGTATTGTGAGGAATAGGTAAGATCCCCTGTCAGACAGAGCATTGTGAGGAATAGGTAAGATCTCCTGTCAGACAGAGTATTGTGAGGAATAGGTAAGATCCCCTGTCAGACAGAGCATTGTGAGGAATAGGTAAGATCCCCTGTCAGACAGAGTATTGTGAGGAATAGGTAAGATCCCCTGTCAGACAGAGTATTGTGAGGAATAGGTACGATCCCCTGTCAGACAGAGCATTGTGAGGAATAGGTAAGATCCCCTGTCAGACAGAACATTGTGAGGAATAGGTAAGATCCCCTGTCAGACAGAGTATTGTGAGGAATAGGTAAGATCCCCTGTCAGACAGAGTATTGTGAGGAATAGGTACGATCCCCTGTCAGACAGAGCATTGTGAGGAATAGGTAAGATCCCCTGTCAGACAGAGCATTGTGAGGAATAGGTAAGATCCCCTGTCAGACAGAACATTGTGAGGAATAGGTAAGATCCCCTGTCAGACAGAGCATTGTGAGGAATAGGTACGATCCCCTGTCAGACAGAGCATTGTGAGGAATAGGTAAGATCTCCTGTCAGACAGAGCATTGTGAAAAGGTAAGTCGGACATGTCAAGTTACCTGGATTTCTGGGAGTCTGCCAGTTTTGGACTTGGAAAAAACAGACTGAGGCCTGCACTCTTCTGTGATGGCTGTGGACAGGGACAATTTTGTGTCCACCACCAGAGATACCGAGCACATTTATATACTCACTTGTTTTTTTTTAATAGTCATTTTACCAATATTAAATTATTAATGAATAGAGTGAATATTTGAATAGTAATGAAATGTTACCTCAGCACATAGAGAATGGGTCTGAATTAATTTGCTGTAAGCAGAGGCAGGCTGGATGCTGAATGTACCATGCGACTGCTGGGAAGGTGAGTTTTGGGGGGATGCCAGGGGTTTCACACAGCGGGGCGTACCTAATCAGGTTGCCCTTGGAGTAGAGAAGTAGCCGTCCATGGAGTCTATTAGATGGATGGGTTGGTGGGAAAAGAGTAATGTATTTTTACAAAGAAAAAATAATTTTTCTTTAATTATTCAAAACCTTTGTATGCAATGCTAGAAGCTCACTTTAACAGAATCATATTTATTGCATTAAACAAATTAACTTTTTGCACTTCTTTCAAACATCTAGTGACAGACATCTCTTTGAAAACTCCTTATTTTTGTGTAGTGTTGCTTAAAATGAATATGGTTTAAAATGTTACAGTTTTAGGTTTTAATTTTTTTCTGTGACCTCTAATCCACATGCCGCCCCCTCCTTCTGCATAATAGAGGTTCAGTACGTTTATAACACAGATAGAGGATATGGGAAGGACCTTATGCAGGGGAGCTTGTAGGGGGTTACCACTGCTTAGGGGTTGTACGAAGAGGTTGTGGAAGTAAAAGTTCCCACCTTTCCAGACTTAGGAGAGCCTGGTTGGCAAGTAGAGGAGGAGAGTGGGAGCTGTCCCCTAGTGTTGTGAAAGCATGTGGCTTTTCGGGAGCCAGCACATCCAGTCCTATGCCATCCCCAAACCGCAACCGTGCTCCCTTGCCAACAAAATTGTGTATTTTTTTTTAGAGTGGAAGAAGAGTCTCTTTAAGGAGGACTCAAACCAGCCCGAGCAGGTCAGCCAAACCCCATCCTGATTTTGGATGACCTGCTGTGTGAATTTATCAGCAATCCCACAGAGTATTACTTGCCACCTGTAGCATCTGTGCACACCTATACCAGGCATATATAAATGGCTTACAGGTTTGTACAGTCAGAGTGGCTGTCAGTAAGCCATTTAATCTGCATAGCGTAGGAAGTGGGCAGTGGCCACCCTTGTATACCTACCCTGACTGATGTTGATCTAAATTGGTGAGTGTGAGCATGGCTGAACCTATTCTCTCTGCTGTCTGAGGCAAACTAGAGAAAGGCGCCCCCATTGGCCTGTCTTAAGCAGAGAACTGCTGCCTCCCTGCCATGCAGTTAGCTATATTCTGAAAATCCAGTGCAGGTCATCAAGAAGCACCAGCTATGGCAGACAGTGCCTTCTCCAAGCATGTTTTAGTAAAAGATTTTTTTGTTTAGTGTTACACCATTGCTCTATAGCCTGCTCCCCCTCCATCTTCAGCCACCTTACCTCGCCTCATCAGAGGTACACCCGTGGGTGCCAGAGTGCACATCAGGTATAAGATGGTGGGGGTGCACCATGGGAGCGCCGGCGATGTGAGTACTGTATATCATGGATCCTAGGGGTTTTCACACAATGGGTAACTCTAAATCGGCTTTTCCCAGGGGTAGAGAATCGGCCAACCTTGGAGTATTTTAGATTTCTGATTTATACAGCGCATTAAATTTAATAGGGGCTGAAAGTGCACACAGAGCAGGGTACGCTGCAGCATTTGGTCAAGCAAGGTGTACCAGCGGGGTGCCTTTCAGTGTAAATTGCAAAATGCATCTCCGGAAGCTTTTTAAATTTAGCACACACAAAAGTACATTAAAATGTTTTTTGTTGTATTTTTTCAGAACTTTTACTTGTACCTGTGATGAGGCATGTTTAAAGGTGAGGGACAAAGGTGAAGGACAATGGAAATACAGTCCTATAAGATGCACTTATTTTTCCCCAAAAGCGGGGGAAAAATGTAAAAAAAAAAACAACTAACATTCCCTGGCTTCCATGCAGCTTCTCCCGCCAACTTAAACAGAGAGAGAGAGAGAGAGAGAGAGACAGACATACACACAAATATACATTACCGGTGTCCTACGTCATCCCCGCCTCTGCCGTCCCCGCCTGCTGAATCCACTGGCCGCTGACTTCACAGTAGCCACCGCTGTCCGCAGCCCACCGCCTCCTTTGCTGCTGCAAGTTCAGAGGGAGACGATTCCTGCCACCAGGTGGGACGTGGCTTGTGACTCGTGCCAGCGTCCCACTGCCTTTATATGGAATGCCATGCACACTGCCTGTATTTGAAATGCCCGCACACTGCATGTAATTGGGATGTTCGCACACTGTCTGTAATTGGGATGCCCAAACACTGTCTGAAATTGGGATGCCCATACACTGTCTGTAATTGGGATGCCCGCACACTGCCTATAATTGGGATGCTGCCCACTGCCTATATTTGGGATACCTCACACTGCCTGTATTTGGGATGCCTCACAC
Organism: Gastrophryne carolinensis; assembly: GCA_027917425.1. Classification (NCBI taxonomy): domain Eukaryota; kingdom Metazoa; phylum Chordata; class Amphibia; order Anura; family Microhylidae; genus Gastrophryne; species Gastrophryne carolinensis. The sequence continues at coordinate 523,205,722 of CM051235.1, read as the reverse complement.
TGCCTGTATTTGGATACCTCACACTGCCTGTATTTGGGATGCCTCACATTGCCTGTAATTGGGATGTCCCTCACTGCCTGTAATGGGGGGTCTTTTATGGGGTGATGAGGGGATTCTGCAAACTGTCTGTAATAGAGAGATTAGGAGGGAGGTATTTTAGCGCACCATTTGGTTCAGAATATTTTTTTTCTTATTTTTCTCCAAATCCTGGGTGTGTCTTATAGGGTGATGACTACGGTAACAGCACCCTCTGTGCTATGCAGAATAATTTGCCATTTTTTCTGCATACCCCATAGGGCCCTGTTGTTTCTAAATTACGAGAAAATGTATCCTTACCTCACTGGACAATTGAAACACGCATTTTTTATTGCATTTATTCTTCTGTGGTAAAACGAAAAAGCTCACCGAAATGCATGTTGAAATTCACACCACAAGGCAAAACGCTGGTGCACTGTGCTTTACCAAATAATTAGCAGGGCCCCCTTACGCTACAGGGTTACTGTGATAACATGTACCACATTTGTATCCTTTGGTTTTATATAAAGATTTTATACTATCATAAAACCAAAAATTCCTCCCCTCTATAAATTACATTTTTTAATATTTAATAATGCCATGTGAAACCCCGCAGGTCGCCCAGTAAAAATCACCTTTTCCTGGTCCTATAGCATATGCGCAGGCTCTCGTCTAATCAGCGCACTCGGCTCCACTCATCAATTGCGGCTAGAAATTAGCTAATGGCTGATTCCAGACAAAATTAGCTCAGCGGAGCCGGGCAAGCCAGTGGACGCATTTGAGCTACCCTCTAACAGGTTGTGTGCCGTGCTGGCCATTCACAAATGTCTGGCATGGCCGCCTGACCAGCTAGGTATAGATTATGGCGTCCTCAGCTTGTGCATGCACAGTTGGATTGGGGAGAAGGTAGTTTTTTTCAGGATTCGGAGGGGTGGGGGGTTTCACATTGGGTTTTAGCCCACTTTCAAAAGGATTTTATAGCTTTCCATAGACCTGAAATGTTGAATGCTGCGCTGTGTAAACCCCCCCCAGATCACCATTACTCACTCATCCCTTCCTGGTCCATCGCATGTGCTGGCTCTCCTCCAATCAGAGCTATTTTCCATGCCTATGTCATTTGGCAAATGGCTCTGATAGATGCAAGCGGACACATCCCCAGCAGCATGCATTCTCCTATGTCCGCTCTCACTCCCTATTGAAAACAATCAGAGCCGTATGTTGAATGACATAGGCATGGAAAACGGCTCTGATTGGATGAAAGCCCACACATGCGCCATGATACCAGGGAGAGGTGAGTGACTACTGGTTATTCCAATTCGGAAATCTCCAGGGGAAGGCCAGTGGCCTAAAAGTTTCCAAAGCCAGTCACCCTGGGGTTTGTTCTGGTTTAAAGCTGCTAAAGGGGTGTTACATCATTCTATTCCAAGGGGCCTCTAACATTAAGTATGGACTTTACTATAGCTAAATGAGGGTTCTTCTATCTTTTTTCTCTTAAAAAAACATTGGTTTGCAAATAATGAACTTTCCTGACAAATTACTGGTGTTGGCGGATTTCTGGTTGCATTTACCTATGAACCTGAATCTGAAACCCATGCCAATTAGGTATTTAAATCACATTATATATCCATCCACTCTGCACCATGTATAACTTATTAATGGCACTCACCACTCCCATCACCCGATAAACTTGTTAATGCCTCTAGCATTTTGGAGAAGTGGGGTTTATAGGCATGGGTTGGGACAGCATGATTGGGAGCTTCCTAATGTGAGCGGCCAGCCTAAAGCATTCGGATTTAGGGTAAGTAGTAAAGGGTTAAAAGAGCGATGGATGAGATGAGAGATAGGAAGGTGGAAGGGGAGGGTGTGTAAAAGGCCACAAGGGACTTTGTGACTACCTCCTTTTCCCGGGACCCAAGGAGACAGGGGCAGAAAATCACAGCAAAAGGGGTGTCATTTTAAGGTGGTTGGCTGTTGTACCGGTTGGCTTCAAGGTTATGGCAATCAGTTAGTGGGTTACGGGAAGCTAAACGGTGGCCATGGCGGTCATCTGGATGATCTCTTGCAGGGAGGGATTTTTGTAAAGTGCGAGTGCTGGGTGAAGCAGAGTCAGATCCAGTTAGACATTTCGGGTGTAACAGGAACTGGCTTTACTAGAGAATCTCACCTGGTAGATAACATAGACAGGTGAAAAGAAGTCATAGAGTTTAGCTCAATGTACAGGAAACATGCAGCAGAGAATGTACAACAGAGACTACCCGTAGATATGTGTAACAATGCGAGGATCCAACTAACACTGCCACAGAGGTAAGAGGTGGCATGGTGTGGCTTTCCAGGGTGGATTGCCCAAGTATTCCCATAGGCCAGGTGGTCTGGCCAGGGAGCAGAATTGGATTTCCGCACAGGACTCGCAGGGATGGCTTACTGTAGGGAAATGTTTCATGTTTTTTGTGTACTACTCAGTACCTACAATAGGGGACTTACTGTTGATTTATGTACTTTTCAATAGTGGCTGATGCTATTAAAATGAATATAATTCCAACATGTGTCTTAGTGTCTTTATTAGTAGGACTTACTGTAGGATTAAGGGGGCAGTGGAATGCAGCGAATGCTTCCTACAGTCATGTACAATAAGATTTTGTGGGTCCTGCAATGTGAATGAAAGGGAATATTGCTCAGTGTATATGTTGCGTGTCAGTGAACGTGCTAAATAATTTACTTAGGCCCTTATTTATGAAAGGATAGCGCCTGGTTAATGTGAGGTAGCGACAGATAGCGACTGGTGAACGCCGGACACGGCACGCAATTCCACATTTATCAAGCAGAATCTGTGGATAGCGCCATGTAGCGTCTGATTCATAATTTTCACAGCCTCAGCGAACAGCACCAGCGTTCAGCCTTGCACAACGCCAGGTATGACCTCTCGCTACCTGTCGCTCTCCAATACATTTCAATGGACGAACCTTTTGTTCTCTTTAAACCGGGTTTTTTTTTTTTTTTTTTGCCAAAAAATCACAAATAATTCTGTGATCTCTTCTGACATTGAAAAAGATGTTTTTTTTCACATTTTTATGATTTTTTTAAAAAATCTTCAGAAATGACATTACAGGTCTGCCATTAAAGTGTTCATGTTACAATGTGGTTACAATGTAATTCCATATGTTTTCGCTTTGTTACAAGAGGAAAGATGCTTGAAAACAGACTTTAAACACGCCGCCTCCTGCGCTCTGGGCTTCAAACAAGCATTTTTCAGCGCCAGAGATTTGTGAGGCTGTTTTTTTCCTGAATATGGTGTGAGTCGGTCGCTATGAGCAGTCGCTACCATGCGCTCCCATACAGCTCTGTACTAGTCAAATAGCGACTCCTCACAACAGTTTTCAACATTACTGAACAGCGACTGAGTCGCTATAAACTAGCGACTCACAGCCGAGCACTGCAACTACTAGCGAGCGCTCTGAAAATGCCTGCTACAGACGCTCATCTGTCGCTACCTGCCGCAATTAATGAATCAGCCTGCCCGTAACCTGTGCTGCCCACACAAGCGATTGCTGGGCCCAGGCTTGTATAGATAGAGGGAGAAGGTATTCATCATACCAGAGCACTGCCATGACATCTTCCTCCCTCCCTCCGCGACTTGTCATTGCTGTTCTCTATTGAGAGGCATTTCTTTTAGCAAAACACACTTTACTTCATCCCCCCATTCATATAATGAAGTCCCAACAGAGCCAAACAAAAGTCTCGGCCTCCTGCTGCTTTGCCGTAAAACACTTCAGGGAATGGCTGCCTATTTCTGTTTGATGGCCAGTTTTACAGCCTTTACTCTCCATGTAAAAGTATCCGTGTCCTGCCGCTTTTAATGCGAGTTTAAGAGCTGTGCGAAATCTGTGTTTGAATAGGGGAAGGCTGGCAGGGGGAGTGAGTGGGGCCTAGCTTACAGGACACTTCTAGGCCTAATATGGCCTCCTGTGGCTCTTCCTCTTTTTCACAGGACCTCAATTGTGTGCAGGCTGCCGACAACACAAACGGGGCGACAAAGAGAGTCGCCCATTTTCCTCTGCAGAGGTCAGCAGAGGAGCACCACTCCTGAGGCGACAAAGAGGGGCAGAGACGAGTTCATTGGCGTCAGAGACTGGGTAGCGGGGACACAGGCAAGACCCTCACATAACAAGCCGTGGAAAGATTCTCAAGCCTTGGTATGGCAATGAGAAATGTAGCAACGGCCAATCAGAGCTTTTCTTTATGTGACTTGCTTTAACGTGAGCCTAAAATTTCCCTATGCAAGGAACACTCCGGGTCCACATGAACTCTAGCTGTGAGATCTGAAGTTAGAGGTTCTGCATGATGAAGTACCAAGAAGCAGCTGCACACTGCAGTGTCACACACCTATTGTAGGAGGTGGGACTCCAACAGGCTGTTTTCTGCCCCCACTTGGATGGAGCTCCAGTAATGAATTTGAGTCTCACAACTTTTGGGCCGTACTCCGCTGTGTGAAACCTACACACCTTGCCGGCGATCCCACAGTGCAGACGCGACTCTGCTCCAATAAGCTTCTTAGGCGGCGCATATTAATATTAACATGTACAATGCAGTAATGTTGTTTCTACACATTTTAATAGTATTATACAGTTTGGTGCTTATTGGTGTGTATGAAAAAATTTGGGGCAAATGGGAGGTCCACTTTGTGCCAATTTATGCCAACGTTCTCCGGTGTGTGTCATAATTATTACCGTAAAGGCCCAGTTTTCGCCAGCTTTAGCACAAGCTGCAAAGTGTGGTGTGGCGGAACTGAGTGGGCGTGCCTGATGTTCATGGTGCAGAGACCTATGCAGCCATTGAAATCAACATGTTTTTTATATTTTTCGTTTTTCTCAACATAAATTAAATAGGGAGGCTAATTTATTATTATACTATAATAATTAATTATTATACTTGAACGCCTCGTCCGAGAAGCTAGGCAGTACCCACCAGGCAGTGTTCGCAGCGCACAGCTTTTATTTTCCTAAGGGCTAGTGACACCTAGGGCCGGCCGGGAGCGTCGCACGAAGAACATTTTTATGAAAAAAAAATACATAGCACTCCCAGTGCTCAAAAATGGCACGCAGCACCTGTTGGAATCTCAATTTGTAATTTTTTAGGGTCCTGGAAATTACTTTTTTTAAAGTGTACCAAAACCCAGGATTTTGACTATCCTGGGTTTAGGTACTTGCCCCCGGGGCACCCCGATCGGGGGTACCTTGCTGTGTGAAACCCCCCAGGTTGGCAAAACAAACTCACCTCTTCCCGGTCCTACGGCGCATGCGTGGCCACTCGTCCAATCAGAGCGCTCAGATCTGCTGACGTCCCTTCGTCTAAGGCGTGCGGCTCCGAGTGTGCTGATGGACGTTTTCCCCGCTACCCTCTAACAGGGGGTGCAAATGCCTGGCTCGGGCACGCACCCTGCTAGAGGGATAGCGGGGATGCGTCTGTGGCTCGCGCATGTGCCGTTGGACCTGAAAAGAAGGCAAGTGTATGGGCGGGAAGGGAAACGATCGGAATCTTCCAAAACAGGCCGATCGCAGTGGGTTTTGGTCCACTTTAATTAAAAATGGGGATTGCATTAGGGACACTAGAAAAAAAAAGACAGGCTTTTTCACGCGTTTGCAACACAAAAGTTTTTAATCTCATCCAAAAATTTTCCCAACCAGCCCAGGGATGCCGTGGCACATGCAGTATCTGGCGCTGTAGGGAACTCAGCAGCGACACTCATCCCATCGCCGACATTGATGATAGATGGGACACTACCTGGCGCTATCACAGGGGCTCTGGATATTTGACTTGGTAAATACACCGTTTTCACTGGGACCTGACATTCACCTGTTGTTCATCTGACACGTGCAGGCTGATTTATTAATAGCGACATGTAGCGACAGTTGAGCGACTGTAGCGGTATTTTCACAGCGCCCGCTAGTAGTCGCTGTGCTTGGCCGTTGTTCGGTTGTTGACTGCGACTCAGTCGGTGTGGCGTAATGTTGTATACAAGGTTACGAGTCGCTATTTGACAGGTTCCGCGATGTATGGGAGCGCATGATAGCGACTGGTCAGAGCGACCGGCTTCCACCATATTCATCAAAAAATCACGCTCAAAAAATTCAAGTGCTGTGAAATGCATGTTTAAACCCCAGAGCGCTGGAGGCGATGTGTTAAAAGTAGTTTTTTAACCCCCAAACCACCATATTTTTGGAAACCAAAAAAAAAAGTATTTTAAATAATTTAGTAATATGAATACATTAATATCAGACCTGTAATATCAATTCTGTACAATTTTGTTTTTTAATTTTTATCTAAAATGGCAGAAGTGGTCACAGAATTTTTCACATTTAAAAAAAAAACAAAAAAAACAATAACATTAATAACAATTAATTATTAATATTTAAAGATTGTTCCATTGAAATGCATTGGAGAGCGCCAGGTAGCGAGAGGTCATACCTGTCGCTGTTCAAGGTCCGACGCTGGCGCTGTGGGCTGAGGCTGGAATAATGATGAATGAGTGGCTATATGGCGCTATCTCAGTCGCTAAGCAGGATTGGCTTGATAAATGTGTGATTGTGGTGGGGAGCCGGCGTTCTCGTGGCGGGGCCCGTCATTACCGGCCACTCACCAGTCACTACCTGTCGCTATTCCTTCATAAATAAGGGCCTACGTGACGTTAGCGTTTCTTAAATTACCCCCTTAATTGACAAGTAGGTCCTGTCTTGTTATAGATACTGTTTTTTTATTAACAATTTCTTTGACAAACATGGCTGAGCAACTCTCTGCTTGAACCACAAGCACGAAACCTGCTTTGTCAATTGATGTCAAATATTAGCAGATACTGGTGCAAAATGGCAGTTAGGGGGTTATTTAAGAAACGCTAACGCCACATAGTACCATGTAGCATCAGGTGAATGCTGGGCGCAGTATGTGAAAACCATATATATATATATAAAGTCAATCTGGTGAGCGCCTCTAACAGTGTCATGTGGCATTGAATGTATTACTAGCGGCGGCTCAGTGTAAACCACCTGAGCACACGGCACCATGTAGCACCTGTTGCTCAACAGCGTTATCCTATACAATTAAAAAATAAAAATAGTGTTTTAATTAATTATTTTTCTCAATTTTAGGATCAAACTATTGAGTGTCCTCTCCTGCCCAGCAACCAAACACTTACATTGTTATATTTTGTTTTTGTTTATGCAGAATTGTATGTGCAGGTCGGTCATTGCAGTGTCATTGTTACAGTGTTCAAACAATGTCATTCCATATGTTTTCGCTCTGGTGCTGGTGTATATGTGTTGAGAAACAGACTTTTTTCCTATAGCGTCAGGCACTTGACGCTAGAGCGCCCAGTTTTAGAGCGCCGACACTGGCTTTGTGTTTGATTTCCTTAAATATGGACTTCAGCACTGAGTGCTGGACGCACTTAACTAGTGCTACCTATCGTTCTCCGCAGCGTTGTCCTTTAGTTATATGTGGCAATGCTCTGGGCGGCTTTCCTTCAGGGCACTACATATGCATTGATTGAGGGAGAGCACTTCTACAGCACCCTCCAGACATCACATTTATCAATGCTGAGCAGGATACTACAGCGCCACTTGTCCACCCGCTACGCTAGGTTATAGCGTCAGACACTCACTTGCAGCATCCACTATTGGACGCTCTAAGTGCCGCTGCATAGATGCTCAAATTGCAATATGTGGCGCTAGTCCTAAATTAGCCTTCACATAGCGAAGGATGTACTGGCAGTAGCTTCGTTAATGCGATAACTGCACGGTACCAGTGTGAGCAAATGATGTGGAAGCAAGGGATTGATAAAACTAACATTTTGGACATTTTATTAATAGTAGTTAAAAGCTTATTAAAAGATACTGTAGTAGTTGGCTGTTGATGTCTTATTTGTCATTAAAGTGGACCAAAACCCATCCGGGCAATTATGAGACTGCAGGGTAGGATTTATTACTCCTACAGGGGCATCCTGAACTGGGATGCCCCGCTCTGTGAAACCCCCTGAGTCGCCAGCAAATCTTTCTTTGAGCCCACAGAGCATGGGCGACTGGCAGCGACATCACTAGTTTCCATTCTCGGCTGTGTGTGGCCCCGCCCTCCGCAACAGAATGGCTGCACAGGGCTGCACACAGCTGAAGGGAGTGCTCGCAAGTGCAGCTAGGATTCCAGCAGGCTGCTCTAGCCGCACCATGGGTTTGAGGAAAGGTAAGTGAGCTTGACGAACTGGGGGTTTCACACAGCGGGGCGCCCCAAACTAGGGTGCCCCAGGGGGAAGGACCAAAGCCTGGAATAGTGAAAATCCTGGGTTTTGGTCCACTGTAAAGAGGCTCTATAATCAATTCACAACTTCCTCATTCACTTGTATGGCAGCAAATCTCAGCCAGTCATGTCAAACCATGTAGGTTTGATGTGTGAGCCCAGATGGCAGTTCTGATTGGTTGCTCATATTATTCATACTCCCCAAACGCCCCATATCCCCTGGGACAATCTCGATTTCGGGCAGTTGGACCCAGCGTCCCGCGACGCATGCACTTATACTGTGCCGATCCCTGTTGCTCGTTACTGGTCGGAAGGCTTCTGCGGCCTCTCAGACGCCCGCCGTAGTTGTCCCCAAGTGTGAGTGCTCGGCTGCACACTCAGGGCCAGTAGCGGCAGGCGTCTGAGATGCCGAGGCAGCCGGGCATCTGGGCGGCAGACTGTTTTTTTTTTCTTAAAGCTCATTGGTGGTTCAGTGGGTGTCGGGGACTCCAGGAAGGAGTCTGTTCCCGTCGCTAAGCTGCCAGTGGGCGGGACTCCAGGAAAGAGCCCGGAGTGGGAGATCGCGCAGGAGGGAAGATGATCACCTGCATTGGTGAGTGTGTCTGTTGTCTGTGTCGCCCTTAACTGGCTCCAATGAGGGATGCCCCCACTGACTGTAATGAGGGGTGCCCCTCACTGGCTACAATGAAGGATGCCTCTCACTGGCTGCAATGAGGGATGTCCCTCACTGGCTGTAATGAGTGGTGCCCTTCACTGGCTACAATGAAGGATGCCTCTCACTGGCTGTAATGAGGGATGCCCCTCACTGGTTGTATTGGAGGGATGCCCCTTACTGGTTGTATTGGAAAGATGCCCCTCACTGGTTGTAATGAGGGATGCCCTTCACTGACTGTAAGGAGGGATGCCCCTCACTGGTTGTATTGGAGGGATGCCCCTCACTGGTTGTATTTGAGGGATGCCCCTCACTGGCTGTAATGAGGGATGCCCTTCACTGACTGTAAGGAGGGATGCCCCTCACTGGTTGTATTGGAGGGATGCTCCTCACTGGTTGTATTGGAGGGATGGTCCTCACTGGTTGTATTGGAGGGATGCCCCTGACTGGTTGTATTGGAGGGATGGTCCTCACTGGTTGTATTGGAGGGATGGTCCTCACTGGTTGTATTGGAGGGATGCCCCTCACTGGTTGTATTGGAGGGATGGTCCTCACTGGTTGTATTGGAGGGATGCCCCTCACTGGTTGTATTGGAGGGATGCTCCTCACTGGTTGTATTGGAGGGATGGTCCTCACTGGTTGTATTGGAGGGATGGTCCTCACTGGTTGTATTGGAGGGATGCCCCTCACTGGTTGTATTGGAGTGATGGTCCTCACTGGTTGTATTGGAGGGATGGTCCTCACTGGTTGAATTGGAGGGATGGTCCTCACTGGTTGTATTGGAGGGATGGTCCTCACTGGTTGTATTGGAGGGATGGTCCTCACTGGTTGTATTGGAGGGATGCTCCTCACTGGTTGTATTGGAGGGATGGTCCTCACTGGTTGTATTGGAGGGATGGTCCTCACTGGTTGTATTGGAGGGATGCCCCTCACTGGTTGTATTGGAGTGATGGTCCTCACTGGTTGTATTGGAGGGATGGTCCTCACTGGTTGAATTGGAGGGATGGTCCTCACTGGTTGTATTGGAGGGATGGTCCTCAGTGGTTGTATTGGAGGGATGCCCCTCACTGGTTGTATTGGAGGGATGCTCCTCACTGGTTGTATTGGAGGGATGGTCCTCACTGGTTGTATTGGAGGGATGCCCCTCACTGGTTGTATTGGAGGGATGGTCCTCACTGGTTGCATTGGAGGGATGCCCCTCACTGGTTGTATTGGAGGGATGCCCCTCACTGGTTGTATTGGAGTGATGGTCCTCACTGGTTGTATTGGAGGGATGGTCCTCACTGGTTGTATTGGAGGGATGCCCCTCACTGGTTGTATTGGAGGGATGGTTCTCACTGGTTGTATTGAAGGGATGGTCCTCACTGGTTGTATTGGAGGGATGGTCCTCACTGGTTGTATTGGAGGGATGGTCCTCACTGGTTGTATTGGAGGGATGGTCCTCACTGGTTGTATTGGAGGGATGCCCCTCACTGGTTGTATTGGAGGGATGCTCCTCACTGGTTGTATTGGAGGGATGGTCCTCACTGGTTGTATTGGAGGGATGCCCCTCACTGGTTGTATTGGAGGGATGGTCCTCACTGGTTGTATTGGAGGGATGGTCCTCACTGGTTGTATTGGAGGGATGCCCCTCACTGGTTGTATTGGAGGGATGGTCCTCACTGGTTGTATTGGAGTGATGGTCCTCACTGGTTGTATTGGAGGGATGCCCCTCACTGGTTGTATTGGAGGGATGCCCCTCACTGGTTGTATTGGAGGGATGGTCCTCACTGGTTGTATTGGAGGGATGGTCCTCACTGGTTGTATTGGAGGGATGGTCCTCACTGGTTGTATTGGAGGGATGGTCCTCACTGGTTGTATTGGAGGGATGGTCCTCACTGGTTGTATTGGAGGGATGGTCCTCACTGGTTGTATTGGAGGGATGCCCCTCACTGGCTGTATTGGAGGGATGCCCCTCACTGGCTGGGATGAGCCTCCCTGGTGTGTAAAAGCCAGGATACTTATATAGCTTGTAATCCCACAAGCATGGGCCACAGCTTTGACCCCACTCATCTCTATTAGAGATGCGTACCTGTGGCAGAAATTTCTGGATGTGACGCAGAGGAGTGGGGAAGTGCTCCATTCACCTTACTAGCTGATATGACCTGGAGCATAACTACAGGCCGTGCAACCACACTGGGGACTGTGAGGTCAGGGGGACCCCATCATTGCTCCTCCACTTTTTATCATATCTGTACTCACTTGGCACCATTTAGGGAAAGGAAGCTCCATTTGTCTCTGGTGTTTCAGTCTTTAATTGTCTAGTTGCATCCAACTAAATTAAAGTGGACCAACACCCAGGATTTTGACTATCCTGGGTTTTGGTCCACTTCGGTGGGGCACCCCGATCGGGGGTGCCCCGCTGTGTGAAACCCCCAAAAACTCACCTGTCCCCGCTCCCACGTGGGCGCTGCAGCCAATCCCCGCCGACGGACAAGTGAGGTCCGTCGCTGGACAAGCGAGCGCGCCCGCCGCCTCCCGCGCGTCACTCTTACAGGGAGCACGCCCGCGACGGCCATTCACAAACGGTGGGCGCCCTGCTAGGGGGATGCGCGAGCGGCAGCGGTGGCTCGCGCATGCGCCGCTGGATCGAGGAGCAGGTAGGGATTTCGGGCTCTCTGGGGGGTTTCACACAGCGGGGCACCCCCGATCGGGGTGCCCCGCAGGCCCGATGCTGATCGCCCCCGGAATCTTATAGATTCCCGGACCGATCAGCATCGGGTGTTGGTCCACTTTAAGAAAAAAAATGCATTGTATGAACCTGGAAATGGTCCGTCACATTTAGTTACGTCACTAGATATGACATCCGATAAGCTTGGTAAAAATGATTGGAGCATAAGTTCTGATGGTCGGCACATGCATGTGCTGGGGGATTGCTGGAAAGATACATTGTCACGGTAGCTGAGCAAATGGGAGAGTGAAAATCCTGGGCGTTGTTCATCTTTAAACTAATCTAAAAGGGTTTAGCTAAATGAACAATCGTATATGAAAATAAAAAGTAATATACAAAACAGCTGTAATGTGCATGACAAGCATTGCAGTGGTGCAGAGAAAAAACAATCTCCACTACATCTGTAGGAATAAATCAAGGCAACTGGACTTGCTGTAACAGATATACCATGACCTGAATGAATGAGAACCATTACAGAATCTCCTGTAAAAAAATATAAGGGAAAATGATATGCAATAAAGTAAATAGCAGCTTAAATCTTCAGCCTCGTATAACATCAGCAAGCAGAGGATTCTAAAGTGAACGAAATGTTCATCAAAGTCGTGATTGGCTGCAGGCAGCCAGGGGAGGGCTGCTATTGGCCAGACTGTCTCAACGTCAGTGGAGCCATACCCCTGGAACTTCAGGGATGTAGATGAAAACTGAGCTTTGAATGTGGCTCCTGGGAGTCAGAGAGTCACACAGGCGTCAAGAGGGAAGGGAAGGCTAGGAGGTGATCAGGTAGAACAAGGACAGGGGGAGCTTACAAGGACAGAGCCATATTAGGAAAAGAACTGAAGCTAACCACTGCTACATATTATCCAGAAGTTGAGGAAATACAGAGAAATCAAGATTTCAACTTTGACATTAATAGGAGAGATCAGATCATTATTAGTTTAGGTATAAGACTGAAGACCCCAGTGTGATGCTATCAGAGATGTATCACTATTGGCTGCTGCTTCTATTCCTGTCTATGGGCAGAGGAAAGCTTGTTCACAGTTCAGAAACCGCAGGGATGCTTAATCCGGCCACCGACCCCCTCTCCTTGCACATGATGAGACTCTATGAGAAGTACAGCCGGGAAGGCAACAAACCACAGGATGGGAACACGGTGAGAAGCTACAGAGCGCAGCCAGGTAATTGACATGATGATCCATTTTATTTGTATTAAGCATCCACCCACTATAGGGACAAGCTACTCGTTAGAAATATGTTCTTTCACTGCATGTTCTGCTTATTTCAATGGGTTGCATGAGCTGCTATTTGTTTTTTCTTTGTGATTTTTAATTTTGAGCCCCAACCAATATTACTGTTAGACAGCTCTAAGTGTCCATAAATATTCTACTTAGGAGGAGCGGTAGAGTCTTATATAATTGGTACAAAATGTCTCTAGATATTGTTTTTTCATCATTTTGCAGTTTTTTAATTAATATGGTTGAGGGATTGAGCTTGGATACAAAACAGTTCATTCATATTTGGTATTGATATGCAATGTGTGCTGCATAACTGCTTGACGGATCTATTTCTACATCTCCCTATCAGTGGGGGGAGGGATGTAGGGTCCTTTCAAATTCTTTGGTATTGGATGGGTCTAGGTTTGCTGTAGACAATTCTATGTATACATTCGTAGGGTTCTTCAACATTTATTGGTGTTGGATGGGTCCAGAGTTGCTGTAGATCAGGGTTCTTTTGCCATCAAGAACCACTTTCCATTTTCCAGTTATCTCAAGTACCACCTGGGTTGTTGGTCACCTAAAACTGTGATAAAAGTGAACAAAACAGGCAATTTAAAGTGTACAACAATAAATAAACATAAATAGTTTGCATCACCATTTGGAGAAGTTTTGTACTTACTGAGGAAATCAGACTTTAGTAAAGTGTAAAGGGCAGCAGATGAGGTTGCGGAGAAGGTTAATCTGCAACTGCCCTCATTATCACCTGAAAGGGTCTCAAGTACCACCAGTGGTACTAGTACCACTGTTTGCGAACATCTGCTTCAATATGTCAAAATAAATCTTCTTGTCTATAGAAGATGTCTTTCAAATTATTTTAGTATTGAATGGGTTATATGTCTGCTAGTAAGGGAGGTAGAATAAATGTTCTTGTTAGTAGGGGAGGTAGAAGGGTGCAACAATTTTTGATATTTAATGGGTCTTGATATTTTATTCCGGTTTTTAATGATAGGATTTTCAGTGGGACAGTCCCACTTTGAGGCCCCCTGTCTCTCCGAAAAATCTGGGAACACCTACATGTCACACTTTCCTGTCATAACACCAAATGCAGGATGCTGGATGTCTGGCTGGTTTACAACTGCTATGACACTTTGGCTGAATGGTGGTAGTGGAGTGCATGGACTTCTGAGCATTGGCTCAATCAGCAACAACTTATATGGACCAAATATTCCTAGAGCTTGTGACTCTTAATTAAGCCACACCCCTACCACATCCATGACCCACAAACTGGTTTAAACTTTGAGGACTCCAAGAAGTGGTCAGTTTACACTGGTGCAAACTCCTATCAGGTGGTATGTGGTGAGGCTGCACACTGACTTCTACCCAAACCTGATCTGATCAAGTAATTTGGAATCTTCTAGTTCAGCATCATGCAAATCCTGGAGGGGGAATTCAAGATGTGGTTTTGCCAAATAGTGTATTTTTGAACAATTCCTCTTTAAAAAGGAATGTCATGCTAGAGGTTTTCTTTAACAGAAGAATAACACTTGCATTTAAAGAACAATTTCATTTGAACGCCTGTAAAACATCCTTATCTAAAGCTAGAGGTTTACACGACAAAATATTGACATTTTAAAGTGGACCAAAACTCTGGTAACCTGGCTTTAGGGACTAATCGACTTAAGTGCCTAGTTACAGCTTGCCTCCAGGGGACGCCATTTTGGGATTTCCTGCAGTATAATACCTAACTGGCTGCCCGTATACTTACCACATCTGAATGGCTGGCGGTGACAATTTAGAACCACAATTATGCTCTGCGATAAGTTCTAATTGGACGACCGGCCGGTCATGTGGTATGAGAGCATGGATCGAGGTTAGTAAATAGCTGATACTGGAGGTTTTACATAAAGCAATATCCCAAATCAGACTCCCCCTGTAATGTGGACCAATCTGTTTAAGTGAAATTCCTGGATTTTGGTACACTTTAAAAACATCTGTATGTAAAGCTAGAGGTTTCTTTAAACAGAACAGTGTCATTTTAGAGTGGACAAATCTTGCTTTTAGCATGGTATAACATCTGTACAGTAGATAAGGCAAAAAAGAGTGATTGGACTGCCAGTTCAGTCCAAAAAAAAAACCAATTTTACAAATAGGCCGCACAGCATGTAAAAAGTCTATGACAAGCCTTTATTTGGACATTAACATGTCAAAAGACAATTAAAAACAAGTAAAAAAAAATTAAGTGTCATAGAGGCGGACCCTTTAATTTGTGGCTCTAATATGCTTAGATGCAAGAATAAATATGAATATATAATTAAATAAATTAATAAATGCAGTCTAAAGGTTCTAAAAGTAGTCAATAATGCAAAAACCTATGATCATAACAATTGTGCCAAAAAAATGGGGAAAAATGTACACCCCACTTCTTTTAACTGAAAAGTGATCAGTGCACTGTTAGAGTGCAAAAAGTGCCAAAAATAGATGCTGATATTAAAGTGACAAGCGCAATATATAGTGCAAATGACAATGTGCGATTAAGGTGCTTAGACTGCATAAAGATCCAATAAAAATATCACCAATTAAGCAGGGCAAGTACGCAGAGCCAGGTCCGACCTCACCATTCACTCCTCACACTGGCGCGTTGCGTGGTGGCAGACCCGCCACTTCGTCAGGATGCTAGTACAGTAGATAAGCTAGAGCTCTCCAATATAATGAAAAAGAACAATTCCCAAATGTATTTTGTAGATTGAAATAGCTTGATTGTGGCTATTTAGGGCCTGATTTATCAAGCACTTCTGCCCAACTTTGGCACATTGGTGCAAATTAGTGAAAAATATCATTTAGAATTATTTAGCATGTAGCAAAGGTGTTTCTCACAGTGCAGTAACATGCTTCAGTGTAAAACTATATATATCATTTTGTTTTGCACCACTGTGACATGATCCGACAGAAGTGCTTAATAAATCAGGCGCTAAAACACCAATAACTCCTGGTCTTCTTGGATGACAAAATATAATGATAAAATGTAATACTTACTGATACATATGTATCCATAATTCGATATACAGAATTTGACATTACATTGTTTTGTCAAAGTACATCTTTAGCATTAAATACAAGTGTTTCAAACAAGTTAAAGTTGAATTATTCTTTCACAGAGAAAATACATTCAGTTGAAGAGGACCCCTAACTTTCATTCAAAGATTCTATCTATCTATCTATCTATCTCTCTCTCTCTCTCTCTCTCTCTCTCTCTCTCTCTCTCTCTCTCTCTCCTGTATTAGCTTTTTTTCAGACTGAATATAAAGGCACTGTATCGTGACATTTTTATAATCTTTAAGATCCATATAAACATACTACATAGTGACAGGAGGAGTCACTTATATACCCCAACTGAAAAGAATTCCTGCCAAGCTTGTGGTTTTCTTCTCCTGGGAGAAATAAAATCCAGGCGTGACAGGTTTTGGAGTGTACCATTACACTTTTACAGGGGTTATCCGCTCCATCCCAATGCCCAGTAGCAGGGCCAGCATCAGCACCCGGCAAGCCCGGTCACCTGCCGAGGGCACCCACCCCCATTGACAGCTAGCACAATGCTGTTAAAGAACTGCACATACTTGCTTTCTCTGTCTTCCTGCTCCATCCATCCTTTTCTTCTCAGCTCTGCCCCATTGGTTGTCACCTCTGCCTCATCCATCCCTATCCCCTGAGCACTGACCCATCTTTCCCTATCCACTCAGCTCTGCCCCACCCATCCCTATCCCCTGAGCTCTGACCCATCTATCCTTGTTCTCTTAGCTCTGCCCCATCCATCCCTGTCCCCTCAGCTCTAACCCATCCACCCATGTGCCCCCAGTTCTGCCCCATCCATCCCTGTCCTCTCAGCTGTGTCCCATCCATCCATGTCCCCTGAGCTCTGACCCATCTATCCTTGTTCTCTTAGCTCTGCCCCATCCATCCCTGTCCCCTCAGCTCTAACCCATCCACCCATGTGCCCCCAGTTCTGCCCCATCCATCCCTGTCCTCTCAGCTCTGTCCCATCCATCCATGTCCCCTGAGCTCTGACCCATCTATCCTTGTTCTCTTAGCTCTGCCCCATCCATCCCTGTCCCCTCAGCTCTAACCCATCCACCCATGTGCCCCCAGTTCTGCCCCATCCATCCCTGTCCTCTCAGCTCTGTCCCATCCATCCATGTCCCCCCAGCTCAGCCCCATTCATCCATGTCCTGTCATCTCTGCCCCATCCATCCCTGTCCTCTCAGCTCTGCCCCATTCATCCATGTACCCTCAGCTCTGTCCTATCCATCCATGTCCCTCCAGTACTGCCCTATCCATTCCTGTCCCCTCTGTTCTGCCCCACAACCCTGTCCCCTCAATTCTTTCCCATCCACCCATCTACCCTCAACTCTGCCCCATCCCCTCCGCTCCCTCCCTGTCCTCCCAGCTTTGCCCATCTACCCCTCTTCCTTCCAGTGCTGCCAATCTATCCATCTTTCTTCCAGCTCTGCCCAGCCATTCCTGTCCATCTCATTTTGCCCATTCATTCCTCTTCCTTCCAGCTATCTCTCCATCCATCCACTCCTTCCTGTTTTGTTCATCCCTCTACCTCAATACTGTGCCCATTCATGTGGGACCAAACTAAAAAACAGCTCCAATAAAGGTTGGAGAGCAAGCAGCCCTTCTTAGTTTATAGACACCTGACCTGCCGCAAAGGGGTCACTGACACCATGCCTCCCGAGGCCCACATAAACCTGGAGCCGGCCCTGCCCAGTAGTCAGCCTGTGGAAAGCAGCAGCGTTAATGAGTCTAAATAAATGTTCAAGAACAACCTATCTACTCCGCACCACTGAAATGAATGATTGTGTGCAGGCTTGCCACCTGGGCCTAGCCACTAAAAATTTAGTGGTACCTCAAGAACCAACCGAATTGGGGCTGCCAGACCAAGCACCCAGTGGCCCAGAACACACGGCACCGCACCACCTAACTTGTAATATATTAAGCGTTTTTATTGAATTATTTCATGAACATATGTGACAATGTAGACAGACATTACATAGAATTAAAAAAGGGATTTTCTAAAAACATTAGATATCCGGATATCAAGCTGGCTAATTGGGGCTATAATATGATGTAATGCAATCAGAGTCCAAATTAAAAGGTTCCTTAATGTTACGCCTAATTCAAACAGTGACACACAGTGTAACTCAATACATAGAATCGATAAACATTATAGCCCCAATTAGCCAGCTTGATATCCGGATATCTAATGTTTTTAGAAAATCCCTTTTTTAATTCTATGTAATGTCTGTCTACATTGTCACATATGTTCATGAAATAATTCAATAAAAACGCTTAATATATTACAAGTTAGGTGGTGCGGTGCTGTGTGTTCTGGGCCACTGGGTGCTTGGTCTGGCAGCCCCAATTCGGTTGGTAAATAAATGTTCAAAGCATGTGCCATAGAGGAAGAGGTGAGTTTTACAGGGTGTCTAGAGGGGTTTTACATAGCAGGGCATCCCAAATCTGGATGATCCAGGCGCACGGAACACAACCCAGGATAGTCAAAATTCAGGGTTTTGAATAATTTTAAGAAAACTCTCCTTACCTACCTTAAAGCAGACCTCCTGTCAAAAAAACAAAGCTTAGAAAATTGCTCCCTCCTTAAACCCCCCCCCCCCTCTGGCAATCAGTGACATAAGCTTATTGAAAGGGAATCACACTATGCAGATGTTTGGAATAGCAGTCAGATTCTGCACTCTTAAACATTCAATGCAGCGGCCATCTTGACACGCATATGAGAGACCAGCATTTGAGTCAAAATTGCCTCATAGATCTGTGCAATCATCTCTTATGTCTAGTCAGAAGTAATACACCTCCTCTTTTCTTTTGTAACAGCTGAAATCTTCTAAATACATTGTATCCGCTGACTGAATGCTTTTGCGGTGGCCGCTGCCATAGAGATACATTGTAACAGCTTTCATTACACAGACTTCCTTTGCTACATTAGCTGTTTATTCAGTGTTTGCATGTGTGAAAAATGACAGAGAAGCTTCTCCTTGTTTCTGAGGCATATCTTTCTTAATTTAGTGGGAATTGCTGCTGACACAGCACCCCTCTAATTCTCATGTGTAAGCAGGATGGCCGCCCCCAATTCAAGTGTGAATAATATTTTTGCCATTCCACAACATCTGCATGGGGTTAAAGTCATTTTTCAGCCTTAAACGAAAAAAACGCTATGCTCACCTTAAGTCCCACATAGCCTATAGCTGCTAGTCCGGGGCTGCAGGGCTTACCTCATTGTTATATCCACATCCAGCGCCACCCAGCTGATCACTCTCACTAGTCGTAGTCTATGTTAGCTGCGACACCCCCGCCATCAGTCATGGTGAGCTGCCATGCCCCCCTCCATTGCAATGAACAACCCACCATGATGGTTGTCAGGTGATGCATTTCTTTGGGGGGTCCCCATTAGTCCTACCTGGCATATGAGTCGCTTGCCTGTGCCTAAATAGTAAAACATCTCTACCGTTGTCAGTTGCCGCCGCTTTCCACCAGTCTTTTTGCACTACACAGAGTGGGTATGTCACATTAGCTTGGATTTTAATACTATGGATTAATACTTTATTTTTTATGGACACTGATTACGATGGGGACTCCTTCTACTATATAAGTACAATACATAAATGTACTTTGATGAGCGACAACTACTAATTTTCATATGCTTTGAATGTGTAATGTAAGGATGAAGTGATTTCAGAAACTCTAGTAATGTGTCTTCTCCTGTAAAGTTGGAAATACAAGTAGTAAAAGACCCCAATCAATACAAAATTATCATAAGCATTTAAAATGCATGCTTACGGATGCTAGAAGCTTGACTAATAGAACTGATAATAACAGAAGAACAATATGACATAGTGGGGGTAACAGAGACATGGCTGGATGAAAGCTGTGACTGGGCAGTAAATCTACAGGGCTACTGTGTGTTCAGGAGGGACCGCAACAAACGCAAAGGTGGTGGAGTCCTCTCTCAACCCGCTCTGCGGGAGGATATATGTGAGGGGAATGACCGTGTGGGGCCTGTATGGGTAGAAATACATGGAGGGAGAAACAAAAATAAAATACTGATGGGGGGGGTTGCTATAAGCCTTCAGATATATCAGAACCCATGGAAAACTTGATGCTAAGACAAATAGATATAGCCGCTAATTTAAATGAGGTAGTTATTATGCGGTACTTTAACTACCCAGTCATAGATTGGGACACTGAATCCTGTGGTAAAAGTTTTTTGTCTAAAACAAAAGATGGCTACCTGTCCCAACAAGTACAAGCTCCAACAAGGAGAGCCATATTGAACTTAATACTAACCAGTGTACCAGACAAAGTATTAAAGGTACAGGTTGAGGGACACCTTGGAAACATTGATCATAATATTAGTAATTTCCACTTAACAGTCACTAGGGTGCCTAATCATGGAGCCACAAATACACAGAACTTCAGAAAGGCAAAGTCTGACCAGCTTAGAAATGCCCTGAACTGCATTGACTGGGAAAGATAAGATAAGATAAGGGCAGCAAAGCTGGAAGCGGAAAGATGGATTTCCAAAGAGAGTAGAACAAACCCCAAAATGTTCTTTAGCTACATAAACAGTAAAAGATACAAACCTAAGGGGTGGGCCCTGAAAAGCAGGGAGGGGGAACTATAAGGGGGAATGAGGAGAAAACGAATTTACTAACCATCTTTGCTTCCATATTCACAAAAGAATATGACATGCCACATGAAATGTGGAGCAATAACCCAAACTCTCCATTAAATGGAATTTGTCCAAGGAAGAAGTGCAGCGCCAGCGCAAACAGATTATAATCATTAAATCACCGGGAACAGATGGCATTCATCCATGTGTTTTAAGGTAGTTATGTGCAGTAATAGACAAGCCATTATTTCTAATATTTGTAGATTTAATAATTATGGGGGCTATTCCAAGGGATTGGCACTTAGCAAATGTGGTGCCAATCTATAAAAAGGGGTCTAAAGGGGTAAGCTGTCTGAAGCTTATTTAAGAGATATTATCCTGTATTATGTCATTGAAAATTAATCAGCTTTTATGAGGAGGTAAAGTCAAGGTTGGATCAGGGGGAGGCATTGAATATCATATATCTTGACTTTTATAAAGCATTTGATACTGTGCCGCCTAAAAGACTTGTACAAAAGATAAGAATGCTTGGTCTCAGGGAAAATGTGTGTACATGGGTGAGAAATTGTCTTAATGGGAATAGGAAGCAGAGGGTGGTTATCAATCGTACATACTCAGAGTCACCGTTACAAGCGGAGTACTGCAAGAGTCAGTTCTGAGCCCAATTCTCTTCAATATATATATATAAATGACATTGGGTATGCATTAAAGAGTAGTAGTAATAGTCTCCATCTTTGCAGATGATACTAAGCTGTGTAAAGTAATTAACACAAAAGAGGACAACATGCAGCTACAATCAGTTTTAGATAAATTGATAGCAAGGGCAGTAACATGGCAAATGAAGTTTAACACAAATAAGGTTATGCACATGGGAAGGAGAAATTTGTGCCACACATTAAATACAGAAATGCTTGGTAAAACAACAATGGAAAAGGACCTAGGGAGTTAACAATAAACATAACTGTAGAAATCAATGCCAGGCAGCAGCTGCCAAAGCAAACAGGATAATGGGGTGCATCAAGAGGGGCATAGGTGCCCATGAGCAGAGCATCATTTTACCACTCTACAAGTCACTGGTCAGACCCCATATGGAATATTGTGTGCGTAAGAAGGACATATCAGAATTGAAGCATGTTCAAAGGAGAGTAACTATGGTAATTACTATGGTAATAAATGAAGTGCAGGGACTAGAGTACCCTGAGAGATTTTCAGTTAGGTTTATTTAGTTTGGAAAAGAGATACCCGAAGGGTGATCTAATAACTATGTATAAATATATTCTGGGGCAATACAAAGATCTGTCCCATTAACTATTTAAATCCCAGAGTGTAACCATAACCTGAGGGCATCCACTAAAGAGGAAAGGTGCTTCCACCACTGACATAGGAGGGGATTCTTCTCTGTAAGAGCAGTGAAACTATGAAACTCTCTACCAGAGGAGGTTGTTATGAAGGATACACCAAAAGAGTTCGAAAGTGGCCTGAATGCCTTCCTTGCAAGTGGAAGGAGATGAACTGTATGGACTAAAGTCTTTATTCAGCCTTACATACTATGTTACTATGTAATCTATATATTGAAACAGAGAGTGACTACCCCACTTACCAACTAAAGACAAAAAACTAAGAGGCATACATATTGTTTTAAAACCCCAATTGGATTGTGAGATGGAAATGTTCTTTTGTAAAAAATCCCCCATGGGGGTGTTCAGTAATATAATGCTGGATGCTTTCTGCGTTACAATGAATACACCACTGAATTGTCATGTTAATGACAACCACAGCTGTGTGCTGGGTAAGTAGTACACTGTTTTTATATGGCACTTATTGTTAGCTGAGTGGCTCTTTAGGTTTTAGTGCATACTGGGTGAATTTATAACCACTAGAAAATTTCAAATGCTGGCACCTCACATTTGTACCCTGGCTATTGCCTTGCTTGGTCGTGATTCAACTCAAATGTCAATTTAATTGAGTAACAGCTCTTCTAAAGCTCATGGGAGTGACACTGCTTCTTTATGACTTAATAAGTAAACACATCTTGAATGAAGATGCGACTATGGATAAGTTAATCATGCAGACACATTAGGCTTTGAACACATCCCAAAAAGTTGTCTTTGGGTTTATCCATCCATGGAAACAGATTGACAGTCAACTGGTGTTCATTAAAATTTGCTAATAATGCTTTATTCTCTTACAGATTTCATGGCTTCCCGTCCCATATTTCGTTTCAATTTAACATCTCTTCAGTCGTCTGAAGCTGTCTTGGCTGCCACTCTCCATTTTGGACCCGATAAAAGCCCACGGCCTCCTAGGGATTCCTTTTGCAAACGAAGCAAAAATGCTTCCTGTCGCCTCTTGCTCCCATCTCCAGCACAGAAGATCAGTATCACCTTTCGAAGCATTCCTCACCACACAGACTTAGGAATGGTGAAGTGGAACATTAGCAACACTATGGCCTATAAAAAAGGAACCTGGCATACCAAGGAAATTACCACTATTATCAAAGAGGCCCAGCATCAACAGAACTTGTTTTTTTCCCTAGAGATTGATTATGGCCATAAACTGTCTCCCATCATTGAGACAAACCCTAGTAAGGTACCCTACATTTTGGTGTTTGCTAATGACAGGGCAATATCAGAGCCCAATAGTGTAGCACTGACCTTGCAGAGGTATGACCCCTTTCAATCTAATGGTGGAGAATCACAACAAATGTCCAATGAATCTTCACAGAGCAGAGTAAAGAGGGAAATGCCACATGTGACGTCTGCCCATGAAAATGAACTACCAGATGTCAAGTACGTTCATTATAACAAACCCGATTTATGGGAGAGCACCTACAAGGCCCTCAAACAAAAACCTCAAAAGAAAGAAAAGAAAAAGAAAGGCCAAGAAAATCCAGAAGCTGTTTTAAAGTCTCCAGTGCTACATTTTGACGAAAGAACCATGAAGAAAGCGCGTAGGCGTCAGTGGGATGAGCCCAGAGTCTGCTCCCTCCGATACCTAAAGGTGGACTTTGCTGACATTGGGTGGAATGAGTGGATTATTTCCCCCAAATCTTTTGATGCCTACTACTGTTCCGGAGTTTGTGAGTTCCCCATGCCTAAGGTGAGACATGTAAACTGTATGAATATGAACTTAAATTGGACCTCCAGTCAAAAATGACTGGAGGTGAGCCCACCGCTGCCACATGGAGGAGGCATCCCAATTTGGGCTACTCACCTGTACTCATGTTTCCTTGTTGGTGGCTGCTGCATTGCGTGATGTCCGGGAGAATTATGCAACAATTTAATTGTACATTATGGTATCTGAGTGAGAATAGCTCTTTAAAATGGAACAAAACCCGGGATTTAGATTTTCTGGGTTTTGTTCCGTTCCCTAGGGGCATACCGGTCCAATGGCGGGGGCTCAGCCGATGAGAGACGTTTGCTATGTTTACATCTTTTGGTAAACAGTTCTTATTAACTATAGTAGGGAGTGCATGCTGCAGCATCCCCTGCATCCCCGACCATGCACGCGCTCCCTCCCCAGCCTATCTGACAACAACAAGAGCCACCTGCCAAATTACGTCAGTTCAGTGGACGACTGTCATTGGACAATAGTTCAACAAATGTAAGAATGCTGATTGGTTGATCTCAAAAATGTCGGGTGATGTAGTCTGAGGCACGCTCCTGGCCGCAGCCTATTTGAATGGCTGGCACCGGAGCAAGTCCCAGCCACAGGATGATTGTGATGTGTAAGTGCCAAGGGATCCCCTTACTTTAACTTATCTACAAGTTTGGATAGTTGAGCCAAGACCATAATTTCAGAAGTTTTTAAAGTAGGGGGAAACAAGGCTGATTACAAAAACTTAAGTGTAAATGTGGAAAATACTACTGGGAACAAATAAATGAAGTGGCACAGCCCCAAGAAGCAATATATTGACCTGATCAAAATGCTATGAACGAAACAACTCTTTCATTTTAAATGTTATATTTACCCATAAGGATTTGCATTCCTCATACCGGTTAACAGGAATTTAGTAAAAACCTAATTTATGTCCACAACTGAGCATTACTACAAAGGCAATATTTTGTTTTGGTCTTTAAAGAGGACCATTGCCTATGATACTAGCACTCCCTTTCCTGTTCTGCCCCAGGGGCTTACTGACGGGAGCTGGGGTCAGGGATTGTGGTGACGAGGTCACTGTATGTGCATCATCCAGCCTTAGAGTCCAAAAGGTTTTGGACCTTGATGTAGTGCATAGTCTCCCTGCCAGTGTCATGGCACCTAGCGTTGCAATATGAAGTACTGCGGGAAGTGGCATTGCAAGGTACACACAAACTTTGTTTCTCTGTCTCTTTGCCCCATCCAATCCTTTCCCCCGCCCCAGCTCATCCCCATCTATCCCTGTCCTACCACCTCGTCCCCCTAGCTTTGCCCCATCCATCCTATCGCCATCCATCCCTGCCCCCCTCCAACTCTGTCCCAACAATTCCATTCCCCCCAGCTTTACCCATTTAATCCCTGTCCTCTCAGCTCTACCCCACCCAGCCCAGTCTCTCTGCCCCATCCATTTGTGTACTCCCAGTTTTTACCATCGAATCCCTGGCCTCCCAGCTTTGCCAATCCATTACTCTTTTTTCTAGCACTAAACATCTATCCCCCAAGCTTTGCCCATCCATTACTGTCCTTCTAGTTCTGCCCATACATCCCTCTCTGCACTCCCTGTTCTGTCTATCCATCCATCTTCCTTACAGCTTCTCTCCCATTCATCCCCCCCCCGAGCCCTATCTATCCATCCTTGTTGCCAGACCTTATTGCCATTAACATTTTGGGCCCTAGTCCACCCCTGTACATAGCCTGCACAGAATGCAAGTGGAGAGGGGGGGTTAAAGCAGTGTGCTGTGGGACAGAGCTGTAGGTTCTGTGTGGGCAAAAAGAAAAAACCTCCTGTATTTTCCAAGTGCCAAATAGGAATTTTGTGGTGGGGGGCAAGTAGCCTTTTTAGTTTTGCCTGGGGAATCTATAGCCCTTCCCCCAGTGTGATCATTTATAACTATCCACCCCCCACGACAGCCCTTTGTCCGCAACTTCACCTCTCAACAGTTGCCTTTAAATCTGTGACGGTCATGCGGTCAGGCGGCACCAGCGGTGTGCCCTGTGGTGTGAACTACAAACTGCATCTCATGGAACTTTTTAATTTCAGCACAGAAGAAAGTGCAATAAAATGTTTTTCTTTTATTTTTTCCCAAAATATCACCTGTAGCTGTGATGGGGCATTTTTACGGGGGGCTGCAAGAAGTGACTAGTGAGTGATAGGCACTGGGACCAGAACTGTTACTTAAAAAGTGGTTTATTGTGACACACAGTCAAAATAAACAATGAGCATGGAAACCCACATCAAACAACTAGTCACCTCTGGTAAAACAGATACAAACCACACATCTAGCAAAATAACTATATACAACACACCACACTACTATATACAAATATACTAATGTACAAGGCTCTATATACAGGTAAATGCAGTAGGTGGTGTGTGACAACAAAAACCTGATGATGGGAATGATGGCTGGCGCAGGAAGGGAGCAGGAAACAAGAATGGAACAGGACTGAAGGCCAGGATAACAGGG